>JADMNL010000024.1:139135000-140385000 GCA_016271365.2 Neoceratodus forsteri
CCACACTGGACAGCAGTAAGGGAACCTTTCCCCAGGCCAGACTGGACGGTAGGAAGGGAACCTCCCCAATACAGGGAGCACCAGAGCCACCACCACTACCTCAGAGGTTGCAAAGAAAGCACAGCAGTTGGACCACAGTGGGCTCAGGAAGGGTGAGGATGGTGGAATAGAGGCACACCCAGTCAGTTGTTCCACTCCACAATCCATACACCATTCTGGGGGAGCACAGCTCCCCTATGGATGTACCCATAGAGGAGATTAAGGAGGCTGAGGACACCTGTCACAAGGGAGGCCCACAGGAAGGAGGCAGAGGACACCACAAGGAAAGAAAGCAGCTCCTGGCGGGGGACTCAATTATTAGGGGGATAGAACTGGGGGGAGCAGGGGAAACTGAAGTAAGGTGCCTGCCTGGTGCCATGGCTTGGAGGGACAGGAAGCGCATCCTCAGGATCACAAGAACAGCTGCACGGGAGTCTGAGCTGGATGTCATTGTCCACCTAGGGACAAATGACTTGGCTCAACATGAGATTAGAGCAGTGCAGAAGGACATTGTAGAACTGGGGAGGGGCCTAAGACAAGTAGCACACACAGTATCTTTCTCAGAGGTGCTGCCTGTCAATGGCATGAGTGAGGCAAGAGTACTTTGCACCATGCAGTTTAATGAATGGTTGAAAAAACGGTGTGAAGCACAGGGGTTTGGCTTCATTGGGGACTGGGGTTCCACCTGGAGGGACACCAGCCTATACTGGCAGGATGGTCTGCATCTGTCCAGGAAGGGAACACATTTTTTGAGCAATCAGTTTAAATGCTTCATTGGCAAGCTTTTAAACTAGTCAAGGGGAGAGGCACTGATAAGCAGCAGGAAAATCCCAGCCTCTCCCTACAAAACAGGGTACTAAATGAGAAAAAGACTGAGGTACAAAGGTCAGTGGGGGATGCTGCAACAGAAGGTAAAGCCATCAAAAAATGGAAAGTCATCTAGGAGTAAATCTCAGGTGACTGAAAGGACTTAACTGCTGTGAGGTTTAAATTACTTGTAGAAAGATCTGGTAAGTAGGGGGAGCGGTTTAGCTAGAAGGAAGCTACATTTAAAGACTGCCTTAGAAAGATTCTGCTAATAGCTTGGCAGAAAACACCAGGAGAAAGGACTGCTGTGTGACTGAACTTCTCTGCTGGGACTAAAGTAGAAGAACTTTTGTACTTGGACCTTTAATTTAGGGTAAAAAAACTAACATACAAATACAAAAACAAAAAAAAAAGTGTGTGTTTGGGTTAACTGAACTGAATGGGTAACTGAAAAGTCATCTAGGTGTAAATCTCAGGTGACTGAAAGGACTTAACTGCTGTGAGGTTTAAATTACTTGTAGAAAGATCTGGTAAGTAGGGGGAGTGGCTTAGCTAGAAGGAAGCTACATTTAAAGACTGCCTTAGAAAGATTCTGCTAATAGCTTGGCAGAAGACACCAGGAGAAAGGACTGCTGTGTGACTGAACTTCTCACTGGGACTATATTGCCCTCCTTCCTCCCCTCCACCCAAAGCTAGTTCTATTTTTATAGGCACAGGATTTGACTGACAACAGGAACTTCCTGTTTAGGGGCAGGAAGTGAGTGATCACAGAACCACCAAGGACCCACCATCCTAGAAGGGCAAGAGTAGCTCTCCTCCCCCTCTAGCTGCTGGAGGTCTGCCTCTGAACAAGTAAGTGGTCTACTGAGAAATATAGGATATTCTTGTCTCAGAACAGGACAATCAGGAGCTTAAAGGGAACACAGGCAGAAAGTAAGAGAGAGAGAGAAAAACAGAGGAAAGAGTGGATTGCAAACAGTTAAGGGGCCAGAAATAAGACATGATTGGAGTGGTGCAGTGCAGTGGCTGTGGAGCAGCAGTCTTCCGGGAGATGTTCTGGAGGATGCGGTGTTGTCCCATCTGCAGGCACCTCTCTGGGCTGAGGAGGAGGTTGCTCATCTCCAGGCTGAGTTGGCCAGGATTTGTGGGACCTCCTCTTCCATCCAGGACCACCACTGCCACTGCCGTTGCCTCAGAGGTTGCCAAGAAAGAGGAGCGGTTGGACCACAGTGGGCTCAGGGAGGGTGAGGTGGTGGAACAGAGGCACATCCCTCCAGTTGTACCCTCCACATCCTATGCCATTCTGGCAAAGTGTGGTTCCTCTATGGAGGCACCTACAGTGGAGACCAAGGAGGATGCTGGGAACCTCCACAAGGAGACCCACAGGAGGGTGGCAGGGGACCCTGCAGGGGAAGGAAACAACCCTGGTGGGGACTCCATTGTTAGGAAGGTAGAACTGGGCAGGAAGGAGGGGAGAGGTAAGGTGCCTGCCTGGTGCCATGGCTTGGAGGGACAGGAGCGAATCTCAGGATTGCCAGAGCAGCTGCACAGGGGAGGGAGCTGGATGTCATTGTCCACCTAGGGACAAATGACCTGGCTAAGAAAGGGATTAGAGAAGTGCAGGAAGAGTTTGTGGAATTGGGGAGGGGCCTTAGTCAAGTAGCATGCACTGTAACCTTCTCGGAGGTGCTACCCATCTATGGCATAGGAGAGGCTAGGGTGTTCCGCACCATGGGATTCAATCAGTGGTTGAAAAACTGGTGTGGAGCTCAGGGATTTGGCTTCATTGGGGACTGGGGTCCACCTGGAGTGATGCAAGCTTATACTGGCATGATGGGCTGCATCTGTCCAGGAGGGGAACCAGGATCCTAGGTGATAGGTTTAAATGCTTCATTGGCAAGCATTTAAACTAGCCAAGGGGAGGCACTGGAAAGGAGCAGGAAAATCCTAGCCCCCAAACAATCACGGTAGTAAGTGTGGCAAACACCAACATGGAGGTGTCGATAGGAGAAAGGCAGTGGTAAATGGAGAAAGTGACAAAGGCAAGAAGGACAGGGATGGGGCAAAGGGTAAGGCCATCAGGAAATGGAGGGTAATGAGTACCAATGCCCGTAGTCTGGGCAACAAGCTCCCTGAGCTGGTGGCCTTAATGGAAGAGGGATGCCTGGATATCGTGAGCAGTCACAGAAACATGGTACACAGAGAACCATGACTGGGATGTTAACATACCAGGGTACATAACCTACAGGAGAGACAGGCAGGGAGAAGAGGGGAGGAGTAGCTCTCATGTAAAGGAAGGGATAAAAGCAACTGAACAAAAGAGTAAACAGGAGGAGAGGAGGCACTGTGGGTCACCTGAGACTGGAAAGGGCACCACAATCCACACAGGGGTTAGCAGACCGTCAGGGGAAGGAATGGACAAGGATATGATGGAAGGCATTCTTAGAATGGCAGAGAAAGGGATATACTGTTGATGGAGACCTGAATATGCCAGATGTTAACTGAGCACATTTGCTGCAGCCACATCCAAGAGCAGGGCCATTCTTGACACCCTACAGGTGGCAGGCATTAGACAGCTAGTTTTGGAACCCACTCGTGAGGGAGCAACCTTAGACCTTGTACTCTCAAACGGGGCAGTGAGAGGATCTCAGATCTAGAAGTGGGTTGCCATCTGGGGACAAGTGACCATCAAACAGTGTGGTTCGCGTTAAACTCAACTACAGAGTCAAGCCATACAAAAGTGAGGGTTCTGGACTTTAGGAGGGCTGACTTTGGCAAGATGGGAGAGTGCCTCAGAAAAGCACTAGCAAACAGGCTAGAAGGAGGTGTGGAGCAACAATGGGGAATTATCAAAACTGCCATCACAGAGGCAACAAGCCTTTGTGTGAAGCAAATAAACAAATCAAAATGAAAGAAAAGCCACTATGGTTCTCAAGAGAGGTGGCTGTGAAAGTCAGGAAGAAAAGATAGCATTCCGAAGTATAAGGAAACACAGAAGGAGCAGGACAGAGAGCTGTACCAGTTAAGGCAGAAAGAAGCAGGAGGGAAGTCAGAATAGCAAAGGCCCAAACTGAGGAAAAGATAGCCAACTCAGTTAAGAAGGGGATAAAACCTTTATAGGTACATCAGCGAGGAGAAAGACAAAGGAGGGATAGTGAAGCTGAATAGAATGAACGGTGGGTGGGCAGAGGGGACAGTGAAAAGCAGGAATACTGAACGAATATTTCTGCTCAGTATTCACAAAAGAGGAGGGGACGCCTAATCCAATTAACAGAAGCACTCTTGATAGGGGGTCGATCCCAGTCCTTTCACAGAAGAAAGGGTTCTGCAAGAACTCCTAAAACTGAAGGTGGACAAAGCAATGGGTCCTGATGGAATTCACCCCAGAATTCTAAAAGAATTAAGGAAGGAACTAGTGAAACCACTGGCTACTCTTTTAATAAATCATGGGAGGATGGTGTGGTACCCGAGGACTGGAGGAAGGCGGATGTGATTCCCCTTCACAAAAGTGGGACCAAGACAGAGGCAGGAAACTACAGACCTGTCAGTCTGACCTCTGTGGTAGGGAAAGTGATGGAGTCACTTCTGAAGGAAAGAATAGTTGAGTACCTAGAGGTCAGTGGAGCACAGGATCCAAGGCAGCATGGGTTCACAGTGGGAAGGTCATGTCAGACGAATCTAATAGATTTCTTTGACTGGGTGACCAAAGTAGTAGACCAGGGAGGGGCTGTGGACATGGCCTACCTAGACTTTAGCAAGGCATTTGACACAGTCCCACACAAAAGATTATTAGTCAAATTAACCAGCCTGGGAGCGGGTCCCAGGGTGGTAGCCTGGGTAAAACATTGGCTGGACAACAGGACACAGAAGGTAATTGTAAATGGAGTCCACTCTGAAGAAAGGGTGGTTACTAGTGGGGTACCGCAGGGTTCAGTATTGGGTCCAGTCCTTTTAATGTCTTCATCAGTGACATTGCAGAGGGACTGAAGGAAAAGTATGCCTTTTGCAGATGACACAAAGATCTGCAACAGGGTTGATACACAAGGAGGCGTGGAAAGGATGAAAAGGGACTTGGCAAGGTTGGAGGAATGGTCAGACGATGGCAGCTAGGATTCAATGCAAAAAGTGAAAATAATGCACCTGGGAAACAAGAACCCAGGGGAAGAATACACAATGGGTGGGGAGGTAGTAACAACAACAAAACAGGAAAGGGACCTGGGGGTAATCATATCAGATGACCTTAAGGTTAGTAAGCAATATGAGAAGGCAGTAGGGAGGGCTGGGGTATACTGGGATGTATAGGAGAGGCATCAGCAGCAGAAAACAGGAAGTTGTTATCCCTCTGTACAGACAGTTGGTGAGACCCCATCTGGAATACTGTGTCCAGTTCTGAGACCCCATCTCCGCAAGGACATAGACAGGATAGAGGCAGTCCAGAGGAGGGCAACTAAATGGTGCAGGGTCTGCAAGAGAAGCCATATGAGGAGAGACTAAGAAGCTTAATATGTATACCCTTGAGGAAAGAAGGGAGAGGGGGACATGATAGAAACTTCAAGTACCTCAAGGAATCAACAAAGTCCAAGAGGGTAGCATCTTTCAGAAAAAGAGACTTGCAAGAACAAGGGGACACAATTTAAAGATAGAAGGAGGCGGTTCAGGGCAATGGAGGAAGTATTATTTCACAGAGAGGGTAGTGGATGCATGGAACAGCCTTCCTGAGGAAGTTGGGGTCTAAAACTGTGGGAGAATTCAAGAATGCATGGGACAGACATAAGGCAATTCTTGTGGGGGGCAGGAAGATATAGGCTGTTGGTTAACTAGGATCTGCGGCCTATCCTGTAGGTAGGGAAATGGGCAGACTAGATGGGCCTAGCGGTCCTTATCTGTCGTCAAAGTCTATGTTTCTATGTTTCTATGTTTCTATGAAAGCAATGAGTACCAATGCCCGTAGTCTGAGTAACAAGCTTCCTGAATTAGTGGCCTTGATGGAGGAGGAACATCTGGATATCATGGCAGTCACAGAAACATGGTACACACAAAACCATGACTGGGACATAAACATACCAGGATACACTGTCTACAGGAGGGACAGAGAGGGTAAAGAGGAGGAGGAGTAGCTTTACATAAGGAAGGAATCAAAGCAACAGAACAAAAGGGAAAACAGGGAGGAGGAGAAGAAGCACTGTGGGTAAATTTGGAGACCGACAATGGCACCACAATCTACAGGGTTGTATACAGACCCCTTCTCAGGGGGAGGAAATGGACAAGGAAATGATAGAAAGTATACTTAGTATGGCAGAAAAAGGGGAGATATTGCTGATGGGCGATCTGAATATGCCAGATGTTAACTGGAGTGCAGTTGCAGCAGCCACTTCGAAGAGTGGGGTTATTCTAGATGCCCTACAGGGGCATGCCTAGACAACTAGTATCGGAGCCCGCCGAGAGGGAGCAATCTCAGACCTGGTTCTCTCAAATGGAGATGAAGAGAGGATCACAGATGTAGAAGTGGGTAGCCATCTGGGAACTAGCGACCATCGAACAGTATGGTTCACAATAAACACAGCAATAGAGTCAGCTTACAAAGGCAGAGGTACTGGACTTTAGGAAGGCTGACTTTGCCAAAATGGGTGAGTGCCTAAGGAATGCACTAGCAAATGAGCAGGAAGGAGGGGTGGAAGAACAATGGGGAATAATAAAAACTGCCATCACAGAGGTAACAAGCATTTGTGTGAAGCAAATAAACAAAACTAAACGATGTAAGAAACCACTATGGTTCTCAAAGGAAGTGGCAGTGAAGGTTCAAGAGAAAAAGAAAGCATTCAGGAAGTACAAGGAATCACAGAAGGAGCAGGACAGAGAACTATATCAGTTAAAGCAAAAGGAAGCTGAGAAGGCAGTCAGAACAGCAAAGGCCCAAACCGAGGAAAAGATAGCCAACTCAGTTAAGAAGAGGATAAAACCTTTTATATGTACATCAGGGGTAAGGAAGACCAAGGAGGGATAGTGAGGCTTAATAAAGGGGGTTGGCAGAGGGTGACTGTGAAAAGGCAGAGATACTAAACAAATATTTTGCTCAGTATTTACAAAGGAAGAGGGGAGGTACCTAAACAAACAGTAGAAACACTCTGGATACAGAAGTTGATACCAGCCCATTTACAGAAGAAAGGGTTCTGAAAGAACTCTTAAAACTGAAGGTGGACAAAGCAATGGGGCCTGATGGGATTCATCCCAGAATTCTAAAAGAACTAAGGGTAGAATTAGTGACACCACTGACTACCCTGTTTAAGAAATCATGGGAGGATGGGGTGGTACCTGAGGACTGGAGGAGGACAGATGTGATTCCCCTTCACAAAAGTGGGAGCAAGGCAGAAGCAGGAAACTACAGACCTGTTAGTTTAACCTCAGTGGTAGGGAAAGTGATGGAATCAATTCTGAAGGAAAGAATTGTCGAGTATCTAGAGGCCAGAGGGGCACAGGACCCAAGGCAGCATGGATTCACAGCAGGAAGGTCATGCCAGACAAATCTGATAGATTTCTTTGACTGGGTGACCAAAGTAGTAGATCAGGGAGAGGCTGGACATGACCTACCTAGACTTTTAGCAAGGCATTTGACACAGTCCCACACAAAAGATTAATATACAAGTTAGCTAGCCTGGGAGTGGGTCCCAAGATGACAGCCTGGGTAAAGAATTGGCTGGAGAATAGGACACAGAGAGTAATAGTAAATGGAGTCCACTCTGAAGAAAGGGGTTTACTAGTGAGGCAACTTTAGGTTCAGTATTAGATCTGGTCCTCTCAATGTCTTTATAAGTGACATTGCAGAGGGACTGGAAGGAAAAGTATGTCTCTTTGCAGATGACACAAAGATCTGCAACAGAGTTGATGTACAAGTTGGGGTGGAAAGGATGAAAAGAGACTTGGCAAGGTTAGAGGAATGGTCAAATGTACGGCAGCTTAGATTCAATGCTAAGAAGTGCAAGGTAATGCACCTGGGAAACAAAAACCCAGGGGAAGAGTACATAATGGGGAGTGAGATACTAACAACAACAAAAATGGAAAGGGACCTGGGGGTAGTCATATCAGATGACCTAAAGGCGGGCAAGCAATGTGAGAGGGCAGCAAGGAGGGTTGGGGGATACTGGGATGCATAAGGAGAGGCATCACCAGTAGAAAACAGGAAGTTATTATCCTCTGTACAGACAGCTGGTCAGACCCCATCTGAGTACTGCGGCAGTTCTGGAGACCCAGTCTGCAAAGACATAGACAGGATGGAAGCTGTCCAGAGGAGGGCACTAAAATGGTGCAGGGTCTGCACCGGAAGACATATGAAGAGAGACTTAAGGAGCTTAATATGTATAGCCTCGAGGAAAGGAGGGAGAGGGGACATGATAGAAACTTTCAAGTACCTCAAGGAATCAACAAAGTCCAAGAGGGTAGCATCTTTCAAAAAAGAGGTGTAAAAGAACAAAAGCAATTTGAAGATAGAGGGGTGGCTCAGAGTAATTTAAGGAAGTATTTTTCACAGAGAGGGTTGTGGATGCATGGAACGGCCTTCCAGAGGAGGTCGTGGAGTCAAAAACAGTGGTGGAATTCAAGCATGCATGGGACAGTCATAAGGCAATTCTAGGCGGTGGGGGTAGGAAGAAGTAGGCTGCTGGTTAACTAGAATCTGCAGCTTATCCATTAGGCATGGAAATGGGCAGACTGGGTGGGCCAAGCGGTCCTTATCTGCCATCAGATTCTATGTTTCTATGGTTCTATGTGCATTAGTTCCAATTAGTAGAGGAACCTCATCATACAGTCCGGTAGGGGGGGACACACTAAGGCCAGGATCTCTACTTCCTCGGCCACTCCAGCCATGGAGGTGGGAAAAGACAGCCAAATTTGGATATATCCACAGTAGGGGTACGCCTTCTCACTTAACCCCCAGACATGCAGCCCCTCCAACAGTTGTAAGGGTACGTCAGACAAATGCTTCTGATACCAGTCTTGGAACATAATTGTCACTTAGGAGCCACTGTCTAATGCAGCTCTTGTAGACACTCCATTCACCTTTACAGTGGTCTCCATTAAGGGACTCACTATTCTGGACCAGTCTGGAGAGGCGGTAGCAGGAGCCTGGGCAACTGACCTTGCCACAAAGGGACGTGAGTTAGCATTTTTGGGGCCCTCACTGGGATCATTTCATGCACCTCTTAACCATTGATTTGTTCTCCAAAGCTCTCCTTGTAGCCTATATGCAACTTTGTCTGTGTCTTTTGGGGACCGGCATTCTTTCTTCATGTGCCCATCCTTCCCACAATTATAGCAAACATACTTTCTGGAGTTTGAGCTGGCCGAAGTGTCACACTGGGAGCCAGGGCGGGGGGGTACTACTAACTGGAAACCTTGGTGCCATCTCTGTCTGCGGCATGATAAGCATTTGGAGACATCTCGTCAATTTCCCCATTTCCATGGTCAAGATATTGAGTTTTGAGCTGTTGTCAGCAGGAGATGCATGGGTGGGTACCCCTCATTGGTCCCCACTTCACAAGGACCTTCTGATGCTGTGATCACTTGGGCTGCATTCACCCCAGAATTAAAATCCCCCTCCTCATCTTCAACCTCCCGAAGTTCTTTTATTAAGTCACAATAATCCAGTGGGTTACCCCCTTCTGTCTGGGAGTCTTAATTGAAGGAGCTGCAATTTAGAATGCTTTGCATGTTGTAGTAGGTGCTCCAAAATTACATGGTTTAAGTCACTGGCGGCCACCCCACCTTTTCGGTAAGCCTTCTGCAGAGCTCTTTCCAGACGAGTAACATATGCAGAAAAATTTTCCTCTGGCCACTGTTTTGTACCTTGAAATTTCTACATCAAGCTCTCCCCTGACTCAGTGCTCCCAAAATTGCCTTCAAGTGCAGATAGGTACTTCTGGGCAGATGCATCAGGATTTGTGGACCTCAAAAATTTAATGGCCTGTAGGGCAGGACCCCTCAGCCTTTCTATGATTCTTTTTCATTTCTCAACCTCCACACAATGCCATTCAGTTATCGGTGGGGCAACACAATCTATCCAGGTGTCCCAATCATCCTCCCCCTGGGGGGTTGGGAGGGTGCCAGAGAAGATCCTCAACCTTCAGTAAGAGTCATGACTAATGGCAGGTGCAGAAATAGGAGCCTGCATTGGTTCAGCCACAGAAAGAGGGGCAATATCCGGTGCTGGAGCGGGAGGGGGTATTGTGGGAGGAACACCCCCAGGTGGCAGAAATAACTTCTTTAAGTCCTCCACAGTTTTCCCTTCCTCCAGCAACAACTTAGCAAATTTCTCCTCAAAAGTTTCAGATAGTGGGAGGGGCTCATTTCCCCCCTGGGTCATTACTGTCCTTAGTTATCACTCTCCAGGCAGTGAGGGCTCCCTCTGGGGTAATTGTCTGTGGCACTTTGGAGCTATCTATGGGGTCCTTATACTCTACTAGGGCCATGAAAGTGTGGGTGAGCAGATCAGCATGTCGACCCACCACCACAGGGTTTTGTAAACCTTCCATCTTGGAAAGTACTCCCCTGTACAGTGTCCGTATTGATACCCAGGAGGATTCCAGGATAAGCATAGCATTTTGGGGGTCGATCTCCTCCCCAGTACACCACTCCACCAACTGGTGCACTGCCACTTCTGTCGGGGTACCCATTTATTTAGTTTTTTTAACAGTGGTTCATAAATGTGGCCACTAGAGGACACAAAATCCCAACGGTGAGCCTCCAAGATGTAACCCCCAGGTGGCGCTATCCCAAGAGCTACTACCCCTGCCTGCTTGACTACTGACAGGTTGAGGGGACTAGGTTCTATGGTGGATGCCTCCACCCAGAGGTCAGGATTTCTAGTGGTTAGATTAGCTTGGTCACAGCCCTCTGGGACACTGAGACCCCATTTTATTCCCTCTAGTGGCTCACACATTGCACAGAAGTTACAATCCCAATACCTCATATGTACACACTGTTCATTCATAAAGTACCACTTACCCTCGCGACTGATTCTGAGGTTCGTCTCTGGGGACCCCCTGTAAAATAAAGTTAATCAACATACGCAAATCAATACAATGCTTGATATGTAGGTACTGACACTTCAGACAGTTTAAAGTTTAACAACATCAAATCTGGTTTATTTATGGGAAATAAAACACGGGAGGAGGAGATCAGGTTAATTGGCAGAATTAAATCACAGTACTGTGCACACATACAGGGTCTGAAAAATCACACTCTGGGTACCCAGGTTGGGGGGGGGGTAGCCAGGTCCGTTGCCCAGGGTTGGCCGGCATGTGCAGATGGACCGGGCCCTGTAGAAGAAAATATATGCACAACATCCAATTGTAATCCGGAGCCAGATGGCTCAGTCTATGTAGAAGTGAAACAACAATAATTGGATGACCCACTTGTAATTGAAAACAGGCTGCAGGGGAATACCCTGATTTGTACTCACAATGCCCAAGCTGAGAACCGGATGGTGGATGTTCTTCTGGGTTGCCAGAACAACAGGGCATGGAGACAAGGTCCTTGTGACTGGACCCCACTGCAGTAGATAGCCAACGGATTTAGTCTGAGACAAGCTGGGGTTTGCTTCCAGCTTCAACACACAGCACAGGGGATTGGAAATAGCGATCCCCCACAAGCACTACGCACATTAATATGTAAAAGGAAAGTACTATACCAGGCAGGCTGCTCCTAGATCCCAATCGCAATTACTGCAAAATACCCGGGAGCACACAAAGCAGCTTCAGTTCCTGACAGACCGAGCACGATTCAGCAGTTTCTCCAGTCTTCTACAGGGTTAGCCTGGTTTCTACCTTTCAGACTTCCTCCTTTTTCCTCACAAGTCTGATTCAGTCCGAACTAGCACTTACAACAGCTGCAGGCCAAACCTCAGGGCCTCATAGGCGCTTCCCGCATGAAATTATACACCACAGAAGCAGAGAGCTCCTTCTCTCTCTTCACTGTCACAACTGATCTGATCTTTCCAGTGGCAGAGCAGGGCATTTCCTTTAGCTCCACACCATTCTGTTGGTTGATTCGGCTGTCCCTCACAATGAGACTCCCTCTGTTGGTGGAAAAAGGCGCCAAGGTCAAAACTACATTTCCCAGAGTCACTGCCCATACAATCCCCTTGTGGCTGGCTCAAAATTAAGAGTCCAAGTTCTGATTCGTCCACAGGCTCCATTTTAGGGCTCCCTTAACCAAATTGGTCCAACACAGCAGTTCAGGACCAAAATGAAAGAGCTACACTGAAACAGTTCATGTTAAAATAAAGACAGGTTAGACAAACTACATTTTCTCAATCACTCTAAATGATTTACAATATATCTTTCAACAAAGCTCCCTCTGCACATGTAGCAATGGCAGAAATGGAGCAAATTGGCAGCAGCTCAGGTGGGATTTGAGCATTAAATACACAGTCCCCCATACAAACTAATTAAGTCTGCAAGCAGACAGCTCTTAAAGGGACAGTACGTGGAGGCTCAAATAGCACTCACTTGGAACCACATTTAAGCAGCTCAGACACCGAACACTGCCCAGACTTGGAGCATTCAGGCAAGCTCCTCGAAGACTTTTGGGAACCCCCATTTGCAGGGGGTTGCATCTGTAAAGAAATAAATGGTCAGATATTCAAAACTTTGCACTGGGTGCAAACCGTTTGCACAGGGTTAGTGGGGGTCCGCTATATTCAAAAGGTCAAACAGCGTGCGTAAACTGCATTAGTGCCAGGCAAAATTATGATGTATGCAAGGGGCAAACTGCGGGGGCGTGTACATGAATACAGGTGCAATGCTATATTCAGCGAATAGTGCGATGCAAATAATATTTGCATGGCTTAGCACAACACTTTGCGCTGTGCAAATTACCGCCCAGGAAAAGGTAGTCTTAACTCTGGGCAAAGCAGCTTTGCCTGACTTTGTGGCTTTGTGTGGCTCTGAGTGACTTTTGCGCAGCTTTGTGCAACCCTAACCAGTAAGTATGACACATAGAAATAAGCCAGACATAGAGGACACATGCTGCTCACTGATGGCATCCCGATGCTGCTATCATCTGCCACCAGTCCCAGCCATGTCAGGCAGTAAGTGGTGACCGGACTCCCAGTGGACACCATGGCAGCGTGGCCATACAGCACACACCTGCAGACCAACCCTCTGTGGACACCAACTGATGCCAGCACACACATGCAGCACTGTGGGCATGGAAGGTGTTGAGGGGAGGGTGTACAAGTGGCCAGACTGCACCACAGACTGGGTGTGGCCACAAGGCTGGGACAAGCCATGCAGTGCACGTGGGCCATGTAGGGAATACCCCAACACCAGTGTGCCTGTCTGATGGTGCCCCCTCAGCCATATAGAGTAGAAGCACCGAATTAGTCAAATGATTTTTAAGGATTTTTAAAAATCCTTATTGAGAATTGTGAAACCTTTACTTAGGGATTTTGTTTTGTCTGTAAGTGTGTTCACTGCTACCCACAGAGGGTTGTCTCATCTGATAGTGTAGTTGAAAATTTACCAGATGGCACTTATTGTAAGTACTGTAATAGGAACTGGCCTCTTTCTGTAGGTATAACAAAAAGAATTTTAGAGGATTTTTTCCCTAAATTTTGTGAAGGATAAATAGGGAATCTCACAAAATGGCTTGACAAATTCAGCGCTACTACTGTACCACACATCTGTACAGACACCACAGCACACACAGCCAGCTGTGTATATGTCACTGTGAGCATCCCATGCCAGTGGTGCGGCATCTGTGGGTCACACAACAGCATAACAGTAATGTCCACTGTCAGTACACACCTGCAAGTTGGGCCTGTCACTGTGTACAGTGCAGTGGTCATCACTGGGCCACATACCATAGGCATTTCTGTGTCACTACTGGCCCCCTTGCTACTGTAGTGTCTGCTGTGCACTGTAGCATGAACTACAGTTTGACAATTGCATGCAGCACCACCACCTGTGCCTGTGCTATGTAGTCCCCTGGGGCATGACATTCTATGCTGTACTGTACAAATGTAGCCTGCAGCTACCATCATGCAGTCCTAGACTGACCTACAGGTGGAGCTGTGGGCAGACCCAGTCAGCCCCTGTACTTTCAGACTGACCTACAGGTAGGGCTGTGGGACCCTGCAATAGCACTGGGCAAACTGAACGCAAATCAGGTCATAATGAAATGCTAATCTGGATGTTTGCCAACAGACTACCTAAGTAGGCTCATTTGCATGTCACTTTTGAATATAGCAAAGTTTTGCCCCAGACAAATGTGATTGAGCCCGGCAAATGGCTTAGCTCTGCGCTAAACCTGTGCAAATGTGTTTGTGCAGCGCAAAGGTTTCAGAAGTATTGTACAGTTTTGCCAATGTGCTTTCACATGCACTGCTGCTTGCAGCTGTACTGACTCCATGCCTTTGCTAGCACACACATTGGCCACATAGTTCACCTCTACCATCTTCCATGTCACTCTGAACTGGGATGCTGTTGTGTTTTGCACTTCCTGGTTGCTATATTCAGAGCTGTCTTATTCCCTGGCTCTTTTTGTACTGCACTCCCAGCCCAGTTTGCCCGACATCCTTAGCATGCTATATTCAGCAGGTTTAGCACCATGGCTACCCCTTTTGAATATAGCAGGCTACTGGGTCCGGGCTAATTTAGCATGCCAGGCAGTGCTACTTTAGCCCAGGGGCAAAGTTTTGAATATCTGGCCCAAAGTCTGTAACAATAAACTTCAAAATATATTTCTTTATTCTTGGCTCAAAAATACATTCCCCAGTACCCACATGCTCCAGACTACCAGAAGACACCAGGAATCTGGTCACATACTGTGTACTGGCCTGCCCTCCTGACAAACATCACCATGAACCCGTTCCCTGAGGTCCCATCTACATCAGAGAAAGTTACACCACCATTCAGAAACATATGGCTTAGTTAAGACTCTGTTTTAGCTATAGTCGTTTTACCATTTTACGGCCAAGTTCTGGACCCAGTTACTGCCCCCGTATATCTCTGCAGCCCTACTCTCATCTCCCCCTTTTGCACTCCCTCAGACACTATGACCACTCTTTCGCCATCCCATATAAGTCCACCACTGCAGCCAGGCAGCCTTCTCATACCACATGCCTAAATTATGGAACTTACTCCCCTTGGCTATTCGTCTAGCTTCCTCTGCACACTACCTCAACTCTTTCCTCAAAGCCTGCTTCAGCTCCACATGCACATGCACTTAATACCGTCATTGGTGAGACCACCAGGGAGTTTGAACATCATACCAAGGAGGGGATCAGGGCTAGGGAGGGACCACTGGACCACCAGGGAGGACTTTACTGTAACAGCAGAGGGGATTGGGGCTCGGGAGGGATCACTAGACCACCAGGATACCCAGCCCTTGACAGTGCGTGGATGGGGTGCAGAGCACCCACCCCCTCTGCACACTGTTATGGGCTGGGTTTCAGAAATATTAAACTGTGCCATGCTTGTGGACATTTAGCGCTTCGGAAACCTTTCAATATTGTACTGCGCTTTGTATGCATGGAGGGGTCCCTCATTTACATATGCGCAGCATAATATTGTATGCCATGGTGCTGTTGGGGGTGTGCCATGCATAGATGACCTTTGAATATGGCCACACCTCCGACGACTGCTGCTGTTCCTGGTTAGCGTAGCACACACCTGGTTTGTGCTGCCATAACGTTTTGAAAATGGGGCACTAAGTACATGGAGGTACTGAAATAGGTCAATTCTCCCTGCATAGTAACATTATAGAATTAAAATATTAAAGTTGCTGTTTTTTGAAAAATAGTATACAATTACTTTATTTATATTTTCTTTTTATTGAGTCTAATACAACCCTCAATCAGTTCTGATGAAGAGAGACAAATGTTTCCAAAGGTTAACAAATTTCTTGAATAAGTGTTGAGAGCACATTAAAGCATGTGTGGATTAACTTTATGAATGTGTTATGGAAATTAAAAATAAAACTTGCATAGATTCAAGACAAAATTTTGTATCATTGGGTTGAGCACTTCCACACTACAGCTACTGCTTACAAATGTAACCCCCATCCAGGTGCGCAATTTCTATCTTGACAGCTCTACCTGGTGGGCTGGGTTCGGGAGGAATATGTCACTTGGCACATTGGCTAGGTTTGGCTACTCTGCATCAGGGGCACCCAAGTAACTCCGGACAAAGGAAGCAATAACTGTGATGTCCAATACCAGAAGTGGGATTCTAAAGTGTGGCTTTTATTCACATCCAACAGAATAAACAAAGCATAGATGGACCCCCATGGGGCTACACTCCTGGTAATGCAGATTTAAAGACACCAGAACACATCCTCATCACTTTAGCCCTCAGGCTCTGAAACACACTGGGCACACAGCCCGAACTTGTATGCTGCTCTGGGTTTTCCCCTGGCTCGGCTCCCTTGCCACCCACTTGGACACTTCCCATATAGCATGGAAACATTTACTGGTGGCTCCCTAAACCACCTATGAGCACTTCTGCTCCATAAGAGAATCTTCTTCATCAATCCCATGTCTGGGTACTTTCCTCAGGCACTGGCCAAGTACCTGAGAGAAAGCAACTGGCATCCCACAGCAAATCTGTAGAGATGAATTTGGTTGTTACTGATAGGGGGTCTCCCACCACTCACTCCCATAATTCATACCCGGCCATTTCTCTGGACTGTAACACCTCATCCGTTAAAACACTTTGCTGTGTAGATTCTTTTTAAATGTATTCCACATTCAATCTACTGTCTTTACATCCCATTTGTGCTGAACTTGAACATACTTAATAAGTGGCTGTGTCCATTATTCTAGATCCTCCACAGAGTTAAGCAGTCCAATCCCCACATCTTCCAAACTGTACTTGGCTGTCTTTTCCTGACCCCACAGTAACAGTCCCATTAGTTTCATCTTGATTCAGGTCAAAACACATGGCCCTTTAGCAGAGCAAACTCATCCCTTGGTTGCAGGTGCCCCACAGGTGTTTTCTCCTCAAAGAACTCTCATCCAGAGCTTCTGGTGCCTCAACACGAACTTAAATCAGGCAGCTTCTTTTCCCTAGCCGGACCAGGGGGTTGCCCCTGGAAGCAGGCTGATTCCTTCCCCCCATCCCTGCAGGGATGGGGCCCTGAACCACTGAAAGCAGTCTCCACCACTTCAATGTGCTCTTCTTGTGTTCCTCTTCAGGTGCGAACACACACCTATACAACAAAAAATAGCTCTTTGACAGAGCTTAGAGCTCTGAGGGCCTGCTTACAGCAGAGCACCTCTTCTACTCACTGCACAGACTCTACTGACTCTACAGACTGACTTCAAATTCCCCAACGTTCTACTCTAACCTCCAACTGCAACATTCCAATGTGGCTTATGCAGCAGCGACAGTTCTAAATGATCTCATCCCTCAGTCTCAGCTGAGACTGAGAACAGAGTGAGACAGTGTTAAATCCATTCAACTGAAGTTTCACAAGCTGCCTTCCCTGCCTACCACTAGGTCTTACTGGGATTCTAGTAATCCCGGGTAACAGGGGGGTTACACAAAGGAAGCAATCCAATCCAACCCAGCAAACACTATAGAAGGAAGGCATTAAAGCATACATTACATTTCCAGGCAGGCTGAAGGTTCTTTTGATCCACCAGACACTACTCCCTAACAGTTGCAAAGAAGCTCTAATGGATTTGAAGATTCAATTGTCAAATGTATTTGGATCAACATGAGGAAAAATTGAAAGCACAATTCAATAACATTACATGATTTTTGAATTGTGTTTCGGTCCGTATTCTGTATGTTTGGGAGCTGGAGCAAAGAAAAGAATGTTGAAACTGGGTTCGGGGTGATGGGGGACAGGAAAAAGGGATTGGGCAACAGATGGAAAATGTAAAAGCTAACAGGAAAGTTATTTTGCTATTTTTCCAGGAATATCCTGGTTATGGTGCAAGGATCTGAAGTTTTTTTTATTCTGATTTCCTGGCTTTATGGTACAAGGATTTGAAGGTTTTTTTTTACTCTGATTTTCTGGTTTAATTTTAATATTAGCCACTAAATGAATGCAGACATTATGAAGGGGAGAGAACAGAATAACTTGCTCTATTGCAGGCCCACTCTCCACAAGACTGAGTCCTTGAACCTCACCCAACTAATAGACGAACCCACCCAACCTAGTCACTCCCTCCTGGACTGGGTGCTCACCTCACACCCCTACCGTATCATTGAAGTCGGCACTCTACCTGTCACCTTCATTGACCATAGCATGACCTACTGTATCAGGAAAGTGAGGTCCACTCACTCTGCCCCCAAATACATTTGGTCCAGGTCACGCCAGACTCTGGAATGAAATACTCTCCTACACAATCTTACTTCCTCCCACTGGTTTCTAGTCTATTCTGCCACAAACATTGACACTGCCCTCTCCCACTTCTTCACCATTTTTAACCACACCTGGAACTTCCATGCCCCCTATGTAAATCTAGAGCCAGGCTCTCCCCATGACCCCCGGATTACCCATGAAATTATCGATCTTTGTAAGTCCTGTGACCAAGCGTGAGTTTGTTTCAAATTGTCATGATCCGTACCTGATCTACAATATTACAGATCATGAATTACAATGAGAAAGGGAAGCTGTGAACCACTAGGAATTGAACCTAGGACATCTAGCATTCTGTGCTAGTAACTCTACCGACTGAGCTATGATTCACACAGCTGCAGCGGCTCTCTGAGGTCTTCCTTCAAAGTCACATTCCCTTCCTCTGGTGTTGCGTAACTTTGCAACCTCAGAAATACATCAGAACAACAGCCAATCAACTCTTTCTCAGTGTAGTTTACAGAGACCACTGCAAGGCAAATTTAGATCATGAATTACAATGAGAAAGGGAAAATGTGAACCACTAGGAACTGAACCTAGGACCTCTAGCATTCCGTGCTAGTAACTCTACCAACTGAGCTATGGTTCACACAGCTGCAGCAGCACTCCCAGATTTTCCTTCAAAGTCACATTCCGTTCTTCTGGTGTTGCGTATGTAAGCCCCCCGTAAAAGAGGGTCTTATATTCCCATCTTAGGAATCCCTTTCCCCCTCCTACCCCCTCCTACCCCAGAGATAGGGAATGTGTTAGTGCTCTGGGGGAAATTGCTGCTGGATGCCTCAAGGTGGGAGCAGACAGTGGGTTTTAGGAGCATAAAAAGGGACAGACAGAAAGTATCAGGGCCTTTCCAGTCCGGGCATTAGGCCTAGGGCTGGAGGGGGGAGACTGCAAGCGTAGTGCTAGGAGCAGATTAGGTGGGCAAGTGAGGGAGCTCAGCGGTCCAGGAGGGCCAGAGGGAAACCCCCCCAAAGGAGTACAGTCAGGACGGTTTTCCATGCATCGGGGTCCTCCAGGAGTGGGGGGCTGAAGCTCTGCAGGGAATATGTAACCAGGTCCTGCATCAGTGGGGGCAAAGACAGGAAGTGGCTCTATAGGCCAGGAAAGTGTAGGAGCCCTTAGAGACCCTTAGCAGATGTACCCCTGCTCACCAGGGATGGGAGAGCAGTGGCAGAGCCCTCCCAGGAGACAAGGCGGTGTCAGTGGTTTCCCTTGCACCCAATGAGGCAGGGCGGCGGGGGGTTGAGGGAGCCGGGGGGAGGCCTTTCACCTAATTTGTGGGGCCTGCTTGGAGGAGTGGTTCTAGGGTGCCATTCATTGAGGTCCGGGGTGGGTCACAGGCTGTGTGGCAGACCTTGCAGGGTAACCCCCCCCTTGCTGGAGCTTAATTCAAGCCCAAGAGATGTAAATGGGACTTGGGATTGGCTGGGACCCCCAAGAAAGTGTAACTGCAGTAGGAGGCAGTTCAGCCTGTGGCATGGGGCCGGTATTGGAGTGGGTCCGGTTTTGGGACTGCTGCACCAGTGGGGGGCCATAGGAGAGACTGAGCCGAGTGAAGGTGGCAGGTGCTGAAGTGGCATCGGATACATTGCCAACCATGGTAAGAGGGTCGGGGCCTGGGTCATCAGTAAAATTCCTGGAGCCCCTGAGGCATGGGCCAGTGCCCTGGGATCCAGGTGGGGAAGGCAGCTTGCTTTCCCATGCCAGAGTGAGAAAGGGGGAGACCAGTGCCAATGAGAGTGACCCAGGTAAGAAGAAAAAAAAATGCAAAATGTTGGCTTACCAGATCCTAAGAAGCCAGGAGACTGCAGGGATCTGAGTTTAAGTAGGTCTCGGGTAGAGCATCCGAGGTAGAGATAGGAAAAATAAATCCTTGCTTGTGGCTGCCTGTATCCATCATTTTTCTGCCTTAGAATGTCCAGCCAGTTTTGTAAAAAGTTAAATAGTCCCATGGAGCTGCTTTATCTATTTAAAGATGACGTATGTGACCCCTGTATTGCTGGAAATCATTTGTATTACAGGTGCAGAATATAAGCCAGTTTGGGGAGGAAATAGTGGTTATGTGTATTATTCAAATGAGAGGGGAAATTAAATAAAATTACAGTAAATCCTTCTTTTCCCCTTTATCTTCAGTTTGTTTAATTTTCCATGAGTTACATTCCAGATGCAGTATTCTTCCCAGCCTAGTTGGAACCATAAGGGCTCATGAAACAGCTGATGTACAAAAAGGTGGTCCTGGTCCAGTGGGCAGCTTCGGGGAGGAGAAAACCAAATACTGAGGGAGAAGGTAAAATGCACAAGTATAGAAGACGACAGAGAGATAGGAATATGATTTTCCCTGCCTTATCAGGAAGGTGCATTTGTCTCAATGTTAGTGCTTGAGAGTGCCCCTTTTCTATTGCCCCGGAACACCTGCAAAAGAAAGTTATGCCTCTAGACGGGGTCTTGGGGGGGTACACATACAATACTACAGGTCACTCAGGAATTCTTGCAAGAAGGCCGTCCACTCTGCAAAAGCCCTCTACTTCAAATCTAATCTCCAGTTTAACCTTAATTCTCCTAACTTCTGGAAGGTTATTCACTCCCTTTTGAGTCTCCTGCCCACTCCACTCCCCCAACCCCCATCCTCCAAGTGGATGGTTCATTGGTCTCTAGCCCTCTCTCAGTTGTCATTTATTTTAACAAATTTTCACTACCTGTACTTTTTCCTCATACCAGTCCTCTGGTCACTTTCTCCCTCAGTTCCCTCCTGCCTTTCCCCTCCTCCTCCCTCCTGAAGGCTTCCATCCCCCCCACCCCATCTCATCCCACAAAGCCTCCCTTGCCCTAACTTCACTTAATCCATTGAAGTCCAGCAGTGATGGGCTGGACCTCAAACTTCTACAAATCTCAGCTCTGGCTACTGCTTCTCCACTTCTGCTCCTAAAGGACCTCCACAAAGTCCTGTGTTGGTTCCATGCCAACTAACTCAGGGTCAACACAAAGAAGACTGTCACTATGAACTTCAGTACCAGTCAGAAACTGGCAAGGCTCTCACATCCCCCTGCTTTATCCATGCTTGATGGCACCCCTCTGGAGGCTGTCCCTGTCTTCAAGTACCTTGCAGTCTGACTTGACAGCAAGCTTGATTTCTTCATCCATATCAATGCCATTCATGACAAACTCTGCCCAAAACTTGGTGCCTTATACCGTAACAAGGACTGCCTCTCCCTCCAGATTCACCAAGAGCTGGTAACCAAAATGGTTCCCCCCGATCTTTGATTATACTAGCGTGGTCTATGCGTAAGGCATCTACGCATCCACATTTGTAGCATGGATATACATAGGGTATCTACGGGTTCGGGGAAGGATGAGGCTACCTGGCACAAGAGACCTAGGTTTGACTACTCTGCACAGGGGCACCCAAGTAAATCCAACTACAGGAAGCAATAACTGTAATGTCCAGAACCAGAATTGGGATTTTTCAGTGTGGCTTTATTTATTAACTCACTGAACATAAACAAAGCTCTGTATGGTCCCCCACAGGGCTACGTAACTGTAATGCAGATTAGAGGTTAAACACAGCGGTCCATTTGAGGAATGAACATTACAACAGTTGTCTGGCTTTGGACCCACCAGGCACTCAGCCCGGACTTTGCATGCGCATTGGATACACAGCCCGACTGGCCCGGTTCCCCTGCCGGCTACTCGACTGATGGTCCACTTGGCAATGAACCCAAACTCTACTTGGAAAGACATCCCATCAAACAAGGAGGCTCCCAAACTGTGGCTCCTCACACCACTTGAAGTCTCGACTCCTAGAGATTTTGTTTTTACTTCCAATTTGAAACTCCCATCAAACAGGGAGACTCCCATCAAACAAGGAGTAATGTTCCCATCCTGTGGCTCCCCACACCACTTAGAGTCTACGACTCTAGAGAGATTTTCAAGTTGCGAACCACGTCTGGGTACCCACCCCATCACTGGCCAAGCGCATGAGGCAAGTAGCAAAAAGCACAGAAGAAATCTGTAGAGGTGGACCTGGTTACTAAAGATGGGGATCTATCCACCTCCAGCTTCCACAGCCCATACCCGGCCATTTCTCTGGACACACAGAACTTTAGACTTTAAAACTGTAGATTGACGGTGGATGACCTGAAGCACCCCCTCTTTAACTTTAACACTTTAAACAGATGACTGCTCTATTTGTTTGTCCTAGTTGACATAGTTCTCCCAAATAGCAGTCCCCAATACTTGAAATCCAACTGAAGAAAAGAAGTTGTTTGCCTCTTCCAATGAGGTCAAACGCTCACCCATTCATTGCAGGTGCCCCACAGGCGAAGAAATGTAACCTTTGCTGTTATACATGAACAGACTGAACTTAAATTAAAATAGGCAGCTTTCTTCCCAAAGTGGGAGAAGGGGATTGCCCCTGGAACCTCCCAGAGGGAGGGGGGTAAACAGACACTACTGGTGTCCTTCTTGTTTGCTTAAGGACAAACTGAAGACTGACTTTGAATTCCCAAGATTCTAACTTACTCTGAGCTGAAGATTCCAAATGTGGCTCATGCAGCTATGACAATTCTATAATGATGTCATGCCTCTAGTCTCAGCTGTGACTGAGGACAGAGTGAGACAGTGTGAAACCCATTTAACTGGAGTTTCACAAGCTGCCTTCCCTGCCTACCACTAGGTCTTACTGGGATTCTAGTAACCCCGGGTAACAAAGGGGTTACACTCGCCCTTGACCAGGAAAATGACTGTCCCAGTCATTATGCACCCGGCCTTAGGCCATCCCACCCTATGTGCTACCTGCGGAGGGGGTGATCAGGTTCCTCCTACCATGTGCAGTAACAGGTAGGCAAACACTAAGGGCCTAGAGGCCTACAGCTGACATATCAGCCTCTACTCTATCCGCTTACTATGGACACCTAGTGGCTCTGGTAGGACCGTCCAGAGCATAGCCCTGATAGATCAGCACTGCGGCCCCTTCTGCAGGTCAGGGCCACAGCCTGTCCATCCCCCCTAACCCTCTAGGGGAAACCTATCTGCCTCTAACATAACATCCCAAACAAAAACAAAACCCGGGGACCTCCCCGACCTTGGGCAGCCTGCAACTACAACATTAGAAACACAAACAGTACTTTAATTTCTACACATAAGCACTGAAATGAGGAACTTCGATGAGCCCCTCCTCCTCTTCTTGTCTTCTCTTCTTTCTTCCAGGAACACCTGTAAGAAAAGACAAAAACAAAACAAAAAAACACACTCTAATCTGCATTTACGATCTACCTAAACAACAACAGTGACAAAAACAGCAACAACCCTTACCATACAGGAAAAACATATATAAAACCCTTACCATACAGGAAAAACCCTTACCATACAGGAAAAACACTAAACAATCCCAAAAAGAAAAAATATATAAATTTTTTTTTAGAAAAGGAGAAAAGACAGTATATACGTTAAGTACAGAAATGACATTGATAACAATACACCTTTTGGGGGAATGGAATGCCCTAAATGTCCCACTAGTGACTACAAGGCCCGAAGGCCAGTCCATTAAAGAGTCTCTCCTGGGCCGGAGCCCCGTGAACATAGTCTTTTAAGGCCATAATCCTGAAGGGGAGAGTCTTTGAGGACAGTTCACACACTGTTTGAAGTCTGTAGTGTAAGGTGTGTATTGCAATGTCATAAAGATAGAATAAAAAGATTGTGACTCACCAGCCTCTTGAAGTATTCAAACTAAGCAAACCTGGTACCTTCTGAAAACTCTCCCTGGCAGCATTTCTTCTGATACAGCTGGACGGACATCTTCCGGGAACCCACAGGAGTGCATATCTGGAAACAGCTGGACTGATGTCATAACTGGAGAAGGAACCTTAGAACAGGAACAAAAAGAGAAACAGCTGGTCTGGCGTCATCTGATTACCAGGCGATGAACAGGCAAACAGCTGGGCTGGTGTCCTCTCTGGATCTGAAGTCATCTGGTGGTAACAGTAGATGGTTATCGATTAGGGCAGTACACTGTGGACTGAAGAATGTGGAGCACCTGATTTGTTGTTTATTCATATTGGCAGTTCAATAAGGTTACTTCACAGTGTAGATGTGGCAGTATTGAGTACCACTGCTCGGCTCTCCATTTTGTAGGCCCGGGCTTAATTACTGGGAGGTCCTTGCACTGAGGCAAATAGTAGAGGGGGTCAGGGGCTTGAATTATTACTCCATCTGGACGCACATAATTCACACAGTGGGAGACTTCGCGTCCCTCTCCGTCCACAATTCTCACTCTGTCCATAAACAGTGTCCTGCCTCTCTTCCACTGTGTATACTTTTCGTGGAACAGTCTATTCTTTACATGCTGGTTAGCCCCAGGATGCACATGTTTCATTGCTTCATCCCAGATCCAGGATTTCCTGCAGTTCTCAATCTCCTCCCAGACTCTCCGAGGAAAGGTAGGAAAGGTCATACCAAAGATTTCATTGGCCTTTCTACGAACCAGTCTCTCCTCTTTACTTGCTTTGGTCAATCTGAGACCGCTGGCCTGGCTTGGGGGTGGCCAGTCCTGGTTCTGCCAGCTTCGCATCCTCAACGAAATTAAAAACGGATCCCTGACTTCTTCTTCTTCTGGTGAAGCCAGGGCAGTGGCATCACCACCTTCTTGAACACATTTCTCCGAGGCAAGATCTTGAGGCTGTGTACCCATTCCTATCTCACAAGGCCACTTAGGTTCCTCCTCATCTTCCTCTTCACTGAGGATCTGAGCCCAGGAGTGAGCAGTAGTTCTCACCCCCGAGACTATCCATTCATCACTAAGAGCGGAGGTCGACACCTCCCATTCAACGACCTCCCGCATCTCATCTTCACCTTCGAGACTCGGGCTAGGCCCCCCCACCCAGGGGTCTATTGATGCTTTATCTGAACTTGCCTTCTGAGATCCAGCATCCAAAACTTCAACTTCAGATTCAGTCTCTAATTCTGCACTCTCTAACTTTGTACCACACTCCCCCGGGGGACGTTCCTCCACAGGCTCCGCCTGATGCTGTGTGCTGCCAACTGCAGATTCTTGAAGTTGTGTCCATGTGGGAGCCAAACGAATTTGAGGCACTTTATACAAGCCATATTTTTGTAGACAACCAGCACAGTGAGGAATCATGAAGACATCCCTTCCAGCACTCAAGCACATCTGGCATACACGCACTGGATAATTAGGAATTGCCACATCAGGAGGGAGTTGCCCTCTATAGCACCAATTTTCAATGTCTCTCAATCTATTTACTGCTGCTGTTACTGCAACCCGGGCATGATCCGGGTAACGAGCTGGTCCTGAGGCCATAACTGCAGAAAAACAAACAAAAGTTCACTGTAACTGAAAGTCCCACTTTAAATTAACACACTCTGTAGCTTTAAAATGGCTCCTCTGCTGCTGTGTTTACTTTACTACCCCACCTGTAATGGCAGCGCAGCACTCCTGTGCATCAACATTCAGACTCTGGTCAAGCCACCGCGCACGATTTACATCAGCTACTAATAACTTTTATTTAAACTGCACAACTTGCTCTTTTCTGGCTGTTCTCACATTTACAGGATTTTCCTTGGCCTTTTCACATGCTGGCAACATTTATTTAATCACAGTCCCTTTTAAAACTTCAGGTTTCAGCACAGGATTGCCTGCTTTTACTAGTGTTGCAATTATTTTACAACCCACAGTCTCTCTCTGGCTGCAAACTTTAAACTGAGGCTACTTTCATTGCTATGCACACATTAAATGGCTTACAGACTTGTACTTGCCAGCAGGATATCACACAATCGCTACTTGCAAAGCGACTATACAGCTGCACTCACATTTTATATGGCATTACTGAAAATCACTGATTTGAGCAGTTTTAAATCGTTTACTCACTGTTATGGTGGCAGATTGCTGCGATGGAGGAAAACGGCCTGCAGCCAGATTTTTGAAGGCCTCGGATTTCAAACGGGGTGGGCAGTCTCCACGATCGTAGTATTAATCACACAGTTCACTGATCCCACGACCGATAAGCGGGTTGAGCCCGATTTTGAACTAGAAAAGTCACTTTTCACTGTTTACAGCGCTTTGAACACTTCGTGAACGCTCCTTCACTGCCAGTACACGCACTACTCTCTGTCTCCCTCTCGAATGCTGAAGCAGAAACTGAAGAGCTGGCTGAGGGGCCGGACTAATGGCAAACTGACCAACCACACGACGCCATGCAAATGAGCCTCTTCTTCCTCACGAGGACTCCTCTCTTCACGGCGATCGTCGAGCAGGCAAATTTAAACTGAAAAGATGCACTTTTTTTTTTCAACTGACTCCACGGCAGGAGCCCATTTCAACCATGTAACATTGCCATTAACTCTGCAGTCTCTAGTATTGCACAGAAAGCATTTCCAACGTCCAGGGCATAATTTCTCTGTTGCTACCCCTAGTTTTCCACACTTTCCTTCACAGAAATTCATTTTAAAAGCATTTCAAATGTCCAGGGCATAATTTCTCTGTTGCTACCCCTAGTTTTTCACACTTTTCTTCACAGAACTTTATTTTAAAACTGACAAACGCTGTAAACTATGTTGATGCAGGACAAGGACACACACTTTGGCTTTACAGCTCCTTGGTAAACAGTTGGCATTTTTTAAACAGCAGCACAAGATTCACAGCACACAGCACACACTAGGGAAATTGCTTCAACTTTTTGGGCTACCGACTGCCAGATAAGCGGCAGCTAGCCTACTTGCCCAAGCACCTTCCTTCCAAACAAATCCCAGCGGTGCCTCCATTTTTGTAAGGCACTATGTGTCCACATTTGTAGCATGGATATACATAGGGTATCTATGGGTTCGGGGAAGGATGAGGCTACCTGGCACAAGAGACCTAGGTTTGACTACTCTGCACAGGGGCACCCAAGTAAATCCAACTACAGGAAGCAATAACTGTAATGTCCAGAACCAGAATTGGGATTTTTCAGTGTGGCTTTATTTATTAACTCACTGAACATAAACAAAGCTCTGTATGGTCCCCCACAGGGCTACGCAACTGTAATGCAGATTAGAGGTTAAACACAGCGGTCCATTTGAGGAATGAACACTACAACAGTTGTCTGGCTTTGGACCCACCAGGCACTCAGCCCGGACTTTGCATGCACATTGGATACACAGCCCGACTGGCCCGGCTCCCATGCCGGCCACTCGACTGACGGTCCACTTGGCAATGAACCCAAACTCTACTTGGAAAGACATCCCATCAAACAAGGAGGCTCCCAAACTGTGGCTCCCCACACCACTTGAAGTCTGTGACTCCTAGAGAGATTTTGTTTTCGTACTTCCAATTCGAAACTCCCATCAAACAGGGAGACTCCCATCAAACAAGGAGTAATGTTCCCATCCTGTGGCTCCCCACACCACTTAGAGTCTATGACTCCTAGAGAGATTTTCAAGTTGCGACCCACGTCTGGGTACCCACCCCATCACTGGCCAAGCGCATGAGGCAAGTAGCAAAAAACACAGAAGAAATCCGTAGAGATGGACTTGGTTACTAAAGATGGGGATCTATCCACCTCCAGCTTCCACAGCCCATACCCGGCCATTTCTCTGGACACACAGAACTTTAGACTTTAAAACTGTAGATTGACGGTGGATGACCTGAAGCACCCCCTCTACAATGAACTTTAAACAGATGACTGCTCTATTTGTTTGTCCTAGTTGACATAGTTCTCCCAAATAGCAGTCCCCAATACTTGAAATCTAACTGAAGAAAAGAAGTTGTTTGCCCCTTCCAATGAGGCCAAACACTCACCCATTCGTTGCAGGTGCCCCACAGGCGAAGAAATGTAACATTTGCTGTTATACATGAACAGACTGAACTTAAATTAAAACAGGTAGCTTCTTCTTAAAGTGGGAGAAGGGGATTGCCCCTGGAACCCACAAAGAACTTTTCCTCACCCCCCCAGAGGGAGGGGGTAAACAGACACTACTGGTGTCCTTCTTGTTTGCTTAAGGACAAACTGAAGACTGACTTTGAATTCCCAAGATTCTAACTTACTCTGAGCTGAAGATTCCAAATGTGGCTCATGCAGCTGTGACAATTCTATAATGATGTCATCCCTCTAGTCTCAGCTGTGACTGAGGACAGAGTGAGACAGTGTGAAACCCATTTAACTGGAGTTTCACAAGCTGCCTTCCCTGCCTACCACTAGGTCTTACTGGGATTCTAGTAACCCCGGGTAACAAAGGGGTTACATATGGTACTGTCCCTTCCTCATCTCTTGCCAAACTGGATACCCTCTGTAACGCCTGTTGCCATTCTGCCACCAACTGTCCCCTTCCACACTCATCACTGCTCCCTTTATTCCTCTCTCTTCATCCCCCTTTTCACCTCACCTGTCCCACTGTGCCACCTTCACTGCCAAATATTGGCTCAGATCCATTTCATCCTACCTATCCTCCCTCATCTCCCCAGTGCCCCCTTCCTATCCCTCCACTCCAAGGATTCCCGCACCTTCTCTATGCCCCACCCTCACTCATCTGCTGGCAAAGCTGATTTCTTCTACCGCCTCCCATCCCTCTGGAATCTGCCCGTCCCCCCTCCACCCCTCCCCATCACTCTCCACCTTTACATATCAACTAAGATGGTATGTCATTGCTACTGTGACTTTACTGCGACCGACATTACAGCAACAACAGCATCAGGTTGCTGTAGTGTCGGCGAGAGACACCAGCACTGCTTTCTGGGAGTATTGCACCCCCTCCCTGAAGCAACTCTGACTTGGAGTTGATTAATTTAGTAGCAGGGGGAATGGGGGGTTCGGGGTTGAAGCCCCCCAAAGAAAATGCAGTCTGAAGTGACTCTCTTTATGCTGGCTGCAAATGTGGTCGACATAAAGGAGTCACTGTAACATCGGTCAACAACAAAATTATCGACCAACTGTCATGGATCCAACTAAGACAACTCCTTGCAACCTCCTGTTCCTGTAAAACCCCTTTGAAATCTCGTATCTTTTTCTTTGACCATCTCCTGTCAGTTCCCCCTTCGTTTGAGGCTCTTTAGCATAGTCCCCGCCACCAACATGTACTATGCACTTTGATTATGTCTAGCCATCATATCATTGCTGTATTTATGCTGCTGTTTTATGTTTCCACTCCATTTGCTGCTACCATTGTATTTTTTATGCCTATATCTATATTTTGATACGTAATTTGTATCCATGTTTTGCTATGTAAGTTGTTCCTCCTTATTTACCTTCCCCCTGGTCGCACCTGGAAATGAGCCTCGGCTCAGCGTGCCTTTCCTGGTTACAGACTTATGCGTACCAAGTAGAAGGATGGGAGCTAGCAGAATTTTTGTCTATGGCACAAATGGGAGAGAGGGGAAGGAATAAATGAAATAGGTATCGATTACATTTAGAAAATGCAAATAATAGGAAAGGGGTTGAACTTACACAAAAACAGGTTGGACATATATAAAAAATAAGTTTTCATATACCTGAAAAGGTTAGGATGAGGAATGATCTTATATTTAAATGAATGATACTTTAATAGGGGCAACATGGAACGTGAATGGAATAAATTCCTCATTTTAAATAAACTCAAAAAATTAGATGTAGACATAGCTCTATTACAAGAAATGTATCTGATTGAAAAATAAATTAAAAGGTTAAGAAAAGGCTGGGTAGGCCAAGTCATTTTTTCATAGAGCACTTATAGTAAAAGGGTAGCCATCTTATTGAAGAAGAACTTGAAAGGGGAAATTCTAGACAAACAATCAGACATTGAGGGGAGAATCATCATGATAAAAATCAAATATGTGGGGGAAAAAATGATGATTGGCTTACTGTATGCCCTGTTTCAAGGTTTTTGGGCCTATCTAGCAGAGGTGAACAAAAGATTCTGGACCAGATATTCAAACTGCGCCATTCTGTGGCACAAGCCCTTGTGCTGCTCAAAAAAGGTGCGCTGGGGTGTGGCCAGGGCAATATTCAACGGAGTTGCGCTATTGAGCAACTTCTTTGAATATCACCCCCTGGCCACAGCCACTGTGCATGGCGCAGTGGAACTTACGCCACTGCAAGTGGTCAGAGTGGAGCATTCAGATGCGGTGGTGCAAGTTCCATTGCGCCATGCGCAAACCTGCGATATTCAAAAGGTGACATGCAAATGGGGCCATAATTTATGCAAGGCACATGGGGGGCCATTTGAATCTAATTACGGCCCCATTTGCATGCCATTAGCATGCAGGTGCGCCGATCCCTGACGACTTGCGCCTGGTGCCCTGCCAGGCAGCAGCCGTTGGGACCGACGCCCTGCAGCCCAATCATGGAAGTAATTCTTCCCCCACTCTCACTCAGCCCGGGATCATGGCATAAAGTAATTCTTCCACTTCAACTAGCCCTATCACGGGCATAATCGCCAACCCCCAAAGACCAATATCCTGGTGGTCCAGTGGACCATGAAGCCCGATCGTGGGCATAAGGTCAAACCCACCCGCCAAAGTCCAATATCCCTGGTGATCTAGTGGCCCTCCACCCCACCCACCCACGGAGCCCCACCACCCCGCTTCCCCGTCAGCCGGGCGGGCGGCTGCAACCCACCCACCTGCCGCCCCACCACCGACTGACAGCCAGTAGGGCTGCACGTCCATTGGTTCAGAGCAAGAGCCAATGGGCATGCAGCCCATACCATACAAGGCAGTCCAGATATACCATAATGCTAAAGTGTTTTTTTCAGTCTGTGGTTACGGATAGTGGATGGGAGAGCCGTATGGGGTTGGACGTCTGCTACCTTTATTCCCTTTTTCAGCAATATCCGTATTATCTTGAAGTCCTATGTAAATAGTTGTTGGGACTTACACAGATTTGATTGTTATTTTTTTTGGGGGGGAGAGCATGACCGGGTTACAGTTAACACAATTTGTTGGTCCTTACTATTGGGTCCTTTTGGGGGGTGGTACGTGGGAAGGGAGTATTAGGTTATACATGTCAACTGTCACGGTAATCACTGTTAGATTTCTATTGCTACTATTATCTACTGCTGTCAATAATGTTTTGGATGGGTGGGGTGGAGTGTTGTCCTATGGGTGGTTGTTGATTACTTACTGTTTTAGGCTTGCTATTTTGCTTCCTCTTAAATATAGCAGTCACCTCTTGTAAAATTGTAACATGGAATGTCCAGGGAGTTAGGGACACAATGAAGAGGTATCAAGTCCTGAAGCACTGTATTTTGCTTAATGCTGGAATCATACTATTACAGGAAACTCACTTGCTGGCAAAAGAGGTTGTTTGGTTACGCAGACAAGGGGTGTCCCAATTTTATGCCTCAGGGGATTCCTCCTCGAGTAGCAGGGTAGCCATTCTAATGATGGGTACAATCCCCTTCCAGGTGGAATCAACTCTAGAGGACCCCAATGGTAGATACATTTTAGTCAAGGGCTCCCTCATGGGAAGCATAGTAGTGCTAGGTTCTATATATGGTCTGGCTGGAGGTGATCCCACTTTTCTCATTGACCTTGCTGGCAAGGTCGCCTCCTTACTGCCCACTCCTCTAGTCCTAGGGGGACTGGAATATTCCCCCTATGTAGTACCTGGATCAGACCACCTGCCATTAAACTCCCCCATATCATCTCAAAGAGCTTTGAGTGACTTTACGGATATGCTTGGGCTCTGTGACCCATGGCGTATACTCAACCCATCCCACTGCTTTTTCTCCTTCTACTACATCGTTCACCAATCCTGGTCCAGACTGGATTACATTTTAACTAATATCTCCCTTTTGGCAAGTTTATGCCAGGCCAGAATTGAACCAATAGTACTCTCCAATCACTCAGTGGCCTGGGTGGTCCTATCCCCTGATCCTGACATGCAGAAGGATAAGGCATGGAAGCTGAATACCCAGTTACTGAAAGATAACCCCACTGTTTCCAAGGTTCATTCTTTCATTCAATCTTTTGTGGACAATAATAAGGGCTCTGTGCATAAAGAAGATTTTGAGTGGTGTGCACTTAAGTGCTGTCTCCATGGTGAGTTTATTAAATTGGCATCTAGAAGGAAGAAACAGAGGGAAAAGGAGGTTTTGTCTCTCTTATCCCAAATAAGGGCAGCTGAGCTATCCTTGTCATCTTCTATCTCCCCTGATTCCTTGACGGAATTGCTCGACCTCAGAAACAAATATGCAGACTTGATGAGAGAAAAGGCAGAGTATGCTCTCTTGAAAACAAAGGCTAATTATGTAGACCAGGGAGAAAAAGCCGGCAGACTTTTAGCCCTCCGTCTGCGTAAACTATAAAGTTCTAGGCTGATTCCCTCCATTCTAGCTCCAGATGGTTCTACCAAAACAGCACCCTGGGATATTGCCCAGATCTTTGAAAACTTTTACCGCAATTTGTAGGTAAGCGTTCTTCTCCACCGCCCTACCAGGACATAGATACTATCTGAGTTCTCTTGATCTACCCTGCCTATTCGATCAAATGGCTCTTCTTGTCATCCCCAATTAGGAGGATGCAATTCAAGATTTAGCCCTAGATAAAGTGCCTCGCCCAGATGGTTTCCCCTCTAATTTCTATAAAACCTTTGCTAAAGAATTAGTCCCCCTACTGCTCAAGCTATACTGATACATGCCTACTGCTGACCTCCTCGACCCATCATTATTAGAAGCCACGATAGTTCTTCTTCTCAAACCAGATAAACCCCATACATCCCCGGCTAGCTATCACCCGATTTCTCTTCTAAATTGTGATATCAAGATCCTAACCAAGATACTCTCTCTCTCTACGTGTCAGGCAGGTTTGGACCCACCTTCTCAGCCCAGAACAGGTAGGTTTCATCCCAGGATGTTCTTCCATGAACCACCTCAGGAAACTTACCCATATTCTCCAGACTGCCCACTCCTCTCAGATCCCAATGGCTTTGATCTCATTAGATGCCAAAAAGGCTTTTGATAGAGTGGACTGGGTGTTTCTTTGGTCGACCCTATGAAAAATCAGCTTCCCCCATCTTCCTTCAGTGGTTCCAGACTATATACTTCTTCCCCTCCGCCAAGATTTATTGCAACAGGGTTTCCTCTCCCCATTTCCCTCTCTATACCAGTATGAGGCAGGGTTACCCCCTCTCACCCTTCCTTTACAACCTTTATTTGAAACCTCTTCTACATCATATTAAATCACCCCAGATACAGGGTATCTCAATCCTTAACCACACCCTAACTCTTTCTGCATACACAGACAAAATTCTTCTTCACTTAGAACATCCTGTTACTTCTCTCACATATTTACTTGAGATGGTAGCTCAGTGTAGCCGTCTCTCCAACTATAAACTTAATCTCACTAAGACGGAAATCTTCCCTTTGAATCATTTTGCCCACAGAGCTGACTTTAGTCACATTAATATTAAATGGTCTCCTCACTCACTCAAATATCTGGTTATACTATTAACCACGGATCCCTTGAATACCAGGAAGTTAAATCTCGATGACCTGGTGGTCTCTCTTCAACAGGATCTTAGAAGATGGGAATCCCTCCCACTTATGGGAACGGATTAATATTATAAAGATAAATGTTCTCCCCAGGCTTTTTTATCCATTACACATGCCGAACATCTGGCTTCCTCTTTCTTTTTTTCAACACATTCACTCCCTTATTTCTAGTTTTATCTGGCTACATAAACATCCCAGATAAATTCCTTAAATTGAGTCTTCCCAAAGAAGCGGGTGGTCTCCGTCTTCCCAACTTTCTCTTATATTACTGGGATGGCCATTTTACCAGGACTGGTAGATGGCTGTCTGATATGGTTGAGGATTGCATTTCCATCTGGCTGCAGCTAGAAACCCAGCTTCTAAAAAAGCACAATCTCCATTCTTCAACCATCTTTTATCTTCCATGGAAAGCCCTGCCTGAGCCGCTTCGTCAATCAGCGATTGGAGTCTCACTAAGGGTGTTCTCTCAGTGTTGCTCCTTCTACAAATTCTTCCCACGCCAGAACTTTGCTCAGCCCCTTGTCTTTAAGCCCAATATTAAGATAGGTGGAACTCACGTCACCCCGGGCTGGCTGCCTTAATTACAGACTGCCATAGTGGTGGATTTATATTCCTCTGACTCTCTTCTTTCTTCTTAAAATATTCTCAAGAAATGGTTTGAGTTTGGTGCACATATTCAAGATCTTCCAGTTGTGACACCTACTGGGTCAATTGTTCAGCACCACTGCTCAGGCTTCTAAGGTCCAACCCATTCTGGATAATTTCCAGGTCTTAGCTTCCAAACCCCACTGTATATCCATGCTATATGCTTACCTTCTGGCTATAGGCCACCTGGACCCTTTACCTGGCTCTAAGGTATGGAGCTCCCTAGTACTGCAGTGCTGCACCTAACCATTAACTGGGCCAAAGTCTAGAAGGATCTCTATACCTTTAACTCCCAAGACAGGCTTCAACTCAGCTAGTACCACATTCTGAATGACATGTACTATACCCCAGCTAAATTGGTCAAAATGGGACGCCTTCCTAATCCTACTTTTTCTAGATGTGGTAAAGCGAAGGGGAACCTGTTACACATATTCTGGCAATGTGAAAAAGTTGCCCCTCTGTGGCAATTAATTCAGTCCAGATTGGACCCCCGTTGGGCTTGGAGGACTTCGTTACTGTGGAAATCTGTATTCTAGTTATTTACACTAGTATTAGGGTCAAAGAACGTAAATTTCACATGGCTCTAATATCTGTGGTTGCCATAAAACTGATGCTCAAACATTGGATAGATCAGCTAGTAATATCGTACAATGAATGGCTGAAGGATCTCTCAGCATGCTTGAGAACTGAACACCTGATTACCAGCTCCCATAATAGACTCAACCTGTTTGGTAAAAAGTCAGGCAAGTTATATGTCTTATACCTACATTAACACCTCATGGACTTCCTAACTCTTCCTCTATACACCCTTACATTAGAAATGCTGTTCCCACACTTCCTTATGGGCACACTCCAGGGGAAGGGTTGTTGGAGGGGAGGGTGGAGTGGGTGAGTATTTTAAGTTTTCTGAAAGTCTCTCTGATTGCATTGCCATGGTCTGTACTTGTTTTCCTTTTATAAAATCAATAAAGCTTTGGAATTTCAAAAGGGCAGAGGAGGTAACCACTAGATAGAGGGCTGCAGGAGGCATACACCATTTGTTCCTGTAAAGGAGACCAATTCTGGCATTTGTGGCAGAGCTAAGACAATGGATATGTTCATGATTGTTTAGTGAGGAGTCAAGAGTAACACCCAGATATTTAAAGGAAGTCACTTGTTCTAGCTGTGAGTTTTGACAGTTAAGTATGCACAGTGGGGTGCCCCTGTATTTGTTTTGATGATGAGTGAAGACAATAATTTAACACCAGTTTATTGGCAGAGAACCATGTTTCAGTTTCAGTGAAAAGACTCTGGAGGGCAAGCTGAAGAGGGGGCAGGTCACAGTGACTGCAGAAGATAACTGCATCATCTGTGTATAGAAGCATTTGGCCAGAACATGCTTTTGGGAGAGAATTTAGAAAGAGGCCAAAGAGAAGTGGCCCTAGTATGGATCCCTGGGGGATGCCAGAGCGAACTGGCAGACTGTCGGATAGAGTGGAGTTTATTTTGACACGCTGTGATCTACCACTTTGGTAGCTTGCGAACCAGGAAATGGGTTCAGAAGCAAAACCCAGAGCAAGGAGAGACTCTAGTAGGACAGGGTGATTGACCATGTTGAATGCCTTAGTCAGATCTATGTACAAAGACCCAACTAGGTGTCCATGGTCTAGGGCTTTGTGTAGGAAGATGGTGTATTCCAGCAGTGCAGTTGAGGTGCTATGCCCCTTCCTGAATTCATGCTGTTCTTTGCAAAGGAGGTTATATTTAGTCAGGTAGTCAGTAAGCAGGTCTGAGACAATTTTCTCCAGGTCCTTGGAGAGGGGGGAATAATAGAGATGAGGCGGTAGTTATTTGGAGAGGTGCAGTCCCCTGCTTTGAGGATAACCATGATGATATCCATTTTCCATTGGGAGGGGAACTGGCCAGGACAGAGAGAGAGAGAGAGAGAGGTTAAGAATTTCTGTATGAGGGATAAGGACTATATCAAGAGCCAGGTGAAGGAGTTTTAGGTCTAAAAGTGTCCTCACTATGCTGGGACTTACCTAGGACTCTAGATTAGCAGGGTTTGGCTTCTCGGGGGGGAAATCATCCTGAATCAGAAGAGCAGGGTATCAGTAGGGGGTGGGGAGGGGAGGCGACTTGGTGAGGAGTCAAAGAAATTAGATGAAAGTACGCTGCTAAGGTCTGAGAAGGAGGAGTTTAAGATGTTAGCTATGACCATAGGGTCCTGTGAGGTGGTACCTTAATATAAAGTTGCAAAGGTGGAGGGGACGCCGGTTTTCCATTAAGTACTTTAATATTTTCCCAAAACGTATGCCCAGAACCCCAGGAGGAAGAGATGGCTTCCTGAAAATGAGTTGCCTACACTTTGCGAATCTCCCAGGTACATTTATTCCTGGCAGCTCAATACCGCTGCCTGTCAGTGGGATGGCCGTATTCGAGGGCCTTATGCCATAAGATATCATGGAGGTGCATGAGGTCAAAAAGGGCTGGTGTTATCCAGGGGGTACTGGGGCCTCTGAATGCCTATACTCTATACTCTACTGTATGCCTACACTGTATAATGGCAATATAGCCTAGCGGTTAGAGTAATGAGCTGTGAATGAACTTGGTAAATCCAGCAGACCTGGGTTTAATTTTCACAACATCCACTTCCATACTGTGTGATTCTGAGAAAGTCACCTAATCTCCCCAGTGCTCCTGGGTCACCCCTGAAAACAGGCACTTGTGCCTAATTGGCCTTACCCAGTTACCAAAAATGGCAACAGCATGTGATTTTTTCCAGGCTTAGATAGAGGCTATGTCTACATCAGATCAAAATTCCATATACTCTTAGTATCAATAGAAAGTCAAACTCTTAGGGACCCCACGTAGAGAATTAAAAACAATCTTTTAAAACAAACAATCATTTATTGCAAAGATAGAGGCATGCATTCAGAATTTTGTTAAAGACAAGTGTGTTTCAAGAAGTAATACCATACATTCCTGGGATGCATGTAAATCAACAGTAAGCAGATATATTATTTCAGAAGCCTCATGGAGGAATAAAGAAAGAAAAAGGAAATGGCTTGAGCAGAAGAAAACAGCTTAAGCTAGTAAATGAAGTAAGAAATGGCAATAGCTCTAAATCAGAAGAATATGAGAATCTTAAAAAATGAATAGACTACAGAAATTGATCAAATTAAGAATAACCGGATAAAGATTAAAAAAAAAACTGCCATTTGCTAAGTGGATAAGCTGGGAGGACCTTAGCTAACAGACTTAAACCTGAATAACAATGGAAAGAAATAGTGGCAATATAAGAAAAGCAAGGGACAATTAAACTAGGGAGAAATAACAGAATGGTTTGTGGATCTTTATAAAAACTTATATAAATTTAAATGTGCACCAGGAAAGGCTGATCTAGATCATTAAGGAAATTTGATCAAAATGATTGGATATCAGAAATGTACATACATAGATACATAGATACATAGACAGTGTCGGCAGATAAGGGCCTATGGCCCACCCAGTCTGCCCAGTTGAGCTTGTAAGTTCAGTTTGTTTTCCTAGAAGTCTGTTGCCCCTTACCCCTGACCTCCAGAATTCCTTTATGTCTATCCCATGCATTCTTAAATCCCGTGATTGTTTCAGCCCCCACCACTTCCTCTGGCAGGGTGTTCCACTTGTCCACCACCCATTCTGTGAAGAAATTCTTTTCATGTTTCCTCTGAATCATCCTCCTCCAACTTCATCCCATGCCTCTACTCCTGGAACATCTTTTCACTTAAAAATAGTGTATTCCTGCACCCTGTTCCTCCCTGTAAGATACTTGTATGTCTCTATCATATCCCCTCTCCCTCCTCTCCTCCAGGGAGTACATGTTCAGTTCCTTCAACCTGTCTTCATAGGACTTGTGATGCAATCCATGCACCATCTTTGTTGCCTCCTCTGAACCTTCTCACCCTGTCTATGTCCTTACGTGGGTATGGTCTCCAGAACTGTACACTGTACTCCAGGTGGGGCCTCGCTAGTGTCTTGTATAGCGGAATTATGACCTCCTTTTCCTGCTGGTGATGCCCTGCCTATACATCCCAGCATCCTATTTGCTTTACCTGCTGCCTTGTCACACTGTTCCTCTACCTTGAGGTCATCAGAGATGATAACCCCAAGATCCCTTTTCCTGCTTGGTGCATGCTATATCCTCACCACCCAACTGATATATTGTGCCAGGTTTTGTGCCCCATATGCATTATCTTGCACTTCTTTGCATTGAATTTCAACTGCCAAACTCCTGACCATTCTTCAAGTTTCTGCAGGTCGCTTCTCATTCTGTCTACACACTCTGGTGCGTCTACTCTGTTACAGAGCTTGTGTCATCAGTGAACAGTGAAATTCTGCTTTCTAGGTCTCTGCCATGTCACTGATGAAGATGTTGAATAGGACGGTCCCAGCACTGATCCCGTGGTACCCCACTGGTCACTCTTCCTCTGTGGAGTGACAGCCATTTACCACCACCCTCTGTGTCCTGCCACCCAGCCAGTTTCCTACCCACCACACTACTGTCCTGCCCACACCCATATTCCCCAGTTTGTGTAATAGTCTTCTATGTGGCACTGTGTCAAAGGCCTTGCTGAAGTCCAGATAGGCCATGTCCACTGCCTCCCTGATCCACCTCCCTAGTCACCCAGTCAAAAATTCAACAGGTTGGTCTGACATGACCTCCCCTGGTGAAACCATGCTGCCTTGGGTCCTGTAGTCCATTGACAACCAGATGTTCCACCAATCTCTCCTTCAGTAGTGCTTCCATGATCTTCCCACTACCGAGTGAGGCTGACTGGTCTGTAGTTCCCTGCTTCCTCTTTGTTCCCACTTTGTATAAGGGGACTACATCTGCTGTCCTCCAGTCTTTGGGTACCTCCCTGTTTCCAGTGATCGGCTAAACAGGATAGCCAGAGGTTCAGCCACCACCTCTCTTAGTTCTTTAAGGACCCTGGGGTGCCCCATCTGGCCCCATTGCTTTATCAACTCTTATTACTTCCAGTTCCTTCAGGACCCTTTCTCGTGTAAAGGGACTTGTGTCCATTTCTGCACCATTCTCACCCCTTGTACTCCCTTCAGACCCATTACCCTCCTCTTCCTCAGTAAAGACTGAGCAGAAATACCTGTTCAATATGTCAGCTTTACTGTTGTCATCCTCCACGCGGCCCCCATCCTCCCCCTTCAGTCTCACTATCCCTCCCTTTGTCTTTCTTTTTTCACTTATGTACCCGTAAAAGGTTTTGTCCCCTCTACCCACTGATTTTGCAATGTGTTCTTCTGTCTGAGCTTTGGCTTCCCTTACTGACCTCCCTGCCTCCCTTTGCTTATCCTGGTACTTTCCCTATCCCTTCTGCCTGTGTCTTTTGTATTGCCTGAATGCAATCGTTTTGGCTTTCACTTTCTTTGCTACCTCTTTGGAAAACCATAATGGTCTCCTCTTCCTTTTCCTCTTGCTAACCTGCTTAATACATAATTCTGTTGTTCTTGTAATCCCCATTTTAAATACTGCCCACTGTTCCTCAACCCCTGATTCCTGTCCCATTCCCTTAATGCCTCTTTCAAGTATCTCCCCATTTCCCAAAGTCTTCCCCCCTAAAATCCAGGATACGTGTTTTGTGTGGTTTGGTTCTGCTCTTTCTGTGATTTCAAACCACAATGACTGGAGGTCACTGTTTCCCAGGTGCTCCCCCACTGTTACCCCCATCACACTGTCCCTGTTTGTGAGCACAAGGTCCAATATTGCCTTCTGCCGAGTTGGTTCCATGACCAGTTGCTTGAGGAAGGCACCTGAAGGAGTCCAGGATAAATCTGCTCCTAGTTGATGCTGCTGTTGGGATGCTCCAGTCCACGTCTGGAATATTAAAGTCTCCAACCAGTACTACCTCATCTCTTGTCTGCCATCCTTTGGATGGCTAGCATCAGCTCCCTATCTGTTTCTTCCTCCTGGGCTGGTGGTCTATAGACCACACCTGTGCAGATAGCTGTCCCCATTTTCCTTTCCAGCTTAACCCACAGTATCTCTCCCCCATTTTGTTCCTCCTGGATCTCTGTGGCCCTTATGTCATTTTTCACATAGAGTGCCACCTCCTCCCTTCCTGCCTGCTCTGTCTCTTCTGAATATGTTGTAGCCAGGTTTGGCCATCTCCCAGTCGGGTTATCATTACACCAGGTTTCAGTGATGGCCACAATGTCCAGGTCTGACTGCACCATGACAGCCTCCAGATCTTCCATCTTGTTGCTAAGGCTCCTGGCATTTGCACACATGGCTTTCCATGATTTGACCTCCCTAGACTGTTTCACTGTTCTACTCCAGCCCCTTCCTTGGTTGTCATTTATCCCTGGTTCTCCTTGCTGTCTGCCCTTCTGCTGAATTTGCCCTTTTCTGCTTATCCACCTCTTGGGCACTAATCTCCATCTTTTGCACACTGCTTTGCAGAGATAGCCACCTCTGGTTCACTGGTTCCACTGCTAGCTGTGGGGATGAGCAAGTAGGTACCTCCTTGCTGGCCTGCCACCCCTTTGCTAGTTTAAGTGCTTGTCAATGTAGCATTTAAACTTATCATTGAGTGCTTGGATTCCCCTCCAGGATGGATGCAGGCCATCAGGCTTGAACAAACCTCCATCCCTCCAGGTGGGTCCCCAGTCACCAATGAATCCAAACCCTTCCTCACAGCACCAGTTCTTCAACCATGAGTTAAAGTTCCTCATGCATGCACTCCTATGCTCTCCCTTGCCTCTCACAGGTAGTACTTCTGAGAAAGTGACAGAAGTAGCTACTTGCTTGAGACCCCTTCCCAGTTTCCTAAACTCTTCCTGAACTTCCTTTGGCTCCCCATTTGCCAGGTCATTAGTACCTAGGTGGATAATGACATCCAGCTCACCCTCCCATCTTGCCTTCCCAGTGATCCCCAGGATCTTCCTTCCATCCCTCCATGCCGTGGCACCTGGTAAGCACCTCACCTCCCTGTCCTCCCCCTCCTGTGTTCCTAGCTGGATCCCTCTTATGATGGAGTCCTCCACCAGGATTTGCTTCCTCCTCCTCTGGGGTCCACTGCTTTCCCTGCTGAGGTCACCTCCTTGGCTAACCTCCACATCCTTTCCTTCCACTTCTCTGGGTACCTCTATTTGGTTGTCCTCGTTTTCCAGTGTGACATATGAGTTCTTGAGTGGAATAGGATCTGGGATGTGCCTCTGCCTGACAGCTCTAACCCTCCCTGAGCCCACTGTCATCCAAGTGCTCCTCTTTCTCGGCATCCTTTGAGGCAGTTGCATTGGACTGGGTGGTCCCTGGATAGGGGTGATGGTACTCCTGACCCAGTTTACTTCCGCTCTGAGTCTGGCTACCTCATCCCACAGTCCAGAGAGGTGCATGCAGATAGGGCAGCACCTCAGTGTCCAGAAGGTCTGCCTGAATATGGCTGCCCCACAGCCACAGGCACTGCATTGTACCACTCCCCACATTATACTGCAATTCCACTACTTGTCTGCTACTGAAGCTCTCCTAGTTCCTTTTTTATTAATTTACTGTCCTAAAAATCCTGCCACTGATCCTCAGATAATTTTCTTTAAAAAAAAAGAAACCAATAAATAAATGAATGAGTCAAAACACTTGTCATGCTGAGGGTGGGCTTCTTCCCCCTTATGCCCCTCCTACTTCACACCCCTTACTATACCCTGTGTTTAGCTCCTGTCAATCAGATTTAACAGGGCATATAATTAAGAGTTGGGGGAAGGGGGAGGGGGGTGAAAATTTGCAGCAATTAAAGACAGCACAGAATTACACCACCACTATGTTTTAAATTTTCAACAGCCCAAAAACAATTATAAGTAAAGACAACAAAGAAAGTATAGTGTCACTAAAAAGCCCACAATCTAAGTTTAAAAGAAAAATAGCAGTTACCAGTTACTCTAAAGCACTGAATTGAATATGTTTCCTTCCTTCCCCTTCTGGCTTCTTCCATACCTCATATAACTGACAAATAAATTAATGATAATACTCTAGCACAGATGTCAAAAATAAGTGCACAGGTTTGGACAGTTATACACTAGAATTCTACTTTATGTTAAAAAAATGATTATAGTGTATTTGGAGAATAATAAACATAAAGCAGCAGTTTTTCTTTCACTTGATGCAACAAAAGCATTTGATATTTTAGAATGGGAATTTATTTTTCATATCCTCAAAACCTGGGGCTTCCCAGATGATATGATAGGTTGGAAAAAGACAGTATATATTTGTCCCAAAGCAAAGATTAAGCTGAACAACACTTTCTCCAGGGAATTCTACTTCTAAAGAAAAGTGAGACAAGGAGGTCCCTGTCTCCCACCCTTTTTGTTTTGGCAATAGAAACTATTTTAACAGAAATAAGAACTAACCTGGGAAAGGGAACATTGTTTAACCAGGAGTAGCACATTAAGCAGAAGCTTGCTTCCAGATGCGACCTGGGAGGAAGTTAAGTGACTTGCTCAGGATCACACAGTATGCACCTAGGTGGCTATGGGACTCAAACCAGGTCTCCAGATCTGCAGCTCAGAGCCTTAACCCACTGCACTATACTGCCTCCTGGGTATAGGAGGCATTAAAATAAACAACCAAGAAACTAAAACAAAAGCTTTTGTAGATGATATTCTGCTTTTAATGGAGGAACAGTAAAAAGATTTAACTGAACTCCAACCCCAAAAAAATTATCAGTAAATTTTCGAGAGTAGTCAGGTACAAAGTAAATGAATTCAAATTGGAAATGTTATTATTTCATTTAAATAAGCTCAAAATTAGTGACATTCTTTAGATTTCTAGGCAAGAATTCCAAAGGATGGGATGGGATGGGTTACTTAGGAATCAAACTGGCAGAAACCATACACAAAATGTTTAGTTTTAATTATAAACCTGTACTAACAAAATTGAAAGATGAATTATAAGGGTAACTGAAACTGGTATACGGTCAAAATAGCACAACCCTAATAGCATAAGCCAAAATAGTGTGTACATTACAACGCGTTGTAATTATAGAGCATTACATATAAGCGCGATGTAGAAATAGTGCTGCAAGCTGTGCCATCTAGTGGTGACATTGTTAAATTGCATGGCATACTGAACTGTTAATGCATAAATGGCCCTTAGGTTTGACTCCCCCCCCTCAGGTTGTCAATCGTGTCTACCTGTAGATCTGCTTCAGAGTGTGTGCGATTTGTAAGAAGCCAGAAGGGTGGAGAGCTCACTCTCTTGCATGGCTTTCTATATCGCCGAGAACAAGCAACACCAATTATAAAATGGGCAAAGGATTTCAAGCAATTAGATTGATTGTTAGTCATGCATTAGATGTGTCTAATGCACAGCTAAAACTAGAACCCCCATTTAAAACACACAGGCCCATTTTATAAGTGCAATAAGCCACTGCGGGGATGTGCATTAGTCAGTTCTAATACACGGCTAGGGGACTGGACGCACTCGGCCTGTGGCCTTGTGACTCACTACGTCCCCCTAGCCGTGTATTAGAACTGTCTAATGCACACCCCTTTGTGTCTTATTGCTTACATAAGGCACATTACATATGCCTTGAATATGACAAGGCACATTGCACAGCCCGGTTACACTTAAATGGGGAGAGTGTGTTGAGGATGCTAGGTGAGCACAATCATGTCCCCAACCCTGCTTTTGTAGCAGTGAAGGAAGCAGTAGCCAGTATGAAGGAACAGGCAGCAACTAGCAACAAAACTACACATCAAATTGTTTCAGGAGCTGTGGCAGAGTTGTGTCCCTCTGTTGCTTCTCAACTACCTGCCATGTCACTGATCAAAAGGACTGTGCAACGAACATGCAGGGCAGCTGCATGTCCACCACCAGAACCCAGTAATGTTTCATCTCTTGAGTTAAGTCTCGACTTGTGTGTAACTATTAAAAAAGAAAATTTCCTTCTTTTCGATTCAGGGCCAGTCCCAGACAGAATATTCAGTACCACTCAGGAGTTGGAGCACTTAAAAAACAGCAACCACTGGTTTGCTGATGGGACATTCAAGTGTTGTCCTTCTATCTTTCAGCAACTATACACAATACATAACAATACTGTAGTCCCTTTGATTTATATTTTGATGGCAAACTGAACAACTGCATTTTACAATCGGGTCTTCACAGAACTTCTATCCATTTGTCCTGCCTTATATCCAGAAACTATTATTCTCAATTTTGAGCTTGCTGCAATGAAAGCATTCAAACATGCATTTCCAACTGCACATATATGTGGATATTTCTTTCATATGTGCCAAGCATTCTGGAGGAAAATACAACAAGAGAATCATCTCAGACTTTTGCCAGCACTCACATACGTCCCAACCCCTGAAGTGATAAATATGTTTGAGGAGCTATTAACAACAGAGTTTTACCAAACAAGTGTAGATTATACAATGGCAAAAAAAATATTGGGCTCTGATTGGTCAGTCTGAGACTAGACCCGTGATGTTATCCCAGTACAACATCACGGGTCTAGTCCCAGCACACAACAGACAGCATCAAATGTAATAAGAATCATGCCACAGCCCATGTCCAAGTTGCCCACACTTGGCATGGCTGCTGTGGCTTTTGCCAGTACTTGCTCATTTTTTTTTTTAAATAAATCACTCCTTCCAACAGCCACTAGAAAGCCCAACACACCCACCATGAATTAAAACTGTCCACATTAACAGTACCACACTATGCCCTTACTATGTAGTTTCGCATTTTCAGACACATTTTAAACAAAGTAACCTGCCATTACTGCGATTGCCCTCAACACTCCTCACTCATTTCCCGACCCAAACACAGTAAGCGCGTGACACAGTGCTTCAGTAAAACAGATACAACAGTGTGGCAGCGCAAAACAAATAATTTTTTCACTGCCTCGCATATCTGCTGCATTTCCAACTTCTCACAGCTGTCCTGCCGAAACCTCTGCCAGAACAAGCAGCTGGAGCAACTTGCTCACTTCAACAACATGACAGCGAGCGAGTCTTCACACAGACCGTGTTGCAGTTAGCCTCACTCGCTCACCTTTTTCCCGTTTCTAAATATTTTCAAATGAACCATAAACCCGCTAAACGAATGATCTCCCTACCTCCTTTCCTTCGATTTCAGAGATCCACACACCACCACGCTACGGGAGGGGGGCCATCCAGATAATAGAGCACAAGAAAAACTGAGAAGACAACATACATAATGAGGCACTAGGTCATATTAACAAAGAGTAGCACAAAGGTTGAAACCTTCCTATAGGGACTTCACAACTGCTCAAACAACACATTAGCTCCACCTGCTGGCTAAATCGGCACTACTTTTCCTTGAAGTAACCCTACCCATTCCAAAAATGACAGAAAAATCTACTTTAAATGTAGTTTTTCATCATTTTTTTGTTACTTTTTACAAACGAGCCATTGTATAATAGCAATAGTGCACTCCAGGGTGTGTGTTGTGCTGGGATAACGTCACTTCTGGGATGATTAGTCGCACTCGGCCTGTGGCCTCGTGCATAATCACCCCAGGCATGACGTTATCCCAGCACAACACACACCCTCTCATGCATTATTGCTTAATTTACTAACATCATTAATAGACAATTTTGAAGATACATGGCTGGGACGCCCCTTTGGTAGAGGTGGATGCAGACGATCCATGTTTGAAATTAAAATGTGAAACTGTTATGATGCGGTGGAGCATGGCATACATACAATTAACTCACTAAAAGCTTGGCATCGCAAGTTCTGTAATGGGTCATAATGTCGTACGCTTAATAGTGTACGGCATATGAGCGAACCCTAGACCTGTGTGCTCTCCGTGTTGGACCTCCCCGAGTTAGAATCCTAAGTGGGGGGATCCGGGCAGCCCACCATATTAGGGTATGGGGACAGAGCCCCCACAGATACAAAATAAATAAATTGCGCAACGCAATTAAGTGACCCCATGCCGCAAGTTCAATCACTTCACTGGATCACATCACCCTTCCATATGGAAGTTTCTACAGCGCCTTAGAGATGAACAACACTTCAGCACTGTGCTTATGGAGCAGCTCATTGCAGGCAAAGCATGCACAGACACTAAGAAGAAGTACAAGGACACTGCTAAGTGAATTGCAATAATCGTTTCTGAATTCAGTGTGCGTCCAAAACTATCTCACTATAACAGTATCTCCAAGGAATTGCTTACAATTTTGAACTTTAGGCCTGAACATTGCTCTTGAATGAACGTTTCAAAAACACCACTTGAACGGACACTGGCATGACACTAGGGAGGTTTATGTAGCTTACATTGATGTCTCACTTTTAAATGCACTGCATTAATAAAATGATTCCTTTGCATTATCTTTTGCTTCCAGATGTCATTGATTCATTTGTGCTGCTGTCTGTGCTGGAAAAAGGAGTATTGGGAACTAAAAGTGGGACTGTGTTTCTAGGGGAAGACTTAGGTAGTAGTACAGACTATGCACAACATCATTAGAAGTCCCCAAAACACAGAAGAAAGCTACTAATACGACACTGCCTACTGATAACACAGAAGATTGCAAAGTATGTGTTTAAAAGCGTGGTATTGCCTGACACTATAATGATAGCATGCTTTTACACTAATATGTGTGCACTTAAATGACTAACACTAATATTGTTGTGCGGTATTGACACTAAACCATTGAAACTACAGTTATCACTTTAGGGCAAAATTCAAGTTTTAAAGATGTTAGTAACCCCTTACATATTGTAGTGACACCAAGCCATCTTGGTGGAAGTTCCGGATGCATGGCTTAAGAAAATGAATAGCCTTATGAAAGGTTACATAAGGAAGTATAAGCAACCACAAATCTCTTGGGACAGACTCTGTCTACCTAAAGATCTTGGAGGCATGGCATGTTCTAAGGCAAAATCATATCATATGGCATACATAATTAAAAAGCTGATGCTCCAGGCCTATACTATTACTTGTGATCTAACCTTAGAAAACTCTATTATGAATTCCGGCCAGAGAGTACAACTGGACATTAAGAACATACGGTTTGTCCCTAATAGCTTCATGAAATGTAAGAGCATGTTGGTAAAAAAATAATCAGTAAAGAGGTAAAGAAATTGCTAAATAAAATAAAATGTCCATCAAATTTATCACCTTCAAATATTATTTTGATGAATCTCAATTTTGGAATAGCTGGGAAACCCATATTTAGTACAGTTTGGAACAAAATAAGGAGTAAAAAGATGAAAGGAAATTATGGACCAAGGAAAAACCTTAGACTGGCCAAAATGCAAAGAAAAAAATTGATTTGGATCACAGATGATGCTTTGTCTTTAGACCCCAGAGGATGAGGAAGTGGATCCTGGTGGGGGACTCCATCATAAGAGGGCTCCAGCTAGGAACACAGGAGGGGGAGGACAGGGAGGTGAGGTGCCTACCAGGTGCCATGGCATGGAGAGATGGAAGAAAGATCCTGGGGATCACTGGGAAGGCAAGACGGGAGGGTGAGCTGGATGTCATTATCCACCTAGGTACTAATGACCTGGCAAATGGGGAGCCAAAGGAAGTTCAGGAAGAGTTTAGGAAATTGGGGAGGGGTCTCAAGCAAGTAGCTACTTCTGTCACTTTCTCAGAAGTACTACCTACGAGAGGCAAGGGAGAGCATAGGGGTGCACGCACCAGGAACTTTAACTCATGGTTGAAGAACTGGTGCTGTGAGGAAGGGTTTGGATTCATTGGTGACTGGGGACCCACCTGGAGGGATGGAGGTTTGTTCAAGCCTGACGGCCAGCATCCATCCTGGAGGCAAATCCAAGCACTCAATGATAACTTTAAATGCTACATTGACAAGCATTTAAACTAGCAAATGGGGGTGGCAGACCAGCAAGGAGGGTACCTACTTGCTCACCCCCCACAGCTAGCAGTGGAACCAGTGAACCAGAGGAGTGGATATCTCTACAAAGCAGTGTGCAAAAGATGGAGATTAGCGCCCAAGAGGTGGATAGGCAGAAAAGGGGCAAAATTCACCAGAAGGGCAGACAGCAAGGAGAACCAGGGATAAAGGACAACCAAGGAAGGGGCTGGAGTAGAACAGTGAAACAGTCTAGGGAGGTCAAATCATGGAAAGCCATGTGTGAAAATGCCAGGAACCTTAGCAACAAGATGGAAGATCTGGAGGCTGTCATGGTGCAGTTAGACCTGGACATTGTGGCCATCACTGAAACCTGGTGTAATGATAACCATGACTGGGAGATGGCCATACCTGGCTACAACATATTCAGAAGAGACAGGGCAGGCAGGAAGGGAGGAGGAGTGGCACTGTATGTGAAAAATGACATAAAGGTCACAGAGATCCAGGAGGAACAAAATGGGGGAGAGATACTGTGGGTTAAGCTGGAAAGGAAAATGGGGCCAGCCATCCGCACAGGTGTGGTCTATAGACCACCAGCCCAGGAGGAAGAAACAGATAGGGAACTGATGCTAGCCATCCAAAGGATGGCAGACAAGGGTGAGGTAGTACTGGTTGGAGACTTCAATATTCCAGACGTGGACTGGAGCATCCCAGCAGCAGCATCAACTAGGAGCAGATTTATCCTGGACTCCCTTCAGGGTGCCTTCCTCAAGCAACTGGTCATGGAACCAACTTGGCAGCAGGCAATACTGGACCTTGTGCTCACAAACAGGGACAGTGTGATGGGGGTAACAGTGAGGGAGCACCTGGGGAACAGTGACCACCAGTCATTGTGGTTTGAAATCACAGAAAGAGCAGAACCAAACCACACAAAAACACGTATCCTGGATTTTAGGGGGTCAGACTTTGGGAAAATGGGGAGATACTTGAAAGAGGCATTAAGGGGAATGAGGCAGGAATCAGGGATTGAGGAACAGTGGGCAGTATTTAAAATGGGGATTACAAGAACAACAGAATTATGCATTAAGCAGGTTAGCAAGAGGAAAAGGAAGAGGAGACCATTATGGTTTTCCAAAGAGGTAGCAAAGAAAGTGAAAGCCAAAAGATTGCATTCAGGCAATACAAAAAGACACAGGCAGAAGGGGATAGGGAGAAGTACCAGGAGAAGCAAAGGGAGGCAGGGAGGTCAGTAAGGGAAGCCAAAGCTCAGACAGAAGAACACATTGCAAAATTAGTGGGTAGAGGGGACAAAACCTTTTACAGGTACATAAGTGAAAAAGGCAAAGGGAGGAATAGTGAGACTGAAGGGGAGGATGGGGCCAAGTGGAGGATGACAACAGTAAAGCTGACATATTGAACAGGTATTTCTGCTCATTCTTTACTGAGGAAGAGGAGGTAATGGGTCTGAAGGAGTACAAGGGGTGAGAATGGTGCAGAAATGGACACAAGTCCCTTTACGAGAAAGGGTCTTGAAGGAACTGGAAGTAATAAGAGTTGATAAAGCAATGGGGCCAGATGGGGTGCACCCGGTCCTTAAAGAACTAAGCGAGGTGGTGGCTGAACCTCTGGCTATCCTGTTTAGCCGATCACTGGAAACAGGGAGGTACCCAAAGACTGGAGGACAGAAGATGTAGTCCCCTTATACAAAAGTGGGAACAAAGAGGAAGCGAGGAACTACAGACCAGTCAGCCTCATCTCGGTAGTGGGAAAGATCATGGAAGCACTACTGAAGGAGAGATTGGTGGAACATCTGGTTGTCAATGGACTACAGGACCCAAGGCAGCATGGTTTCACCAGGGGGAGGTCATGTCAGACCAACCTCGTTGAATTTTTTGACTGGATGGCTAGGGAGGTGGATCAGAGGAGGGCAGTGGACATGGCCTATCTGGACTTCAGCAAGGCCTTTGACACAGTGCCACATAGAAGACTATTACACAAACTGGGGAATATGGGTGTGGGCAGGACAGTAATGTGGTGGGTAGGTAACTGGCTAGGTGGCAGGACACAGAGGGTGGTGGTAAATGGCTGTCACTCCACAGAGGGAAGAGTGACCAGTGGGGTACCACAGGGATCAGTGCTGGGACCGGTCCTATTCAACATCTTCATCAATGACATTACGCAGGACCTAGAAGGCAGAATTTCACTGTTCGCTGATGACACAAAGCTCTGTAACAGAGTAGACACACCAGAGTGTGTAGACGGAATGAGAAGGGACCTGCAGAAACTTGAAGAATGGGCAGGGGTTTGGCAGTTGAAATTCAACACAAAGAAGTGCAAGATAATGCATATGGGGCACAAAAACCCTGGCACAATATATCAGTTGGGGGGTGAGGACATAGCATGCACCAAGCAGGAAAGGGATCTTGGGGTTATCATCTCTGATGACCTCAAGGTAGGGAAACAGTATGACAAGGCAGCAGGTAAAGCAAATTGATGCTGGGATGCATAGGCAGGGGCATCACCAGCAGGAAAAGGGAGGTCATAATTCCACTATACAAGACACTAGTGAGGCCCCACCTAGAGTACAGTGTACAGTTCTGGAGACCATACCTACGTAAGGACATAGACAGGGTAGAGAAGGTTCAGAGGAGGGCAACAAAGATGGTGCATGGATTGCATCACAAGTACTGTGAAGACAGGTTGAAGGAACTGAACATGTGCTCCCTGGAGGAGAGGAGGGAGAGAGGGGATATGATAGAGACATACAAGTATCTTACAGGGAGGAACAGGGTGCAGGAATACACTATTTTTAAGCGAAAAAAGATGTTCCAGGACTAGAGGGCATGGGATGAAGTTGGAGGAGGACGATTCAGAGGAAATGTGAGGAAGAATTTCTTCACAGAATGGGCGGTGGACAAGTGGAACACCCCCAGAGGAAGTGGTGGGGGCTGAAACAATCACAGGATTTAAGAATGCATGGGATAGACATAAAGGAATTCTGGAGGTCAGGGGTAAAGGGCAACAGACTTCTAGGAAAACATAAACTGAATTTACAAGCTCAAATGGGCAGACTGGGTGGGCCATAGGCCCTTATCTGCTGACACTGTCTATGTATCTATGCAACTAGTGGAGGCATGTAAAAGGATTACCCTAGATGTGAGAAAGCCCCAGATGCACAACTAGTAGAAAAGGAGATAGGGTCGGGGACTTTTTTTCATGGATACTTAAAAAATACATAATGTGTATGAAAAACATTATAATAACATTAGAAACATAGAAACATCGAAGTTGACGGCAGATAAGGACCGCAAGGCCCATCCAGTCTGCCCATTTCTTTTTCTATCTTATAAATGTGCCATCGGCCTTTGCTGTCAGTGGCCTATCTGTTCATACTCATCTGTATTGCTCCCTTATGCCTATCCCATGCCTGTTTGAAGCCCTGCACTGTATTCATAGCCACCACTTCCTGAGGTAGGCCGTTCCATGCATCCACCACCCTTTCTGTGAAAAAGAACTTCCTCACATTACCCCTTAATCAGACTCCCTCTAATTTCATGCTGTGTCCTGTTGTCCTGCTATTTTTCTTATATTGAAACATGTTAGACTCTTTCACCTTGTTAATGCCCTTAAGGTGTTTGAAAGTTTCAATCATATAACCTCTCTCCCTCCTTTGCTCTAGGGTATACATATTGAGCTCCATTAATCTGTTCTCATATGTCTTCTGATGCAGTCCCTGCACCATTTTGGTTGCCCTCCTCTGGACTGCCTCAATTTGGTTAATGTCCTTGTGAAGGTGTGGCCTCCAGTACTGCACGCAGTACTCCAGATGGGGCCTAACCATTGTCTTGTAAACAGGAATTATTATCTCCCTCTTCCGACTTGTGATACCCCTACTAATACACCCTAACATCCCCCTAGTCTTACCTACTGCTTTAGAGGTCTGCTTGGATGATTTCAGGTCATTGGTTATGATGGTGCCCAAGTCTCTTTCTTCCTTTATGACTACCAGCAACTCCCCTCCCAGCCTATAGGTGGTTTCAGGGTTTCTCTTCCCTATGTGCAAGATCTTGCACTTCTTTGTATTAAATCCCAGTTGCCACTCTTCCGACCATTTTGCTAGTTTATCCAGATCTCTTCTCATTCTGCCCACCCCATCTGGATCATCTACTCTGTTGCAGATCTTGGTGTCATCTGCAAACAGACAAGCCTTACTCTCTAGTACATCTGCAATGTCACTGATGAAGGTATTGAAGAGGACTGGCCCCAGGACTGATCCCTGAAGTACCCCACTTGTGACTTGCATCTCTTCTGACTGCATACCATTTACCACCACTCTCTGTTTTCTGCCTATCACCCAGTTTGCCACCCAGTTGACCAACTTCTGACCCACCTCGAGCCTACCCAGCTTGTCTGTCAATGTTCTATGTGGAACAGTGTCGAAAGCTTTGCTGAAGTCAAGGTAGGTGACATCAACTGCTCCCCCAGACATTATTAAATGGTCCAAAGAACCAGATACTAATATTACTGGAAACTAATGGAAACAGGCAATTATTATGTTTAGAGGATTATAAGCTACCAAAAGACAAATCTATACAATTCAAGCTAATTAACAAGGCATATTACATGCCCTAGAGGCTATATAAAATGGGATTAAAAGAATATTCAGAATGTTGGCATTGCCAGAAAGGAAATGTTGATATGCTGCATACCTTCTGGGAAAGTGGTGGGAACAATCTTTCAAAATACTGGAGAAACTAGGAGTTGAAATTAGTAAAAACCTACAAGTACTTATATTAGAGGTTTTCAATAAAGTTAGTAAAAACAATTTTGGAACTATCCTTATGAAAGCAAACTCAATGTCAATCAAGAGACATACAGTATTCTAAAAAAAACCTGGAAAAAAGAAGCTATGAGAGTGGCTATCCAACATCAGAATGGACGCTATTGTTTTTAAGCTTCGTTTACAATAGGAATTTCTTTACCTCAAGACAAACATTTCTGGTTGTTGCATAACATGTCATATAGTGTATGGTAGAATGTTATTCTAGGTAGAAGTCTATACCTGGAATAATGGTGTTGTGCTGCACTAGATACCTAGCTACTGCACCACAACAACATTGAACGCCTTCATGCATGAGTTTTCCAGAACCCTCTGCTCTTCATGAAACATCCGCTGGGGTAAGAGCTTGCCCCAGAAGACAGCGCCACTGGAAAAAAAAAAAACTACAGTAAGGACACAGTTCTGAATTTATGGTTGCATATACACTATAAAAGACTGTGTATGGGCAATCATACACAACATGGCTATCTCAAGGTTTCCATGGTAACAAGACCTCCCTGTTACCATGGAAACCTCTCAACTGCTTAATCTGGTTCAAGGTCAGTTGGCATTCATCTGTATCCCCCTCCCCTGGGTCATGCCTAAAAATAGGCAAGATTTGTCTAGTGCACTTACCCGGTCAACAAAAACTAAATAATTAATAAAATAAATTGAAAAACAGCCTTGTTGTGTATGATTGCTCATACACAATCCTCTATGTTCTCAATGAAACAGAAAATTGTTCACCTCTTGAGCAAAAAAACAAAAAGAATATAACATATTAACTAGGTTTATGATTGATATTTGTAAGATCCATTTTTTATAGTATCTAATAGATATATATATATATATTTTTTTTTTCAAATGGAAACATGTGATTTATATGGAAAAACTGAATAAAAATTATTTCATGCAAATAAAAAAATAATAGATATTTCTTGTAGCAAAAGTTTAGGTCATCCTGGGACATGCTCCTCTTGTCCACCTTGTTCTATGCTCTCTGGGCCCACCCCGTTGTTCTGAGGAGTTTGAAAAATCTGGCATTGGTTCTGTAGTCTGAAAGCAAATCCAATGTCGGTCAATTCTCAAAAACTGAAAAAAAGAAGCTATGAGAGTGGCATTTCCAACATTGGAATGGAAGCAATTGTTTTTAAGCTTCCTTTACAACAGGAATTTCTTTATTTCAAGACAAGCATTCCCAGCACTCCCAGTGTTGGGAGTCCAGGATTATCAAAGATAATTTTCCCTGCTATGGTAGTAGCTGTGTTAGCAGGTGTAGTAACCAGGGATAGAATAGTATTCTTATTTGGAACAGACTGTTCATTCGAACTTTGAGGGAATGCATTTGATAAATTAAATGTTACATAGATACATACATAGATACTTAGACAGTGTCGGCAGATAAGGGCCTATGGCCCACCCAGTCTGCACATTTGAGCTTGTAAGTTCAGTTTGTTTTCCTAGAAGTCTGTTGCACCTTACCCCTGACCTCCAGAATTCCTTTATGTCTATCCCATGCATTCTTAAATCCCGTGATTGTTTCAGCCCCCACCACTTCCTCTGGCAGGGTGTTCCACTTGTCCACCACCCGTTCTGTGAAGAAATTCTTTCTCATGTTTCCTCTGAATCGTCCTCCCTCCAACTTCATCCCATGCCCCTAGTCCTGGAACATCTTTTCGCTTAAAAATAGTGTTTTCCTGCACCCTGTTCCTCCCTGTAAGATACTTGTATGTCTCTATCATATCCTCTCTCCTCTCTCCTCCAGGGAGTACATGTTCAGTTCCTTCAACCTGTCTTCATAGGACTTGTGATGCAATGCATGCACCATCTTTGTTGCCCTCCTCTGAACCTTCTCTACCTGTCTATGTCCTTACGTAGGTATGGTCTCCAGAACTGTACACTGTACTCCAGGTGGGGCCTTCACCAGTGTCTTGTATAGCGGAATTATGACCTTCCTTTTCCTGCTGGTAATGCCCCTGCCTATACATCCCAGCATCCTATTTGCTTTACCTGCTGCCTTGTCACACTGTTTCCCTACCTTGAGGTCATCAGAGATGATAACCCCAAGATCCCTTTCCTGCTTGGTGCATGCTATATCCTCACCCCCCAACTGATATGTTGACTGAATTTCTGCAGTTCTCAGTTTTTAATATTGAGGGAGCATCTAATACAGCGCCTGTGGGTTATGCAGTATTAGTGTTAACATATGGACAAGCCTGTAGTTATCTGGATTGTCAACGAGAGTGCCCGATGTGACTTTCAACACACAGGTCAGCAGTTATCTGGACCATCACAAAGAGTATCTAATGCCTGTATTAACATGCTGACAGGTCTGTGGTAATTAAGATTTCTATGGAGAATACTTGATATCAAGGTTCATTTTCATTGGGTAGTTACCCACAGACCTGGGTTAGTCGGTATGACAAACCCACCTGTCTGCACCCCAACCAACACCCCTCTTGCAGCCAGCTGTCGCTGATCTTCACCTGTGTCCATCTCTCACCGTGTTCTTGCACCCATGCTCGACCCTGTGCAAAAGTGGTGCACCCCAGACACCTGGACTCTCTGAGCCCAGTTTCCAGTCCCCCTGGATCAAGCCAAGACCGGCTGCTCAGACCCCAGGTGAAATGTGGATTCTGTCTTTATCAAACTTTTCAACACTCCCTTTGCGGTACCAAGAAGGAATATGTTTTCAGATTGCTTACATAAGATTTAGCATGCCTCCTCAGAATGAAAGTTGCCCCAGAAATTCACAAACTATACCTTTTTTATTAAAATGCACAAACAGTCTGTATATAGTGATAAATAACTACACAATATATTGATACATTGGCCAAAATAGAACAAAAGTGCTTACAGGAGAAACTATTGAAAACAAAGTGAGTTAAATCATAAAACACAAACTTTGCTTTCTTATAGCTAGGTCAAAATTTACAGATGAATACAAGGAAAAGAAACAGTCTCTTGTCTTCAGAGAACTTGAACCCGTAACTGCGTTCTCCCCTTCAGTTATAACCGATGAGCCATTGTGTATCCAACACACTGACCCCCACTTCTATCTATGTCTGCCTCACTGAATGTAGCCTTTTTATAGACAGACCCTCACAGCTCCCACCAGCACATCAAAGAAAACATCATATATATATATATATATATATATATATATATATATATATATCTTGAGTATCTTGGGCCTCTGTTCCTTGGAATATAGATGCTTAAGGGGTGACATGTGTTTGATATTTAAATCATTAACAGATCCTGGTCTGTGGGAACTCCTGGGATTAAAATTCAGGGAATCAGTTTACACTACTAGGGCTCAATCCCTACAACTAATGGTGGATTGTCCAAGAACAGTAAAAAGGAAATCCTGGCTTACTTTAAGAATAACAAATATTTGGAATACACTTCCATCTGAGGTAGTTGCTATCAAAAATAAAGGTATCTTTAAGAACAGACTAGATAGCTACCTTATTGAGCATAACATTTTAGGTTACCAAGAATGTCCCTTTTAGGTGACCCAGGACACGGCGAGTAAAAGAACTTTTGTCTATATAAGCTCTGTTATTACCTGTGAAACCTATATTTGACAAGGATGAAATAAAAGTTATCGCAAAACAACATACAGTTAAACAGTGTAAACTGTATCACCTTCCCCCTGGAATATCTTCCCCAAGAACAGATAAATTGTGTCATTCCCACCTCGTAAACCAGCAGGCCCACATTTGTGACTTTTGGAATTTGACCCGGCTGACCTCCCAGTATTTGCTCATCAGTTGTATAAGAATATTAGTTTGCCAGCTGGGCCTCCTTTCATGTGACAAAGAAAGACGTGATTACAAACTTTAGAACAGAGAATCATGCATTAGCATTCCAGCTAGCTAGCTAGCCATATTAAAGCATCAATATGTCACAGCGGGTAATTATCTTATGTGCACATACAGTTTTGAAGTGACTTACATAGCAGCTGCCTATTCCCTGATTGAAACTTTTTATGCCTGATTCTCAAAAGTCCCGAGAATGCCACAAGCCCCAGGTGTACCAAACATATGGCACACAGGGCTTGCAGCACTCCCCGGCCCGCAATCAGGATTCTCAGTCCCGTGCACCGATTGATGCAAGTTAGACCATCTTTTTCTGGTCTAGCTTGCGGCAATCTTGGGTACATTTTTTTACGGGGCTTGCGCCAAATGTTTGGTGCAGGCTGCAGTAAATTAGGAAAAGTGTCACAAATGTGCCCAATCTTCTTGAATCAGGCACATTCTGCTGAAAATTTTTCAGTGCAGCTGCTTCACCTGCCAGGTTTGACGCAGCGCTTGATGCGAGCCCTGTGTCACCCTTTGTGAATCCTATCCTTTATCTCTTAGAGCCAGCACTGGCTCTTTTGGATAGAAGGGCTGATTTTCAGACAGGTCTGTAGTAATCCAGATTGTCATAGAAAGTACCCAATGCCAGCGTCAACACACAGACAGGTCTACTGTAATCCACTCCATTCCAAAGTATTTATTTATTTTGGTATCAGAATTACAAACCTTTGAGTCATAGACTCATTTCCAAAGGCTCCTCGTCAGTTACATAATATGGAACATTAAAGTAGGTACACAGTGGACATTTAAAACAGATATCGCACAGTGGGAACTTAGGGTGATGTGGTCTATGCAAAAAGTTAGCTAAGCAGGGTGGGGAAACATAGTTACATAGATACCAATATATTAGCAACTTAGGAGGATGTGACCTATACAAAAAGTTAGCTAAGCATGGTCCCAGTAATACAGGGACTAGTCACCGACAGAGGAAACAGTGCAGTCAGGAGAAATCAGACTTTGTCATAGCAATATTCACAGGTAGTACGACTTATTACAGGCTCAGACTATCAGATAGCACATAGTGCGGCTAAGGGCAGGTGCAGGTGCGGGAAGTAAGAAGGTGATTTCTGTGGGCCGCCTTGAAAGGACCCAGTTTGGTGAGGCAGGTGACTGATGGTGGGAGGGCATTGTAGAAGGTAGGGGCCCTGACCATAATTGATCTCTGTGCCAGGGTTGTCTTGACCCTGGGGAATAGCATGGAAGCAGTGCTAGTGCTGCAAGTGTTTACTGGGTGCTCTTTGGTAGTAAGGGATGCAGATACACCTGGTGGTGTTAGCCCAAGGAGAGATTTCTTGACTGCGAGACAGGCCTTATACTGAATCCTCTCATCAAAGTTGAGGATCTGCATTATGGAGTAGAGGGTGCAAGTGTGTGTAGTCCATGCCGCATCTGTCAAGAGCCTGCAGGCTTTGTTAAGGACTACTTTAATTTTGTTAAGAACCGTTGTGTCTGCTGCGCTATAGATTAGGAGCCCGTAGTCTATCAGGGACATGACCGATGAGGTGATGGCTAGCTTCAATGTTTCAGGTGGTAGGCAGTCCTTGTGGCGATAGAGGAGGCCGATGTGGGTGTTCACTGCAGATGTGAGTGTGTGAATGTGGGTATGGAAGGTGAGAGCAGGGTCGTAACCCCTAGGTATTTGTAGGAGTAGACCTGTTCTGGGGGTGGAGTGAGCTGGAGACGATGTGGAGGGGTGAGTTCTTTAGCTTGCTCTGATGGTGCACAAATAGTACGGCCTTAATTTTCTTCAGGTTTATAACCAGCCTGTTCTTACTGAACCAATGTTCAGCCATGCTAAAGAAGTGCTGGAGTGAGGCCTGCAGGCTGGTTTGGTTTGCATGGGTGGTGCAGAGGACGGCCTTGTAGGCATAAAGCAGGATTTTACCAGGGCAGAGGGAGAGGAGGGCATTGAAAAAGAGGCTAAAGAGTAGCAGCCCCAGGATGGAGCCCTGGGGTACTCCAGAGCATATTGGGTGGGAGGGGGATAGAGTGGTATTAATCTTGACACACTGTGTCCATGACGTCAGGTAGCTGGAAAGCCAGTCGAGGGGACCTCGTGAAAAACCTATTTTGAGGAGGGTGTCCAGCAGGAGGGGTTGGTTGTCCATGTTGAAGGCCTTGGAGAGGTCTATGAACCCGGCTCCTGCTAGTTGTCCATTATCAAGTGCGGCGTGGATATAGGATGAAAATTCCAGGAGGGCCATGGCTGTGCTGTTGGCTGCTAAGCAGGTTATGAGTGGCTAGGTAGGCTGTTAGCTGATCAGCCACCACCTTTTCTAGGGCTTTGGAGGGGGGGGGACTGAGACCGGTCGGTAGTTCCCCATGAATAAGTGATCCCCACCTTTGTGGATGGGTGTCACTACTGCAGTTTTCCACTTTTTGGGAAACTGGCCAAGGCAGATATAGAGATTAAGGAGGCCTGTCAGGGGAGGAGCAGTAGTGCCAGGCAGAGTAGTCTGGTGTCAAGTGGGTCATTCAGGGGGTTGGTGCCTTTCAGGGCATTGGCCAGGTATGGCTCAGCTTTCTGACGGGTGATTGCCCTTAAGTAGAAAGGTGGGCAAGAGACCTGGGAGGGGTCTGATGTGGGGATGGGTCTGAAGAAATGTTGGGGGAGGACTGAGCTCAGGTCAGTGAAACTGGTGTTGAGGGCATCGGCTATTTCCCTGGGGTTTGTGGTAACTGAGCCGTTTATTGAGATTTGCGAGGGGGGGTGGGGACCGCGATTTGCCATTGAGTGTTTTTATGCTATCCCAAAATTTGTGAGAGGACCCCCAGGAGGAGGTAAGTTGGGCCCTAAAGTGTTCAGCTTTCACTTGGCGGATGGCCCAGGTACATTTAAAAAAGAGGCGGTGGCCTTGCCCTTTGTAGGGCATCTGAACATTGCTATTATGCTTGTTCCCTTCCTCGCCAATTGTGAGGTACTCCATGCCCTCCTTTTGCTTGGGGTTTTAAAAAACACCATATCTTCGGCATTTACATACCTCCCAAAAACTCTAGGCTAGGGCTCGAGGAATTCATGGAATATTTGCTATCTGTGACTTGGAAACATGATATCATCTGCCTCAGTGACTTTAACCTTGACTGGGCCAGACCTAGCTCCTCCCTCCTTTCCTCCTTGACAAGTAAGGCCAGCCTCTCTCAGCTTATTCAAGAACTCACTAGGATCTCCAATGGTGGAGCCTGCACCACTCTCCCAGACTGGATCCTGACAAATAGGAAGGAGTTTTTCCCGGTGCTGGTGTTCTCCCGGATACAATAAGCGATCATTACCCTGTTTACTGTACATGGGATACCTCCTCCCCTCCTTCCCATCAAAAGTCTTAACGTTTTCCAACCTCTCAAACCTAGATTAAAAAGCTTTCTGTCATGATCTTAAACTGGTTGACTGGTCTCCCCTCTACTATACAGCTGATATTAACATCATTACGGGCTATTTCACCTCTTCCCTACTCTCTCTACAAAATAAACATATCCTGGTCACCACGAGAAGGGTGCTCAAGCATCCCCTGCTCCATCTTCTGAAACTTAGGGATAAACTATGGTCTACCTGGAAGACCTCCCACCTACTTACTGACTTTGAAGCCTACATAGCCCTTCGGAACACTTGCAAAAAAGAAATTCGCCTGGCTAAAAGCTCTTAATTCAGGAATCTCCTTGGTTCTTCAGCCTCCATCCCTAAGCAGTATTGGTCTAACATGAAACAGATTCTTGGGAACAATAAGCCTCTGACACCTAAAGTTATGTACATAAATGATGCCCACTGTAACCACCCTCTCACTATAGCTAATGCTTTCAATTCCCTATTTTCTACTCTACCTTCCCCTATCCCCTCCTCGCTTCCCAAAGCTTGACCTGATCCATACCCCCCCAAGGTCCCCACTCCTTAAACTCTGGAGCTGGCTCCAGTCACATACCTCGATGTCCCAAACCTACTCAAATCTGTTCCGGCTAATGGGAGCGCAGGCTTGGATGATATTCATCCTGGAATTCTTAGTTTGCTGCCTGGCTTGCAGAGCCCGTAACCAGGTTACTCAACCTCTCTATTTGCTCCGCCTCTGTCCCCTTCGTTTGGAAATTGGCAAGAACTTTACCGGTTTATAAGGGGGATGCTAAACTACTGACCAGCTACCACCCCATCTCTCTTTTTCCCACTCTCTGTAAGCTACTTTAGAAACTAGTCCATCGCCAGGTCTCAGAATACCTTCTTAAGTTTAATCTTCTATCCCCTATTCAACATGGCTTTAGGGTCATGCATAGCACTACCACTGCGCTGACCCAGCTCACCAGTGATGTCAAAGGTAACATGGATAAGGGCTTACTCACGGGTGCCGTGTTTATTGACCTATCTAAAGCGTTCAGTATGGTTCATCATCCACTACTACTGACTAGACTACAAGCCCTTGGCACCTCTGATTCTACCCTATCCTGGTTCGGTAGCTACCTGGATAACCACTCCCAGGCTGTTTCCATCTGTAAGATTCTCTCCTCCCCCATTTCTATCACCTGCAGTGTTCCGAAGGAATCTATACTTGGTCCTCTACTCTCTTCTCTCTTCCTAAATGATATCTCCAGTCCTTCTCTTCATAGTAGCCTACTCATGTATGCTGATGATCTTGTGCTTTACTATGCCTCCAAGTCTATTACTGACATAAACCTATACCTTTCACAAGACTTTCAATCCCTTAAATCCTGGCTCTCAGCCAACCATCAGATACTAAATATCGGTAAGACTCAGGCCTTGCTTTCTGGGTCCTCTAAAAAAGTGCCCTCTGAGTCCCCTAAGCTCCTTGTACACTGCCAGGATGGGACTAATGTCACGAATACCTCTTCTTTCAAATACCTTGGGGTTACGCTTGACCCAGCCCTGGATTTTTCGGAGCATGTCAATGAGGTTTGCTGGTCCCTCAATGCCAAAATTGGTGCAGCCTATGGAGTGTGCCACTCACTTACCCCAACAGCCAGAAAATCGGTAGCTAGAGGTGTACTAATCCCTCAACTCCTTTATGCCCTTTCCAATTCTCTACCAAGCCAATGCTAGCGTCCTCTGCAACTGGGACACTTCCTATAATAATATCTGCAAGTTTGCTTTATCTGCACCTCGTCTGACTCATCACTGCCTACTCTACTTTGGATTAAACTGGTTGTCTCCCAAATACCTCCGGTCATATGCTCTAGGGTGTCTTGTTGACTCCCTTACTAGAACCCCCTCGTCCTGCCTCTCTTGGTGACATGCTTACTCCGGCCTCTCGCCCTCGCTCACTTAGGTCCTCTTCCATCCCAGTGCTCTGAGTACAGCCCTGTACCACCAAAATGGGAGAACAGGCCTTCTCCTATTTTGCCCCTAGGTTCTGGAACTTGCCCCCCCCCCCAGGTCAAAATCTCCACCTCCCACCTTTCATTTAAGTGCTGTCTGTTCTCTCACCTCTGTGCCCTAGGTAACTGCAACTGCATCTAACTGGGAGTCACCACCTATGTCGCCATTCTATTTTAGCTGCTAATGTATTACTCACTGTACTGCAGCTGAGTTATGTGACCTCCATTTTCACTGAGCTTTGCGTTAAAGTCTGATTTGAGCATGCTGTTCCTCAAGCTTATCCAACTTCTTTTGTTACCTGTTTTGTTTAACTTATTGGTGCCTGTATAAATGTCTGTGTGCTCAATCCTTGGTTTAGCTCAGTCTAGTCTGTAGTGACTCCACCTGAGATTGCTGTTTTTGAATTATGTACTCTTGTCATTTCTGTTATTCTCCAATACTGTTTGATTTGTACTGTTGTCTTTTCTATATTCTCACTTTTGTACCCTCCCAGGTCGTGCCTGAAAATAGGCAGGATTGTTGCCTAGTGCACTTACCCAGTTATCAAAAGCTAATAAATAAATACATTTATTTTGCTCTGCATGATAGGCCTGCCTGTTGGCAGCCTTTGCAGAGTCCCTTGCCTCGTGCCACATATTGTCTCTGTGCTTTTGCTGTTGGATGAGTGCAGGAGTTATCCAGGGTGCATTATTCTGCTTGAGGTGGGTTTTCTTTTGAGGGGCAAATATGTCACAGGCAGAGGTGAATGAGTCGTGGAAGTAGTCTAGTGCAGCGTCCACACTAGTGGCCTGATAAATTGGGGTCCAATCCCAGCGGGCAAGGTGTTGTTTGAATTAGGCGTGGTTACCCAGGCAGAGGATATGCTGGAGTGTGGAAGTAGGTGCAGGAGCAGGTAGTTTGCCTGACCAGGTACATCTCACTGGTGAGTGGTCACTCAGGGAGTCTGGCAGGACTGTAACGTCCTTAATTCTATGGGGCCAATTATAGATTATGACGTCCAGCAGGGCATCCTAGCCTGAAGTGGGGTTGTGTCTGGTGGTCTGGGTCACCAGCTGATGGAGATCTAGAGCTGTGAAAGCATCCTTGGAGGCAGTGGTCATGTTGGAGAGCCAATTTAGATTGAAGGCCCGCAGGATATGTTCAGCTTTATGCAGGAGGCTGGTGATATATTCAGTAAGGGATGGGAGAGCTTGGGACCACTTACGCGGAGGGATGTAAGCCACTATGATTGTCAGGGGAGGCCTTAGATGAGTCGGGGGTTATCTTCATGGACAGGGCTTGTGCTCCATGGTTCAAGGCTGGGGGTGGTATGGCTTGGGCAAGCATGGAGTGTTGCAGGTACAGAGCACATCCACCACCCCATTTTCCAATTCTGTCGAGGCAGTGTAGGGAGTAGCCTGGAATGGATACAAAGGAGTCTGGGGTGGACTTGGAGAGCCATGTCTCCACCAGAGCGAGGACGTCAGGCTGGTGCTGCATGATCCAGCATTGTAATGCAGCAGTTTTCTACAGTACAGCACTCCTAGTAGCAATCACAGTCAGACCACCATCACGCTGTGTGTAAAGCTTCTCCTTTTATTTGTGCAAAAGAAACACTCCAGAAATTCACACTGACAAACACAGACTCAATGAGATTAAATTAAATTTCAAGTATGAAAATACGACGGCTAAAAAGTCCACTGCTCGAAACAAGCTGTCTCTCTCCGGCGCTTCAACTCAAAACCAAGTCTTCTTCAGGGGGCATGGCTCAAAGTGGGAACCTTCATGTTTAAACATGAGTTCATTGCCTGTGTCAGCATTGTTAATTAGGACAGCTGATATATATGTGAAATGCATACTGAAAGCGCTCTGTAAAAGTGTTATTCATTTTTAACAATTAAAATTCCTTAAAGTACTGCAATCCAGACTGCCACAGAGTATCCAAAACCAGTATTAACATACAAGCGGGTCCGCAGTAATACAGATTTCCATGCAGTGTTGTAACTTAGCATACTTTCCGCTTACACAGGCGTACAAAAAATTGTTACCTTGGCCCAGAGCAGTCAGCCAAAAATTGCCACTGGCATTTAAAAAAAAATAAATCATTGAATCCCGATGGCAGGAAAGGACCCCAATTGCCCATCGAGTCTTCCTCTTCCTCCCTCTTACTCATCTCCTTTTCCACGGGCCCTCCCCTTCCCCCCACTTACGAACCCCATATGTCTGTCCCATGCCTTCTTGAATCCCTCCACCATTTCATTCCCCCCCACCTCCTCTGGTGGTTTATTCCAGGCCTCCACCTCCCCCTTTGTGAAGAATCACCCCCTCACATTGCCTCTATATCTTCCTCCCTCCGATCTTAGGTATGCCTTCTAGTTTTAGCCCCCTCCTTCCTTTTAAATAAGCTCCCCTCCTTCACCTTATTGATCCCCCTTCATGTACTTAAAAGTTTCAGTCATGTCCCCCTCTCCCTTCTGGTCTCCACTGGGTACAGATCCAGTTCCCTACACCTCTGCTCGTATGGCTTCCTCTGTATACTGCGCACCATCTTGGTTGCCCTTCTCTGAACTCTCTCTATCCCATCTATGACCTTGCGTAGGTGCGGTCTCCAGAACTGGACCCCATACTCCAGGTGTGGCCTCACCTGGCTTTGTAAAGAGGCATCAATACCTCTCTCTCTCCTTCTGCTAGTTATGCCTCTCCTTATGCATCCCAACATTCCATTTGCCTTCCCCACAGCTTTGCTGCATTGGCTACCTACCTTAAGGTTGCTTGATATTGTAATCCCCAAATCCCTCTCCTGCTATTTTTTTCCCCCGATTGTAAGCTGCTTGTGGGCTTTTACACCCGAAGTGCATCACAGCATACTTTCTGACATTGAATTTCAGTTGCCAAGTTTCCGACCATGCCTCCAGAATCTTCAAGTCCTGCCTCATGGCCTCCACCCTATTACAGATTTTCATATCATCTGCAAATCTTCTTTTTGTGTTTTTTCTTTAATGTTTTTTCCCTGTCAGCTAAAGGTAAGCTGACTTTTATTTTTTTATTTTATTTTATTGAAATCTAGGGTTACAAATACCTTTGAGCAGGAACTGCTCGTTTACAAAGATTCCACGTCGAAGGAATGGGGGGTATACATATATACAAAGGTCAACATAATAATACATAGTTATGCAATAAAAGAAGTAAGAGACTGAGGCTTAGGAAATTCCAGTAATTCAAAATGTGCCAGATATTAGGTAGCATGACATACCAGCCATGGGCAATCTTAGAAATAAGCACTGCAGGTGAGAGGGAAGTGGTTATGCAGGTAGGAAGGCCATTGTCGGAGGGTAGAGGGTGAGGATAAGAGCTCTAAAGGGGAGAGAGGGGAGGGATAAAAGTCAGAAAATGCCCAGGGGGGGAGGAAAGGGAGAGGGGGCAAGGGGGTAGGCAGGAAAAGGGGCAAGGTGGGGAGAGGTAGCTGTCAAGACTGAAGTGGAGGGCATTGAGCAGTGGGCCCCTGATTAGGCGAGGCAGTCACAATGACTAGTTGAAATGAGATGAAGTCAGAGTTGTCTCTTAAAAGGGCCAAGAGCAGCAGCAGTAAGAGTTTCTTTGTTGAGAGTATTGTACCACTGTGGTGCTCTGTGGGCAAAGGCCCTCTGGCCCATGGTAGTCCAGCATCTGGGGACAAGGAAGGTTAGTTGTTGTGAACTTCTAGTTTGCTGGGTGCTGTGGTAGTCAATGAGGAGCCTTTTAATGCCTGGGGGCATGACCCCGAGGAGGACTTTTTTGGCTAAGAGGCAGGTTTGATATTGTATCCGGCTGATGAGAGGAAGCCATTCTGCCTGAGTGTACAGGTCACAAGTGTGTGTAAGTCAGTCAGCCCCAGTTAGCAGCCTGCATGCTTTGTTGAGTGCAACTGTAATTCTACGGAGGGCAGAGGCGAAGGCAGAGCCATAAACTGCTAGCCCATAATCTATGATAGAGGTGACAGAGCTGTTGATAGCCAACCGGAGAGTGTCAGGAGTCATGCAGTGTTTGTGCCTGTACAGCACACCTATACAGATGTTGGTGGCTTTGGTGACAGAATCTATGTGCCGACGGTAGGAGAGTGAGCTGCCCAATGTGACACCTAGGTATTTAAAATCAGGAACGTGTTCAAGTAAGGTTCCTGTTTGGTTTAGGATGGTGAGGTCACAGGATTTGTACTTGCTCCTGGCGTTGTAGAAAGTCATAACCTTTGTTTTGCTGTAGTTCGTCACCAGTTTGTGTGACTTGAACCATTCTTCGATGCGCATGAATTCAAGCTGTAATTGTTTCTCGAGGAGCTCTGCGTTTTGGTGATTGGTGAACATGACTGCGTCATCAACGTAGAGCAATAATTTCTGGTGGCAGACACTGGGAAGGTCGTTGAGGAAGAGGCTGAAGAGTAGTGGCCCCAGGATGGACCCCTGTGGGACCCCTGAAAGGACTGGCTTTTCTTTTGAGGTGACACCAGCAATCCTAACCCGCTGGACCCTCTCCCCAAGGTAGCTTGAAAACCAGAGCAGCACTTCATTGGAGAGCCCAATGATTGATAATTGCTTGAGGAGGAGTGGGTGGTTCACAGTATCAAAGGCTTTTGTAAGGTCGATGAATACTGCCCCTACACAGTTTCCTTGATCGAGCGTGGTATGGATGAAGCCAGTGAATTCTAATAGTGCAGTGGTGGTACTGTGCCCTTTTCGGAAACCATGTTGCTCAGGACACTGGATGTCGTATTTTTCCAGGTACTTGACTAGTTGGTCTGAGGCGATGCGCCCAGGGCCTTAGACAATGGAGGGAGGATGGAGATAGGTCTGTAGTTGAGTGCAGTGATTTGTCTCCACTTTTGTGTACCGTGTGATGGTCGCCTGTTTCCAGCGAGATGGGAACTGGGACATCCTTAGTGATAGGTTGAGGACCTTTGTCAGGGGTTCAAGGACTTCTTCAAGGACAAGTGCTAACAGCTTCAGGTCAAGGGAGTCACCATTGTAGCCTCATGCAGAATGGCCTTCGAATATAGGTTCTGGCTTCATGCACTGGGATCTCCTTGAATTAGAATTTGGGGAGGGGTGTAGAGAGGAGTAGTTGCAGGAGGGTTACTACCAGAGGGGGCATCAAAGAAATTAGAAGGGAGGACACTATCCAAGTTGGAGAACACATTGTTAAAGGTGTTGGTGATTGTGTACAGGTCAGATGTTGGTGTTCCATTTATGTTGAGCATGGTGGGTGGTGACTTAGGGTCCTTGCCTGTAAGGTCTTTCAAGTTACTCCAATTTTTTTCCATCACCCCAGGAGTTGGAGAGAGCTTCCTTGAAGTATTTGCATTTGGCACTCCTAACTGCCCATGTGCACTCATTTCTGGCAGCTTTATATTTATGAATATCCCCAGGTTTGGATGTTGTACGGGCACAGTGCCAGAGATGATCCCTATGTTTGAGTAAAGTGATTAGATCGGGGGTTATCCAAGGGTTAGCTCTGCCCCTGACCTTCAGCTTTTTGAGAGGTGCAAAGATATTGCAGGCCGCAGTGAAGTGGCTGATGAAAAGGTCTAAGGCTTGGTTTACATCAATGGCAGAGTCGATTGGTGTCCAGTCCAGGTGGCTTAGGTGTATCTTTAGTAGCTCAAGGTACCCCTGCTTTAACACTCTGGTGTGGATTATTTTAGGAGGGAGCTTAATGAATTTGTTTGTCCAGGTACATGTGACCGGTGAGTGGTCACTGATCCCATCAGGGAGCACTGAGACTTTGAGATTCATTCAGAGTGATTAGTAAGGATCCAGTCCAGAAGTGTGTGTGACCCTGTCCTATAGTTGCATCTGGTTGGGGTGGTAACAAGCTGGGTGAGGTTCTGTGACGAGACAGCATCCTTGTAGTTTCTGGCCTCCAGCGATAGCCAATTTATGTTGAAGTCGCCTAGTACTATGAGTTCAGAGTTATGGTGTAATCCCTGTAGGCTTTCCAATATGCTCAGAAATCCATTGGACTGATCTTTAGGGGGTAGGTACACAGAGGCAATGGTGAGCTCCTTGTTGTGTGCCCCAAGTAGAACTTTAATAGCGAGAACCTGTGAGGGTGGTTTAGGGTTTGAGAATGGGAAGACTTGACCCAGATAGGAATTCCTCAGATAGATGGCACAGCCCCCACCTCGTTTGGAAACCCTGTCCTGCCTGACTATAGAGTATCCAGGGATGGTGACTGCAGCATCTGGTATCTTGGGGTTAAGCCACGTTTGACAACAGAGAGTACATCAGGGCTATGTTGCTGGACCCAGGTTTGCAAGATGTCAAGTTTGTTAAGGAGGCTGCAGACATTGATTGAGGCTAATGTGAGGGACCCCTCCGCCTTTTGTGGTATGGGTGCTAGGCGGTGGGCCGGGTTAGGATGAACATTTCCAGATATCAGAAGTAGCATAAGTAGTATCCTAAGAAGGTACACTTTAATCATTTTGCAGACTAGTTTTGTTGTAGGGCGTCTAGTCCTCTTGGCCTTGCTGGTCTGCATTTGCCCCGTGATATTGCAGAGCACAATATATAAAGCCATGTTCTCAGAGGTGCCATGTGATTGATGAAAAGTAATCAAATCCACAGGAAATGGTGAACTACCGGGGACAAGAAAACTGTTATTGTAGCTCAAAGACCCAGAATGTGATAAATTCCTGAAGGGGTTAAATTCCTGAAGGTGATGAACATTGGTGGGTCATGAGAATAGAGGCATGTTCTTGTGGCTAAACGTATGGCCAATGCTGTCATGATCTCATTGGATCTCCTGAGTGACAGCCAGTCTGAACCATCCCAATCAATCCTACCATGGCCAGAGGCCACACTCACTCATCCCACAGTGCAATCATGGGTTAGGGATGGGTGTATGCATGCTTGAGAGTGCTCAGCCTTTGGGAGTCAGCACTTGCAGTCAGGTGCTTAAGTACGGGCCAGTGCTCAAAATTGTGTGGCTGTGAGGACAGGGGAGACAGTGGCTCGGTGGTCTGTTGTGGATCGTACTGTACTGCCCATGTCATTGTGGAACCAGCAAGCATTTCATATGGTTCAGTTCATCAGCGCTACTGTTGGCCTTGGTATGTGCTGTTGGGAAGGAGGTGGAACAACCAACCAACTAACAATAACAGCTGAGCTGGGGCCCTCACAGAGAAACAAGGTAAGGTAAAGGTAGTCAGTGTAATCCTTGTCCTCTTGTAACCACTCCTTGGTATCTGCCCCCATATCCCTTTCCCTTTCCAAATGCTTGGTGTAGTGAGGTTGGAAAGGGACAGAAAATTGCTGTGGACTGTATAAAAATGTGTTTGAGTTTGTTTCTGTTGGGGAGGGGGTGTCCTATTTCAGTTAATGAGTTCAGTATTCGTTTAGTGCGGTGCATTTTGTGGGGTGTCTGGTTGAGGCCAGGGGGCTAGGCTACAACCTGGTGAGCTGGGTTGGACTTGAAAGTTGAATACAATTGCTGGGTGGGCAGAGGGAAAGGGCAACATGGTTTGCTAGGGGGGAAGGCCAGGGAATCTGGGCTAGGGGGCAACTTGCTGTCTGGGTGAAAGGGCAAAATGCTGTGCTGGGGGGGCCTGGAGACTCTAAAGAAGAGACTAGGATGCAACTTGCTGTGTGGGGGGGCAAGGATTCTAGGGAGGGGAGCTATGGTACAACTTGCTTGGCTTGGGGTGGTCCAGGGACCTTGCACTGGAGCAGGAGGCTGGGATATGGAGAGAGTGGTTCGAGCAACATACTGGACTGTGGAGACTCTTGGGAGGGGGCAAAGGTGCAATTTACTGGGCATGGGGAATGGGATAGCATGACAGCAAATTCTGTTTCAAATAAGCCCCCAAATGCACCAGAACACACACAAATCCCAAAATGTTCTGGGGCCCTAGGTGGCCCCCATACCACCTGCCAGCACTTCTAGTTTTCAATCCTTGTGCATATACTTTTTTAAAGACTGGTTACTCCCCTGTTCCCATGGTGTGTGCCTGCTCTCATGGTAATTATGAAGACAGGTCTACAGTTATCCAAACTGTCATGGAAAGCACCAGATGTCAGGGGTCACACATGGACAGGTTTGCAGTAATCTGGACTATCAAAAAAAGGCATTTGTGATATCTGAATTCATTGCCCAGTTCACAGGACAAGATTCACCTGGACAGGAGTTAAATTTGCAACCTAAATATTAAACAGCCTTCAACTCTCATCACCAGTTAAAGAGCAACTCTCCAATAAAAACCTTAAAAAGACTAGATTTATATGAATGATACTTTTAACTTTATGGTTTTCTAATTGCATATTACTTTTTTTACTTCCCTGTTGTTGGCCTACTAAATATTGCAGATAATGCAGCACTTATATCACTGAGTCTTTCAAAATGTATCTGACTCTCCCCTGCTAACCACACAACTGCTGTTTGTGACATCACAGTCTGTTATCATGGTGAGCACTCTAATGTCAGAAACAAAAGCAGTGTGAGGTTAACAGGGGAGAGGCAAATGTTTGTCATACAGATGTCTTAGGCAGACTACCAAGATGTGCTGTAAACCTTGAAAAGGAACACTGAAAATGAAAAAAAAAATGATTCTCTTGTAAGCTGTAATAGCTGAAATGTCGTATTTAGGAAAGTACATGCTGAAATGCAGAGTTGCTCTTTAAAGGAGAACAGCATTTAACCTGCGAGCCAGTAACTTCCATAGAAACTTGCTTACATACTGGTTCACTTTTTGCTGACTCCCTCACAAAGCTTACGAGTGACGCGCTGTGGCTTTGGGCTGTACAGAGTGTGTCTCTCTGGCCCAGATATTCAAAAGGGTTGCGCCATGCGCAACAGGGTTGCGCGTGCGCAACTCCAAAAATGCACCATTCTGCGATATTCAGAAGTGTCCAGTTGCGCCACCGAAAACACGCTGAGCCACAGCGCAATGGAAATGAAGGCATGCGCAACCGAAGGGGGGTCCATGCATAAAGTGCGCAATGCGATATCTAAACACTTGCATGTCATAAGAGTGGCTCAGCGGAGGATGCGCTGTACGGGATGTGAGCCAAAATAAAAACGCCAAGGAGCGCGCAAGAACTCTAGCAGGCCGCAAACTGGGGAGAGACAGAGAGACGAGAGAGAGAGAGAGAGACAGAGACAGGAGCAGGAAGGGCAGAGAGGGACAGTGGGTCCTGGAGGACAGAGAGGCCAGTGGGGGTGCCCGGTGCAGTGGAAGCAGCATGGGGGCAGTGGGGTAACACAGGAACAGCAGCTGGGGCAGGAGCCAGGGAGATGGACAGTGTCAGCTTCCACATGGAAGCTGTAATGAGGGTGAGACAGCATGCTGCAGGGGACGTGGCGCGGAGGGGCCCGCCGGCATTACACCCCGACAGGCGGTATCGTGCCCGCATCAGCTACGAGCTGTACACAGATGTCGAGATTGTGGCCCAGTACCGCCTGAACAGGGCAATACTGAGACGGCTCAGTGAGCTGTGCAGTGATGTGATGCAGGCACCCTCACGACGGAGTCATGCTCTGTCCGTGGAGACCAAGGTGACAGCCTGCATGTGCCTGCTCGCCACGGGCACCTTCCAGAGGCCGACAGGTGACACCACAGGCATTACGCAGTTGGCCACGTCACGCATCCTCACCCAATTCCTCAGCGCACTGCTGCCCCATGCTGCGGAGTACATCCATTTCCCCAGCACCGCGGCAGAGCGTACAGCAAACATGCAGGAGTTCCACAGGGTAGCACATATGCCTGGCATGCTAGGGGCCATAGACTGCACCCATGTGGCCATTCGCACGCCACCTGGCCCCGACGCCAAGCACATACGCAACCGAAAGGGCTTCTCGAGTGTCAACTGCCAGGTGGTGTGTGATGCCACTGGCGCTCATCAATGTCTGTGCCACACACCTGGCGGAGCACATGATGCCTTCATATGGCACCAATCTGCACTGTGCCATCGATTCAAGAGTGGGAACATCCCCACGGGTCATCTAGTGGGTGAGTACACATGTATGGAATGCAAACTCTGTGCAAGGGTGGGAATGACACAGGTGCCATGGTAGTGACACACAAGGATATGGGCAATATGGACCTGACCTGACACTGATCTCCACTATCTCCACACAGGTGACTGTGGATACCCACTCCGTCCCTGGCTGCTCACACCATACCGGCACCCCACGACCCCAGCGCAGCACGGTTTCAATGAGGCACACGCCGCAACATGGAACATCATAGAGCAGGTGTTTGGGATACTCAAGGCACGCTTCCGATGCCTGGACACCTCCGGCGGAGCCCTACAGTACAGCCCCCAGAAGGCCTGTGGGATATTCCTGGCCTGTTGCATCCTGCACAACATGGCCAAAGACCATGGGATAGCCGTACAGGTCCAAGAGGGGGACAGCGATGGGGACGCCAGTGGTGCCGGTGATGTGGGTGATGAGCCGCCCCCTAGGACGGAGGAGGGACCCCGACTGACACGGCAGGCCCAGCTGCACCGGGACACCATTGCAGAAGAGCACTACGACAACACAGGTAAGTCAAGGGACATGTGCAGGCAACACTGTCCATGCGCAAACCACAGGCACACAGGAGAACACACCGTGCATGAAGGTCAGGGGAGTTGAAGGTCCAGGCATACCAACACACCATCAGAGAGGTGAGCACTCACATGGACACACACACACACACACAGGCAGCATACAGGGCAGCAGCACAGCACCGCGGAAATGACACGCCAACACACAGCACCACCAACCACCTCACCACCTGGACTGTCCACGACGTGTGTCAGGACCTGGGCAACCTTGCACCTTGGTGTACAGTGCAATGCAGGCATCATCATCCACACGCACCTGTGGACAGCAGTTGGGAGTGTGCAGGTGGTCCGTGTGTCAGCTTGGTGAGAAGAGCACCCAGCAGTGCACTGCCCACCATGACACAACATTGCACACAGGGCAGCACCAGACAGGGCCTGCATTGGGAGACAGATCAGTCAGGAGCACTGTCCCACGGCCACCACGGATGCGTGGGTGGCCCCGCCGCGGCCTCAGCAGCACTGGCAGGCTGCGCAGGGGCCACATCGGGTGGCACTAGTGCACCACCAGGGGTCCCAGTGCGCGACCGCGACCTTGCCCGCACAGGGGTCTGCATCCCGCCAAACAAACTTGCACCAGGGGTGCTAGGGATGCCCACAGCAGAAACCGGCGTTGACAGGCCTGGTGTCGCATGATGCCGGGAACGGGGAGTGGAGTGCGCACTGTGTGGGATGCGTGGTACAGGGTCACCAGACAGTGTGGTCAATGCGGTCGCCACAGAGACCACTGCCTGGGTCAGCCTGTCGATGGCAGCGGTCACATCCGTCCGCATATGGACCATCTCAGCCCGGTCCCGAGCACACTCCCTGCTATGCCGCTCCACGGACACAGTCAGTGCCTCCACGGACCTTGCAACCGCCCTGCAGCTGTACCGACTCCTGCAGCAGGCGGTGTGCGGCGTCAAAGGGTACTGTGCCCCAATGGCATCGTGACCCCAGGGTGTGGATGGTCCTGGTGCACAGCACCCCTTGAGGGTGGCCGCTGTTCGCCAGGACCAGGTATGCGGCGATCTAAGGGCGGTGGACAAGTGCCACTGCTTGGACGCTGTCCCCAGGCCTGGTGTGCAACTGCTGCTGCCGCCTCCAACTGCTGAGCCCCAGGTCCACCTGTTCCACCCCTGTGCTATCAACAGTGCCAGACACCTGCTCAGCCACCGATGCTGCCCCACCGGTGCTGACAGGCCCAGCCTGTGACTGTGCCAGCATGCTGGTACACAGGTGTGGAGCAGGACGGGCCAGGGCACGTGATGGCTGCCGCGCCCTCATGGGACACACCTATCACTGGCCATTGCAGGCCTGCTATCATCAATAGTGCCGGTGCGTGCCACTGCCATAGGCACAGCATGCTGGCACACCTGCATGCCAGACTGCTGACACAGGCTGTGCACACCTGCACCCGTATCACTGCCGGGCGGAGTTGTTGGCCAGCCGGCCTGCTGCTGCAGTGCCTGCAGGCTGCTGGCGGAGGTGGATGGTCCCTCCTCCTGGTCCAGCAGGTCTGCCTCACTGTCAGCACCCACCACCACTGTCTCCTGAAGATGAACAGGATCTGAAACAGAAAGAGAGTACATGTGAGTGCATGTGAACAACAGCCCCCTCCACAACATCATCATGTCATACCGTGCAGTGATGGGCTTCCACCCGTCTGGAATCCTCCGCCTGGAACACCCGCAATGGCACTCGGCTGCATGGCCGCGACCAGTGTCTCCTCGGTCGGGGTCAGCTGCAACACCACCGGTGGTCCCCCACCAGTGGCAGCACATGCCACCCTGAAGGCTGCCACCTTCTCCTTCAGCCTCCCTGCGGTCAGTCCTCATCTTTTGCGGCATTCCTGCACGGAGCGTTGGTGGCTTCGTGCAGGTTGGGACGGCCAGAGCTACCCTCCCATGCAGCTGCACGCTGCTGAGGGTGCCCCTCCGCCCACTCAATAGCGGCTCATCCTCCAGGTAGGCCTGGAGAAGGGCCTCAGTCTCTGCTGTGGTGAAGTTCGGCCTCCTCCCACGCCCGCCTCACAGCCTCAGCCTGGTTCTCGTCAGTCATGGTGATCTGTATGGGTGGAAGTGGACACCTGTCACTGTGCAGTCCACAGCATTTCCCCATGAGCATGGCTGCAGGCTGGGGGCGGGCAAAGCCCCTTTCCTCTCCGCATGGCAGATACTGATGGAAAGGTGCCCTGCCCCTTCCTAGTGCCCTCATCATGCTCAGCCCTCAACCCATGACATCTCCAGCACCCCTGCCCATGAGCATTGTCCTGAGCATCACACAGCATGTAACTCACCTCTCACCTGCAATAACCAAATCTGGCCGCCACAACCCAGTGTCGCATTTTTATAGCCCAACACATACAAATGGGGTGTGGCGCAACTTTAATGACATGCTAATCGCGCCACCGCGCCTTTGCATGGCTGATCGACTGATTTGGTATATGTCGGCTGAATATCGACATTTGCGCTTAGGCGCAATAGGGAAGGTCCGCAGCCGATGGCGCATGTTTGTGGCTGTGTTACACTGCATTGCGCATGCCCGACAGGTTACGCGATCCGATCGCGCTGCAGACCTGCTGAGCGCGATAGGCGATTCTGGCCATGGCCACCATTGTGCCAGTGGCGCCACAGCACTGGGCACTATATGGCGCTGTGGTACTGCGCGATAGTCCATGTGGCACTGGTGCTATGCTTAGCAGTCACGCAGGATGCCTATACATCCCATGGCACTGTGTGTAGCCGCGTCATTGCCGTGACCTTGTGTATGCCCTCTGACCCTGGCGCTGTGGGCATGCCATGTGTATTGCCCCTATTGCGCTTGTCTGGTTACAGCGCCATGGGAGATTGGCGCCAGCGAACAGCGCGATTGGAGCCTGTGCTGGTCTATTGCGCAACAACTCCGTGGGGTCACTGGGGTCAGCGCGAGCGGGCGCCATATTGCCTGCTGTAAAGTTGGGGCCATGGCTAGGAGGAGGGCGGTGTCCTGGAGCCCAGTTGAAGTGGCCAACCTGGTGGCCCTAGTGGAGCCCCACTATGAGGGACTATATGGTGAGGCCCCCCTCACCGGACCTAGGACCCATTTGTGGCAGCAAGTGGCCACTGACCTGGTGGGGGTCACTGGCCGGGGCCGGTCTGCTGAGCAGTGCCGGCACCGGTACAGTGATCTCCGGCGGAGGGACCCAGAACTATTGGCGGCTGCGGTTCCCCACGCAGGGCGGCCTGGTGCCTAGGCCACGGAGTGTACCATCTATTCACCTATATTCTCTGTAGGGTGTGTGTGCCTGGGTGGCTGCATCGGTGTGTCGTGTGTGCAGCTGTGCGATGGATGGTTATGGCTGTGTGGGCAGGCAGTCTCACTGGGGCAGGGGGCACTCTGCTTTTGAGTCACACTGATGTTTGTCTCACCGTATGTCTCCCACAGGCCGGATGGTGAGGACGCCGGACAATGGTGATGTGGGCCATGCCAGGGCCCCAGTGCCACAGGCTGTCGGGCCACAGCAGCAGCATCAGCAGCAGCAGCGGCAGCAGCAGCAGCAGCAACAGCAGCAGCAGCGGCAGACCGAGCTGCTGGAGGAGTGTGAGTATCATTACGTCTTGGATGCTATTGCATGCTGGGGGGGCAGGACCACCAACCATGCTGGACACAACCAAAGGGGAGGTCATAGTTCCACTATACGAAACAGTAGTGAGTCCCCACACTGGAGTACAGTGTACAGTTCCGGAGAACATACCTGCGTATGGACAGGGACTGGGTGGAGAGCGTTCACAGGAGGGCGACATGGATGGTGCATGGATTGCATCACAAGTCCTATGCAGACAGGTTGACGGAACTGAACATGTACTCCTGGAGGGAGCAGGGTGGGGATATGATGGGGACATACAAGTATTGTACAGGGGGAACAGAGTGCAGGAAACAATATTTGTAAGCGTAAGGGATGTTCCAGGACTAGAGGGCATGGGATGCAGTTGGGGGGGCTTGTTTAAGAGGAACATGAGAAAGTGTTTCTTCACATGATGGGTGGTGGACGAGTGGAACACCCTGCCAGAGGATGTGGTGGGGGCTGACTTGGTCACGGGATATATGTATGCGTGGGTTCGCCATGAGGGACTTCTGGAGGTCAGGGGTGAGGGGGAACGGACTTATAGGACAAGAGAGTGATCGTACAAGGCCAAATGGCCAGACTGGGTGTCCATAGGCCCTTATCTGCCGACACTGTCTATGTCTCCATGTATGTAGGCGTGACACAGGTGACCTGCATCACAGTGCAGCATCACGACACGTCGTGTATGCATCACAGGTGGTCCAGGCATGCACTGGGCACATAGCTGTAACTGGCATCGCACCGCTGCCACATCACATGACAGCGTAGTTTGTACGGTGCTTGCGTGGGCAGTGTGTGTGGCGGTGGTGCGCATGGCTGGTGCCTGTTTGTGATGGCTATGCATGTTCACTGTGGTGGGGTGCATGCCATCACATGTGCAGGACATTGTTAGATGGGTTGCAGGTTGGGTGGTGTTCAGGGTTGTGGTCAGTCTCAGCCATTGACTGTGTTCCCATTTTCCTGAGCCTCGGTGTGCTGCGGCGCATGAGCGCATGATCTCGCGGCGCTGCCGTGTGGTGTTGGACAACCAGGAGGTCCTGCAAGCCCTACAGCGCCAGGGGAACGGCGGCGCAGGCACAGGAGGGGATGCCAGCAGGAGGAGGAGCAGGAGCCAGCTGGGCCGTAGCCCACCTTTCATTTCACCTTCACCCATCCCTTTCACCCTGCCTTCCCTCTCCAAGTTTTTATTCCCTCCCCCTTGAACACCCCTGCCTTTTACCCGTCCCCCAACTTGTACATAGTTCGACCTTTGTTGTTCACTGTTTTTATTTAAATATACATTTCTATTTTGGTACAACTGCTGTGTTGGTGTCTGCTTTGCAACTGGCTCTGGGTGCTCCGTTGCAGGGGTGTACATGCCATCTGGGCTACTATGGTCCTGGGTATATGTGTGTGTGTGTGTGTGTGTGTCCATGGGGAGGTATCACCAGCATAGCATTGCCTTTCTGTTGCTCTTGCCATCTGCTTGCCACCCACTGCTGGGTGCATGGGGTGGAGTCTGGCTGGTCTGCTTCTCTGCAGCATGGGGTTGACGTGTGTACAGGGGGTGCATGGTGTTTCCCTGCAGTGCCTGTCACTGCACATGAGTGGTGTCTTGGGGCACGGTGCACGCTGTGCTGTGCGTGACGGGGGACTGATGTGCACTGTGGTTGTCAACCCCTGGGTGTGGCACACTCTGCCTGCCAGTGGTTGTGCTGGGGTGTCATGGCTCTGCTATGCTTTAGTTGGCTTGTCCCATGGCACGTGATCATCCGTCCCACCCCAGTGATGCTGTGCTTGGGGTGTGCCAGTGTGGTGTGGGTTCTGCAGTGAGTTCCTGTGCCCATGTGTGGCATGGCTGGCGGTGGGCCCAGCCTGCCTCCTGGATGTGCAGTTCCATTGCTCTGGGGGCTGTGCTTGGCTATGGCAGCTCTGCACTGCTCAGCTGAGCTTCCATGGTTGCGCCATAGCGCAGCATTTTGGCTCAGCCTCTCCTACCTGGTTGCGCGATGGCGCAGTATGTGCGATATTGAGACGTTGGTTGCTTGCGCAATTTGCTCTGCTCCATGTTTGAATATCGCACCTGTTGCACATTTGCGCAACTGGTTTGTGCTTGCTTCTGCTGTTGCGCTACTTTTGAGCGCAGTTTGAATATCTGGGCCTCTGTGTTTTACCAGTATTATGCTGTTTGAATAAACTCACTTGCAGCTACCTTACTGCCTTCAGATGTTTTCTCTGTAAAGCACTGCTTGCTCTGTGAAGGCCATATTTGCTTGTTTTCTCCATCTTTACCAGCTGTCTAATAAACTCAGTGGAGATTTCTAATTTACACTCTGGTGGTAAAGGCCCTTTTAGAATTGTATAATGTAGGTTATCTCCTTAAAATTAATGGGCCCGATTCCAAGAGATATGGTGCAACTCACCGGCACTTGTGAGTTGCGATATATGCCAATATGCTGGGGACCCTGTGCCAGATTCCAGAAAAGGCAGGGTCCCTGGTGGCTATGGTGATCCCTGGTGGCGCACTGCCTGGTGTGACTTGAGGCACACCAGGCAGTGCACCAAAAGGAAGACGCACCACAACAGGGTGCCGCAAGTCGTAGCAATGCCCTCTGACAGGGCACAGGTCCCATCCCCCATAACCCTGAATGCACAGCCCAGCTCCCAGGCCAGCTCCCTGAAACAAGTGCCCTGCCTCACAGGGCTATACAGGCACCCCCCCACAACCCCCATGCCAGCCGTCTGGTGAAATGTATCCGCAATCCAGCAATCCCTGGTAGTCTAGTGGCCCCCCACCCAGCAGTGTCAGTCCACCCCACCCATCCCCCACACCCGTGTCCAGTCGGCAACTGGCACAACCCACCTCTCACTTCCATGGCTAGCTGCCGACTAAGCTCCCTCAGAGCATGTACTACTGTATACAGTACACCCTCCATCAGTTATTGAACATGTACTGTATACAGTAGTATGCACTTAGAGGGAACACAGTCGGCAGCTGGCTGTGGAGGTGAGAGCTGGGTTGTGCCAGTCACTGATTGGCAATGGGTGTGGGGGGCGGACTGGCACTGCCGGGTGGGGGGCTACTAGACTACCAGGGCATAAGTGGCATGACAGACTGCCAACAGTGGCGAGTTGTGGATCCGGCTTGGGGACATGAACTGCTCTGTGGGATGCAACCCGGGGGGGGGAGGTTGTAATGAACTGCCCTGTGGGGCACAACTCAGGGATCAGAGGGAGTGTAATGAACTGCCCTGTGGGGCACAACTCAGGGATCAGTGGTTGGGGTGCCAGCACCCGCAGAGGGCTTTCAAAGGCATCTGCCGATGGGGGACGGGGGTGCTTATGTAGGACCGTGGGGGGGTGGCTATTGGGCACATGGCACAGTGGTGCATTCCAGGTGGACGTAGAGTACACTTAGACCAGCTAATAGCTGGTGTAACTGTACTTAGACCAATGTCCTCCAGGGGGGTTGTCTTGGAATAGCACATTTACTGTTCTGACAGCCACCCTCTTGGAATCGGGTGTAACTGCTGCCATAAACTCCTTTGCACCATGTCGCAGGGGGTTTATGGCATACACAGTGGTGTAGAAGAAAAAATTACTCACCTTAGTAATTGCTTTTCTTCTCATGGAGTCTTGCTGTATTAGGACTATAGCAGTCAGCCTCAGCCTCTGAACTGCCCCGGAGAGGAAAGGGTTAACTCCAGAGAAGTCTGGAGTTCCGCAGCGCGAGGGCGCTGTTCAAAGCTCTATCTGTGCAGTTTGAAGTCAAACTGCCAGATTCTTTACGAAGCTAAACTAATATAGCAAGTCTGTGTGGAAAAAACCCTACACTAGCCATTGGCTACCTACCAGTAGTAGAACTACAAAAACACACAACAATCACAGAATAGCAACAAAATTATTAAATATTGTTAGCATTACTGAAAAGAAGCATTAACAGACCCCCTCTTCCCAAAAAGACTCAAGTCCAGGAGGGGCCACCTACCACTCAACTAACAACAGAATTACCTAGTTCCTAAACCCAATAAGCAAGAAAAGGCATGACACAGTGCTTGCACTAATTTGCCAACCCCATACCCAAGGAGGAGTTCTGAGCGGGTAGGAGGGAGGTTGTCTAATACAGCAGGCTCCATGAGAAGAAAAGCAATTACTAAGGTGAGTAATTTTTTCTTCAAACACCATGAAGTCTTGCTGTAATTAGGACTATAGCAGATTACACAGCAGTACCTCCATGGAGGAGGGTCAGAACCTACTTGGGAAATAGGCTCTGAAGCACAGCTGTGCTAAAACGGGCATCCCTCCTGGATTGAACATCCAAGAGTAATGTTTGAAGGTGTGAACTGTTTTCCAGGTAGCAGCTTGACAGATCTCCAAAATGGGAATATCTCTAGCAGCCGCTAGAGATGCAGCTGTACCTCTGGTAGAATGAGCCCTCAATCCTGAGGGGGGCTCTTTACCCAGTTTTTGGTAACAGAATTGGATACAAGAGACAATCCACCTTGCAATTGTCCTCTTAGTGGCAGGTCTCCCTTTGCCGACTTCCCCATAGGTAAGGAAGAGCTGGAGGGATTCAAACCTATGACCCTTGGTGCGTTCCAAATAGTAGCTTAGAGCTCTTTTGACGTCCAGACTGTGCAATCTCCTCTCCCCTGAAGAGGAATGCTCAGTGAAAAATACTGGGAGAGATGGATTGGTTGAGATGAAAACGAGACCACCTTTGGTAAAACCTTCTATTAGTCCTAAGGACTACCTTGTCCTTATGAAATGAAATGAAATCTTCTTCCACTGACAAGGCTTGCATCTCACTTATACGCCTAGCAGAAGTGATGGCCACTAGAAAAACAGTCTTCCAAGTCAAAACTTGAGGTCTGGGCCAAGACAGGGGCTCAAAGGCGGGTTGCATTAGCTGAGCAATGAAACATTCAGGTCCCAAGCAGGAGCTGGTTCCTAAAAGGAGGGTTAGTGTGAAGTAACCCTTAAAAACTTGGAAATTACAGGGTGAGAAGAGATGGAAGCAGGTTTACCTGCTGACACATAAGCGAGACTGCTGCCAGATGAACCCTTAAGGTAGCTGGCTTAAGGCCTAGAGAATTTAAGTGGACCAGATAGTCCAATAAAACAGTCAAATCAGCAGATTCTGGGAGATTTGCTTCCAGAGCACCAAATGGAAAACCTCTTCCACTTAGAATTATAGGTGGCCCTAGTAGAGGCCTCCTGGCCGCCTTCAAAATATCCAAGACACCTTGAGAGAGGTGTAGATCAGCGAATTCTAGCTCCTCAAGAACCAAGCCTTGAGGTGGAGGGAACTGAGGTTCAGATACCACACTCTCCCCTGTGCACAGGTCAACAGGTCGTGGGTCCTGGGCAAGCTCAGGGGAGGGTGGACAATCAGGGACAGAAGGAGAGGGTACCAGGGCTGTCTGGCCCAATCTGGAGCAATCAGAATCACCTTGCAGGACTGAGTTCTGATCCTCACTAGTACCCTGAAAAGGAGAGGGAAGGGAGGGAAGGCATATAGATATTTCCCCTCCCAATCCAACTGGAAGGCGTCCAGTGGGACTGATCCCAACACTGGAGGTCTGCAACAAAACAGAGGAAGTTGGTGGTTGTCTGGGGCTGCGAAAAGATCTATCTGAGGGGTGCCCCATCTGGCAAAGACTGACCCCAGCACTAGAGGATTCAGGGCCCATTCGTGGTGGCCTGAGAAATCCTGCTGAGGGCATCCGCTAGGACATTGTCCTTCCTGGAAGGTGAACTGCTATCAGGGAGGTATTCAAGGAGAGCCAGAGACCACAGCTTCATTGCTTCAGTGCACAAGGCAGAAGACCGAGTGCCCTTGCTTGTTGATGTACCACATTGTTGTGGTATTGTCTGTCCTGACTTGAACTACCTTGTTCTGGACAGAAGCTGAAAAGGCCTGGAGAGCTAAGAGGACAGCCCTGAGCTCCAGAAGGTTGATGTGGAGCAGAGATTCCTGAGGAGACCACACCCCTGAGTGGAAAGGTCGCCCAAGTGAGCCCCCCATCCTAGGAGGGAGGCATCTGTGGTAAGTGTGAGGGAGTGAGGAATGGGTAAGAAGGGGACCCCTTGAGTTAGATTGCTCTGGTCCTGCCACCACTGAAGGGCCAGGATCAGAGACCTTGTCACTGGGACTAATTTGGTGAGGGGGTCCTTCTTTTGGGACCAAAAAGATCTCAGGTGGAATTGGATGTCTCTCATCTGGAATCTTGCTCCCTGCACGACAGCTGTGGATGCAGCCATGTGTCCTAGGAGTTGCAGGAAGTGCCTTGCTGGCCGAGAGACTCGCATGGTGAAGGAAGATGCCAGGGCAATGAGTCTGTCCACTCTCTTGGAGGGGAGATATGCCCTGGCAGACTTTGTGTTCAACTCTGCATGAAAGTTAGTACCTGAACTGGTTCGAGAACTGACTTTGGAAGATTCAACAGGAATCCCAGAGAGGTGAGAAGCTGCGGGTGACCAACAAGTGAGATTTTACGTGATCTGGAGACTGACCCACTATGAGCCAGTCGTCCAGGTAGGGAAAAACAGCCACCCCTTGCCTTCTCAGATGAGCCACTATCACAGCCAGACATTTTGTGAAAACCCTTGGGGCAGAGGTAAGGCTGAAGGGCATTGCTCTGAACTGATAGTGGCCAGAAGGTAGTTCGAACCTGAGGTACTTTCTGTGAGAAGGCCTGATCAAGAAATGAAAATAGGCGTCCTTGAAGTCCAAGGAAGCTAGCCAGTCTCCTGGTCTCAGGGAGGGCAAAATCATTGCCAGAGTTAACATTTTGAACTTTGGTTTCAGAAGATGCTTGTTCAGGAACCTTAAATCTAAGATGGGCCGCCATTCTCCTGTCTTTTTTGGGGTAAGGAAATACCTTGAATAAAGACCCTTGCCCTGATGGCAAAGGGGAACCCTCTCTACTGCTTTGCATCCCAGCAGAGAAGAAACCTCTGTTTCCAAAGCAAGGGCTTCCAAAGGATTCGCAGGTGGGAAATGTCTGGCCTCATCTTTGGGAACTGTTTGAAACTGAGGACCAGACCTTGGCTTACCACCTCCAGAACCCACTTGTCCGAAGTTAGGGACAACCAGTTCTGGCTGAAATAAGCCAACCTGCCCCCCACCGGTACAGGAGATTCGGCCCTGGGCACCCCATCAGGGTGCCTGCTTGGCAGCTGTTTTTGGCTGGGAAGAAGGGGACGGTCTGCCAGAGCCCCGTCTGCCCCTGCCTCTGAAGAAACCCCTCTGAACAAAGGCTGAAGAGGCTTGAGCTTGATAAAAGGGCCTGTGGTAAGGCCTACCCCTACCCCTGGGGGCATGCCTTTGGGGGGCATGCCTCTCTTTAGCTTGGGCACTTTTGTAGGTAGTTCTGTATTCATCCATTTTTTTCATGTAATTTTCTGTCTGATCACCAAACAGAGAGTTACCTACTACAGGGAAATCCATAGCCTTTGCCTGAGTGTCTTGGGACAAATTAGTGCATCTGAGCCATGCCAACCTACGGAGAGCTACAGAAGTGGCCATGACCCTAGAAGAAACATCATTAACATCAACAGCAGTATGAAATTGAACTGTAGAGGCCTCAATGCCATCAGCAGCCACCTGTTCAAACTCACTAGCCAGCTGACCCTGGGCCTGCTTGGCTAACTGCAAAATAGTGTCCCATCTAGACTTCTGATATCTAGCCACATAAGCCATGTAATTAGCCTGCCTGATTCCCAAAGAAGCTGCCATATATTGCTTTTTTGCCATGGTATCAATCTTCCTGGAATCTTTATCAGGGGGATGTGATGCCAAGGGAATATTAGCCTTGTCGTAGGCTGCAGCTTGAACAACACCTACATGACTACACTGCTCAGTGAGGAAGTCTGTATCTGGGCCTGATAAAGTATACCTTCTGTCCATTTTTTTGTCTACAGGAGGGACAGAATGAGGATTTTTTAAAATCTTTGTTGTTTGCTTCCTAAATGATTTATGCAAAGGAATAGACAACCTTCTAGACTCTGGAATATCCATCATTTCAACAAAATCAGGCTCCTCTTGCTCATCCACAGCCTCCTCTAAAGGAAGCTGGAGGGTTTCTGCCACCTTTTTATAAAACACAAAATGAGAAGGGGACTCAGACAACAGAGGGGGAGACTCTAAGGGTCTGTCTGGAGAAATGCCCGGTTCAATGGGCACGTCCAGACCTTCCCAGTCACAAATGCACTGATCAAATTCCTCCTCCCCCTCCTGTGGTTCATAAAACTCCTCAATAACATAATCTTGAACCACTGGACCTGGGCGAGCCACCCCTCTGCCACTTGTGGAGGGCTCTCCAAGTCCCTGCGACAAAGACTGAACAATCTGTATGGCTTTTGCTATTTCTGCAACAGTTGGAGAAACTATCTTAGACTCAACCTGCTGATTTCTTTGTCTTTTGCTGGTGCTGGTTCCTCTGAACCAGCCTTTCTTGCCCGAGGAAGTAATGCCCTGGTCAGAGGGCACTCCTCTGGTCCAGTGGGTACTGGACCGGGCTGGCCATCCGGCAGCGGACTTTTGGCTCTCGCCCTGAGCCGCCCAATCTCTTCTCCAGGGTGGCTGCAGGGAATTTTTACATATCTGGCAGTCTGAAAGGAGGTGGTCAGCCCTCAGACAATAAACACAGTAGTGGTGGGTCAGCCTTGCAAAGGCTTCCCACAAACATCACAGTGTTGAAACCCGTGGACCCAGTTTTTCTTTTGGGTTTCTCAGACATAGCGCCAGCCTAACCAAAACTTGCCCTTTTCTTCAGGCCGTGCCAGAGCAAGACACCCTTATCGGTTCCTAACCGTGTCACGGGTATTGGAAAAAACCCTATTAAAAACGAGGGTTTTTTTAGAACCGATAAGAACCGGGTACCTCACGTCTAAAAATTCATCAAAATACAAGAAACGATCGGTTCAGACTGAACCGATAATTCTTTCCACACAGACTAAATTTTCGGTTTACTACGGTTACCAGATAGAGCTTAGCGAAACCGCGGTAATTTTGAGACTTTGCGGTTTTCTGAGACGAAGGAACCGACCGAAAACCGCGTAGTGAACCGAGCTGAAGGAGCTGATCTCCGGAGCGACTGTTCAGTGAAGCGGAGTAAAGAATCTGGCAGTTTGACTTCAAACTGCACAGATAGAGCTTTGAACAGCGCCCTCGCGCTGCGGAACTCCAGACTTCTCTGGAGTTAACCCTTTCCTCTCCGGGGCAGTTCAGAGGCTGAGGCTGACTGCTATAGTCCTAATTACAGCAAGACTTCATGGTGTTTGAAGAACTTTGGTGCAGGCAGCCTGTGATATGTTGCAGACTGCCTTCTGAAATACTAATTGTCATAACGCATGGCGCAAAGTGCTACTTGTGCCATTCTGTGTGGTGCAAATCACTTTGCGACATGTGCAACTGTTCTGGAATCAGGCCCCGTGTGTTTTGTTTTTTCCCATAGGGAAACCCGTTGTGTAATTTGCTGTTATAAGAGTGTTTATAATGGCAAGCACCTACTGGGATTCCCTTCTCCTGTGCATGCGCCAGTCCCGCTCTTCCCTTTCTCAGCACTGGACACCAGGGCTTACCACTGAAGACTCACTGGCGACTGTACCACCAATTGGACTTGGCGGTAAGTCCATGGAAGATAAAAAGATTGGCAGCTAAAAATACTTAAGCTGTGCTATATTAAAAAGAAAAGTAAAAACATGTAAACAACACCTTTCTTTCACCAGCTGCACCCGACAGTGGACCTTGCTGAAAGCCGGTTGGACCACGGGTGCACATAGAGGTCTTGGTATTTTATATAATTGCTGTGGTGAAAAACAATACCCAGCAATTATATAAAATAAAATATGGTATAATGTGTAAAACTTGAATTTTACACACACCCTCAGTGTTGGATGCTTAAATAAACCCCTCAGGCTTCACTCTCAGGGTTTATTTAGCATATAACACCTTGGCTGTGTGTAAAATTCTTGTTACACACACCGCCCCATATATTAGTCTGTATTTCACATCCTTACATTCTTGGTACAATGCATATGTGTTCTACTGTATAACTCTGTAGTTAAATGGTACATACTGTAAACTAGACCATACAGTTTTAAAATGGTACTTACCACCAGTGCATAAATCAGAAGTACCCAGTGAGCTTACCAAAACGCTAGTGAGGAAGGAACAATAACAGAACTCGATCCAGCATTTAAGCAAGCATTGGGCACTGCCAGTGATGTTTCATTGCATATTTTTATAATGCAAATGTGGTGTGGGCACCTATACCAATGCCACCCTCTCTTGGGGGGGCTGATCGCCATGGCACACTGCTCCTCTAAGGATGCCCCCTCTCTTGAGGGGAGGGCTGAATCATCGCCGAGCGTGGCTCATATTGCTGCTCCTGTGGGGGGACCAAGATGGTGGAGGAAAGCTGGTTGGGTCCCAGCAAGCATACAAAGATGTGCACTCTGTGGTGCTGGGCAGGGGGTGCAAGTCCAGGGCACACAAAACCTTTAATATAGAGTACCACAAGGCAAACAGGTCCCGAGCTGTCCTAGGAGCACAAAGTGCACTCAGAAAAAGCAGACTCACTATGTGATGCTGACAATTAGCCCCTCCTATATACATCACTCATATGACCAAATGGACCAAGCAGGTGATGAACCATTTAACATGAAGTAAGTTTGTCAAGCTAAGTGACTATGGAGGAATTCGAACCTAACATCAGCGACATGCAGTTAGAGCTAACAGTAATTCTTTTTCTGCATTTTTTCAGGTGCCTTTGTCTCCATGCAAGCAGATCCCCTCCAACTTGTGGAAATCCAGAAAAATATTTTATTTGGGGAGATCATATCAGCAGGCAGTCATTTGGAAACCTGTTCTATCTGTTCCTAAGGGGGTAATAATGTGAGCTGCACACTCTAAAACAGTATCTGTACAAAAGAATGTTACTTGCATACTGTACATGGTTAGATGGTTACAGATATGCAGTGCACTATGCCTTTTCTCTTTCTAGGATATTGTTTGTAATGAGTGTATTATAACCTTTATTATGTGTTAATATACCCCCATATGTGAATTTAATGGTGGGTGTTTTTTACTCTAACTATATGTCACCCTCCACAGTCACTTAACTTGATCAACTTACTTCCTGTTAAATGGCTCATCACTTGATTGGTCCATTTGGTCACATGAGTAGTGTATACAGGAGGGGTTAACAGACCACTAACCAGCCCCCCCCGTGAAGCTCGAAGGAGTGAAGTACTGGGGATTCTGGTCTGCACCACACTGAGGTTCTGTACTGTCTGCGTTCCTGGATCAGTCATGGATTTCCAATAAATGAATTGTCACCATCACACAGTAAGTCTGTTTTTTCTGGGTGCACTTTGTCTTCCTAGGTGAGTGTGGTACTTTTTTGCCTTGTGGTACAACTGGTTGAGTCCCTGCTGCTCTTGTGGAGGGACTTGCTTGGCCCACCTCACTAACCAGCAGCAGACTGGGTCCTCACCCTCCTGTGGGGGACCAGGATGGCCCGCCTCAGTGGCAGGCAGGTGGCTGGGTTCCTGCCGCTACTGCAGGGGGACCAGGATGGCCTGCCTTGGTGCTAGGCAGTTGGTTGGGTCCCTGCCTCTCCTGTGCAGGTGATCAGAATGGGCTACTTCAGTGGCAGGCAGCTGGTTGGATCCCTGCCACTCCTGCAGGGGGACTGGAATGGCCTGGCAGGGAGAGTTTCCTGAGCTGGGAGAGGGGAGGGTCATTTTATTTAAACATAATACGGACTGGCAGGGAGGGTTTCCTGCACTGGAAGCAAGGAGAGTGTTTTATTTAAAAAAATACTGGGGATCAGCATGGATGGTTTCCTGAGCTGTTAGCTGGGAGGGTAGTTTTATTTAAAAAAACAAAACAAAAAAAAACGTGACTGGTAGGGGGGTTTCTTGAGCTGGGAGCGGGGTGGGTGTTTTAATTAAAAAAATAATTGGGATTGGTAGGGAGACTATTCGGTACCCGGTTAGATTTGTGCTACATTAATAGCACCTCTCAAGAGAGCACTAGCCCGTCGTACATTACCAAGGACAGCGAGCTGGGGGTTTACAGCACTTGCGATATGCGCTCCCCTTGTCGCTGTCCATGGTGCTGCCATAGGACAAGAGCAGCAGAAGACTGGGCACTGGTCAAGCTGCTCCTGTGGCGTGGAGGGCCGGGGCATGGAGCAGCTTGGCTGGGAGGCAGTGGAGACCAGGGTTCTCTTCCTGGTCTCCTATCATTCTGCCGACATCGGGACTTAGATTTATTTACAAGGGGACGTGGAAACAGTATTCCATAGCCCCTTAAATTTTAACTTCCCCGTGATCCGCTCCCTCCAAAGGGAGAAGCCCCACAAAAAACAAAAGTGACGGCATTTTTGCCATGCTGTTGTTGCCAACGGCATTGTGGTCTACTATGTTCAGACCCAGTGCCAGAATAGTCTTAGTTGGGAGGCCACACTGGACAGTAGTAAGGGAACCTCCCCCATCCAGAGAGCACCAGAGCCACCACCACTACCTCAGAGGTTGCAAAGAAAGCACTGCACTTGGACCACAGTGGGCTCAGGGAGGGTGAGGGTGGTGGAAGAGAGGCACACCCAGCCAGTTGTTCCACTCCACAATCCATACACCATTCTGGGGGAGCATAGTTCCCCTATGGATGCACCCGCAGAGGAGACTAAGGAGGTTGCAGACAACTGTCACAAGGGAGGCCCTCAGGAAGGAGGCAGAGGGCACCACAGGGAAAGGAAGCAGCTCCTGGTGGGGGACTCAATTATTAGGGGGATAGAACTGGGGGGAGCAGGGAAAACTGAAGTAAGGTGCCTGCCTGGTGCCATGGCTTGGAGGGACAGGAAGCGCATCCTTAGGATCACAAGAACAGTTGCACGGGAGTCTGAGCTGGATGTCATTGTCCACCTAGGGACAAATGATTTGGCTCATCATGAGATTAGAGCAGTGCAGAAGGACTTTGTAGAGTTGGGGAGGGGCCTCAGACAAGTAGCACACACAGTGTCCGTCTCAGAGGTGCTGCCTGTCAGTGGCATGGGTGAGGCGAGGGTACTTTGCACCATGCAGTTTAATGAATGGTTGAAAAAATGGTGTGGAGCACAGGGGTTTGGCTTCATTGGGGACTGGGGTTCCACCTGGAGGGACACCAGCCTATACTGACTGGATGGTCTGCATCTGTCCAGGAAGAGAACAAGTCTTTTGGGCAATCGGTTTAAATGCTTCATTGGCAAGCTTTTAAACTAGCCAAGAGGCGAGGCACTGATAAGCAGCAGGAAAATCCCAGCCTCTCCCTACAAAACAGGGTACTAAATGAGAAAAAGACCAAGGTAAAAAGGTCAGTGGGGGATGCTGCCACAGAAAGTAAAGCCATCAAAAAATGGAGAGCAATGAGTACCAATGCCCGTAGTCTGGGTAACAAGCTTCCTGAATTAGTGGCCTTGATGGAGGAGGACTATATAAATATTGTGGCAGTCACAGAAACATGGTACACACAGAACCATGACTGGGATGTAAACATACCAGGATACACTATCTACAGGAGGGACAGGGAGGGTAAAAGAGGAGGAGGAGTAGCTCTCTATACAAGGGAAGGAATCAAAGCAACAGAACAAAAGGGTAAACAGGGAGGAGAAGAAGCACTTTGGGTCAGTTTGGAGGCAGGCAAAGACACCACAATCAGCACAGGGGTTGTACACAGACCCCCCCTCTCAGGGGGAGGAAATAGACAAGGAAATGATAGAAAGTATACTTAGAATGGCAGATAAAGGGGAGATATTGCTGATGGGTGATCTGAATATGCCAGATGTTAACTGGAGTGCAGTTTCAGCAGCCACTTCTAAGAGTGGGGTTATTCTAGATGCCCTACAGGGGGCATGTCTTAGACGACTAGTATTGGAACCCATTCGAGAGGGAGCAATCTTAGACCTGGTTCTCTCAAATGGAGATGGAGAGAGGATCACAGATGTAGAAGTAGGTAGCCATCTGGGAACTAGCGACCATCGAACAGTATGGCTCACAGTAAATGCAGCAACAGAGTCAAGCCTACAAAGGCAAAAGTACTGGACTTTAGGAGGGCTGACTTTGCCAAAATGGGTGAGTGCCTAAGGAATGCACTAGCAAATGAGCAGGAAGGAGGGGTGGAAGAACAATGGGGAATAATAAAAACTGCCATCACAGAGGTAACAAGCCTTTGTGTGAAGCAAATAAACAAAACAAAACGATGTAAGAAACCACTATGGTTCTCAAAGGACGTGGCAGTGAAGGATCAAGAGAAAAAGAAAGCATTCAGAATGTACAAGGAATCACAGAAGGAGCAGGACAGAGAATTGTATCAGTTAAAGCAAAAGGAAGCTGGGAAGGCAGTCAGAACAGCAAAGGCCCGAACCGAGGAAAAGATAGCCAACTCAGTTAAGAAGGGGGATAAAACCTTTTTTAGGTACATCAGGGAGTGAAGGAAGACTAAGGGAGGGATAGTGAGGCTTAATAAAGGGGAGGGGGTGGGCAAAGGGTGACTGTAAAAAGGCAGAGACACTAAACATATATTTTTGCTTAGTATTTACAAATGAAGAGGGGGGGAGGTACCTAAAACAAACAATAGAAACACTCTGGATACAGAAGTTGATACCAGCCCATTTACAGAAGAAAGGGTTCTGAAAGAACTCTTAAAACTGAAGGTGGACAAAGCAATGGGGCCTGATGGGATTCATCCCAGAATTCTAAAAGAACTAAGGGTAGAACTAGTGACACCACTGACTACCCTCTTTAACAAATCATGGGAGGATGGGGTGGTACCTGAGGACTGGAGGAGGGCAGATGTGATTCCCCTTCACAAAACTGGTAGCAGGACAGAAGCAGGAAATTACAGACCTGTTAGTTTAACCTCAGTGATAGGGAAAATGATGGAATCACTTCTGAAGGAAAGAACTGTTGAGTACCTAGAGGCCAGAGGGGCACAGAACCCAAAGCAGCATGGATTCACAGCGAGAAGGTCATGCCAGATGAATCTAATAGATTTCTCTGACTGGATGACCAAAGTAGTAGATCAGGGAGGGGCTGTGGACATGGCCTACCTAGACTTTAACAAGGCATTTGACTTAGTCCCACATAAAAGATTAATATACAAGTTAGCCAGCCTGGGAGTGGGTCCCAAGATGATAGCCTGGGTAAATAATTGGCTGGAGAATAGGACACAGAGGGTAATAGAAAATGGAGTCCACTCTGAAGAAAGGGGGGTTACTAGTGGGGTACCGCAGGGTTCAGTATTAGGACCGGTCCTCTTCAATGTCTTTATAAGTGACATTGCAGAGGGACTGGAAGGAAAAGTATGTCTATTTGCAGATGACACAAAGATCTGCAACAGAGTTGATGCACAAGGTGAGAAGGGACTTGGCAAGATTAGAGGAATGGTCAAACATATGGCAGCTTAGATTCAATGCTAAGAAGTGCAAGGTAATGCACCTGGGAAACAAAAACCCAGGGGAAGAGTACACAATGGGGGGTGAGATACTAACAACAACAAAAATGGAAAGGGACCTGGGGGTAGTCATATCAGATGACTTAAAGGTGGGCAAGCAATGTGAGAAGACAGTAAGGAGGGTTGGGGGATACTGGGATGCATGAGAGATACATCACCAGTAGAAAACAGGAAGTTGTTATCCCTCTGTACAGACAGCTGGTGAGACCCCATCTGAGTACTGTGTGCAGTTCTGGAAACCCAATCTCCACAAGGACATAGACAAGATGGAAGCTGTCCAGAGGAGGGCAACTAAAATGGTGCAGGGTCTGCACCAGAAGACATATGAAGAGAGAGACTAAAGGAGCTTAATATGTATAGCCTCGAGGAAAGGAGGAAGAGGGGGTACATGATAGAAACTTTCAAGTACCTCAAGGGAATCAACAAAGTCCAAGAGGGTAGCATCTTTCAAAAAAAGAGGTGGGCAAGAACAAAGGGGCACAATCTGAAGATGGGGGGGTGGCTCAGAGGTAATGTATTTTTTCACAGAGAGGATTGTAGATGCATGGAACGGCCTTCCGGAGGAGGTTGTGGAGTCAAAAACAGTGGTTGAATTCAAGCATGCATGGGACAGTCATAAGGCAATTCTAGGGGGTGGAGGTAGAAAGAAGTAGGCTGCTAGTTTACTAGGATCTGCAGCTTATCCATTAGGTAGGGAAATGGGCAGACTGGGTGGGCCAAGCGGTCCTTATCTGCCGTCAAATTCTATGTTTCTATGAGTGGGGCGGGTCGTTTCAATGAAAAACTAGCAAGCAAACATAAAAACCCATTAAAATAAATGGCCCCATTCACTTCAATGTTATTTTCTTTAAGTTGTGTCTATTTAGTTTTTAATATTTTTACCTAATTTTTCTGTCAAGAGCTTTGTTACCTCCACCCTCAGCATAGGCGCCGGGTTGTATGAGCCCGTGGGACATTGTCCCCAGCAATATTTTTTGAGCTGGGCTGAGCCCCAGCAATATTTTTGCCACATGCTGCCTTTTCCTTTTGAGGATTTTTATCCCCTGGTTTCTGTGCTGCGTGTCTCTGTATGGCGACCGCACTCCGCACTTCGGGCTGTTTAATTGGGCTGGTGATTGCGCCCGCTGGCATTATATTTAAAATTGTTGGCTTTGTCTTGTTGCCTTGCCTCCATCCCCCCCCCCGAAAATCACTGCAGTTCAGTGGCCCTTTTCCTTCAAACTTGCCACACGTTGATTGGCCGGGGGGGGGCTTGTTTGAGCGCGATATGCGTGCGTGCGTGTAAGGACTCAGAGGTGACGGTTTCTTGCATGGCGCACTGGCGGGCTGACCTAGAAGACACGCGGTGGTGGTGGATCATCATGCCTGGTCCAGCCAGAAAAGAGGAGCCTGAAAGAACAGCCAAAAACCAGGAGTGCGTCGGGAGCCAGCAGTCATCCAGGAGGACACCACATCAACAGCAGCCAGGAAGCACAGCAGACCAGTCGAGTCGGAGCTGGGCCAGCGAGGAGGGAAAAGAAAGGCATGTCCTGGGGTAGGGTGGCCGAGGAGTGAAACCAGGCGGCTAGCTGTGTGGATGTGGTCACCGGTGCAGGCAGCAGACTAGCACTGCAGAGGGGAGCAGAGTCAGAGTGTGAGGGTGACCTGAGCATTTCCGGGTGGGGTTGGGGAGTTTTAGGCAGAAGACAGGCCTACATGTGGCCGGGTGGGTTCCTTCAGTCAGGGCAGCTGGCAGCAGCACAGAGCAGGTCATCTTGAGGAGGAGGAGGAGCAGCAGAGGAGGAAAATGCCAGCAAAGGTAGGCAATAGCAGCAGAACTGTTCCATGGATTTCAGATTTTGTGTATGATATCTGGACTGCACTACTAGCATATGTAGTATTTAACCTGTGATCAGGGTTGTGGCTGGAAAGGAACACAACTCAATGCACCTTACTTGGCTGGTTTAAACTAATAAAAGTATACTATCAAACTAAACTACTCAAAAGGTTATATTAAGGCACTAATTGATATGCTTAGTTTGGAACTTAACATTGTTATTTATTTTAAGTTCTGATGTTAAAAGAAGCCATGTTGTAGCTCCTGTTTATATCTATATTTATAGTACTGTCAGTTGCTCAGTAGGTAGCACGCTCAGCTCTGGGGCTGGAAGATCAGAAGATTGTGGGTTCTAGCCCCACATCAGGTACTACCCATAACTGACATTGTAGTACTAGTGCAGTACCAACGGAGTACTGCACTGTTGAGGTGCTGTCCTTCGGATGAGATTTTAAATGTAGTATAGCCTAGAGGTCAGGGCAATGAACAGTAAAAGAGCTTGGTACATCCAGCAGACCTGGGTTTGAGTTCCACAACCTCCACTTGGATACTGTGTGACTCTGAGCAAGTCCGTTAACCTCCCCAGTTCTCCTGGTTCGCCCCTGTAAACGGGCATTGAATCTACTGACTAATACTGGGTTACCAAAGAATTAAAAAAAAAATTTAGATCTTTTCTGCCCATTTTTGGTCACTGTCCAGGTGGAAGTAAAAGATCCCATGGTACTTATTGATGAAGAGTAGGGAATTTTCCTAGTGACATGGTCAACATTCAATCATCAATAAAAAAAAAAAAAAAACGGATCCGTGTAACCCAGCCTCAGGATGCAACTGGAAACAAGCCATCACAAGTACATGTGCCTTTCCCGGTCAAAAATAACAAACAAATAAAACTTAATACTGGACGATGCTGCTCTATTGCTACATTGTAGAATAAAATATAGAATGGAAGGTTAGAAGGATGGTTGTATTTTCAACCACTTATGATCAGCTTTAAACTGTAAATTTCTTTTTTAAATGCGTGTATATGTAAGTGCAGTGTGATTTATTGTATACATACGGACCCATTTTCTAATAATAAAATGCTAACGTGATCAATTTTGGTCACTCAAACTTCTGAACTGAACTTTTTTTTTCTCCCCAATTGTTTAACCAGGAGAGAGACAATAAGCTGAAAGCTTGTTTACAGGTGCGACCTGGGTGCACAGGGAAGTTGAGTGACTTGCTTAGGGTCACACAGTATGCAAGTGGGGACTGTGGAATTCAAACCCAGGGTCTCCAGATTTGCAGCTCGGAGCCTTAAACCACTGCGCTATTCTGATACTGCACTGAACTTACTAGGTTGCCAATAAATAAATAAAACTAGCCATTGAGAACAGGGGTTTGTTGAGTCTATTGGGGTAGAATGGAAGTCAAATACTTACACAGGTCCAAATTTGGAAGTGATTTTAGTTTTTTGGAAGTCAAACTACTTCCCAAGGCTCAGCATTGTCACAGTAGCACAACCCCTCACTACATTGGTGACCCAGACTGGGGTCGCTCAGGGGCCGGCCTGGGGAGAGTAGATCCTAAGGATAGCCTATGGACAGCTTTTTCCCCCTCAGTACAGGGTGAGGACTCTGAGCTTCTCTGCTTGAGTGTTCCCTGGTGGAGAACAGGTGAAAGCACACTGGGAGCAGCTAGTTGGAGGTGAGTGGCAGCCAGCTGTCACCAAGCATGCATGCATGCTGCTGCACACGTGTGTATCACTGCAGTCCAGCACCTTCACAGAAAGAAACAGAAGCTGGAGGAAAATGTCCTGGTCCATGTCACCAGCAATCCCGCTGCAGGTGTGGGATGCACATTCACAGAGTGTCTCCTGGCAATCCAGCTAGGAAACCAACCCTGCCCCTCAGGAACATCAGCTCATTGTGGTATACTCTGGGCTGCTTAGCCCATGCTGGGTGAGGGGCTGCCACATTTAAACTTATTTTAACAATAACAAATGCCAGTCTGTCTTTTGTTAGGAAATATTGATTCTTGATTGTGATTTGGTAAAGGTTACCCATGCAGTAACTAAATAAGAATGGGACAGCTTGGGGAGCTTCATGATGGGAAGAGAGACCTAGCCTACTGACCAGCTTGCTAACTTGCTTGCTGTCTTGCTGAAGTCTTCAGCATGCAAGTTATCAAGTTAGCCAGTAGGCTAGGTCTCCATTCCCACCTCAAAGGCCCTGTCATGGGAGTAAGCACTGCAGTAACCAGGTAATAAGGTGTGGTGGCCTCTGTGGGGATGGATGGGAGAGATGCTGATATTGCCTCTGTGGGGATGGACAGGAGGGATGCTGACGTTTCCTCTGTGGGAATGGACAGGAAGGATGCTGATGTTGCCTCTGTGGGGATGGATGGGAAGGATGCTGATGTTGCCTCTGTTGGGATGGATGGGAGGGATGCTGATGTTGCCTCTGTGGATATGGATGGGAGGGATGCTGATGTTGCCTGTGTGGGGATGGATGGGAGAGATGCTGATGTTGCCTCTGTGGGGATGGACAGGAGGGATGCTGATTGTGGCAGTGCCTCTGTGGGGATGGATGGGAGGGATGCCGATGTTGCCTCTGTGAGAATGGATGGGAGGGATGCTGATGTTGCCTCTGTGCGGATGGATGGGAGGGATTCTGATGGTGCCTCTGTGGGGGATGGATGGGAAGGACGGTGATGTTGCCTCTATGGGGATGGATCGGAGGGATGCTGAGTCCAGAGACTGAAATGGGTGTGGTGGTCTGTCTCTGCATCAGTGTGTGACTGTCTGATGGGCAAGGGGGTGGACTGTCTCTGGCAGCTCTGCAGTGTCTGATTCACAGGGAGGACAGCCTGAGGAGCGTTAGGATAGGAAGAGAGACCTAGCCTACTGACTAGCTTTCTAATTTGCTTACTGTGTTGCTGAGGCCTTCAGCAAGCAAGTTAGTAAGCTAGCCAGTACACTAGGTCTCGGTTTCCATCCTAAAGGCCCCGTCATGGGATAAGCAGCATGCAGCAACACAGCCTGGGCATGTTTCTTCCCTCCTGAAAATACTAGAACAAAGTCATGTAGTACTAGTAGTTTCTGAAATATGAGCATCCTTTACCTTTCCTACCAGTAATCAGATCATTGTTTTGCGTGTACCTGATCTCATATTCAGCTAACAAATCATTGCCACCACTACTGTGATTAGTGTGTATTTGTTTATCAGTTTCTGGAAAATACCACAGGGGAAAAGAAAAAATGCTTATTAGCAATAACTAATGATTTGGCAAAAAAATGTAACATACTGTTTTCAGCCCAACAGAAATACTACTGAACTGGGGTTTATTTAAGCAATAAGGCACGACAAAGTGTGCGTTGTGTAAAAACATCACTCCTGGGGTGGGTTGAAGCACTTGGCAGAGCCGAGTGCTTCCACCAGCCCAGGAGTGATGTTATTACACAATAACACACACCTTGGAGTGCCTTATTGCAATTATACAATGGCTCGATGTTATACAAAATAAAAAAAAAAATGTTTTTAGTAGATTTTTAGTGTGGCAATATATCTTTGTTTCTTGAGAACAAACAATGCTAATCATTGGAGAATGGAGAAAGTGACAAACGCAATAAGGACAGAAATGGGTCAAAAAGGGGTAAGGCCATCAAGCAATGGAGGGTAATGAGTACCAATGCCCGTAGTCTGGGAAACAAGCTCCCTGAGCTGGTGGCCTTGATGGAAGAGGGATATCTGGATATTGTTGCAGTCACAGAAACATGGTACACAGAGAACCATGACTGGGATGTTAACATACCAGGGTACATAACCTACAGGAGAGACAGGCAGGGGAGAAGAGGTGGAGGAGTAGCTCTCTATGTAAAGGAAGGGATAAAAGCAACTGAACAAAAGAGTAAACAGGGAGGAAAGGAGGCACTGTGGGTCACCTTGAAGACTGGAAGGGCACCACAATCCGCACAGGGTTGTGTACAGACCCCATGTCAGGGGGAGGGAATGGACAAGGATATGATAGAAGGCATTCTTAGGATGGCAGAGAAAGGGGAGATACTGTTGATGGCAGACCTGAATATGCCAGATGTTAACTGGAGCACATTTGCTGCAGCCACATCCAAGAGCAGGGCCATTCTTGATGCCCTACAGGTGGCAGGCCTCAGACAGCTAGTTTCAGAACCCACTCGTGAGGGAGCAATCTTAGACCTCGTACTCTCAAACAGGGGCAGTGAGAGGATCTCAGATCTAGAAGTGGGTTGCCATCTGGGAACAAGTGACCATCAAACAGTGTGGTTCACATTAAACTCAAGCCATACAAAAGTGAGGGTACTGGACTTCAGGAGGGCTGACTTTGGCAAGATGGGAGAGTGCCTCAGAAAAGCACTAGCAAACAGGCTAGAAGGAGGGGGTGGAGCAACAATGGGGAATCATCAAAACTGCCATCACAGAGGCAACAAGCCTTTGTGTGAAGCAAATAAACAAATCAAAATGAAAGAAAAAGCCACTATGGTTCTCAAAAGAGGTGGCTGTGAAAGTCAGGAAGAAAAAGATAGCATTCCGAAGTATAAGGAAACACAGAAGGAGCAGGACAGAGAGCTGTACCAGTTAAGGCAGAAGGAAGCAGGGAGGGAAGTCAGAATAGCAAAGGCCCAAACTGAGGAAAAGATAGCCAACTCAGTTAAGAAGGGGGATAAAACCTTTTATAGGCACGTCAGCGAGTGTAGAAAGACAAAGGGAGGGATAGTGAGGCTGAATAGAATGAACGGTGGGTAGGCAGAGGGGGACAGTGAAAAATCAGGGATACTGAACGAATATTTCTGCTCAGTATTCACAAAAGAGGAGGGGGAAGTGCCTAATCCAATTAACAGAAGCACTCTTAATAGGGGGGTTGATCCCAGTCCTTTCACAGAAGAAAGGATTCTGCAAGAACTCCTAAAACTGAAGGTGGACAAAGCAATGGGGCCTGATGGAATTCACCCCAGAATTCTAAAAGAATTAAGGGGGAACTAGTGAAACCACTGGCTACTCTTTTTAATAAATCATGGGAGGATGGTGTGGTACCCAAGGACTGGAGGAAGGCGGATGTGATTCCCCTTCATAAAGGTGGGACTGAGACAGAGGCAGGAAACTACAGACCTGTCAGTTTGACCTCTGTGGTAGGGAAAGTGATGGAGTCACTTCTGAAGGAAAGAACTGTTGAGTACCTAGAGGCCAGTGGGGCACAGGAACCAAGGCAGCATGGGTTCACAGCGGGAAGGTCATGTCAGACGAATCTAATAGATTTCTTTGACTGGGTGACCAAAGTAGTAGACCAGGGAGGGGCTGTGGACATGGCCTACCTAGACTTTAGCAAGGCATCTGACACAGTCCCACACAAAAGATTAATAGTCAAATTAACCAGCTTGAGAGTGGGTCCCAGGGTGGTAGCCTGGGTAAAACATTGGCTGGACAACAGGACACAGAAGGTAATTGTAAATGGAGTCCACTCTGAAGAAAGAGGGGTTACTAGTGGGGTATCGCAGGGTTCAGTACTGGATCCAGTCCTTTTTAATGTCTTCATAAGTGACATTGCAGAGGGACTGGAAGGAAAAGTATGCCTCGTTGCAGATGACACAAAGATCTGCAACAGGGTTGATACACAAGGAGGCGTGGAAAGGATGAGAAAGGACTTGGCAAGGTTGGAGGAATGGTCAGAAGTATGGCAGCTTGGATTCAATGCAAAGAAGTGCAAAATAATGCACCTGGAAAACAAGAACCCAGGGGAAGAATACACAATGGGGGGGTTAGTAACAACAACAAAAAAGGAAAGGGACCTGGAGGTAATCATATCAGATGACCTTAAGGTTAGCAAGCAATGTGAGAAGGCAGTATGGAGGGCTGGGGGTATACTGGGATGCATAGGGAGAGGCATCACCAGCAGAAAACAGGAAGTTGTTGTCCCTCTGTACAGACAGTTGGTGAGACCCCATCTGGAGTACTGCGTCCAGTTCTGGAGACCCCATCTCCGCAAGGATATAGACAGGATAGAGGCAGTCCAGAGGAGGGCAACTAGGGTCTGCAAGGGAAGCCGTACGAGGAGAGACTAAAGGAGCTTAATATGTATACCCTTGAGGAAAAAAGGGAGAGGGGGACATGATAGAAACTTTTAAGCACCTCAGTGGAATCAGCAAAGTCCAAGAGGGTAGCATCTTTCAGAAAAAGAGACATACAAGAACAAGGGGACACAATTTAAAGATAGAGGGGGGGAGGTTCAGGGGCAATGTGAGGAAGTATTATTTCACAGAGAGGGTACTGGATGCATGGAACAGCCTTCCTGAGGAGGTTGTGGGGTCTAAAACTGTGGGAGAATTCAAAAATGCATGGGACAAACATAAGGCAATTCTTGTGGGGGGTAGGAAGAAATAGGCTGTTGGTTAACTAGGATCTGCAGCCTATCCTGTAGGTAGGGAAATGGGCAGACTAGGTGGGCCAAGCGGTCCTTATCTGCCACCAAAATCTATGTTTCTATGTGGCTACAAATCAATACAGTGTGGTTATTGTGTAATAACATCACTGTCTCAGGCACACACACTGACCAATCGGAGTACAGGAAATTTCCTCGCCATTGTATAAGTCATCTCTCTAGTAGTGTCCCACTGTGAGCAAGTCTGTAATATTCGATTATAGCTTTACGTGAATTCCCAGACTTTTTTGTCAATCACAATCTGAAACATGGTTAAGTCTATTTCATCAGGGGACACATATTTCACATGTAAAATATAAGCCTGCAACCTTTAATTAGAATTTTGCAGTTTGTTTTCTGCACCTTGAGCAGCTTTCTGCACCTTTTTCAAGGTGTCAGGCTCAGGGGGCAGAAAACAAACTGCAACATTCTAATTAAAGGTTGCAGTCTTATACTTTACATGTGAAGTATGTACCCCTGATGAAATAGACTTTACCATATTTCAGATTGTTATTGACAAAAAGTTTAGAAATCCACTTAAAGCTATAATCAAACATTACATATTTTTCCCCAGTGGGACGTGTGCTAGTGAGATGAAATAAATCCCAGGTCAGTGATATTTCTGTTGGGCTGAAAACTGAATGTTACATATTTTTTGCTAAAGCATTTGTCAACATTAATCAGAGATTTTGAAGGGGGTTAAGCTACGTGGGAGAAGAGTGGTGTGGTGATGAAATGGGGGCACAAATGTGACCTGAGAAGGGTCAAAAAGATCAGTTGGGGAGAGTGACCATTATAGCATATTGAGAAAGTAAAACAAAAAAAGGCAGCTGCATTCCTCATTAAACTGCACAGGGAAGCATGAAAAGCAACAGCTGCCAGCCAAGTTACTTCTAGAGTTCTTACTTTTTCACTCTTGTTATGTGGGCCCGTGGCTACTAAAAAGCAGGTTTACTATATATAATGGCTCTTGGATTTCTAGGACACAACTGTGCTACTGGAAATGTCTGTTGGGCTGGTGTGTTTTCCCAGTCACCAGTCCTTTTTAGCTACTGGCTAAAAAACTTAATTTTGACACCTGGTCTTCTATGTGTCTATGGCTATGTCCAAAAAATAAGATATTAACTATCTGTCCTTGAAAGATGTAGTACTTCGTATATACTTTCTTTGGACATGGCTGGCCATGGGCACATAGAGAGAGAGTCTGACTCTTTCTCTGTAATCTTCCTACCTGGTGATAATGGCGTATATGGGTATGCAGTGAAATGCAGTACTGACTCCATTTATGCCAGTCTCTCTCTCTCTCCCGATGTCTGCTAAACAGATACGGCATCCCGGAAGGGGATGCACTGTGCTCAGAAATTGTGTGAGTGACCTGATGTGGGGGGGGGGATTCTTTCATGACTATTGCTTCCTTTACTAGCCTTTAGATAACAAAACCTGGTGTATCCTACTCTGTTTTGGACTTTGTTCCTTGCGGTGGGCAGGGCCTTGACTCCTTGGCCAGGGGGTGGGGCCTTGACTCCTGGACCAGGGGCAGAGCTTGACCCCTGACCCCATGGCCAGGGGTGGAGCTTGACCCTTGACCCCAGGGCCCCACCAAAAATTCTACAAACCCGGCTCCTATGCCAATGAGTGTCAACTTTCAAATCAGCTCAAAACAGGTGTTTGCAGTGGATGTTAGATATGCTGCAGCAACCATTTTGGGGTTTGAAAGTTGACACCCATAAGGTTTGTGAGGGAGGAGGTAACAAAAGACCTTGACAGAAAAAAAGTGGTTACAAATAGTAACCAAAAAAAGTTATGAATTAAAGAAAAAACATTAAAATGAATGACTCATTGAAATGAGTGGGTCCTATTCATTTTAACGTGGTCGGCTGATGGGAACAGTGGACTCAACGGCAGAGCGAGCGGAATGCCCAGGGAGCATTGTCGGCAGGCAGCATCAGAGGAGTGACCTGCAAGGGTCTACAAGGCAAGCAGGAGCCCCAATCCCTACCCAGAGTGAGCGGAACACCTGGGAAGCATTGTCGGTAGGCAGCATCGGAGGAGCGATCTGCAAGTGCCTACAAGGCAAGCAAGAGCTGCCCCCTCCCCACACAGAGTGAGCGGAATGCCTGGGAAGCATCGTTAGCAGGTAGCATCAGAGGAGTGACCTGCAAGATAGTGTGCTACTCGAGGAGGGAGGAGGTGATTCTGCCACTGCATAGGTCATTAGACCACACCTGGAGTACTGCGTGCAGTACTGGCGTCCGTATCTGAAGAGGGACATTAAGTTACTGGAGGGGGTGCAGCGTAGAGCGACAAAGATGATCAAGGGGCTGGTGGACTTATCATACGAGAGGAGGTTGAAGGAGTTGAACATGTACTCTCTGGAGGAGAGGAGAGACAGGGGTGACATGATTGAAACCTTTAAATACATGAAAGGAATAAACAAGACAGGTACAGAGGGGTTGTTCAAAGTAAGGGAGGGGAGGGCCACCAGGGGCCATGATATGAGACTGGAGCGAGGAAGGTTCAGGAGGGAGATGAGGAGACACTTTTTTACAGAGAGGGTGGTGGCTGGGTGGAATGCATTACCTGCTGAAGTGGTATGCAGTACAACAGTGGACTGCTTCAAACGAGGATGGGACAGGACAAGGGGGAGGGTTAATGAAGGGGAAGGGTGGAAGGGAGGGGCAGCTGCAGAATAAGAGATGCTAGCTGCACATTCGAGCAGACTTGATAGACCTCTAGGCCTTTATCTGCTGGCAAATTTCGTATGTTCATATGTTGTGACTGTCCGTCGACTGTGAAAATACTTTTTCTCACTTTGGGAGTGTATTTCTCATTGGCTCAGCAATGGAGATTGTTTTTTCATTCTCCATTCCTGACTTTGTGCTGCTGAGGGTATTGCTGAATCTGTGCTGCAGAGGGGCCTAGTACTGAGCCTGTACTTAAGACAGCTGTTCTCATACTGTGGGGGTACTAATGTTAGAGTGTCTGTTATTTTAAGTTAAAGTGTATTGTACCTTTCATTTACAGTATATTTTAAGTTCTTTGAGCAGTTATAGTGGCTTACCGTTTGGGGCTTTTGTTCTGGTAATCAGTTTGTAGTGGCGTTTTAGAATGGACACCGCGCATGTACAGTCCGTTCCCGCTAGTAACTTGATCTGTCTTTGTTCTCCAGGGCCTACAAGGCAAGTAGGAGCCCCAATCCCCACCCAGAGTGAGCGGAATGCCCAGGAAGCATCGTCAGCAGGCAGCATCGGAGAAGCGACCTGCAAGGTAGTATGCTATTACCTGTGACTGTCCATGGACTGTACTAGTCCGTCAATGCTTCACGCCAACTACCCTGACTGCCCACTGCCCTGGATTGTCCTGTAATTTACTGGTGCCCTAGGTCACGTGACGTTGGCCAAATGTTCAAGTCCCCATTTTCCTGCCTGCAGGTTATACCAGACGACCACTAGGAGATGCTAGAGTGCAACTCAAGTAATCTGTATTACCCTGAAATCACAGCCTCATCCAGACCCCCACTGGCCACACATTAATAGAACAGTTGGTCCACAACAGGGTATTTTCTAGGCATTTAGGAGGTAGCGCACCTAGGGAAAGAACCTGCAACCATTGGCACCAGGGGCGATAGCACTGCTTTCCCAAATCTCCAGGCCTGTCTTGAAATGGTGCATTAGTATGCTTAGCCAAAACAATATACATATCAGGAAATCGTGACCCAGGGTAATCCTCCTGGAGTTTTCCTTTACCAGGCTCTAGAGCGCAATTCTAGGTAGTGCCCCACCATCATCTCAGTGGAAGTTCTATATTGCCAGCTACTGTTACAGCTATTGTAGTATACCGTATACTGAGTGTTACCGGGTGGGTTCTACAGGTAGACAACAAACGCACACAGAGGCAGCAATTTAGGTGCAACCCACTTTTTACTTAGCGGGATGTTTATTTCAGCATAAACAACTCTCAGCACCAAGAAAGAAAATAAACACAGAAAACAAAAAAGATAACAAACGAATAAATGGCAATGCAATAGCTTTCTTTAGCTCTCTCTCTGGAACCTCTTTCCAACTAGGTCAGGAGGAACTGACCCTATCTGCCTGTTACCTGGGAAGGTAGGATTTAAGTACCCGCCTCCCTGATCAGGTGATTAAGCATCCTTTCCAACATTAAAATATGTTTAATATATCTATAACATTGGTTTAATCAGTGTATACATCTTCTAAACACCTAAAGAATCTCACTTAAGTGTTTATATAAACAAGAATCCCTTTTTAAGAGAATTAAATCACAAATAGGAGTTTCTGAAGTTGATTGACAGTTTGGTCCGTTTAAAACTGGGCCACTAGGGGCCGCTGATCCCCTATAGTGACCCTCAGTACCCTGCAAGAGCTTCAAGTCAGCAGACCTCCCCTTTTATTTCTCCAGGAGCAGACACAAATATTTTACTTTCAGTGAAGTACCTTTCCCAGGAAAAACCTTGTCTGAAATATTTATATGTCCTTCTTTTAAAAGAGAAAATTCTAAGTAATAAAACCCCTATTGTGCACAAACGTTCTATTATTTATTTGGAAGAAGTTGTGTTATTGGAGAAAATTGGAAAGAGAAGGAGCTTCTTGAACTGACAAGCCATCGGGTACACTGCAATGCTGTCAGCTTACAGTTCCTTATACCTGCTGCCCTAGCATTCGGTTTAACAGAACAAGAAAACCCTTTTGACAGAACCCAGGACAGACTGTTCCTACAGTCTACAACATTCACAGCAATAGAGCTAACAGATTTAGCTCAAGGGAGGACTAGTCATGCCGACAGCTAACACTTTCACTTTTTTATTTTTTTATTTTTAGAAGATCGAGGGGCTCTCCACAAAGCAACACCCTAATATAAGGGTTTATTTAAGCAGAAAACTATATATTTCGAGGAATATACGGAAAGGACTGATAATATAGTCTAATACCTTAAACAAATACAGACTACTACCTCAGGAAAAGCTGAAAAAGAACAACTTCAGAGAGATTTGTCAAGCCGTCGACTGTAATTGACAAACTGGCAGCTGACGCTTTCCTAGGATATTTCTAAGCCAAAATAAGGGGTTTCTCCTGACACAGGAGCTACAATTACAAGCAAATTGTACAAGGGGCTTAGTGTCCTTACTACCAACCATTTAGGAGGTAGAAAATTTTTTTTTTTAAACAGGGCGTGAGCGCTACGTAAGGGTGCGCACGATCGCGAGGGCTTCACGATCGTGCAAACAGTCGCGCTGGAATTAACCAAGCGCTCACCAACTACAACAGATTTTAACAGGAAGGGGTTTCTGTAAGGACTGCTGGCTTTCCTTCCTGTACCAACCAGGCATTTTATTTGGACAGAACCTATACACCAAATGCAGCATAGGAAACTTTTAAAACAAAAGGTACAAGGGGAATGCTGCTGGTGTGATGTTAGTTTTATGTCTTATAGCAGTTTATCTCAAAACCACATCTCCCAGATAGGGAAACTAAAGAAGACTAGGGACCTTGAAAAATATAGAGAAATGAATAAGAGGGGATAAGAAAGGGAAAAAGGGGTTATTTTGTAAGGAGGTAGCCTGCCTCCATACAGAAATATAGGGATAGCTAAAAAATAAGAAGGAAGGATAGTTGCTGCAACCAAGAGACAAGAAAAAAGAAGGTCCAAAGTCTCAGTGGAAGGGACGAACCCTGTCACACTTACCCCCCCCCTTCTTCAGAGGAAAGGCATAACATAAAATCCCCCCCTCCAGATACCTGCAAGGGGGTGGAACTCTTGCCCACCCACTCTCAGGTGTTCCATCCCAGGGTCCCTAAATAACAGAAGTATTATATTCTGTTTAGGTTCAACCAGAACCGTACACACCCTGGGACGATGAATACTTCACAATACCTTGTATCCTGGCATCATATCATTACACAAGAAAATAAATTTTCCTCCATCCAAACAGGATGTATTCCACAGTCCAACCCCCTTTTATTTATATGGAGGTTGGAGGAGCTCGGCCCACCCACTCCATGAAGCTCCATCCCAGGGTCCCATTACACTAATATAATAAAGTACTTATAATTTTACATAACACTACCTTTACCCTGGGATCTGTTCAACACATTGATTATTATAATCACTTGGTCATAACCTTCACACAGATGTCCTACTAGTTTGGAACTGTCTGATTTTGAAAGCAGCACAAGGGAAGTCACAGAGTTTGGAACTGTCTGATTTTGAAAGCAGCACAAGGGAAGTCACAGAGTTTGGAACTGTCTGATTTTGAAAGCAGCATAAGGGAAGTCACGGAGTTTGGAACTGTCTGATTTTGAAAGCAGCACATGGGAAGTCACGGAGTTTGGAACTGTCTGTTTTTGAAAGCAGCACAAGGGAAGTCAGAGAGTTTGGAACTGTCTGATTTTGAAAGCAGCACAAGGGAAATCACAGAGTTTGGAACTGTCTGATTTTGAAAGCAGCACAAGGGAAATCACAGAGTTTGGAACTCAGTGCTTTGGCTTCTTAGAAGGAACTAGAAGGGGGACAAGATCAGATCTACAGTACAGTAGCTTCTTCTTGTTTTACATTGTTTCTTGTCGATTCTACTTGGTAGAAGGTTATTTATTTTCTTTCTTACTACTAAGGGGCTAGCAGGGTATTGTTTGGGGCTGTTGGAATTTTGAAACCTGTTTTGGTAGCTATAAGTGGGCTCATTTGTTTGATTCACTGTTTGGCAGACTGCATTTGTAGAGACCTATTTCTTCTGTTTTAAAACATAATTGGTGTGATTTACCTGGGTCTGTTTCTTTGAATTGGAGACATATATCTTCTAATTCCAAGCCTATTTTGATGTGTTGTTGGTGAAGCTGTTTGAATTGGAGTCCTGTTTCTTTGGGTAGCAAACTTATTTTGGGGGCTTTGAGTAGAATTGTGATTCATTGTTGCTGGCTTCACTAGCTGCAAAGTTTGAGTGCAGAGTGGGGAAGGGTGCTAATGGTCTGACCAGAGGCCCTAGCTACCTGATTGTTTCTGGAAGACTTGGGCTGGTCCTCACCCTTGGTCCATTATTTCCTTTATACCAGGGTTCTGACATCACTTTCTCAAACAGGCAAAGGATATGCACCTGTCATAGCAAAAGCAGACATCCAAGTAAGGAACAGCAGCAAGTGAAGAGGTGACTGCTCTCTCAGTGGAAGGGAAGTAAATGCAAATCGAGGAGCTTTCATTATTACTTCTTCGCATTGATATTGCATTGGGGAAAGGAGGAGTAGGAGTTTGAAGAAGGTTGTGCAATGGCTACTTAAAGTCTATTTTTGAGTGTGGATAGGAAGGATAGGAACAAAGGAGGTAAGGGAAATAAAGAAAATGTTTTGCACTGATAGAGAGGGAGAGGGAGACTTGGGGAGTGTTTGGTATCCTGCATCTGGAAGGGTGGGGGTCACTGGTGGGCAATGACAGCAATGGGTAGGGTGGTAGGCTGCAACAACTGCGTGTGCACCAATCTTTCTAAAATTGCCTGGAGTGTGGAGGATGTTTAGTGTGCAACCACATAGAAAACTTAAAAGGAGATTGAGGGTCTGCAGGAGGAACTAAGACAGACAAGGCAGATTGGGGGTGGGTTTAGCCCACACTGGAGGGAGGAAGAAGGGGAGATGAAGGAGGGCGATTTAAGCCAACAGTGGTGAGAGAGGGTCAGAAGAAGGAAGCAGAGACAAAGGGGCCCAGGCCAGGAAGAACAATTGCGGGGAAACCAGGTCAGGAGACAAAAGACAAATGGAAGGAGGAGATAGGGACTTGTGAGGGGAGGCGAAGCAGTGGCAAAAGTCATGGAGTGTAAAGGAGAGAACAGGTTACTATGAAGAGAGAGGGAGCGGGCATTTGTGAAGGGCCTTCAGAAAATAGTTGTGCACTGCTAGAGAGGAAGAAGGTGGAGGAGGGAAATGATGAAATTAGAGGAGTAATTGATAAATGCCTGGACCAAACTGGAGCGGGGAAGTTCTGCTGGGAGAATTGCAACAGGGGTAAAAGGGGGAAATAATGTGCAGGAGGAAGAAGAGGAGCTGGAAATGAGAGGGAGATGAATGGAAGCAAGCAGGAGTATGGGGTGGAATCTTAGTGCTGGGGACTCAATACTAAGAGGAGTTAGGTGTAGCAAGGGGAGAGGCATAGTCGCATTTGGGTGAAGCCATGCCAGGAATGACAGCGGAAAGGGTGGGACAGTCTGTTCTGAAATATGCTAGAAGGGGTAGGGACAAGCCTCATTTAATTATACATCTTGGGACAAACGACCTGGCTGGCAAGACAGTAGATACAGTCCAGAGGAGGTTTGAGAAACTAGTACAATTATGTGAGGGGGCAGGAAGATCAGTAACTTTTTCAGAGATACTTCCTGTGCCAAAGGCAAGCACAACAAGAAAGCTGAGAATAGAGGAATTTAACAGATGGCTAAGAACCTGGTGTTGTGCTAAAGGGTATGGGCTGTTGGGGGGGGGTGTGGAAGGACCTGGGAGAACAGTAGTCTCTATGCCAAGGACAGACTACACTTGAGTGAGAAGGGAAAGAAAGTGTTGAAACAGAGGATGGAGGAGTACATAGAGGAAGTTGGGAATTTAAACTAGGAGTGGGGGGTGGCAGTTGGGGAAGAGATATGCAGAGACCACAGGTTGGGAAACCATATGAGCTTACCCCCCATAACAGTGACAAAGGACAAATGGCAAGTACTGTTGGTGATGCTAGGAAAGGAGGGCAGGATGGGAGGGGGGAAAGGGTGGAAGGTGGTTACCCTTAATGCTAGGAGCCTTGGGAGGAAAACTGCAGGGTTACAGGTTCTCATGGCAGAGGGAGAAGTGGACATTGCAGTCATCATGGAAACATGGGCCACCCAATACAATGACTGGGACCTGTCTGTACCAGGGTACAGATTATTTCGTAGGGACAGAGTGATTGGGAAAAGAGGGGGGGTGGCACTACATGTGAAGGAAGGACTGAAGTCTGTAAGGGAGGAAGGGGAGAAGGGTAGTACGGAGTCACTTTGGATGCAAATCCAGGATTCCAAGAATAGGATTCTTAGAATGGGAGGGGTGTACAGGCCACCATCTCAGACGGAGGAGTTAGACAGGGAACTAGCAGAACAGATCAGGAGGACCTGCGAGAAGGGTAGTGTGGTGATTGTGGGGGACTTCAACATGCCAGGAGTGGACTGAGCACCCCAACAACCAGGAACAGAAGGGAGCAGGTACTGCTGGATGCCTTCCAGGACAGCTTCCTGCTGCAAATGGTCAGTGAACCAACCAGGTTAGGAAAAACCCTTGACCTTGTGCTGGCAAATGGGGACTTTGTGAGAGAACTTACAGAGGAGGAACCGCTGTCAGGGAGTGACCACCGCTCAGTATGGCTCACATTGGATATGGGAAGGAAGGAGTGGAATCTGGCACAATAGTGCTGGACTTCAGGAGGGCCGACTTTGGGAGGATGGGGGAAGTGGTAAAAGGGTACCTAGCCAGAATTCAATCTAGTATGGACACTAACCAGAGGTGGGAACTCATAAAGCTGGGGATAGTGGAGGCAATCAAAACCTGCTGCAAAGCCCACAGCAAGAAGGCTAGGGCTAAGAAACCAATCTGGTTGAGCAAGGAGGTCATGGAAAAGGTAAGGAGGAAAAGAGCTGCCTTTAGGAAGTACAAGAAAACAGGGAGGGGGGAGACAGGAGGAGTACTTGACAGAATCAAGGAGGTGACAAGGGCAGTAAGGGAGCCAACGATCTACGGAACTCAGGCTGGCACAAGGCATTAAGAAGGGGGAGAAGGACTTCTTTAAGTACATCAGGGAGAAAAGGAGCTGTAAGGACCACATAGTAAGGATTAGGAAGGAGGGGGGTTGGGTGGAAGCAGGGTGCGATAAGGCGGAAGCACTAAATGAGTACTTCTGCTCAGTATTTACTAAAGAGAAGAGGGGTGTGACACCCAAGGTGGGAGAAATGGCAGAGGGGGAGTGGTGACAGATGGGAAAATCATGGAAAGCAGAGTTTGAGAGGGTTTGAAGGCACTGAGGGTGGACAAGGCGCCAGACCCAGATGGCATCCACCCCAGGGTACTGAAGGAGCTGGCAGAGGTCCTTGCAGGACCTTTGGCAGACCTATTTAATGCCTCACTACAATTGGGGTGTGTACCTCAGGACTGGAGGATGGCTCATGTGGTGCCCCTCCACAAAAGTGGCCCCAAGGATGAACCGGGAAACTACAGACCAGTGAGCCTCACATCCATCGTGGGTAAGCTAATGGAGACTATTCTGAAGGAGAGGCTGGTGGCCCTCCTAGAGGCCAAAGGACTACAGGACAGCAGACAGCATGGCTTCATACATGGCAGATCCTGCCAAACCAACCTGGTCATTTTCTATGACTGGGTAACTAGGCAACTGGACAGGGGCCATGCAGTGGATGTCCTGTATCTGGACTTCAGTAAGACATTCGACTCAGTGCCACATGGAAGGCTGGGAAGGAAGTTAGTAGGCACAGGGGCGGGTGCAAAGCTGGAGAGATGGGTAGGAAACTGGCTGCAGGGAAGGCAACAGAGGGTGGTGGTGGCTGGGGAGCTCTCACACCCAAGGGCAGTGACGAGCGGTGTTCCACAGGGCTCAGTGTTGGGACCAGTGTTGTTTGGGATATTCATTGCAGACATATCATGGGACATCAAGAGCAAGATCAGTCTGTTTGCTGATGATACCAAGGTAGGCGCGGTGGTGGATGACCTAGGGGGATGGCAGGGGTTGCAGGATGATCTGGCAAAGCTTGAAACCTGGTCAGACACCTGGCAACTGGGCTTTAATGCCAAAAAGTGCAAGGTGCTGCATTTTGGGATGAAGAACCCAAGAAGGAGGAGTTACCAGCTAGGGGGAGTGCAGCTAGCCCAGACAGAGGAGGAGGAGAAGGATCTGGGTGTGCTCATTACAGGGTCAATGAACAACTCGGCACAATGTAGGAAGGCAGCTGCAAAGGCCAACAAAATGCTGGGTTGTATTGCAAGGGGTATATCCTCGAGGAGGGAGGAGGTGATTCTGCCACTGTATAGGTCATTAGTTAGACCACACCTGGAGTACTCGTGCAGTACTGGCATCCATATCTGAAGAGGGACATTAAGTTACTGGAGGGTGCAGTGCAGGCGACAAAGATGATCAAGGGGCTGGGGACTTATCATACGAGAGGAGGTTGAAGGAGTTGAACATGTACTCACTGGAGGAGAGGAGAGACAGGGTGACATGATTGAAACCTTTAAATACATGAAAGGAATAAACAAGACAGGTACAGAGGGGCTGTTCAAAGTAAGGGAGGGAGGGCCACCAGGGCCATGGATATGAGACTGGGCGAGGAAGGTTCAGGAGGGAGATGAGGAGACACTTTTTTACAGAGAGGGTGGTGGCTGGGTGGAATGCATTACCTGCTGAAGTGGTATGCAGTACAACAGTGGACTGCTTCAAACGAGGATGGGACAGGACAAGGGGGAAGGTTAATGAAGGGGAAGGGTGGAAGGGAAGGGCAGCTGCAGAATAAGGGATGCTAGCTGCACATTTGAGCAGACTTGATAGACCTCTAGGCCTTTATCTGCTGGCAAATTTCTTATGTTCGTATGTTCGTAGTTGTATCAGACATCTCCAGTCCTGTGCCAAAACGTGATAGGAAATCAGCGTTGGTATTTTCACTACCTTTTCTATGTCTGACAGTGAAATGGTAAGGCAGTAAGGCCAGATACCACCTCATAATACGTGGATTTTTCTCCCTCATCTGCTGAATCTAACAGAGGGGGTTGTGGTCTGTCACCACCTCAAATTCGGCACCCCAAAGATAATATTTAAAGGACTCTATTGCCCATTTGAGGGTGAAACATTCCTTTTCGACAATAGAATATCTACGTTCCCTCTCATGTAGCTTCCTACTTATATATATAATGGGGTGTTCTTCCTCTTGTATATACTGTGTCAGTACCACCCCTATACCCACCCCGGATGCATCTGTTTGCACTACAATGGGCTTGCTAAAGTCGGGGCTTCTCAAAACAGGGTATGCATGCAATGACACCTTAATTTGCCTAAAGGTGGTATCACATTCTGGGGTCCATTCTACTTTGTTAGCATATCTTTTCTTGGTCAGATCAGTAAGGGGGCCTGCTATAGCTGAAAATTTGGGAATAAAGCACTGGCAGTATCCAGCCAGTCCTAAGAAAGCACGCACTTGCTTCTTAGTCTTAGGTATGGCACAATCAGACACAGCGGATACTTTATTTAGTTCAGGCTTAATAATCCCATTTCCTATAATAAACCCTAAATACCTAGTTTCAGTCTGACTTAGGCAACACTTTTTGGGGTTGATAGTGATTCCTATCTTCTGGATTACTGAAAAAACCTGTTCCAGGTGTTTCAAGTGTGTCTCCCCATCGGGGCTAAATACTACCACATCATCTAGGTATGTGACACAAAAGTCTGTATAGGGACTAAGCATTTGGTCCATGAAAGGCTGAAAAGTTGCAGGTGCTCCATGGAGACCAAATGGCATAGTAACAAACTCAAATAGCCCTATAGGTGTAATGAATGCAGTCTTTTCTTTTGATTGTGTGGTGAGAGGAATCTGCCAGTATCCTTTGGTAAGGTCCAGCATGGAAATAAAAGCTGCATTCCCCAAACGATCAATAATTTCATCTATTCTAGGCATAGGATGCCGATGAAAAATGGAGGCAGCATTCACCTTCCGAAAATCAAGACAGAGGCGAATACCTCCCTCTTTCTTATTCACAACCACTATAGGAGATGCCCATGCACTATGTGAGGGTGTGATGATGCCCATCTGTTACATTTTCTTTACTTCCTTAATGACCTCTTCCTTGATATGAATGGGTAGTCGATATGGTTTTTGATATATAGGGGTAGTTTGTGTGATTCTAATGTTATGCTCAACATCGACCACCCTGCCTGGGATACTTGTGAATGTTTCTCCATAGGTGAGTAATAAGCGTTGCAACTGTTCCTGTTTCTGTGTGGTTAATGCTGGATTAACATAGACTTCTTGTATTTGACCCCTTTGTTCTAACCGACTGTATGCTATATCCAGTTCCGATGTATTAGTCTCAGTCTGGATGTAACAATTTACTTTGGGTGTCTCATTCTGCTCATGCCATGATTTTAACAAATTGGCATGATATACTTGTTTACTACATCTTCTAGTGGGCATCTGAACCTCATATGTGACTGGACCTACTTGTCTGAGTATAGTATACTGCCCCTGCCACTTCATCAGCAGCTTGTTTTCAGTGGCTGGTAGTAGGAGTAGCACCTTTTCTTCTGCGGAAAACTACTTCTGCCCCACCCCCTTGTCATACTCCGTTTTCTGCTGTATTTGTTTCTCAAGCAATGACTGGTGAGCCATGGTAATATACCTAAGGAGACATGTTCTTAAAGCAGTCATGTATTCTAGTATCCCTTGTTTTCCTGTATGAGTGTTTTTCTCCCAATGTTCTTTAATGACATCTAATGGCCCTCGGGGGTTTCTGCCATATAGAAGAGAGAGAGGGGAAACCCAGTAGAGGCTTGCGGTACTTCTCTGTAAGAGAACAAAAGGTAAGGTAGAAAAGTGTCCCAGTTCCTCCCTTCTTCACTCACAAATTTTTGCAGCATCCTCTTAAGTGTTTGGTTGAACCTTTCCACCAGCCCATCGGTCTGCGGATGGTAAGGTGAGGTTCTTGCAGCATGTATCCCCAATAACCTGTATAGTTCAGTCAGCATCACAGATGTAAAATTTGTACTCGTCTGTAAGGATAACCTTCGGAATACCCATCCTACTGAAGATTTTTTCCAGCTGTTCAGCCACCCTGGGAACTGTTACAGTTATCATGGGTATTGCCTCGGGATACCTAGTGAAGTAGTCACAGACAACCAGAATAAACCTATTCCCTTTGGAGATATTCTGCAGGGGTCCCACTACATCCATTGCAATCCGTTCAAATAGTTGACTAAGGGATGTTTTGAAGGGGTACCAAATCTTTCTTTCCTGTCCAGGCTACCTTATGACATACTGGGCAGAGCTGGACATATTCTCCTATTTGTTCATGAATACCCGGCCAGTAAAATCTATGCAGAATTCTACTTAAGGTGGTATCCCTCCCCGAGTGTCCTGCCAGGGGTAGATTGTATGCCAATTGAATTATTTCCCTCCGATATTTGTGTGGGACAGTCAACTGTGTGACTCTATTTCCATTTCTGGGATTCATACATTCCCTATATAAAATACCATTTAACATAATGCAAAAAAATGTTGTAGGTGCCGTATTGTTCCTTTTAAAAACAGATCCAGGAACAAATGATTTGATACCTTTTATTGTACCAACATGGATGTTACACAAAAGAACAAAGTGGTCTAGCTTTCGAACCAGCCAGGTCCTTCTTCGAGGCTTTAAAGCTTCAGAAGAAGGACCCGAATTAGTCAACTATTAAATTCTGTTCTTTATGTAACATCATTATTACAATAAAAATATCAAATCGATGTTTCTGAATCTACATTATTTATAACACATTTTGGAAATCCTTCCTCAGGTTGCTTTCCCACCTGTGAAAAAAATGGGTTAATGTATCATCCTGTTTTTGCTCATAGGCCATTGTCTCTGATTTAATGTCTACAGGGCCTATAAACTGTTTATTTTGCCAGTTTCTCTTTTCTTTTCTTTGCCAGTCTTTCCCTTGGGTCTCATACAGTTCATCCGTCAATGGAAATAGTTCACCCAGATCACTTTGTTGGTTTGCTTGTGACTGAGTTGTCACGGCAACAAGAGGTGAACAGTTCTGCTTAACCATCGATGCTGGGAAATCCAGATGATCTTGTCCAATAATAACAGAGACAGGTAAATGTGGAACAATCTCAACTGCCAACTCATGTGGTTTCCCATTTACAGTCAGTCCCAGTGGGGTGATGGAATAGAAATTAGTGTCCCTGTGTATATAGGCAACCATCATACCCTTCCCTGTTCTTTCTAGACCCTCCACTAAGTCAGCACAGACCAAAGTCTGATGACTTCCAGAGTCCAACAAGCCCAAGACATTGTGTACCCCAACTTCCACAGCTGCCACATAAGGTGCCCAATTAGCTAGAGTGAGATGTCCAGAGTCTCTTTTTATTACTGGACAATTTCTTATTAGGTGTCCTTTCTTTTGACAACCATGGCATATTATCTTAGATAATGGTACTCTCTCTCTCTCCTATCCCTTCTTAAGTCAGGCTGTGTTTTAACATTTAGAGAGGAAAAAGGAGGTCTTATCAGGTTGGTGGAGGGGGTTGCTGTACTGCCCCCCTGGTTCCTCCCTCTCATAGGTCGAGTAGCCATGAAGTCTTTGGCCAAGGCAATAGTATTCTCTACACCTTCAGGTTTATGTTCTCGCATCCAAACCTGAACATCCTGGGGTAGAACCTTTATTAATTGTTCAATGGTTATAGTTTCCATGATTTGGTGCACAATCTTATTACCTGGTTGTAGCCATTTATCACGTAAGTCCTTTAATCGTGCATAGACATCTCTGGGGGTATCTGAGGCTTGCATTTTTAAGTATCTGAAATGCTGTCTATAAGTCTCAGGACTAATGCCATATTTCCTCAGTATTTCTTGTTTTACATGGTCATAGTCATTAGCAAGTTGGATATCCAGACTACTATATACCACCTGAGCTTGTCCAGTTAATTGGGGGGCAAGACGCACCACCCATTTGTCTTTAGGCCAACCACATGTTTGTGCTACCCTCTCAAAGGTGGTAAGATAGGCCTCAATATCATCAGTGTCTTGTAGTCTGGCCAGCTTGATATCCCTGGGTCCCTGTGGTCACTCCGCGTGCTCCGTACACCCTCATAGTGTCTGCTTACTTGGTGTCCTGTCTCCTGCGGTCAATCTCTCTCTCTCTCTCTCTCTCTCTCTCTTGGTCTAGCTGCACCTGTCTGACACACAACCATTTCAGCAATTCTCCCACATCTTCCATGGGAGCTTGTCTGAGGTGGGAGGCATCCACTTCCTTCTCTGGACCCTGGGTTTCCAAGGGTTGACCCAGGGGCATCTCTTCTCCATGCTCGCTGAGGTCTCCCTGTTCGGATCTCTCAGAAGGTGTCCACTTGAATTTAGGACATATGTCCGGTAGGCCGGGTAACAATTGGGTCCCCGTTTGTGCTGCCATATGTCTGGTAAGGGTGTCTTGAGATGGACCACCCTCTGCCATGTCTATCTCGGGTACCAGGAAGTACCTGCCGCAATGCCTCCCTTCCCTGGAAAGGTGTAGCAGGCAGTAGAAAATCCCACTTCTCACACCAAATGTTACCGGGTAGGTTCTACAGGTAGACACAAATGCACACAGAGGCAGCAATTTAGGTGCTACCCACTTTTTACTTAGCGGGATGTTTATTTCAGCATAAACAACTCTCAGCACCAAGAAAGAAAATAAACACAGAAAACAAAAAAGATAACAAACAAATAAATGGCAATGCAATAGCTTTCTTTAGCTCTCTCTCTGGAACCTCTCTCCAACTAGGTCAGGAGGAACTGACCCTATCTACCTGTTACCTGGGAAGGTAGGATTTAAGTACCTGTCTCCCTGATCAGGTGACTAAGCATCCTTTCCAACATTAAAATATGTTTAATATTTCTATAACATTGGTTTAAACAGAGTATACATCTTCTAAACACCTAAAGAATCTCACTTAAGTGTTTATATAAAAAAGAATCCCTTTTCAAAAGAATTAAATCACAAATAGGAGTTTCTGAAGTTGATTGACAGTTTGATCCGTTTAAAACTGGGCCACTAGGGGCCGCTGATCCCCTATAGTGACCCTCAGTACCCTGCAAGAGCTTCAAGTCAGCAGACCTCCCCTTTTATTTCTCCAGGAGCAGACACAAAACTTTTACTTTCAGTGATGTACCTTTCCCAGGAAAAACCTTGTCTGAAATATTTCTATGTCCTTCTTTTAAAAGAGAAAATGTCTAAGTAATAAAACTCCTATTGTGCACAAACGTTTTATTATTTATTTAGAAGAAGCTGTGTTATTGGGGAAAATTGGAAGGAGAAGGAGCTTCTTGAACTGACAAGTCATCAGGTACACTGCAATGCTGACAGCTTACAGTTCCTTATACCTGCTGCAACAGGGAAATGACCTGGCATTCGGTTTAACAGAACAGGAAAACCTTTTTGACAAAACCCAGGACAAAATGTTCCTACAATCTACAGTATTCACAGCAATACAGCTAACTGGTTTAGCTCAAGGGAGGAATAGTCAAGCCCTCAGCTAACACTTTCACTTTTTTATTTTTTCAGAAGCTTAAGGGGCTCTCCACAAAGCAACACCCTAATATAAGGGTTTACTTAAGCAGAAAAAAATATATATTTCGAGGAATGTACAGAAAGAACTGATAATACAGTCTAATACCTCAGACAAATACAGACTACTACCACAGGAAAAGCTGAAAAAGAACAGCTTCAGAGAGATTTGTCAAGTCATCGGCTGTAACTGACAAACCGGCAGCTGATGCTTTCCTAGGGTATTTCTGAGCCAAAACAAGGGGTTTCTCCTGACACAGGAGCTACAATTACAAGCAAATTGTACAAGGGGCTTAGTGTCCTTATTAGAGACTATTTAGGAGGTAGAAAAGTTATTTATTTTTTTTAAATGGGACGTAAGCCCTCCTCAAGGGTGCGCACGATCGCGAGGGCTTCGCGATCGTGCGAACAGTCGCGCTGGAATCAACCAAGCGCTCACTTGCCAACCACAACATATTTTGATGGGAAGGGGTTTCTGCGAGGACTGCTGGCTTTCCTTCCTGTACCAACCAGGCATTTTATTTGAACATAACCTATACACCAAATGCAGCATAGGAAACTTTTAAAACAAAAGGTACAAGGGGAATGCTGCTGGTGTGATGTTCGTTTTATGTCTTATAGCAGTTTATCTGCAAAACCACATCTCCCAGATAGGGAAACTAAAGAAGATTAGGGACCTTGAAAAATATAGAGAAATGAATAAGAAGGGAAAAGACAGGGGGGAAAAGGGGTTGTTTTGTAAGGAGGTGGCCTGCCTCCATATAGAAATATAGGGAGTACAAAGTGAGGCCTTGAAAAGAGAACTACGGATGTTGCATTTGCAGAACCCTGAAGTGGACTTTCTGGATTTTAAAGAGAAAGCCATCCATATATTTGGTTCAGGGCATCCTAGAGAGGAAGCTCCAGCATATCCCCAAATCTCTATGGGAACTCAATGGCCGACCTATACTGACAAGGGTTGGAAAGAAGATCAGTCCTGGCAACTAGGCCTCCAAACAGAAGTGTCCTTACGAAGACGAGAGCCAGGAAGAGAAGCTGTTGCGTACTCGAGCCGGCATTCTGAAGATGATCATATACATGACCCAAGGTCACGGACCCTGATATGCTCGGTACAGATGGGCGCTCAACACCATTCAGAGCTGACAGAACAGATTGCCATGCTGACTAACCAGATGGCAGAAATGCATAAAGAGATGCAAAGCTGGAAGGCTGGATGGAAGAACGAGAAAAGCTACGGTCCATTGGAGAAAGAGAGAAAGCCCGACCGAATGAACCACTCTAGGAGGAGCGAAGGGAGACGCTCCACAGATCGATTTGATGGCCAAGGTAGGCCCATATGTCGCCAGTGCGGTGTGAGTGGTCATGCCGAGTGGAGATGTGGTCAACCAGTCAACAACACCTTAAGTTTAAACAAGAATTCTTCGGAGATGAGGACCGACCCCCGAAGAACAGACGAGCAGGTCCAGCAGTCCCGCTAGAACAGTCATGTTTTGTTGGCGGCAGCCCGATGATTCCAGTTAGGGTCGATGGCATTGAGCTAATCGCGCTATTGGACACTGGATCGCAAGTCACCACCCTGCAAGGAAGAGAGTCTCGAAGGTACTGGATGCCCAATGATCTGAAGTCACCTCCTAGATCTTGGGTAAAGTTGATTGCAAGCAATGGGGATGAAGTCCCACACCTAGGTTACCTGGAAGCTGATGTACAGCTCGGGGGTTACGTTCAACATAACACGGGCATCATTGTGAGCGACATTGAGAGTGATCAGCTACCACCACTCATTCTCGGGATGAACGTTTTGCAGAATTGTTTGGCGAACTAATTGGCATCCTCCAGCAGCAAGCCAACCATGTGCCTCGAATGGAGAAGCATGCCCTAACAGACCATACACAATTTGCAATGCCACCAAAGATTCGCCAATGCCGGTGAAATCGGTAAGGTACGGGTGACGGATGCTAGACCTGTAACCTTAAAGCCGGGCACCGAAACAACTTTGTGGTGCAAAGCAAAGGTGGGCCCGAGGGATCAAGACTATGACGCCCTAGTAGAATCCTACCCTATGAATAAGGAAGAGCCCATAATAGTGGCTAGAAGCGTAGCCATGGTGAGCCAAGGGAGGATACCAGTCCGGGTGCTCAGTTACGGGACTCATGACATACAACTGTACCAGAACCAGCCGATTGCACAGATCCACACAGCATGTTTGCAGGATATTGTTGAAGCTGGGGAAGAAATGGAGAAGGTGCCGGAATATGGAATGGAAGGAGACCAAAGACCAGAGTGGACCAAAGAGATCAAAGTTGGCAATGCAACGACCAGCATAAAGCAAAAAGCCGATGTTTTGGAGGTGGTTTTGCACCGGAAAGAAGCTTTCAGCCAACACCCCTTGGATTTTGGGTCAGCTCGTGGGGTACAACATCACATCAGTACCCATGGACATCCACCTATCCAAGAAAGGTTTAGGCCGATTCCACCAGCTATGTACCAGCAGGTCAAAGAGATGATCAAGGAGATGAAAGAGGCGAAGGTGATAAGAGAAAGTCACAGCCCTTGGGCAGCGCCAATTGTTCTGTCAAAAAGAAGGATGGTAAGATCTGATTCTGTGTGAACTACCGCAAGTTGAATGCCATCACTCATAAAGACGCATACCCTCTGCCTAGGATCAAGGATTCCCTCACAGCTCTTCAGTCAGCAGCCGTATTCTCCACGCTTGATCTGACCAGTGGATACTGGCAGGTTCCTATGGCACCTCAGGATCAAGAGAAAACAGCTTTCATTACTCCCATGGGATTATTTGAATTCACTAGGATGCCTTTTGGTTTGTGTAATGCACCTGGAACTTTCCAAAGGCTAGTCTAACATTGTCTTGGGAGCCGGAATTTCGACACCCTGCTGTTGTATTTGGACGATATTATCGTATATTCCAAAACGCATGAAGATCATCTGTGCCACCTGGACGAAGTATTCCAAAAGCTGATCCAGTATGGGTTGAAAATTAAACCATCCAAATGTCACCTGCTGCAGACCAAAGTAAGTTACCTGGGACATATCGTCTCCGCAGATGGAGTGACGCCAGATCCAGAGAAGATCGAAGCTGTTAATAAATGGCCTGTTCCTACCACCATCAGAGAGGTCCGGAAATTCTTGGGATTTGTTGGGTACTACCGAAGGTTTATTAAGAATTTTGCAAAGATTGCAGTGCCTTTGCATGAACTCCTGAGAGGATCAGCAGAAGGTAGAGTCCCGAAGAATCGCCTGGTTACATGGGGTACCAAGCAACAAGAGGCCTTCGATCAACTAAAGACCATACTTACTGAAGCTCCCATCTTAGCATATCCAGACTATGCGAAACCATTTCTATTGTATACAGATGCCAGCAACAGAGGATTGGGTGCAGTACTTGCACAAGAACAAAATGGTGTAGAAAGGGTGATTGCATATGCCAGCAGAGGATTAAGAGGCTCTGAGTGGAACGACGCCCGCTATAGCTCTTTTAAATTGGAATTCTTGGCGCTAGTCTGGGCCATCACTGAAAAATTTACACAATATTTGATCACCACCCCTTTCACAGTCTTCACAGACAATAACCCGTTAGCACACCTGAAAACTGCAAAGCTAGGAGCCCTTGAGCAAAGGTGGGCTTTCGACTACAAATTACAGATTCTCCATCAAGTATCGCTCAGGTAAATTGAATGTGAATGCCGATGCCTTGTCCCGGATGCCTAAACATGTAGAAGCAGAAATAGGCGACAGCCAGCTGGAAAATATTGAAATGCCACCTTTCTTACAAGTACCATGAGATTGTGCAGGCATGCTGTCTACTTGCTCGGAGGTTGGAAAGGAAGACCAACCAGAGTAAATGACGTGATTGCTAATCAAAAGAACCTATGGCTGAAACTACAAAGCCAAGACCCCATAGTCGTCGAGTAAAGGATCTAGTTCGCAACAGAAGCGCATGAACAGAAATGAAAGAAGGAAATTGACCACAGAGATGACGAAACTGTGGAGGCACAGGACCCGCTTGACAATAGAGGATGATCGCCTGGTGAAAAAGAGAGATCCCACCACCCACACTGGGATAACTCAAATCGTCGTTCCAAAGACCAGTGCTTCAGTAGTGTTGGAAGCATACCATGACAACTCAGGACATTTCGGTCACAAGAAAACGGAAGCTATCATCAGAAGGCGATTCTATTGGGTAGGAATGCGCAGTGATATAGCAAAATGGTGTGAGGAATGTCCAACATGCAACTTAAAGCGCAAGGAAAAGGGGAATCAGAGAGCTCCTCTCCATCCAATAGTCAGTAGCGCACCGTTGGAACTAGTTGCTCTTGATCACTTGAAACTGGATCCGAGTTCAAATGGACACGTTTACATCCTCACTATGGTGGATCACTTTTCCAAGTTCGTAGTTGCAAGTGCAGTGAAGGATCTATCTGCTTGAACCACCGCTGAAACCTTTATGAGATGTTTTGTACGACCTTATGGATACCCCACTAAAATCCTAACAGATCAAGGAACATCGTTTGAATCTCAACTCTTTCACGAACTATGTGCTCTATATGGGACTCGTAAGTTAAAGACTACTGCGTACCATCCACAAGGAAACGGACTTTGTGAAAGGACAAACCAAATTCTCTTAGAAATGTTGCGAGCTCTACCAGAATATAAACGTCCTTTCTGGCCTGCTTTACTCCCAGAACTCACGTATCTGTACAACAATACGATTCATTGCTCCACAGGTTATACCCCACACTACTTGATGTTTGGAAGACACGGAAGGCTTCCAATGGATTTAGTATTGGAAGTGCCACCAGAAGAAGTTAAAGGAAAGAAGCCAGTGACAAATTGGGTCCAAGAACATAATGAAGCATAAGAAGCCGGAAGAATAGTTGGAAAACACATGGAACAAGCACGGCAGAAGCAGAAAACCAACTACGATACCAAGGCCAAAGCTGCACCTTTACTTATTGGAGAAAGGGTAATGTTGAAGAAGACCCAGAAATGTAGTAAACTTTCTTCAAAGTGGGAATCAGAACCTTATTACATCATCGAGATACCTTACCCTGAACTGCCGGTCTACAAGATCAAACAAGAATTTGGACATGGCACCAAAATTGTCCATCGTAACCTACTAAAAGCGTGCACTTTCAGAGACACTGTGATCATTAAAGAACAGGACAGTCCTATGCCGAAAGAGAGGCAGGAGTCCACCAAAGACAAAATATGGAAACCAGAATCACCAACAAATTGGTGTACAGAACCCTGGATTCGTACTTCGCATATGCATTCCCTTGACCGTTTGAACTATGTACCAGTACTAGCTCCAGAAATACCGGATTTCCTGGAAGGAGAATGTCTTGTTCCAGAACCTATTGATTTCCAACCCCGCAGATCTCAAAGATCGAATGCAGGTATCCCTCCTAGAAGGTATATCACAGAAGTTTCTCAACTCGTACCTTGGTACAACATGTAGATCTAATTTAAGTAATTTCCCAGACACAGTCACTTTAGGGTAGATCTTTAAAACAAAAATTTACAGTACAGTAGATGTTTTAAGAATATTTTAGAGATTTTAAGAGTGTTTTATTAAGTAAGATCTTTATAGAGTATTAAGTAAGATCTTCATAGAGTATTAAGTAAGATTTTAGAGGTTGATAAGATGATAGATTCTATAGAATGTTAAGGGAATACATGGGGACATGTATTGTTAGGCGGGCCCCGAATCTGTAATGCCCCAAAGTTGGTCATTCCAGAAAGTTAAAATAAAAATAAATAAACACAGAGTACACAGGTGCTTACAGTACCTGCTGCAGGGGTAGGCAGCAGGGTACTGTACGAAGGGGCCCCTAGACATAAAAAGTCACCTCCCTACACACACAAAACACTGTAAATAATAGAAAAGGTGCACTTGTGCACCTTAAATCCTGGTCAAAAGATAGATCTTGCAAGCATGCCATGTCATAATGGCTGGATGGAACGCTGTGCTGAGTGGCTCATGCACAGCATTCCAATCCAGCCATTCCAGAATCCAGGCAGTTTTATCTTTTAAAAATAATTCTATAGTTAGTCAGTTGATCCTGGGCAGTGGTTGAGGAGACAGGACACAGAAGTCAAGGGACAGTTTAGGGCTTACCTTGTGTTGAAGCCATCCCTCTGGGCTTGCTGTGGTCCTGTGTTGCCTCCCCTGCCTGAAGACTCCATGCCCAGCATTAGTCCTGCGGTCCGTGGTGCCATCAAGGCACCAGAAGAAAAGAAGCCGACCGTTTGTCGTGTTTTGGGCTAAATAGCCCTTTCGTTTATTTATTTTACCCCCTCCCCGCATTTTAAAAGTATATCCCGGTCCCACGCCGGCAGCAGAGAAGCGCTGCATTGCCGAATTCCTGTCGGCCTTCTCGGGCCCCTAGTCATCCCCCCCAGTCGCCTGTCCATTTCTCCCTCCCTCTGCCAGCATCCCTCCCGCCTCCCGGTTGCCTCCTTCCTTCCCAGAGACTGCAGAGCGGTGAGTCGGCGGCAGCACACGTTGTGCTGACCGCCAGTTTTCAAGAGGGAACTGTATTTGTGAAAATAGCACATTAGGTGCTTTCAGAGGGCGGCCGAGCGTCGCGGGGGCCATCGGGTCGTTAAGACCCGTGAATATTAATATTCATTAGGGAGGCGGGATTAGCGACGCCCCAAAGGAGGGGCCAGGAAGCAAGGCCTTTATAGTGGTCTATGAATATTAATGAAGGGGCGGAGCAGAGGCGGGATTTGCTGCACTGAATGACAGCAGCTCTCAGTGAGCTGGAAAATTTAAAGGGGCAATGTCATTTAAAAGGGCAATTCCGTCCCAATTATAAAGTAGGGCTTTAGGCCCATTGGGAAGTGGGGCATTCGGCCCAAAGTGTTGAGGGGCACCAGGCCCAATCTAAGGTGGGGCATCAGGCCCATTGTAAGTTGGGGCACCAGGCCCAGTGCAACAAGGGGCTCCAGGCCCAATATAAAGTGGGGCACCAGGCTCAAGCTGACGTAGGGCTTCAGGCCCGAGGTAATGGTAGGGCATTAGGCCCGAGGTAAAGCCTGGTACTACAGGGAGGCCCCGGCCTAGTGGAATAGGGCAAGCCAGACTAGTGGTACTAAAGGGAGGCCCCGGCCTAGCGGAATAGGGCAAGCCAGCCTAGTGGTACTACAGGGAGGCCCCGGCCTAGCGGAATAGGGCAAGCCAGCCTAGTGGTACTAAAGGGAGGCCCCGGCCTAGCGGAATAGGGCAAACCAGCCTAGTGGTAATACAGGGAGGCCCCGGCCTAGCGGAATAGGGCAAGCCAGCCTAGTGGTACTAAAGGGAGGCCCCGACCTAGCGGAATAGGGCAAGCCAGCCTAGTGGTACTAAAGGGAGGCCCCGGCCTAGCGGAATAGGGCAAGCCAGCCTAGTGGTACTAAAGGGAGGCCCCGGCCTAGCGGAATAGGGCAAGCCAGCCTAGTGGTACTACAGGGAGGCCCCGGCCTAGCGGAATAGGGCAAGCCAGCCTAGTGGTACTAAAGGGAGGCCCCAGCATAGTGGAATAAGGCAGGCTCAAGCTAACGTAGGGCTTCAGGCCCGAGGTAATGGTAGGGCATTAGGCCCGAGGTAAAGCCTGGTCTAAAGGGAGGCCCCAGCCACATCGGACAGTAAGGCATCCTATCCCAGAAGTACCCTACCTATAGAAACAGGGGTTCATTTGAGAGTGTTCTAATTGCCTATACTGTGAATTTACTGTGATTACTGTACTGCTTATGCTGAACTATTGCCCTAAGTACCTGAACTATTGTCCGAAGTACCTGAACTATTGCCCTAAGTACCTGAACTATTGTCCTAAGTTCCTGAACTATTGTCCAAAGTACCTGAACTATTGGTCTAAGTACCTGAACTATTGCTCTAAGCACCTGGACATTGGCCCTTATCAGTAACAATTACCCCTGAAGTTATAATTTGCCCTCCCCGGCAAATTATTGTACTATTCCACAGTTCTTTGGGCATTCTTCAGTTATATGTTTACTACTGTACAAAGACAGTCTCAGTCTTCTACCACACTGCAGTCTCTTAGTGTGGTCTGTTACACACTGCTCAGAATCAGTCTCTACTCAGAAGAAGACATCCTTCCAGCATTCTTCACTCCAGGAAGATCCTCCATCAACTTATCCGGTCCGTTATCGTGTCGTCATGATAGAAAGTCTGTCATCAGTCGTACCAGTCATACCCGCGCGCTTTCTTGTTTTCACAGCTTGAAAGTACGTCCGCTGAAACGCATCACGACAGCCGTACAGTGTCGCCCGCTTGGTTCCTGTTCCAGATGTCCCAAGTTGGTCGTGCCTCACAGAAGAGAGAGCTCATCTTGGAGAACCTGTTCTGCGTCCCCACCTGGCCGTTCGCCGAAAGTCGAGTCCGTCGAAGCCCAGTCCGGGACGCGTCCGCCGTTTCTTTGTTTTGTGTTAGTTCCTGACCTGAGGATTGCAGATTCAACCATCATCTCTTCAGATTCCTATGGTTCCTGGTCCTGTCAGAGTTCCGTCCGAGTCCAGCTGGCCCTTGGAGTGCTGTAGCATCAGTCGGATCGTGATAGTCCTCCATTGGATTCATCGCCACGCAGATCTTGGTCTTTCTTCATCCTTGGCAACCCTAGAAGTGGGTTTTGGCCGAGGAACCTCTTGCTTCAGTGTGTGTTATTTCAGGAACCAGTTGCTTTGGTTCTACATTCCGGCAGCCTCGGAGAGAGTGGGCTTTTGCCGAAGATATATGGTCTGTTTACCAAACCTCTCACCACCCCAGTGGCCTTATCTAGGTCCTTGCTGGGAATTGAGATTAGGGTTCCACAGTTCTTTTATTTCCTTGTAGCTACCAACGAAGAATGACGTTGTGCCGCGAAGCCGGATCTCTGGACCTTTGTAAAATTCTGGACTTTTTGTAGATGTATGATGCTGATCACCCTAATGTAGTGCTGAGTAGCCTAAGACTGGGTCTTTGTGTAGAGTATAGAGTACAGTATAAACTAGTACTAGAATAAGAGTGGCATTAGGCCTGCAGTTTCTATTGGTAGAGGTAACCATAAAAGTGGTAGAACAAAAGTGTTTCAGCATCCTTGTTATAATCTGCCCTATTGTTAATCGGGCATCCCCTACTCCTTCTTGTGACTGTGTCTGTCTACCCCCCTTGGTTCCAAATAAAACGCCCGCCCTGCGGGCATTTAAAATTACTAAGTCGACTCCTGCCTCTCCTTGTCCGGATAGCAGTTATCCTATCCGAAATATAATTCAGACCTCTGGTGCCTCGCTCATCTCTTTTCACCACCTTAGAGTAGAGCGCACTCATCTTCATCATAACATCTTCTACTTGAGAGCACCACACCAGTAACAAAGCTTAAGGTTCTATGATATAGCGTATCAAATTTAGCAAGCATAGCAATGGGGCACTGGCTGTACAAGAAGTCTGCATAATCTAGTAAGGAAAGGAAAGTGGATTGGACCAGCCTCTTCCTTGCATCCTGTGTAAGGAGGTGATTAATCCTGTAGAAGAGACCTAGCCTCTGCCTGAGCTTTTTTATCAGCTCTTCAGTATGGTCAATGAAGGAGAGTCTATGGTCGATCCAAACACCCAAAGGTGGGTCAGGAACTGGTTGGAGGGCAGAACTCAGAGGGTATTCGTCAACAGAGCACCCTCAAAGGAAACCGTGGTTATCAGTAGGATTCCCTAAGAGTCAGTGCTAGGGACCCTTCTATTTAATATGTTCATAGGGGATATAGCAGAGAGAGGGTCTGGAGGGGAGGGTGAGTCTGTTTGCGGGCAATGTAAAAGTCTGCAACAGAGCAGATGAGTGGGAAGGGGTGAAGATGATGCGTAGAGACCTAGAGCAGTTAGAGAAATGGTCCAGGGAGTGGCAACTGACATTCAATATGGCTAAATGTAAGATTATGCATCTAGGCAGAAAAAATGAAAAAGCTGAATACTGGATGTGGGATAGAACCCTGCAGGTTACGGAAGAGGAAAGGGACCTAGGTATCATCTTTTCACAGGACCTGAAGGTGGGCAAGCAGTGTGGAGGGGCAGTGGCAAAGGTCAGCAGGATGCTGGGTTATATAGGAAGGGAAATATCCAGTAGAAGGAGAGAGGTCATAGTTCCACTGTACCCCCAACTGGTTAGGCTGCATCTGGAGTACAAGGTCCAGTTCTGGAGGCTGTACCTCAGGAAAGAAGTGGAGAAGTTGGATCAAGTACAAAGGAGAGCGACAAAGATAGTCAGAGGGCTCGATAGATTGGCATATGAAGAGAGACTGAGAGATCTAGGCATGTACTCACTGGAGCAGAGGAGGGAGAGGGATGACATGATTGAGACATTTAAATATCTCAGGGGCCTAAACAAAGTGCCTGGGGAGAACCTGTTCCAGCTAAAAGAGAGGCCACGAGCGAGGGGATATGAATTACAACTGGGGAGGATTTAGAGGTAATGATAGGAAGTACTTCTTCACCAAGAGGGTAGTGGGGAACTGGAATGTGCTGCCCAGGGAGGTGGTGGGAGAGAGGACAGTAGGGGGGTTTAAGAGGGCATGGGATAAACACAGGGGAATGCTGAGAGAGGAGTCTATAGTTAAGACCTAAGTGGACTCTTAGGCAACTGGGCAGACTTGGTGGGCCTTTTCTGCCATCACATTCCTATGTTCCTATGTTCAAGGACACTGAGGATTTGGCATTGAGGGACAGAGGAGCTGGGACGAGGGGCAGAGGAAGGTGCCAATAGTGGGGGAGATGGGTGGTGTGATGCACAGTAGGTGGGAAAGGGTGGGGGTTATTTTTAATTATACAATGGGGTCCCCAAATCTAGGTGTCTGATTGGTTAACTGGCTTGTTTAGGTGTGGGTAAATTCTTATACAACCCATGCATAAAGAACCAGTTAACATAATCAAAGAGCTGTCTGGTCATACAGCTGGAAAGTACAGTTACATAAGAACTTACCATAACAGTAGATCTTCAAGAGAGGCTCTTGCAGTAGGTAATTACATATAGAATTGATGCCGGTCGGCATCAGGACCCAACAGAAAAATTTCTAGGTAGCAGTCTGTGGCGGGGGACTGTCCCCACGTCAGGTGACTGACGTCATGCAGCGTCAGAATAAAGGAGCGGTCCTCCACGGCCGCCTTCCAGTTCTTTCCCACCACAGGCCAAAAGGCAAGACAAGAGAGAAGCATATATTTCCCTTCCTGGAAAAGGAGCTGAAAAAGCTTAGGGGGATGGAGGGTGGGAAGGTATTACCTACTGCAAGAGCCTCTCTCGAAGATCTACTGTTACGGTGAGTTCTTACGTAACTGTACTACCTTACTTCGAGAGGGCTCTTGCAGTAGGTAATTACATATAGAACTGAGTCCCAAGCAGTCTGGAACAAGGAGAAGCAAATGAGGGGAGGAAGCTACTCAGGAATAGACCCTCTGGTTGTGAAGGCCTCAGAAAAGGAGGCCTTGCAAAACAGCCAGCCCAAAGCCTGCTCTACAGCGAGAGGCAATGTCCAAACTGTAATGTTTCATAAAGGTATGTACAGAAGTCCAAGTGGCGGCTGCACAAATGTCAGCCATTGACACATTCTTGAAACAAGCTGCAGAGGCAGCGACCCCTCTGCTGGAGTGGCCTCTAACTTGACCCGGCATGGTCTTGTTGTACTTGTCATAACAGAAAGTGATACAATGAGCCAACCATTTCAATAGGCATTGCTTAGAAACAACACTGCCTTCTCTTTTATGGGCAAAAAAAATGAATAGTTGATCAGTCTTTCTGAGATCCTTCTTTCTGTTGGTGTAGTATCTCAGAATTCGGTGAACATCCAAAGTATGCAGGAGGTACTCTCCTTGGTTGGAGTGCTGCGTAAAAAAGGCAGGCAACTCTATGGATTGATTCACCGTCGATTCCGCTACCACCTTAGGGAGAAACTTATGGTTGGTACGCAGAGCCACACGTTCCTTGTGAAAAATCAAATATGGGATTTTACACATCAGGGCCTGAAGCTTAGAAATCTGTCAAGCAGAAGTAATGGCCACTAGGAAGAGAGTCTTCCAAGAAAGGAACTTTAGGTCCACTGAGGCTGCCGGCTCAAAAGGAGGCAGAGTAAGTTTCTCTAAAATGAAATTCAGATCCCAAGGAGGGGCAGGAACCCGGATAGGGGGTCGTAAGTGAAGGCTCCCTCTCAAAAAGGTCTTAAGAGATCTCCAGCTGAGCAAATGTTCTGCCTGCAAAGGGGACATGATAGGCCGAAATGGCTGCCATGTGAACCTTTAAGGATGAATGGCTGAGACCCAAATCAAAGAGGTGTCACAGGTAATCCAGAAGTCGGCCGACAGAGCACGAGAAGGTCTCGACATAATTGGAGGCAGCCCAAACAGACAACCACTTCCATTTCATGGCATAAGTAGATCTGGTTGAGGGTTTCCTGGCCTCCACCAGAATCTCAGCTACTGGGGATCCCGAATCAGGCCTGAGCTACATCTGCAGGAACCATGCATGCAACTGAAGGGACTTGAGGCCTGGATGGACCAGGGTCCCCTGATCCTGGGTCAGCAAAAATAGCGACAGAGGAAGAGGAAGTTCCTCTGAGTGCTGTTGCAGAAGAGAGAACCAAACTTGCCTGAGCCAGAAAGGAGCGATTAGAATAATTCGAGCTCCTTCCGAACTGAGTTTCTGCAAGACTCTCATAATCAGTAGAATTGGGGGGAAGGCATAGACGAATCTGCCCTTCTAGTCTAGAGACAGAGCGTCTCTCCAAAAAATGCCGCACCCTGGAGCGAGCAAGCAGAAGAAGGGGAAGTTTTGTGTTTTGGGGGGAAGTGAACAGGTCTACTTGTGGAGTTCCCCAGTGTAGGAAGATGTCATCTACGACCCCCTGAACCAGTTCCCATTCATGAGCTAGAGCAGATGACTGGCTTAGCCTGCCTGCCAGCATGTTCTCGATCCCCGGGACATGAGATGCCATGAGATGAAGGTTGTGCTGTACTACCCAATCCCAGACTCGCATCGCCTCTTGGCAAAGGGGGTAGGAATGAGTTCCTCCCTGTTTGTTGATGTACCAGACCACATACATGTTGTCCATCTGTACCGCTAGGTGACCTGGAGACAGATACAGATGCAGAGCCTGAAGAGCATACAGTACTGGCCTTAGTTCCAGCACATTGATGTGGAGGGACTTGAGCTTGGACCAGGAGCCCTGGGTCCTGTGAGGACCAAGGTGGGCTCCCCTACCCTCGCCGGAGGTGTCCGTAGTCATTGTCCGTGGGGGGGGAGACTGAAGGGAACTCCCCGGCAGAGGTTCTCCTGAACCATCCACCACTGCAAGTCCTGAGTCATGGGAGTAGAGACCAGGACAAGTTGATCTAGGTCATCCACCAGTTGATCCCACTGAGACCGAAGTGTCCACTGAGAGATTCTCATGTGGAGCCGAGCACAAGGGACTGTTGGAATCGCAGTCGCCATTAGCCCAAGGAGGTGAAGGACTGACCTGGCGCTGACCCACCTGTGGCTGGACAACAGGCTGACCTGGGCCTGAAGAGTGGCTGCCCTGTCCGGTGGCAGAAAGGCCCTGCCAGAGGTTGTGTCCAGGATCGCCCTGATAAACTGGAGCCTCTGGGATGGGATCAGATCGGACTTGGCTTGGTTGATGGTAATACCCAGGCAGGCAAAGACCTGCTGGGTAAGGGAAAGGAAGCGCAGGAGTTCCTCCCTGGATGGGGTTGCCAGGAGCCAATCATCCAGGTATGGGAACATCTGCACCCCCTGGGTATGCCACTACCACTGAAAGGCATTTGGTGAACACTCGGGGCGCCGAGAAAAGACCAGATGGGAGGGCCTTGAACTGGTAGTGGTCCCCCTGGAAAGCAAAATGCAGGTATTTGCGATGGGAAGGGTGGATAGGGATATGCAGGTAGGCATCCTGCATATCCAAAGTGCACAGCCACAGTCCTGGCCAAAGAAGGGACAGGAGGCTCTGCAGCAAGACCACCCTGAAACTCTTGTACTCCATGAACAAGTTCAGGGAGCTGAGGTTGAGAATCGGCCTCACGTCCCCTGTTTCTTCGGGACCAGGAAGAAATGGGAATAGTATCCCATTCTCTGAAGAGGAATGGGGATGGGTTCTAGCGCCTCCTTCAGCAAAAGTGCTGAAATCTCTTCCTGGACCAGAAGATGATGTTCCCGAGAGTACGACGACCTTGAGGGAGGGTGTAGAGGGGGTTTCTGAAGAAACTCTATTGAGTGTCCTTCTGCGATCAGCTGGAGCACCCAGGAATCTGAAGTTATCCTCTCCCAACCCAGGAGGTGGAGGAAAAACCTCCCTCCTACTGGTTCCAACAGAGGCTGTGGGAGAGGAAAGGAGTCAGGTGGTGTGGGGCAGCGTCACGGCTGAAGCACCCGCTGCTTTTTTGGGCAGAGGGGGCTTGGCAGCCGGAGGGGCCCAGTGTTTAGTGGCCCACTTTCCCTGGGGTTTCACTTTTTGCTGATTCTGCCTGCGAAAGGGACAGCGCTGCATTTGATGGGGATGATACATGGAGTCCACAGACTTCAGAGCAGTACCCTTCTCCTGAAGATCGGTGATAATGTCCTTGACATCACCACCAAACAGCACCGAAGCCTGGAATGCCACTTCCTGAATAGCAGACTGCACTTCCGGGACCAACCCTGACACACGGAGCCAGGCATGATGCCATAAGCCTATGGCGAAAGCGGAGCTCCTACCAGCAGTGTCCACTGCATCGTAAGTAGCACGAAGCATGTGCCGACCGGCCGAACGTGCAGAGCGGACGAGGCCAGCAACTTCCTATTTGACTTGAGAATCCGGAAGGGAGTCCAATTTGGATTCCACCTCACTGAGAATTGCCTTCTGGTAATCCCCATGTGACCGACATAATTTAGGGCTCTAATACCCAGAGTGGAAGAAGCATAGATCTTCTTCCCGTACTGATCCAGAAGATGGGATTCTTTGTCAGGTGGAGACAAGCTCAGATGTTTCAGGTTATCTGTCTGGCCATGAGCGGTGCTAATCACAACCGAATCAGCTCGAGGGTGAGAATTTAAAAAGTCAATACCCTCGGGAGCCTGATATAGCCTGTTCGACTTCCGAGGAAGTGGGGCTAAAGCCGACGGTTGCTTCCAAATAGTAGAAGCAAGGTTGGCATGAGGCTCAATCCAGGGTGGCGCCAATGTAGGAGCTGTCTCGGGCAGGTCCAGGTGTTCAGCGAGTTTCTTACGCTACAGATCCGGCTCCAAGGAATGCCACTTGTGAACCTCCTGGATTTTGCATACAACTCCATAAAGGAAGGATCCTCCGGAGGAGACTTTGGAGGAGTCCTAGGCCTGGGTTTAGATGGATAGCGTGGCTCATCGTCCAGCTCGGAGCAACCGTCGGAGTTGTCCGAGGAGGAAGAGGAAGACTCCCTCTCCTGGCAAGGGGGAGGAACGGACCCCTTGGAAGGTCCTCGGGGAAGCGTATCCTGCCCCGCCCTGGAACCAGAGGGCTCGCCCCTGGTGTCTGGAGGTGGGAAGGGAGTCTGTCATCGCGGACGTAACGGAGCTGGAATCGGCACCGTCATCGTGAGATGACTCTCCACCTCTCTAGTGAGCTGAGCCTTGGCCTCAGCCCACCAGGAGACCAAAGTCTCCTTCAAGTCCACCGGTGGCTGAGGGGGGGGTGGTGGTGGAGGAGGAGGAGGAGGAGGGGATACGGGTATTGATTGTACCTGTAAGGCGCGTATCCATAACCCGACGGTGGGAAACCCGGCATCGGGTATTGAGGCACCAGGTACTGCGGTGTCGGATAGGCCGGCATCGGGTACTGGGGCATCAGATACTGCGGAGCCGGGTAAGATGGCATCGGATACCCGGGAGCCGGGGGGGTCTGCAGGAGATGGTCCGGTCGGAGGGCCCACGGGTGGGCCTGGAGCTGGAGGCCTGGTGGGTGGAAGGCCCGGCGTTGAAGCGGCATCCAAGCATTGAACTTTACTGCGAGGCGCTGACACGAGCTAACAGTGGGAAAGAACTGGAAGGCAGGCATGGGGGACAGCCCCTTTACACTGACGCCGCATGACGTCGGTCACCTGACGTCGGGGCGGTCTGCCGCCAGAGACTGCTAGCTAGAAATTTTTATGTTAGGTCCTGATGCCAGCCGGCATCAGTCCCATATGCAATTACCTACTGCAAGAGCCCTCTCGGAGTAAGATATGTACTTCCCTCGAAAATCATCTCTGACAATGTTACTAGCAACAATAGCAAGGAGATTCTCCAGGCCTTCAACAACCACTTTGCTATGGCAGGCCTAGCATTTGACAATTCACCAACATCCGTGTTATGTTCTCAGGTTAGTGCACAGATTCCTGAACCTAACACCACTAATGCGGTCTTCTCATTCCTTCCTGCTTCGTTGAAAGAGGTCGAAGACCTCCTTCTACAGTTGGACATCAAGAAAAGTGCTGGTGTTGACTCTCTCGACCCCTACTTCTTAAAGATTGCATACCACGTCCTAGCTGTACCAATCACACACCTATTTAACTTATCTTTGTCCCAGGGGACTCTTCCACACTTATGGAAAATTGTCCACGTCATTCCTCTGTTTAAATCAGGGGATCCCTGCAATCTAAATAATTACAGGATGATATCTGTCCTACCAATATTGTCTATACTGCTGGAAAAAATTGTGAGTGCTCAGTTGAAAACCTACCTAGATAACAAGAACCTTCTAAACCCTATGCAGTCTGGTTTCAGAGCCAAGCACAGTACCATTACGGCTCTGGCCAAAATGACTGACGATTGGCAACGAGAGCTGGAAAACAAAAAATTTGTATATGCCGTGTTCCTGGACCTTAGCAAGGCCTTCGACACTGTCTACCACTGCCTGCTTCTTTCCACCCTAAAAGTGATTGGTCTGGACCTGACCTTACAGATAGGCTTCAGCAGGTCAAGGCCGAAGGGGATATCTCTCCACTCAAACCATTAAAAAGAGAGGCGTTCCACAGGGATCCATCCTGGGGCCTCTATTGTTTGCCATTTATATAAACAATATTGATGTTGGCATCAAGGAGGCCAATATTCACCTTTTCGCTGATGATACGGTGTTGTACCTAAGCCGCCCAACTCCGGAAGCCGCCTGTGGAGATATACAAACAGAATTCAACTTGTTGCAGAATCAGCTCCTGAATAAAAAAACTCTTACTCAATGCCAAAAAAACAAAAGCTATGCTGTTCTTTCTGGCTACTTATTCGGCGAACCCTACTATCTCTGGCTCCTTACCTCCCATAAACACTTTACTAGGAGACAGGTTGGAATTTGTTATGAAATTCAAGTACCTCGGGGTCTGGCTAGACCACAGACTCTCCTTCATGGAGCATGTCGAGGATCTGCTGAAATGTTGAGGCAGAGGCTTCATAGGAATCATAGGAAGATACTGAGCTGAATGGACTTACGTCCTATATGCTCGCCATGATCATCTAATTTCTAATCTGATACATATTCCTATCCCACTTGGATTTAAACTCAGCAATAGATTGGCTGGCTACAACCTCCAATGGCAGTGCATTCCAAGCATGCACCACCCTTTGGCTTGGTCTCCTCTTTAGAATAAACTGCCTCTAGCTGGCCCGGTGGCGCTGACAGCTGAGGTGCTGTTCACCTTACCTCGCGCTATGCCGGAGACCCATGTTCAGGAATGAGCACGGGTCGTCGGGGGTTGGCAGGGTTGGGAGGGATTGAGCATCCGAGGGACTGCTCTCCCTCTCCGGGGAGGGGGGTCTGCCAGTGATCAGCATTGACTGGCTCCTAGTGGCAGCTGGGGGGCACTGCACCAATGCTGTCGAAATTTAGGGGCAGAGATGGGAATGACATCTGGAGGGAGCGCGTGCAGACGCGTGCGCATTCTCTCCACTGATGTCCTATATGCTTCTCTCGGCAGGGGAAAAAAGTAGAGGAAATGGAGCCCTTGCCATGGATGACGATAGTCCCCTCTCACAGCGTCGCTGGGAAGGCATCTCCCCCGAACTGGATCCGGACTGGTGGTTGAGTACCTCCCCAGCTCCCGCCACGAGGGGTAAGTCATGGGGACTGAAGGGGAAGGGGTATGATACCTGGTCAGCACGGAGGGGGGACGTCAGATGGTTAAAGGCGAGGGGCTCCCAGAAACAACATGAACGAAAAAAAAAAAAGAATAAACTGCCTCCTGACCAAAGATTCCAAGATGCAGTTAGTTCAATCCACGTTTCTATCCCTAATTGATCATGCCGATTTCATTTATAGTCAGTGTCTCACAGCCTCCTGTCTTACTAAACTGGACACCTTATACCACAGAGCCTTGAGATTCACAACTGGCCTACCTGTCACCACCCACCACTGTTCCTTATATGCAGCTGTGGGGTGGACCTCCCTTCAGTACAGAAGGAATAGAAATTCGGCTCTCTGGACTTACAGAACTATTACCAACAAATTACCCCAATACATTTCCGACTGTTTGCCGTTATACGTGGTAGGCAACTACACACTGAGAAGCTATTCTCTGCTTCTACTGAAGGTACTTAGTGCCAATACACGCTTTGGGAGAGCGGCCATAGGCTTTGTGTTGCCCTCACTCTGGAACAAACTACAGAAATCTATGAAACTGAGTCTTCTGTTAGTCTTACCACCTTCAAGACCTTGTATGCTAAGGCTGTCAAGGAGCTCTGCAGCTGTTTCCAGCACGCTTAGCGTGCTAGGGTGCCTACTGCTTACCTGCCCACTACATCTCCACCTAACCTGGCCCCTTGATTGTCTCCACCTATTGTCCTGCCCTGATATGAGCTAGAGGTGCTCTCTGAGGTACTCTACTCTAAAGGTGGTGAAAAGAAATGAGTGAGGCACCAAGGTCTGAATTATGTGGATAGGATAACCCAGACAAGGAGAGGTAGGAGTCAACCTAGTGCTTCAATGCCCGCAGGGCATTTATTTTGTACCAAAGGGTAGAGAGACACAGTCACAAGAGGAAGGAAGGGTTGCCCGAGAACAATAGGGCAATAAACAGAGAAATACTTTATCTATGACTACTAAGATTATTACCACACGAATAGACTATAGACCTACTGTCACTCTTATTCTGAAATTATTCTACACTTCAATACTCTTAGATGAGGATCAGATGACATAAGTCACTCAGAAGTGTACTAGGGTAATTATCACCACACATTTCCATCAGAGTCTAGATATTACAAGAGTCCAGGGATCCGGCGTCCTCATGTACACCGTCAGTTCTTCATTGGTAGCTACAAGGGAAATAAAACAGAACTGTAGAACCCTAATCACATTTCCCAGCAAAGACCTAGTTAAGGCCACTGGGGTGGTGAGAGGTTTGGTAAACAGATCGTATGTTTCTTTGGCAAAAGCCCACTCTCTCCAAGGCTGCCGGAATGAAGAACTAGAGCAAATGGTTCCTGAGATAACACACTGAAAACAAAGGGTTCCTCGGCCAAAACCCACTTCCAGGGTTGCCAAGGACAAAGATAGATCAAGACCTGCGTGGCGATGAATCCAATGGAGGACTATCACGACCTGACTGATGCTACGGCACTCCAAGGGCCAGCTAAACTCAGAAAGAACTCTGACAGGACCAGGAACCAGAAGAATCTGAAGAGATGATGGTTGGTTCTGCAGTCATAGGATCAGGAACTAACACAAAAACAAAGAAACGGCGGATGCGTCCCGTACTGGGCTTCGACGGACTTGACTTTCGGCGAATGACCAGGGAGGGCACAGACCAGGTTCTCCAGGATGAGCACACTGTTCTGTAGAGGGCGACCAACTTCAGGACATCTGGAACAGAAACCATACGGAATGACACTGGCATGGCTGTCGTGATGCGTTTCGGCAGACGTACCTTCAAGCTGTGAAAAATAAGAAAAGGCGGGTACGACTTGTACAACTGGTGACGGACTCGACTTTCAGCGGACGACATAGACGGACGTAATGAGCTGATGGATGATCCCACAGGAGTGAAGAATGCTGAGAAGACATCTTTTTCTGAGCAGAGACTGATTCTGAGTACGTAGTATTACAGACCACACTATGGGACTGCAGTGTGGTAGAAGATTGAGACTGTCTTCATAAAGTAGTAACCATATAACTGAAAGGTGCCCAGAGAACTGTGGAATGATACAATAATTTGCCAGGGGAGGGCAAATTATAAATTATGGGGTAATTATTACTGATGGGGCCAATGTCCAGGTGCTTAGAGCAATAGTTCAGATACTTAGAGCAATGCTCAGGTACTTAGAGCAATAGTTCAGGTACTTAGGGCAATAGTTCAGGTACTTAGAGCAATAGTTCAGGTACTTAGGGCAAATAGTTCAGGTACTTAGAGCAATAGTTCAGGTACTTAGGGCAATAGTTCATTTCATAAGCAGTACAGTTGTTACAGTAGCTCCGCAGTATAGGTGAATTGAACACTCATAGACAAACCCCTCTTCCTAAATGTAGGGTCTTCCTGAATAGGATCTCTTCCTGAATAGGATCTGGCTATCCCTGGATGTTTCGGCTAAGGCCTTCCTTTAGTACCACTAGGCTGGCTTGCCTTATTACACTGGGCTGGGGCCTTCCTTTAGTACCACTAGGCTGGCTTGCCTTATTACACTGGGCCGGGGCCTCCCTTTAGTACCATTAGGCTGGCTTGCCCTATTACACTAGGCCGGGGCCTCCCTTTAGTACCACTAGGCTGGCTTGCCCTATTACACTAGGCCGGGCCTCCCTTTAGTACCACTAGGCTGGCTTGCCCTATTACACTAGGCCGGGGCCTCCCTTTAGTACTACTAGGCTGGCTTGCCTTATTACACTGGGCTGGGGCCTCCCTTTAGTACCGCTAGGCTGGCTTGCCCTATTACACTAGGCCAGGGCCTCCCTTTAATACTAAGCTTTACCTCGGGCCTAATGCCCTACTTTTACCTCGGGCCTGATGCCCTACTAAGACTTGGGCCTGGTGCCCCACTTTATATTGTGCCTGGTGCCCCACTTTATATTGGGCCTGGTGCCCCACTTTATCTTGGGCCTGGTGCCCCACCTTATATTGGGCCTGGTGCCCCACTTTACATTGGGCCTGGTGCCCCACTTTCTATTGGGCCTGGTGCCCCACTTTCTATTGGGCCTGGTGCCCCACTTTAAATTGGGCCTGGTGCCCCACTTTCTATTGGGCCTGTATTGCCCCTTTAAGTTCTAAGAGTGGCAGGGCTCCTTTAAATCTGCAGCTCTCTAAGAGCTGCTGTCACTCAGTAGCCAAGACCCCGCCCGAGTCCCGGCCCCTAAATGAATATTTAACAGGCCGCTATTCAGGCCTCGATGGATGGCCCCTCCTTTGGGTGTCACATTGCCCCGCCTCCCCTCCGCATACTTAATTTTGGGTCCTGACGACCCGCCTCCCCTTGCGGCGCTCAGCCGCTCTTCTCAGCGCCTTCAGTGCGCTTTAAAAAAAAATGAAGTCTCTCTTTTAAACAGGCGGTCAGCACGCTTCAAGTACTGCCGCCGACTCACCGCTCCGCCGTCCTCTGGAGGGTTGCTGTGCTGTCAGGAGACGGGAGGGATGCTGGCAGTGGGAGGGAATGTGCAGGCAGATGAGGGGGACAAACAGGGGGCCTACGATGGCCGACAGATGAGCGGTGATGCGGCTGGCAAGGCTGCCGACTGGGGACCGAAAATTAAACTATAAAAACTCGGGGGGGGGGTCAAAACAAGAAATCGACGGGGCTACACAGCCCAAACCGCGGCAAATGGCCGATCACTTTCTTCTGGTGCCCCGATGGCACCGCGGACCAAAACGGAGCTATTGATGACTCTTCACTGGCTGGAGCCAGAGCAGGCACACAGACTGGCCCTCGGGGAACAGCTTCAACCACCAGGTAAGCTCTACTGGTTCCCCTTAACCATCTGCATCCTCTCTGCTCCACAGCCAGCAGGAACTCCCCCAGAAAAACTGTTAAACTTTTTAAAAACAAACCCTCAGGTTCTGGAGTGTTTGGAATGGAATGCTGTGCATGAGCTGCTCAGCACAGCATTCCATCCAAGCCATTGTGACATGTGTTGCTATTGAATCTGCTTTTTGACCATACTGTAAAGTGCACAGAGCACTTTTCTGTACTATTTTACAGTTTCCCTTTATAAGGAGATGAATCTTTACTTTTAGGGGCCCCTTATCATAGTACCTTGCTGCCTTCACCTATAGCAGGCACCCTGAGCACCTGTAAACCCCTAGTTTATTTACTGATTTTAGTTTTTCTGGGATGCCCCAACTTTGGAGCATTACACTATACCCCCCCTTTTTTTCTGCTAATCCACTACCTTTCTTACCCTCAGACTCCTAACATATATGTCCCCAGCCCATCTACCATAGCACCCCTCCTAGAACAGCTGCAGTCCTGTACCCCTTCCCTCCATATCTGCCCCTTATGTTTGTATATGTCCTGACCAATGATATGCCATGCTGTTTGAAAATGTTTTAACATGATGGCTGTTTCAGAATGTTTTAATTCCCCTTCTCAAACCATTCTCCCTAACCTTGTTTACCCTATACCTGAAATATTTGCTATTGTTCTGTGTATTTTTTTTTCTCTGTCTGTATAATTATGTCTATTTATTATTTGTACATAAAAGTGTTATTCTTGACCTTGTGTAATGCAGGTCCATCTTGTAAATGAGCCTGCTCAATGGTGTTCGCCTGGATAAAGACTTGATTGATTTATAATCACAAAACAAAATCACTACTTCACACATTCAAAAAGTAAACAAAATACCACCATCTTGCCTCTCGTTAACATTGCTGGCAGGCAAGCAGTTTCATTCTACAAATAACACCACTGTGGTTTTTTTTGAGCATTTCATGAGGCTTGTTGACAATGCTTTTTTATCCCCGCTAACACTCTGTCTCACCAGATAATGCTTATTCTCCCAAAACCTGTCAGCCATGTCTGTCTCGCTCTCTCTCGCACACTTCTTAAGTCCAGTCACCATTTACTTTCTTGCTTTCTCTCCCACTTCTCAAGTCCCACCGCCGTTTACCACACTCATCATCTCTCACCTCCCTCAACTACGGAAGCCACTCATACTATGCTGTCTGTTATGGAACCGCTAGCAGTTGCTCACAGCTCACACCATGCTGTCTCCACTAGGCTCAGCTATGGCAGTCATTCATAGCTTATAACACGCTCTCTCTAAAAGGAAAAAAAAAGGAAAAATGATATAAAAAACAAACTTAACAGTGGCAGCAACTGTATGTATGGGGCGGCAGTGGACTGATTCTTATTCTACCTAGCAACACAGGACTTTTTAATGAATTGAGGAATGATATTAAACATGAATAAAAAAATTTCAAACAAAAAATATAACCTTTCTAACAACTTTTAATCATTTAGTTAAAGTTCATTGTATAATTGCAGTAAGGTAGGTAAGGTAAAATGTATTTATATGGCGCCCGATCCCAGAGGCTCTGGGCGCCTGACACAATCAAAACAGGCAAGGTGAACAATAGCAATAAAATAAAGCTCTGAAGGGTTATACAAGAGATTTAAAATTCAGATATCAATAGACAATAATAAATTAATAAATGTATGCTTAAAAACACTGTAGTTAGTCCGTAAAGGCCTGTTTGAACAGATGAGTCTTTAGACCTCTCTCAAATGCCTTCACTGATGGGGCCTCCCTTACAGAGCTGGGAAGTGAGTTCCAGAGGGCCAGGCCAGCCACCTCAAATTCTCGATCATTGGAGGTTTTCAGCCTGGCCCTCAGAACTGCTCTGAGGCCCCTAGTGGAGGAGCGGAGGGAGCAGACCGGAATGGCAGGGCTAAGAAGATCCATCAGGTTGCCAGGGCCCGATATGTATAAGGCCTTATAGGTGAAAAAAACACCTTGAAGATGATCCTCCACCTAACAGGCAGCCAGTACAGATCCTACAGGACCGGGTTCATATGACATGACCTGGACAGGCCCAGCAGTAACCTGGCCACTGCGTTCTGCATCAGCTGCAGCCGGCAGAGGGTCCCTCCACAGACCCTGAAGTATACAGCATTACAGTAGTCAAACTTGGATGTAACAAAGGTGTGTACTAGTGGTGGCAGGTCCTCAGGAGGAACTAGGGGTTTAATGCGGGCAACATTACTTAAGTGGTAAAAACCATTTGGGACAATGGATGACACCTGAGCATCAGGTGTCAGTCTGTCATCCAGGAAGATGCCCAGACTTCTCACCCTAGAGGAAGCCATCAACGGAGTGGTTCCCAGGACCAATCCTGTTGCCACTCTGGAGGCACTCCCATCACGCCCATGATCAGGCTCAATCCCCAGGACCTCCATCTTGTCGGGATTTAGCCTCAACCAGTTGGAGGCCATCCAGTCCTGAGTCTCAGCTAGACAGTTGTTTAGCACTTCCATGGCGTCATTTGTTCCGGGGCAAAAGACATATACAGCTGGGTATCATCTGCATAGCAGTGAAAACCCAGACTGTAACATCTAATTAACTCTCCCAAGGGTAGCATGTACACCACGAACAGCACTGGTGACAGGATCGACCCTGGAGGAACACCACATAGCAACAGCTTTGGGGAGAAGGAGAAATTCCCCATCACCACCCGCTGCTTCCTGACTGAGAGATAGGACTGAAACCAGTTGATGACAGTACCGTTGAGTCCACAATATTCTCTAAGGTGATCCAAAACCACAATGTGGTCCATAATGTCAAATGCTGAAGAGAGATCGAGAGAACAAGAACTGACCGGTCTCCACAGTCTCTCACCCTGAGGAAGTCATTTTGCACCCTGACCAGTGCCATCTCGGTGCTATGCCTAGCTCTGAAACTGAACTGGAATGGCTCATAGATGTAAAAGCCCTCGAGGTGCACCTTGAGCTGCAGTGCCACTATTTTCTCAACAGCCTTCCCTAAAAATGGGGGGTTGGACATAGGTCGATAATTCGCCAGGACATCAGGGTCGAGTGATAGTCTCATCAGGAGGGGCCTCACCAGTGCCTCCTTCAAGGCATCAGGAAAGTTGCCCTCTGAAAGCGAGCACCAGATTATCCTGGGGAACACTGGACCAACAGCCCCGGTGCATCCCACTAGGAGACGGGTTAGGGCCGGGTCTAGTTCACAATAAATAGGCCACAGCTTTGAGATCACCTCAACAACCTCAGCCACCACCACGGCTTAAACTCCTCCCAGACAATAGAAGCACCTGTGCTCCTACCAGGTTGACCACCGTGGGGCGGACCTTGCCCCACTGGGGAGATCCCAGATTGGATAGAAGACACCCTGTCAGAGAAGAACTGAGCAAACTCATCACACAATGCGATTGAAAATGCTTTTTTTGGCTGCAGACAGACTAGATGAAGTAGTCTGTCCACAGTATGAAAAAGCTGAGCTGGTCTGTTCCTCCCTGTGGCAATGTCCCTGGACAGGAACTCTGCCTTCTTACTGTCGCTTGGCCCTTGGTACTCATGATAGTGAGCTCGCAAGACCAGTTTGTGCTCCTTCGAATGGGTCCTCCGCAAGCAATGCTCCAACTTCCAACCCTTGTCTTCATCTTCTTGAGAGCTCCATCAAACCATAAGAGTCTCAAGCGAGAAGATCTGGGTCGTATATGGATCAGTGCAATGGCATCAAGTGCTCCCGAGATGGCCTCATTATAGGCAGCCACCGCCTCACCCATGCCAATCACACATGTAGTACTCACACCAGACAAATCCACTGCCGCCAAAAGTCCCTCTGGGGACAAACCCCTTAAAGGGTGATAGCTGACCATCTCAGAAGGGGAAGGACTATCAGGGGGACCCCAAACGAGAACTCTACTGTGCAATGATCGGATCAAGCGACCCGATCAGTCCTGAAGTTCATAACCTCAAACACCACTGAGAACACCAAGTCTAAAGTGTGGCCATAGTGATGGGTCACAGAAGCAACTGCTTCTGTCAGACCCAGTGATGTCATCAACTGGAGGAGGTCATATCCAAGACATGAGGATTCATCGTCAACCCAGGTATTGATGTCCCCCATAATTAACCATCTGGGGGACCCCAACACCCCATTGATGACAAAATCTGCGACCTCCTGCAAGAAATCTCCCCCCACTCCAGAGGGCAGTAAACAAAGAGAATCCTGCAACCTGTACCTGGACCCCCACCATGCACTGCCACACATTCAAAGGATGAGGTAGAACCCACTGGGTGCACTGCAAAGTTCAGGCTGGATCTAAAACAGATGGCCACCCCCCCCCACTTTCCCACCTCGGGCAGTGCACCACGGAGTACCCAGTGGGGACAGCCGCTTCCAAAACTGGCTCGGCATTGGCTGCCAGCCAGGTCTTCGTAATGCAAGTCAGATCGACAAATGAAATCAAGTCCACAATTGCGATCTTGTGCCTCATTGATCTGGCACTGCCCAGCATGGCCCAAAGGGGACTGGTGGAGACTGTAGGCCCATCAGTTACCTGCCCACTCAGTCTGGTGGGAACTCTGTGAATGGGCACTAAGCACCTAAGTCGGGCCTCTCTCCTGGCTCCATTTGACACCAGGGTGTCTCCTGCTTCTAATCATCCCTATCATGGGTTATGCTTGGATTTTCCCATTGATGGAGTGGGTAAGTCCCAGCATAACCTTAGCTTCACCCTTGACATGGGTGCCTCTGCTGCTGAAAGCAGCCGGGGGGCCTCTTCTGTCTGCTGGCTGCCTTCCTCGCTGTACTGCCCGCCGATCACCAGACCAAAGCTTCACCCTTGACATGGGTGTGTCTGCTGCTGCAACCAGCAGGGTGGGCCTCTTCGGTCCGCCGGCTGCCTTCCTCACTGTACTGCCCACTGATCACCAGACCGAAGCTTCACCCTTGACACAGGTGCCTCTGTTGCTGCAAGCAGCCAGGCGGGCCTCTTCTGTCGAAGAATTGCTGTACTACCCGCCAATCACCAGACCGAAGATACGCTGATGAAACTTGACTGGCCAGAACCATCGGCTCTGCCTGATGACAGGCTGCTGCAGTTCTTTAATTTTTTTGCTACTCCGTCTCCTTCTGGACTTTAAGATAATGTTACATACTGGTTGTGCCTCTCCAAATTGTCCTGTGAATCCTAATTTAAATATGAACCTAAGCCTGTTTACAGCAATTTTACACTCCAAAGGTAGTTTGAAGTGCAAGTTCTCTTAGGCTGCAGGTTTGTAGATTTTAAAGTGTTATAGCTCTCTTTGTTTTAAGGTCCAGTGGTAATCTATCCTGGATCAGAGACTAAGTTTAAAGTGATACAGTTTTTTCTGTTTAGACTAGATTTCATTTGGGTCACAGTTGTAAGCTTTGCCCTGCAAATAATCCAATTTCTGCTTCACTTTCTCTCCTACTGTCTCCTTCCTGCTTGAATTTTTATGCCCCCCCTCTTCCCCCCCACCCAGCATTTATTAAATACTCTCCCTCCCTCCTCGGCACCACCCCTAGGCAATCTTCATCCTTCCTTCTCACTAATGTTGCAACATCACTTAAAGATACAGAGTGCAGCTATTAGGAATAACACTTGTCCTGTCCTCCCCTTAAAGATATTTTCCTTTTTAGGTCACCGCCAAACTGTAAGGGGACACAGTAGGAGAGAAAGTGAAGCAGAAATTGGATTACAACTGTGACCCAAATGAAATCTAGTCTAAACAGAAGAAACTGTATCACTTTAAACTTACAGTTTGGCGGTGACCTTTTACACTCCAAGGGTAGTTTGAAGTGCAAGTTCTTTTAGGCTGCAGGTTTGTAGATTTTAAAGTGTTACAGCTCTCTTTGTTTTAAGGTCCTCCCCCTCCCAAGACCCTTCTTGCTGCGCCACCACCCTTTTCCAATCTTGGACATGGCAACCAGACTAATGTTAATTCTTATACTCCTGCCCGCTCTCTGTTTGCAGCCGCTGAATGACCCTAAATCAGCTGACTCTCTTATCATGGAGCACCCCATGGCAACATCTACAGCACTATTACGTCTGTGCATAGTTGTGGCCCACGTGCCAACTGCATGCCTAACAACACACCCTGGCCTACCTGGCCCAGAACGCATCCAGCTCAGCCAGGGCTTCCCCCTCCCAAAGTCCTGCCTAAACTGGCTGTTCTCTCTGATAAGCATGCAGTTCGAATGAATCCACAAAGACAGCATGAAGATAACCTTAAACACTTTAAAAGTTACTTGGTCAGATTAGTACTCCTGTTACTACTGCTCTCAGGCAACATTGACCCTAATCCCGGGCCCCCTCTATATCAGGGGTTGAGTGCACCGAAACCAGGCACCTTAACCTTTGTGTCACTAAACATCCGCAGCCTGACAGCAATGTTTGATAACCTTCAAGCCTGGGTAGCCCTACATAATCCAGACGTACTGTCTGTGGTTGAGACATGGCTCACTCCCAAGATCCCCGATGGAGCCATCAGTCTGTCGGGCTATTCGATCTTTAGGCAAGATCGTAAATCTGAAAGAGGTGGCGGCTGTGCAATCTACCTTAAGGACAGCCTTCAGGGCATAGTCCTGAATTTACCCAGCCTAGGGTTGTTCACCCAGGCCCTTACCATTAAGGTTCTTCTTGGGGCCCAAAACAAAACTGTCACAATTCTATCTGTCTACATCCCCCCAAAGAACTCAGCCCAAGGTCTCCATGCTGTCACAGACTGTCTTGGAAGCCTAACCCTAAGCTCTGAGGTTATACTCTTAAGTGATTTCAGTATTAATTGGCTTGCCCCTGAAGCTAACCAATTCAAGGATGCAATTCAGGCTATCCACTTTACCCAGCTCATTGAAACACCCACTAGGACTATCTACAGGATGTGCACTAGTACTTTGATTGACTGGGTACTCACCAACTGACCTGAACATGCCTCTAATGCCTCCACCCTCCCGGATGACATCAGTGACCACTCCTCTGTCATGTTCAGTTGGGCTAATAATTTCTCCAAATCGCATCCTACAACAATCACCAGCAGGGTTCTCAAACCTGGTCATGCTGACAGTTTCAAAATGGATCTCCTCAGTGTGGACTGGTCCTCGGTTTTTGAGGCTTCCAACATTGACGGTGCGCTTGACCATTTCATCCTCCTCTTCAATACAATCTGTGACACCCATGCTCCCATAAAAAAAGTGGAAGATCAAAGGCTACTTTAACCCCTGGATGAGGCCTGATACCCTTGAACTAATGAAAAATATTAATGAAAAATAGAGACCACCTCTGGCATATAGCTAGGGTCACTGGCAAGCAGTCTAATATCCTAAACTAGGAATGTGAGAGGAACTACTGTACCAGGACCATCCAATTAGCCAAAAATGTATACTATAAAGATGCCCTAACCAAGAACTGGAATGACGGACAGAAATTCTGGGCTAACCTAAATGAGGTCACTGGGCAAGAACCCAAAATGGCCACTACTATGCTCTGCGTTGGTGGCTCCTCCATCCTTGACCCTACATCTATCACCAACACCTTTAACAATGCCTTCATCGACTTGCAGCATGTTCTCCCCACCGACTTCTTCTCCCCCACCATCTCTGCTACACCCATGCAATCCCCATTGCATCCCCCCTTTCACTTCAAGACTATTACCTTCGGAGAAACCAGAAAATATCTGCGCAAAGTGCTTGGGAAGGGGAGATTCAGTGGGGATAATCTCTCTCGGAATTGAAGAAATCCTGTCCCCTCTCACCCATATCCTTAACCTCTCGCTCCATCTTGCAGTATTCCCCCCAAAATGGAAAGCTGCAGTAGTCACCCCTGTGTACAAGAGTGGGGATCATGTCCTCCCTGGGAACTATAGACCCATCTCTATACTACCACCACTCTTGAAGGCCCTTGAATGAATCATTGCTGACCAACTTGTCAATTATCTGGACAAGCACATGCTCCTATGCACAGAGCAACATGGCTTTAGGGCTGGGCATAGCGCCACTACAGCCCTCCTGGAATACACAGGCTTCATCCACAAATCCCTCGATCTTGGCCAGCTAGTCAGGGCTATCTATATTGACCTAACAAAGGCCTTTGACACGGTCAACCACGCCCTCCTAGTTGACCAACTCACTGCCATAGGCCTTGCCCCTGAGGCGGTTGCATGGTTCCGCAGCTACCTACACTGCTGTTCACAGCAAGTCAGAATAGATACCTTTCTCTCTGACACCTAGCCTGTGTGCACAGGAGTCCCACAGGAGTCAATACTGGGACCCCTCCTCTGCCTATTTCTGAATTGCCTCCCCCTAGCCAGTCAATGCCATATCCTCCTCTACGCGGATGATGCGGTTATGTTTTCTAATGGCTCTGACCCCACTGCTCTTGAGCATCAGCTACAATGTGACTTCACCGGCGTTGAGTCCTGGTTCAAAAATCATAAATTGATAATGAACTACAAAAAAACCAAAAACATGTTGTTCACCAGCCTTAAGAACAACCACAAAAACTACCCGCTATCAATATGTGATGGGGTGGTGTTCCTCTTGAATGTGTTCATCACTTCAAATATCTCGGAATCACTCTTGACAGCTCGCTGTCCTACGCCCTCCACATAGACATCACAGCTAAAGCAATCAACAAACGCTTTGGGCTACTATCACCATAGGCAGAGCCTGACCCCTGAAGCCCTCAGCATAGTGGTCCACAGTTCAGTGGGTTCCCTAGTGGACTATGGACTGCCAATATATGACTCTGCCACAGATACTGCCCTCCGACATATAAAAATTGCCCTTAACAATGCCTGTAGGCTCACCTTAGGGGCACACTGACTAGCCCACACCTGCGATCTCTACGCAAAGGCTCACTGGCTAATGCTCTTTGGTCACTTAAAATATCAATCCTGCCTCCTGACCAAAAAGATCTGCCTTGGTCAGCTCCCGACTGGGGTCCAACAACTCCTAGTTCCCAGCACTAATCCCAGGCCCACCCAAAATTCAGAACTGCAGTCCTTCCTGGCTCTAAAATGTCAGATATCGCAAGGACACTATCAGGCACTTTGTTGGTTCAGCTACCTCCATGAGAACATTATTAGCCTGCCCACTCTGTGGACCTTCAAAAAGAACCTAAAGAACCATTTAATACAGGAATCTCAATGTGTCTGCCATCGCTAGCACCTAGCATAGGCATCTCCTACCATCTGCCCTTCTGCCAGATAACTCTCTCTCTCTCTCTCTCTCTCCTCCTCCCTCTCTCTCTCGGACACCCAGCACCTGGGGGTCAACCCCCACCCCATCTCTCCAGCACTTCTACATGCTAACCCCCTCATGTTGCTGACAACTAACAGGCTCCCTGTTAGGCACAGTTATTTAATCTGTTCCTGTATGTATCTGACTGTGTTTACTTATTCCAGTTTTAGTTTTCACTGTATTTTTTGCATTCCTTTGTTTAAAGACCAAATGTACCTAAATGTTCTCATTCTAATTCTATTGTCTTGTTTGTCTCAATTCTCTGTATAATCACCTACTTGTTCTAAATGTACTAACGTGGAACCTATGCAAAGAGCTCTGAGCTCAATGGTTAATCTGAGATCAGAAATAATAAATAAATAAAAAATAACCCACACCCTGTCATGGATTATTGCTTAAAAACTTTTTGGGAGCAAATGTATAAGAATGGCAGGATTAGAACCCGCCACCAGTAATTCTGCGTGTGGGGGAAAGCCTGTAGTGAAATAGCTTCTACAGAAAGAAATTACTTACAAGGTTAACGCAGTTTTCCTTTTAGCAAACTAGTACAGGACATCCAAAGATTAATACAAAGGGACACAGCCAATGACCATTTGTGATCCTTTTAGTTAAAAGTGGTTGTTGACCAAATCTCAAACTCAGCAATCAAATCCCAAGATTTAAAGTTCTAAGTAACATATGTTGTCATTAGTTTTTGATTGCTGAAGTAGAATATGCTGTCCTTCTGAAGTGGTTGGAGCGAAACTCAGGCATCCCTTTCACCTGTCACTGAGCATGTATAGCGATCAATGTTAATGGTACTGTACACTTTTGCCCTGATTTTAAAATTATTTAAAAAACTAAATGCCATCTACCTGCTTTAAATAAAGAATTAAATTTTGCCTGTGACTGGCAATCTCCCTCTCCCCACGTGGGGCACATATTTTAGTCTCCCATATCAGCCAGAGGAGGGGGCACAGCTTTAATAACAGCTTCAGTGCAGGCAGATGAAGAACACAGTGACCTAACAGCTGTCGTGCCACTGTTACACCCTCCCCCTCCAAGTACTGCAGAGATCTTGTCATGGACTCCCTCTCTACCTAGGATCAGCAAACAAGGATTAAGTGCTTTGTGCTAAGAGAACGTACTGCTCCATAAAAGCATGTTGTCTGAACTATTAAAAAAAAAAAACGTTCCATTAACCTTTTTCACTCACTGCTTCAGGAAACCAGGGACTGCCGTCTTTGCCTGAGCCCAGATAAAATCTGCAGAGACCAGTCTTCTGCAGCTGTAGCCCAGAAGATGTGATTATTCACATGACAGGTACACCACGGGCAATCACTGTGCAAGCTTCCCCTCACAGTGCCACCAATGTGTCATGTTTATTCACAAGTTCAGGGTTATTAACTAAATGGCAAGCAAAAGGACTAACGTCTATATGGCTCTGTATTTACCTATGAGACCTAAGTACACCACCAGTGATCACAGTGCAAGCCTCACCACACTGGCCCAGCAACGTGCCATGTTTAACCATGACAGGTCCACACAGGCGATCACAGTGCAAGCTTCCCCACACTGCCCCACCCATGTGCCATGTTTAACCATGACAGGTCCACACAGGCGATCACAGTGCAAGCCTCCCCACACTGCCCCACCCATGTGTCATGTTTAACATGGCAGGTCCACACAGGCAATCACAGTGCAAGCCTCCCCACAAAGCCCTACCAATGTGCCGTGTTTAACCACATGACAGGTCTACACAGGTGATCACAGTGCAAGCCTCTCCACACTGTCCCACCAATGTGCCTCAGCTCTGTCCAGGAGGGACCATAATGTATGTGTGAAGGTAGTTTAGACTTCCATTCCAATTGCGCTCTCATGTTAGATTGCCAGCAAGGGGGCCACTTAGTGCCGACAGTCAATGAGCCACTCCAGCTATAGTGTCCTCGCCCCAATATTTTATTCACTCGTGACCCTAATTCATCTTGTTCCAGGGATCTGCCTAGAGTTCTTGTATCTGCTTTGTGCACTCCTGGTGTAGATGGTTAAAGAGCTAGTGTATTGTATTGCCTGGAATTAATTACTTTCAGAAGTAGTCAGCATGTCATATCTGCTCCTGCCAACCCTCTTCCTGAACCCTTCCTCACTCATGCCTGGCTTTTGACCACCCCTTACCTCCCCATCTCCCTTAACCTCATAGTTCTGGCAACCTCATGGAAGTTTATCAACCTGTTTCGACTCCTACTTTCAGAACTGGCTCAGCCTCCCTTCACACTGGCACTATGCACTTTGAGTCTGCCCAATATGCACAGATGATTTGTATGCTAATTCATTTGTCCTCCATATGCAATGTTTTGCCATTTTGCATGTACTGCACTCAACTTGTGCTCTTTATGTCACCCTCACTGTAACCACATCACCTACCTGGCTGTATTTTATTTGTAACTGTGTTTCTCCCTTTCCCCGGGTCACACTTGGAAACAAGTCTCAGCTCAGTGTGCCTCTCCCGGTTACCAGTTTTGAATAAATATATAACTAAGTAATTTTTTTTTTCTTTTCTCTTCTCTGCCTAACAGGATTAGCTGTGATGATGAATAGCACTAACTGGAGGCTGACATTGTCAGTTGTATTTCTCCCTGCACATCATCAGCATTGTGACTTCACTGACTGTGACATCACTAGTAACCAAGAACAACCAATCTCCTGCGGGTTGACTGGTAACTTGTGACATATGTTACCAATCGGGCAGCAGGGCTTATGATGTAATGTAACCCCCCTGCAAATGGGGGTTCCCAAAAGACTTCCAGGAGCTTGCTTGAATGCTCCAAGCCTGAATGGTGTTTGGCGTTTAAGCCATTTATCAGTGAGTGTTTTTAGAGCCTCTGGTACTGTCTCTTTAAGAGCTGTCTGCTTGCAGACATAATTAGTTTGTATGGGGGGACTGTGTGTTTCTCTACTTGAGTACCACTCGAACTGCTTCCAATTCACTCCATTTTTGCAGTCACTAGGAGTGCAAAGGGAACCTATCTGAAAGATGTAACTGTTTGCCAGAAATCATTTAGAGTAATAATGAAAATACAGTTTGTCTAACCTGCTTTCTTTGCAGTCAGAACTGTGTCTGCCTAGTTCCCAATTCTGGTTTTGAACTGCTGAACTGGACCAATCAGTGTGGGGTAAGCTAGCTCTAAAATGGTGCCTTGGACGAATCAGAACTTGGACTCATAATCTGAGCCAGCCACAAGAGGATTGTATGGGCAGTGACTCTGGGAGATGTAGTTTAGACTTGCGTGCCTTTTTGGACCAACAGCAGCAGTCTATTGTGAGTGACAGCCAATCCAGTCAAGAACTGGGAGGAACTCAAAGGAAGTGCCAGGTTTTGTCTGTTGGAGTTTCAGTTTAGCTCTGGCAGTGAAGGGAAAGGAACCCTGTGTTCTTCAGTGCACAGTTTTAGTCAAAAACATGTAAGGTCCAGAGTTCCGGTCTGCAGCTTGTGTAACTGCTTGTTAGGACTGAATCCATCCTGTGAAGAGAATCAAAGGATATCTGAAGAGTAGAAACCAGGCTCACCCTGTAGAAGACTGGAGAAATTGCTGAATTGTACTCGGTCTGTCAGGAACTGAATCTGCTGTGTGTTCTCCCGGATATTGTGCAGTAATTGCGATCGGGATAGAGAAGCAGCCTGCCTGTTTGCCATAAAAATGTGTGAGGAGTCTCGTGGAGCTCAAGAGTAGCCCTGCTGACATTGAAGGACCCCATCTTGTTTGGAGGTCGTGAGTACTAATTCAGGGTCGCTCCCTGTTGAATTGCCACATTAAATCCAAATGGAATCACTGTACTGCTGACTGTTTAAACTAATTTTTCTTTTCTCTGTGGAAGGGCCCCTACCAGCTGCCACGGTTTGGACTAGCCACTAGGGCTTGGGTACCCAGGGACAGTAACTGGTAGGGATAGGCCTGTGCACAGAGCCATAGGTAGATGAGTAAAGTGATAAGCTAATTAACCTGATTTCCCCCTGTCCTTGTTATATCTCTCTAAATAAATCAGAGCTGCTTGTTTCAGCAAAGTTATACTGCCTGAGGTATTTGTCTATGTTAAAATATTGTACTGTGATTGTTGCACTGTATCTTGTTTTACAGGGGGTCCCAGTGCCTGAACCAGTTCTGGGGGTAAGTGTATACTGTGAAGGTAATTCTGATATACTGTGTAGGCCACTAGGGGGAAGAAAGGGGGGTTGCAGTGTCCCAGAGGGTTGTGACCAAGTAAGTTTAACTATTGCAAACCCTGACCTCTGGGTGGAGGCACCCGCCATTGGATCCAGGCCCCTCAACCTGTTAGTGGCAAATCAGGCAGGGGTAGTAGCCCCTGGGATAGCGCCATCTAGGGGTTACATCTTGGAGGCTCACCGCTGGGATTGTGTGTCCTCTAGTGGCCATATTTACGAACCACTGTTAAGAAAAAATGGGTACCCCGACAGAAGTGGCTGTGCACCGGCTGGTGGAGTGGTGTACTGGGGAGGAGATCGACCCCCAAAATGCTATGCTTATACTGGACATCCCCTTGGGTATCAATACGGACACTGTACAGGGAGTACTTTCCAAGGTGGAAGGTTTACAAAACCCTGTGGTGGTGGGTCGGCATGCTAATCTGCTCACCCACACTTTTCTGGCCCTAGTAGAGTTTAAGGATCCCATAGATAGCTCCAAAGTGCCACAGACCATTACCCCAGAGGGAGCCCTCACTGCTTGGAGAGTGATAACTAAGGACAGTAAAGACCCGAGGGGGAATGAGCCCCCACCACTATCTGAAACTTTTGAGGAGAAATTTGCTAAATGGTTGCTGGGAGAAGGGAAAACTGTGGAGGACTTGAAGAAACTATTCTTGCCACCTGGGGGTGTTCCTCCCCCAACACCTCTCCCGCTCCAGTACCCGTAATGGTGGCTGAACCAATGCAGACTCCTATTTCTGCACCTGCCATTAGTCACGACTCTTACCGAAGGTTGAGGATCTTCTCTGGCACCCTTCCCACCCCCCAAGGGGAGGATGACTGGGAGACCTGGATAGACTATGTTGCCCCCCAAGTGCTAGAATGGCAATGCTCGGAAGCCGAAAAGCAAAAGAGGGTTAGTGAGAGCCTCCGAGGTCCTGCCCTGGCTACCATTCGTGCTAAACGGGCCAGTAACCCTGAAGTGACTGCACAGGCCTATCTTGAGGCCCTGGAGAATGTGTATGGGAGCCCAGATTCTGATGAGGACCTATGGTGGAGAGTAACAGATGCACAACAGTACCAAGGGGAGTTGTTGTCTGTGTATGTATCTCGCTGGAAAAATTGTTGCAAGAATGCCTCAGAAAGGGTAGTTTGTCAGCGATTGAACCCAACCAGGCTGGACAGGATCCTTAAGTCTGCCCTCTCTCAGAACTGCTGTTGCTTCAGTTACGCCTGGCAAATCGACTGGAATCCCCACCCTCCTATGATGAGTTAATGAGAGAAATTCGAGGAGTTGAAAAAGGCGACCTCGGAGGGACCTGCACCAATAGCTGCGGCTACACCCGAGTGACTGAGGGTGACCCATCAAGTGAAGTTCAGGGCAGAGGTTGACAGTCAATGAGTGCTCTGACACGGAAAAGATATGCCACAATGGGGCGAACTGTTGAGAGAGATCCGAATTCAAAAACAGTCCCTTTATGAAGGCCACGCCTGCAAGTCACGGGCCCTGACCTACATCCGACTGCATCTGCTATGGGGTGGGGTACCCACCCATGTATCTCCTGCTGATAACAGCTCCGAACTCGATTCCTTGACCATGGAAGTGGAGAAACTGACGAGATGTCTCCAAATGCTTATCACATGAACAGAGATGGCACCAAGGTTTCCAGTTAGTATACCCCTGCCCTGGCTCCCCCGTGTGGTGCCTCGCCAGCTCAAACTCCAGAAAGTATGTTTTGCTATAATTGTGGGAAGGACGGCACATGAAAAGGGAATGCCGGTCCCCAAAAGACACTGATAAAGTTGCATATAGGCTACAGGAGAGCTTCGGAGAACAAATCAGTGGTTAAGAGGTGCACGAAATGATCCCAGTGAGGGCACCAAAAATGCTAACTCACGCCCTTTGTGGCAAGGTCAGTTGCCCAGGCCCCACTACCGCCTCTCCAGACTGGTCCAGAATAGTGGGTCCCTCCATGGAGACCACTGTAAGGTGAATGGAGTGTCTACAAGAGCTGTATTAGACAGTGGCTCCCAAGTGACAATTATGTTCCAGGATTGGTATCAGAAGCATTTGTCAGACGTACTTTACAAACCATTAGAAGGACTGCATGTATGGGGTTAAATGAGAAGGCCTACCCCTATTCCGGTATATCCGAATTTGGCTGTCTTTCCCAACCTCCTGACTGGAGTGGCCAACAAGTAGAGACCCTAGCCTTAGTGTGTCCCCCACTGGACTGTATGATGGTGTCCCTTGTTGATTGGAACAAATGCTCATATGTTCGGAAGGCTGGTACAGTTGTGTTATGAAAAACAGGGGTCAAAGACTAGTAGAGCTTTAAGAGTTCCGCTTTAATTAAGAAGGCCTATGAGGCACAGAGAGATGCTGAAAAATAGAACCAGAGGAACCGGTCGGAATTGTATGGAAGAAGGATCCTGAGTCTCTGATCCTGGCGCCAAATGCCCAGTGTACCTTACAGGAGAGGTCCGTATCAGAAAGGATGTTAAGAATAAAATATTAATGTTGGATGCACCAGGCGATGGAAAATTGCCAGAGGGACTGCTGGTCAAGCCTAGTATTTGCCCGCTAGAGCCCATGCTTATGCCGAAGGGAATGGTCCAAGTTCATAATGTGTCTGAAAGAGACATTCGAGTAAATAGAGGTTGCATCCTGGCTAATGCATTGTGCAGACACTGCAGTGCTACCCAGCAGCAAGAGTTCAAGGAAGAATGACAGAGTAATGCCTGACTTGTTTGATTTCGGCGACTCCCCGCTGCCAGCTGAATGGAAAGTGAGGATCAGTGAGAAGCTTGCCCAGAGAGACAAGGTGTTTTCTTTAAAGGAATGGGACGTAGGATGTGTGCAAGGAGCTGAGCACAATATCCGGCTGCATGACGAAAGACCATTTCGTGAGAGGTCTCGACGCCTGGCACCTGCTGATATAGATGATGTGAGACGGCATCTGCAAGAGATGTTAGCTGCTGGTGTAATACAAGAATCCAGAAGCCCTTATGCTTCCCCCCATTGTGGTAGTGAGGAAAAAGAATGGGACAGTAAGGATGTGCGTGGATTATCGCACCTTAAACCGGCGGACTATCCCTGATCAGTACACAATGCCCCGCTTTCAGGATGCTTTGGACTGCCTAAACGGGAGCAAGTGGTTCTCTGTGCTGGATCTCCGCAGTGGGTACTACCAGATCCCGATGGCCCCAGAGGACCGTGAGAAGACAGCCTTTATCTGTCCGCTTGGCTTCTATGAATTCATGAGGATGCCTCAAGGGATTTCAGGTGCCCCAGCCACTTTTCAACAATTGATGGAGCGTGCAGTGGGGGACATGAACTTACTAGAGTGCCTGGTATACCTAGATGATGTTATTGTGTTTGGCAGCTCACTGGAGGAACATGAGAGCAGATTATTTAAGGTATTGGACCGACTGGGACTTTGGCCTTAAACTGTCCATTGATAAGTGTCAATTCTTTCAAACATCAGTAAAGTATATGGGACACATAGTATCCACCGAGGGAATAGAGACCAACCCAAGTAAAGTTGAGGCCTTGACCACCTAGTCACAGCCCAAAAATCTAAAAGAACTACAAAGATTCCTGGGATTCTGTGGTTATTATCGGCGTTTCATCAAGGACTATTCAAGAGTGATCCGTCCTTTACTTAACCTTACTCAAGGGTATACCCCAACCCACAAAAAAAACCAAAAGTCAGCATCCCTCAAGACTGAAAGAGTGTATTTTCGTCCGAGTGAAGTATTTGGGGCCCACTGGACTCCTGATTGTGAGACTGCTTTTCATGAGATCATATATCAACTTACCCATGCTCCAGTGCTGGCCTATGCCGATCCAAGAAAACCTACGTCCTGCACACTGATGCTAGCTTGCAAGGTTGGGGGCTGTGTTGTACCAAGAGCACGAGAATGGCCTGAGACCAGTGGCCTTTGCCAGTAGAAGCCTGACCCCATCCGAAAAGAACTATCCTGTACATAAGTTAGAGTTCTTAGCTTTGAAGTGGGCTATTGTTGACCAATTCCATGAGTACTTGTATGGGGCTAAAATACTAGTAAAACTGACAATAATCCTTTGACCTATGTGCAGACCTCAGCGAAGTTGGATGCCACTGGCCATAGGTGGCTTTCTGCATTATCTACATATGACTATGCTTCTATCAATGAGCAGAATCTGAACCACATAGATGCTGATGCTCTCTCCGGAGGCCTGTTCCCCAGAATGATTGGGTCCGATTGGCAGAACCTGACATTCGGCACTCTGCGGAAGTTTGACCGGAGGAACAATGTCCACGGACGCAGTGGACTGCATGGTGGATTGCTTGGGACCCTCTGAGAATTGCATACCTGCTGCTTATTGCCACTTTTCTGCAATAGACATTGGTGCACTGCCTCAGCTGGACAATGACATATTTGGCGGCTCAACTCACGATCCCATGATCAAAGCAGCTTTAGAAGCCCTCTATGCAGGAAAAGATGTGTCCAAATTACGCTCCACTGATTTGAGAACTGCACTGTTGTACAAAGAAGGTCCTAAGTTGAAACTGATCAATAAACTGTTATACAGAGAAACAGTAGACAGAGGGGACAAGTAGACAAACAACAACTAGTGCTGCCCACTGCCTTCGAGACTCAGTACTGATGTCCTTGCACAACCACATGGGCACCTCGGTATAGACAGAACACTTGACTTGGTGAGATCCAGATTCTATTGGCCTAAGATGGGGCTGATGTGGAGACAACACATTCAGACTTGTAGTCGCTGCTTACAGAGGAAAGCTTTGCCCAGAGGGCTGCCCCTTGTTAACATCACCACCAGTGCACCCATGGAGCTGGTCTGTATTGATTTTCTGAGTTTGGAGTCAGATCAAAGAAATATCAGTAATGTGCTGGTGGTCACTGACCATTTCACAAGATATGCCCAGGCTTTCCCCACCAAAGACCAGAAAGCATCCACTGTGGCAAAGTACTTGTAGAAAACTTTTTGTTCACTATGGGCTCCACAAAGAATCCATTCTGATCAAGGGAGAGACTTGAGAGTCGTCTGATCAAAGAGATGCTTTCTCTGTGGGGAGTGCAAGTCCAATACCACCTTACCACCCCAGGGGACCCACAGCCTGAACGTTTCAACCGCACTTTGCTAGATATGCTAGGCACCCTACACCCAAAGGACAAGCCTAGATGGAGCCAACAAATTAGCACCCTGGTACATGCTTATAACTGCACCAAAAGTGATGCCACTGGTTCTCCCCTACTGCCTGATGTTTGGAAGAGAAGCTCGACTGCCAGTAGATGTGTGTTTGGGGTCTCTCCTGATGGGGTTCAAGCTGACAACTATTTACAGTATGTGCAAAAGTTAAAGGCCCAGCTAACTCATGCGTACCAACTGGCTCAAACCATGGCTGCAAAAGAAATCTGGCCAACAAAGAAAGGTATGATAAAAGGTGAAAGCACAGGAACTCCAGGAGGGAGATCGGATATTGCTAAGAAATCTGGGACTGCATGGCAAACACAAGATTGCTGACAGATGGCACCATCTCCCTCACATTGTAGTGGGCAAACTAGATGATCTGCCAGTGGTACAAAGTAAGGCCTGAGAATAATTCAAAAGATGTAAAACAATGCATAGAAATCATTTACTGCCCATTGGACAAATCTTGATTGAGTCTGAGCCCCAGAAGATGCCCCTCTGGACCAGTGACTAGAGGTGCTGCTAAGAAAAGATCAAGAAAGTCTGCACCTACAGAAGCAGAGTTAAAGTGTTCCCCTCCACAAGTTCCAGTTGAGCATGACTGTCAGTCCATATCAGAAGAAAGTGAGAGTGACTTTGAATACTATCCTTCTTACGAACTGAGTCAATTGTTTCGGGGCAATCCTCTAGTCAATACTGGAGATGAAGCTGGGCCTTCTGGACTGTCTAAGCCCCCAGCTTTGTCCCTGGAGCCAATGCTCCCAGAAAGTGAAGTGCAAAGCATCAGATCAGATGAAATGGAATCATTGTGCATGGTTGAACTGTTTGAGCTTTCAGGGAGGAAAATGATGGATTAGGGCAGACTGGTGATACACCAGAACAAGAAGAGTATTTTGAGTGCCCTGACAGTCCACTGCCAGTGTCGAAAGCCCTCCATGCGAGCCAAATGTTGTGGACTCAGAAACTGTAACTCCTGGAGCTGAAAGTGCCCCAAGTTCTAGCCTCTCTACCCCCATGGAGACTCCCTGACAAGTGAGGACAATGCTGAAAATGAGGCTCAGAGTGCAGAGACTGTAACAGTTCCCCTAGAAAGACTGGTCGAGCTGTAAAGCCTGTGGTGCACCTCAGTTATGATTTTCTTGGGAGGCCTGTGGACTTGCCTCTCAATGTTGTCCATAAAGGAGTGTATGTGTCCCCAGGCTCATTGCCCAAACTGAGCGTCAGTGCTAACTCAAGTTACTTGTGTTGCCCTCTAAGTATGGTGCCCTTGCCCGTCAGCCCCAAGGTAACTGATAGGAAGGGCCCCTCTTCAGGTTTCATGTACAAGAGGTAATAACTTGAGTTATGGTACATGTGTGTGTAATACTGTGTAAAGAGTGACGACTGCAATGTTTCAGAAATGTGTTCTTGGTAAAATGATATATTGACTGATGATTACATGTGGAGCCTAATGCAAATGTATATGGTTGCAGTTAAAACTTAGGGGTACTTGCTTGACGCGGACGTCAAGCTTTCCCAGGCCAGGAAGGGTGTAACCCCCCTGCAAATGGGGGTTCCCAAAAGACTTCCAGGAGCTTGCTTGAATGCTCCAAGCCTGAATGGTGTTTGGTGTTTAAGCCATTTATCAGTGAGTGTTTTTAGAGCCTCTGGTACTGTCTCTTTAAGAGCTGTCTGCTTGCAGACATAATTAGTTTGTATGGGGGGACTGTGTGTTTCTCTACTTGAGTACCACTCGAACTGCTTCCAATTCACTCCATTTTTGCAGTCACTAGGAGTGCAAAGGGAACCTATCTGAAAGATGTAACTGTTTGCCAGAAATCATTTAGAGTAATAATGAAAATACAGTTTGTCTAACCTGCTTTCTTTGCAGTCAGAACTGTGTCTGCCTAGTTCCCCATTCTGGTTTTGAACTGCTGAACTGGACCAATCAGTGTGGGGTAAGCTAGCTCTAAAATGGTGCCTTGGACGAATCAGAACTTGGACTCATAATCTGAGCCAGCCACAAGAGGATTGTATGGGCAGTGACTCTGGGAGATGTAGCTTAGACTTCTGCTTTGACCAACAGCAGCAGTCTATTGTGAGTGACAGCCAATCCAGTCAAGAACTGGGAGGAACTCAAAGGAAGTGCCGGTTTTGTCTGTTGGAGTTTCAGTTTAGCTCTGGCAGTGAAGGGAAAGGAACCCTGTGCTCCTTCAGTGCACAGTTTTAGTCAAAAAACATGTGTAAGGTCCAGAGTTCCGGTCTGCAGCTTGTGTAACTGCTTGTTAGGACTGAATCCGTCCTGTGAAGAGAATCAAAGGATATCTGAAGAGTAGAAACCAGGCTCACCCTGTAGAAGACTGGAGAAATTGCTGAATTGCACTCGGTCTGTCAGGAACTGAATCTGCTGTGTGTTCTCCCGGATATTGTGCAGTAATTGTGATCGGGATAGAGAAGCAGCCTGCCTGTTTGCCATATAAATGTGTGAGGAGTCTCGAGGAGCTCAAGAGTAGCCCTGCTGACATTGAAGGACCCCATCTTGTTTGGAGGTCGTGAGTACTAATTCAGGGTCGCTCCCTGTTGAATTGCCACATTAAATCCAAATGGAATCACTGTACTGCTGACTGTTTAAACTAATTTTTCTTTTCTCTGTGGGAAAGGGCCCCCTACCAGCTGCCACGGTTTGGACTAGCCACTAGGGCTTGGGTACCCAGGGACAGTAACTGGTAGGGATAGGCCTGTGCACAGAGCCATAGGTAGATGAGTAAAGTGATAAGCTAATTAACCTGATTTCCCCCTGTCCTTGTTATATCCCCCTAAATAAATCAGAGCTGCTCGTTTCAGCAGAGTTATACTGCCTCAGGTATCTGTCTATGTTAAAATATTGTACTGTGATTGTTGCACTGTATCTTGTTTTACAGGGGGTCCCAGTGCCTGAACCAGTTCTGGGGGTAAGTGTATACTGTGAAGGTAATTCTGATATACTGTGTGGGCCACTAGTGGGAAGAAAGGGGGGTTGCAGTGTCCCAGAGGGCTGTGACCAAGTAAGTTTAACTATTGCAAACCCTGACCTCTGGGTGGAGGCACCCGCCATTGGATCCAGGCCCCTCAACCTGTTAGTGGCAAATCAGGCAGGGGTAGTAGCCCCTGGGATAGCGCCATCTAGGGGTTACAGTAACAATAACTGAGGCCACAGCTCTGATGATGTAGTGGGAGGAACAGAATTAGATATGTCTGCTTCCAGATAAAGCACTGCTTTTCACATTACATCCAATACTGTTAAGTAGAACCCCATCTAATGGGCACATAGAAAATGAAAAAAACACTTCAGAAATAAAAATTAAAAGGAGGGCCGCCCGGTGGCGCTGAGGGTTGAGGCTGGATGCCACACTGCACTCATGCCGCGTAATCCGGGTTCAGGAGTGGACCTGGTCACGATGGGTCGGCCGGGGGAGATAGGCTGGAGCCGCCCAACGACAGCTCACCTTCTCCGGGGAGGGATTCGGCTGATGCCTGACACCTGCATGACCCCGAGTGGAGGCTCGAGGAACTGCAAGCCCCATTTGGGGATGGCGGCCATTGAGCAGCATGGACGTCGGTGTGCACGTCATGACATCTGGGGAAGTTACTTGCTGCTCGGGGAGGGAGAAAAATGTGGAAAACAAGCCTGCCTCAGCCGGGAAGATGGGAGGACCATGGCCAGCGCCCATGGTTGCCTGTGCCGCCCAGCAGACCACAGACCCGACGAAATGTAAATTTACTGGGTTTGACCCCTACCGTCCCGCCCGGTAATCCATAGCTCCATGGGGCCTTGGGGTCTGCTTGAGTAGGGTTCGGGCAGTGGGATGTCCAGTTGTCCCCCCTGAAGGGTCGGAGGTGGCAGGCTGGGGAGGAGGAATAAATAGTAATTTCAAAAAAAAAAAAATTAAAAGGCTACTTTTAAAAATTACCAACATTTTCTGCCTGATATTCTTTGGTGATACTCGCTCTTTAAGTGAATCTATAAGCCTGCTGTATTCCTTGTTGGGACATGATATAGACAAGCATTGCACATAGCTCATTCAAATGTATTAGTTTACTACTTTCACTTTGTATTGAATGTACAGCACTGCTTCTCTATTCTGTTTTCGTTTGTTTGTCTGTTGAAAAACTAATAAACTTCAAATATATACAAAACAGTCAATAAGCCATATGGAACTGATTGATGAATATATAAAATCACAGTTTGTTATTTCCCTCAGGTCATTTCAAAGTTTGGATAAAGTTTTCAATGTTCTATTCATACTATCAATGTTTTCAAACACATACAATGGTAGTTTTGCATTCCTGAGAGAAAAGGCTATATGGAAAACCCTAGGTCATGGAGTCTCCTACAGCAGTTCTGTGAAGAGACTCAACATATGGTGTGCTGTACATTAGGAAGAAAATGGAGCCAAATTATGGGAGGTTGGGGGTATAAGAGCAAGCACTTAACACAGGGTTCCTCTATACAGATCATGGGAGCCATGGGCCACTGAGGTACCTTCAGGATGATTCCAAGGTCCTAGAATCCAGGTTCAAGCTAAAGACTTCAAGACCACTATAAATACTATATTAGTGTGACACCCTTCCCTTCCATCTGGAGATGATACTGTACAGTGTTTCCCACTCAACATCCTGGAGGCTTTGCAAGCATTAGTTTCAGTCAAGGCTTTAGCCAATGAGGCTGGAGATGTTCAGAAGGTTGTTGCAACTCCCTCATCTGTAATCCTACACCACTGTCCTCCATGCACATGGACGCCATAATCCTAAATATGGGCACAACAGAGCCTGCTGATTTCTTCCTGGGCTATTCCTTTCAAGTATTCTCCGCAAAACCGGCTTGAAGCTGGATCAGCAGTGTTGGTAAGAGGCTGTCCAGAAGAGCAAGACCCTTCCATGAACACCTCAACCCACTGGGGAGGAAAACACAAAAGAAACATAGTTAATATATATATAATACAGATAGATTCAGAGACATGCCAATTGTTCTTACCCCAGCTCTTTATCATTTGAGTCAAGGAGGGGTCTGAAATCTCCACTACCTTGACAGAATTGTCAGAATTATGTCAAGGAATCTCTCCCCGTACTAGCTCTGCCCGCTCCCATCCTTGACTCCAGGGCCCAGGCGCGTACGCTGAAACTAACCCCTGACCTATAGGGACCCCTTTATCTGACTACTGCATCATCCGAGGGGACCAAGCATGAGCCATTGCCTCTCTTATAGAATACCTTACCTCTCTACCTCCTTCCGCTGATCAAATTCTGTGGGTGACTTAAATGTCAACTGGCTCAGCCCTCCTCCTCCTCTACCCGAGACTCCTTTTCTGCAATAGACCTAAGCAACTAGTTACCCACCCTACCAGGACTAACCCCAAGAGAGCTCCAGTACCCTGCTTGATGTGGTACTCACCAACGCCCTAATCGGATCCCCAATGTACAAGTTCTCCCAGACTCTCTCAGCGACCACTCCCCATTCTATTCCACTGGTCAACCTCAGTCCCCAAACCCATAGCACAGTCCACATGCCAGCGGCGTCTAATACCTAGTGGACTGATAAAACTAAGGAACTTCTGTCCCAAATTGACTGGTCTCCTATACAGACAACTCCTGACATCGACACAGCTCTCTCCTTCTTTACCCAAACTTTAATAATGCCTGTGATATCTTTGCCCCAGTGTTGACCTGCGTTCTAAAGGAAGAATGCCCCTAGGTTCCCCAGCTTTGATCCACCATCTCAAACATAGGGACAACTATGGCACCGTGCCATTGAGACTGGCCGGCCCAATGACAGTATGGTTATATGCTGCTGCCCCAAACAAGTGCACTGGCCATCAGAAAGGGCCAAGTCTGAGCACCATCGGCCCTCACCACTGCTCATGGGGGGAATCCCAGAACCTTCTGGGATAACATTAAACAGTTAAATGGGATGCACACTCCCCCCACCCAGATCAACATTAATGGTGTGATCTCCTCAGACCCAGCCCTCATAGCCAACCACCTCAACACCTCATTCACTGACCTTAGCCCTATCCTCCCTACAAATTTTTTGACCCTCCTCCCCAGCACCTGCGTAAATCTTTCGCCCTTATTTTCTCCTCCGCTGTGTTTCTGCCAAGAACTTAGGCCACCTTGTCACTGCCCTCAGAGTAATAGTACAGGCAGTGACACCCTGGATCCGTGTATCCTACGGCTGGTTTTAGACACAGTCCTTACCCCAATCACATGCCTCATCAACCACTCTCTTTGCCTGGGGAAGGTTCCAACTGCCTGGAAAGTCGCCACTGTCACCCCTATCTTTAAAGGTGGTGATAGGACTGTGGCTGGAAACTATCGACCGATCTCCATTCTCTCTCCTCTCTCCAAGGCCTTGGAAAAAGTGGTGGCCTCTCAAATCTCTGACTACCTCTCCACCTACAATGTCCTTTGTCCTGAGCAGCATGGCTTCCAAGCGGGCCACAGTACCAACACAGCCCTCCTAGAGTTCTCCAACTTTCTCCCTCCCTACTTAGACACTGGTTCTCTGGCTGGTGCTGTCTTCATTGACCTCTGAAAGCTTTCGACACTGTCTCCCACCCTCCCTTCTTGATGCCCTTAGTCTCTCTGGTTTTGCTGCTGGGCCTATCTCCTGGTGCACCAGTTATCTGTCTGACCGCTCACAGTGTGTAAATTAATGGGACCTACTCAGACATCTGTCCCATCTTTTCTGGGTTCCCCAGGGCTCCATTCTGGGCCTTACTATTCTCCCTTTACCTTAACACCCTTCCACGCTCTTGCTCGGGAACATTCTATTGTCGCTGATGATGCAGTCATCTTGCCTCAAGTCGTAACCTATTGCCTCCAGGACTGCTGCAGAAGTCCTTCGCTGAAGCTGAGGCTGGTTCAAGGAACATAGATTGGTGATAAATCTTAAAAACAAAAACCATGTTCTTCACTCATCCCCAAAACAAGTCCTGCAACTTCAAACTCCTCATTCACTCTGGGTCCTCATTCCCACTCGAACAAGCTTGCTCCTATAAATACCTAGGGATCCATTTGACCCCTCCCTCTCCTTCCATGGACACATCGCTGCCTAGCCACTGCCACTAATATCTGATTGGGCATCTTACATGGTATAAACACTGCCTCCCCCAGAGGCTCTTGACTCCAGTCACCTCCTCTATCCTGTCCCTAGTGGACTATGCACTGCAGGGTGTATGGTGCTGCTGATCAGACCGCACTCCATAAAATTACTTTTCTCTGAATAAGGCCTGCAGGTTAATTACTGGAGCACCTAGGATGACACACACCTGTCTACTGTATGCTAAAGCTGGTACTTGATCTCGATGAGCGCCTCAAATATCTTACCTGTACCCTTACAAAAAAGACCCTCCTTGGGCTTTCCCCAACAGGATTGACCACCACCATACGCCGCTCTGTCCCACTAGTTCATACTCGGACCTCTGGGAAAATCTCTCTTGTTATCCCTAGAGCTAGGACCTCTCACGGCCAAAGAGCCTTCAGCTTTAGGGCCCCCTCCTGGTTCAACACACTGCCCCCCTCCATCTCCGAAGCTCCAACTATATCGTGCTTCAAAACTTCCTTACATAACCACCTTATTAACACCCGATGCTGTAACTGCCACTAGTCAAAGCCGTACTCAATACTTATGACAAAGCTTATTACTAAGCTGCTAAGGACAACATAACTCTGGTATTGTTTGCATCCATCCTACCTGTACCAGCTTGTTTGTATCTATGTCTTAATTTACTGTTATACTTATGTGTTGTACTGCTATACTGTGTATTTTGGTTTGTCTTACTGTGACAAGGTACCTTTGTAAATGAGCCTATGGCTCAAAGGTTTTCCAAACTGCTGTTTAAATAAAATAAAATAAAAAATAGAATGGATGCCAGGACTTCCATTACTGCTGCAAGTGCAGGGGACCTGAAGAATAGCATCTCCGACAGGGCAGCCTCCCCACCCTCCCAAGATTGCTAGCAACTGAGCCACAGTGACACACAAAAGACTTTGAGTTAGTTACATTCCCCTTGAACGTACAAAATGCTTCTCTTCCACTTGTGCAGATTGATCTTATACTACAAATGCCTGTTGCTTTCACTTATAGTAACTCAATGCTTGAACCAAAGTTTTCTGTAGGAGGGGGCCATCTGTATGGGGGAGAGAGAGAGGCCTGGAACTCTTATCTACATGGGGAAAGGTACTGTGCCCTACATTATGTCACTACAGGAAGGAAGGGTCTTTCCTCATTTCTATAAAAAGGGCTCCCCGAGGACTCCTTCATGTCTGTGGTGGAGGCGTCTGATGGGTATCTCTGGAGAGATAAATCAGAGATGAAACAGAACCATTGGCTTTTATTGCGGCCCTAGGGGAGGCAAGTATACCTTGGATTAGGTCTCGGAATTGTGTGGGGAAGTCAAAATGAAATAAAGTATGGTGTAGAAAGGGCCATCCCACTCTGTTGAACACTTTTTGGGCATCAAGACTCAGAATAAGAGTGGGAGTTTTGCTGGCTGTGAGATGTTCTATTATTAGGCAAGATCCCTTAATATTATCTGTGGTTTGCCTATCTAAAGATAGATTGATCGGGGGTATAAGCTGATGAACAATTTAAAGTTCACATTAAGAACTGAAATTGGATGATAGGATTCACAATTTGTAGGATCCTTGTTTGGTTTAAAAATTGCCAAACTAGTGGTATAATGCCATGTATCAGGACATTGGGAAGTATTAAAGGATTCATGCAACATTTTAAGCAATATGTCATATAGTGGTTCCAATAATGTTTTATAAAATTCTTCCCTACAACTGTCCAAGCTGCGTCTTTTTCTATTCTCAAGCTCTTTGACTCTTATGGTCAGTTCTTTGGTGGTGATGGGCCTGGCGAGATAGTCTCTGTGAGCCTGCGTAAGCCTTGGCAAATGGACATTTTGAAAAGAATCCTCTAGGTTGCTCTCTGGGGGTAGTGCACCTGCCTTATACAGGCACTGATAGAAATTCTTAAAACTATTACAGATGTCATTGGTACAAATGGAAGGGAGCCCTGTGTCCGGATCTATTAATTGAGTTATAGTCACTGCCTTATGTCTGTGACAGAGTCTGTCAGCTAAGAGTTTAGTTGCTCTGGCCCTACCCGTATAGAATGATTGGTGGATCCACAGATGGGCCTGTTCATTTTTGTAATTTAGCATGTCAAAACGTCCGCCCTCCGACGTATAACAACTGCACTTAACAAAGCATGCCGACTCACAACTGGTGTCCACCGACTCACCCACACTTGTGTTCTTTATGAACAATCCGGATGGCTCCAACTCTCTGATCGTATAAAGTATCTCACAAGTGCTAGGGTGGGAAAAATCAACTTTGGCCTCACACCCCCCAGTGTTACTGCCTTGTTACATCAAAACACCAACTGACAGAACACCAGGAGCTCAACAACCCAGATTCTACAAGTTCCTCGCTGTCGAACTACGCAGGGCCAACGCTCCTTCACTTATAGGGTTCCTTTATGGATAAATGGTTTCAGCCACACCATCTCCTCTGCCTCAACACTAGGTCTGTTCAAAACCAGGCTCCGGGCCCATCTCATTGCCTCTAGTTCCTGTGACTGCCTCTCCTAGATGATAACCTACATAGCTTTAATCCTAACTTATATACTGCTTAACCCCAGGCCCCCCAGTCCCCCTCCCCCAGCTCCTGAGGCGCCACTTCAAATCTCAGGACTTCATACCACCTCATTAGTCTCTCCGTGCCCCATTATAGCACTTATCCCTCCCACCCTGCTCCTTTTATCTCTTCTATCACTCCTTCCCATTTATTTTTCAGCAAATGCCTCCAGCTGCATCTTCATCCTACCCCTCTCCCCTCATCATTGTTTCTCTGCCACCCCTGGGTGTCTGACCCTACCCATTCCTTGTGGGCACATGCGTCCTAGCTGTGTTCACCATTTTACTATAGCTGCCTCTGCTAACTACCTACACTTCTCCTCCACCTCTACACTTTACTCTTCCTATAATTGACCCCTTTCAATAGCACTGTTGTACATGAATTGTTTACTGTTATTTCACTGTTGCTTCCTAATTGTTTGTTATTTCTGATGTGGAACCTTTGCAAAAGAGCCTTGGCTCAAAGGTACTTGTAATCCGAGAATAAATAAATAAAAATAAATAAAAATGTGTCAGTTTCATTTAATCTGCTAGTGCATTATCTTGTATCTAGTACAAAACTGGGTACAAATCCACTCTCAACTGGATCACTGTCTCCAACCCTGATTGTGTTCTCTCATCAGGCATCCTCCCCGACTCCATCAGTGACCACAACACAGTATACTGCTCTTGGTCAGCCAAAGGACTCAAATCCAAACCCAGATACATCCACACCAGAGACCTCAAGAAACTTAATAGAGTTTGAAGCTCCTATCCTTCACATAAAACATCAAGTGCACTGACAACGCTCTCGACACTTTCAGCTCCACCTTTCTTGCCATCTGTGACTCCCTCCTTCCCCTCAAAAAAGTCAGGGTTAGAAACAAAAAATATGAATGGATCACTCCTGCTCTCTTACACCTGATGAGAAAGAGGGACAAGGCCTGGTCAAACGTCTGGAAACACAACTCCCCAACTTAGTACAACAATACAAGACCTTGCACAATTCCTGAAAATCAGCTGTCCATTCTGCCAAAATCAAATTTCTCAAGAAAAAACAAAACAGCACCTGGGGTAACTCCAAACACACATGGAACACAATAAATGAACTTATAGACAGAACAACCAAAGATGAGACAATTACCCTCACCAAGGATGGCTGTCCAAGGATCCAAAGGAAATAGCCAACCTTTTCAACACTTACTTCTCTGATCTCGACAAGTACAAACCCCCCCATCCCCACACATATTAATAACAGCCCATCCCCACCACCCATCCCCCAGCCAAATACACCCTGCCCATCTTTCCATTTTCCATTTTCGCCATCTTCACCCATCTGAAGTAACAAACTACATTAAAAAGAATGACCCAAAGCCCAGCCTTGGCACCAATGCAATAGACTACCGCATCCTCAAAATCATATGCAAACACATGGCTATCCCCCTTACAATCATCCTAAACCACTCACTCTAAATTGGATCCTTCCCCAGTAAATGGAAACTCACAGCAATCAAACCGCTACATAAAAATGGCTCCAAATCTGAAGTTAGCAACTACAGACCCATCTTCCTTTTAGCCCCCCTCTCCAAAATTCTACAAAAAATAGTACCAGACCAAACTATGGAATTTCATACTAGGTATCATACTAGGTTTATTAGACAGATAGGAGGCTTTCGGACCATAAAGTTTGCCTCCCGCAGTAACAGGACATTTCCACCAATCATTTTAATAAATGATTATCAAGTTTATTTTTGAATTTCTAGACAAATATCTCCTTACACACTCACAACAGGGTTTCAGGCCAGGTCACAACACTGAAACTGTCCTAGTCAAAATTACCACCTACATTGACAAGGCTATAGACAAAGGTCTCTACACTGGCACTGCTTTTGTAGACCTCACCAAGGCCTTCGATCTCGGCCATCACATACTTCTCCAAACTTTCTCCCAACTCCACTTCTCACAGGAAGTCATTCACTGGTTCCAAAACTACCTTTGTGATAGATCCCATTCCACCATAACTGACAGTCAATTCTCCATCACCCATAACATCAAATACAGTGTTCCCCAGGGCTCCATCTTAAAACCCCTGCTTTTCTCACTAGCCATTAACTCCCTCCCCACCATCTGTACACACACTGAACTTATTCTTTATGCAGGTGACTCAGCTCTCTACTGCAAGGATAAGTGCCCCGCCTCCCTCCTCAACAAACTACAGCATGATTTCAGCCTCCTTGGTTTTCACCCATGACCTTGTTCTCAATGCAAAAAGACTAAGTCCATGGTCTTCTTTGGCCCCAGGAAAACCTCGGATTTCAATTTCACACTCTGGGATAATGATGGCAACCCCATTGAGAGAGTAAATGAATTTAAATACCTCAGCATCTACCTAAAAGGTGGTTTTGAACAGTGGCTATGCCATTTGGCGACACAGGGATGAAAACACATTTTGGGCAGAATGTGAAAATGACATCTGTATTGTTCATGAGGAAGCATAAAAAAATGGCAATGTTGAAAATCTGGAGTGAAAATATGAAAAATTGGTGAGGTCATCAGCATGCATAGAAACTGTGCAACACACATCCGCAACCCAATTATTTTGGGGATTTTTTTAATCACGTTTTTAACATAGGCATTTTGGGACCTTCCCTCATGAACAGTGGCGCTGTGATTTTGTTAATCAGTCCCAAAAGTTGATTTCCCACAGTGACCACACCATTATGCAGCACAGATGCAGAAACACATTTAGAGCGGAATGTGAAAAATGACAGCTGTACTGTTCATAAGGAGGTGTGAAAACATGCCAGTGTTGAAAATCTGGCATGAAAATATTGCAAATTTGTGAAGCTACAAAGGTGCGTGCAAACTGCGCAACACACACTTGTAACACAGTCATTTTACGGAATTTCATCACCAAATTTTCAACAGAGGCATTTTAGGACCTCTGCTCATGAACAGTGTCATAGTCATGTCCTCAAAATGTCCCGAACACTGATTTTGCACAGCAACCGTGATATTCTGTGCCAGACATGCGAAAACACATTTTGGCCAGAATATGTAAAATGACAGCTGTACTGTTCATAAGGAGGTGTGGAAAATGACAATTTTGAAAATCTGAAGTGAAAATATTACAAATTCACGAAGTTACAATCATGCATGGAAACTGCGCAAAGCACGCTCGTGAGACAGTCATTTTTTGGATTTTTTCCACCAAATTTGCAACATTGGCTTTTTGAGAGCCCCCCTCATGAACAGTGGTACTGTCGTTTCGTTAATTGGTCCCAAAAGGTGATTCTCCACAGTGACTGCAAAATCACCTTTCGGGACTGAATAACGCCATGACAGTGCCTGAATTCATGAGGAGGGGTCCCAAAAACCCCATGTTGAACATTTTTTTTTTTCTTTTTTACCAATTATTTTACCAGGTGAGACACACTAAGCTGAAAGCTTGTTTGCAGGTGCAACCTGGGAGCATGAGGAAGTTAAGTGACTTGCTAGTGAGGGCTGTGGTATTCAAACCCAGTTCTCCAGATTTGCAGCTCAGAGCCTTAAACCACTGCGCCATACTGCCTTTGGTGCCAAAATTCCCAAACATGGCTGAGATATGCACCAAAGTTGAAAAAACCCTATTTATGCCATTATACAGCTTACCGGCATTTCTTCAGTTCGCGGTCAGCTTTGAAGAGTGCAGACGTGTTCCCGGTCCACCGAAGATCATTGCGCCAGACTCTGGAGGTAAGTATGGGGTGAGGGGGGTTTGTGGGGAGGCAGGGTGTGCAGAGGGTGGGAGCGTGTTATAGTAGGGGGCAGGGAGACTGCGAGGGACCGTTTTCCTTTTACAGGGGTTTAAAAAAAAAACCATTGTGGGACACTTTTCCTTTTTCAGGTGATTTGGCACATTGGGGTGAGCTCCCAGCATGCCACCTCAGTGTTTTTTTTGGGGGGGTGCTTTAGCTAACGGGGGATTGGGCACCACCATCAGCACATACTGAAGCGAGGGATGCTTTAGCCAATGGGGGATTGGGCACCCCTGTTGGCACACAATGAAAGGGGGGGCACGAGCCTAGGGGGATTGGGTAACCCCCTTGGCACATAACAAATGGGGGAGTGCATGATGCTAGTGGGGAGTGGGCTCCCCGTCGGCACACACATAGGGTCAGGGCATGCCGACAGGGGGATTGGGCACCCCCGAAGTTGGCATTATGGCAGGCAGTGTGCCACCATGTTTTTACTTTTTTACCAGGGCAAGCATGTTGGGAGGTCTGCTGCGTATGACGAACTTTGCTCGCAGTGCAGCAGACCTTTCGTTAGATGTGCTCACCACATTAGGTATTCATGGTGTGGCACCGGCATGCAGGCTTATTGGGGAATGAAGGACACATCCACTGGTGCGTGCCCTGCAGTCGCCCAACAGTGACCGCGTCTCCAATTCTGCTACTACCGCAATATGCTGGCTGCGCATGCACAAGCCAACATAAAAATGAAATGAAAATATCTTCCTGCATGTGTGCAAGTTGCAAGAATTTTAGCTCCTCATGTGGCTCTGCCAGTTCTGCCTCTCTCAATTTTTTCACCCTAGAAGAATAGGCTATGATATCTCCTTGTAATACCATTTTTACAGTATCCCATATTAATGCCTAGGATATATCTGGCATACTGTTTTCTCTGATTATTTGTAGTATACAGGTTTCCGTCATTGATTTAAACTCAGAGGGCCAGATTTTCAAACCCTAAGAAGGATGCAAGGTGCTTGCGCCAAACAATTCTGACGCAACTGGCACCTTGGGTCAAAAGATGCGGCACTCCTGATTCAGAAACACGGTCTGCATCTGAATCAGGAGCTGCTACTGCAAAGTGGCACTGCGCCGCCTTGCACCACACAGCATATCGCAAAGGGGCTTGCATCATGGTGGGACTGCATCATCCCCTTTTCTGGGATTCAGAAAGCCCTGCCATGGGTGCAACAAGGGACCTGAGTTAGAGCAGCACTGAGCTGGTCTAAGTACCTTGCACCAGAGGCACAGACAATGGTGACTCAGGTGGGGGACCCTGAACTTAGGGTCTGAGGGTAGAAGGGTCACAGGGTGCCAGAGTCGGAGGTGGGGAGGCTGTGGGCAGTGCCATCAGGGATGTTGCACCTGGCAGAGGTGCTGAGTATATAGCAAGCACGGCAATGACATGGTATCATGGAGAGGTACAGGAACACACAGTGCCATGGCCCCATGTGGGCACAGCCCTGGCAGCAGCTGGGGCTGCTGCCAGTGCTGTGCCCACATGGGCCATGGCACTGTGTGTTCCTGGACCCCCCCCATGGTACCATGTCATCGGCATGCTTGCTATATAATCGGTACCCCCACCAGGTGCAACATCACTGATAGTAATGCCCACAGCCTCCCCACCTCCCACTATGGCAACCCATGCCCCTTCAGCCCCTGGACCACTCCTGCATGGCATGTTTTTGGCCCCTCACCACCCCAGCTCCTCTCATGTTGCGCTGGGTGGTGGGGGCAGACCAGATCCCTTCGGCATTTCCCACAGGTGCGACAATTATTTTGGTGCATGCCTGCGGGTGTGGCAACTCCCAGGTTTGTGGTACAGGGACCCAGTTTTTCCTGAATATGGCGCAGGGTCTCTGACACAGCTGGAGTGTGCCACAGCCCTAGATCACCATAAACTGTGGCGATCTAGGGGCTTTTTGAAAATCCAGCCCTGGGTCTCTTAGTAAAGAAGGACTGAAATACAACAAAGTATGATGCTGTTCTTGCGAAGCCGACAGAACTAGGGAAATGAGAGCATGGTCTGATAGTAAAATAGAGTCATTTCAAGCCTCTACTGCCCACTCAACATCCTCTGTGGTGTTAAAAGAAACTGATCTAACTAGGAGTAACTCTAATGAGAGTGAGAGCAAAGTGAGTACTGTCTATCACATTGATGATAAAGTCACCCTATATCTGTGAAACCAAGGTCCCACAGCTGATGTTGCAGTTGTTTTTGACCAGCAGAGGATGCTGCAGGGGCAGGATTACTAGTGTCTACAGAGGATTCATTAGGAAATTCAAGTCACACCCCTCCCCAATATTAAAGTTCTTTGCTTTTGTTTCAATATGCAGTCAAGGAGCTGTTGAACAGAGGAAGCATCACTGCCCGGGGTATGTATATACTCTCCACTGTAATGTTTTTTTCCTGGATAATGCCCACAGCTACAGCCAGTCTCCCATACTTATCTGTGTAGGCTGAGGTCAATTTGAAGGGGAAATTTTTAGGTATGTGTATACCCGCACCTCTTCGGCATCCACTGTGGAAAGAGGATTCTGTGACATGTTCAAATCTTAATATTAGCAATTTTTCATGCTCTAAAGAGCTCAAATGAGTTTTATGAAGGAGGAGAGGCTGTGGCGGCCGCTTTTTTAACATCTGTAGAATTGTTGCTCTTTTAGCTGGGTTCAGGAAAAATTATCTAGCATTAGCCATCACTATGCGATAGGGTGGATGAACCAAGACCGCCGCCGAGACCTAAGCCATCTGCCCTTGTAAATAAGCACCTTGTGTCATTAAATATATTTGTCAAAAGCCCTACATGCAGTACGTGCCTATAAAGACAGGCCACTAGACCTCGGATACAACACAACTGTTAACTTGCAATAGTAAGACCCATAAATATAACAGAATAGATTCAAAGAGAGACATTTAGGAATTGTAGTCAATACAACCAGAAGGGCCAGTGCCAACCATGCACTGTACCACTAATTTAACCAGAGAAAAGAGCAGATTTACCCCACCTGGAGATGTCCCCACAGGGACATCTAGGAGTAAACTGGGATCTGATGACCCTTGGGCTCCCTGAGACTCACTATAGGTCCCTAAAGTAAGGTGGTATAATAGGAGAGACGGGCAGGTGTCGAAAAGGGCAGGAAAAAAAAAAGCAGAGGGATAAATGTAACATATTCATTGGTTATGGACTCAGAACCTAGAAACTGAAGTGCGCTGTTCCCTCTCAGCCCCTATGAATTCTAATAAGCCTTTTGGGTGAAAACAAATCTTGAGGCCAGCTTATAAGCAGTGGCCTGTTAAACCAAAAGAAAGTGCCCCAGTGTCAGCGTGTGTAGCCGTACAGCACATGTTTAAGGACAGTTAAAGGTTTTGTCAGGTTTATATCATAAGCAAAAAAAAAAAGAGAGGAAAAGTATTTCAAAGATGAAGGGCCATTGGTATTCATATCACTGACTACTATTCATTTCATATCAAGGTTAGCCTGGGGGGGGGGGTAAAGACCCCTCCACTGCAGTGTGTGCTTATGAAAATAAATACTGCGTATCTTAAGCAAAGTTCTCTAGACTTTTACTGAATGTTCAGGAGCTATCCTTAATTCTGGGTTGGGGGATAACCCGCTAATAGTCACTGCTGAGGCTGTGCTGAAAATGTCTAGTTCTTCTCCCCCATTTATGAATATTTGCCATCATCTAAAGCTGCTTAAAATATAAAGTAGATGAGCTGCATAAAGGTCCACAATCTGTGTAAACTGCAAGATCTAGGATGGGCCTGGAGTTCCTTCCCTGCAAAAACTAAAAAAAACTTCAGTTAACAGACAGCCATGGTCCCTGGGCGATGAAGTCAAATCATGGTATTGCTGTTTTCAGCACCCTCCCACGAGAAAATTAATTCACCAGGTAGTCACGAGAGATGATGGCACACAGGTCTGGAGCCATGCAGCAAGATAGGCAGCACTGTGGACAAAATCCCAGCTACTGCTCCGAGCATCCCACAAGGCACCGCAACTCGGGGGGGAGTGACCGAGGGAGCAAGTGAGGGGAAGGGAGCAAGTCGCTACACAACAATTTAAAAAATAGGTTAAGGAAAAGCCGTGAGGTTGGTAGGGCTGTAATGCAACCTTAAAGAGAATCCAAGGAGGGCTTTGTGATCCAAGGGCATAGTAGGTGGGCCAGAAAAGAACCTAAACTGGAGTGAATGTTTCAGAATCAAAGCGGTGCTGTAGGTAATAAGCCAAAACTAAGCAGAAGATGGCCAACTGACTCCTTGGATGAGCCCCCTTCCTTAAGATACCCCTCATCACTAAATTTTCAAGTTCCCTCTGCTTGTCCCAGCCATCTCATGCAACACACCCCCAGGACCATCCGCATAACATTCTGGCTTTCTGTCTGCTCCCCATCTGCCCCACCCACCCCCAAGGTTCCTGCACGCTAAAGACCACCCACCCATCTCCAGCCCAGTACCTGTCCTCAAGCAGGGAAGAAAGCGATGGGTATAGTGGAGAGTGATCAAGTGGCTGCCTTAATAAATTCCTGAAGTCTTTTAATTACCTCTGCCATAGCCACTGAGGATTGTTGCTTCTGTGCTGCTGTAGATGCTTGATGCATCCACTGGGCTTTAAAAGGAGGTTGGTCTGTGTCTCTGCATGCCGCAAGCTGTGGAGCCAATAGCCATCTCTCCTGCACGTCCCTGTAAGCCGCACAGACTGAGTCGCATGTGTGCTGGCCTTCTGGATATTGAACTGTAAGTTTTGCTGGATAAGGGTTTTTAAAATTTATTTATTTTATTTTTTATTTATTGAGATCTAGAAATTACAACCCTTTGAGTCAGAGACTCCTTTACAAAGACTCCAGATCAGATCGGAAAGAGAGGCAAGGCAAGACAAAACAAATATTACAAAAGAACAGCACTTGCAACATGTATACATCATAATAAAATCAAAGTTATACATCATAGTAAAAAATACATCAGCAAATTGCAACAGTTTAAGCAGAGTAAACAGGAAATTAGTTGGGAAATTAGTGATATTGGACAGAAGGAGAGGAGAGTATAGGGAGAGGAGGAGCCGCCCAAAGGACATTGTCAAGCAGTAGAAAATACTTCAGCAAATTGCAACGGTTTAGGCACTGTAGGTCGGGAGTTAAGGAGATAGAAAAGAAGGGGAGGAGCATATGGGGAGAGGAGGAGCAGCCCAGAGGACATTGTCAGGTAAGGGAGGTTAGGAAAAGACAGTGGCACAGGGGGCTAGAAAGGAGAGAAAGGCTACAAACAGTTGCAGCTTAAGGAGGCGAGAATATGACCCCTCAAGTAGATTTTAAAAGGACCAATTCTGGGCTCAGAAAGTAGTGGACCAGTGAGGGCAGTCATCCAAAGAAGAGCTTGGTACTTGAAAGATCTCTGGCCTGCAGAGGTCTTGCAGTAGGGGACTAGGAAGGTGGCTTTTGATGAAAGTCTAGTGGCATGATTATGTAGAGCCGGGGAAAGAAGGTGTTGGATGGTGACGGGGGAAGAGTCCCAGGGAGATTTTCTTGGCAAGCAGGGACGTCTGGTAGGTTAGCCTGCCTTCCAAGTTAAACCAGCCAGAGATCACATGTGTGGGTAAATCTAATATATATCTAATATATGAATAAAATGCAGTTGATCTTTCAGAGTACTAGCAACAGGGGTATATATGCCCAACAGAGTTGCATAGTCTTATTTGGATAGTCATTGTCCACAAAAATGTGGAAGTCCTTCCATTGTAAGTTTTTTTGTTGCCAGGACCACCTAAGGAGCTCTTCCTTAATGGTATATTTGTGGAACCTAATGATTAAAGAGAGCGCGCGTTGCATTAGGATGTTGGTTTAGGGCCCAGTGCCCTATGTATGCGTTCAACGTCCAAGTAAAAATCAGGAGCTAAGTCAAGTAATTCTTTAAGGAACCACCATAAAAATGCTAGGATGTCTGTGCCCTCTGGTGATTCTGGGATGTCATACAATAATAGGTTTTTGCGGTGAGCCTGAGCCTCTGCATCCTCCTGCCTATCCTGTATAGCTGCCTGGGTCTGGATTAACTGCTCCATACATGCCTCCAGTTTATCATTCCAGGAGTCAGCTTCACTAATCCATCTATTTGTCTCTGCTGCTTTAGCCACTAATTGCTACACTTACACTTGCATAGCTTTTAACTCTTTCAGTTCTGACCATATAGCCTGTCATTCTCTAAGAATAAGGTCAAATTTCTTACCTTTTTTGGAATCCACTTTTGTTTTGCAACTGAAAGGACCTAGGCCAACACCATGCTCGAGGCCTGAGAAAGAGCACAGTCAGAATGTTCAGCATCTGATCCATCACTATCTGGGTTTTCAGGCTGCTCTTTAGACTTGTGGTTCTTCTCCATGTCTGAATGTACCTCTTTCTTAAATGTTTTGATATTTCCACTGTAGTTGTGCTATGAAAGAGGTCATTTTAAGGCTGAGGTGGTGGGAGCTGTTTCAGAACGCTGCCATTCAGCTGACGAGATCACTGAAAGTCTGTATTTTTTTAATCAGCTAGGCCTCTGTAAGTAGTTCAGCTGAGAGGAGAAGAGGTGTGACTTTGAAAATACAGTCCTGAATTCTCAGAGAGATGGGTTTGAGAAGGAACAGTTCTTCTGTTCTACTTATACATCAAAGGCTGGCCCATTCTCAGCTAAAAGGTTTCTGTTTTGTGGGAACTTCAAATGACTGTATTTCTTTCATAACCAAAAAGGCATGTCGTGAGTCCAAACAGGGCCTGGTCCAAACGAGATAGCGTCCCACAAAGAGGGCAGCTAGCGGGACAATAGGAATGAAACTGCAATCTGCAAAACCAGGGTCTAGATTACAAATTCAGTTTGGACCTGTTCTCAATATGGGTGGATCCCCAGGAAATCAAAAGGTGGTCGAACCTGTGATGTCAGAGAGACATGTACAATGATGCATCATGGTGGGCTAGCCAGCTGAAGGCATTTGTGGTCGGTGTTTGGCCCTGGGAAGTCAGTTAAGATTCTGGATTTCAAATGAACAATACTAAGGGTTAGAGTCTGCCATAACTTACTAAATGGGATAAGCTACTTCACTCAGGATTTTTTATTTATTTTTTTGCTTGTCTCCAGCTCCTGGTTGGCCACTCTTTTGGGCCACCTAGGTCCTGCTGGTACAGTGCTCCGATACCAGCCACTACCACCCTCCCCACATTGCAGCCCCTGGGTAACCCAGCGTAACCCTTCGCCTGATGGGTCCCCCTCCTCCGAGGGAGAAAGGTGATGGTGGGGGTCGGCCAGAACAGTCATTCTTGGCCCAGGTGCTGCTGAGGTGGTCCTGGGCTGTTTCAGGGCTTCTGTGGCAGTGGGAGCCAGTGGCCATCATCTGGTCAGCCATGAAGTACTGTTTCCCATTTTTTTCTCTCCGGGGGCGTGGCATGCCACTAACATCAAGGCGTACATTGATGTTCACCATGCCCCTCTATTCAGTGAGACCCAACATGTTGCCATTCCCTCAGCCTCTGCCAGAAGTCAGCAAGTGCCAGGATATCTCCCCACCCTCCCCCTGAGAGAAGGTGTGCAGTCATCAGACGCTCAAGCATTCTTCTCCTGGATGGCCCTCCGGCACCCTGGGTTCATTCCCGAACCTGGGTCGCTGGCATCACAAGCATAAATCCAACCACTGCTCCGATGGGCTGATCTTTTACTCAGGATTTTGATAGATTAGAGTTAGGTTCTTCCATATGTGTTCTGTCTTTTTCAAATACATATTTTTTTCTCTGTAGAAATACTGTATTCCACATAGTCTTAGTGTGTATTATAATGCAACATATGTAAATATCTTGGAGTATTAAATATTATTTTCATATACTTCATGATTTTATAGACTGAGTCATTTCAGGTATAGAAAACCAGGGTATTTTGGCAAGGCTGTGATCCATCCTTACAGAGACTGGCTACAGTTACCTTGTTTACATCTGAGGGGTTGTGAAGCTGGTAACCATCACAGGCTGAGTTCTTGAGTTCTGGGACAGAACAAGTCTGTGACAATAAGCATACAATATAAAGATGAACACATTAAACTGTACATAAATGCACAGTATCAACTATGTCATACAGTTACTCTTCAGATAAACACTTGTATAACAATATAAAGTAAGCTAGCAATTAGAAGATATAAGTAACCAAAAATCACAAAATCAGCCCACCAGCCAGGTGCTGAGGTGCTGGATGCCTTATCTCGTGCAATGCTGGTGACCCGTGTTCGGGAACGAGCACGGGCTGCCAGGGGTTGGCAGGGATGGAGAAGGATTGAGCATCCGACAGACTGCTCTTCTTCTCTGGGGGGGGTTCCCAGATGTCAGTGCCTGTCTGCTCCCTAGGGGAGGCCGGGGCACATGGCTGTAGACAGGGGAGGAGTCAGGGCAGACGCTTGGAGGGAGCGCGTGTGGATCGTGAGTGCTCCTCTCCACAGCCGTCATTGCCGCCTCGACTCAGGGATAAACACCAGAAAAACAAGTTGCCACAGCAGAATGGTGGAGGGCGCCTCGCAGGCTCCGCTCCCGGCCAGCCACGGTGCTGGCCCCTTGAATCTGGTCTCCAGTAGGGGGTTGGGGAACCCCACCAGCCTCACCAGGGGAGGTAAGCCCTGGGGCCGGGGCAGTGCTGGATGGTGGACATCGGGGGATGGGGCTGAGGGCTTCGTCCGGAAAGAAGCCAGCGACAACAACAACAAAAAAACAGAAAATCTAGTATTCAAGCACATAGGTTGCAACTTTTCAGAATGCCGGTTAAAAGGTGATATGGATGCAGGGTTTATCTTTTGAACTTCAGAAAAAAAAAGGATCCCAAATGTTGGTAAAAAGGTCTGACTTATTCAGAATGCTGTAACTTATCATTTTATTGTTAACTGTTGAGCTCATCCAGTCAAGCCATTCTTTGAAAGAGGGGGATTTAGCATTTTCCAGTTTTTAAGTAAAATCTTTTGAATGTAAGTGCTGTTGAGAATATACCTGATGGAGGTTATCTTGATGGGTTAGATTGGGGGCATTTCCTAAAATAAAAACTGATGGAGTAAAGGAGATGTTCCCTTCTAATATGTCCTGACATGCTTTATGTATTTCATTCCAAGTTTTCTGTATTATGGGGCAAAACCACAGCACATGGGAAATGTTAGCTTGGGGTTTGTTATATTTCCAGCAATTATTTATATTATGGTACCCATTTTAAGGGTTTGTCTGGAGAGTAATATTTTAAATTGAATTAATTTACCTTCAGTATCTCTACTACAATATTCATTTTATCATAATTTAGACCATGTTGTTTAATCAATCTGAATTCCTAGTTCACCTTCCCTTTTAAGTTCTACAGAAATACTGATGGATGTGTCAGAGTCTGAAATTATTTTATAATTAAGGCTAGCCCCTTTCCTTAGTTGTGCAACCTTTAGAAAGTGCATCCATCAATGATTCTCCTCAAGTTTAAAGACAGTGCTTAATGTATCTTGAAGAATGGCCTGTCTAATTAGTAAGTAAAACCCAAATTAGAAACTAGCAATCTGGTATTTTTGCCTCAGCTCTTCAAAAGAGAACAGTGCATTATTAGTCGAATGGTGCAAGTCTCCCACAGTTCTGATTCCAATATTTCTCCAGCCTATATCTTTAAATCCTCTGTTGTTGTAATGAACTGATGGATTTTTATACGAGTTGCATTACAAAGGAGATATTTCAGCTGTAATATCTTAGTTTTTTGTTCAGCTCGAGGCTGAGATTGTGAGATGGTTTTTAAAACTAGAAGAGAAACATAGGACCAGCATATCTGTAATTGATGACGATTTAGTTAAATTTGGTTCAACAGATTATCTATAGAAGGATTTTTCATGGATCAGCATTATTAAATGAGAGGGAAGTTTGTTCTAACAGAAATGACCAGTGGTAGACCTCCCACCAGGGTAATCCAAACCCCCCATATTTACGAGAAGCTCTGAGTTTTATAATAATCCTGGAGGTTTGTTCTCCCAAAGAAATTCAGAAAGCAGAAGTTCAACTTATGTAAACCAATGTATTAAAGTGGGATAGGAGGTTGTTTAAAATATTTTTGGTACATTTTAATAGAGCTGAAAATGATCCCCATAATGATAAGTAAAGTTTACTCCATCCCTCTAAAGCTTTAGTAATTTCTATAAACAATGTGTTGAAATGTGAGTCCACTATCTTACTGATGGAATTATGTATTGTTATTCCCAAATATGTTAGGCCTTTTCTCAGCCCAGGGAAATGCATAAGATTTAGTAATCCTGTTTTCTTCAAATTTTGAGAGGTTAAGGATACGTCACTTTGATTTACTCCAATTTACTAATAACCCTGAACGTTTCCCAAAACCTGTAAGAAGCATTCACTTATTACCTATTGAGAAATGAGGAGGACTTAAGGTAATTACGAAGTCATCTGCAAAGGCTACAACCTTGTTAAACGCTTCACCCATTTCAATACCATGACTATTAGAAGAGTCCATAATTTTGCTAATTAGAGGTTCAATAGATTAGATGAACAGTAAGGGGAGAGGAAGCTCCCTTGTCTCATGCATCTATGTAGTTGGAAGGAGCCTGATACAACACTATTAGATATTACATAGCTATATAGACAATAATGGCAGAAAAAGGCCCTTTAGCCCATCCAGAAAAATGGTCAGACGTCCCCAAAAAAGGATCATATAAAAGAGGGAGACGGAATATTGGAGGGGTCTCAAACATCTTGACTCCTAACAGATTCCAGACATTGACAATAAATGAGGAGGGGGATGAAACTCAACAAGTAAATGCCGAGTTGGGCCTTCTGGCTGCAGATAATGTATGCACAAGCACACAGAATAAAGAGATACCAGTACGACCATTAGATACTGAAGTAGACCCATTTGAACTAATGAATGAAAGTGGAATTTACCAAAATATAGCACAGTGTCTACCATCATAATTTCAGGACCCAGCAAGCAATACTCCACGTGATGTTTTATGTCTTGGTGATTCAATGTTAAGATATGCAGATAATATGCTATGCAAACAGAAAAATGAATATACAACAGTCAGTGTACTACCAGGAGCAGGTATAGGGGACATCAAGAACTTGCTGCCAGGTTTATTAGAGAACACCACTGCTCCATTTACAGTGTTGCATGTAGGAGTAAATGATGTGGGAAAAAGGAATACATTGGATATACAGTGAGATTTTGAAGTAGTGGGGGCTACACTTAGTGGGAGGGGCTGTGAGTTACTGATTTCAGGAATCTTGCCTATACCAAGGGCCAATGAGCAAACAAATCAGGCAATATACAGATTTAATGGATGGTTAAAGAGATGGGCTAATAGGGAAGGCTTTCTATATATAGATCACTGGCAAGAATTTCAAAGTAGGCAGCTGTTTGCAAGGGACAGGTTACACCTTAATAAAATGGGAAAACGCATATTAGTGCAACAACTAAAAAATAGTGTGAACCACCAATTAAACTCAAAAAGCAGGGGGATGTGGGGGATATAAAATCTGGCCAACCAGTAAATAAGTGGAATTTTATTTTACTCAATGCAAGGAGTCTAACAGATAAATTTGATGAGTTACAATTAATCTTGCAGAATCAAAATATACATATTTGTGCAATAGTAGAAACATGGTGGCAAACCGAGGATACCTGGGATAGGCAAATCCAGGGGTATGTATTGTATAACAAAGATTAAGTACAATCTAGAGGTGGGGGGGTTGCTTTATATATTGCCGAGGATATTACTACTGAAAGTATGGATACAACTAGATGGTAGGAAGCCGAGGCTATCTGGGTCAGGATAAGCCCACCCAGAGCAGCTAAAATCAATCTGGCAGTAATATACAGGCCACCATCCATGAGGTTAAAGGAGGATGAAATTATATTAAACCTGGTTAATAATTTAACAGTAGCAGGAAATGTAATATTAGCTGGTGATTTTAACCTCCCCGGCATAGACTGGGGTGACTGGAAGGCTAGCACATCAGTTGAATCTAAATATTTAGAGGCTTTTAGTCTTGGAGGTCTTGAACAACATGTAACAGCTAATACAAGACAAAATCACATACTGGATCTAGTATTAAGCAACCTGGGTGATAACATTATAAACTGCAGGATTTGTCCACCTTTGGGTTCAAGTGATCATGATGTGGTGGGTTTCCAGTATTCCGGTAGTCATGGGGAAAATAAGGGTACTACTATAATACATAGATACAATGCTGCCAATTTTATACAGATGGGTCAAGACTTGGCCACATGGGAATGGCAAACAGATTTTCAGAATCAGACAGTAGCACACATGTGGGCTACCCAGAAGCAATCAATATTTAACATTGATAAGTGCAATATTATGCATTTTGGGAAAAATAATAACAGATTTCAGTATACTCTAGGAGGGTCCATGTTGAAGGTAGTCTGTGAAGAAAAAGATCTGGGGATTATGGTAAACCAGGATTTTAGCTTTAGGCTACAATGCAATACAGTGGTCAAAAAAGCTAGTGGCATAGCAAATTGCATAGCAAGACACATTAAAAGTAGGGATAGGCTGGTTGTGATGCCATTGTATAGTGCACTGGTGCGTCCCCATGTGGAATATTGTGTCCAGTTTTGGGCCCCATATAAGAGGGGTGATGTTGAGATGGTGGAGAGAGTCCAGAGGAGAGTGACAAAGAGCATCAAGGGGACAGAGGGTATGAATTATAAACAGAGACTACTTAATTTAAAATTATATCCCTTAGAATATCGTAGATTGAGGGGTGATATGTGTTTGATTTATAGGGCATTGACTGATGCAAATATGTGGGATCTCCTGGGCCTGATTAAAAGGGACCAAACATATGATACTAGGTCTCACAATTATCAATTGCTTAAGGATAGATATAATACAAATAGAAGGAAATATTGGTTAAATAATAGAGTGACAGAAGTGTGAAACAGCTTACCGGTAGAGATTGTGGAGAGTAGTACATAAATATTGGTAGACTTCAGTAGTCAAACTGTTACAGCCTGGAGATTTTCCTGGGGCAAAACTATTAACAGCATATGTGATTTCTTTTGGGGAGATAGGGCTTTCAGGTTTATGTCTATGCTCATTAGTTAGTTTTGGCAGTTTGATGGAAGTCGTAAAGCAGACTAGTTTAGAAATATGTGGAGGTTCTTCACTTTTATAGAAATAATAGGCTGCCAGAAGATTTAGAACATATAGATTTTTAGGACATGTATACACAACGATGGCACAGCAAGGCTTAAAACAATTGTTAATCTCCTCAAGTCATGTTTCATTGTGATTGTAGTTTTCAAGTTGAAAGGCCAATAATTTGCCAGCTTTTCCCCCAACCTCCCAATACTTCTGCCTAGTGCAGAATAATACATATTCAGCTCTAGTGCAGAATAATGCATATTCGGCTGTAGCAGACACTTATTAAGTCTAGGGAGGCAGTATAATGTAATGGTTAAGAGTACTGAGCTGCAAACCTGGAGAACTGGGTTTGAATCCCACAACCACCACTTCCATACTGTGTGACCATTAGCAAGTCACTTAACTTCCCTGTGCTCCCAATATGCATCTGGAAACAAGTCTCAGCTTAGTGTGTCTTTCCTGACCAAAAATTGTAAAAATTAAAAAAACAATTATTTCATATTTAAATTGTACAATTTGGTATATCAGGTTTTGACTATTTAATGGATTCTGTTTGTACAAATTTTGTAGAGACTTAAGGTGGCTTTGCTTTGATTCTAGATCTTTTTGTCTCACCTTTTTATATTGGCTACGCAAGCGCAGTCAACGTTTTGTGACAAGGATAGGGGATTTTGCGAATGTGTCACTGCCAAGCCAGTTGCAGTTCACAAAAGCAAGGACTCGGCAGTCTACACCAATGACCATGGGCTGTGGTCCTGACATCACTCTCTGCTTGTTGGGCTGAAACTGTGTATTTCGGAGGACTGAAGCCACTCCAATCAGAGAGGGTTTCAGTCCTTTGATTTTTATGAAGCCATCAGCAAACAGCTGAGTGACTTTCAAAGGAGCCTATCAGTCTAAAACACATCCCACATCCATCAATGTCTGTTTCTGCCCCCCATAACCGCCCCTCACCCTGACACTCCCTCTCAGCACCCATCACCCCACCCTCCCCAAACATAACACTGACACTGAGGGTGCCCAATTCTCCCAGTGTCACCACCTGGTAGTTTTCTTTTATTATTTTTTTTATATATTGCCTGTAATAAAGGAAACCATCCTTCAATGTCTGCATCTGGCACCCCTGTAACTGCTACCCCCACCCTCCCTCTGAGCACATCTCCAACAAACATAACACTGGGGGTGCCCAATCCCCCAGTGTCATCCCTCATAGTATTTTTTTTTTTTTTACTATTCCACCCCACCCGATCCTCCCACTCAGCACAGACCACCCCACACCCCCCTATAAATGCACCACTAACACCGGGGTGCCCAATCCCTCAGTGTCACCACCTGAAATATAGAAAACCATCCCTCATTGTTTTGTTGCTTTTGTTTTAACCCTGTAAAACAGAGAACCATCCATCATTGTCTGCTGTGCTGTTAGTCCCCACCCGACCCTCCCACTCAACACCCAGCACCCCACCCCCACCGAGCCCTTACTTACCCAGCGAGGCTCTGATGCTGTAATCTTTTCCAGACCACAGAGACATCATCACTCTTCAACGCCGGACCGTGAACTAAGGACATCAGGTATGCCATTCAATGTATTTCAATGGGTTTTGAACTTAGTAACATAACATAGGAACTAATGATGTAGGGAAAAGAAGGCTCCTAGATATACAGAGAGATTCTGAGGAGGTAGGGAGGACCCTTACAGAGGATGGATGTGATCTCATTATTTCTGGGGTACTGCCAATACTCAGGGCATCATGGGATGTAAATGATGATATAATGCAGTTAAATGGATGGTTGAAAAGATGGTGCTTTAGAGAAGGCCATACCTTTGCTGAACAGGGGGCAAAGTTTAGGGACCCAATGCTATATGCACAAGATGGACTCCATCTAAACAGAAGGGGGAAACGTATTTTTGCTTACCAACTCAGACACACATTGGAGGAAAATTTAAACTTAGCATGGGGGAGGTAGACCTATTAGTTCCCTTTCAAAGGAAGAAAAATATGACCGTACTTCATATAACTTCCTCTCATTAAATGCCAGGAGTTTAAATAACAAATTGGGTGAATTAAAATTATCCATGGAGCAACTGAATGTTAGTATATGTGGTGTTACGGAGACCTGGTGGAGCCCACATGATCCATGGGAAAAGCAAATAAATGGATTTAATTTGTACCACAAAGACAGGAAAGAAAAAAGAGGTGGGGGAGTGGCTCTATTCATTTCCAACAAAATAAATTCTGAAGAAATCAATACAACTAAATGGGATAAAATAGAGGTGTTATGGGTAAAAATATCATTTTGCCATCACACGTTATTAACATTGGGGTCATATATAGATCACCCACTGTTACACGGACCAGGAGGAACAATTACTGGATTTTTTGGATACAATTGGTAGAACTAAAAGTAACATTGTAGTAGGTGATCTTAATTTACCAGGCATAAATTGGACAACATTACGGACAAATACTACTATGGAATCACGATATCTAGAATTATGCTTGCTAGCAGGAATGAACCAGTGGGTAAATGTCAATACTAGAGACAGTCACATATTAGATATTGTGTTAAGTAACCTAGATGGTAATATAACATCTTGTAAGGTTATTCCCCCTCTTGGATCAAGTGACCACTCTATGGTTTACTTTTCCCTTGACTCATTAACAGACACTATTGTAAGCAGAACTAGCAAATATGACTATAGTAAAGCTGATTTTGATAGTATGAGAACATATCTCAAAAACTGGAACTGGGTAGAGGAATTTCAAAACAAAACACTCGACTCCATGTGGGATCTGCTGGTGGGTAAAATAATCACAGCTACCCAAACTTACTCCTTTAGTAAAGAGAACGGATGGCACCACCGAGATCAAACCCAAATGGATGTCAAAACACATACTGAAACCGATGAAGAAAAAAATAGGGCATTTTATAAGGCCAAAAGACTGGGAAACAACATTTGCTGGAAAACATATAAGGACCCTTTAAAAAAGTTAAAAAAATGTATTAAAGAAGCCAAACTAAAATATGAGTTAAGCTTCAGCAACCAGAGTCCAGGATAACTATAAATCTTTTTATGCATATATTAATGACAAAAAGGTGCTTGTAGACCTATTGGCCCACTATATTGATGGTAGTACAGTTACTGACCAGTCTCTTCTTGCCCAAATGTATAATGATTTCTTTATATCAGTCTTTAATAGTAAATCCTCCCTAAATCAGAACATTTGCAAACTGTACTAGAAGTAGAATCACTGATAACAAGCGAAGACATACTTAAAAGGCTCCATAAATTAGATCAGAATAAATCACAAGGTCCGATGGAATACACCAAGAATAATTAAAGAACTGGCAGACCTCTTGGCTGGACCTCGACGGTTATTTTCAAACATCATTAAAAAAGGGCTAGTGTTGGAGGCATGGAAACAAGCAAGAGTGGTTCCATTTACAAGAAAGGGAGTAGACATGAGGTGTCCAACTATAGACCAATTAGCCTGACGTCTGTCTTAGGAAAAATCTTCGAGGGTATTTTAAAAGATTATATTGTGGACCATGCCAAAAAACAGATCTGGTAGACTCAGTACAGCATGGATTTACCACCGGAAGGTCCTGTCAGACCAACCTGTTGGAATTTTATGGAAAGGTTAGCAGGGCAATGGGTGAGGGACAGCCTGTGGATGTGGTGTATCTCGATTTTTCGAAGGCTTTCGACAAGGTCCCCATGGAGAACTTATTGAAGCATTAATAATGACAGGACTTACCAAGAAAATAACAAAATGGGTAGATGCATGGCTCACCTCGAGAAAGCAGTCAGTAAATGTAAATGGGACCAACTCAGCATGGGCGGAGGTGACTGAGTGAGTTGCCCAGGGCTCTGTCTTGGGGCCCTGCTTATTTAATATATATATTGCCTCAATGAAAGTCAACAATGGAGTCTGGGTTTCTAAGTTTGCTGATGATACCAGGGTTGGGTTTCCTATTAATAACCAAAATTACGCCACAAACTACAAGAAGCACTAAATATGCTGAGTCCTGGGCATTAGATAAAAAACTGCTGTTTAATGTGGACAAATGTTGTGTTATGCACCTTGGGAAGGCAAATAAACAGATACCATATACACTTGGAAGACAAATATTAAATACTGTGGAACAACAGAGTGACTTGGGTATTATGGTTACAAATGATCTATCACCTAAAATGCATTGCAATTCAGTTATTAAAAAATCAAGTGGTATTTTACACTGTATAAATAAACATATTACACCTAGAAGTAAGGATGTTCTTCTGCCCCTTTATATATCATTGGTGAGGCCCCATTTGGATTACTGTGCGCAGTTTTGGTCGCCCAGTGGAAGAACCGAGATAGTGGCACTTGAGAGAGTTCAGAGAGGAGCCACTCGAAATATACAGGAGGTTAAAGGTCATGATTATCAAAAGAGGCTAAATATTCTGGGTTTATATTCCTTGGAATATAGGCATTTAAGGGAGGATATGTGTTTAATCTATAAAGCCACTATCGATCCAGATTTATGGGAACTACTGGGTTTGAGGTACAGGGAATTGTCGGGTAATACTAGATCACACCCTCTACAACTACATGTGGAATGTCCAAAAACCAAAAAAAGAAAATCCTGGCTCATGCTGAGAGTTACCAATATTTGGAATAGGTTGCCATTAGAGGTGGTGGCTAGTGTAACTGTGAACACATTTAAAAACAAACTAGATAGCTTCTTACTTAAGCATAATATTCAGGGTTATTAATAAATGGCGAGCAAAAGGACTAATGTCTATATAGCTCTGTACTTACCTATGAGACCTATAGGCATTTTTCAATATGTTGGCCCAAAATTTTCAGCATACCTTTTTTTGGGACACCACCTCATGAATAATGCAAGTGATATTAGGTAAATCTGTCCTGAGAGGTGATTTCACGGTCGCTGCATGAAATCATCTTTCGGGCAGGAGTTAAAAATTTTCTCCACAATTGTTCATGAGGCGGGGTCATAAGAGGGCTATGTTGAAAATCTGGCATAAAAATATTACAAAACAACAAAGTTATGAGCCTACACTGAAGTTTGAGAACTCAGCCTTGTAATTTTGGTAATTTTCAATATTTTGACCCAGATTTTCAACATAGCCATTTTTTCACAGCACCTCATTAATATGACAGCTGCCATTTTTCAAATCCTGTCCAAAATGTGTTTTTGCATCCCAAAAGGTGATTTTGCAGTTGCTGCGCAAAATCACCTTTCAGGGAGGAGTTGACAATTTTCTCCACTATTGTTCAAGAGGTGGGGGTGATAACAAGGCTATGTTGAAAATTTGAGGCACAAATGTTAAACAAGCATTTGTCAATGCCGAATGTTGATTGCATTGGTCTGTTGAGCTCGCGCAGTGGGCCTGTCAGTGGCTCAGTCTATTTGTCCCAGTGCTGCAGGCTGCTCTTTTGTACTGGGCTGGTGCATGCATTGGCACCTTGTTCTGCCGAGGAAGGAATACGCAGCTGCCCCGAGAGAGCTCCATTGAGGTGGCTCACTCCCCCTGTGTCACTCACTCATTCTGTGTGTCCTGGCACTGCAGGCTGCCTTTTTGTACTGGGCTCCTGCCTGTGTTGGTGGTTTTTTCTACCCATGAAGAAATCCACAGCTGTCCCGGCAGAAGTCCATTGAGGTCGCTCAGTCCACCTGTCTCACTCACTCATTCCGGTTCTCCAGGCGCTGCAGGCTGCCCTTTTGTACTGGGCTCCTGCCTCTGTTGGCACCTTTTTCTGCCCACAAAGAAATCTGCAGCAGTCCCGACAAAGCTCCATTGAGCTCGCTCACTCCTCTTCTCTCACTCGCTCATTCTGTTCTGCCAGCGCTGCAGGACGCCCTTTTCTACTGGGCTCCTGCCTGCGTTGCTGCCTTCTTATGCCCATAAAGAAATTTGTAGCAGTTACAATACAGCTCTGTTGAGCTCACTCACTCGCTCATTCTGGTTTTCATGCCACTGCAGGCTGCCCTTCTGTACTAGGCCCCTGCATGCATTGCTGCCTTTTTCTGCCCACAAACAAATCTGCAGCAGTCCCAACAAAGCCCCATTGAGCTCACTGACTCCCCCTCCCTCACTTGCTCATTCTGTGTCTCCTGGCGCTGCAGGCTGCCCTTCTGTACTGGGCTCCTGCCTGCAGTGGCAACTTTTTCTGGCCAGAAAGAAATCTGAAGCAGTCCTGACACAGCTCCACTGAGCTCGCTCACTGCCCGTCTGTCACTCTTGCATTCCGTTTCTGCCGGCGCTGCAAGCTGGCCTTTTGTACTGGGCTCCTGTCTGCGTTGCCGCATTTTCTGCCCACAAAGAAATCTGCAGCAGTCACACTACATCTCTGTTGAGCTCGCTCAGTACCGCTCTGTCACTCGCTGATTCTGTTTGTCTTGGTGCCGCAGACTGCACTTTTGTATGGGGCTCCTGGCTGCATTGGCACCTTTGTCTGTCCACAAAGAAATCCGCAGCTGTCCTGACAGAGCTGCGTTGAGGTCGCTCTGTCTCCCTCTCTCATCGTTCATTCTGTTTGTCCTGGCGCGGCAAGCTGCCCTTTTGTACGGGGTTCCTGCCTGCATTGGCCCCTTTGTCTGCCCACAAAGCAATCCCAGCAGTCCTGACAGAGCTCCGTTGAGCTCACTAAGTCCCCTTGTCTCACTTGCTCACACTGTTTGTCCCACTGCTGCAGGCTGCCCTTTTGTACTGGGCCCCTGCCTGTATTGACGCCTTTTTCTCCCCACAAAGAAATCTGCAGTAGTCCTGACAGCGCTTTGATGAGTTCGCTCACCCCTCCTCACTCGCTCTCTGTTCTGTTTCTTCCAGTGCTGCAGGCTGCCCTTTTGTACTGGGCTCTTGTGTTGGGCCTTTGTCTGCCCACAAACAAATCCACAGCAGTCCCGACAGAGCTCAGTTGAGCTCGGTCACCCCTCTCACTCGGTCGATCTTAATCTGTCCCAAACACTGATTTCCCAGAGTGACTGTGCTATTGTGCGGCAGGAGTGCAAAAACATATTTTAGCCAGGATGTGAAAAATGACAGCTGTAGTGTTCATAAGGAGTTGTGAAAAAATGCCACTGTTGAAAATGTGGCGTGACAATATTACAAATTTGCGAAATTAGAAGGGTGCGTGGAAACAGTTCAACGCACTCTTGTAACAGTCATGTTATGGCAGTCCCAACACAGCTCTGTTGAGCTCGCTCACTCCGCTTCTCTCACTCGCTCATTCTATTGTGCCGGCACTGCAGGCTGCCCTTTTCTACTGGGCTCCTGCCTGTGTTGCTGCCTTCTTATGCCCACAAAGAACTTTGCTGCAGTTACAATACAGCCCTGTTGAGCTCACTCACTCGCTCATTCTGGTTTTCCTGCCACTGCAGGCTGCCCTTCTGTACTGGGCCCCTGCATGCATTGCTGTGCTTTCCTGCCCACAAACAAATCTGCAGCAGTCCCAACAAAGCCCCGTTGAGCTCACCAACTCCCCCTCCCTCACGTGGTCATTCTGTGTCTCCTGGCACTGCAGGCTGCCCTTTTGTACTGGGCTCCTGCCTGCATTAGTGGCTTTTTCTGGCCAGAAGAAAATCTGAAGCAGTCCTGACACAGTTCCACTGAGCTCGCTCACTCCCCCTCTGTCACTCTCACATTCCGTTTCTGCCGGCGCTGCCAGCTGGCCTTTTGTACTGGGCTTCTGCCTGCGTTGCCGCATTTTCTGCCCACAAAGAAATCTGCAGCAGCCACACTAGAGCCCGTTGAGCTCACTCACTACCGCTCTGTCACTCGCTCGTTCTGTTTCTCTTGGCGCCGCAGACTGCGCTTTTGCATGGAGTTCCTGGCTGTGTTGACAGCTTTGTCTGTCCACAAAGAAATCTGCAGCTGTCCCGACAGAGCTCTCATCACTCATTCTGTTTGTCCTGGCGCTGCAAGCTGCCTTTTTATACGGGGCTCCTGCCTGCATTGGCGCCTTTTTCTGCCCACAAAGAAATCCCAGCAGCTCTGACAGAACTCCGTTGAGCTCACTAAGTCCCCTTGTCTCACTCGCTCATACTGTTTCTCCCACTGCTGCAGGCTGGCCTTTTTGTACTGGGCCCCTATGCCTGTATCGATGCCTTTTTCTGCCCACAAAGAAATCTGCAGCAGTCCTGACAGCGCTTCGGTAAGTTCGCTCACTCCCTCTCCCTCACTCGCTCTCTCGTTCTGTTTCTCCCAGTGCTGCAGGCTGCCCTTTTGTTCTGGGCTCTTGTGTTGTGTCTGCCACAAACAAATCCGCAGCAGTCCTGACAGAGCTCAGTTGAGCTCGGTCACTCCCCCCTCTCACTTGGTCAATCTTAATCTGTCCCAAATACTGATTTCCCACAGTGACCATGCTATTGCCCGCAGGACAGCAAAAACATATTTTAGCCAGGATGTGGAAAATGACAGCTGTAGTGTTCATAAGGAGTTGTGAAAAAATGCCACTGTTGAAAACGTGGCGTGACAGTATTACAAATTTGCGAAAGTTACAAGGGTGCATCGAAACAGTTCAATGCACGCTTGTAACACAGTCATGCTATGGAGTTTCGTCACCAAATTTTCAACATAGGGATTTTAGGACCTCTGCTCAGGAACAGTGCCACTGTCATTTTCTTAATCTGTCCCGACCCCTGATTTCCCTCAGTGACCACGTTATTCTGCACCGGAACTGTGAAAACACATTTTGGTCAGGATGTGAAAAATGACAGCTGTACTGCTTGTAAGGAGGAGTGAAAAAATGGCATTGTTGAAAATCTGGTGTAACAATATTACAAATCTGCGAAGTTACAAGGGGGCGTGGAAAGTGTGCAATGCACACTTGTAACACAGTCAGTTGAAGGGCTATCATTACCAAAATTTCAACATAGGCATTTTAGGACCTCTGCTCATGAACAGTGTCATTGTCATTTTCTTAATCTGTCCCGAACAGTGATTTCCCACAGCGATCTCTCTATTCTGTGCAGGAAGTGCGAAAACACATTTTGGCCAGGATGGGAAAAATGGCAGCTGTACTTTTCATAAGAAGGTCTGGGAAAATGGCAATGTTGCAAATCTGGAGTGAAAATATTAGAAATTCACGAAGTTACGAGCGTGGGTGCCAACTGCACAATGCACGCTCGTAACACAGTCATTTTATGGAGTATCATTACCAAATTTTCCACACAGGCATTTTAGGACCTCTACTCATGAACAGTGTCACTGTCATTTTCTTAATCTGTCCTGAACACTGATTTCCCACAGCGACTGCGCTATTCTGCGCCGGAAGTGCGAAAACACATTTCGGCCAGGATGTGAACAATGACAGCTATACTGCTCACAAGGAGGTGTGACAAAATGCCAATGTTGAAAATCTGGCATGAAAATATTGTAAATTTGCGAGGTTACAAGCGTATGTAGCAACTGAGCAACGCACGCTCGTAAAACAGTCATTTTTTGGATTTTTTCCACCAAATTTGCAACATAGGCTTTTTGAGAGCCCACCTCATGAACACTGGCACTGTCACTTCATTAATCGGTCTCGAAGGGTGATTCTGCACAGTGACCGCAAAACCACCTTTCAGGGCCGATTAACGCCATGACAGTTCAAGAATTCATGAGAAGGGGTCCCAAAAACCCCATGTTAAAAATGTTGTGAAAAAATTCCCAAAAATGCCCGAGATATGCACTAAAGTTGAAAAAACCCTATTCATTACATTATACAGCTTACCGGCATTTCTTCAATTCGCGGTCGGCTTTGAAGAGTGCAGGCGTGTTCTCGGTCCAGCGAAGATCGTGGCGCCATGCTCCAGAGGTAAGTATGGGATGTGGGGTGTGGGGAGGTTGGAGTACGCGTGGGTGGGTGCGGGTTGTGGGAGGGGTGCGGGGAGACTCGAGAGACTGTTTCCTTTCTTTCAGGTACAAGACAATGTCGTGGGGCGCTTTCCACATTTCAGGGCATGGGGCACGCTGGGGTGGGCTCCCAGTGCCACCAGAGTCTGAGAGGGACAGCTGTGGCCGACGGGGATTGAGCATCCCCATCGGCAAACAACAAAGGGAAATTTATTTCTGCCAGCGAGGACTGGGCACCTGTCGACCCAAACAACAAAGGGAGAATTTGTTTCTGCCGGCGAGTTGGGCACCCGTCAGCAAACAACAAAAGGGGATTCTTTCTGCGGCGAAGTTGGGCACCCCCATCGGCAAACAACAAAAGAATTTATTTCTGCCGGCGGACTGGGCACCCGTTGGCAAACAACAAAAGAGAGTTCCTTTCTGCCGATGGGGATTGGGCTCCCCCGTCGGCAAATAAACATTGGGGGGGTACATATTGTTTGTGAATGCAGCGGCAAGCCGCCGCCTTGTTCACAAACAATACCACAGATCCTACATCCCACCCTGCAATGATGGGTCGCTCCCTCATTGCAGCGGATGGCTGACGCTGCAATGACGAATGGGCCCCTGATTGCAGCGGCTAATTTGTTTGAAAGTTGTGGCACGCTGGCTGAACTAGCGTCAGCAGCAGCATGCCACAGCTTTGGAGGATGGGGGACAAGCCTTTGCAGGCTGTGGAGGCACTGGGCACAACAGTGCCACGCCTCCACAACCTGCTTCTGCAGAAACCTGCTGCAACATGTTTCTTGCGCATGCACGCAATCAACATAAAAACAATAAAGTCATGCATCTATGTTGGAATTTACAAACGTAGCCTTGTAACTTTGGTAATATTTTGACCCAAATTTTCAACACAGCCATTTCTTCACAGAACCTCATGAATGTGACAGCTGTCAGTATTCAAATCCTGGCCAAAATGTATTTTCGTACCTGTGGCATGAAATTAAGTTTTGTCTGGGATTTGAACATTTTCACCTACTCCGTTCATTAGGTGGGCTAACAGGAAGGCTATGCTGAACATTTGGTGTACAAATACGGTAAAATGCCCAGGTTATGACTGAACGTTACACCTTTTCAACGTTCACTCATAACTTCACTCATTTTCAATATTTTGACTCCAACCTTTCAACATAGCCATTTTTCCACACCACTTCATAAATGTGACGTCATTTTTAAAATCCTGGCGAGATATGTTTTCGCACTTCTGGTACAAAATGCATTTTGGCCAATATACTATAAATGGCACATGTCATGTCTGTAGCCCAGGCGCCGTGTGCCGGTGGGCTACTACCCCTGCCTGTTGACCCTCTAACAGGTTAAGGGTCCTGGGTCCTGTTACAGTGGTGTTTGGGGGTTCTATCCCAAAGATAATAAAAACCTAGCAGTGCCTTCCACCCAGAGAAAAGTAGAAGTGAGTCAGGTGACTGGCTGGCACAACCCCCTGGGATGCTGCACCTACCAACCTCCGCTACCAACCACCCCACACTCCGAATACCCAACTGATCAATAACACCATAAACCATGAACAGTAATGATCTGACAGACTCAGAGAATTCCTACGCACCAACTTCAAATGACAAATCATAGCTTTATTGAGGGTAAGGACTAGGGAAGGGATACCAGTACAAAGGATGGCTGTGAATAAAAAGGAATGGCTAGAGAGAACAAGTAACAACAACAAACATTTGGGCCCACAGGCTAAGCCCACCCCCACTGGTACCAGTGTTTCCCAGAATGTTCTTAGAGGTACCCACTAGGTGCAGGCCTGGTACGGTGCCGTGGGTTGGCTGGCTGTTGGGGCCCTGAAACTTTGCAAAACTGCTTTGATTATGAAAATCAAATTTCCCTTTACCCTTTCCAGGAGCCAGGTCCTGGGTACTCATGATTTGTAGATCTCAAATGCCTGGAGTATGGAGCTCCTTGGTCAGTGCAGCACAGGGCAGGAGAAGGCCGACCTTGGTTCCCCTGGCAGGATGGAACTTGCTTGAGGATCTTGCAGGTGGTCACCTTGATTGTAGTTCTGGCCACATGTCACCTTCAGCCACTTCTGGCCCATTACAGAGCTCTGTGGCAAGACAACACCAGCCCCAGAAAGCCCAGACCTGGGAGTGGCTCCACAGCCTGGCTCCCCACAATGGATCCCATGTGCCCTAGCACCCCAGCAAGCGCCGGTGACCTCCTCCTGAGACAGTGAGTCCCACTTGGAAGGGGTTCGCAGATTTCCCTTCCTGGCTCTGGGTGAGAACTCCCGAATGTTGGGGGTACTCCTGCAGTTCCTGCACTGAGTGTGAAACCAGCAGCAATCACAAGCAGTTGCTCAAGCAAAGTCCAGTGCCAGTTGGAGTGGGTGCTAGCCCTAGTTCAATGAAGCCCAGGTGCAATCAACAGGGGGATCCAAACACAACAGGCCCCTGCACACCAGTCCGCACTTTCCAGTTAGAAAATGTCCACAACCTTTTCTTCAGCTGCAGCTGGGACACAGCTCTCAGCCACTTCAACCAGTTCACTCAGGAAATGTACAGCACCTGATTAGCACCCTGATGTCCAGAGATGCTTTGCCTCATCAGGATCCCGATCGCAGTCCCACACAGGTAAAACAAACTCTCAGCAGCAACTATTGCACTCAAATAGAACAGCTCAGTCCTCTCAGCTCAATTCAGTCCACCAGTGCAGGGTTTCTGCAGCACTTAACTTCTCCAAAATAATCAAACCGCTCACAGTACATGGGAAATCAAAGTATCAGTTCAGTCTCTCAACACTCTTTTCCTTGCTGAACCTTTCCTGAACACAGCAATCTCCTCTGGAAGCCTGGGAATGGCCTCCTCTAGTCTAGATCCACTCTCACAGTAGTCTCATGACCAGGAACAGACTGACATAATCCCAGAAAGTCCACTGAGATTCAGCCGAGAATCCAAGGTTCTGATTGGCTGAGACCATCAATTGTCCATAATCATACTGATCAATATTTCCCACTGGCTTATTGGGGCATGGTTTAGGCACTTGAATTAATCCCCTCCTTTTCCCAGGAGTCCCTCTGGTTCAGTTTTAGGCGCCTAACTATGTGACTGGCTGCTGTGTGGGGTCACAGCGTCATCAATATGTCTGCTCCCATTCAGATATATGCAGTTCAACAAAGTTCTCCAACTTCAACCGTCTGTGTAGCCAAGGTAAATACTTTATTTAAGCAACAGCCCCACTGTGTGGTAGCCCTTTTTGTGCCCTCCTAAGCAACCCCACTGTGGAACATTATTTCCCTACAATTTCCCCATTGCTACTGCCGAAACTCAGACTCCCCAGGCAGCAGCAACACCCTCAATAATATTCATGAGGGCTCATTGCTACATGCTCTCCTTTACACTTTATTTTAAAATGTTACAGAGGCTTCTATCTGGCCCCCCTAGAGGTCTCCAGTGCCCATTTACCTCAGCAAGGGCACCAGGACCGACGCATCACTCCCCATGCTGACTGCAAATCTGTGGTTGGCACATCACAACTGCATCTCACGCATGTGCGATCGCCGGCAGACCCACAATAATGCTGCTGACTCACGATCACGATTCCAAGCCCAAATAGGCTGGACTCAAGGGAAACGTAGTTCGGGGGATCTTAGGGGATCAGGAGGCTCAGGGATAACACCCGGAAATGAAGGCAACCGGGCAGAAATGGGGACAATTAAGGTAAGGCCCCGGGGGGGGTCACATGTCTACAAGACAAATCCTAAAACAAGTATTTTCAAAATTTGGGCTCAGAACTGCAAAAAAACAAATTATTTAACAAGCAGCCAACATTTGGCATTATATCCGACTACTCTCCCTCTAATCTATACTTTAAAGGTTTCTGGCAGGCATTCAGTAAGATTTATTATAAGTCTAATTAATTATTCATGAGCTAAAGAAGCTCACTGATTGGCTGCCATGCTGATCTGCAATCTCTCAGAAATGCCCAGCACAGCAGCCACACGGCTAATCGCAGCACTGATGGCAGCAGTTAAAGAAGAAAAAATGACTAAGTTAGGAAGGTTCCCGACAAAACAGTAAGTCCTAAACCCTTCTGTGTAAAAGAATATTGTGCCTCCCTGAAAATGGTGACCTCCATGTACTGTGATCAATACGGAACGACACCATGTGGCAGCTATCTGGTGTTGTGCAACGCGGCGCCAAAGAACTTACAAAATAGCAAAACAAAAATGCTCCCCATAAGGTCATTACTGTGATTAGACTTATAATCGCAATCATGATCTTAGAGACGGTCATTTCCTGTCGATTAACGACCAGCTGGGTGGGGCCACCTTTCCCCTCCAGCTGGTCATTAATCTCTAGGAAATGACCGGCTCTTCAGTCATTATTGGTTAATTATCAGCTTACAAAGCCATTTCACACACATATAAAAAATACAAAAAAATACAGGCTAGTACAAATATCTTAACCACAAAAAGACAATAACTAGGGCATCTTTCACATAAAAATACACAACATTACTTGTACCTTGTGATATTTTTGCCCTGGTCATGGATATAGCTCTCAGAAAGCATGCACATTTATACATAAGGTCAATATCTGAGCCAAACAGCAATTCTTGGATTTGATTCAGAGGAGATTTTACTGAAGAAGAGAGATAAGGGTCTAACCATTTTCTTCTTAATCCATCATATTTTGGACAATACAGCGTAAGATGAAGAGTTTTCTCAAGACAATAACGTCTACAGTCACAGAGTTTAGCTTCAGAGATATAAGAAATGCCAAAATATCTTGTTTTAAGTAGGTTTGAATCATATTGTTTGAAAATGAAATTTGGATAACATTCTCAAAGAAATATCTCATGGGCATTTTTTTGATGTTTCACCACTGTCATTGATATCAAAGAAAAGAGATGTTTCTCTGCTGAGCCACTCTTTTAAGAGTGGGTCAGCTAGGAGAGAGTTGTTCAATCTCTATTTTGACTTTTTCTGGAAGTTATCTTGTACAAACAAATAAGTTTTAAGCATGCCATGATCTAAAAGCAGCATATTCTCATAGTCAGTAGAGTGATATAACTGCACGAGTTATGTGGACGTAAGATACAGTCCAGCCTGCTGAAAGAACTGTGTCTGGCTGAAAAAAGAGTAATCTTTCCCTAGTGGATGTGCAGTTCTCCAGGCATCAGCAAGACATGAATCATAGCGAGTAGGGCCTTTCTGGATTTGGTAGGAGAGATATTTTATTTTTTCTGTGTGCTTCTGTCTAGAAGAGGATCTAGCACCTCACTGAAGCTTCCATGCAATATGATTTCACACTGTGACAAAACTTCACATATTGAATAAAATGTTGTTGAAGTCAAATTGTCCAGAGGTTAGTGCATAAATATTGTAATACATAACTTTCTTCCCATGGAGCATCACAGTTAGAATCTGATTATCTTCCTTCCACATCTGCAAAGTGAACCTCTTTAACAAAACTGGCACACTTTCTGTTTAGTATGGCCATAACCCTTTTTCTACTGGAGTAGCTGCTGTGGCCCACCTGAGAGACCCAATATCTAAGGAGATGATCAGCCTCTGATGGCACCAGATGCGTCTCCTGCAAAAAGGTTATGTCGATTTTGTGTTTGGCTATGTGAGAATCTTTTTTTCACTTGATAGGGGAACCTGCACATTCTATGAAGCTAGATTAATTGAAGCCATAAGTCCTTCAAGTATAGAGAATAATACAAGAGCATTTTATAGCAGTAATATGAGAAGTCTATAATGCAACACCAAGTGTTAATATAAAGTCAAACTATATAAACTGTTCAATACAGGATGAACACAATAACTGTAGATGGAATACCCTTCTTTATAAAATGGCAAGAAAAAAGTCTACAAATATCACTGACCAAAAGATGTGCATTAAATCTCTATAAAAGTACCATCAGGTGTGGAATCTCATTTTCCTCCACAAAAATACCTACTTAGGGCCATTTTATAAATGTAATAAGCCCCTTCAGGGCCTGCATCATAGGAGTTTAATGTATTTCCCAGGGACATGAGGAGACTCAGCCTTTCGCCTCATACCTTACTACTCCCCTGGGGCATTAAAACCCTATAATGCACACCCACTCGTGGCTTATTACTTACTTAAACTGAGGGTTAAAACTGAAGTGGTTAAACAGAAATACGGCTGTGCCTGAATTGTTACAATTGATAACAGTAAAAATATATTGACTCGGGTACTTGAAGTTTTAAAAACAAAACCAAAAAGTGAAGGTCACCTAACACAGTAAGCTAGCTGGTAATAGCAGCCACTGAGAGTTAAGGAACTCTCAAGGTGCTACTTTCACCACTTCTGCTTCCTAAGAAAGTAGCCTTCACTCCTTAGCACATTCACATGTATGTGGATGACACCGTCCTGTATGCTGTCAGCCCTTCCCCCTCTGACATGACGTACAGACTTCAGTTTGACTTCGACAAAGTTCAGCTCTGGCTACGGCTCAAACCAATTGTTCCTGAACACCAAGAAGACTGTCTCCATGTTCTTCGGCACAAGGCACAGACTTTCTAGGCTTTCCTCCCTTCCCTCTTTCCACAATCTGGATGAGACTACATTGGAGGACATTACCTCATTCAGGTACCTGGGGGTTTGGCTCAACAAGCACCTTGATTTCTCTCATGATGTGGATGCTGTCCATAAAAAAAATTGCACCCCAAACTCAGTGCCTTATATAGGAACCATGGATGCATCCCACTTCTGGCCCACTGTGCAATTCTACAGAGAATGATCCTTTCAATTATAAACTATGTTGATGTGGTCTATAGTTCCGCTTCCTTAGCCAGATTGGACACTCTTTTCCACTCTTTCAATCGCTTTGCTCTTGACTGCCTTCCCCATACTCACTAATGTTCTTTATATCAATCTCTAGCCCTCCCTTCTCTTGATAGATGACTAGCCCACTGTGCCAGCTTCCTTGGTAAAGTCCGGTTTGTCTCTCTTCCCTCCTCCGTCACATCCTCTCTCCCCCCCTTACGTCTCTGTCTCCCTCAGGAACATCAATGCTCGCACCCTTGCTATCCCCTCCAGATCAACCTCTGCTGGCCAAGCAGCTTTCTCGCATCGCTTCCTCAAACTCTGGAATGCCCTTCTCCCCTGCATCAGAAATGCTCCTCCCCCCATGCCCTCTCATCCCAACTTCACAACTTCATCTCCCCTACCTGCTCCTGCTCCTCATTATACCTCTCACTTCCCTTTTTCCCTCCTAATACCCTATTCTCCTTAAGCCCTGTGCCTTGTATTTTATAGTACCTGAAGACCTTGTACTGAGTCAAGTTGTATCTGTTACCTGAAGCACGTGTATTTCTGTAACTGCTATTTCAGCCTGCGCTGGCATACATTGTACCTGATTGTACCTCTGAACTGTATTGTGTTGTCCCTGTCCCCTTCTCCCCAGGATGCATCTGGAAACAGGCATTCCCTGCTCAGTATGTCTTTCTGGTGAAACTTTTAAATAAAAGAAACTTTTACACATACTGTAATGGGGAATTTTTTTTAACAATCTAAGATATGTAGAACATCTGGGGAAATCAGCAGAATCATATAAACTTGTACAAGTATTTAATAATGTGTACAGCCTACCGTGGAAATTTATCATAGTTACTATCACGTTGGTTGCATCTCTTGAATTGCATCATGGACATAATACATCAGTCTGTGGCAAAAAAAGGGTGGGTGCAGCCTGTGTTCCTGCAATCGCCAACCTGGAGCTGCTGCCATTACTCCATACCTCTGGTCTGCACTTGGTGGCACTATGCCTCTCTATTGTACTTCGCTTTATGTATAGCTTACCGCTGGGGTACCTGTCTTGCACATATAATACTGTGTTATTGTCTTGACCTGTAATTTGATCTTGCATGTGTACTAATCTCCTTTAGCCCTGTATATACTGTATCCATATCCTAGCACGTATCTGACTTAGCACAATTAGGTTATTAACTCATACACAGCCTGACTCTGAATAATCTATATTGTTTTGTATTCTCTGTAGTTAACTCCAGTGTCTGTATCATCTACATTGTATTGTATTCTCTGTAATTAACTTTGAGTTGGCCCTGAAAAAGGGACTATTTGTTCCAGTCAGCCCACATGGTTAACAGAATTCAATAAATAAATAAAATAATACAGGATTGGAAAGGAGTACAAAGGCACTGTTTAGATAGAAAAACGTGGTCCAATGTCAGACTGAAGCAGCTACTGAAACCTTTCTCTTTTTTTCTTAAAGTTTAATCAAAGTTTATGTAACCCCCTGTTACCTGGGGTTACTAGAATCCCAGTAAAACCTAATGGTAGGCAGGGAAGGCAGCTTATGAAACTCCAGTTAAATGGATTTTACACTGTCTCACTCTGTTCTCAGTCTCAGCTGAGACTGAGGGATGACATCACCATAGAAATCTCGCAGCTGCATGAGCCACACTGGAGTGCTGCAGTTGGAAGTTAGGATAGAATGTTGGGGATTTTGAACAGAGTCTGTGCGCAGTCTTGGTGAGCGACAGCAGCACATCAGTCTGTGTGCAGGCTCTCAGAGCCTTAAGCTCTGTTTTAGAGCTACTGTTAGGGAGGTGTGTGTTTTCACCGAAAGAGGAACACAGTAAGCTGATTGTTGAAGTGGTGGAGACTGCTATCACTGGTCCAAGTGCCCCCTCCCTGGGGGGGGGGTTGAGGTTTGTCTGTCTTCCAGGGTCAACCCTCCTGGTTCCGGCTAAGGGAAGAAGCTGCCTATTTCAAGTTGTGCTGCGGCACCAGAAGCTGTGGGAGAGAAATTCCTGTGAGGAATCGCCTGTGGGGCACCTGCAACCAAAGGGTGAGTTCGCTCTGACAGAGGACCTATGTTTTTTACCTGAACTGTTGAAACGTGGGGATTGGACTACTTAATCTGTAGGAGGTCTAGTGTAATAGACATTGCCGGTTGACTCAAGTAGGTTCAAGTTCACCACAAAGAGTGAAGTAATGTGGAGATTGGACTGCTTAATCAGTGGGGGGCCTAGAGCAATGGGCTATGCCAAATAAAAGTATGTTCAAGTACAGCACAAAGGGAAAGCAAGACAAGTAGAGGAAATGTGGCATACATTTAGCCTTAATCTACACTGCCAAGCTTTACAGTAGGAGGTATTTACTGTTCAGAGAAATGGCCGGGTATGAATTGTGGAAGCGAGAGGTGGGAGACCCCCCATCAGTAGTAACCAAATTCACTTCTACAGATTTTCTCTGTGGCACCTTTACTTTCTCTCAGGTACTTGGCCAGTGCCTGAGGAAAGTACCCAGACGTGGGATTAAAAGGAGAACTCCTGAGGTGCTCTTAGGTGGTTTAGAAAGCCACCAGAAAATGTTTCCATGACATATGGAAGGTGTCCGAGTGGCCGGCAAGGGAGCTGAGCCAGAGAAAACCCAGAACAGTGTACAAGTTCAGACTGTGTAGCCAAAGCAGCGTACAAGTCCGGGCTGTGTGCCAGGTGGGTTCAGAGCCCGAGGGCTGAAGTGCTGAAGAAGTGTTCTTGATTCTCTTAATCTGCATTACCAGGAGTGTAGCCCCGTGGGGGTCCATCTATGCTTTGTTGTTCTGCTTGGATGTGAATAAAGCCACACTTTAGAATCCCATTACTGGTACTGGACATTACAGTTATTGCTTCCTGTGTTTGGAGTAACTTGGGTGCCCCTGTGCAGAGCAGCCAAACCTAGCCTTTGTGCGGAGTAACCTATTCCTCCCTGAACCCAGTCCCTACCTGGTACTGCTGTCAGATTCAAACAGCATACCACCTGTCGTTTGCAAAATGATGGGGGTTGGGGGTTACATTTAAAAGGTAGAAAAGGTTCAAAGACTGCAATCATGAGAGTTGAGTTTGTTCTTTTTAACTTATGTAACCCCCTTACAAATGAGGGTTCCTAAAAGCCTTCCCGGAGCTTGCCTAATTGCTCCCGGCCTAACTGGCGTTCAGTGTAAGGCCACTTAAAGGTGTGCGCTGTGAGTGCTTTTAGAGCCTCTGGTACTGTCTCCTTAAGAGCTGCCTGCTTGCAGGTTTTATTAGCTTGTGTAGGGGGACTGTGGGTTTACGCTCAAATCCCACTCGAGTTGTTGTCTGAATTGCTCCGTTTCTGCAGTCGCTAAGACAGCAGAGGGAGCTTGGTTAAAAGATGTAGCTGTTTGCTGGAAAATATGCAGCGCCATCGCAAAAAATGTAGTTTGTTTAACCTGCCTTATTTGCAGCTGGGACTCTGTGTGTTCAGCCCCTCCATTTTGGACCCGAACTGATGAGATGGACTAATTGGGGAAAGGGGGCTTTAAAATGGAGACTGCTGGAGCCAATTAGAATTTGGACTCCCACTGGGAGCCTGCCTGAAGAGGAATATATGGCAGGTGCTCCTGGGAAGTGTAGTTTTGGACCCTGGCACCTTTTTGCACCAATAGAGGGCGTATGGAGTGACTGACAAAACAAAGCAGCCAACCGGAGCCCTGTGGAGGACAGGAAACTGCCCTGCAACTGTCCTGGAGGGGCAGAGTCATTGGTGATCATGAAGGTAGAAGGAGCTCTGGCTCCTGTGTTGTAGAAGTCTTTGCGAGGGAAGCACATGTGGCAGGCCAAGAAGTCGGGCGATAGCATTGCCAGAAGGAGCGGACAAGATCCGTGGAGGAGTGCAGGCGGAGGCTGTACATTTACGGCTATCTACCAGGCTCACCCTGTAGAGGACTGGAGAATCTGCTTCAATCGCGCTCGGTCTGTTAGGACATGTGAAGCTGCGTCGTTTGGCCCGATTATTGCAGTGAAAGCGATCGGGAGTATAAAGCAGCTGCCTGGTATGGTACCCCTCTGCTCTTCACATAAATGTGTGGAGAAGTGTTTTAGTTTCAGGCTCAGTCCTGCGAGTGGTGTGACAGCGATCTTTCTGCAGGAGTCATGAGTACTCAGTCAGGGTAGCTCCCTGTCACATGTGCCTTAGGAGGGCAAGATTTGTCTGTCTGCTTTACTGGCTACACGAACTGAGCCTGCTGGCTCTGCTTAACTTAAAGGTATCAAATGCTCGTTTTCTGCGTCAGGGCCCCAACCAGCTGCACTGAATAGGCTAGCCTTCTATTGCCTGGGTACCCAGAGACAGTGATTTATAGGTTTGGCCTGTGCACAGTGCCCTAGGGTTATATATATATATATATATATTAGAGTGTTAAGCTAATCAACCTGATCTCCCCGTCCTTGTTACTTTCCCCTTAATAAATCAGATTTGTTGTTGCAAGGTATACTGTTCGAACTGCGTGTTTGTGCTACCCTTTTGTGCATGGGTATTTGTATAACTGCACCTTATTTTACAGGGGGTCCTCAGCACCAAGTTGGCCATCCCGACCTGGGTAAGTGTGAGTCTTAACGACAGTGTGGGAATCGCTGGTGAGCTACTAGTGGGAAGAAAGGGGTGTTGCAGTGACCCAGAGGGCTGTGACCAGGTCACATCTGACTGTTCCAACCCCGACCTCTGGGTGGAGGCACCCGCCGTTGGACCTAGGCCCCTCAACCTGTCAGTAGTCAGTCAGGCAGGGGTAGTAGCCCTTGGGATAGCGCCACCTGGGGGTTACATTTTGGAGGCACCACTGGGATTAGCGTCCCCTAGTGGCCGAATATACGAACTACCCCACCATGGCCAAACCAAAGGAAAAACTGGAGGGGGATATCACGACTAAAATTAAGTTAGACCCTGTTAAGATGATGGTGCATAAACTGATGGGGTGGGGTGAAGCTGAAGAGTTGTATTCCCAGAAAATTGTGTTACTACTGGATGTACCTCTGGGGATAAAGAACGCTGACCTTGTTTCTGCAGTTGAGCGTGTTAAATGTTTGGGCAAGGCAGAGGTGAAGGGGCAAATGGCCGACCTACTCAACCAGACCTTACAGGTGTTGCTGTTATGCAGTATAATTATAGACCCAGAGAGGGTGCCCCCAGTGATTTACCCAGAAGGTGCTCCAAAGGGGTGGAGGGTCATTCATGTCTGAGTGGTTCAGTCACCCCGGGGGAGGGGTTCCCCAAGACTAATAACTTCAAAGATAAATTGCTTAAACTGTTAGCTGCAGAAGGAAGGACCACTCAGGAATTACTACAGGTGTTAGACCTTTCAGTAATCTCACCCCTCAACTGTCCCCGGGTACATCTCCTGGGTCCTCCAAGACTTCCATCTTGGCTTCACCACCTATAGTTGTTCCACCCCATACAGTTAGACTCCTATCGGAGACTGAAACTTTTTTCTGGTACTGTGCCTGTGCCCTCGGGAGAAGATGATTTTTAGACTTGGATGGACCAAGTCCAAGAGTGGCAGTGCTCTGAGGGGGAGAAATGAAAGAGACTGATGGAGAGTCTGAGGGGCCCAGCTTTGGAAGCTTTGGAAGCCATCCATTTCTTGCAGGCTACTAGCCCCGAAGCCACTGCAGTAAAGTACCTTTCTGCCTTGGAGAGGGTGTTTGGGAGAACAGAGACTGGGGAAGACTTGTTGTGGAAGTTCAAGTCAGCTAAACAGTGGAGGAATGAGAAATTGTCAGCCTTTGTTACCAGAGTGGAAAGGGCACTGCAAAAAGCTTATCACAAAGGGGGAGTAACTGCCCCTGCTTTAAATGAGGTCCACCTAGATCATATCTTGAAATCTGCCAGGTTCTCCAATGCGATATTGTTGAAGCTCAAGCTACATGACCAACGGGCTGCCCCTCCCGAATACTGCCAATTGATGAGAGAGATTCGATAAGTTGAGACTGATGAAGAAGGGTGGGAACCCTATGTGGGGGTTGTGAATCTATGCCAGACCCCTGAGCCCAGTGAACCAGATGAGACCCACTCGAGGGGATTGAACAAGGGATATGTTGCCTTTCCTGTGGCTCCAGAGGCCCAGGGTGGAGTGGGGGTGCATGCTGCTTCCTCTGATCCCCGGGTAGAGAGCCAAGATTAGAGACTTACGGGAAATGGTGAGAGAATTGAAACAAACTGCTGCCAACCCCTCCAAATTTGGGGAGCCTGAGTTATCTAGAAACAAAAGACCTAGTCAAGAAGAGCCCTCCAGAATCCCGACGCCTCCCAGCAGGAGAGATATCTCCCTACCAACAAAGACCCCCAAGATACTAAGTTCTGCTACCACTGTGGGGAGGATGGACACTTTCAGACTGAGTTCTGGTTACCAGAGAACTTAAGGAGGGCCAACAGCAGGCTAGTAGCCTGGCATCGCAAGGCCTACACCAGACCTCAGGGAGGGCCCCCTCGTAAGAATTTTGTTACCCGGGCCAATGCCCAAGCAACCTCTAATACCGTGCCCCCTGAATGGTCTGACGTGGTGGGTCCCTCAATGGAGACCACTGTGAGAGTGAATGGAGTACCCACCCAGGCTGTGTTGGACAGTGGTTCCCAAGTGACCATTATGTTTCAGGACTGGTATCAGGAGCACTTGCCTGAAGTGCCTCTGCAGTCTTTGGATGGACTACATGTTTGGGGGCTGAGTGACAAGGCCTACCCTTATTCTGGTATATCCGGATCCAGTTGTCTTTTCCTACTTCTGTGACTGGGGTGGCCGAACAAGTGGAAACCTTGGCATTAGTGTGTCCTCCCACTGGACTGTATGATGGGGCGCCCTTGTTGATCGGAACCAGTGCTCATATGTTTGGTCGCTCACCGTAGCTGTACTCCGAAAAAGAGAGGTCCAGGACTGGGCGAGCTCTCAGAATTCCAACCTTAATTCACAAGGCCTATGAGACCCAGAGAAAGGCCAGCCAGGCGGAACCTGAAGGCCCGGTGGGTATTGTCTGGAAGAAGGATCCAGAGTCTTTGCTGCTAGCCCCGAATGCCCAGTGTGTTCTCCAAGGAGAGGTCCGGATTAAGAAGGATGTTAAGAATAAAATATCGATGCTGGATGCACCAGGTGATGGAAAATTGCCAGAGGGGTTGCTGGTTAAACCCAGCATTTTGCCTGCTAGAGCCCACGCTTTTGCCAGAAGAGTAATGGTTCAAGTGCACAATGTATCTAATTGAGAGATTCGAGTGAAGCGAGGTTGCACCCTGGCTACGGTGCACTGCGCGGATACTGCTGTTCTGCCCAGCAACAAGACTTCCGGGAGAAGTGACCGAGTGACCCCCAATTTGTTTGATTTTGGTGACTCCCCACTGCCAGCTGAATGGAAGAAAAGGATTATTGAAAGGCTCGCTCAGAGGGAGCAGGTGTTTTCTTTGGAGGAGTGGGATGTAGGATGTGTGCAAGGAGCCGAGCACCACATTCGGCTACAGGATGAGCGACCTTTCAGTGAGCGATCTCGACGCCTGGCCCCTGCTGATACAGATGATGTGAGATGACACCTGCAGGAGATGCTCACAGCTGGGGTGATACAAGAGTCTAGAAGCTTCTATGCTTCACCTATTGTAGTAGTGAGGAAAAGGAATGGAGCTGTTTGGATGTGTGTTGATTACTGCACTTTAAACAGGCGAACCATACCAGATCAGTATACTATGCCACGCATTCAGGATGCCTTGGACTGTCTAAATGGTAGTAAATGGTTCTCAGTGTTAGACCTTTGCAGTGGGCACTACCAGATCCCGATGGCTCTGGAGGATCGAAAGAAGACTGCTTTCATTTGCCCATTAGGCATCTATGAGTTTATGCGGATGCCCCAAGGGATTTCAGGCGCCCCTGATACCTTCCAGTGCTTGATGGAGCGTGCTGTGGGGGACATGAACTTACTCGAGTGCTTAGTCTACCTGGATGATGTCATAGTATTTGGAAGCTCCTTGGAGGAGCATGAAAGCAGGTTGTTCAAAGTCCTGGATCGACTGGAAGATTTTGGTCTCAAATTGTCTATAGATAAGTGTCAATTCTTTCAGACATTGGTGAAATATGTGGGGCACATAGTATCCACTGAAGGCATAGAGACTGACCCCAGTAAAGTGGAAGCTTTAACTACCTGGCCTTAGACAAAGAATTTGAAAGAACTGCAAAGGTTCCTGGGCTTTTGTGGGTATTATAGATGATTTATCAAAGACTATTCTCGAGTGATCCACCCTCTACTCAACCTCACTCAAGAGTATCCTCCAACCCACAAAAAGTATAAGAAAGTTGTGCCCTCTGAGACTGAGAAAAAATATTTCCATCCAAATGATGTGTTTGGAAACCACTGGACTGCTGATTGTGAGGTAGCTTTCCATGGTATTATAAATCAACTTACCCATGCCCCAGTGCTGGCCTATGCTGACCCTGCCAGGCCATACATTCTTCATACTGATGCCAGTTTACAAGGACTGGGGGCTGTGTTATATCAGGAGCACACAAATGGTCTAAGACCCGTAGCATTTGCCAGCAGGAGCCTAACTCCTTCAGAAAAGAACTATCCAGTGCACAAGCTAGAGTTCCTGGCCTTGAAGTGGGCCATTGTTGGTCAATTTCATGACTACTTGTACAGTGCTAAGATATTGGTGAAAACTGATAACACTCTCCTAACCTATGTGTAGACCTCAGCTAAGTTGGATGACACTGGCCATAGGTGGCTTTCTGTGTTGTCTACCTACAACTATACTGTTGAATACAGAGCAGGCCTGAACCACATAGATGCTGATGCTCTCTCCCGGAGGCCTGTGCCCCAAGACAACTAGGTCAGTTTGTCAGCACCTGACATTAGAGCACTTTGCCAAAAATTTGACAAGGAGGAACAGGTATCTCCTGATGCTGTGGATTGTTTGTGGCCATCTGAGATCTGTATACCTGCTGCTTACTGTCATTTCTCTGCATTAGACACTAGTGCATCACCCCAGTTCAATAATGATAGTCTCCGGCTAGCTCAATCCCGAGACCCCATGATAAAGACTGCTCTGGAGGCTCTGCACGAGGGGAGAGATGTGTCAAAACTGCGTTCCACTGACTTGAGAACTGCCCTGTTATACAAAGAAGGTCCCAAGTTGAAACTGATTAATAGACTATTCTACAGAGAGACAGTAGATAAAGAGGGGCAGGTAGACAGACAACAGCTGGTGCTGCCCACTGCTTTTAGAGAACTGGTGTTGAGGTCCCTACATAATCACATGGGACATCTCGGCATAGACAGAACCCTTGACTTGGTGAGGTCCTGGTATTATTTGCCCAAAATGGGTGCTGATGTGGAACAGCATATCAGGTCTTGTAGCCGATGTTTACAAAGAAAGACCCTGCCCCAGAGGGCTGCCCCCCTGGTTAACATCACTACTAGTGCCCCATGGAGTTGGTCTGCATTGCTTTTCTGAGTCTAGAACCAGATCAGAGAAACATCAGCAATATATTGGTAGTTACTGATCACTTCACCCGGTATGCACAAGCTTTCCCCACTAAAGACCAGAAAGCAACCACGGTGGCTAAAGTACTTGTTAAGAATTTCTTTGTCCACTATGGGGCCCCTCAAAGAATCCATTCTGATTAGGGGAGAGATTTTGAGAGCCGCTTGATTAAAGAAATGCTATCCTTGTGGGGGGTACGAAAGTCAAGAACTACTCCCTATCATCCCCAGGGAGATCCTCAGCCTGAAAGGTTTAACCGCACGTTGCTTGACATGTTGGGCACCCTGCAACCTAAAGATAAGCCTAGATGGAGCCAGCAGATTAGTACCTTGGTACATGCTTATAACTGCACCAAAAGTGATGCCACTGGATTTTCCCCATACAGACTGATGTTTGGGAGAGAAGCTAGACTGCCAGTGGATGTATGTTTCGGGGTCTCTCCTGATGGAGTTTAAGCAGCTAATCATCTACAATATGTGCAGAAGTTGAAGGCCCAACTAAATCATGCCTACCAACTAGCCCAGACCATGGCTACTAAACGAAACCTGGCCAATAAGGAATGATATGACAAGAAAGTGAAAGCAATGGAGCTGAGAGAAGGGGGTAGAGTGCTACTGAGGAATCTGGGACTTCGTGGCAAGCATAAGATCGCTGACAGATGGCATCGCCTCCCTCATATTGTTGTAGGAAAGCTGAAAGATTTACCTGTATACAAAGTGCGGCCTGAGAACAACTCAAAAGATGTGAAGACTATACACAGAAATCATCTACTGCCAATTGGACAAATTTTGATAGAAGCTGAACCTTCCAATGCCGGAGCCACTGCCAAGAAAAAAATAAGACCAGTTGATTCCCCAGAAATTAAACTAAGGAGGCCTTCTCCGCCCCCCTCTGTTGAAATTGATTGCCAGTCTGTATCCGAGGACAGTGAGAATAATCCTGAGTACTACCCCTCTTATGAACTGAGACAGTTGTTTAGGGGCAACCCCCTAACCAACCCTGGGGATGAAGTTGGGTTTCCTGGACTGTCTGAGCCCCCAGCTTTGTCTTTGGAGCCAATGCTCCCGGAGGAAGAAGTGAGTGGTATTAAATCCGAAGATATAAGCTCATTGGGACTGGCTGAACTGTCTGATTTCTCAGATGAAGGAAGTGATGTGGGGGAGGCAAATGGTGATATGCCAGAGCAAGAAGAGTATTTTGAGCGCCTGAATAGTTCACCGGCAGTACCAGAACTGTCCCCAGCTGAGCCAAGTAGAGTCTTTAAGAGCTACCTGCTTGCAGGTTTTATTAGCTTGTGTAAGGGGACTGTGGGTTTACGCTTGAATCCCACTCGAGTTGTTGTCTGAATTGCTCCGTTTCTGCAGTCGCTAAGAAAGCAGAGGGAGCTTGGTTAAAAGATGTAGCTGTGTGCTGGAAAATATGTAGTGCCATCGCAAAAATGTAGTTTGTTTAACCTGCCTTATTTGCAGCTGGGACTCTGTGTGTTCAGCCCCTCCATTTTGGACCCGAATTGATGAGATGGACTAATTGTGGAAGGGGGCTTTAAAATGGAGACTCGCTGAGCCAATTAGAATTTGGACTCCCACTGGGAGCCTGCCTGAAGGGGAATATATAGCAGGTGCTCCTGGGAAGTGTAGTTTTGGACCCTGGCACCTTTTTGCACCAATAGAGGGTGTATGGAGTGACTGACAAAACGAAGCAGCCAACCGGAGCCCTGTGGAGGAGGAAACTGCCCTGCAACTGTCCTGGAGGGACAGAGTCGTTGGTGATCATGAAGGTAGAAGGAGCTCTGGCTCCTGCGCTGTGGAAGTCTTTGCGTGGGAAGCGCGTGTGGCAGGCCAAGAAGTCGGGCGATAGCATCGCCAGAAGGAGCGGACAAGATCTGTGGAGGAGTGCAGGCGGAGGAGGCTGCACATTTACGCTACCTACCAGGCTCACCCTGTAGAGGACTGGAGAATCTGCTTCAATCGCGCTCAGTCTGTTTGGACATGTGAAGCTGTGTTGTTTGGCCCGGTTATTGCACTGAAAGTGATGGGAGTATAAAACAGCTGCCTGGTATGGTACCCCTCTGCTCTTCATATGAATGTGTGGAGAAGCGTTTTGGTCTCAGGCTCGGTCCTGCGAGTGGTGTGAGTACGATCTTTCTGCAGGAGTCGTGAGTACTCAGTCAGGGTAGCTCCCTGTCAGATGTGCCTTAGGAGGGCAAGATTTGTCTGTCTGCTTTACTGGCTACACGAACTGAGCCTGCTGGCTCTGCTTAATCCATTTAGGTATCAAATGCTCGTTTTCTGCATCAGGGCCCCAACCAACTGCACCGAATAGGCTAGCCTTCTATTGTCTATTACCCAGAGACAGTGACTTATAGGTTTGGCCTGTGCACAGTGCCCTAGGTTTATATATATATATATATATATATATATATTAGAGTGTTAAGCTAATCAACCTGATCTCCCCCGTCTTTGTTACTTCCTCCTTAATAAATCAGATTTGTTGTTGCAAGGTATACTGTTTGAACTGCGTGTTTGTGCTACCCTTTTGTGCATGGGTATTTGTATAACTGCACCTTATTTTACAGGGGGTCCTCAGCACCAAGTTGGCCATCCCAACCTCGCAGTAAGTGTGAGTCATAACGACAGTGTGGGAATCGCTGGTGAGCCACTAGTGGGAAGAAAGGGGTGTTGCAGTGACCCAGACGGCTGTGACCAGGTTACATCTGACTGTTCCAACCCCGACCTCTGGGTGGAGGCACCCGCCGTTGGACCTAGGCCCCTCAACCTATCAGTAGTCAGTCAGGCAGGGGTAGAAGCCCTTGGGATAGCGCCACCAGGGGGTTACACTTACTTACTACCAAGTATGAAAGGCAGTGTAGTGTCCAGCACGACCATGGGAAGACAGTGGCTGGTGCATGCTTGGAGCGAGGGGAACCCGGCATGCGTTCACCGTTATAACCAGCTGGTTAGAATACCGAATTATAACTGGTTTTCCCTTTGGGAAAAAACACTCCCCAGTTATTATACTGCAATTAAATACAGCAAAGACAAATATGCTGCCCTTTCATTAAGGTCTCAGATAAAGTGGCAAAAGGTTTGTGATCAATAATTTCTTTCAGGGAAGGAGGCAATTCATTCCATGCTTTTACTGTGCTGTAATTAAAGGCCCTTTGACTAACAGTTGTGCATTTGAAGGGTAACGGTATTACGAAATTAATAGAAGACCTGAGACTGTTACTACTTGTTGCTTTACTGACAAGAAAATCTGGTTGACCTGTGAGCAATATTTTTGCACAGCAAAGTAAATTGTGCCAGTCTAGAGTTGGTTTCTTTTGGCAGCTAGTCCAATTTGTCTATAATAAGGCAATCATGCATAAACTGTGAGGGCATAAGCGGTGCAAATCTGCCAATCTTGTTCATAAAACAGGTATGCTGTAGGCCCTCACTGAGCTCTTTAGAAGGGGTCCTAGACACATGCTAATCTCTTAAAAAGGGATTCTAGGTTCTCTATAATCTCTTTATTCATTTATTTATTTTTTATTTAGTTTTTGTTGACCGGGTAAGTGCACTAGACAAATTCTGCCTATTTTCAGGCACCCGGGGGAGGGGGATACAGATGAATGCCAACTTACCTTGAACCAGATTAAGCTGTTGCTAATCTCTTAGGGTCCTAGGCTCTCGCTAATCTCTTTAGAAGGGGTCCTAGGGCCAGCCTAGTGGTGCTGCGGGTTGAGGTGCTGGACGCCACACCTCGCGCCACGCTGGTGACCCAGGTTCAGACGCGAACCCGGGCCATCAGGGGTCGGCAGTGGTGGGGGGATAGGATTGAGAGTCTGGAGGACTGCTCTCTTATCCCTGGGGAGGGATCCAGGGTGCCACCGCTCTGCAGTGGCCCCTGGTAACAACTGGGGGCACTGCCAGAGTCGGTACCGTAGTATGGAGTGCGGCAGATGTTGGCACATACGTGCTATGACATCATTGCACGCTCGCACTTTGGGGCTACCAGAACACAGAAAATGGCAGCACAGACTGTGGCAGCTTGATGGCCACTACTCCATCAGCCGACGATGCCTGGACAGATGTATGCCGGTACTGGATCCTTGCCTGGCACGGGGGCAATAGGGGGTGCCCCTTTCGGTATAGTTGCATATGCCGCAGTCATGCAACTCAGGGTGGGTCGGGTGGTACATGGGAGCGGCAGCTGGAGCATGAAAGCAGGTCAGTGACTGCAGGGGTGAAAACTGTGATATAATAAAAAAGGGGTCTTAGGCCCTTGCTAATGTCTTTAGAAGGGGTCCTAGCCCCTTGCTAATCTCTTTAGAAGGAACCCTAGGCACTTGCTGATCTCTTTAGAAGGGGTCCTAGGCCCTTGCTAATCTCTTTAAAAGGAATCCTAGGCCCTCACTAGTCTTTTAAAAAGGGGTCCTAGGTCCTTGCTAATCTCGTTAGAAGCGGTCCTAGGCCCTCACTAATCTCTTAAAAGGGGTCCTAGGCCCTCATTAATCTCTTTAGAAGGGTTCTAGGCCCTCACTAATCTCTTTAGAAGGGGCCTAGACCCTTGCTAGTCTCTTTAGAAAAGATCCTATGCCCTGAGTAATATCTTTAGAAGGGGTCCTAAACCCTTGCTAATCTCTTAAGAAGGAGTCCTAAACATTCGTTAGTCTCTTTAGAAGTGGTCCTAGGCGCTCACTAATCTCTTAAAAAGGGATCCTAGGCTCTCTCTAATCTCTTTAGAAGGGGTCCCAGGCCCTCACTGATCTCTTAAAAAGTGGTCCTAAACCCTCACTAATCCCTTTAGAAGGGGGTCCTAGGCACATGCTAATCTCTTAAAAAGAGGTCCTAGGTTCTAGTTAATTTCTTTATAAGGGATCCCAGGCCTTCACTAATCTCTTAAAAAGGGGTTCTAAACCCTCACTAATCCCTTTAGAAGGGGTTCTAGGCTTTCGTTAATCTCTTAAAAATGGGTCCTAGGCTCTAGCAAATCTCTTTACAAAGGGTCAGAGGCCTCCACTAATCTCTAAAAAAAAAAAGGGGGGGGGCCCTAAATTCCTACTAATCCCTTTAGAAGCGGCCCTTGGCCCTCGCTAATCTCCTAAAAAGAGGTCATAAACTCTAGCTAATCTCTTTAGAAGAAGTCCTAAACCCTTGCTACTCTCTTAAAAAGGGGTCCGGGGGGCGCTGTAGAGCACACCTACTGGCCAAACATGCTAAAAGAGCGCTCTGCACCTATTGAGAAAATAAGCTTTAAATCTTATTTATTTTTTGCTGAAAACACAAATTGGGGATCAGCAGCAAATTCTCATCGTGCTGAATCGTTCCATGTATTTTTCTGTGATGGGACACACTAACAAAGCTCAGAGTGGGGGGTCGAAAAATCAGCCGGCAGCCAAGTCACAGTCAAAAGGCTGAAAATCAACTTCTACGAGGATGGAACCTCCATGGAGAACCCTGCAAAAATCTATGCAGGCGATCGATACCAAAATAGAATTGATCTTAATGAGGTTCACGGAACAGGATGCTAAGATAGACAATGCCTCCAAAGCAGCAACTTCTGCAGAATCAGTGGCAACTAAAGCCCTGGCAGCAATCAGTAAAATAACCCAGGAAAATGCTCAGTTGTGATACTGCATGGAGGCAATGGAAAATGCTCAGCAGGCCTCAAATGTCCATCTAGTAGGCCTACCGGAGAACTGTGAAAAGGAAGGGGAAGTCTCCTAGTAATTTTACAAAGCTGGCTACCAGAAAGCTTACTCCTAGACGCGAACCTGTTACCCAACAATTTCCTTAAAGCCTAACGTATATCTTTAAGGGCTGCAGCAAACCAAAGTAATTCTCCTTGAACAGTCCTCCTTGTAACCTCCAGTGCTTCTGTCTGGAACCTCATTCTGCAGGCAGCCAGAGGATTGGGTTCCCTACAATTTCAAGATAAGACTGTCCACCTTTTCCTGGACCTCTCCTTTGCCACGCAGTCCAGGAGAAAAAAGTTTGATGGAGTCCAGGCTAGGTTCAGAAGCCGGGGAGTTGCCCATTCTTTCTTTCTTGATGCCCGTCCGACTATGAATACCCTCTGGCGGGCACACATTTCAATTTATGGATCCTGATGAAGCGGGCACACATTTCAATTTACGGATCCTGATGAAGCGGGAGAAAAAGGTGGAGGCCACCGGCAGGGAATCTGACAGGTCTCAAACCCACGATTCTTCAGACTCAGAGGAGGCTACCTGAAGAAGGTGGACTAGAACATAACTTTATTGACTGTTTAATAGTTATTAAAAGTTTTATGTAGCAGTCTGAATGCTAGATGGCTTGGCTAGTCATAGATTTTACTAGCACAGAATGGTTATGTGGTGGTTCTACAGCCACCCAGTTGTATAATATTGACTGTTATAATTATTTTTATGTCTCTTTCAGTAAGTATTAATATGCAGGATATACAGACGTGTAAAAGGGCTGATATGTAGGATCTATAATTAGTCTGTTATAATAGCATGAATGTTGGTGATGAGGTAAATGGTGGCCCCCACATAGCCACAACCTACGCAGCTGATAAAATACTTACGGGAATTATCCTGCAACTGCAACTATTTTATGTTTTATAACAAATATGTTCTTGAAGGGTGTCAGAGCTTATGTCTTTATTAGCATTTTTATGGAATCAAAATGTTTGATAAGGGAGTCACATCAACATAGGTGTTGAGTTACTATGCTTGGAAGTACATTTTATATTGTATTGATCACCCAAAGTCCTGTAGGGTGCAGCATATCTTGGAAATATTCTGGACTTGTCTTTGTTGAAATACCCTAAAATTCTTAAATCAGAATGCATAGACTTGTGTTTTACTATCACATTGGATGTATCAACTGTTGCACCAAATGATCTCTTGCATGAGATAATCATGTATTGTTGTTTTTATCAAGAAAGCAATAAAATATAATTAAAAAAAAAAAGCATTTGTCAATCCCAAATGTTGGCTTGCTGCCATTGGGAGTGCAGGAGTTAGAGAGATGCAGCATAGGAATGGCAGTTAAGTAGTGAACTGATGCCAACCCACCCCCACCCCGCAGAGAGTGACAGGCATTAGGGTGTCCCTTTGGGTGTTTGGTAGTGCAGTGCAGGAAAACATGCTGGGCAGGATGTGAAAAATGACAGCTGCACAGTTCATAAGGAGGTGTAAAAAAATGCCAGTGTTGAAAATGTGGCATACAAATATATGAAATGTCGGAGTTACAAGGGTGCGGGGGAATATGCAACGCACACTTGCAACACTGCCATTTTATGGGCGTTCGATACCAAATTTTCAACACAGGCATTTTAGCACCTCTGCTCATGTACAGTGTCACTGTCATTTCCTCAAAGTGTCCCAAGAAGTGATTCCGCACAGCGTCCACGCTATTCTGCGCTGGAAGTGCAAAAACACATTTTGGGCAGGGTATGTGAAATGATGGCTATACTGTTCATCAAGAGGTGTGGAAAAATGGCAATGGTGAAAATCCAGATTAAAATATCATGAATGCACGACGGTACGAGTGTGCGTGCAATCTGCCAATGCACGCTCGTAACACAGTCATTATATGGAGTATCAGCACCAGATTTTCAACATAGGCATTTTTGGACCTCTGCTCATGAACTGTGTCACTGTCAGCTTCATAATCTGGCCCAAACACTGATTTCCCACAGCGACTGTGCTATTGTGCGCTGGAAGTGCGGAAACACCTTTTGGGTAGGATGTGGGAAATGACAGCTGTACTGTTCACAAGGAGGTGTATAAAAATGCCAATGCTGAAAATCCGGCGTTAAAATATTGGGAATGCGCGAAGTTACGAGCCTGCACAGCAACTGCGCAACGCACGCTTGTAAAACAGGCATTTGTTGGATTTTTCCCACCAAATTTGGAACATAGGCTTTTTGAGAGGCCACCTCATGAACACTGGCACTGTCATTTCGTTAATGGGTCCCGAAAGGTGATTTCACTCAGTAACTACGAAATCATCTTTCGAGGCAGATTAACGCCATGACAGTGATAGAATTCATGAGGAGGGGCCCCAAAAACCCCATGTTGAAAATTTGGTGCCAAAATTCCAAGAAATGCCTGAGATATGCAGCTAAGTTGAAAAAACCCTATTCACTCCATTATATAGCTTACCGGCATTTCCTCAGTTCGCGGTCGGCTTTGAAGAGTGCAGATGTGTTCCCGGTCCACGGAAGATCGTCGCGCCGGACTCGGGAGGTAAGTTTGGGTAGGGGGATAAGAGGAGGCAGGGTGCGCAGTGGTGGGTGCGGTGGGGAGGGGCATCGAGACTGCGAGGGGCGGTTTTAGTTTTACAGGAAAAAAAAGGAAACCATTGTGGGACAGTTTTGTGTTGCAGGGCATTTGGCATGCTGGGGTGGGCTCCCAGCGTGCCACCTGTTTTTTTTTGGGTGCTGCACGACAGGGATTGGGCATCCTCATCGGGCACACAACACGGGAGTCATGCCGACGGGGATTGGGCACCCTCACGACAAACAAAGAAAGTGGGGGGGATGAGCTGAGGGGATTGGGCACCCCCGGCATTCAACAATTGGGGGGTGATGCCGACGGGAGGGCCCCTGTCAGCGTGACAAAGACAGGGGGCTGCAGCCTAGGATTGGCCCTCTGCAATTCAACATTGGGGGTATGACGAGCTTTGCTCAGATTGCAGCGGACCTTTGCTTAGATGTGCTCGCCCCATTATACATGCAAGGTGTGGTGCCGGCATGCAGGCTGATTGGGAATGAGGGACGCACCTACTGATGCGTGCCCTGCATTCGCCCAACAGCGGCCGCGCCCCCCAAACCCATACTACTGCAAGATGTTGCTTGCGCAAGCATGCAAACCAACATAAAAAGGGGTCCTAGGCCCTCGCTAATCTCTTAAAAAGGGGTCTTAGGCCCATGCTTATCTCTTCAGAAGGGTCCTAGGCCCTTACTAATCCCTTTAGAAGGGGTCCTAGGAGCTCACTAATCTCTTAAAAAAGGGGTCATAGGTCCTCATTAATCTGTTAAGGGGTTCTAGATCCTCGCCACGGGACCCAGGTCCTTGATAACCTCTGCAGGAGTCAAAGGACCTTGCTCATCTCTGCAGGAGGGGGTTGCAGGGCCTCGCTAAGCTCTGTACAAGGATTTGTAGGACCTCAAACACCTCTGTAGGTGGGGTCCAGGGACTTCGCCTGTCTCTATAGCAGGTATCCCAGGGTCTCACCCATCTCTTAGGGTCCTGGGTTTCATTCATCTTTGTAAGAAACACCTCACCACACCATAGCCTTACTCATCTCTGTAGGAGGGGTCCTATGCACATGATCATTTCTGTAGGAGGGGTTTCAGGGCATACCTCATCTTTGCTGGAGGGTCTCATGGTCTCCATCTCCATAGAAGGGGGGTCCCAGGGCCTCCCTTAGTGTTTCTGGAGGGGCTACAGGACTTCCCTCGTCTCTGTGGTAGTGGTCCTAGGACCTTAATAATCTCCATACATGTGGTCCCTAGACCTCACTCTTCTCTGTAGGAACTGCTGAAGGACCTCCCTAATCTCAATATCTAGGATCCCAAAACCTCCCTCATCTCTGTTCCAGCCTCTCTTATCTCTGGAGAAGTAATCTCAGGGCCCCTCTCTTCTCTGAAAGAGGGGTCCTGGGGCCCTGCTCATCTCTGAAAGAGGAGTTCCCGGGGCCACACTAATCTTTGTAGGAGAGATCCCTGGGCCTTATATCTCTGTAAAATTAAGATATGAAGCCAAAGATTGTGATCCAGAAGATCCTAGTTCAAATCTCAGGTGGTGTAGAGTAATGGTTAGAACAAGGGACTATGAGCCTGAAGATGCTGATTTGAATCCCAGCTCTGTGGTATAATGAGTCAATAAAAAATACAAGCAACCACCCCTGCAGTTAGGCTCAGTGCTGCACAAAAATGCAAATGAGAGCAGACATTTCTAAACTGCTTCACCTGTAGGAGCAGCGCTGAAATCTTCCTTTCAGAGCTCTGAGAGCTACAGTGTGGAGAGAGAGCCCTGATAGGGGCTCCTGTACAGTAAAATATATTTTAAATGGAGTTTTTGCTCCTGCGGAGATCTGTGGCAATGTCTCAGCCCTGTCCCTGTCCTCATGGACTGGCATCTTCCTCCCCTGCTGCTGCCTGCGGTGGGGTATCCCCATGGATTCCCTTCCTCCAGTGGTGGGGTCAGGGTAAGGAGGGCCACCCTTCCCCCTTCCAAAGCATATAATCCAGTTCAGACCGCAAGTCTCTGGGTGGCAGTGCAGCTCCTCAGACAGGCAGGTAGGATTTCACATAGCTCCAGAGCTCCCTTTTTCCACTTTTCTCCCTTCCGTCCTGTGACTGACATGAGCGTGTGTGTGGAGGCACACAAAACTCAACAGGTTGCAGACCCTCCCGTTCTGTTCCACCCTAGCCTGCACTACTACTAGATCTCTACCTAATGGCAGTCAGAGGCCAGGCTAACAAACTCTGCCTCCCTGGGAGAGGAAAGCAGTCCCTGGGACACTCAGTCCTATCCCCCAGCCACCAGAGTCCACTTCTGAACCTGAGTCACCAGCATGGTGTGAGGTGTGGCATACAGCAGCTCAACCCTTTATGCCAAGGGTCAGTTCTGTGAAGTAATTGTAACCCCTTGTTCCCAGGTGTTACAAGAATCCTATTAGAATTAGTGGTAGGCAGGGAAGGCAGCTTGTGATTTTCCAGTAAATGGATTTCACTCTGTCTCTCCCTCTGTTGTCAGTCTCAGCTGAGAGCTGGAGGGGTGATATCATTTAGAACTCTCGCAGCAGCATAAGCCACGGCCAGCTGTTGTGAGAGAGGGAGACAGAATTCTATAGTCAGTTGGTGGCTGGAATCTGCAGAGTGTAGTTACGGATCCAGCGGCAGCTCTAATATAGAGCTGCAGTTTTTTTCTTTCTCACCCTAGCAGAGTTCAGCAATCTTCCAGCTTGTGTGAAGTTATGGAAACTGACTCCAAGGGATTTTCTGTATTTCATCCCAGGAGGGATGGAGCAGGCTGCCAGGATGTTAGGGGCAATCCCCTTTGATCCCACCAGGACATTTGGCGAAGCTGCCTTATGTGACATCTTCTGTGAGTACTTTTGTTTTGTGTGAAACTGCCCAGGTGTACCTGCATTTTCTTGGGTGAATTTTCTGACAAAGGGACCCTGTCATCTAAAACAGTTTAAAAGTTGGCTGCCCTCTGTGGAGTCCAGTATGTGACAATCCAAGTGAACAGAACTTTTACCTTTGACACCCCTGTGGTGTCCTCTGAGGATGTTAAGTGTGAAATACATTTCTAGAGAGCATCTTCAATTTTGGTACAGTGTGAGGTGTATTTACCAGAGGGATGGCCGAGTACGAACTTGGAAACAAAAGGTGAGAGACCCCCCCCATCTGGAGTGACCAGTTTAGCATTCTGGGTTCTGAAGGGCACCTATCTTTTCTGTCAGTGCATGTGGCCAATGCCTGAAGAAGGTTCTACCCCAGTGAGTGGGTTTTCTCCAGTTCTACCCCAATGAGTGAGATTTCTCCAGTTTTGTCCCAGTGAACGGGTTTTCTCCGGTTTACCCCTTGTATGTGGGTTCTGCGAGTCTTGAGCCTCTTGTGCTCCGCCGTGGTCTGTGTGCTACAACTTATCCTATGCAATATGGGAAGTGTCCAAGTGCTGGCCATGTGTGCCTAGTCGAGGGAAACTGCTTGTGTGTGTTCTACAGGTGGCTAGTCCACAATTTCTAGTCATTCTATGCTATATGAGAAGTTTTGGAGTTCTGTACCTCAGATATCTGCATTTACTGTGTGTGTGTAACCCTTGGGGGTCCATCTTTGCTTTGTGTGTTCCTACTTCATTAAGGAATAAAGCCACACTCTGGAATCCCAACCTGGTATGGACATTTATGTTATTGCTTCCTGTATGTGCAGTTACTTGGGTACCCCTGTCCAGAAGTGCAAACCTAGCATTGCCCCAAGCAAACATTTTCTCCCTGGGACCTGGGTTGTGGCCATGGTATTGGTCGCACCAGGTATGTGCCAGGTAGTAGCCACATTTGTTTGTTTATTTTTATAATGTCTGCTCTATCAGGCCTATCCCACCTTGTCTAATGGTGGCAAATCAATGTAACCCCCACCCCTCTCTTTCCCCTTGACTATGGGAGGTGTGCCTACCAGTTAAATAAGGGACCGGTGGAGGGTTACATAATATTTTAATTTACTTCTACTTCATGTTCCCTTCTGTCTCTGGCACTCGTCTTCCTCTGGAGCTCCCAGGGCATGCCCCATCTCTCTCACCTGCTAGTGCCTGTCCTGCACAAAGCCTTGGTTTAGCACTAGGCAGGATAGGGGGATTTGCCCCTGAATCTTCTGTTTCAACAGGAGGTGCCATGGCAGAAGTGCAGGGCCCGGATATAGCGGATCCATCGATGTGGGTGCCGGGGCCATCTTCTTCATTTTCTCCAAGCCTCCTGGGACACTGGCAAGCTAGAGGAGCTGTTGGGGAGAGTGTAAAATAATGTGCTGAACGCACACGCCGACAACATCCTCCCTCCCTCCCATTCCTGCCTTTCTAACACTGCACTGTCACCTGAAGCCAGCCAGGTGGCACATGTTGCAGCAAGGCAGTGACCCCCCCCAGAGAAGAACAGCATCCCCTTGGTTGCTCAATCCTCCTCCCTCAGCTGGCCCTCCGACTACCTGAGCTCGTTCCTAAACCTGCGCTGCTGGTGTCACAAGTGGTAGTAGAACCTTTGCATCTACGGGCCAGCCTCAGCACTCCTAACACTGACTGAGCAACCATGTCAGTGAAATCCTTCAGACGGCCAGGGACCTCATGTCTGTAGGCATGACAGTCCTGCAGAGGGTATTTACTCACTGAAGCACTTGGGGGGGGGGCTGAAGCAAGAGGGCCAGTCAGGACCTTTGTGCTCTCTAACAGCCTGTTCAAGGCCTCTCCAACCTACCCCTTCAAAAGTGAATGCTGTAACTTAGAAAAAAACTGCCTGGCCAAAGTACCTGTTGTCCAGTATCACCAGACTCTGCTCTGTCAGCTCTTTAACTTCCGGACACATTCCAAACACTTCCTGTAGGCCAAGGGAAGGTGACACCCTCCACCAGTGCTGAAAAAATAAATCATAAAAAAGTTATGTTAATGATCATAGGTGGAGAGATTAACAGTTTGAGAGCTGAATCAATAAAGGTTCGCTGGTTCACTATGTTGCTGTACCTGGTGTGGGATTCCATCTGTCATTCTCAGTCCCAAGACTAGCACCTCCTCCAGTCTAAACAAATACACAGAAGAAAAAAAAAATTGCATCATCTTTGGCAAGACACAAAATCCTGTATTTAGCCTGCCATTCCAGACTCTCCAGCATTTGATATAAATTACAGACAACTGCAGGAGTGAAACATCTCTGTAATTTGAAATGCCACAGCGTATTACCAGACTTGAATAGAGTGATCATTTTTGAACCGTACAATTTGACGCAAACTGACTTAATAGTAGGGAAATGTTTAAATGATTCCATCACCAGCTGTTTTTAAAAGAAATGTGTCAAGCGAAGCCTACAATAAGCTTTGGATACGTCATGATCTCTATTTTAAGACCTATAGGACTGGCAGTATAGCCTAGAGGTTAGAGTAATGTGCTGTGAAAGAGTGTGGTACAAAAATCAATTACAGAATTCAAAAACGCATGTGATAGACATAAAGGTACCCTAGCAACAGGAAGGGGAGGATAAATCGACGATCATTTAGGGTCCTTGATTTCAAAGATAGATAGGGAAATGGGCAGACTGGATGGGCCAAACAGTCCTTATCTGCACTCAACTTCTATGTTTCGATGTTTCTATGTATTTATGTTTCTATGGTACCTCCAGAAGACCTGGGTTTGATTCCCACAACCCCCATTGTTATACTGTGTGACTCTAAGCAAGTCACTTAACCACCCCAGTGCCTAGTGGGCCTTGCCCAGTTACCAAAAGAGTAAATAAAATAAAACATTTTCTTCTACTGTTACTCTTTTTTAGAGAAACAAAACACACACAGGTTAGCTCTGTATCCACATAAATATATCTTGGACTAAAATTAAAAGCTGCCACTTAGGGATTGCAAGTTCCATCTCCCTCAAATTTGAAAACAAAAAAATTAAAAAGTTATGGGTGATTGAATAATAACGCCCCCCCCCCCAAAAAAAAAAAAGTTCCCCAAAAGACAACAACTGTGCATGCACTGGGACTTAAGTGTTTTCTGCATTTTTTTTCCGCGGGGGTGCTTTTTTTTGTTAAAGACTAACACTAACCAAAAAACCAAAAACAGACTTGGAAAATGCAAAACCTGAAGAGCTTTTCTGCTTAGTGGCCAGTGTGGCTGGTCTCTCTAATGATACCAACAGTCAGGTGCCAAACCCGGATGGGGAAAGTACCACTTTCCCCCACTCCCACCATCACTAACATTACCAGTGGTCAGGTGTTCAGCCCTGCTTCTGGTACCCCACAGTCATTAACATTACCACTGGCTGGTTGTCTGCCCAACCACAACAGATAAACATTTCTGCACCCACTGCCCTGGTAGCCCCCCCAGCCCCAACTTCTTTCTCACACAATCTATAGAGTAAAACTAGCCCCCACCCTTACCCCCTCTAATACCCATACAACCCCCCGCTACCCTAGTACATACTTTAAGACCTCAGCCACGCGTACCCCTGCCCATGTAACCATGTCACCCTCCCAACCCTGCCACCGTACCTCTGCCCATGTAACCCTCCCAACCCTGCCACTGCACTTCTGCCCATGTAACCATGTCACCCTCCCAGCCCTTTCCTGGCAATTCCTGTCCATGTAACCCCTCCCCAACCCCTGCCACGGTACCCCAGCCCATGTAACCATGTCACCCTTTCAACCCTGCCACCAGTACCCCTGCCCATGTAACCATGTCACCCTCCCTACCCTGCCACCGGTACCCCTGCCTACATAACCATGTCACCCTCTCAACCCTGCCACTAGGTACCCCCACCCATGTAAAAATGTCACCCTCCCAACCCTGCCAGTGGTACCCGTGCTCATGTAACCATGTCACCCTTCCAATCTTGCCAGCAGTACCCCTGCCCATGTAATCATGTCACCCACCCAACCCTGCCAGCGGTGTCCCTGTCCATGTAACCACATCACCATCCCAACCCTGCCACCTGTACCCCACCCATGTAACCACGTCACCCTCCCAACCTGCCACCAGTACCCCTGTCCATGTAAACATGTCACCCTCCCAACTCTGCCACCAGTACCCTTGCCCATGTAACCATGTCACCCTCCCAACCCTGCCACCGTTACCCCTGCCCATGTAACCACGTCACCCTCCCAAACCTGCCACCAATACCCCTGCCCATGTAATCACGTCACCCTCACAACCCTGCTACCAGTATCTCTGTCCATGTAACCATGTCACCCTCCCAGCCCTACCACCGGTACCCCTGCCCATGTAACCATGTCACTCTCCCAACCCTGCTACTGGTACCCCTGGTACCCCTCCCCATGTAACCATGTCATCCTCACAACCCTGTCACTGGTACCCCTGCCCATGTAACCATGTCACCCTCCCAACCCTTCCACTGGTAGCAATGCCCATGTAACCATGTCACCCTCCCAACCCTGCCACTGGTACCCCTGCCCATGTAACCATGTCACCCTCCCAACTCTGCCACTGGTACTCCTGCCCATCTAACCATGTAACCCTCCCAACCCTGCCAGTGGTACCCCTGTCCATGTAACCACGTCACCCTCCCAACCCTGCCACCAGTACCCCTGCCCATGTAACCACGTCACCCTCCCAACCCTGCCACCGGTACTCCTGCCCATGTTACCACATCGCCTTCCCAAACCTGTCATGGGTACGACTGTCCATGTAAACATGTCACCCTCCCAACTCTGCCACCAGTATCCCTGTCAATTGAACCATGTCACCCTCCCAACCTTGCCACTGGTACCCCTGTCCATGTAACCATGTCACCCTCATAACTCTGCCACTGGAGCCCCTGCTCATGTAACCATGTCACCCTCCCAACTCTGCCACTGGTACCCTGCCCATGTAACCATGTCACCCTCCCAGCCCTGCCACCGGTCCCCCTGCCCATGTAACCATGTCACCATGTCACCCTACCGAGTCCCAACCCTGCCACCAGTACCCCAGTCCATGAAACCATGTCACCTTCTCAACCCTGCCACTGGTACCCCTGCCCATGTAACCCTCCCAACCCTGCCACCAGTACCTCTGCCCATGTAACCATGTCACCCTCCCAACCCTGCCACCGGTACCCCTACCCATGTAAGCATGTCTCAGAAAGACAGTGGGGACAGTGCAACCAGAAAACAGTTGATCAGAGCTTTTAAAAGCTGCAAGTTGCATTGAAGGCAATTGAATCTCCCATGGCTGCAGTCTGGCTCATGACAACAGGTGCAGGGGATTCTGGGAAGCCAACGGAGTGGCTCCACCTTGCAAATATCAGGGCTACAAGAGGGAGGATCAACCAGACACAAGTAATTTATCAGTGTGTAAGAAAATTCTTTACAACACATAAGTTGTAGAGTGGAGCCATACCCACACATCAGTGTGGGGCTTTGAGGAAGGGCTGTTCCCCTTTAACTAATAATAGCCTTATGTCCACTTCATTATCCCCAACCCTAGTCTTTATCTTTGTTTTATTGAAAGAGCTAGTAGCACCAAAAAAAAAAAAGACAGAAAATGTTAGTAATTTTCATAAGTCGCCCCTGATTAGTTTATCTTTCTTAAGTGTTTTCTTTTCCTATGTGCTCATCAAATGTGCTTTTACCTAATAATATTGGGTGTGATGTGAAAACAGTGCTTTACCTAGAATCAGGCATATCTAGTTCTATTCCTCCAACTACATCATCAGCATGTGACATCACTTATTGTTACGTCACAAGTTGGATTGGTAGTATGCGTCACATGATACCAGTCAAGCAACTGGAGACTGACTCTTCTTGGTTACCAGTGATGTCACTTCTGTCAGATCACAGTGCTGATGAAGTGTAGGGAGGAACAGAACTGAGTATGTCAGTTCTCAAGCAGCGTGCTGTTCAGACATCACGCCTAATACTGTCAAGCAGAGAACATTCTAATCAGCAAAACAAAAAAGGAAAAATACCTGAGATATAAGAAGTGACACCTGACTACTTCTGAAAGTTACTATTAATTCTAGGTAGTACACTAGCTCTTTAAATAATCCAAGGTCTCATTAACAGTCGAGTCTTTTAAAATAAAACATATGGGACAGGGAAGCTGAATTAATATCAAGGATAAGGCTGATATCAGATAAGTATCCTTGTTACTTATTTCTAACTCACTAGTTCCCTCATCTAGGATCTTGGCCCCTTTGTGTCTTCTCAACCTCCTCTTATCTAGCTTTTCAAGCCCTTACCTCAAGATACCACAACTACATTGGAGCAGGTAGATTCTTATTTTAGTTAATTTCTCATCTATCACTAAGCATACCAATTTCACTATTAAAACTTGCTTAGTTCAGCAGCTGACTTCAGGGCAGGAGATGGCTACTGTGATGTCATCAGCAGCATGTGAAAGCTACTCCAGTATTGTTCCTCTGGTTGAGGATAGCAACTGTTACATATCTTACCTCTACATAAATGTTTAGTTAGATGCATATGGTCTGATTAATGGCCTTCCCTTACTTACAATATTACAGACTGATAAACTTCTGTACCACATCAAGGTAGTTCCTCTCTGTCACCTACTGAGCATAATAATTTCACTACTAACACTTGAAAGTTTTTTATGTTTGATTATTGATTGATTATTTATTTATTTATTTGAAAACTGGTAACTGGGAAAGGCACACTGAGCCAAGGTTCATCTCCAGGTGTAACATGTGGGAAAAAGGAAAGGGAACACAATCAAAGGCAGACACAGCAGTAATGAAACAGTACAACATAAAGTACGAACAGTGTACAGGTCAACATGGTACAAGTGCAAATAATAAAAGGTGCCAAAAGTTGGTGCTGTGAGCAACTCCAGTGCCCAATTAAAGTGACAAAGGGCGTGCTGAAACATGACAGTGCTGTGGTTGTCAGGATAATGACTGACCCCAGGAGGCGGCCCGACAGCAGGAGTGGGGAGGGCTCAAGGGGGGGTCCAATAGGGGGAAAACAGCAATAAAGTACTCCCAGGAGTAAAAATTAACAGTCAGTTAATCACTCCCAAGGGGCAATATGGCACTTGGCTACAACTTGTGCTACATTACACCCCTAGGGGGTGATTAACAGATTGTTAATCAAACCCCTCATCTTGCCTCACTGATGCAGGTCTGGGAAGGGTGGATGAAGACGGGGATTGGAGATGATATCATTGGATAAGTGAAGTACACAGCAGTATGCAAGGGCAGCAGCTACAGCTAATGGGGTATTAGGTAATATTTAGAGGTCGTTTGTTAGTAGGGCAAGCGGGGTGATGATTCCTTGTACCAGCGCTGCGTGAATATTGTGTCCAAGTATGGTCATGTTATACGAGAAGAGATGTGAAGTTGCTGGAGAGAGTGCAGAAGAGGACCACAAGGATGGTGGAAGGAATGAGGGGTGCAACTATGAGGAAAGATTGATAGTCTTTAAAGTACTCCATAGTAAGGTGAGTCACGAGAGATAATGGTCTGAACATCAACACAGGTGTGTTTAGACTTGATACTAGAAAAAACATTTTTACCAATAGAGGGGGTGAGACGGAAAACAGTTTACCTAGGGAGGTACTAAGTGCAATGACTGTTGAGTCCTTTAAAGGTGACAGGAAACAGTGTTTTACTCCTCTAGATGCCCTCCTGTTGTCCTTCTAGTGTCTATCCAATATTCTGATATGTTTTTTCACATTTTTAATTAAATTAATAATCAAATGTTGTCTTTGTAAGTACCTGGAATACCTCTCTCTCCTCAGCAGTTGCTGCTCTCGCAATAACACCATTCAGAGGAACAGCCTGGAATCGTGTTACTGATGTCACAGAATGTCTTAGAAATGTGAAAGTCAAGAGCAGTAGCTGGTGATGAGAGTGGAACTCTATGCAGATCTGAGTGTACCCCAAAGTTAGATTATTTATTTATCAAAAAATCATCAAAGCATATCAGAATTCATAACTGGCATGGAAAGGAAGATGGAAGGGCAGTTAACTATGTAAAAATAATTTCCAATACCTTTAAGAAGCTCTTGGACATGCATGGGTGGGGGGGGGCACTGGAAATGCCTGCTAAACTAATAGGGAATCGGGCACAATGGGTTCTGCCTCCTTCTGACTCTAATATTGTATTGCACTGTACAGTTACTCTGCTCTTTATATTTGATTGTATTTTGAACGGTTTCTCATGACTGGGGTGACCAGTAGATTCATAGCCTTCAAGGATTTAATATTGGCTCTCAGATGCACCCCCTGTCTTTTGTCTCCTCTTGCACTTTCTTTTCTCTCCCACCCCACCCCCATCACTCTTCACTTTATAAGATACTTTGTTTTAGAAAATGGGCCCAAAAATCTAAGGATCCTGATAGGCTATCATGTATACCGGGGGGGGGGGTTATATTAACTTTCAGATAGAGCCTGCTAAAAAACGAGAGCAAATTCTGGGTGCCCCATTTCATAGGGAATCCATGGGCACCCCAAATTTTCAACTGGCATTTTTCACCCCTTATTAAGCGGGACTTAAACCAGCAACCGTTCTTCCTCTGTCTCCCATAGTAAAACTTGGCAAAACAAATGATATCAGACCTTTCTAAGAGAAACTGTCTCACTAATGACAAACAGTATGACAAAGACCATTACCTCCACTACCCCTACTGAGTTCAAGACGAGCTGCATTTTGTTTGTTTTCCATACCATAGATGGATGTTCACCAGCGCTACAGAAAACAAACAAAATGCCACTTCTCTCAGGCAAACTAGCGGTAATGGAGCAACTACTCTCTCCCTCCTAAAACAGTAGAAAATATTCTTAACTGCAGCACTTTATGTTAAACGTGTACTTAGCTGAGTGATTTTCTGTATGTCACTTACAGCTTGAAGTAATAAGACCTGCCTCGCATGCCCACTATCACAAACCACACTTTCTTCCGAAAACAACAGATCACGGCTCCAGTATTAAAAGAAGAAGACACGACAGCTAGTCCACCAAGTAAAACTCAAACAAAAATAAAATGCGGAGCGTGGGGGCAAAAGTATTTCATAACAGCTGATGGGAAGGGGGTCCTACTAAAGAAATACAGTCTGCTGTGTGGCATTAACAGCATTCCACCAGCTTTCTTTCTTTTTTTTTAACTACGGAGTCTTCATGGAGACATAAGTCCTTCATTCCAATGCAGGCAGAGGAACTATTTAATTACAAAACTCAATGTAAAGCATTTTTTATTAACAATGTTTTATCAAACTTTTTTTTTTACAGTGCCCATTTTCTAAGTACAATAATACCATCCAGGGTGGGCAGTATGGACAATACCGGACCTTCCAGGGTCTACAAGGCCCTCCGTCTGTGGCGTGGCACCTCATTACGCCCCTGGGTGGTCCAGTATTGCCCAATACTGCCCACCCTGTTGGGTATTACTGCTTGCTTAGAATGCCAGTGTGCATTGAACTAGTGACTTTTCAACATGATTTACTTTTCAAGGGGAATGCATTCATGCACATTTTTGTTTTATATATCCTCCTAAAGGAAAGCTGTCATTAACTGATGCTTCCCACCCCCCAAAGCCTTATGCCCCCAATTAGGCTTTTCGCAATGAAAACACTTTTTAAGTGTTTTAACTTACTTAATTTTGTTGTTGTAAAGACTGTGATTCTGCAACATGGCGGGCACTGCGTGGTTCCATTTCAAGTGAAAGTGCGGTGCCGCGCTACTTGCTTTAATACAAGGCTTTTGGGGGGTTGGGAGCATCAGTTAATGACAACTTTCCTTTAATAAACCTGTTATACGTTATCCAATTATATGTCATGTTGTCATCTTTAAATTGCCTGTAAAATGCTTTGTGTAATTCGATTAAAATTGATTAATAAAGATTTAATACTGTTCCAAATCTCGTAGGGTGGCACAACAAGTATTAGACAAGCTCATTTCAACAAAATTCCAGTCTTTTCTTCCAACATGTGTCCATGTAGTGCAAGATGACAGTATAGTCTAGAGGTTAGAGTAACGAGCTGTGAATGAGCTTGGTACATCCACCAGACAGACCTGGGTTTGATGCCCACAACCTCCACTTGCATGCTGTGTGACTCTGAGCAAGTCACTTAATCTCCCAGTGCTCCTGGGTCACTCCTGAAAACAGGCACCTGTGCCTAGTGTGCCTTACCCAGTTAACAAAGAATAAAAAAAAAATGTAGTGTGAGATCCTGATATTGCCACACAATTCCTTCTTTGAGCCCTTTGCCACACCAATGTTTGTAAAGCAGCTTTAACAAATTGCTGGGACCCAGAGTGTTGGGAGCCCTAGATTCTTTTTTAATTTAAAAAAGGGATATGAATGTAGCAGATCTTTGGTCATTTGTACAAGAAATGCCAAGCAGTATCTACAACTGGAATGAAAGCCAATCTCCATCATTCAGTTGCATGTTTTGCATTATTTCAAAATCAAATATGAAAAGCCAGCCCGGTGGTACTGAGGCACTGGACATCTTACCTTGTGCTGCACCCGCAACAAGAGAACAACCTCAGGTAGTTGGGGTGCTGGCATGGGGGCGAGGGAGGGAGCGGGACTGAGCAGCCGATGGCAGCTCTCCCCTCCTGGGGTGGTTGTCTGCCCCCGGCAGTTCCGTTCCCATCGGGTGGAGGTCCAATGGGAAGTATAGGTGGGAGGGGGAGGCGGCAATTACCAGGGCTTAGGTGGAAGGGGCTGACCCAGTACCTGGTGTGTGTGTGCGCCTCCACGCACATGCACATGCATGTCTGCTGGGGGAAAAGCCACAAAAACTACATATAGAAAACAAAGTCAAATATGAAAGACTATATATCACAATGCCTAAAGCAAGCAACAAGATATGACAGGGTGGGCATTATGCTGAGATAATCACCCGCTCAGGGTGTAGTGAGGTGTGATGCTGCAGGCAGAGGGCCCTACAGCTCCTGGAATAGTGGTTATCTCAGCATAATGCCCACCGTAGAGTGTGTGATTGTTCTTATAAAATGGGTAATAGGTAGTTTAAAAAATAAAAAAAGAACATTTAAAAAAAACGAGATGATAATAAACGGTTTGATTTTACAGATAAAATAGTTTCTCTGGTAGCCGTCACTAGGGGTAGCAGTTATTTTGTGTCTTCTTGTTTCCCGGTTCCCGCTGTCTGCTCTGAGGGCCAGGAGCAAGTGATGGACTCCTTTTTCCCTACCCTTCATTAAACAAGTTTGTCTCTCGTTGCAGCTTCTGGACATTTTCTGTTGTTTCCTGGTCCTTGTAGCCTGCTCTGAGGACCTGGAGTGATGAACTGCTGTTTTACAGTTCTTTTTTACTGAATGAAGTTTGTCCCTTGTCGCAGCTTCCAGCCGTTCTGGTGATTTTCGGTCTTCACTGCCTGATCTGAGGACTGAGAGACAACTAGTTTACAGCAAGTGCTGTGCTTCCCATTCCCTCCTGCTGGTTCTGAGGTCCAAGAGAGACTGAGGAAATGCTGTTATGGAAGTGCAGTTTCATCTGTGGGCAGTGGCATGTGCTTGCTCAGGCGGGTGGGTCAAGCAGGCGGAGGGGGCACGTAACGAAATATTACAACAAATAAAAAGAATGAATGGATGCAAATTTTATTGACCCAGTTAAAAAAGAAGCATGAAAGTGACTGAACAAGGTAAGCAGCACAGGAGGTTAGAGGCGGGTGGATGTAGGTAGGTAGGCAAAACTTTATTTTTATACAGGTATTACATGTCATTATGGACTTTGACAGTCCAGTTTGCAAGACAGTCCTGTGTATTGTTATCTCAAGTTACAAATAAAATCACAAACTCAAAAAGGCAATTAGGCGCAAACAATGCTACAAAGACACAGTTGGACACAAGCAGAGTAATACACATTAAGTATATACAGTGGTGTGAAAAAGTATTTGCCCCCTTCCTGATTTTCTCTATTATTGCATATTTGTCACACTGGATGTTTTCAGGTCTTTAGACAAAATGTAATATTAGATAAAGGGAACCTGAGTGAACAAATAACACTTGTTTTTTTTTTTATTTCACTTACTTAATGAAAAAAAGTTAACCAACACCAATTGGCACTGTGTGAAAAAGTAATTGCCCCCTTACACTTAATAACTGGTTACGCCACATTTAGCTGCAATGACTGCAACCAAACACTTCCTATAATTCAATATCAGTCTTTCACATCGCTGTGGAGGAATTTTAACCCACTCTTCCTTGCAGAACTGCTTTAATTCAGTAACATTTGGTAGGTTTTCGAGCATGAACTGCTCGTTTCAGGTCCTGCCACAGCATCTCTATTGGGTTTAAGTCTGGACTTTGACTAGGCCACTCCAAAACTTTAATTTTACTTCTTTTTCGCCATTCTGATGTGGACTTGCTTTTGTGTTTTGGATCATTGTCTTGCTGCATGACCCAACTACGCTTCAGCTTCAGCTGACGGAAGGATGACTGGACATTCTCCTTAAGAATTTCTGGTACAGAGCAGAATTCATGGTTCCTTTAATTATGGCAAGTCATCCAGGTCCTTAGGCAGCAAAGCATCCCACACCATCACACTACCACCACCATGTTTGACTGTTGGTATGGTGTTCTTACTGTGGAATGCTGTGTTTGCTTTACCGAGACATTATGGGATCCATGTTGTCCAAAAGTTCCACTTTGGACTCATCTGTCCATAGAACATTTTCCAAAAGGCTTGTGGATCATCCAGGTGCTTCTTGGCAATGAGAGACGAGCATTTATGTTCTTCTTGTTAGCAGTGGTTTCCGCCTTGCTACTCTCACATGAAGCCCATTTTGCCCAGTCTCTTTCTGATTGTGGAGTCATGAACACTGACCTTAGCTGAGGCAAGAGAAGCCTGCAGTTCTTTGGATGTTGTTTTAGGATCCTTTGAGACTTCTTGGATGATTTTACACTGCGCCTTGGAGTAATTTTGGCAGGCCGCCCACTCCTGGAAGGTTCACTACTGTTCCAAGTGTTCTCCATTTGGAGATTATGGCTCTCACTGTGGTTTGATGGAGTCCCAGAGCCTTAGAAACAGCTTTGTAACCCTTTCCAGACTGATAGAGGGCAACAAAATGTTTTTCTGATCTTTTCAGGAACTTCCTTTGATCATGGCATAATGTGCTTGTTGAATCTTTGTGCTGGCAATGTGACTCTGATGGTAAGGGCCAAAATAAGTGAGGTTTATATTGAGCAGGGCTGGCTGTAATCAAGCCTGGCTGTGTTCAATCTAATTCAAATAGAGCTGACTCTAATTATCCCTTTAATTGGGTTGATTTAACTAGGGGGCAATTACTTTTTCACACAGTGCCAGTTGGTGTTGGTTAACTTTTTTCATTAAATAAATGAAATAAGTAAAAAAAAGTGTTATTTGTCCACTCAGGTTCCCTTTATCTAATATTATATTTTGTCTAAAGACCTGAAAACATCCAGTGTGACAAATATGCAATAATAGAGAAAATCAGGAAGGGGGCAAATACTTTTTCACGCCACTGTACAATATTTACAATTCCTTGGGATAAGAGACCAAAATATATTCATTAGATTATATACATTGACAGGTAAAAGAAAACAAATCCATAGTTGCTGAAGTAAAAGCCCTATGTCCTGTGAGTGCATGTATTTGGGGTGTAAATAGTGTTCTGTCCCCATATTTGTTTTTGTGTTTTCCTTGGTTAATTTTATTTAAGTGGACTGTTCTTGATAATTCCCTCTTGTTATTAAAATCAACTGGGAAAAGAAGTTGGGGAATATTATGTTCTGGGTAGTGTGTCTTATATTTATGGATTATGACTAGCCAGTCCCTAGAGTGACCAATATCAAGGGGCTGCCATCCCAGTCTACTCAGTACTGTAATAGACAGTGATGCATCCTATAGCTATACTGCAGCACATAACTTGCTATTTTATATTGTAATTTATCTAATCTATCTAACAGCTATTTGTTTTCTGTACAATAGACTAGATCCCAATATTTCAGGGTCGGCAGAATAAGTTGCTCTGCTACCTTTCTCCTATCTGTAAGTCTTAAACATTTTGTGGTTCTTCTTAAAGCCCCCAACCTATTATTTACTTTTTCAATGGTTTTAGTAATATGATTATTAAAGGTTAATTGGGGATCAAAAACAACACCTAAATAACAATAACTATCCACTAATTCTATTTGTTCTTTATTATTAGTAAAAATCTATAATTTTGGAGTAGTATTGTCAATAGGTGCAAAGTGCATCAATTTTGTTTTTTTAACATTCACAGGTAGCTGTGGTCTGGTGAACCACTCCTCCACCCTTGCAAAGTTGGTCTGCAGCCTTGTCGGAAGGTCCTTTGCCCCTGTGGCAACCATAACTGTTATCATCTGTGTACAGTCTTATGGATGTGTGCTGTACCATTTGGGGTAATTCGATACTGAAACTCAGGAACAAAAGAGGTCCCCAATTTGGACCCCTGGGGGACCCCTCTAGTTACTTTTTGAGGTTTTGATAGACACTCACTTTTGTACTTCAATCCTCTGAGTTCACCCAGTTAAGTAAGATGTTAACCAATGGAGAGAGATGAGGAGGCATTTTTTCACAGAGGGGGTGGTGGAGAAATGGAACACACTTTACCTGAGGAGGTGGTATCCTGAAGCACAGTGGACAGTTTTAAAAGGGCATGGGACAGGGGAGGGGGGGGGTAAAGGTGAGTGGGGGAAGAGGAGGGGGGCAGCTGTAATATAAGGGTGCTAGCTGCACATTGAAGCAGACTAATTTGACAAACCATAAGGCCTGTTTCTGCTGGTTGATTCATATATTCATATGTCCGTCATGTAGAGGACCATCAGAAAAAAAAAAACCCAGACCCCTCAGCTTGTCATACAGGAGGGAGTGCTCCACCAGGTCAAAGGCTTTTGATAAGTTGATAAAAACAACCCATGCAACAAATTAAAGGAAAGCGGTTCAGAACAAATGCAAGGAAATATTCCTATACTGTTAGGGGTGGTGAACTTGTGGAACTCATTACCATTGTATATTATAATAGCAGAAACAAAAAGTATATTTAAAAATAGGCTAGATAAATATATTCTGGATGGTGCTGATTTAAGGTAGTACAGATGATGATGATGGAACTCAAATGGGCCTTGGCCTTCTGTTCCTATTTCCACCTTAGTATGAGTATGAACCGCTGTCTCCGGACCTGAATTCAATGAAGTACAGATCAAATTGTTGAATTCTAGCAAAGCTGTAGAGGTTGAATGACCCTTTCAGAATTCCGATTGGTAAGGAGTCAGCAGGTTATTATCGATGTACTCACTGATCTGTCCATTAAAAATTTTTTCTAAGCATTTTGATAAAATAGACAACAATGCTACTGGTTAATAGTTATTTACCTCTGATGGCGTCACCCCCTTTATGGATAGGTATAATTTTACTTTCCCTCCAGGACATTGGGAAGTAACCTAGCTGCAGGCTCCAGTTGAAAACATATGTTATAATCGGAGCTATATAATGTGCTGTCTGTTTTTAAAATCTTCCCTCCAGTTCATCAAGTCCTGCTGATCTATGTGCATTTATTCTAGCCAACTCCCTGCTAACCTCAGATATTGTAAGGTTTTTAAATCTAAATGGAGGACAATGTACTGGGGCTGTAGTTGTATCCTTGAATTCTGGTCTTCCTTCTGGATTAAGCTCATCCCCATAGCCAGGAAGGTCAACAAAAAAAAACATTTATTGTATCAGAAACTACCCCAGGAGTATCAATGAGAGTATTTCACTATATAAGTGACAAGAAGGAAAGGATTGTTAGGCTTAGGAAAGGGGTGGAGTGGGTGGAGGATAATGGGGGAAAAGCAGAAATACTTAATGAATACTTCTGTTCCATCTTCACCAGGAAGAAGGACGGACCAGTGCCTTCAGGAAGGAAACGAGGAGTGGGGGGGGAGACACACACAGATGTAGTGCTAGAGGAGGATAGAGTGAGGGAGGGGCTACTGGCATTGAAGGTGGACAAATCACCAGGCCCAAACGGAGTACATCCAAGGGTAATAAAGGAACTGGCTGAGGAGCTGGCAGGGCCACTGGCAGATCTATTTAACAGTTCACTAGAGACAGGCATAGTACCGCAGGACTGAAGAACAGCACATATAGTGCTGCCCCACAAAAGCGGTCCCAAGGATGACCCAGGGAATTACAGACCAGTCAGTCTGACCTCCATTGTGGGCAAGCTCATGGAGACCATACTAAAGGAGAGGTTGGTGGAATATCTAGAGGAGCATGGTCTCCGGAATGCGAGGCAGCATGGGTTTATGGGGGATCGTGTCACAAAGACAATAGACAGGTGCCAAGCTGTAGACATCCTATATCTTGATTTCAGCAAGGCCTTTGACTCTGTGCCCCACAAAAGGTTGATAAGGAAGTTGGTGGATCTTGGGGTTGGAGAAAAGATGGCCAGATGGGTGGAAAACTGGCTGAAGGACAGAACCCAGAGGGTGGTTGTGGGGGGAAGAATTATCTGGCATCAGACAGGTAACCAGTGGGGTCTCACAGGGCTCGGTGCTGGGGCTGGTGTTGTTCAATGTCTTCATCAGTGACATTGGAGATGGCATTAAGGGCAAAATGTGCCTATTCCCGGATGACGCCAAACTGTGTGGGAGAGTGAACACAGCTGAAGAGACACAGGACCTACAGGAAGATCTGGAAAAACTAAGGAGGTGGTCCGGATATGGCAGCTTGGCTTCAATGCCAAGAAATGCAAAGTTATGCAAATTGGAGCCAAGAATTCTATGACAGAGTACTACCTGGATGGAGTCCGAGTATCTACATCAGAGGAGGAGAAGGACCTGGGAGTGATCATTACTAGTGACCTGAAGCACTGCATATAGTGCAAGAAAGCAACAGCAAAGGCAAACAAAGATGCTGGGATGCATATTTAGGGGGATCAGTAGTAGAAGAGAGGAGGTTATACTGCCCTTGTCCAGGTCACTGGTAAGGTCTACAGTATGGAGTTCAGTACTGGTGCCCACACCTCAAAAAGGACATTAACATGCTGGAGAAGGTCCAGAGGAGGGCTGCAAAGATGATAGCCGGTCAGCAGGGTAAGGCATATGAGGAGAGGTTGAGGGCACTGAACATGTACTCCTTGGAAGACAGGAGAGAGAGAGAGGGGACATGATTGGGACTTTCAAGTACTTGAAAGGGATAAATAAGGCAGATAAGGAGAGTTTCTTTAAGCTGAGTGGCAACCATAACATGAGGGGGCACCGTCTTAAGCTGGAGAGTGGAAGGTTTAGGAGGGAGATCAGGAAGCAGTTCTTCACAGAGAGGGTGGTGGACACTTGGAATACGCTGCCAGAAGAGATAATCTCATTGAAGACAGTAGGCAGCTTTAAGAAAGGCTGGGACAACCATAGGGGAGGGTAAGGGTCATGGGTAGGGAGGATGGGAGGAGTGGGGAGGGAAGGCAGAGACATTAGCTCAAGCTATGGACCCTGTAATACGAGCAGACTTGATAGACCAAATGGCCTTCTTCTGCTGGCTTTTTCATATGTTCGTATATTCGTATTTCCTACCCTTGGTGTGAGATTTCTCTTAGAGTCCCCCACCCAAATAAGTTAACTGGTTTATTGTGTTCCAGAATGTTTTTGGATCTGTAGCACGATTCATTTTATTTCTGTAATACTTAGTTTTGGCCCTTTTTGTTAATTTGCTGCATTCATTCTGCTTGGTTTTAAATAATTCCCAGTCCATGGCTGCTTCAGATCGTAGGGCTTTCTTCCAAATTCTGTTCTCAACCTTAATTTTTTTTTAAACAATTTTTCATTTATCCAAGGAAATTTGGGTTGTTTATTATGAGTTTTAGATTTAGGTGTGTAACCTCAAGGCCACTTTTTAACTAGTGTGCACACACCCCATTAAAATCTGGAAACACTGGTGCCCATATACTGGCATACCAATTTACTTTACAACAAGAAGGTACCACCCTTGGCATTAGGATGTATACCTGGCTCATTTTCCAGAGGAAGAGAGGGGTGGGGGTACAGAAACAAAACAACATGAACCTTGTGTAAACAACACAACCCAGGTCCTGGGTAGAGGCTGCTAGGCATATGCTAGATGTAATCTGCTGAGGGGGTCCCAGTAAATCCACACAACCAGAAGCAATAATTAGAATGTCCAGAACAGTGACTAGGATTGTGCAGTATGGCTTTATTCAACAGATGGAAAGTTAAAGCAGAAGTGGACCCCCAAGGGTCAGTCCAGGCTGGACAGGTGCATTTCACAAACTCTCCTTGCATGCAGTACAGTTCATGAACAACAGAGTAATCTTCTTCCCAAATTCCCAAAAGGTGCATTAGTGGACTCCTGGCCACGCTCATGAACATTTTCTTTCCAATTTCCCAAAAGGTGCATTAGTGGACACCTGGCCACGCACGTGAACATTTTCTTCCCATGAGTGTTATTTAGTGAATCTAAGCCACACACTCAGAACTCTTCTCGAACATAGGTGCACATTAGGAGGCAGTATAGCACAGTGGGTTAAGGCTCTGAGCTGCAGATCTGGAGACCTGGGTTTGAATCCCACAGCTGCCTATGTGCATACTGTGTGATTCTGAGCAAGTCACTTAACTTCCTTGTGCTCCCAGGTTGCATCTGGAAACAAGCTTCGGCTTAGTGTGCTACATCTGGTTAAACAATGTTTCTTATTAGTGAAACTCAGTCACACACCTTAACCTGCAGCTTGGCCCTTGCTCAGGTGAAAAACTGGTGCCCTTTACGAACCAAGAAGCCCTACCTTGTAAGAACTTAGATGGCGTTTCTCTCACCCTTGGCCCCAACTGACAGTCTCTGCCATTCTTCAGGGTTACACCATTGAAACCCCCATTCCCCACTGAAATGCTAGAGGTCCCACACTTTAACTTCATCACTCACTGGGGTGACCAGAAAATAAACTACACTCACTTGGGTGAACAGTTTAACAATAATTCACTCACTTGGGTGAAACTAGAGCACTGACAGGTGCGATCTAGCCTTATCTATGGCACACGCATCCCAAACTATCGAATCCCAGTACTCACAAAGGTTGTCCCATCCACAGGGCATGGAACAACAAAAAGGAAAGAAAGGTACTCTCCTGGGTAGCCGATCAACCAGTCTCTTTCCGGTCCTATCCAAGGCAGCTGAAAACACCACAGAACATTCAGGAGATTGCCCCTTGAGTCCACTGAGAACAAGCACTTCCTTTCACTTCACTGGGAGTAGAAATCAGGAAATCCTGCTGTAGCACTGGTCTCCACCACTTTACAAGAAGCTGGAAATGTCACTCCACTAGGGTGAGAAATCCCGGGCCCTCTCCTCAGTGCCCACTGGCAATCTTTCTGCCACTCTCACCTCCTCACTCCAGCTCACACTCAACCACATGCCAACTCAAACTAAGCATTCTAAGCTCCCCAGAGCAGCTATCCACACAGTGTGGCTTATGCTGCTGCGAGAGTTCTGAATGACCTAATCATTCTTCCCTCAGGCTAGCTGAGTAAATAATGATGTCATTATGTAAAGAGTCCCTTATGAGCTCCCTACCAGCTGTCTGCTGCCTTCCTAATAATAATACTGATGGGATTCTAGTAACCACAAAGGACTGGGTGGTCATAGTGGATTCCCTGCAGGGGGAGGGCCTCAAACAACTGGTACAGCAACCCACAAGAGACAGGGCTATCCTAGATCTAGTACTGACTAACAAAGAAGGGATCACAGATCTCCAGGTAGAAGGTCACCTGGGGGCCAGTGACCATCACATGGTATGGTTCAATTTGGCTACTACATCTAAATCATCCCTTTCCAAGGCAAAATATGGGACTTCAGAGGAGCTGACTTTGATAAGATGGCCAACAGAGTTAAGCTAGCCCTGGCAAAAAGAAACACAGGTGAGGGGGTACAGGCAAAGTGGGCAAGCATTAAGGATGCAATACTTGAAGCAACATCCCATTGTGTTAGACAGAAAAGGAAGTCTAAAAGAAGAAGGAAACTACTTTGGTTCTCAAATACAGTAGCAGAAAAGGTCAGAGCCAAAAGGCTGGCCTTCAGGAAATATAAGGGAACACAGCGGGATGAAGATAGGGAGGCATACCAAACTGCCCTAAGGGAAGCAGGTAAGGCAGTAAGGCAGGCAAAGTCCCAAAACTGAGGAAACACTAGCACTGAACAGTAAAAGAAGGTGACAAGACTTTCTATAGATACATTAGTGAAAGGAGAAAGTCCAGAGGGGGTATTGCTAAGCTTAATGTAGAAAAGGGAGCATGTGAGGAGGAGGACCCTGTAAAGGCATCTATCCTAAATAGATACTTTTGCTCAGTATTTACTGAAGAGAAGGTAGGGCAGGGCCCACAGCTCAGCATCATGGACACAGGGGGAGGGAGGTGAGCACTACTCCCTTCACAAAAGAAAGGGTCCTACAAGAGCTTGCTAAGCTCAGGGTGGATAAGGCAATGGGACCTGATGGCATACATCCCAGGGTACTTAAGGAGCTAAAGGAGGAACTAGCAGAGCCATTAGCAGAATTGTTTAGTGAGTCTCTGAGCACAGGAGAGGTCCCAGAAGACTGGAGAAGGGCTCATGTGATCCCGCTACCACAAGAGTGGTAGCAGGGAGGAGGCGGGAACTACAGACCGGTCAGTCTTACCTCAGTAGTGGGCAAGATTATGGAGGCACTCCTTAAGGAAAGGATAGTGCAACACCTGGAATCCATAGGGCACAGGATCCAAGACAGCATGGGTTTACAAAGGAAGGTCCTGTCAAACTAATCTCATAGATTTTTTTGACTGGGTAACCAGAGGGTGGACCAAGGGGAGCAGTTGATGTTGCCTACCTTGACTTCAGCAAAGCTTTTGACACTGTTCCACACAGAAGATTGATAAATAAGCTGGGTAGGCTCGGGTGGTGTGAAGTTGGTCAACTGGGTGGCAAACTGGTTGACGGGCAGAAAACAGAGAGTGGTGGTAAATGGTTTACAGTCAGAAGAGATGCAAGTCACAAGTGGGGTACTCAGGGATCAGTCCTGGGGCCAGTCCTCTTCAACATCTTCATTAGTGACCTTGCAGATGGACTAGAGGGTAAGGCTTGTCTGTTTGCAGATGACACCAAGATCTGCAACAGAGTAGATGATCCAGATGGGTGGGCAGAATGAGAAGAGATCTGGATAAACTAGCAGAATGGTCAGAAGAGTGGCAACTGGATTTAATGCAAAGAAGTGCAAAATCATGCACATAGGGAAGAGAAACCCTGAAGCCACCTATAGGCTGGGAGGGGAGTTGCTAGCAGTCACAAAGGAAGAAAGAGACTTGGGCATCATCATCACTGATGACCTAAAATCATTCAAGCAGACCTCTAAAGCAGTAGGTAAGGCTAGGGGTGTTAGGGTGTATTAGTAGGGGTATCACAAGTCGTAAGAGGGAGGTAATAATCCCTCTGTACAAGACACTGGTTAGGCCCCATCTGGAGCACTGCGTGCAGTATTGGAGGCCACACCTTCACAAGGACATTAACCAAATTGAGGCAGTCCAGAGAAGGGCAACCAAAATGGTGCAGGGACTGCATCAGAAGACATATGAGGACAGATTAACGGAGCTCAATATGTATACCCTTGAGCAAAGGAGGGAGAGAGGTGATATGATCGAGGCATTCAAACACCTTAAGGGCATAAACAAGGTGAAAGAGTCTAACATGTTTAAATATAAGAAAATAGCAGGACAAGAGGACACAGCATGAGATTAGAGGAGGCCGATTAAGGGGAATGTGAGGAAATTCTTTTCACAGAAAGGGTGGTGGATGCATGGAATGGCTTACCACAAGAAGTGGTGGCTATGAATACAGTGCAGGGCTTCAAACAGGCATGGGATAGGCATAAGGGAGCAATACAAATGACTATGAATAGATAGGCCACTGACAGAGCAAAGGCCGATGGCACATTTATAAGGTAGAAAAAGAAATGGGCAGACTGGATGGGCCTTGAGGTCCTTATCTGCCGTCAACTTCTATGTTTCTATGTTTCTATGTTACACTCAACCCTGTCAGGCAAATGACTACCCACAGTCATAGCTCCACCCGGCACCAGACCATCCTACCTTACACAAGTCCTCCCCTACCATGTGCCAGGCCCAAGCAGGTGACACTAAAGGATAGAGGCCCACTGAAGAAACTTTAGTTCCTATCCTACTACTGTACTATTTATGGATCCTCAGTGGCTCCTAGAAACCGCCTGAAGCATGTCCTATCAGACAGTGTTGGTGATCCCTATCTAGAACCAGGACCACCAACCTGCCTCCCCCCTAACCGTCTTGGGGAAAACTATCTGACCTATGCTACCTACAGCTTAATGTGGTTCAAGGTCAGTTGACATTCATCTGTATCCCCTCCCCCGGGTTGTGCCTGAAAATAGGCATGATTTGTCTAGTGCACTTACCCGGTCAACAAAAACTAAATAAAAATTAAAATAAATACCAGGAGCCCAAACTCAAAAAAACATTTTACACCTACACCTGTAAAATGAAAAATAGGTTAGACATTGTACTACACAGTTACACAAGCCTAACAACTCTACACAAAGGAGGACTCTGATGAGTCCCACCAATCCTCTTCAGGACTTCTTGTCTTCTTCCAGGAACACCTGCAAAAGATAACACTACAAAAACACATTTCTGTACACAACTACAACCTGTAAAGCCAAAAACACTGACCAAAACAAACCTCCCACTGGATACTGCACAAGCCTAAAAAGCATTTTTAAAAGGACTTTCTACAAAAATAGAAAACATAAAAACATTTGCAAAACATTTGGGGGAGGATCCCTGCAATGTCTGAAACTAGGGAAGAGTCCTGAGTGCTGAAGCACTACAACAAGAGTCTCTCCTAGGCTGGAGCCTGCTGAAGCACAGTTCTGGAACAGGCACAAGGCCTGCAAGCACTGCAGTCTCTATTGGAGACCATAATTCCAACAAGTCTTCAAACTTGCAGGAAACAGTTAAATTAAAAATTTCTCTTACCAGTTCTCAGTGACAAAAGGATGTCAACATCATCTCTCTGGACCTGCGGCTTGATGATCTTCGGCCACTGGGTAGACAAAATATTTAGATCAGATGCTTCCACAACCTCCTACTGGACCAGTACTGGAAATCTTCTCCGAACCTGCTGGGCTGATGAACCTGGATGTTACCACAGACAAACCTGGATACTGCTGGAACCAAACCTGGATGCTGCTGCAGACAAACTTGGATCACCAGAAGAAAGGCACCTCCATCCTAGGTTGCTGTCTCTTCAGTAGCAGATGGCTGAGCTGGCAATGGCTGCATTCACTTTTGGCAAGCAGGCACATTTTTCAAGAATGGCACAAATTTCTGGGGTAGTACCATTCCAGATCTGGGGAACAGACTGTCACCCCATCTGGACGAACCAAGGGAACATTATAGAATGTCTCTTGGCCAGCTTTGTCCACTATTCTTACAAAGCTGATCAACAAGGTCCTGCCACATCTCCAGAATTGCAGTCTCTCATTACACACCTTAATTCGGACACACTTGTTTACTCTAGGGTGCAGGTTGGCACAAGTTTCCTCCCACAACCAGGCATGCCTGTCTTTCTTAATTTCTTCCCATATCTTTCTAGGGTAGAAAGAGTACGACTGTCCATACTTGGCCTCAGCTCATCTACATACAATTCTCTCCTCTTTGCTGCTTTTAACTAACTCACGACCAGAAGCACAGCTTGGGGGTGGCCAGTCGTGGTTGAGCCCGATGCGAATACTTAGTGCAGAGCAAGAGCAGTCCACCTCTGCATTCAAGGGCACATTTCTTGAGCCTTCCTCCACACGGACATCAGGAGGCTCCATGGAAGCCCAGGCCAGTGGCCACTCACTGAAGCCATTGCTGCTTCTTTTTCTTCTACACATTCTACCCAATAGCTGGCGATTGCGCCAACCCCCACAATTGTCCATTCTCCACTGTCATCGGAGGCACTGTCCTCCCAATGACATGCTTCCTCCACCTCGGACTCTCCCATGAGGCTTGGACTTAGGCCTTCCACCCACGGATCTACTGAACCTGCACTGGCAGCATCCAATTCCACCCTCTGCAGCGTGGAACACGTCACTTCCTCTGGGCCTTGCAAAACATTGATGCAGACAGTGTCCAGAAACTCCTTTACAAACTCTGTGGGGTCACTTTTACTGCAACCAGCCTGTCACTGTTGTTCCAGTTCTATAGAGCCCCCTCTCTGTGTCCAAATTGCAGCTAAACAGATGCATTTTACTTTAGCTACCCTTGTGCCACCTGCCATGCTCATCCCAAATCACGTTCTATAGTCTGTGCAATGTGGAATTGGGAATACATCTCTTCCTGGCTTTAAGCATACTGTGCACACATTAACCGGACAGTTTGGCAAAGTCACCTCAGCGGGTGCTGTTAAAGAGTCATACAATTGCTCAGAATGGGTTAGTTCTTGTTGGGCTGCCATGCCCTGGCATGGAGCGGGTAGTGAGGGGGTTGCTGCGCCATGTTCTGTAATTAAAACACACAAGCCCTGAAATTACTGTTTTTTGCAAGTTTCATAGGTTTACAGAGTTTATAAAGACTCGCATATAGACATATATATACTCGCCATTATCTTACGTATATCCAAAAATATTATTTTTGATCACATATTGATCAATTTGCATCTTAAATGATTCCATCATTCTACTAACTATTATTTCAATTGGAAGCTTATTCCAGATCTTAACCACTCTCACAGTTAACCAATAATTCCTCCTGAGTGTATTAAACCTATCTGATTTAATCTGCAGTGGATGAGCTCTAGTACTGTAGGGTTGATCCCTTAATACAAGATCTAGCTGTTCCCAGAGTGTGGGGTCATTAAGTGCCCTATATATTAAACATAAATCACCTCACATTCTACGATACTCCAAAGTATACAGGCCCAAAGCTGACAGCCTCTGTTCATACTCCTGCCCCTGGACCCCAGCTATCCTCCGTGTTGCTCTCCTTTGCACCCTTTCCAAAGATCTTATATCGCCCCTGCCCCCTGGAGCCCAAAACTGGGCACAGTATTCCATATGAGGATGCACCAATGATGTGTAAAGTGATAAAAGAACTTCTTTTTTATTGCTCTTTATGTGTTTTTTTATGCAATATTGTATGTTACTAGCCTTTTTTATTATTTGATTGTAATGTGGCCTAAAACTTAAGTTATTGCATATTTTAAATCCCAGGTCACTTTCTTCAGTGACGACCCTTAATAACTCATTTCCCAACCTATACTGAAACATTGTATTGTTCTTACCAATATGCATAACTGTATATTTTGTCACATTGAAAGTTGACCCTTGCTTTTGTGCCCATTCTACCAAGTCATTTAGAGTGGCCTGGAGTACATTTGCATCTTCTTTATCGTTTATCACCTTACCCACTCTGGTATCATTGGCAAATTTTGAAAGCCATACATCCGGTGCAGAGCGCATAGACCCCGATATATATGCTGAACAGACAGGGACCCAACACGGAGCCCTGTGGAACCCCGCTGGTCACATCTGTCCATTCTGAATACTCTCCCTTTATACAAACCCTCTGCTGTCTACCCATAAGCCATGACCTAATCCAGTGAACAATATCAGAATGTATCCCCAATGTACTAAGTGCATCAATCAGTTTGTTGTGTGGCACTTTATCAAAGGCCTTGGCGAAGTCCAAAAAAATCACATCCACTGAACTCCCATCGTCCAAGGCCTTATTTACTTTACCATAAAATTCAAGGAGATTTGTCTGACATGATCTGCCCTTTACAAAACCATGCTGTGTATTATCCGTTTTTCCAGTTTGCTGTTGAAAATCTATAATATAATCTTTTACAATTCCCTCCAGTACTTTACCCAAAATTGAAGTTAGGCTAATTGGTCTGTAATTTTCCACATTCTGCATAGATCCCTTTTTATGTATAGGAACAACCACTGCCTGTTTCCATACTTCTGGTACATCCCCCTCTTTTATGGATTGTTGAAACAGGCTGGTTATAGGACCTGCCAGTTGTTCAGCTAAGTCCTTTAATACCCTAGGATGCAATTCATCAGGACCTTGGGCTTTATTCTGGTTTAGTGACTTCAATTTTTTTTTCCACATCACATTCCCTTAGGGTAATAATTGGCTTACAAGATGCCATACTGCATTGGGGTGTAGTAATTGTAGGATGATTAAAAACTGAAGCAAAGTAATTATTGTAATGTTCTGCCATTAACTGGTTGTCCATTATGATAGTTCCATCTTGATTTCTTAAAGGGCCTATATTTTTTATATTACCTTTTTTGTTATTTATATACGAATAAAATGATTTATAATTATCCTTTACTTTGGTAGCTAGCTTATATTCATAATTCCTTTTCTCTTGCTCGATGTGTTTTTTTGTGACCCTTAAACATTCTTTATATTTCGCCCAACTTCCCTCATCACCACTTAATTTTGCTGTTCTATACATTCTATTTTTTTCATTTCCTTTTTAATTTTTGATGTCATCCATACAGGGAGAGGTTTTTTTTGTTTAATGACTCATATTTTTTAGAAGATGGAACATGAATCTTAACTAGGCCATGCAGTTTAGTTTGTAATTTGTCCTACAGCGTGGCTCAATTGGTAACACATCTGCCTCTGGACCAGAAGGTCATGGGTTCTCGTCCCACACCGGGATTGGACTTGCACATAAAAATCGCTGGCATCCGAGTGCAGTATTGGGGGGTGCTGTACTGCTTGGGTGTGCTGTCCTTCAGATGAGACGTTAAACCGAGGTCCCTTCTGCCCATCTTGGTGTTGTCCTGGTGGGTGTCCAGGTGGAAGTAAAAGAACCCAGGGCACTCTTCGAAAAGAGTAGGGAACATTCCCGGTGTCCTGGCCAACATTCCCCTTCCCATAAACCGGTTCATGCAATTATCCAGGCTGTGTGGGTGATGATGTGCGATATGGCTGCCACCACACATTCAGTCACTTCACTACCAGTCTAGCATTGCTTGTAAAGTGCTTTGGATGTATGAAAAGCGCTATATAAATGCTGATTCTGATTCTTCTTCTTCTTCTACATGACAGAAAGTGAGGCATCCTTGAATTCGTTCTCCCAGTTCCAGTTAAGCAAATCGCTTCTCATGCCCTCAAAATCTGCTCTATCGTACCTAAAAATGGAAGTTTTACCTAAAGTAACACTTGTCTGTTGCGTGTACTTAAACTTAACTATTGAATGGTCGCTAGAACCTAGTGGTGGCAAAACTGAACAGTCCTGTATCTTATCATTTAAATTACTCAAAACCAGGTCCAAGATGTGATTTCCCCTGGTGTTAATTGTGACATACTGTTCTAAGGCAGCTAGGTTAATTATTTCTAAATAATGCTCTTCTATAGCTGTATTTACTTGCAGTGTATTCCAGTTTATGCCTGATAAGTTAAAATCACCTAATAATATGACATCATTTGAATTAGCCAACTGCTTGACAAAGTCAGACAGCGCAATATCTTCCAATGTGGTAAGCGAGGGAGATCTGTAAACTACCCCAATATTTAGCCTGGTATTCTGCCTAAAATAAATTTTTACCCATAGTACCTCACTGTTTTCCTATTTTGAGGTATCCAAGCCCTCTGATACAATATCTTCGGATATGTACAAGACCACCCCCCCACCTCTTGTCGATTTTCTGTCCTTATTATACAAGGTATAGCCTTGAATGTTCCTATCCCAAGTATCTTCCGGTTTTCACCATGTTTCAGTGATTGCGCAAATGTGGATATCGTGGGTATGTAAGATGACTTGAAGCTCATCCATCTTATTGTTCAAACTTCTTGCATTTAATGAAATAAAGTTTATTTTGGGTTTTGTATGGCTGTTTTTGGGTACTATATTATGTGTAGTTTCATGACCCCCCCCAATTTTTAGTTTAAATATATGTCAATTGCTCAGATTTGGTTTTAACACACTTGAAAAAGTTCATAAACAGGCTGTCTGGCTGCTGCAATTGTATTTCACAAATTAACAAGAAACCATATGAAACTTTGTTTTGGGTTTGAAAACACTGTTCTAAAATGGAGCTGTTTTGTTTACATTGCTGGCTGCACCCCAACATGGCGATTGTAACTTTTCATCACACTCAGTTAAAAATTGCTAGGATTCTGTCAGGATCTTTTGCATTTCAACTGATATTCTCAAGCAAAGGTTCACTTTGCTATTTCTCAATTCATTACTTTACAAGTACTTGGACCAGAGGGATCGTTTGTTTTAAAGTTCACTTTCTTTGAAAACAGCACTTTCACACACAAAGTACAAGATTTAACAGTTCACAAAACTCTCTCTTTCTTAGTACTTTTGCTGCATTTGCTCAAGTTCTTACACAGTTTTCCGACCTTAACACCACAGTCAGTTTCTTTTGCAAAGGGCACTTACAGGCAGTAGATGGTTTTCATCGTCGATGGAATACGGCCTGCTGCCAACTTGAAGAAGGCCTCTGGGGTGAAACGGGCTGGCGGACCCGCCAATCTTCGCTACAATCACCTCGATCACTTTCCAGTTAGTTGGAATACAGGTTGAGCCCGGGTTATTTGCTAAAAAGTCAGAAAAACTGCTGCTACAGAAACGCTTTTGCTATAAGTGATTCCTCCTTCCTGCCGCATGAACTACACGCTGCTCCCACACTACAGGCTGCTCCTCCAGGAATGTTCCACAAGCAGAGACTCAGGCAAGGGCGGAGCTTAGGTGCACTGGGACCAATCACACGATGCCATGCAAATGAGCTCTCTCTCTCTCTCTCTCTGTCTCCCTGCTGCTCTCCTGCACGGCGATTGTCAATAAGGCACAGTTTAATTTGCAAACTGCCACTTTTTTTCTCGGCTTGAAATTTCAGCGGGGCAAGCATTTTAAGACATTTTCACTCAGAACTTGGTGTATTTTCCTTAGCAACTCCCCCAAATTTCACTGTACACACTTGAAACTTTCTGAGCACTTAGAAAACACTGTCTTTTAAGTCCACAAATACTTTTCTCTGGAAATTTGCAACTTTTAAACACTTTTTTAAGCATTTTTATGTTGCTTGCACGCATGTGCAAGAAACATAGTGCCATCATCGGAGATTTCGGAGGTGTGTCACCTCCTCCTCCAATTCAGTCAGTGTGTTGGCAGGTGCGGCCCCTGTAAGCCAATGCATTCTGGAGCTGTCTATGACACGCTCCAAATGCAGTGGCATAGTTGAAAGGGGAGTACGCTCAATGAGCACCGATAAGATATCGGCTGCTCACGTGCAGCCTCCCCACAGACACCACGCAGGCAGCGTGCGCTTCCACTCCCGCTGACGCACTGAGAGCCGACGGGTGCCCAATCCCCAGCCGGGCTGAGCCGCGCCCCAGTAAGTGCCACGCCAGAGCCCACCCCAGCGCGGGCAACAAATGCCATGGCCGATGGGGTGCCCATCCCCGTCGGCCGAACGCCTTCAACATTCTTGTGCCACGCTGGGAGCTTACACCAGCGTGGGCAAACGTCCCACGAAATACTTTTTTTAAACCTGTAAAACAAAACGTCTCGGCGCGCGCTCCCAACCCCTCCCACAACCCACACCCACCCACCGCGCACTCCAGCTCTCCCCACACCCCCACCCCATACTTACCTCCGACTCGCGCCGACGATCTTCGTGACCGGGAACACGCCTGCACTCTTCAAAGGCGACCGCGAACTGAGGAAATGCCGGTAAGCTGTATAATGGGCTAGATAGGGGTTTCAACTTTGTTGCATATCTCAGGTATTTGTTTGCATGACAAACAGAATTTTTCTTATGATCGATAACATTGTCATGGCAAGATTCAAGGGTGATTTCGCAGTCACTGCGCAAAATCACCTTCGGGCCTGAATAATGCCATGACAGTGACATCATTCATGAGAAGGGGTCCCAGAAACCCCATGTTGAAAATTTGGTGCCAAAATTCCAAAAATGACTGTTTTACTAGTGTGCTATGCATCCCTACGCAGGCTCGTAAGTTCGTGGAAATTTCAATATTTTCACTCCAGATTTTCAAAATTGCCATTTTACCACACCTTCTTATGAGTAGTACAGCTGTCATTTTTCACATCTCACCTAAAATGTGTTTCTCATGTAGCGCTCATGGCATAGTCGGTGTAAATCAATGTATCGGACAAATTAAGAAAATCACAGTGACACTGTTCATGAGCAGAGGTCTTAAAATGGCTATGTTGAAAATTTGGTTAAAAAATTCCTTAAAATGACTGTTTTACCGACGTGCGTTGCACAGTTCCTACGCACGCTCATAAGGTCGCAAATTTTCAATATTTTCACTCCAGATTTCCAACACTGCCATTTATCACACCTTCTTATGAGAAGTACAGCTGCCATTTTTCACATCTCACCCAAAACGTGTTTCTGCCCATGTAGCACACAATGGCGCAGTCGGTGTACGAGATCAATGTACGGGACAAATTAAGAAAATCACAGTGACACTGTTCATGAGCTCAGGTGTTAAAATGGCTATGTTGAAAATTTGTTGAAAAATTCCAAAATGACTGTTTTACAGTAGCTGCATGTTGTACAGTTCCTATGCACGCTTGTAGTTCGCTGAATTTTCAATATTTTCACCCAGATTTCCAACTTTGCCATTTTGCCACACCTCTTATAAACAGTACAGCTGTCATTTTTCACATCTCACCCAAAACGTGTTTCTGCCCATGTAGCGCACAATGGCGCAGTCGGTGTGCGAAATCAATGTACTGGATAAATTAAGAAAATCACAGTGACACTGTTCATGAGCAAAGATCTTAAAATGACTATGTTGAAAATTTGGTGAAAAAATTCCAAAAAATGACTGTTTTATGAGCGTGTGTTGTACAGTTCCTACGCACGCTCGTAAGTTCGCGAATTTACAATATTTTCACTCCAGATTTTCAACATTGCCATTTTACCACACCTTCTTATGAGTAGTACAGCTGTCATTTTTCACCTCACCCAAAATGTGTTTCCGCCCATGTAGCGCACAATGGCGCAGTCGGTGAGCGAAATCAATGTATGGGACAAATGAAGAAAATCACAATGATACTGTTCATGAGCAGAGGTCTTAAAATGGCTATGTTGAAAATTTGGTGAAAAAATTCCCTTCAGATGTTCTGCAATATTACTAATGAAGACATTGAACAGAACTGGCCCCAGGACCGATCCCTCAGCACCCACTGGTCGCCCCTCTCCCTAGACTGCATACCATTTACCACCACTCTCTGCCTCCTGTCTGTTAGCCAGTTTCTAACCCAGTTTACCTCCCTTTCCCCATGTCCAGCCTACCCAGCTAGTTTATCAGCCTCCCATATGGGATGGTGTCAAAGGCTTTGCTGAAATCAAGGTAAGCGTTGTCCACTGCCCCACCCTGATTCACTCCTTTGTCACCCAGTCAAATAAATCAACCAGATTTATCTGACATGATGTCCCCACCGTGAATCCATGTTATCTATGGTCCTGGTTCCGATGGCGATCTAGATGCCCCACTATCCTTTCTTTAAGCAATGTCTCCATGATCTTCCCCACTACTGAGGTGAGGCTGAATGGCCTATTGTTCCCTGCCTCCTCCTTGCTGCCGACTTGTGTAGAGGACCACATGTGCCCTCCTCCAATTCTCTCATGTTGAATGACTCCAGTGAACATGGCTGCCAGAGGTACTGCTATCTTCCTTCGCAGTTCTGTTAATATCCTTAGGTATGCCATCTGGTTCCATCGCTTTGTCTACCTTCAATTTAGTGAGCTCCTGCAGGACTCCTTTTGCCTTTGAATGGACTATTGTCCACCTCTTCACCCCCTTGGCAACTGCTGTACTGCTGTGGCCCTTGCCCCTCCCACTCTTCTGTGAATACTGAACGGAAAGACACAGTGGATGTCTTGGGAGGAAGGCATGAAACTGTCACTTCCAAATACCTAAACAGCACATACCAGCAAGCAACATTCGGCATTGACAAATGCTTGTTTTAACACAAGGCAAGGGCAAGTATTTCTCAGTCCACAGTTTCAAAGTAAACACACAAGCAGCAAATTCTTCCTCTTACTTTTCCACAGAAACTCAGGCAGCAAAAGACTTTCAGGTGGCATTTTAATTGGCACAATTTTGCTTTCTAGTAAACGATCTTCTGTTTTGGGCACCACCACCAGACAGGAAGATCCTAGACACACCCTCAGCATGCCTCTCACCCCAAATTAAATATCCTGGATGAGCCCCCAATTTTTGAAACCCCCCCAGGCCACTTTTTGACTAGTGTGCACACCCCCCATTAAAATCTGGAAACACTGGTGCCCATATACTGGCATACCAATTTACTTTATTTATTGAAATGTTTCACCAGGAAGGCACACTGAGTGACAAATTCCTTGTCTCCCAGTGCGACCTGGGGGAAGGGGTACAATAGGAAAGCGACATTAAACATTTAAGTTACAAGATCAACATTAACATATAGCTGTAAGGCAGGTGTTACAAACAGTGTTACAACAGTGTTGTGCATAACAGGTCGAAAGAGTGGACAATAATAAGTGCTGGGTTAATAAATAAACAAGTGCTTACGTAAAAGAAAAGTGTGAAAGGTGAGTGGAGGGGGGGAAGAGTTGTGTCCCTGGAAACCCCTTCAGGATGTGGGGAACCCTGCAAGGGGGCTGTGGGGCTAGACAGAAAGGGGGATAAGGCTATGGGTTTTAAAGAGAGGAGAGAGGAGAGAGAGAGAGAGAGAGGAGGAGGTGTGACTTAATGCTAGGAGGGGGAATAGGACCTAACCCAAGAGAGGACCCTTCAGGATGCAGGGCACCCTGCAAGGGGGATTAGGAAAGGTCAGTAGATGGGGATTAAGACAGTAATAGGAGAGGGAGGGAGTGAGAACTAAATCCTTGAGGGGAAGAGAATTCACACCTTTGGAAGGGATGGGACACAACATACAACAACATGTGTCATTTTGCCCTATCAGCCCCCCCCCGTCTCACTCATCACTGTCAACTCTACTCCAGGCTGGGTTGGCTCTCCCCTAGCAACCATTGATCCTTTGTCCTGGGCAGCTTTACAGACAACATCATCCATTCATCCACCCCTCCGGCACTGGCTGCTCTGCACAAGCCTGCCCCCTCTGGCTATCGGCTGAGGTCCAGCGACTCCCAGGCTCTCATGGTCCCCAAAACTCATTCAGTTGCAGGAGAATGTGCCTTCGCTGCCCTCGCCCCCGGAGCCTGGAACCTACTCCCTGTGCTAGTAAGGGCTGCCCCCTCCCACAGTTGCTTCAGGTCCTCCCTCTGGGGATTCTTAAAACAAGCTTCTGCCTGCCTTTGCTCTTAGCTGATCTACCGTCCATGGTGCGCCGTGCCCCACTGTGATTGCACATGTTGGCTATAGTGCTCACTTCACAAATGTCCTGCTGATATATATTTGCTTCCTTGGTTGCCTCCCATGGTTGGCATGCCTTTACACAGTATTTGCCTTATTTGTTCTCTGCCTGTACCCAGACTGTAGCTACCTGCCTATTCCTGTCTGTACCTTGTTGGTTGCTATTAACTAGTCTCTGAAATTGTGATTGCCTGAGTTCTTTGCATGTACCTGACTGTACCTTGTTGTTTTGCTGTTACCATGCCTCTGTATCGTTTTTGCCTATACCTATGTAATTCTCCCGGGTCACACCTGAAAATAGGCACTTGACTGTCTAGCGTGTTTACCTGGTAGACAAAAGCTAAATAAATAAATAAAAAATCAACAGTCCATCAGGATGCATTGGACCCTGCTTGTAGTCATGAAAAGCCTAAATAGTGGCTAGATGGAAGAGGGGAGATATACTTAGGCTTAGTTGGACCCCTTCAGGATGATGAGAACCCTGCAAGGGGACTGCGATGGCCAGGGAGAATGGTAGACGGGGGAGGAGAAGGAGAGGAGACAAGACTAGGTGCAGTAGGACCCCCTGAGGATGCTGAGAACCCTGCAAGGGGGACTGTGAAGACTAGGGAAAAAGGTAGATGGGGGAGTAGAAGAGGAGACATGCCTAGGCACAGTAGGGCCCCTTCAGGATGCTGAGAATCCTGCAAGGGGACTGCAAAGACTAGGGAGGGGGAAGGAGAGAAGACAAGCATAGATGCAGTAGGACTCCTTCGGGATGCTGAGAACCCTGCAAGAGGACTGCAAGAAAGGGTGGATGGTTGGGGGAGGGAGTAGATGAGAGATACAAGCCCCTTGGGGGGGTAGGAGAGGGATCCATGGAGAGCATTTGGGGCCCCTTACATTCCGTGAGAGATCAAGGGAAGCCAGTAAGGGGCAGCAATTTGGGGGAAGGGGAGGAGAGCTATAAATTTTGGGGGTAGGGGTGCACAGGGTAAAATGAAGGTGCCAGTAGAAGGGTAGGGTTTGTCCAGCGTTTAGTGGAGTGAATTAGGGAAGGACATGGCAGGAGCAGCTAGGTGCAAGGTAATTATTGAGGGCAGAGCTGATGGAGTAGGCGGAGGATGTGTGCCAGATTTTTGGGGGGAGGGAATTCCAAATTTTTGGGAGGTGGTGAGAGTAACCAGATTGGCTGATTTGGGTGGATCTGTGGGGAACTACCAGGGTGCAGGAGTTGGTTAATCTGAGGGAATGGGAGGATGGGCGAGGGTGTTATAAAGGAGGAGGTGAGGTAGGAAGGGAGCTCACCCAACCAGTGCTTGGAGGTGAATTTATCGCAGTGGGAGATTCACCTATTTTTAAGAGAGGGGAAGGATAGGGCACGATAAAGATCTCAGTGGTGTGTGCGAGAGGGGGCATCCAGGGCAAAGTGGCAGAAGGAATTGAAGAGGGTGTCCAGTCTGGTTAGAGAGAACTTAAGGGCAGCACCATAGATTACATCACAGTAGTGAAAAATGGGCAGTATCATCTGAACACGTTCACACCTAGCCATAGGAGGGATGCAACTATGGTTCCTGAACAGGGCACCAAGCTTGGGGCGCAGTTTTTTCTTGATGGCACCTAGAGAAGTTTAGGTGTTGGTCCAACCAAACACCTAAGTACCTGAAGGAGGATGTGTCCTCAAGTAAAGTCCCATCAAGGCTGTGGAAAGTGGGTAGTGAGGGAAGCCTAGAGAGTCTCTGCCTTGTGCCAAAGGTCATGGAGACAGTCTTCTTGGTGCTGAGGAAAAGTTGATGGTTAGCAAACCAGAGCTGAACCTTGTCGAAGTCTTGCTGTAAGCTGGTTGTAACCTCAGCAGGACTGGAGCCAGATGCATACAGGACTGTATCATTGGCCTACATATGTATAGCGGAGGAAGGGGGGGGAGCAAACAGAGAAAAGGTCATTTAAGAAGATGGAGAATAGGAGGGGCCCTAATACAGAGCCCTGGGGGACGCCAGTGCTAACCGGGAAGGGAGGGGAAGGGAAGTGAAGTGGCATCCAAGATCTTAACTAATTGAGTTTGGCCAATAAGGTAGGCCTTGAACCAGTTTGTGGTGGAGGGAGATAGGCCAGCTGCTGGGAGTGAGTCGAGGAGAAGGGAGTGAGAGACGGTGTTGAAGGCCTTGACCAGGTCGACAAAAATGGCAGAGGTGATTTGGTCATTGTCCATCCCGGTTAGGATTGCGTCAGTGAGCCACAGGAGAGAGGTGGTGGTTGAGTGTTTTTTGCTGACACCAGACTGGTGTAACCCCCAGGTGGTGCTATCCCAAGGGCTACTATCCCTGCCTGTTTGGCCACTGACAGGTTGAGGGGCCTAGGTTCTATGACGGGTGTCTCCACCCAGAGGTCAGGGTTAGTAGTGGTAAAACTAGCTTGGGTACAGCCCTCTGGGACACTGTGACTCCCCCTTTGTTCCCACTAGTGACCCACACAATGCACGGGAGTTACCTTCCCAATACCCCACATATGCACATTTTTTACACACAGAGATACCACTTACCCTCGAGACTGATTCTGCAGCCCATCTCGGAGGACCCCCTGTAAAACAAGGTTAAACAACCTACACAGTAATCTGCAATACAGTTCTAGATGTATTAACACCACAGCCAGTATATGGTATAACAACAATAAATCTGGTTTATTCAGGGGACAGTAACATGGTAGGGGGGTAATCAGGTTGATTAGTTTAGATAAGTTTGAATCACAGTACTGTGCACATATATTTAGGGTCCAAAATGTCACTCTCTGGGTACCCAGGATGGGAGGGCTAGCCAGGTCCGTTGCCTAGGGTTGGCCGGCTGGTGCAGCTGGATGGGGCCCTGTATGAAGAAAATATATGCACAAACAAATTGTAATCTGGAGCTGGATGGCTCAGCCCACAAAAAGAACACAAAACAATCAGTTGACACACTTTGATTAAATGAAGGTGAGGGGAGGTGCCCCTGTTTGTACTGCAAACCCCAAACCGATAGCTGAATTGAGGAGGTGGCTCTGGATGTCCAGAATGAGCAGGGCATGGAGATGAGACCCTACTGACAGGGCCTAACCGATTGGGATAGCAGACAGATTCAATCCGATTAGCTTTGAATCCAGCTTCCGGCTTCAGCTCACAACTCACAAAACAAGGGGAAAAAGAATCGCGATCCCCTACAAACACTAAGCACATTTATATATAAAGGAAATTACTATACCAGGCAGCTGCTTCTCGATTCCGATCGCAAATACTGCAAAACCCGAGAACACACACAGCAACAGAGTCCCCGACAGGCCAATCGCACTTCTGCAAATCTTCGGTCTTCTATGGGCAAGCCTGGATCTGCACACTTTTCCTTTTTCTCCACAAACTCGGATTCAGTCCGATGAGCACTCGCTAACGGCTACAGGCCGATTTCAGGACCTTACACGCGCTTCCTGCTTGAACTGCACGCCGCAGCAGTACAGAGCTCCTGCTCCCTTCACAGTCAACTCACATCTGCCTTCCAAGAACAGTTCAGGGCATTTTCCTTAGGCTCCACACAGGTTCGGTTGGAGGATTCAACTGTCAATCACTGCAGGGCTCCCTCTGTTGGTGCAAAAAAGGCACCACGGTCCAAACTACAGCTCCCAGAAGCACCTGCCATACATTCCCCCTTTAAGCAGGCTCCAGGTGAGAGTCCAAGTTCTGGTTGGCTCAGGCAGTCTCAATTTTAGGACTCTCATTACCCAGTTGGCCCAGATTAGCAGTTCAGGTCCAAAATGGAGGAGCAACACACACACAGAGTCCCAGCTGCAATAAAAACAGGTTAGACAAACTGCAATTTAACAAATGCTGCTAAATGATTTCAAGAAACAGTTACATCTGTCAGATGGGCTCCCTCTGCGCTCTTAGCGACTGCAGAAATGGAGCAATCAGATGGCAGCTCAGGGCAGGATTCGAGCATTAACTACACAGTCCCCCCTTTCAAGCTAATTTAGCCTGTGAGCAGGCAGCTCTTAAAGAGACAGTACCAGAGGCTCAAAAAGCACTCACAGATAAATGGCTTAAACGCCGAACACCATTCAAGCTGGGAGCACTTAGCCAGCTCCTGGAAGACTTTTGGGAACCCCCATTTGCAGGGGGTTACACTGGAAAGGGGTGAAAAAGGAGGTGTCAGATAGAAAAGAGGTTAGCTGGGAGAGGACAATGTGTTCTTGAAGCTTGGCAAGGGCAGGGAGGAGAGAAACCGGGCAACAGTTGCCAGGGGATGAGGGATCACCCCCTTTGGGTAGAGGGGAGGACCGCTGTATGTTTCCATGAAGAGGGGAACGAGGCAGTAGAGAATGAGAGATTTAGGATTATTGAGAGGGGGTAGGCAATGGCCAAAGCAGAGAGGGAGAGGAGTTTTGGGTCGAGGCCATCAGGGGAAGCACCTTTAGAGGAGCTGATGGTGAGGAGGGCACTTAGGGCATCGTTTGGGGTTACAGTAGTGAAAGAGAAGGGGAGGTGGGAGGGTGGTGGATAGGGCACACTGGTAGAAAGTGGGGAGGGGTGGGTAGGAAGGGAGGAGAGGAGAGGGATTTCAGTAGCTCAGTGGTGCAGGAGGTATAGTAGGAGTTAAATTCCACAGCTATGGCTGGTGTGTCGGACACTAGTAAGCTATTTACTTTAAGTACCGGGGGGGAGGTGTGAGATGAGGGGGTTAATAGGGCATGGACCACCTTCTAGAACTTTGAAGGGGAACTTATGTTGGTGGTGAAGGCAGATTTGAAATATTCAGACTTGGCTAACCTTGTAGCCCTGGTGCAAGCGTTTCGGAGCATGCGGTAGTTCGTGAGGTCTCTAGGATGCTGAGTAGCTTTATGACACTTCCAGGCTCGATCTCCAGCCCTGAGGCAGGCTGGATGTTCAGGGGTTATCCAAGGTAAGTGGATACCTCTGACTCTGGTTTGTTTGAGTGGGGCAAAGGCATTCCAGTTTACAAGAAAGATTTCTTTGAAGTAGACAAGGGCCTTATCAACTGAGGGGAGGGAGGTTAGGGGGACCAGTCAGAAGTGGCAAGGTTACTCAGGAGATGTTCAAGGTCAAGAGACTTGAAAGAGCGTAGCTGTATGGTTTCGTGTGGTGATTTAGTTCTGTGGACTATCCTAACTATGAATTTTGGATTGTGGCCACTGAAAGCGTCGGAGTGGATGCAAAAGGTGATGATGTGGTGGGGGTGGGAGGTAAGGGCCCAGTCTAGTAGGGAGTGTTGTTGTGTCTTATGGTTTGGTTGGGGGCATTCCAAGATCAGTTGGGAGAGGTTTAGGGCTCCAATTTCATTTTTAAATTTGGTAGTTTTAGGTGACAACCAATTTATATTGAAGTTGCCTAGGATGAATAATTCCCCAGAGCGAGCAAGGGAAGTGATGGAGGTTAGGAGGTCTAGTATGACTAAAGGATGGACATTTGGGCAGCAGTATATGCCAGCTATGAAGATAGGAAGAGTGAAGGAGAGGGTCACATGGATAGCTAGGGCATCATGGGTCTCAGGATTGGAGAATGAGTAGATGATGGAATACTGGATGGAGGCTAGGACATAAATGGCCACACCACGACCCCTGCCAGCATGCTCTTGCCTTAGCAGTGAGTAGCGAGGAATGGAGACCGAGTGGTCAGGGATAGTGCTCTTTAGCCAAGTTTCTGAGATGATTAGAATGTCTGGTTTTAGAGTGCACACCATGGTCTGAATGTGGTCTATTTTTTGCAACATTCTGAGGGTGTTTAAATGTAGAATCTTTAAGACCTTTAGGAGGACTGAGAGGAGAGTTGGGAGAGGCAGTAGAGGAGGAAGCACCAGAGGAGCTAGGGGCACTAGGGCCTGGGTTGGGGTGGATATCCCCAATGGAGAGCAAGAGGAAAGTGAGTATGAGAAAGTGGAGCTTAGGGGATTTTGGCGGGACTGACAAAGAGGTTGGGAGTTCTGAGGAGAAGGAGTGGATGAGTGAGGAAGAAGAAGGTGGAGAACCATAGTGAAAGTGGACACCATTTTCAAAGCCGCATGAGGAACAGTGGTAGAGTGAGACCATATTAGAAATGGGGGGGCAGGGGATTGGAGATAACTGATGGGGATGGGAGAGTTATTAGGAATAGATGAGTAGTGAGCAAGTGGAGGTGGTAAAGAGAGGGATATGAGCAGAACAAGGGAGAGAGGAGAGTAGGGGATGCATTGTTCATAAAGCTGGCCTCCCCCCGGGACCGCAAGCTCCAACCGCCATGCCAACTTGGCCCCCGGACCGCCGGCTCTCCTCAAGCCACTGCCCGTGCCCTCCGGCCCAGATCCACAGCCTTCCAGCTGCCCCCCCTCTCCCCCGCAGGAACTGCAAGCTCCAACCGCCGAGTCAACCATGGCCTCCCTGCCGCCACCTGAGCCCTCCTGCCCGGATCCACAGCCTTCCAGCTGCCCCCGCAGAGACCGCAAGCTCCAACTGCTGAACCAACTCGGCCCCCAAACCGACGGCTCTCCTCAAGCCGCAGCCCCTGACCCTCCTGCCCAGATCCACAGCCTTCCAGCTGCTCTCCCCGCAGGGATCGCAAGCTCCAACTGCCAAGCCAACTCGGCCCCTGGACCGACGGCTCTCCTCAAGCCGCCACCTGAGCTCTCCTGCCTGGATCCACAGCCTTCCAGCTGCCATCCCCTGCAGGAACCGCAAGCTCCAAACACCGAGCCAACTTGTTCCCTGGACCGATGGCTCTCCTCAAGCCACTGCCCAAGCCCTCCTGTGCAAATCCACAGCCTTCCAGCTGGCCCCCCCCCCCACAGGGACCGCAAGCTCCAACCACCAAGCCAACTTGGCCCCTGAACCAGCTGGCTCTCCTCAAGCCGCTGCCCAAGCCCTCCTGCCCAGATCCACAGCCTTCCAACTGCCTCCCCCAGTAGGGAACGCAAGCTCCAACTACCGAGTCAACTCAGCCCCCAGACCGACTGCTCTCCTCAAGTTGCCACCCGACCCTCCTGCCTATATCTACAGCTTTCCAGCTGCCCACCACTAACAGGGGCCGCAAGTTCCAACCATCGAGCCAACTCGGTCCCGGACCGACAGCTCTCCTCAAGCCACTGCCCAAGCCCTCCTGCCCGGATTCCAAGCCTTCCAGCTGGGCTCCCCCCCCCGCAGGGACCGCAAGCTCCAACCACCGAGCCAACTCGGCCCTTGGACCGACGGCTCTCCTCAAGCTGCTGCCAGAGCCCTCTTGCCCGGATCCACAGCCTTCCAGGTACGGCTCTAGCCACCAGCTAATCAGAACACGAGCACCTTTCCAGGACCCGCTCCGATTGGTCCGAAGCTCTCTATTGACTCTGCTCTCTCAAAACCAGTAATTTAGAGGATTTAATGATAATTTAACTGAAATGTATGCCAAGTTACAACTTGTAGAAAGTTATAAGTGCAAAGTGTTCAAAAATGGGCTGTGATTACAGTTCTCTCTGTGAAATTGTGCTGCTCCATTCTGACTCAGACTTTTTGGCGCCCAAACCAACTGCTCCTATTGTTGTGTAAATTAGGCTCCCTGCTAGGCTGATTGTGCCTCTTGCTTTTGGCCAGCATATTTAATCCTTCCCCTCTCTTCTCTCTCCAGCTGCTCCCCCCCTTGCAGGGACTGAAAGCTCCAACCGCTGAGCCAACTTGGCCCCGGACCGACGGTCTCTCCTCAAGCCACCGCCCAGCCCTCCTGCCCGGATCCACTGCCTTCTAGGTATGGCTCTAGCCGCCAGCCATTTGTGCCCTACCACCCACCCTTGCTTCGACACTTATATTTATATCAACCACTTGTCACACGATTCGCATTTTTTTCTATCTACCCAATTCTCATTGGCTTCTATATTCTCTACCACTAGAGGCATCTGCCAGCAACGTCTCCTACACAAGCTGCATCTTGCTGTCTCTACACGGCCTCCCCCCTAGTTTTCTCTCGCCCTCTCTCGCTTGCACTATGGAGTCCTGGCCGACTTTGAAATTATGGTACCTACCTTTGGTGCTGTCTCTATTAATACTTCTCTCACTCCGTACTGAACTGCCGGGAGGCAAACCCAGTCTGGTAGTACCACTAACGGTGGATAACAGCTCGGTCTGCCCCACTGGAACACTGCACCACCCAGCCGCTACATTCCTCCCTCACTGCCCTTTGTTCCCTTGTGCCACTGTCACCTCGGCACCCATTCAGCTCATTACCCTCCTTAAGTTAGTATCCTCTCCTATCATCCTGTTGCTTCCCCCCAAAACTGCTAAACGCCTACTCCATAGCTCATCCAAGAGAAGCAGGCTACTACAGCTCTTTATTCTCTTGCTCCTTCTAACATCTGGTGATAACCACCCAAACCCTGGCCCTGAATTTGCCCATCTGCCAGCCAGTGTCCACCCAGCCACTATTCCACTCTCACTACCAAAAGGGCTTAAAATCATCCACCTAAACATAAGAAGTCTTGTTCCCAAAATCTCCCTATTGCCACCCATGGTATATGCCTATGCCCCCAACATCATTGTGATCTCTGAAACTTGGCTGTCCAAAAACATTCCAGACCATGCTATCTCTATCCCTGGCTTCACAGTATCAAGACAGGACAGGACTGGGAGAGGTGGCTGCGTGGCTATCTATACCTCATCTTCCCTCCAGTTCACTCCCTCCTTCACTATCTCTGTTCAGTCATCCCACGAGGCTCTCCTTTTAACAGTCTCCCTTCCCCACACTGTCCTCATCTTCATCGCTTGAGTTTACTGCTGCACTGGTCAGCCACATTCCAACGTCATTGACTTGGTCAGTGTGGCTCAGTAGGTAGCACATCCGCCTCTGGACCAGAAGGTCGTGAGTTCTCATTCCACACCGGGATGGACTTGCACCTAAAAATTGCTGGCATCCAAGTGCAGTATTAGGGGGTTCTGGATTGCTGGGGTGTGCCGTCCTTCAGATGAGATGTTAAAATGAGGTCCCTTCTACTCATCCTGGTGTTGTTCTGGTGGGTGTCCAGGTGGAAGTAAAAGAACCCAGGGTACTCTTCGTAAAGAGCAGGGAACATTCACGGTGTCCTGGCTAACATTCCCCTTCCCATAAACCAGTTCATGCAATTATCCAGGGTGTGTGTGGGTGATGATGTGCGATATGGCTGCCACCACACATTCAGTCACTTCACTACCAGTCTAGCATTGCTTGTAAAGTGTTTTGGGATACTGTGTATGAAAAGCACTATATAAATACTTCTTCTTCACAAAGCTCTCCTTGTTTTCCAGCGGCGGTGAACTATTCAACCTGGGAGATCTAAATCTAAACTGGCTGGCCCCATCTCTGGCTAATACTCATTCCACCATCGAAGCCTGAAACCTCCACCAACTGATACTGGAACCCATTCACCTAAACTTTATAACACTAAACCACTCCCTGCTTGACCTTGTCCTCACCTCCCATCCCCATCGTGTAGTGGCCTCTGGGCTACTACCAGACTCTATCAGTGACCACGACATGACCTTTGTAGTGCGTGAAATACATAGGAATAAACACCCAGCAAAAACTATCTTCACTAGACCCTTCGCAACACTTGACCTGAAATTATTGCTCCACATCCTCTCACAAACAGACTGGTCCTCCCTTTCCACAGCAACCTCAGCTGACAAGGCCCTTGCCTACTTTACTTCTAAGTTCCTCCAGATTTGGAATTCCCGAGCCCCGCTCTGTAAAACCAGGGTCCGTGGTGGGCACCTCCCCTGGCCAGCCAACAAGCTCATGACCTTGTATGGCACACGGCCAAAGTCTCTAACTGCCCCTGTGATTACCAACGATACCGTGAACTTCGGAATGGCTGCACTAAAGCAATCCGCCTTGCCAAAGCCGAGCACTTCAAGTGTAACTTCCAGACCAATATAAACAACCCATCTAAATTCTGGAAGGTCGACCACTCCCTGTTCTCAAACCCTCCACCACCTACCCTCAGGCTAAATCACGCTGTCCTTTCTGAGTCAATAGCTATTGCCAAATGCTTCAACTCCCACTTCGCCACCTGTGCCTCTTCTCTGCTAAGCACTCTCCCAAGTCCCTCCAATGGCCCCCTTCTCATGCCTCACACACTGTCTCACCCTCCACTACCCCTCCTCAAGCTGTCCCCACCCCTCCCTGCTCCTTTGCCCCTTCCTCCTCCTCCTCCGAACCTCTTATACCCCCCCTCCAGTTCTCCTTCTCTCCGGACACTACCCTCCTAGCTCTCCTGGCACTAAACCCTACCAAAGGCTCCTCACCTGATGGCCTGGACCCTTGGCTCCTCTCTCTCTCTGCTCCTGCCATTGCCTACCCTCTCTCTCATACTAAACCTATCCTTTAAGACTGCCACTGTTCCCTTGGTTTGGAAATATGCAGTAGTCCTCCGCCTCCCGAAGCGAAGGGGGGGCGACTCCTCCTCCTCCTCACCAGGGAACTATCGGCCTATCTCTCTCCTGCCAACCTTAGCAAAGCTACAAGAACACATGGCCCTTAACCAACTCTCCTCATTCTGGTCTGACTCTGACTTCTTCACTTCCTTCCAGTCTGGCTTCAGGAAATCCCACTCTACCACCACCACCACCTCTCTGCTGAGGCTAACTGAGACCATATCCTCTGGCTTTGACAAAGGGCACATAACCTCAGCTATCTTTGTAGACCTGGCCAAAGACTTTGACACTGTCTCACACCCCCTCCTCCTCCTCCTGCACAGCCTTTCAGCTGCTGGACTATCCCCTTCTGCCACAGGCTGGTTCAGTGCCTACCTGTCCGACAGGTCGCAATCTGTGAGAATAGCTGATGTTGCCTCACCATCCCCCTTGCCTATAACCACTGGAGTCCCCCAGGGCTCAGTGCTAGGCCCCATTCTGTTCTCTATCTTTTTAAATGACCTCCCCCTGGTTTGCTCTGCACCCAGCATCCATATGTCTGTGGATGATACAGTGTTGTTTACCTCTGGCAATTCTGTCTCTGATGTCACTACCAGTTCGACTTCAGTAAAATTCAACTCTGGTTTAGTTCTCATCAACTTTTCCTCAATACCAGGAAGACAGTCTCTATGTCCTTTGGCACAAGGCAGAGACTCGCTAGGCTAAGTCACCTCCCCACCTTTCACAGCCTTGATGGGACTGTTCTTGAGGACTCCCCCTCATTTTAGTATCTCAGCATCTGGCTGGACAGATACCTTGACTTCTCTGTACATATCGATGCCGTTCTGAAAAAACTAAGGCCCAAGCTCGGGGCCCTTTACAGAAACCGCAGCTGCATCTTGCTCGCTGCCAGGCATGAGCTGGTACAGAAGATGATCATGACCATTTTTGACTACTGCGACGTAATCTATGATGCTGCCCCACAGTCCTATCCATCCAGACTGGACACTCTCTTCAATTCCTTCTGTCATTTTGCTCTTGATGCCCCTCCCCACACCCACAATTGTGATCTCTATCGCTCCCTCAACTTCCTTCCCCTCCACATGCGCTACATGGTGTTAAGTTCATCTCTAAATTCTGGCTTGGATCTCTCCCATCATATATCTCCCCTCCTCTCTTGGCACCCCTTCCCACTCCACTTATTCCTTGAGATCCCAGGCTGACTCACGTACCCTCTCAGTCCCTAACAGAGCTACATCCTCCGGCCAAAAAGCCTTCTCCTACCACCTGCCTAAAATGTGGCATGCACTCCCTCCACAAATCCACCACTCCTCCTCCTCCCTATACTCTCTCACCTCTGCATTACACAATTACCTTACACCTAGCTGCACCTGCTCCTGGGCTCCCTCCTTACTCACATGCCTCCTCCCTCCCTCCCTCTCTCTTTCCTTCACTCTCTTCTTCTTATCCCCCCCACCCCACCTGCACTTATACTGCCCTGTATAGCCTAGCTCTTAAAAGGTGTCTTTGTTCCTATGTGTGCACCCCTGCAGCTTATGCATCACCTGTGTACTGCCTGTACTGTAACTGCATGCTTCTGTCTACCTTGAATCCTATGCTTTTGACCCTGTACTGCTTCTGTATGTATGTATGTATGTATACATCTCCTATGAACTGAAGGTAATGTAATGTAACTGTTGAAACTGCCCACTATGTATCCAATGCCTTGAACCTGTTTTGAAATTGTATGTATGTATCCACCCTCTGTAAACACATGTAGCTGTGAATTCTCACTCTGTACATCTCATTCCCCATTTCCCCCAAGACGTACTGTGAGATGAGCATTGAGTTTCTCAGTGTATCTTTCCTGGTGAAACAATTCAATAAACAAATAAAATAAAAAAATAAAGGTGGAGAAATTAGTGAGCAACTGACTTAGGAACAGGAAGAATTTATAAGTGGGGAGTGCGGTGGGGGCTGTCAGATGGAGGGGGTAGCTGTAGTTTAGGAAGTGATCAGCAGGGAAAACCAGCTAGTTATAATCAATGTAATGAACTCTAAATGTGGAACAATATAATCTGCTAAGGAGATAGTGGGTACTGAGTTATTAATATGTAAGTTGGTTATTCACATGTAGTTTGGTCACCTGACACTCAAGAGCTATAAATAAAAGTGTCATAATAGGACGGGAGGGTGGGAAAGATAGTCAAATCCAGTGAAAATGATGAACTGCAGAGGTCCAGAGTCACAGAAAGTGTTAAATTCTTTCGATGTGATGAACTTTGGCCTGGGCACATGCAGGATGTGAAAACCTTTGTCTGCATGCTTCCTCTGTTTTCAAAGTGGTTGTAGAGTAGCCCTTTAGAAACAAGTACATTTAAAATCGATTTAAAATGAAAATGCTGATACTGTACCTGGTGGAAAATTACAGTACATCCAGTGGAAATGATGAACTACTGATGTCCAGAGTCACAGAATGTGTTAATATTCCTGACAGGTGATTAACTGTTATGTGGGCATATGCAGGATGTGAAATCCTTTTGTTTGTATGTTTCCTTTGTTCTTCAAAGTGGTTGTTGAACAGCCTAAGTACAATTCCTTTAGGAGCAGGTCAGACAAAAATGTTGATTCAATCGCAGGACCCAGCATCAACAAGTTTGTCAGACTTAGTTGCTCGACTTATTTTTCCTTGGGATGGCTTCCAAAAAGTTGGTTTAAAATGGAAATGCTGATACCTGGTGGTGATGTTTTGCAGTAATTCAGTCCAGGAGACTTTCACAGATGTTGTGTGTAAGAATGGTGAAGTTACTCCAAGCAGAAAAACATGTAAATCCACAAAAACTAATCTACAGACACAGACAAACACAAACATCCACCCATACAGCACTCCCGCCTCCTGCAAACAAACAGGAAGGCCTCCTTACAAATAGGAAGGTACCACCGTTGGCGTTAGGATGTATACCTGGCTCATTTTCTAGAGGAAGAGAGGGGTGGGGTACAGAAACAAAGCAACATAAACATATGAACATACGAAATTTGCTAGCAGATAAAGGCCTAGAGGTCTATCAAGTCTGCTCGAATGTGTAGCTAGCACCCCTTATTCTACAGCTGCCCCTCCCTTTCACCCTTCCCCTTCATTAACCCTTCCCCTTGTCCTGTCCCATCCCCTTTTGAAGCAGTCCACTGTTCTACTGGATACCACTTCTGCAGGTAACGCATTCCACCCAGCCACCACCCTCTCTGTAAAAAAGTGTCTCCTCATCTCCCTCCTGAACCTTCCTCCCTCCCTCCAGTCTCATATCATGGCCCCTGGTGGCCCTCCCCTCCCTTACTTTGAACAGCCCCTCTGTACCCGTCTTGTTTATTCCTTTCATGTATTTAAAGGTTTCAATCATGTCACCCCGTCCCTCCTCTCCTCCAGTGAGTACATGTTCAACTCCTTCAACCTCCTCTCGTATGATAAGTTCCCCGGCCCCTTGATCATCTTTGTTGCCCTGCGCTGTACCTCCTCCAGTAACTTAATGTCCCTCTTCAGATACGGGCGCCAGTACTGCACGCAGTACTCCAGGTGTGGTCTAACTAATGACCTATACAGTGGCAGAATCACCTCCTCCTCCTCAAGGATATACCTTTGCAATACAACCCAGCATTTTGTTGGCCTTTGCAGCTGCTCTCTCCATTGTGCCGAGTTGTTCATTGACCCTGTAATGAGCACACCCAGATTCTTCTCCTCCTCTGTCTGGGCTAGCTGCACTCCCCCCAGCTGGTAACTCCTCCTTGGGTTCTTCATCCCAAAATGCAGCACCTTGCACTTTTTGGCATTAAACCCCAGCTGCCAGGTGTCTGACCAGGTTTCAAGTTTTGCCAGATCATCCTGCAACCCCTGTCTATTGACCTTGTGTAAATGACACAACCAAGGTCCTGGGTAGAGGCTGCTAGGCATATGCTAGATCTAACCTGCTGAGGGGGTCCCAGTAAATCCACACAACTAGAAGCAATAATCAGAATGTCCATAACAGTGACTGGGACTGTACAGTATGGCTTTATTCAACACATGGAAAATTAAAGCAGAAGTGGACCCCCAAGAGTCGGTCCAGGCTGGACAGGTACAGTTCACAAACTCTCCTTGCATGCAGTACAGTTCATGAACAACAACAGAGCAATCTTCTTCCCAAAAGGTGCAGTAGTGGACACCTGGCCACCCACGTGAACATTTTCTTTCCAATTTCCCAAAAGGTGCATTAGTGGACACCTGGCCACACACATGAACATTTTCTTCCCATGAGTGTTAGTTAGTGAATCTATGTCACACACTCAGAACTCTTCTCGAACATAGGTAAGTGAAACTTAGTGAAACTCAATCACACACCTTAACCTGCAGCGTGGACCTTGCTCAGGTAAAAAACTGCTGCCCTTTATGAACCAGGAAGCCCTGCCTTGAAAGCACTTAGCACTTGGCCCCAACAGCTGTGGTCACTTTAATTTGAACTATATTTATAACCAAGTACTCTATATTACTTTCACTCCCCCTTAATAAAGCTTTTACATGTCCAAAAGTGCTTTTAACATAAAACATCACTTCCCCACCCCTACTCTTTCTGTCCGATCTAAAGAGTTGATACCCAGGAACAGTACAGCTCATGGTCTCCTATTCTCTCTCTGATAGCCAAGTTTTGCTTAAATTCTATAATACTGGGGTCCTGTTCACATAATGTGGTGGCCAATAGGTCAGTTTTGGCAGCTATGCTATTAGTATTGTCATGCTAAACCTTTATACTAACTAAAGGGTTTGGGCCAGGGTTTAATTCTGTATCACCACCCAGTATTAAAATCATACAGCATGTCCCAGAAAGCCCCTTTACTGGCGTATAAAAAAACTTGGGGGCAAAGTGCAATGACACCACCTCCTGCAACGTAGCTCTTTCAGCTAATGGAGAAACGATTTCTTTTGCTAACAAGCCCATTTTTGGTTTTTGAAGTTGTGGGGGGGACATCCAATAAATACAGGTTACTCACCTGTAACAGGAGTTCTAGGAATGGTATATGTTGTTCATCCACACTGTCTGGCAGGTTCCTTGCTGCTTTAAATCTTGCCGGAAGGTCTTCAAGCTGGCTCCTCCCACCCACCCAGGTGGTAAAACTCTTACATGCTTTATTCGCCAGATCTAGCCCGCTGGAAGCCAGGTTGTGCGTTGAAGCCGGGAGGTAGGTGGGTGTGGATGAATCAACATATACCATTCCTAGAACTCCTGTACAGGTGAGTAACCTGTATTTCTAGGGACATGGATATGTTGTTCATCCACACTGTCTGGCAGACTCCTAGCAGTTCTCTGGGAGGAGGGAGGCAGGGCACACCCCCTACTTAGGGAATAAAGACTGGAGAACCGAGGCCCCAAAACCAGCATCCCGGTGTGACCCAAGGTCGATGTGGTAGTGGGTAGTTAAGGTATGTACCGACTTCCAGGTAGGAGCCCTGCAGATATCCTGGATAGGAACATGTCTGGAAGCAGCCACCGATGCAGCGGTATGGCAGGTAAAATGAGCTCTTATCCCTCTGGGAGGCTCCATGCCTGCCAACCTATAGCAGAGCTCTATGCAGCAGGTGACCCACCCGCTCATCGTCCACTTGGCTGCAGGTCTGCCAGGTGTGGCTTCAGCGTAGATGACAAACAGCTGGCGAACCTCTCCTGAACTTCAGCCGTACGCTCCCTAAGAAAGCGAGCGCTCAACTAGGGTCCAATATGGAGCCTATATTCGGCCTCCGAGGTGTGATTGGGGTAGAACACCGGCTGAGTCAACACCCGGTTAAGGTGAAGCTCCGACACCACCTTCGGAAGGAACTTCGGGTGGGGCGCAGGACAACCTTGTCCCTGTGGAAGACCAAATAGGGAGACTCAAAGGAGCGCCTGGAGCTCTCCCAACCTTCTGGTTGATGTGATAGCCACCAAGAAGGCGGTCTTCCACAAGAGGTGGGAGAAATCACACCTGTGCACTGGTTCAAATGGCTTGCCCGTGAGCATAGCCAATACCAGCAGTAGATCCCAACAAGGTGGAGATTCTCGCACCGGAGGGAAATGTGATCAAGGCCTTAGAAAAGCACCAGACCACTGTCTTCTGCGCCACCGACTGCTTTCCGGCTCACGCCCCCGGAGGGCAGAGATGGCTGCCAAGTGCACCTTAAGGGTCGTCGACTGAAGCCCTTGCTGAGACAAGGACCACATGCTTGCCGAGGAATAGGAGGAAGGGTCCAGGCCCTTTACCTAACACCAAATGGAGGAACTCTTCCATTTGAAGGCATAGCATTATCTGGTCGACTCCTGACAGGATGCCTCAACATGTTGAGGGCCTCGCCGGAAGACCCAAGATCTGGAATCTAGCCGCTTCAGGAACCAGGCTGTCAGGTGCAGGGATTGAAGGTCCGGATGGAATACCTTTCCCTGATAACAGAGATCAGGTCCGGGCGGGCTGGAAGCCACCTTGGGAGCCTGGAGCTGAGACTGAGGAGAGCTGGATAACAGAGCTGGCGGAACCAGTCTGGGGCTACCAGAATCACCTACGCCATGTCCCTCCTTGCCTTGAGAAGCACCTTGTGGATCAAGGGAATGGGGGGAAGGCGTAGAAGAGGTCCGGGGTCCACGGCCTCGAAAAGGCATCCCCTTGCAGTGAGCCCTGCTGAGGGGGGCGGGCATGAAACAGTCTCGGCTTCTCATTCTCCCTGGAGGGAAAAAGGTCCGCCCGAGGTGTGATCCAGTGGGAGAACAGATCTTGTGCTACCTCCGGAAGGAGAGAACCCCTCGTGAGACGCAGACCCTATCCGGCCTAGGACATCAGCCAGGGTGTTGGAGGCTCCTGCCACCTAAATGGCTAGGAAATCCACCTCTAGGTTGTGCACGAGACCATATGCGGACAGCTTCCTTACATAACGGCAAGGAGCGCGTCCGGTCCTGGCGGTTTAGGTAGCACATGGTGGTGGTATTGTCTGTCAGGACCTAAACCACTTGACCCCGTAGAAATGGAGCGAAGGCGGTTAAGAGCTAGGCAGACCGCTTGGAGCTCCAGCAGGTTGATATGGCATTGGGACTCCCGAGGGGACCAGAGGCCGTGTGCTCTGTGCTCCCCCCAATGGGCACCCCAACCCATCAGAGATGCATCGGTTGATAGAGAGATCGTCAACTCGGGGCAGACAAACAGGATGCCCTCCTACAGATGTGCGGGAATGGTCCACCACTGGAGAGCATTCCACTTCTCCTGGGTCGCTGTCACGGGCTGGTCCAATGGATCACAGCGTTGTGACCACTGGCTGACCAGTCCCCACTGAAAGGGACGCATGTACCAGCGGGCCCAATGGACCACGTTGGAGCAGGCTGCCATAAGGCCCAGGTGGCACAGGAAGTCCTGGGCAGGGTGTGATTTCCCAACCAGAAATGATTGGGCAAAGGAGGAAGAGCCTCAGCCCTGTCCAGCGGGAGCCGAGCTCTGGCTCGAAGAATCGAGCTCTGCCCTGATGAATAGTATCACCTGCTTTGGTATGAGTTCTGACTTGGCCTCGTTGAAGAGGAGGCCAATCTGAGAGCAGCCTGGAGGGCCAGAACTCTGGACCACTCCACCTCCGCTCTGGAGGGCTGCAATAAGCCAGCTGTCCAGGTAGGGGTACACCCGGACCCTTCGGCGCCGTAAGAATGCTGTCACCACTGCTATGCATTGGTGGAGACCCTGGGAGCTGGAGAGAGGCTGAAGGGCATGGCCCGGAACTCGTAAAGGGATCCCTCCGCTCTGAAGTGGAGGAATCTCCGATGAGACGGACGGATCAGAACATGAAGAACACGTCCTGGAGGTCCAGGGGAACAGAACCACATGCATCGTTCCAAGGATGGTATTATCTGAGCCAGAGTGACCATCCTGAAGGTCCAAGACCTTAGGAACCTGTTCAGGTCATGCAGGTCGAGAATGGGGCGCCAGCCCCCCCGTCCGTCTGGGGATCAGGAAATACCTGGACACGAACCCCAGGTCTGGAGGAGGATCCGCCACCTTCCTGATCACCTCTATCCCAAGGCACAGGGCAATATCGGCTTGGCGAGCTGGCAGCAAGGCTTCGGACCCCGTGGTCCCCCAGGGGGCAATGGCTTGAAAGGGAAGGGCCTGCTCGAAAACCGGAGACAGGCCCTTACCTACCACCTCCCACACCCAACGGTCCATGTGATAGCAGACCAGGTGGAAGGGAAGTGGCGGAGCCGTCCTCCCATGGGGGGGACCCAAGGAAGGGTGGCGAGGTTGGGGGCGAAGCCCCTCAACCCGTCACTGAGCAGGCTTGGAGGAGGGACCAGCCAAGGGAGCTCCTGGGCCTTTAGCTCCTTGCTTCCCATTAGAGGAAGCCGCTGGCTTGGGTTTGGGATGCCCAGCGCAAGCCTGCTGGCCCTCATGCTGGTGCTGATGGGCTGGTCGTGCTGCAGGGGCCGAAGGATGAAGGGACTTATGCTGATGTTGCCGACGGCCCTTGTCCCTCTGGGTGGAGGTGACCGAGTCCAGAGTGGCATTGGACTTTTTGATCCACTGGAGGTGTCCCTCCACTCCAGGGCTGAAGAGGTCAGTCCCCAAGAAGGGGATGTCTGCCAACTTGTGCTGGGTATCCGCCGAGAAGGTGGATATTCTCAGCCACGCCCTGGGGTGCATGGCCACCACAGCCGCTACTGACCTGGCACAGGAATCACCTATGTCCAGAGCAGTCTGAAGCTGCTGCTTAGCCACCACCCTTCCCTGGTCCCACACCTGATGGGCCGTAGTCCGCAGATCAGTAGGGAGATGAGGGATCACCTCATCCAGGGAGCCCATGAGGGCGTGGGAGAAGTGTGCCATCAGCGCGGCTGAGCTGGCCTGTCGGAGGCCGAGGGAGGACGCAGCGTAAACCTTGCGTCCGACATAGTCCAGTCTTTTGGACTCCTTGTTGGGAGGCCTATCCACGTCACGAGCGTTCCCGGAATGCTGGAAGACGTTATCGGTAACTAACCCTTCAGCAGAGGGGTGCTCCGAGAAACCATGCAAAGAGCTGATAGGGACCGCATACTTCCTGGCCATCCTGGCCGAGGGCACAGGACAGGAAGCAGGCCGCTGCCAAAGCTCCAAGGCTGGGCCGACAATGGCCTCAGCCACAGGGAAGGCCACCGTGGGTGAATCCCTTCAGTCTAGAATCTCCGTCAGGGGATAATAGGCCCATCTGGACACGGGCTCGAGCTGCATCCCAGTAAACTCTGAGGTGAGCCTAAGCAGACCTAGGAAGGATGATGGGCTGTCATCCAGAGACTGGCCCTGGGAGGACTCCAGGCCCACCCACCTGGGGAACACAGAGGAGTCGTCATCGGACTCCGAAGGGTCTGAAAAGCGCTGCCTCAGGCCTGTGCCACCCTTCACCTGCCGAGGGCGGCCGAGAGTGAGGGTGACCGACAACCTGCGGGGCAGCCCGTGACCCGACCGAGGTTCCACCACAATTGGTGGGGCAGCCAGATTTGGTCGAACAACCGGCCCAGAAATGGGCATCTCGACTGCGGTGAGCGGTTGCTTCGGCCGTTCAGGCAGCAGCCACTTGATAGCCGGGGAATGAATCGGAGTCCATTGATTCCCGGACAACAGCAACTGCTGCCACATAAGCTCCTCGTAGCATCGACGCAATCTGCATCGAAACCTCTCCTCATCCGAGGAGGATGACGAGGAGGAACAGTGTTGCCACTTAACTTGGTGCCCAGACCAAGACCGCCGAAGTTGGCGGGAGCGACTTGACCGAGATGAAGACCGAGACCGAGCCCCTCGGTGAAACTGAGGGCGGGTCTGGGAAGGGGCCGGGGACACCCGCTCTTCCCTCGGCTCGGACACTTTGACCGAGGACTGCTGCCCCCAAGCCGCGGGCAAAACCTCAGTCTCTGCCAGGGGAACCGGCGGAGAAGGGTTGACGGCTCTTCCAGTCGACCACCCGGCAGATGGGTCGAGAGATAACTTGACTACGTCGACGGGAGTCTGGGCAGGCTGGCCTGACGGGGACACCGTGACGCCAACGGCCTGAGCCGCAACCTCGACCGAAGTTGACGGTCGGCTGTCCGGGGAAGGAGAGCTCTCCCGCTCCCACAAATGCTGACGATGGGACTTACCCTTCGACTCCCTCATCTTGGGCCGAGGGGCATGTCCCGATGGTCCCTCTCCCTTCATGGAGAGGGACTGGCGAAGCTCCTTGAATGAAGCCGAATGAGAGGAACTCAGAGAAAGCGGGATAAACGCCGCGACCGAGGAGGAGGGAGATGCGGCCTTGGCCACCTCCTCCTCAAGGGCGATAGAGTGCTCAAGCTGCTCAGCCGAGTCAGTCACTGCGGACGCCGCCTAACAAGCTCTTGGGTTTTACCGGCGCGGAAAATCCTCGGCGCCCAGCCCCAATCGGGCAGCATGATCCTCCAGGACGTTGGTCGAAAAGGAGCGGCACAACTCGCAGACCTGGGGTCATGGTCTGCTGAGGCAGTACGCACGTGGAGCGGATCAGTCCTGAGATATTCCCTGCCCACTCAGGGCGCCTCCGAGGAGCCGGAAACTATGTCCATCGTGAGCCGCGAGGGAAAAGAAGACCGGTTAGAAAACTTAAAACTAAATTTGACGAATCAAGAATCAGGAACCAGTCAAAAAACGTAGAGTGCTAAGGAGGGAACCTGAGCTTCCAAGCGGTAAGGAAGATCTGGCGTCATGGGGTGGAGCTGAGAGTTTTACCACCTGGGTGGGAGAAGCCAGCTTGAAGACCTTCTGGCAAGATTTAAAGCGGCAAGGAACCTGCCAGACAGTGTGGATGAACAACATATCCATGTCCCTAGAAGTCCCAGTTTTGATTTTATTGGATTCACTGGAGGTAGCAATGCACAAGAGACCACACAACAGCAAGTAACTTAATACATATTGATATAACATCTTTAAAAATAAAAAATAGTTTTACTCTAATTAAGATTTGTGATATTTGTAAAACTTCAGTATTATCCAAGCATGGCACACCAGAAGCCAATTGTTAAAAAGAAATAAATAACAAATAGAATATTAGATAGGTTACAGTGCATTACCAGTCTGTAATTCCACCGAGAGGTTCTGGGGACATAGATAACCTCGAGAGTGAAGCTCGAGAGGTTTCTGTGTGCCCAGAACCTCGAGGTGGAATTTCAGCTGAGTAATTCACTGTAACCTATTTTTTATTTTTTGTAATATATGGATGCGAGAAGGTGGTGAGGACTTACCTGTTGGAGTGTTGTGTAGGCTGAGGCATGGCTTGAATGAGGAATCAGGAAGCTGTTTGAAGAGGTCATCAGGAAAGTGCAGGAAACAGTTCATTGTAAGAGTAACAACTAAAGGCTGTTTTTTTTAAAGGTATTTTGATTTTCTTAGTCAGAGATGAACTGTAGCCTGTTTTCGGTAACTGCTTGTGGCTTTGACAGATATATTACTGTTGCTTTTCGTGCTACAATATGCCGATGGAAGGTTTTGTATCGCTTGTTTACCACGGAGCCATTTTTTACATTCTTCGTGACGAATGCTGAAGAAGCCGGCTCACGGTGAGTGCGAGGTGGCAGGGTGCACTTGCGCTTTTGTGCAGGAGTGATAATACTATCGTTCTAAAGTCTGAATGATAGTATTATTGGGAATGAATTATTGGGAGTGACGTGCTATTACAAGGATTTTTTTGCACCGTTTTTGATAGTATTATTTTCATGATCCATATATTACAATACAAATAAGTTTATATGTATTTTAAAATTCTCTCTGTTTAAAGAGAAGTGTCAATATGACTTACCAGCTGTGTCAGGTGTTAAAGGAGTATATTTATATTAATTGATATCTCTAAGCAAGGCAGGTAAGTTTCAAACAGGTAATTCAGTAGCGCTCATGCCACTCACCTGCTCGCACACATGCTCACGCGCAGCATGGGCTTTTAAAAGATGGTAGCCCCACCTCTGCAGTGATCTGACTGCTGTCTCCCCCGAGCCCACACATGCTAGTACACACTGCTGAAGATGGATTTTAACAGGTTGTGCAACTGACATGCTACTAAAGGATAATGCGTGACAGAAAGTCCAGGTAATTAACTGATGACTGGCAAGCAGTGGCACTGAAGAAGTAGGATGGCATCTCCTGGAATGGTACTGGTGGCGTGGAGGGTGGTGCTTCTTCCCCTTACAGTCCTCCTTGAGCAGCAAGCGGTGCAGGCTTTGAAAAGATGACAGCCCCGCCCCTGCAATGATCTAACTTGCTGCTGGCTCCCCCATGCCCCTACACGTCAGTACACACTGCCGAAGATGGATTTTAACAGTTTGTGCAGCTGACACGCCACTAATGGATAGTGCATGACAGAAAGCCCAGGAAATTAACTGATGACTGGCATGCAGTGGTGCTGAAGAAGTAGGGTGGCATCTCCTGGAGCGGCACCGGTGGCGTAGAGAGTGGTGCTTCCTTCCCCTTGCAGTCCTCCTTGTAATATGCCAAAGTTAGAGGGTCCCCAGTAATCCCCAGTAGTCCCCAGTTTCCCCCTGTAAACACTGTAAGGTGCCCTGTGCACAATGTAAATATAAAATAAAAAGATTTTTATGCAGCTGCAGCAACAATGGCTTGGATGGAATGCTGTGCTGAGCTGCTCATGCACAGCGTTCCACCCTAACCATTCTGGAACCAGAGTCCTGTTTCAAAAAGTTTTAAGTTTTTTTGAGTGTGTTCCTGGGTACCTGTTGAGGAGGGAGGATGCAGCAAATTAAGGGGACAAGGGAAGAGGCTTACCTGTTGTTGAAGCCATTCCTGAGAACTTGTCTGTGATCCTGCTCTGCCTCCAGCACCTGAAGACTGCCCTAGAAGTGGATGGCGTAGTTGGTGGTGCCATCAGGGCACCACAAGAAGAAGAAAAAGCGTCTGGTTCAGTCGTTGGGCTGTAAGTCCCGTTTATTTATTTATTCTGGCCCCAGTAATTTATTTTAAAAGTAATTCCAGTCCCCCGTCGGCGGCTTGCAAGTACTGCATCGCCGGTTGTTCGGTCGGCCATCTTAGGCCCCCCTCCTGTCCTCCCAGCTGCCTGCCGAATCTCTTTCCCACTGCCAGAGCACCTCCTGCCTCCCGTTCACCTCCTTGACCTCCTCTGTGGCCTGGTGAGTTAGCAGCAGCACGCTGCATCATGCTGTCCACCCATGATAAAAAAAATATTTTTTTTTTTGTTTGAAAGTGCGCAGGAGGTACAAAAAGGAGCGGCTGAGTGCCACAGGAAAATTGGGTCCGAGGACCCTTAATTTAATAATCAGAAGGGGCGGGTGTATCAATGCCCATGGGGAGGGGCCAAAGAAGCAAGGCCATTGAAGAGGCCTATAAATATTAATGAAAGGGGTGGGACAGGGCAGGACAAAGATGGAAGAGTGACAGCAGCTCTCAGAGAGCTAAATATTTAAAGGGGCCCTGCCACTTCTGGCCATATAAAAATTTAAAGGGACAATCAGGCCCAGTTATGAAGGGCACCAGGCCCAGTTAAGAGAGGGGCACCAGGCCCAGTTAAGTGTGGGGTACCAGTCCCATTTCAAGGCCACCAGGCCCACATTTAAGAAGGATGCCAGGCCCATAATTAAGTAGTGCACCAGGCCCAGTGGTACTGAGGGCACCAGGCCCTAGCAGTAAGTAGGGGCCAGGCCTAGCCAGCCTAGTGGTAGTAAAGGGCAGCCACAGCCTAGCCAGTTAGGGCAAGCCAGCCAAGTGGTACTAAGGGTAACCCCGGCCTAGCAAATTAGGGCAAGCCAGCTCAGTAGTACTAAGGGAACAAGGCCCAGCCAAGTGAAGGCACCAGGCCCAATAGTAATAAAGTAGGGGTATCACAAGGCCCAGGACCCGTAGCTAGCTACTTAGGCCTACAGCTGTGTTAGGGGCCCAGTGATAGGAGCAACCCCAGATTTAATAGGAGCCTAGCTAGCCACATAAGCCCTCCAGTGTTAAAGGGGTCCAGTCACCCATCTTTTGTATAGCCTTCCCGAGAGCCTGTTCTCCACTGTAGTGTTTTCACAGTAACAGGAGAACCTGATTTAGCTAGAAAGGACCCCATTAGAGTTAGGTCCACCACAGCTAGGGTTAAATCTGTACGATAAATTGCCTGTATATTTACTGTGGTCTGGACACTGAGACTATATAGTTATTGACCACCACAGTAGGAACTGAGACTGTTTGCATTTTCCTACATTATTAGTCATTCTACGAACATTATTGAGTGTCAGAACTGTCTTGTATTGCTTTGTGCCAGCATTTCGGTGCTGGATAACCATCTGAATCAGTCTTCAACTGTCTTCGGAATCACTTCACCCTGGTGCAACCCTGTCAGTCTTCACCTATCCTTCAAGAATCATACTCCAGTGCATCCAGAAGCAGACAACAGCCAATCCAAGAAAAGCCGCACCGCAGTCGCCTCAAAGTTGCATTGTCCCGTTTATTTTCCTCTTACAGTTTCCCAGTATGGCTTGGCCCAGTGAAGAAGTCTTCCATCCGTTTTCTTGTTTTCATGTCTGCAGCGGAGTACCAGTCAGCCGTCAGTGTCAGTTCTCCGAGTGATATTCGGTTTGTTGTTTTTAGTGTGTCCTGGCTTGTCCGGCCATGGACTCCAAGTTCGGTCGCAGTTTGACGTACGATTTATTGTTTTGGCGAGTGCCTTGGATCGTCCAGCCTTGGAACTCAGAAGGCCGACGCACTTCGACGCCCAGAGGGAATGCTTGCCTGGAGTCCAAGAGTGGTCCAGAGGTCCTGATCCAGTGGGATCATCAGCCAGTGTGTGTCTTCAGTCCAGAGGGAGTGCTTGCCTGGAGTCCAAGAGTGGTCCAGAGGTTCTGATTCTCCCAATCCAGTGTGTTCATCAGCCTCAAGTATATCTTCAGTCCAGAAGTGGACTGTTGGTTCTTCTTCTTGATCCCTTCACTTGGCAATCCAGAAGCGGATTGTGGCCAGGTGGTTGGCATTGCTTATTCTTTCCGGGCAGTCTAGAAGTGGACTGCAGCCGGATCTTGTATTCCTTTCCAGCAACCCTAGAGAGGTGGGGTGTAGCCAAAGACCCATGGTCTGTTAAATCCTCTCAGCATCCTTCATTTTCCCACCAAGGTTCTGTATTTCACTGGGAAACCAGCGGAGCGTTTCCACATTTCTTTCGTCGGCAGAGAAAGTTACGTGCACCAACTGACGATCATCTATCGCATGGACTCTTCTTGCAGTATTGGAATGACTGTAATTCTAAAAACCTAAGTTTTAGGGAGAGGTGTACCTCAGGGTTAGAAGTAGATTTCTGAAGATAGGAAAGACGCTCTTACAGGATAGCTGTTACAGTCGATTGATCTATTCTGGTATTCTATGCTGTAGAGTTTTCCCTCTTATAGGGAGGTAGGGAAATAGGAAAAAGACGCTCTTACAGCATAGCTGTTACAGCTGATTATTTCTCTTGCCTATAGTAAAGTAGTAGCTTGTGTATATATAATTGTCCCTCTCTTGTGACCCCAACCGATAATCAGATGCCAATAAACTAGTTCCTTTTCTCTACTCGTGCCTCCTGCCTCTCCATTTTGGTGAAGAATTACATCATGTGGCCAAATAGGAAAATAACTGCCTTACCACCTGGGTGGGTATATTGGAATAGACTGACATTCATATCTTTTGGCTAACTTCATTTGGCGCCATGGCGTTACGTGATTTTCTTCCATTACAAATATTACCACCCCGTCTATCATCTATCTCCTACTTATACCATCCCTGGCACACTTCACTGTGACAAACAATGATGTCCATTTCAAGGCTGAAAATTCCATGGTGGCACACTGATATTTTTTGTGATGAGGTAGGCTGGAACTGGTACTTTTTCATACCTAGGAATTAGGCTGAGATAAATTCCCTGGTGCCAGCCTGTCTCAGCCAATCAGCAGCCATGATTTTCCCTACCCATTTTATAAACAGTGCTATCTTATCCAGTTGGGCTGATTTCTCATTTTAAACTGTACGTGTGAATTAATCAATCCATCCATCAAACAGTCATTTTATTTGTAAAGCATCTTATTCCAGGGGTTCAAATCACTGTACACAGCAATATGAACACAATTACACAGGATACACATGGATGAAAACAAATCAAGTACAGGATGGCAAAGATGAAACAAAAAAGTTTGACCTGGATCATTAAAAATTAAAGAGAATTTGTGCGATTTCAGAGCCTTTTTAAAGGCCTCCACCGAGGAACTAAATCATGGATGATGAGAAAATCCCACAACTGTGGGGTGGAGGGCAGCCACACCAATCTTGATGACATTAAATGGGTCACTGGAATCTCAAGTTTTTCCCCTGTGAAACAGGGGTAGGGGTCAAGAGCACGTGGATGCAGAAGGTCTGAAATGCAACCCAGACCCACCCTGTGCAGGGCTTGAATACCATCAAACAAATCTTGATGGTGGTGCTCCACCTAACCACAGTCCAGTGCAGCTCACACAGCACAAGTGTGATATAACTGAAACTGCATGTACCAGATACCAGCCTAGCTGCAGTGTTCTGCACTAGCTGGAGGTGACCCACCAAACCTCCTGATAGCCCTAAGTACAAAGCATTATTGTAGCCAACAGGGGAAGTTATGAAGGCATGTACCACATTCACCAGGTTTTCATACTGAAGGGAGGGTTTAACTTAGTGATTTTTCTCACATGGAAAAACCCACTGCAAAAGACAGCCACCACATGGGATTCCAGCATCAACTTGTCATCCACAGTGGCCCCCAGAGTTTTAGCCTATCTGCACCTTGGAGGGCGGTATCACCTCAAGATAGAAGGCTTGATCTCGTTCCTCTTCACGGCCACCTTCTGAGACCAAGTTTCTACGAATAGCTCAGTTTTCCTGGACTGAGGAACAGCCAGCCTGCAACCATCCAGTCAATTCAGTCAGATAACCATCAGCTTAACACAGCTATGGAGTCCCCACAGTCCAGTAGGTGGGTATTAGCTACAAAGCACTGAAACTCCAGGTTATACCCTCTCACAATCTCCCCTAAGGCAGCATGTACACTGCGAATAACATCAGGGACAAAACTGAGCCTTGGGAAATGCCACAGGGCACTGTAGATGGCCTTGAAGAAAGCTTCCCCACTGACAACCGCTAAACCCTGCCAGCAAGGAATGACTCTAAGCACCACAGCACTGTGCCAGCAAGTCCTCCATAATTCCTCAGGCAACCTGTTAAACCTGAATGATCCACAGTGTCAAACACCAAGGAGAGAATGAAGAGAATTACCATTTTTTTTTAGTTTAGTTGTTGTTGTAAGTACACTAGACAAATTCTACCTATTTTCAGGCACAACCTGGGGAAGGGGAATACAGATGAATGCCAACTGACCTTGAACCAGTTTAAGCTGTTGGTGGTATTTTTAGTGAATGGATGGAAATTTTGGCCAGGGCACTGGGGAAATTCCCCTACTCTTTTTCGAGAAGTGCCATGGGATCTTTAACATCCACCTGAACTACCACCAGAACAGGCAGATGGGATCTCGGTTTAACGTCTCATCCGAAAGGCGGCACCTCAGGAGTGCAGCACCCACCTCATGCTGCACTACAGTGTTAGTATTGGGATATTAACCCAAATGCCTGATGTGGGGACAGAACTCACAGCCTTCTGATCTCCCAGCCTCTGAGGCAAGTGTGCTACCTGCTGAGCCACTGACACTGACATTGACACCACAGAGTATTCCACCCGCTCCCTCACCAGGATGAAGTAATTTAGCATTGTCATGATGGCAGTCTCTGTGCTATGTCAAGATCTGAAACCAATTTAAAATGGCTTGCAGATATCATGAAGCTCCAGGTCAGTCTCCCACTGTGATGCTGTACTTCTCAAGAACCTTCTCTAAAAAATGAAGGTTTGAGACCAGTCTGCAACTAGCCTAGACCTCCAGGTACAAAGACGATTTCTTGAGGAGAGGGACCACTACCGCATTCTTCAATGCAACAGTGAAATATCCTTCCCTCAGGGAGCCCCAGATGATACTGGCTACAGCCAGCGCCAAAGTCCCCTGATAGTCCACCAACAGTTGGGTAGGATCTGGGTCCAGCATATTACAGGTAAGCAGGTCAAAATGTGACCATCACCTGAGCTATCTCCTGATCCATAACTGGCTGGATCTCTGTCCAAAGAATTAGAGTACCGCCCAACAAGTCTTCCCCCCCCGCCCAAATGATGGGGCATAGTCTTCTCAGGGAGACTGCTGCTCTGATGGAGGACACTGTCATGAAAGAAAGCCCAAAGCGTAGGTTACCAAAGAGGGTGCAGTGTTGAGTAACTGCAAGGAGTAAAAGAAAAAATCATTTGGTGCAAAGCATCTTAATGCCACATAGGAGGTCAGCAAACTGATGGTGAGTTTTTTCGGGAGGTCAGGGTAGGCCACATTGGGTGCATGTGGTGCCAACAGAAATGGATGTGTGAAGGACTAGCACTGTCAGCACTCGCAAATATCCTTTATTGTTTCTGTTCCTTTAAGTTATTTTGCCCAAATCTATTTTATTCATTAGCACCAGAGATGGTTGAATAAATTTTGTTAATTTCAATAACATACAGCCTGCTACTCAGTATTTTCCAACAAATTTAAATTACACCCCTCACTTATGATGACGCTGGCAGGAGAGGAGAATAATGACTTGCTGAAGAACGCGCATAACAGCCACACAACAGGTAACGGGTAAAAAATAATCTGACTTGGCCGACATTAAGGGAAATGCTGCAGGACGTTAAACTAGCTATTAAAAACATGAGGGAGACCACCACAGAATTTGAAACTGAAGATAATGACACAAAGGGAAAAGTAGAAATCACAGAGAGTTAGTTTGCATCTGTAGAAGACACTCTTTATAATGCAGATGACATCAAGAGGTGCATTCAAAAGAGATACAGCTTCTTATGGATAAAATTGAAGATATAAAAAATCGAGGTAGACGTAACAACATGAGAACAGTAGGTGTACCAGAAGGAGTGGAAGGAAACAGCATGCCAGCATTCCTACAATAGTTTTCCCTGTAATACTGAACTATCAGTGGGATTGACCACCTGAAATTGAGCGTGACCATCCCTCTTTAGCCCCCCAACCCCACCCATCCACAAACTCAGGCCAGTCATTGCAAACTTTCTGCATTTTTCTGTTAATGAACAAATCATGAAAATTGCCAGAGATTGATGCCAGCTTTACTGGAGAGGGGAAACAGAGTTACCTATTTTAGGACTATGCTGCTGAAACTGTTGCCAAAAAGGAAAGAATTCACTGAAATAAGACAAGCATTACATAGAACGGGTGTGTGCTTTTACATGAGATATCCAGCAACACAGGTCATCTCCAACAATAATGGCCCTCCATTTATGTGTAACCTACCAGAGAAAGCCTAGGAGATTTTATCACAGTTCCCTGAGCTGCAGTACCCATCAACAAATAAACTGTCATTTTCAAACACCATGCACAAGGATACTTCAGCTTGTGCTTCACAGAAAGATTCCACTGCTGATTTACACTCGGAACAGTTGACCAACACTGCCTCACCTGCTGCTAAACCTAAACCTTATAATAATTTTACAAACACCAGACCCTCCATGATACACTCCCCAGGCTCCCCCACTTACGCAGCAGGTATTCAAAAATTCAATAAAAAATGGACAGAGACCAGCCCTTCGGAAAATTAAGCCTCCTACCCAAAACCAGTTCATCCTCTTTAGTAACAAAGGCCTTAATTCCAAAAAACATACACAAAGCAAAAGCCAAGAAAGAAGACCTTCCCCTATTAAACCCATGTCTTCCAGATTCTCTGCTGAACCTCACCTTGAGTGTCCTGATCCTACTGATGACACACTGACAAAAGTTTCATTTTTAATGCAGTTCCTTGCCTCATCTCATGCAGCCCCTTCTATCCCTGTACTCCAAAATGATCTGGGACTCTGTTTAAATCGCAATATATAGAATCCACGTGAGACTTCATTTAACCCCTGACCTGCCTCTAGCCTGGATTACCTGTACGCATGACCTACTGTATTGATCTTCTGGTGATGGCAGCCCCCAGACTGCCGACTCATCAACCCAGTGATGACGTTCAAGAATTGCCACTGCAGACTTTCACTCCTATTGTAACCAGGACTACCATTTGTGAGAGACAGAACTGAACTGAGCTGAATAATGAGGTTCTCATTTATGTTTCCACGTAATTCTCAGATCACCCTCGCATTTCTTTCTTTGCACAGGTGACACATAATGATCTGAAACATAGAGTAGCATAATCCTCCTAAAGTACAGCCTGGCTATATATATATATATATATATATTATGGTAGAGTAGCACTTTTAAGGTTAAAGGGTCAAAATTTACACCTTAAAACTTTGCAATCGTTCAACAGATTTGCCTGAAATTTGGTATGCACAATTGGGCATGGTAGGTCTTGGGAGCTGCCAAGTTCCGTACCAGTGGGATATACGGCTGCGAAGTTATTAAGCGACAACCAATTGCGCAATTACGCTTTTTTGCGATTTCTTTGCTCTCGCCTACAGGTTGCATGGTTTGTGTGACCGGTCCAAAAACTTCAGGGAACATGCAGCCAGCGTCCCCAATGTGTGTTTTGAAGATTTTGTGAAAAAATATTGAATGGTTCAAAAGTTATTCTAAAAACAAGTTCCGATTATAAGTCAATGGGAAAAGTTCAACACTTTCGCAAATGCAGTTTTTACTTTCGCAAATGGCCCTTTTACTTTCGTAAATCCACCCTTTTGTTTTCAGTTGATGAACAGAAAAATTCTTGGCATTTAAATTTGGGACCCTCTAGCAACACAATTCTTTTTGTGTTTACCTAGTCGGACCCTGAGGATGCTAGGCATGTCTTTATTTTGAGGTTAAATACCCTAGAAATGTTTTTCAAGTTTCTGGAAAAAGTACTTTCGCAAAGTAGTGTCGCACTCACGAATGTGTCGCAAATTTTTGCAAAAGCTTTCACAAATTGCGACACTACTTTTCCAGGCTATGGCAAAATGACAGCAATTCTTTACCACCCTGCTGCAAAAGAATGGTTTAGTCTTTTGGGATGAAATTTGGAGGTAATGCAGCCAACATCGCACAGATGTGCCTTTCAGTGTTTTGGTGAAAAAATATTACAGGGCGGCAAAGTTACGGCACTCCTAAATTGACGCTTTTTCCCATAGGATAACATTACTGCATCCACCGCATTACAGGAATCCTTTGGTGCCCTGCTGCAAAATAAGTTTGGTCTTTTGGGCTGAAATTTGGAGGGAAGAAAGCCAACATCCCACTTATGTGCCTTTTGGTGGTTTGGTGAAAAAAATATTACAGAGTGGCACAGTGACGGCACTCCAAAGTTAATGCCTTTTCCCATTGGATAATATAATGGCGCCCATTGAGCCTTTCGGGGCCCGTATCTCGGAAACGGAGCGAGATATGGACTTTTCGTCACAAAAATGCTTAGCCCCGTAATGGGAACTAAGTACAAAACTTGCCAGGAAAGTCATAATTCATATGAAATGTACATTTTTTTCCTACGTCGCACGGTTCCTGAGATATAAGCAATTTAATATTCCAACTCCTCATTTTCTGCACCGAGGCCCATTGTTATGTATACATTCTTTGTTTTCACTGTGTTTTCCAATGCATTTTTTGGGGAAGAGAAGGGTGTGCCCTTTCGTTACTGTGTCAGTTAGCTTTTCCAGTTGCGTTTCCGTTACCGTTTGTGGCACTATTACTGTCTATGCCACCGTGTGTATTATGGTTTGCGTTTTCGCTTGCGTTTGCATTTCTGTGTCATTTGGCGTTATTGTTGCTGTTAACATTACCAGTTTCATTTGCAATTGCGGTACCATCCACGTGCGGTGTGGTTTACGTTTTCATATGCGCTTGCATTTCTATTTCGTTTCTGTTTCCTTTGGCATTTTTTTTGCTGTTACTGTTACCATTTGCGTTTACAATTGCGGTACCATGATTGTGCACATAATGTTTTGCATTTCTGTACTCGCCTGCATTTGCATTTCTCTTTCCTTTGGCGTTATTGTTGCTGTTACCGTTACCATTTGTGTTAACAATTGCGGTTCCGTGACCATACACGTTACGGTTTGCATTTCCATACGTGCCTCCGTTCTCGTTTCTGTTTCTGTTTCCTTTGGCATTATTCTTTATGTTAACTTTACCATTTGCATTTACTATGGCGGTACCGTGGCTGTGTGCATTACGGTTTGCGTTTACGTGTGCGCTTGCATTCACGTTTCTGTTTCTGTTCCCTTTCGCATTCTTTTTGCTGTGACACTTAACATTTCCATTTAAAATACCGCTGCCATCACTGTTCACGTTACCAGTTGTGTTTTCATACGCACTTCAATGTCCGTTTGCATCACTGTTCACTTTGGCGTCACTTTGCACTTGCATTTCTATTAACATTTCCTTTACCATTTACGTTTTTGTTACCATGTGCACCACTGTTGGCACTTCTGTTTGTGTTGCTGTTTCTGCGGGGCCCAAAGGGCCCCGCGCTCCCGCCGCTACCTTACTTTCACAATTTCCCATCATCATTCTCAAAAAGAAGGGAAATTAGAGGCAAAAAACTCAGTTTAATGCATCAGTTAGGGTTATTCCACAGCGACAAAAGTGAAGAAATTTGGTGTTAGGGTTGAAACCCCCTTGGACCCCCCAGCCCACCCCCAACCAGCATTGGGGAGGTGCGTTAGGGTTGTCAGTTCTAACTCTCAACCTATTCTCCTATACCTCTGCTTCTTTGCACATGTGATGAGGTGATAGTTAGGGCTGACGACCCCAGCGCCAGTTGAGGGGGTGGGCTGGGGGGATCTAAGGGGGGTTTTCAACCCTAACACCAAATATATATATATATATATTATAGTGGCACGGAAGTGCCATTATAGTTAGGGTTGAGGAGCCATTTACATGTTAAACCCCAAATTTTGCACCTTAATAACTTTGCAACTGTTCAACGGATTTGCCTGACATTTGGAATACACGATCAAGACCCATACACCTTGGGATCTGCCAAGTTTCGTACCTGTCGCATATACGGTTACGGAGTTATTAAGTGTGACCTGCGTGCACGTTTACGCTTTTCTGGAATTTTACTGTCGTCTCTACAGGTTGCACGGTTTGCGCGAATGGTCCCAAATCTTCAGGGAACATATGGCAGGGGTCCCCAATGTGCCTTTTGAAGATTTCATGAAAAAATATTAAACGGTGCAAAAGTTATTCAAAAAACAAGTTCCCATTATAAGTCAATGGGAAAAGTTAACAAAAGGTACGACAGTGTCACAAATGCAGTTTTTACTTTAGCAAATGGCCCTTTTACTGTCGCAAATCTGCCATTTTGTTTCCAGTTAGCGATCAGAAAAATGCTTGGCATTTAAAATTGGGACCCTCTAGCAACCTAATCCTTTTTGTATTCACCAAGTCGGACCCTGATGATGCTAGCCATGTCTTTATTTTGGGGTAAAACACCCCAGAAATATGTTTTTCAAATTTCTGGAATAAGTACTTTCGCAAAGTACTGTTGCACTTGCGACACTGTCGAATGAATTTGCAAAAGCTTTTGTAAACTTCGACAGTACTTTTCTAGGCTGTGGGAAAATGACAGCAATTATTTGGCACCCTGTTGCAAAAGAACGGTTTGGTGTTTTGTCCTGAAATGTGGAGAGAACGCAGCCGACATTTCGTAGATGTGCCTTTCAGTGTTTTGTTGAAAAAATATTACATAGCGGCAAAGTTACGGCACTCCAAAGTTGACGCTTTTTCCCATAGGATAGCATTACGGCGTCCGACGCAGTACAGGAATCCTTTGGCACCCTGCTGCAAAATAACGGTTTGGTCTTTTGGGCTGAAATTTGGAGGGAAGAAAGCCAACATCACACTGATGTGCCTTTTGGTGGTTTGGTGAAAAAATATTACAGGGTGGCACAGTGACGGCACTCTGAAGTTAATGCTTTTTCCCATTGGATAACATTATGGCACCCGGCGCGCCTTTCGGGGCCTGTATCTCGGAAACAGTGCGAGATATGGACTTTTCGTCGCAAAAATGCTTAGCCCCCTAATGGGAACTAAGTACAAAACTTGCCAGGAAGGTCATAATTCATATGAAATGTGTATTTTTTTTCTACGTCGTACAGTTCCTGAGATATAAGCAATTTAATATTCCAACTCCTCATTTTCTGCACCGAGGCCCATTGTTATGTATACATTCTTTGTTTTCACTGTGTTTTCCAATGCATTTTTTGTGGAAAAGAAGGGTGTGCCCTTTCGTTACTGTGCCAGTTAGCATTTCCAGTTGCATTTCCGTTACCGTTTGTGGCACCATTACTGTTTATGCCACTGTGTGCATTATGGTTTGCATTTTTGCTTGCGTTTGCATTTCTGTGTCGTTTGGCGTTATTGTTGCTGTTACCATTACCAGTTTCATTTGCAATTGCAGTACCATTCACATGCGTTACGGTTTGCGTTTTCATATGCGCTTGCATTTCTATTTCACTTCTGTTTCCTTTGGCGTTATTTTTGCTGTTACTGTTACCATTTGCCTCTACAATTGCGGTACCATGATCGTGCACATAACGGTTTGCATTTCTGTACTTGCTTGCATTTGCATTTCTCTTTCCTTTGGCATTATTGTTGCTGTTACCATTACCATTTGTGTTAACAAGTGTGGTTCCATGACCGTGCAAGTTACAGTTTGCGTTTCCATACACGCCTCCGTTTCCGTTTCTGTTTCTGTTTCCTTTGGCATTATTCTTTATGTTAACTTTACCATTTGTGTTTACTATTGTGGTACCGTGGCTGTGCGCATTACAGTTTGCGTTTACGTGTGCGCTCGTGTTTGCGTTTCTGTTTCTCTTCCCTTTCGCGTTCTTTTTGCTGTGACACTTAACATTTCAATTTAAAATACTGCTCCCATCACTGTTCACATTGCCAGTTGTGTTTTTGTACGCACTTCAATGTCCGTTTGCGTCACTGTTCACTTTGGCGTCGCTTTGCGCTTGCATTTCTATTAATGTTTCCTTTACCATTTACGTTTCCGTTACCATGTGCGCCACTGTTGGCACTTCTGTTTGTGTTGCTGTTCCTGTTACTATGTCACAAGACATCACATGTTGGGAACACGGGGCCCAAAGGGCCCCGCGCGCCCGCCGCTGCCTTACTTTCACTATTTCCCACCATCATTCTCAAAAAGAAGGGAAATTAGAGGCAAAAAACTCCATTAAATGCATCAGTTAGGGTTGTTCCACAGCGACAAAAGTGAGGAAATTTGGTGTTAGGGTTGAAAACCCCCCTTGGACCCCCCCAACTGGCATTGGGGTGCGCGTTGGGGTCATCAGTCCTAACTCTCAGCCCATTCTCCTATACCTCCGCTTCTTTACATGTGATGGGGTGAAGTTGAGGCTGACAACCCAACGTGCACCCCAATGCAGTGCTGAGGGGTGGCTGGGGGGTCCAGCAGTTTTCAACCCTAACACTAAATATATATATATATATATATAATAGTGGCACAGTAGTGCCACTGTAGTTAGGGTTGAGGAGCCATTTACATGTTAAACCCCAAATTTTGCACCTTAATAACTTTGCAACCATTCAACAGATTTGCCTGACATTTGGACTACACGATCAAGACCCATATGCCTTGGGATCTGCAAAGTTTCGTAGCGGTCGTTTATACAGCTACGGAGTTATTAAGCATGATCTGCATGCGTGTTTATGCTTTTCTGGAATTTTACTGTCATCTCTACAGGTTGCATGGTTTGCGTTAACGGTCCGAAATCTTCAGGGAACGTACGGCAGGGGTCCCCGATGTGCCTTTTGAATTTGAAGATTTCCTGAAAAAATATTAAACGGTGCAAAAGTTATTCAGACAACAAGTTCCCATTATAAGTCAATGGGAAAAGTTAACAAAAAGTTTGACAGTGTCACAGATGCAGGTTTTACTTTCGCAAATGGCAAATGTGGAGGGAACGCAGCCAACATCTCGCAGATGTGCCTTTCAGTGTTTTGTTGAAAAAAATATTAAATGGCGGCAAAGTTACAGCACTCCAAAGTTGATGCTTTTTCTCATAGGACAGCATTACGGCGTCCGATGCATTACAGGAATCCTTTGGCGCCCTGCTGCAAAATAGCGGTTTGGTCTTTTGGGCTGAAATTTGGAGGGAGCACAGCCAACATCCCACAGATGTGCCTTTTTGTGGTTTGCTGAAAAAATATTACAGGGAGCCAAAGTTATGGCACTCCAAACTTCTCTTTTTTTCCCATACGATAACATTACGGCGTTTGCCGCCCCTTTCAGGGCCCATATCTCAGAAACGGTGCGAGATACGCACTTTTCATCAGAAAAATGCTTAGCCCCCAGCTAACGGAGTTTTTCTGCCTCATATATATATATACACATACACACACACACATATGAACATACATCTCATGGTCTAGCTAGTCTGCTCAAGTACGCAGCTACCACCGCTAGTTTACGGCTGCCCCACCACCCTTCTGCCTCTTCTCCCCTGGACATATTTCTGCACTACCTACCCAGTCCCCCTGTGCCCTGTCCCATACCCTTTTGAAACTACCCACTGTCTTACATGATATCACCTCCTCTGGTAAGGCATTCCATTTCAACACCACCCTTTCTGTGAAATATTGGCTCCTCATCTCCCTCTTAAACCTGTCCCCTTCCAATTTCAGTCTGTGCCCCCTTGTGTCCCTTCCCTTCCCTTCCCTTCCTCAGCCTGAATAACCCATCATTGCCAGATCTGTTGCTCCCCTTCAAATACTTGAATGTTTCAATCATATCTCCCCTGTTCCTCCTCTCCTCTCCTCTCCTCCAGGAGGTACAATTTCAGTTTCTTCAACCTGTCCTTGTAGGCTTTGCCTTCCATCCCCCGTATCATTTTCATTGCCCTCTGCTGCACTCCCTCCAGCAGTCTGATGTCCTTCTTGAGATATGGTCACCAATACTGCACGCAGTACTCCAGGTGTGGCCTGACTATGGACCTACAGAGGGCTAGGATCATCTCCCTATGTCTGGATTAGAATCCCCTTGCTATACACCCCAGCAGCTTATTGACCTTAGCTGAAGCTTTCCTGCATTGAGCAGAGTTGTTCATGCTCTCCCTTACCATCACCCCTATGGCCTTCTCTTCCTCAGTGATCCCCAGCCTAACCCCCCCACAACCAATATTCCCTTCTCAGGTTCCTCACCCCAAAGTGCATAACCTTGCACTTCTTTGCGTTAAAGCCCAGCTGCCATCTCACCGATCACTCCTCCAGTTTGGTTAGGTCCCCCTGTAGCCCCCTCCGCATCATCCACTACTGCCCCATCTTTGCAAACAGACTGATTTTGCTCCCAACTCCTTGTGAGATATCCGAGATGAATAGCCTGAACAGCACTGGGACCAGCACAGAACCCTGTGGCTATATATATATATATTTTTTTCTTTCCCCATTTATTCCTGATAGCTTACTTCACAGCTCTGTAAAAATCCCTTTCCCTTATATCCCCACCACTGACAAGAAAATATCCTGAATTGGAGTTTATACTGAGAACTTTAGACTTCAGTTATAGTCTTGCAACAATTTGACAATCCCGTAAAGACAGACTAGGGTAACACATCTTGATGGCATTTACATATTCTAATTATGGATACAGAACATCAGTATGTTTTAAGTGCTGACACCCCAATAGGGTTGGAACAAACAGTGAGTTTCTTATAACCGAAGTGCTGACACCTTGGTATATACTGGTGTTTTTGTAGCATTTTTCAGCTGTTGCAATTATCCAGGCTGTGTGTGGGTGATGATGTGCGATATGGCCGCCACCACACATTCAGTCACTTCACTACCAGTCTAGCATTGCTTGTAAAGCGCTTTGAATGTATGAAAAGCGCTATATAAATGCTGATTCTTCTTCTTCTTCTTCTTCTGTTGGCTGATCTCTGAACACTCTTGCTTATTCAGCAAGTAGCCTTCCCCCTTTTCCCTCTTATATTGTAGAAATTACTACATTTTCTTGTTTGTTAAAGAGAAGCTCTTTCTTTTTTATAGTTAATATCATCTTAATATATTTCATTTATAGCCTTAGTTAATTTTTAGCAAAGCAAGTAAGGGAAACGCTATTTTTATTTGTAGTTACTACTTTATAAAAATATTGATTTTTTCTAAAAACGTGTTAACAAATAGAAATATTATGTGATTCAGTGTGACCTAGACAAGGTTTTACTAGTATTTTTAAAGGTATGAGTGGTATAATGTTAGTGTTACTCTTTCATTGTTTTATATAGTGCTTCACTCTACTTTTAACCTAATCTTAGAAAGATAATTTTTGTCCTTTACTGTCTTACCTGCATTTTATTATCTATTCAACCAGAATGTATCCAACCCCTATTTCCATTGTGTCCTGGATTGTTAAGGATTAGGTTCACCTATTAAATGTAAAAAGGTTTTGAATTATTTACAGAAAGGAAGAACTGATATTGCCCTACTCCAAGAGACCCATCTAATCCCGCATGAAGCAGTTAAACTTGGTAAAGCTTGGGTAGGCCAAACTGAATATTATACTTTTAACACTACGAAAAGAGCCACCTCAATTCTGATAAGGAAGAGGGTAAACTTTGTGAAGGAAACCCATATTACAGACCCTGAGGGTCGATATCAGTTTCTCATCAGATCTCTCAATGAGGAAAAAGTAGCTATCATAAACATTTATGCCCAGGACATTAGGGTTAGGTTTAAAGACTATGTACTTATATGGTAGAGACTTCAATGAAGTGGCAGACCCTATCTTACACAGGAGTAAGGTCACCTCTGTCTCCCCCTTCAAATCCAGGAGAGCTTTCAAAAACCTGATAGATGATGATGCTGGTTTGGTGGACTCTTGGAGATTAGTAAACCCCAACGGAAGAGATTATTCATTTTACTCAAATAGACATGATTCCTAAATCGGACTAGATTATCTATTATTCTCAAAAAATCTAAGCACTGACATCATCTCTGCAGAAACTGAATTATGATATCAGACCACAGCCTCACTACTCTGAAATTATTACTAGACAAAGATGGAGATTCAACATCTCCATATTAAGAGACAACTCATTTGTCACAGTATTGAACAATTCAGTTAAGGACTTTTTTTTACCTTAATGATACAGGAGACACTACTGAAGCCACTCTGTGGAATGCTTTCAAGGCCATCCTGAGAGGCAAGATAATTAGTTATACCACCGCGAAGAAAAAACTCCCTTAAAGAACTTATTGCAAAAGAAAGTAGATTAAAACAGATAGAACAAGATGACAAACTAAACAAGAGGAAAAATCTAAACAGTCTGTATGAACTAACTCTGTTAAAATATGACATTAATAAAATATACTCCATCAAAGATGAAAGTGCACTTTATAGAACTAGACAACCATTCTGGAACTCTGGTGAGAAGTCAGGTAAACTATTGACCCACAGACTTCAGAAAAAAGAATCTCAAAATATAATTCCTAGAATAATAGATCAAAAGAAAAAAATGCTCACCATAGTAATGTTATTTCTTCTAATGGAGTCTTGCTGTGTTCTGACAATATGCAGTTAGCCCCAGCACTTGAACTGCCCCAGAGAGGAAAGAGTTAACACTACGCAGAAGCATAGAATGCTGAGCTTGAGCTCGGTTTTCAAACATCTGTCTCTGGTACTTACCTGTCTAACCGTCAGATTCTTACGTGCAAACTAACTAACTAGTACACAAAGTGGAAATTGTTTACTAAAAGCCAAAGACAACAATTTGGGCCCAAAAAGACTCAAGTTGAGACCTCAAGAAACAAAGATACTGACTAAATATATCTATATATAAACACAACAATAACAGCAATAAAACAACTACCTCACCCTAAAGAGGGAGGGTACAAGGTACACCCCTAAGGTGCAACACTGTACCTGCTAGCCCACTTCCCAAACACTAGGTTCTGAGAGGAGAGGCAGGGAGGTCAGAATACAACAAGACTCCATTAAAAGAAACAACATTACTATGGTGAGTAATTTTTTCTTCAAACAACATGACGTTTTGTTGTACTGTGACAATATGCAGACTACCAAGGAGTTCCCCCAGGAGGAGGGAGTGCAGAACCTACTTTGAGAACAGGCTCTGCAGTACTGCTGTGCCAGACCTAGCATCACTCCTAGCCTGGCTGTCCAGAGAGTAATGCTTTGTGAATGTATGGACTGTTTTCCAGGTGGCTGCTTTACAGATTTCTAGCAAGGGTATATCTCTGGCAGTAGCCTGAGTTGAGGCTGTACCCCTAGTCGAATGAGCCCTCAGGCCTAGAAGGGGTGTTTTGCCCAATTTGTCATAGTAAAATTGTATACAAGAGACAATCCACCTGGCAATAGTCCTTTTAGTAGCAGGCTTAACAACTGAAGAAAAGCATGCCTGTGAGCCTTAGTATGCTCTATATAAGTAGCTAAGAGCCCTTTTTACGTCCAAACTGTGTAATCTTCTTTCCCCTGAAGAAGAATGGTCAGTGAAAAATACAGGAAGGGACATGGACTAGTTCAGATGAAAATCTGACACCACTTTAGGCAAGAACCTCCTGTTTGTTCTTAGAACCATCTTATGCTTATGGAAGGAAATGAAGTCAGGCTCAACTGACAGGGCCTGTAATTCACTAATCCACCTGGCAGAAGTAACAGCTACCAGGAACACAGTTTTCCAGGTCAAGTACTTAAGTTCAGCCGAAGCCAGAGGTTTGAAGGGTGGCTGCATAAGCTGAGCAATGCAGACATTAAGATCCCAAGCCAGAGTAGGCTCTCAAAAGGGAGGGTTGATATGAACCAGACCCTTGAAGAACTTACTAAAAACAGGGTGAGATGCCAGGAAAGAGCCCTTCCCTGTTGAAAGGAATGCAAAGACAGCTGCTAGGTGAACTTTAAGGGTAGCAGACCTAAGACCCAGACTATTAAGGTGACTCAGATAGTCTAAAGCTGTAGCAATATTTGTAGAATCAGGCAAAATGCCTTTCTGAGAACACCAAATGCTGAATCTGTTCCATTTGGAGTTATAAGTTTTTCTAGTGGAGGGTTTCCTAGAAACCTTCAAGATATCCAGAATTCCTTGAGGAAGATGCAGGCCTACATATTCTAACTCTTCAAGAACCAGGCCTTGAGGTTGAGAGACTGGAGATTGGGGTACCAGATCCTCCCCTGAGAGGAGGTTAGGAGATTGTATCTCTTGGGAGGAGACAGGGGACATGCCACTGCCAGAGACAGCAGCAGAGGATACCAAGGCTGTCTGGCCCAATCTGGAGCCACCAGTATCACTTTGCAGGGTTGAGATCTGGTTTTCATCAGGACTCTGAAAAATAGAGGGATGGGAGGGAAGGCATAAATAAACTTGCCCTTCCAGTCCAGAATGAGAGCACCCAGAGGAATAGTCCCCAGGACTGGAGGTCTGCAGCAAAACAGATGAAGTTTGTGATTGTCTGAGGCTGCAAAGAGATCTATCTCTGGAATGCCCCATCTGGTGAAGATGACTTGTGGGATGTGAGGGTGCAGGACCAGTCCCTGGGAGATTCTGCTCAGAGTATCTGCCAGTACATTGTCCTTTCCTGGGAGATTAATTACTATCAGGGAAGGGAATAGGCTAGAGACCACAGTTTCATGGCCTCTGTGCACAAGTCCATGGACCAAGTGCCTCCCTGCTTGTTGATGTACCACACTGTGGTGGTGTTGTCTGTCCTGACCTGCACCACCTTGCCCCTGACTGATTCTGAGATGACCTGAAGGACCAGGAAAACTGCCCTGAGTTCCAGAAGATTGATATGAAGGAGAGACTCTTGACGGGACCAGACCGCCTGAGCTGTGAGGGCTCCCGAATGGGCTCCCCAGCCTAGAAGAGAAGCATCTGTAGTTAGGACTACTGAGGGGACTTGAGAGAGAAATCGAACACCCTGTCTGAGGTTGTCCTGGTCCAGCCACCACTGGAGAACTTGGACTAGAGTCTGAGTCACTGGAATCAATTTTGTGAAAGAGTCTCTTCTCTGAGACCAAAAGGACCTTAGGTGGAACTAAATGTCCCTCATCTCAAATCTGGCTCCTTGTACCACTGCAGTGGAAGCTACCATGTGGCCCAGGAGTTGAAGAAACTGCCTTGCTGGACAAGAGACCAGAGGTCGAAAAGAAGAAGCAAGATCTGTGAGGGCCTTTGTCCTTGCCAGAGGGAGGAAGGCCTTTGCTTGGATAGTATCCAACTCTATTCCTATGAAACTAAAAAGTTGCACTGGTTTGAGAACAGACTTTGGGAGATTGAGAAGAAACCCCAGAGAACTGAGCAAGTCTTGAGTGATTTGCAGAGCTGACTTGACCTGGTCAGAAGACTGACCTACAATTAGCCAGTTGTCCAGATATGGGAAGATGGAAATACCTTGCCTTCTAAGAAAGGCAACCACTACTGCAAGGCACTTTGTGAACACCCTTGGAACTGAAGTTAGGCAGAAGGGCATGGCTCTGAACTGATAATGGCCTGAAGGCAACTCGAACCTGAGGTACTTTCTGTGGGAGTACCTGAAAGCAATCTTAGACCTCATACTCTCAAATGGGGATAGTGAGAGGATCTCAGATCTAGAAGTGGGTAGCCATCTGGGAACAAGTGACCACCAAACAGTGTGGTTCATGATAAACTCAGCTACAGACCAAGCCATACAAAAGTCAGGGTACTGGACTTCAGGAGGGCTGACTTTGGCAAGATGGGAGAGTGCCTTAGAAAAGCACTAGCAAATAGGCTAGAAGGAGGGGTGGAGCAACACTGGGGAAACATCAAAACTGCCATCACAGAGGCAACAAGCCTTTGTGTGAAGCAAATAAACAAATCAAAACAAAAGAAAAAGCTACTATTGTTCTCAAAAGAGGTGGCTGCGGGGAAGGTCAGGGAGAAAAAGGTAGCATTCGGGAAGTATAAGGAAACACAGAAGGAGCAGGACAGAGAGCTGTACCAGTTAAGGCAGAAGGAAGCAGGGAGGGAAGTCAGAATAGCAAAGGCCCAAACTGAGGAAAAGATAGCCAGCTCAGTTAAGAAGGGGGATAAAACCTTTTATAGGTACATCAGGGAGTGTAGAAAGACAAAGGGTGGGATAGTGAGGCTGAATAGAATGGACGGTGGTTGGGCAGAGAGGGACAGTGAAAAAGCAGGGATACTGAATGAAGATTTCTGCTCAGTATTCACAAAAGAGGAGGAGGGGGAGGTGCCTAATCCAGTTAACAGAAGCACTCTGAATAGTAGGGTTGATCCCAGTCCTTTCACAGAAGAAAGGGTTCTGAAAGAACTCCTAAAACTGAAGTGAACAAAGCAATGGGGCCTGATGGAATTCACCCCAGAATTCTAAAAGAATTAAGGGGAGAACTAGTGAAACCACTGACTACCCTTTTTAACAAATCATGGGAGGATGCTGTGGTACCTGAGGACTGGAGGAGGGAGGATGTCATTCCCCTTCACAAAAGTGGGAGCAGGACAGAGGCAGGAAACTACAGACCTGTCAGTTTGACCTCTGTGGTAAGGAAAGTGATGGAATCACTTCTGAAGGAAAGAAATGTTGAGTACATAGAGGCCAGTGGGGCACAGAACCCAAGGCAACATGGGTTCACAGCAGGAAGGTCATGTCAGATGAATCTAATTGATTTCTTTGACTGGGTGACAAAAGTAGTAGACCAGGGAGGGGCTGTGGACATGGCCTACCTAGACTTTAGCAAGGCATTTGACACAGTCCCACACAAAAGATTAACAGTCAAATTAACCAGCCTGGGAGTGGGTCCAGGGTGGTAGCCTGGGGAAAACATTGGCTGGACGACAGGACACAGAAGGTAATTGTAAATGGAGTCCACTCTGAAGAAAGAGGGGTTACTAGTGGGGTACCGAAGGGTTCAGTACTGGGTCCAGTCCTTTTAATGTCTTTATAAGTGACATTGCAGAGGGACTGGAAGGAAAATATGACCTTTGCAGATGACACAAAGATCTGCAACAGGGTTGATACACAAGGTGTGTGTGGAAAGGATGAGAAGGACTTGGCAAGGTTGGAGGAATGGTCAGAAGTATGGCAGCTTGATTCAATACAAGAAGTGCAAAATAATGCACCTGGAAAACAAAAACCCAGGGGAAGATTACACAATGGAGGGGAGGTAGTAACAACAACAAAAATGGAAAGGGACCTGGGGGTAATCATATCAGATGACCTTAAGGTTAGCAAGCAATGTGAGAAGGCTGTAGGGAAGGCTGGGGGGATACTGGGATGTATAGGGAGAGGCATCACTGGCAGAAAACAGGAAGTTTTTATCCCTCTGTACAGACAGTTGGTGAGACCCCATCTGGAGTACTGTGTCCAGTTCTGGAGACCCTATCTCTGCAAGGACATAGACAGGATAGAGGCAGTCCAGAGGAGGGCAACTAAAATGGTGCAGGGTCTGCAAGAGAAGCCATATGATGAGAGACTAAAGGAGCTTAACATGTATACCCTTGAGGAAAGGAGGAAGAGAGGGGACATGATAGAAACTTTAAAGTACCTCAGTGGAATCAACAAAGTCCAAGAAGGTAGCATCTTTCAGAAAAAGAGATGTGCAAGAACAAGGGGACACAATTTGAAGATGGGGTGTGGTCTAGGGCAATGTGAGGAAGTATTTTTCACAGAGAGGATGGTGGATGCATGGAACAGCCTTCCTAAGGAGGCTGTGGGGTCTAAAACTGTGGGAGAATTCAAGAATGCATGGGACAGACATAAGGTAATTTTTGTGGGGGGGGTAGGAAGAAATAGGCTGTTAGTTAACTAGGATCTGCAGCTTATTCTGTAGGTAGGGAAATGGGCAGACTAGGTGGGCCAAGCAATCCTTATCTGCCGTCCAAGTCTATGTTTCTATGTTTCTGTGAAATAAGCATCCTTGAGGTCCAGGGATGCTAGCCAATCCCCTTGCCTTAGAGAGGGAAGAATCATTCCCAGAGTCACCATTTTGAATTTTGGTTTTGTGATGTCTTTGTTCAAATACCTCAAGTCTAGGATGGGTTGCCACTCCCCTGTCATTTTTGGGGTAAGGAAGTACCTGGAGTACAGGCCTTTGCCCCTGAGTACCTGGAGTACAGGCCTTTGCCCCTGTGCTGAGTAGGAACTACCTCTATGGCTCTGAGAGTCAGAAGAGGAGAAACCTCTGCCTCTAGAGCAAGAGCCTCTGAGATGGATGCAAGTGGAAAGACCTGGCCCTCAGTTTTGGAAACCTTTTGAAGCTGAGGGCCAGTCCCTGGCTTACTACCTCCAGAACCCACTTGTCTGAGGTAACAGACTTCCAGGCTTGGAAGTAGTAAACCAGCCTGCCTCCTACTGGAATGGGGGAGTCGACCTGGGTTGACACATCAGGGTGTCTGCTTGGCAGGAGCCTTGGACTGGGAAAAGGATGCAGCCCTGCTCATCCCCCTCCTGCCTCTCCCTCAAAAGAACCCCTTGTGTGGGAAAGGAGAGGAAGCCTGAGCTTGGTAGAAAGGCCTGTGTAAAGGCCTGCCCCTGCCCCTAGACTGGTGCTTCTGAGGAGTGGCTTGCCTCTCTTTGGCCTGCGCACTCCTGTAGGTGGTCCTGTACCTAAGCCTCTGTCTGCTCCCCAAATAGAGAGTTACCCACTACAGGGAAATCCATAGCCTTAGCCTGGGTATCCTGCGAAAGGCTAGTACAACCTAGCCAAGCATGTCTCCTGAGAGACACAGATGTAGCCATGACTCTTGATGCCATATCATTGGAGTCCACAGCAGCATAGAACTGTACCTTGGATGCCTCAAGTCCATCAGCAGCCGCCTCCTCCAGCTCTTTGGCTAGCTGGGGGGGAGGCCTGTTTAGCCAGTTCCAGAAACATATCCCACCTAGACTTCTGGTACCTGGCTGTGTAGGCCATATAATTAGCCTGCCTGAGTCCCAAAGAAGATGCCAAATATTGCTTTTTGGCCATGGCATCGACCTTCCTGGAGTCTTTGTCTGGGGGGTGTGAAGCCAAAGGAATGTTAACCCTGTCACAGGCTGCAGCCTGCACTACCCCAACATGGCTGCAATGACTGTATAAAAACTCTCTGTACCTGAGCCTGATAGCATGTACCTCCTGTCCATTCTCTTATCCACAGGAGGTAGGGAGTTAGGAGTCTGTAAAATCTTTTTTGTCTGTTTCCCCAAAGACTTGTGAAGAGGGATAGACAACCTTTTGGACTCTGGGATGTCCATCATCTCGACAAAATCAGGCTCTTCCTCCTCCTCCTCCTCAGCAGCTTCAACAACTGGGAGCTGGAGGGTTTCAGCCACCTTCTTGTAAAACAAGAAGTGTGAAGGGGACTCAGAAAGCCTGGGAGGGGAGACAGTGGAGGATCTGTCTGGGGAGGTGTCCGGTTCAATGGGCACATCCAGACCTTCAAAGTCATTATCTTCATCCTCATCCTCAGAATACTCTTCATCTCCCTCCCACTCTTCAAAAAAAGCATCTGGATCGTAACCCGATGGAGTCAGATCCGACCACCTAACCGGCTGTACCAGTTTGGACGGAACCAGGCAAGCGAGTGAACTACGCAAATCACTTTGGCTATCTCGTCAGTGGTTGGAGTATGCGGTGCTGGATCTGAACTGGCTGACTTATGTTTTCATTTCAACGGAAACGACCCCTTGGAGTCGGACCTCCTTTTGCCTGAGGAGGTATCGCCCAAGTCAGTAGGCACCTCAGGTTTAGCCACAACCAAACCGGGCAGGCCGTCCGGATCTACGGACTTCTAGGCTTCCCGTTACTTCAGCCTACTCAATCTGTTTTCCAGAGTGGCTTTAGGAAAATTCTTACAAATCTGGCAGTCTGTTTTGAGGTGGTCAAACCCCAGACAGTAAACACAGATGAGGTGGGGGTCGGCCTTGGCCAAGGCCTCTGCACACTCCGTACAGTGTTGAAACCCAGTGAGACTTTTTTTCTTGAGTTTCGCAGACATGGACAACCTAAACAATTACCCTTAAAAGCTTTTAAGCCAGGTAATAACCAACCAATCGGTTACAAACCATGTTAAGGGTTCTGTAAAAGAACCAGAAAAATTCCATTTCTTTTGAAACTGATCGGCACGGGAACACCACACTAAGTCCCAGAAAAAATATAAAACAATTAGAAACAATCAGAAAGGTTGGTTCCTAACTGGACTGACCGATGAGAAACCAAGACAAAAAAACAATGTCCACAAAATTAAATAAAACAAAAATCACCACTTATCTACCACACTACCTGTACTGTACACAGAGGCTGGACATCCAAAAAATAATAAATTGGTTAGAAAAAATGAACGCTGATTCAAACTCTACCGAACTGAGCACAGGAGAAATCTCCAGAGCGATTTCACTGTTAGGCGGAGTAAAGAATCTAACGGTTACACTGGTAAGTACCAGAGACAGAGGTTTGAAAACCGAGCTTGAGCTCAACGTTCCATGCTTCAGCATAGAGTTAAATCTTTCCTCTCTGGGGCAGTTCAAGTGCTGGGGCTAACTGCATATTGTCAGAATACAGCAAGACTTCATGTTGTTTGAATAAGAAAGTAGTGTTATCCAATAAAGAAATCAGTGAAACCTTTACAGAATTCTTTACAAAACTGTATTCCTCCAGGGAACCTAGTTACTTAGAAAAAAATTATGAAATTTCTGCAAAACTTAAATCTACCAAAATTATCTCATCACAAAATGGAGACCCTAAACAAGCCCACATGGTATAGAAGACATCTCTCAAGTAATTAAAAATCTTCTGAAGAATAAAACTCCAGGACCCCAAGGCATTCTTGCTAGAGTTATATACGTCATGGGCTCCCCCATAACCAAATACCTGTTCAGAGTATTTAATGAAGCCATTGAAAATGAATCTCTTCCTGATTCCATGAACAAAGCCTCTATTATCCTTATTTCCTGGCAAAGACCCCCACTACTGCGAAAACTACAGGCCAGTATCCCTACTCGACTGTGACTATAAGATCTTCACGAAGATTTTAGCCAGTAGAATCCAAACAATAATCACTGACTTGACTGATGATGGTGACCATTGTGAGCTACAGGGTGTAGCTCAGCATCTCTTCCTCTTCCATACATTAGTAAGGCAGCTGTGACTGGGCCCTGATTAAAACTTGTTGAGTTATTTATGCTGCTACAAAAACAGAGTTGGAAATGGGCTTACCAGTCGCATCTGAAGTTGTCGATACTGAAAGGAAACTTGCAAAAATCTTGCGGCGATTTGGCTTGCAGACAACGACAAAAAAACTTCAGAACTCAGGTCATTCGACGGTCCCCCAAAAGACTTACAAAATCAGTAAAACAACTGGACATGCAAACCCGCTTGAAAGCAGGTAAAAGTAAAATAAATCCCACTGAACATTCCTTCTCTAAAGTGGCATTGGCCTCTCCGAACAGCCCCATAAATTCAGACTCCGAGCGCCATCCAATCCTGACTGCCCTGATATTTATGTTCAAACCACAACAGTCCTTGCTGGTGGAAAAAGAAGCTCAGGAAGCACAGAACGCTCTCTCAAATAAAAAGATGGGAATTTCGGAAGGAGAAGAAAGTGAGGGGATAGAGGGTATGCCAGAATTACAACTACCAGCGTATCGCAGGACGCCAAAACATGTCATCATGCCGAGGAATTAACCACATCTGCGATCGTAGAACCAGGCACAAGCACAGGTACTGTGGCTCATTGTTTTTTAACTAATACCCAAACTCAATTGAATGCAGATACAAGCCTGTTACCTGAACAGAATAAAGAGAGTCAGGACATGGTTCATAAAAAAGTTTGTCACAGAAGGAGCAGGCAAAAGATTCATCTGACTCTACAGGAATGCAAAAATCCAAAACTAAACCTGGGGACTCAGTCTTGACAATACCTGACTGGGCAAAACACTTTTTGGAAAAATAGGATAATATAGATGGGCAGCTTAAAAAGATGGTGGAGATAGAACAAAAAATTGACCACTTCCAAGTGGTTACACAACAACTTCTGAAAGAAAATGATTTAAAGATTAACTTAATGCAAGCTCAACCATGCATTTCATATTTGGAAGACTGCATTACTCTTCTAAAAGCTCAAGTGGCCAGCAGATCAAACTGATTTCAAAAATAAATTGACTGATTTCAAAACCAGGACCAGGAGGAAAAACATTCATCTAATTGGAGTCCCTGAAAGTTGGGACTCTCAGAAAACATTAAGGGAGACCCTGAATCAAGTTGCTGCTGCTTTTTTGGACACAGAACCATCTAAAGTCAATTTTGAGGTGGATCGTATTCATAGAGGTTTCAGAGCAAATTTGGGCCCAGGCCCTCCAAGGCCTATAATTCCAAAGTTCTATAGATCTGATAAAAAAGATCTACTAATGTCAGTTGTGTATAAAAAAGGGTGTTTCTGTACTTGGTGCTGCATATCTATTTATCATGATTGTCCCCCAGAGGTAGTGCTCTTAAGGAAAAGCTTTGACTCTATCAGAAAAAAAACTGTGGGAAAACAACATCATGTTCTCAATTCTCCCACCAGCAAGGTTCAAAGTTATCATTGATGGAATTAGCCTGATCTTCAACTCACCTGAGGAGGCACTGAAAACATTGAAAATCAAGCTCCCTAACTTGTTTTCTGGTTAAACCAAGACTCTAGAAAACGGACATTGCTGACATTCTAAGGTTCTGACAGTCAGCTATTAAGGTGGGTGGGGTTAGGGGCAGGGGAGAATAAATGCTTACCTTTTAAAAGAAAATGTTTTCAACATCATATAATGCTTATGATCATAGCTGTTTTCTCTTTTTTTTCTCTCTTCCTCCTTGAATCCCTTCCCTGGCTCCCGGGCCCCACTTTCTGTCTTTCTGTTTTTGGGGTCTCTTGTTACAGTAAGGGAGGGAGGTGATCTTAGCTCAATAATGGGTTCAGTAGGTGATCCACCCGGAACACTGGGGGGGGGGGGGCACGCTTGGTTTTTCAGGCCACTTAGACACTGTATGGAAAAGATTGCATCTGGTGCTGGATTCTTATTACAAGGAATTTTCCAGGCCAAGCATCAATAATCTTGATGTAACAAATAATGAAGGGGTGGATGGGGATGTCATAAGGAAGAGATTTTTGGAAAGGTATATCTCATGGTCTAGTACAAGGTTCAATTTATACCTGGTTTGATGCACAGTGTAGAATGGAAAAGCACAAACTAGCAAAACTGGTCAGAATGGTAAGAAAGGTAAGAAAGAATCCAACAAAAAACAATTTTCTCTATTTGAACAATACCTGTAAAATATATCAATAATTTTGAGCAAGAAAAAAATCTGATTTTGCACTAAAACAATGGGACTATATGTTCCAAGCTATAACTTCTAATGACTCCAAAACCTTCTGGTCATTGGTTGCTACAGGATCAAAAACATTTTCTCCAGTGTTTCCTTCATATATCCCAAAAGAGATCTGGGTTAGTTATTTTAAACCCTCCTTAACAGCAGCACTTCACCTACTCTTAACAACAATCATCTTGACTGGACCATTTTGGCTAGTCATGTGGCCCCTGATTGTTTCATTACAAGATGTTGAGCAGGCCATAATTCAACTCACTAATAACAAGGCTCCGGGCCCTGATAAGATCCCTGGTGAAATCTATAAAGCTCATATGAACTTCTGGGTTCCATTTTGACTAGAAGTTTTAATTTATGTCTGAAGGAAAATTTTGTACCACGCTCATGGACAAAAAATATCATTGTACCCATCCACAAAAAGGGCTCTTATCAAGTTTCATTTAATTACCATCCGATCAGTTTAACAGATATCACTGGCAAAATAATTCACCAGAATAGTTTTGGGTAGGTTGCAGAACTGGGAAGAAAATGCTTCCCCATTCTCAATTTTTCAAGCAGGTTTCCATCATGGGTTCTCGACAACTGACAATATCTTTACATTAGCGCATTTACTGGAAAAATACAGGATTTATGGAAAATGAAACTATATGCACTTTTCATAGATTTTTCTGTTGCATTCAATTCAGTGACCAGAGAAAATTATGGGTTATCCTACTGAAAAGAGTTATTCCTTTAAACCTACTAAGTCCAATATACTTGCTGTACTCAAATACCACTACTTCCATTCATTATGATAATAAGGGAAACTTACCTGAGTAATTCAACACAACAGTGGGAGTTAAACAAGGCTGCTTGCTGGCTCCACTTCTTTTCAGTATCTATATCCGTCTTTCGGATGAGATGTTAAACCAAGGTCCCATCTGCCTGGGTTGGTAGTAGTTCAGGTGGAGGTTAAAGATCCCATGGCACGTCTCGAAAAAAGCAGGGGGAATTTCCCCACTGTCCAGGCCAAATTTCCCTCATTCACTAAAAATACCACCAACAGCTTAATCTGGTTCAAGGTCAGTTGGCATTCATCTGTATCCCCCTTCCCCTGGTCGTGTCTGAAAATAGGCAGGATGTGTCTAGTGCACTTACCCGGTCAACAAAAACGAAATAAAATAATGAAATAAAATAAATAAATAATATCAATTCATTGCTTAAATTCAATTCTCCACTAAACTTGGATTCCCAATGCATAAAGCAGCACAAATCCCTATACTAGCATATGCGGATGATTTGGTCCTCCTTTCCCTACCATTGGTCTTCAGAGGATGATAAACCTTATTGAGTCCACATGTGATCAACTTGCTTTAAAAATCAATCTTAGCAAAACCAAAATTGTGATATTTGGAAGGCAAAAGTCAGGTTCACAGCCATATAAGTTTTTGTTAGATAACAATACTACTGAGGTGGTGCCGTCTTACACCTATCTTGGGATACAATTTATAGAAAATGGCCAATGGTCATGGCACCACAAAGAACAGATGTCCAAGGCTAGACTGGCTGCAAAATCACTACAATGGTTCAACTGGAAAGATGGTGGCCATACAGTAATTCCTGCTCTAAGAGCAGCTCAAGCTAAGATTAACCCCATATTATTATATGGGGCTGAAGTTTGGGGGACCAGTCTCTATGCTCCACTGGAACTTTCTCTTGCTTTGTTTTATAAGTCCTTGTTACAAGTGCCCACTTCAACATCAAACTCTATAGTCAGGCCTGAGCTAGGCAGACTCCCTTTATTTACATTAGTGGAACTCAGGTTAGCTGCTTATTGGATAAAGATCCTAATTATAAAGCAAACCCACTCCCCACCCTCTGTTTACAGGAAAAAATAATCTGGACCCTACATGGTTTTTCTTCACCATGGTTAAAAGCAGTATAAACTACCCTCTCAAAAGTTGCTTTAAAATACCTATGGGAGGATTCCCTCAAAGGGATATCCATTTCTCAATATAAAGATATACTTTAACAAAAACTTCTTGAGCACGCTTCTCAAAGACAAATGGAGCAAGTTAAGACACAAAGACAAGCACTCTGGCTTGCTCAAAACAAAATAGACTCCAAACTAGAAGACTATCTAACCCTTCCATTGCCTCCTCATGTCTGGAAAACCATTACCAGGGCTACATTTGGGATTATATCCTCAAAATACACATATTTTGACAAATCAGCTCAAAGTACCCATATTATTGAACACTGCAGGTGTAATAGGGGCTTTCAAGAGACTAGTTATCACATTGTCATCCAATGCCCTCTCTATAAGGATGCCAGGGAATAAATCTTAAAGAACTTTTTGGTCAAATATGCTAACTTGGATTACAATCCACTATTTATCCTTTTCCATCGAATGACGAAAGAGGATGCCTTACTGACTACCAGATTTTGTGATCAAGTAATAAAGTCCAAAAAAGGCACTTTCACACATCACAATCAACTTTGTGATGAAAGAACTGCATCTTCAAACAACGTGAAGTCTTGCTGTATTCTGACAATTGCAGTTAGGTCTTGCCTTTCAACTGCCCCGGAGAACATAGGGTTAACTTTTCTATGCATGGCATAGAATGTTCATCTCGAGCTCGGTTGAAGCCTCTGCCTGTTGTTATTCAAACTGCAACCGTCAGATTCTTTACTCCACCTCACTGAACGGTCGCTCCTGCTGCTCGGTTCAAAGTCGGTTGAAGTGTCGCTTTTCGGTCGGTTTTCTTCCGAAATTGTTGTTTCCGCTAGTCGGTTCAAGTCTCTCTGTGGTACCATGAGTACTAGATAGGTTTTGTTCTGTTTTCTGTGTGGAACTTGTAAACTTGTGGATCGGTTTGGCTGAACCGGTCATTTTGAGGTAAACTTTGTACTTTACTTTAGTGTGTGGTTACCGGTCCGTATCGGTTCCAAAAAAACGGGTTTCAGTATGTTTTTTTCCAAGACCCGTGACACGGTCAGGAACCGATAGGGGAGTCTTGACTGGCGGATTGCTGAAGAAAGGGTAAGTTTGGTTAGGTTGGCCATGTCTGAGAAACCCAAGAAAAAAAACAGGCCCACAGGGTTTCAACACTGCAGTATGTGGGGAGGTCTTTGCTAAGGCTGATCCCCACACCACCGGTGTTTATTGCCTGGAGTTTGACCACCTCGATTCAGACTGCCAAATTTGCAAAAGTTTTCCCAAATCTACCCTGGAAAAGAGATTAGGTAGACTCAGGGAAAGGGAGGCTGAGAAGTCCGTGACCTGGATGGCCAGCCCAGTTCGGTTCCGACCGAACCAGAAGGAGTGCCCTCTGACCAGGGCGATACTTCTTCGGGCAAAAGGAGAGCCGAATCCGAGGAATCGGTTCCGACAAAAAGAAAAAGAAAAGACAAGTCGACCAGTTCAGATCCAGAATCTCATACTCCGAACGCCGATGAAATAGCCAAAGCGATTAGGATTATGGAATCGCTTCGATCGGTTCCAACTGAACCGGAACCATTTGGCAGGATCTCGGTTCGATCAGTTCCCCTGGTTCCAGATTATACCCTGGAAGAATTTTATGAACTGGAGTTTGAGGAGGAGGGAGAGTTTGAAGATGATTATAGTGATGGTGAAAGTCTGGATGTGCCTATTGACCTGGACATCTCCCCAGACAGACCTTCAGGTGTTTCTCCTCCTAGGCTTTCTGAGTCCCCTTCACACTACATGTTTTACAGAAAGGTGGCTGATACCCTTCAGCTTCCTGTGGAGGAGGCAGTAGAGGATCAGGAAGAGCCTGGCTATGTAGAGATGATGGACATCCCAGAGCCCAGGAGACTGTCTATTCCCCTCCACAAATCTTTTGGGAAACAGACTCAAAAAATTCTTAAGTCTCCCAATTCTATACCTCCTGTGGACAGAAGAATGGACAAGAGGTATACTCTTTCAGCCTCAGATATGGAGTTCCTTTTTCAGCAATGCAGCCATGTTGGGGTTGTACAGGCTGCTGCCTGTGATAAGGCAAACATTCCTTTGGCATCACACCCCCCAGACAAGGACTCCAGGAAGATTGATGCCATGGCAAAGAAGCAGTACATGGCATCATCTTTAGGACTCAGGCAGGCTAATTATATGGCATATGCAGCCAGGTACCAGAAGTCCAGGTGGGACACTGTACTGGCACTGGCTAAACAGGCTCCTCCCCATCTTGCCAAGGAGCTGGAGCAGGTGGCTGCAGATGGTATTCAGGCATCGAAAGTTCAGTTTCATGCTGCTGTAGACTCTAATGATGCATCGTCGAGAGTCATGGCTACATCTGTGGCTCTTCGGAGAATGGCCTGGCTCAGATGTACTAGCCTCTCACAGGATACTCAGGCTAAGGCCATGGATTTTCCTGTAGTGGGTAATTCTCTGTTTGGGGAGCAGACAGAGAATTACAGGAAGAAAATGGATGGATACAGGACCACCTACAGGAGTGCTCAGGCCAAAGAAAGGCAAGCAACTCCTCAAAGACAGCAGTCCAGGGGCAGGGGCAGGCCTTTCCAAAGGCCTTTTTACCAAGAACAGGCCTCTTCTTCTTCTTTTTCACAGAGGGGGTTCTTTAGAGGGAGATTCACAAGGGGGATGAGCAGGCCTGCATCTACCCTTCAGCCTAAAGCCCCTGCCAAGCAGACACCCTGATGGGTCTGCCCGGGTTGATTCTCCTATACCAGTAGGGGGCAGGCTGGCTTACTTTGTCCAGGACTGGATGTCTCTTACATCAGACAAGTGGGTCCTGAAGTAGTAAGTCAGGGTCTGGTTCTCAGCTCAAAAAATTTCCCAAGCTGAGAGCCAGATCTTTTCCACCTGCAAATCTCTCAGAGACCCTTGGCCTAGAGGCAGAGGTTTCTTCTCTCCTAGCTCTCAGAGCTATAGAGAGAGTTCCTACCCTACACTGGTGCATAGGATTGTACTCCAGGTACTTCCTAACCCCCAAAAAGACAGGAGAGTGGCGACCCATCCTGGACCTAAGATATCTGAGCAAACATCTTTTAAAGCCAAAGTTCAAAATGATAACTCTGGGAATTAGCCTCCCCTCTCTCAGGCCAGGAGACTGACTAGCCTCCCTGGACCTCAAAGATGCCTACTTTCACATTCCCATCCGGTGCTCCCACAGAAAGTACCTCAGGTTCCAGTTGCCCTCAGGCCACTATCAGTTCAGAGCAATGCCCTTCGGCCTAACATCAGCTCCAAGGGTCTTCACAAAGTGCCTGGCAGTAGTTGTTGCCTTCCTAAGAAGACAAAAGATTTCCATTTTCCCATACTTGGATGACTGACTTATAGTAGGCCAGTCTCCAGACCAAGTCAAGTCACACCTGCAAGTGACCCAGCAAGTGCTCACTTCTTTAGGATTTCTTCTCAACCTACCAAAGTCAGTTCTCAAATCAGTGCAGCTCCTCACCTTCATAGGGGCAGAGCTCGATATGGTGAAAGCAAGAGCCTTCCTTCCCCTGGAAAGGGCAAGGACCCTCATGGAACTGGCCTCTTCATTCAGCCTTCAGGTGTCTCAACCAGTAAGGCATTTCCTTTAGCTACTGGGCCACATGGTAGCTTCTACAGCAGTGGTCCAGGGTGCAAGATTCCAAATGAGGGACATTCAGTTCCACTTAAGAGCTTTTTGGTCCCAAAGAAAGGATTCCTTTACCAAACTAATTCCAGTGACTCACACCCTGATCCAAGCCCTGCAATGGTGGCAGGATCAGGACAATTTGAGACAAGGAGTTCCATTTGTCACTCAGTCTCATTCACTGGTCCTCACCACAGATGCTTCCCTGCTGGGCTGGGGAGCCCATTTGGGGGAACTTACCACCCAGGGACTGTGGTCGCCTCAGGAGTCTCTGCTTCACATCAATCTCTTGGAACTCAGAGCAGTGTTTATGGCACTGCAAGCTTTTTCCAAATCTGTACAGAACAAGGTGGTTCAGGTCAGAACAGACAACACCACCACCATGTGGTACATCAACAAGCAAGGAGGCACTCAGTCTACGGCCTTGTGCACAGAGGCGATTAAGTTGTGGTCCCTGTCCTATTCCCTGCAAACCTCTCTGATAGCAGTTCACCTCCCAGGGAAGGACAATGCCCTAGCAGATGCACTGAGAAGAATATCCCATGGCCATCACAAATGGGCCTTAGATCCTCTGGTGTTGAAAGTGATTTTCTCAGGATGGGGCACTCCAGAGATAGATCTTTTTGTAGCCCCAGACAATCACCAACTTCCTCTTTTTTGTTGCAGACCCCCAGTCTTGGGCTTAGTCCCCCTGGGATGCTCTGATCCTGAACTGGGAAGGGAAATTTCTGTATGCTTTTCCCCCCTTCCCTCTCCTGTTCAAAGTGCTGGTCACAACCATGCAAAGTGATTCTGATTGCTCCAGACTGGGCCAGGCAGCCATGGTATCCCTTGTTACTGTCCCTGGCAGTCCATCTTCCTCTGTCTCTTCCCAGGAATTACAACCTGTTAACATCCTCTCAGGGGAGGATTTGGTACCCGAATCTTCAGTCTCTCAATCTCAAGGCTTGGTTCTTGAAGAGTTAGAGTTTGCAGATCTGCATCTTTCCCAAGGGGTTCTGGACATCCTTAAGGCTTCTCGAAAGCCTTCCACCAGAAAGACATACAACTCCAAATGGAAAAGATTCAGCATCTGGTGTTCTAAGAATGATATTTCCCCAGACTCTGCTGAATTGCCTACGGTTCTGGATTATATGGTCCATCTTAATGGCCTCGATCTCAGACCAGCTACTCTCAAGGTACACTTGGCAGCTGTTTCTGCTTTCCTGTCTGTAGGCAAGTCTTCCTCTCTGTCAGACCATCCTGTATTCTGTAAGTTTTTCAAGGGACTGCTTCACACCAATCCCCCCTTTAGGGATCCTGCTCCTGCTTGTGATCTTAATGTTTGTATTGCTTAGCTTATGCAACCCCCTTTTGAGCCTTTTTCCTCAGCAAAGTTTAAGTACTTGACTTGGAAAACTGTGTTTCTGGTAGCCATTACTTCTGCCAGACGTATCAGTGGAATCTGATTTCATCTCTTTTCACAGAGATAAAGTGGTCCTTAGAACTAACAGAAAGTTCTTGCCTAAAGTGGTTTCAGATTTCCACCTCAATCAGTCTGTATCTCTGCCTGTTTTCTTCACTTATCATTCTTCTTCGGGAGAGAGGAGGCTATACAATTTGGATGTTCAAAGAGCCCTTAGCTACTACATAGAGTGTACCAAGGGTCACAGGTTTGAATCCCTCCAGTTGTTCCTCACTTATGGAGAAGTTGGGAAGGGCAAACCTGCCACTAAGAGATCTATTGCCAGGTAGATTGTTTCTTGTATTCAATTCTGCTATGAAAAACTGGGTAAAATTCCACCCTCAGGCCTGAGGGCTCATTCCACAAGGGGTACAGCTGCTTCCCTGGCTGCTACCAGGGATATCCCTCTCTTAGAAATGTGTGAAGCAGCCACCTGGAAAACAGTCCATACTTTTACCAAGCATTACTCTCTGGATATCCAGGCTAGGAGTGATGCTTGGTTTGGCACAGCAGTACTTCAGAGCCTGTTTCAAAAGTAGGTTCTGTCCCTCCTCTATGGAGGTACTGCTTGGTAGTCTGCAATTGTGAGAATACAGCAAGACTTCATGTTGTTTGAAGAAAAAATCACTCACCTTAGCAATTATGTTTCTTTTAGTGGAGTCTTGCTGTATTCTGACCTCCCCCCGCCTCCCCTCTCAGAACCTAAATTTTGGGATGTGGGTGGGCAGGAGCAGTGTTGACACCCTAAGGGTGCCCCTTTTACACCCTCTTTTTTCTTTGGGTGGAATGTTGTTTCATTTGATTGTTTTTTGTTTTGGGGTTTCCTGACTTGAGTCTTCCTTTGAGAACCAAAAACATTATATTTTTTTGCCAGTTGGCTAGTTAAAATTTTTACAGTTCCACATAGAACACCTAGTGAGTTTTTGCTCGAAAAGATCTGACGGTTGCAGTTCGAATAACAACAGGCAGAGGCTTCAACCGAGTTCGAGATGAACATTCTATGCCATGCATAGAAAAGTTAACCCTATGTTCTCCGGGGTAGTTGAAAGGCAGGACCTAACTGCAATTGTCAGAATACAGCAAGACTCCACTAGAAGAAACATAATTCCTAAGGTGAGTATTTTTTTCTTTGTTCTCCTTCTATATCTGTATACCACATGAAACTTAATTCGTAATACATCATGACACCTATTATATCATACAGCACTTTAATTATAATGTTGATGTTCTTTTAACATGGGATTGTATCTGTTTTAGGAGTATTTATGTTTAGCTTTTAATAATATTGTAATGTCCAGCATTGTTATGATTTGGATGAACAATAAAGATTGATTGATTGAGGGTTCAGTTTCTTTGAGTGGAAGGAAAAGATGAGGGCTCCCCCTCTAGTTGTCTACTTATTTCTAATTTTCATTATATACTGTATGCAGGAGATTTATTTGTATCGTAAGGGTCTAAGTCTATTGAAAAATTATAGTAATAATTATGAAAATGGCAAAATGTAACTTTCACACTTGTGCCACCTAGAATGTCAATGGGTTAAATTCCTCAATAAAATGTTCATGTATCCTAACATATACCAACAAACAAACATTAGATATTATAGCAATGCAAGAAACTCATCTAAACAGATCTGAAATTAAAATACTAAATAGAAATTGGATTTCCCCTGTTTTTTCATCTCTTGGTAGTAAAAAATCATGTGGGGTGGTTATTTTATTTAGAAAAATGTTAAAATTTAAATTACTGGATAAATGAATTGCTAATGAGGGAAGATTAGTACTAGTTAAGGGTATAATTTTTGACAACATCACTATAACTACTGGGTCTATATATGGGCTTTTTCAGGACTACTCTTCTTTCTTGGCAAAAATTACTCAAGCCCTTATTCAAATTCAACCGCAAAATGTAATATTAATAGGAGACTTCAATGCACTCAATGATCCATATTTGGACAAAAATAAGAATATAACTTGCACTAATAAAAAAATATCAGATCTATTAAAATCCTTCTTAGATGAAAATGACTTAACAGACCTCTGGAGATTAAAGAACCTAAATACAAAAGCCTTTACACTCCACGATAAAAAAAAAAATCATAACTTTCCTAGATTGGACTACATCTTTCCATTGAACTCCTTTGTATCCTTGATGTTTTTCTCTAACATTGACTCAATTCTTTTTTCAGATCATGCTTTTGTTAAATTAAGTATTAATTTTACAGAAGAACCGCCAAAAGTGAATACCTGGATATTTAATATGAACTCCTAAAAATAAGGACTTTATTAGGAAAATGTCATTGCCCATTGAGTAGTTCTGGTCAGAAAACTTAAAAGAATCCAAGTCAATGTCTCAACTATGGGAGGTTATGAAGGTGGTTTTATGAGGAATCTGTATATCATTTCAAGCATTTTTAAATAATAACAGGAAAAAAGAAGAGCAAAGAATACAAAGTAGGCTTAAGGAATTAGATAGATGAATGGCATGAATACAGACTAAAATGGCAAGAATTACTTAATAAGGAAAATGAAAGAACTATTCGGAAAGTCAAGAACACTAAGTACCTGCATGGGAAAATTGGGGAAAATATTAGCTCATTTGCTCAAAAAAAGGAAAACAAATATCATCGCTGGTTTAAAACATGCACATAATCAAATCAAAACTGAATGGGTAGATATAGCTGCTATAATGTCAGTTTATTATATTAATACATATAAACATAATCCTATAAAAGACGTAGATTTAATGGACACATTTATACAAAATACCGAAAATAAACCTTTTGATATAGGTTTCATAGTTATACAGAGCTTTTAAAAGACAAAGTCCATATGCTCGCCATAATTCAGGAGTATCCCACTATCCAATTCTTTATTAGGAAATGATCTAAATCTTTTTTAAAGATTTCAATATTACTGCTAACAATTATTTGTATTGGCAGTTTATTCCATATCCTAGGTGCTCTTACTGTCAACCAGTGCTTCCTTTTATTTGAGCGAAATCTATCTGTTTTTATCTGAAGTGGATGTGCTCTAGTATTATAGTTATGATCCCTGATTTTCAAATCCAGCTGTTCCTATAGTATTGGATCATTTAGGGCCCTATATATTGCAACGTATCCCCTTAATCTCCTAAACTCTAGAGAATATAACCCTAGAGTTCTAAGTCGCTGGTTATAGTCCATCCCTTGTACTTCCTTAATTTTATGGGTGGCTCTTCTTTGGACCCTCTCAAGTGACGCTATATCTCCTTTTTTAAATGGGGACCACAACTGGGAGCAACACTCCATGTGGGGGCACACCAATGACATATACAATGGCAAAAGAACACCCCTATCTCTACTTTTAATATGTTTATTTACGCAGTACTGTACCCCCATATTATAATCATGGAGGATATTATATTTCCCCAGATGCATCACACTGCACTTATCTACATTAAAATATGATCCATGATTGTGTGCCCAAAGTTCCAACTCACCTAAGGCAAATTGCAACAATTCTGCATCTTTATTAAGATTTACCACCCTACCTAGTCTGGTATCATCTGCGAATTTAGAAAAACAGATATCAGGAGAAGCCTTCATTGTCCCGATATAAGCATTAAACAGGCAGGGGCCTAACACAGAACCCTGTGGCACTCCACTAGTCACACTAAGCCAGTTAGAATATTCCCCCCTTATACAAACTCTCTGTCTCCTACCTGTCAACCAGGATTTTATCCAACAAATAATATTATGGTTAACTCCCATATTGGCCAGGGTTTCAATCAGCTTGTCATGTGGTACCTGTCAAAGGCTTTGCAAATCTAAAAAGATGACGCCCATGGAACTACCCTCATCCAGTGCCCGATTTATTTTCCCATAAAATTCCAATAGATTTGCCTGACAGGACCTCCCTTTAACAAAGCCGTGTTATGTATAATCAACATTACTCATCTTATATTGATGTTCCATAATAAAATCCTTGATGAATCCTTCCAGTACCTTTCCCAAAACCAAAGTGAGGCTAACGGGCCTATAATTTTTAACCTCCTGTTTAGGGCCTTTTTTATACATAGGGATCACATTCACTTGTTTCCAATCCTCTGGGACCTCCCCTTCAATTACTGATTTCTGAAATAATGCTGTAATTGGACCAGCAAGTTTTTCAGCCAGATCCTTGAATAATCTTGAATGTATCCCATCTGGGCCCTGTGTTTTATTCTGATCCAGTTTTTGGAGTCTTTTTATAACTTCCTTCCTATCCAGAATAAGCCCCCGGTCTTCATTGGGTGTACCACAATTTACCCCCTTAATGATTTACCCTGATTGAGAACTGAAGAGAAATATTTATTACTTAAATCTGCCATACCTAGGTTGTTAGCAACTAATTTCCCCTCAGCATCCAGTAGGGGGCCTATCTTGTTGGATTCACCCTTTTTGTTGTTAATATACTGATAAAAGGATTATTAATTGTCCTTTACCTTAATAGCCAACATATTTTCATATCTTCTTTTTGCTACTTCTAGGCTTTTTTTAGTGGACTTTAAGCACCTTTTATAATGAGCCCAGCTAACAGCATCGCCTCTTAATTTAGGTCGTCTAAAGGTTTTATTTTTTTTCTTTATTTCTTTTTTAATGGCTGATGTCATCGGGGGGGGACGTCTTTAGCTATATTATATTTTATCCTGGATGGTACAAAATCTGTGGTCAAACTAATTATTTTAGTCTTAAGAATATCCCACATCTTCGCTATTGATAATCCTTTAAACTCTAATTCCCAATTCCAATTAGCCAGATCTCTATGCATACCCGTAATATCGGCCTTTTCATAACTATATATTATTGTGCTGCCAGTATTTTTACTCAATACCCCAAAGTAGTCAAATCTTACCATTAAATGGTCACCAGAGCCCAGAAATGGCAGTACAAGACAGTTATTGATCTTATCACCCATATTACTTCGAATCAAATCAAGTATATGGTTTCCCTGAGTACTATCTCTTACATATTGTTCCAGCCCAACTAGGCTAAAGGTATTTAGGGATTCATTTTCTTTATTTGTTTTTGTTACAAGCTTTCCCAATCTATGCTTGGCAGGTTAAAATCGTCCATTAAGACAACATTTTTGAACTCCACAAGGTGCATTATAAAATCCAACAAGTTTCATCCATCTCCTGTTGTTATAGAGGGATTTCTATATACCAGGACCTAAATCTATTTTTGTATTATATTCAGGAGAAATGACTACCCAAAGAATTTAATTACTGCCCCAACTAGATGCATCCCTCTGTTCTGATGGTATTCCCTCTTTCACATACAAAGCAACACCCCCCTCCCCAATATTTATCCTATCTTTATTATAGAGGGTATAGCCTGGTATAGTTTTCCCCCAACAATCCTCAGGTTTCTACCATGTTTCTGTGACTGCACAGACATGGATATTCAAGTCATGTAAAACTAGTTGTAATTCCCCGATTTTATTATTTAAACTCCTAGCATTAACTAGAAGAAAATTTATATTAGATGTAATATGTGTTTTAGTTTTTTGTACCTTAACACTTGTCCCACCGTGCCAACTAAACAATTAAGATTAGAAGAAATTATACAAGCAATCAGGAATCTCCCAAACAACAAATCTCCAGGACTCGACAGATTTACTAATTTGTTTATTAAATACTAGAAATTAATACCTTTGAGCCAAGGCTCTTTTACAAAGGTTCTGCGTCAAATTAGGTACAAGCAATAAGGTTACAATGAATGACACAAGTAAAGTACATTATGGAATGCTATAAACATAGACTGAACAAATATCAAAAAACATTAGTGCAGGGATAAGTAATTACCAGGTGAAACACATTAATTCAATAAGCAATCAAATGAGATGGGGAGGCAGGAAGGTAATGTGAGAGATAGGCATATACATGAAAGGAGGGAGGAGCCAACCACAGGTAGTGGAAAGGAATCATCTACTGGCCTTTGTCAGGTAAAGAGGGCTGGAGAGAAACAACTTAAATGGAGAGGAATTAGTCAAAGCAGTTAGGAGTTGGAGGTGGCAGGTGAGAGAATAGGCTAGATTTAAATGCACCTAAAGAGGTAGAGGAGGTAATAGAGGTGCTGAGTGCATTTAGCCAGGAGGGGGCACGATAGGCAAATGATCTCTGGCCCTGGGAAGTCCGGCAACAGGGGACCTGAAAGGGCTGATTTTCTAATCTTCTGGTGGGTCGAACACTTGTGTTCTGGCATATCAGGTCTTGAATGCAAGGTGGAATTCTATAAAATTCTAATGAATTCTATAAAAAAAAAATTCTGACTTGTTAGCTCCATGGTTGATGAAGATGATTCACGACTGGGTGGAAGTGGAGGGGCACATCCCTCCTTCAATGCTTCAAGTAAAAGTTGTACTGATTCATAAAGAGGAAAACTAAAAGACCTAGCAAGTAGCTACAGACCAATAGCTCTCTTGAATAGTAACTATAAAATCATTGCAAAAGTCATGGCTACTAGGTTATTGGAGATGATCCCCCTCCACATCTACCCAAACCAAAAAGGCTTCATCCTAGGTAGAACGGCATCTGCAGCTATTAAAAAAGTGCAATTATGTATTGAATACAGTCAAGAATTAAATAAACCATATTATGGATTAGCATTAGATGCCGCAAATGTTTTTTGATCTAGTAAACAGATTTTACATGTTCTATATACTGAAAAAATGGAATATCTCACAAACTTTATTGTAAATTATTAAAGCACTTTATAGCAGTCCCATGATCAATATCTTGATTAATGGAAAACTAACTCCACAAATTAATATGGACACTTTGTCTTGAACTGCTTTTGAACAGTATTAGAAAATCTCAAGAAATACAGGGAGTTATTATAAATAAGGCTGAGCATAAACATAGTGTTTACACAGATGATGTATTAATAATTTTCTCAGACCTCAAAAACTCAGTATCAGCCTTGTTGAGAATCATTGAATCCTTCTTTTCCTTTGCTGGTTACCAACTAAATCAACAAAAATATATGATTCTATCACTATCTAAAGGAAAGGAGGAACAGGATTATTTTCTTTTGCAAAATTTTAATAAAGTTCAGAAACTGACTCATCTTGGAGTAATTCTGTCAAACAATATTGAAGATTAACAACCAGAAGACAAGAGAGAAAATCATGGGAAAATTACAGCTTTGGAATATTTTATCGTTATCACAATGGAGCAGAATACAGACTATCAAAATGATGGGGCTTCCATATCTAATTTTGTTTTTTCAATCAGTAATAGGGATCCCTAATGTAAAATGGTTTGAAGATATCAGAGGAGTATTTTTCAACATTTTTATGGCCTGAGGGAAAACCCAGAATCAATGGTCAATGCTAATATTGCCTATTAAGGAGGGAGGCTTTGGATGTCCAGACCTCTATAGTTATCTATCTGCACAAGTTTTCTCCTTATTATGGGGTTGGTCTTTTTCACTGCAGGAGGATGTGATAATTATGCAGGAATAATTCTCTCAGGCTGTACCTACCCGAAATGGGCTTGTCCTGCTGACGCAGTCAGCACAGAAAGTTATTTTGCCCACCCCCGAATCTGGACGAGAAGCCGCCTGCTCTCCTGCAAGGCACACCAGGCTGCACCTAGCTGAACTAGGCTTGTCCTGCTGACACAGTCAGCACAGAAAGTCATCTTGTCCACCTCTGAATCTGGGCGAGAAGCCGCCTGCTCTCCTGCAAGGTACACCAGGCTGCACCTAGCCAAACCAGGCTTGTCCTGCTGACGCGGTCAGCACAGAGAGTCATCTTGCCTGCCCCCAAATCTGGGCAAGAAGCCGCCTGCTCTCCTGCAAGGCACATCAGGCTGTACCTAGCTGAACCGGGCTTGTCCTGCTGATGCGGTCAGCACAGAAAGTCATCTTGCCCACCCCTGAATATGGGCGAGAAGCTTCCTGCTCTCCAGCAAAGCACACCATGTACGATACCAGGATCCAGCTAGGACATAAGGGAACTCTGTAATTATTTATTTTTTGGTTCTCGAACTGCTGGCGCCTTTCCCACTGCTTGGACCTGATTGGCTCCCTGACAGACCCTGGAACTTAGTCATTGGACATCTCCAAACAGTGCCTCAGCCTGTGCTGGAAATTCTGAATTTTGAAGCTACAAACTGCGGGGAATCCTCCTTGCAATTTTGCTCCACTCAATTTTTTTGCCCATCCCCCACATCCTTTCTTTAATAAATGCTCCTTGCTCACAGCTTGACTCTGCCTCTTTTCCCTACTCTGGTGATTACCACATGAGCACTCTCTTAAAGGGGCAAATCTTACTCCTGGGAGATAGATTCCAACAAGAGTATACTACTACCTCCATGCAGATTGCCCTCCTTCTCCTGGTGTCCCTGCGCACCCCTTATTAAGCATTGTGCACATAGAACCTTTTACTATAACCATGCATTGCATCTTGGGACCTTGGATGTGCATTCATTGGCATCATAATGTCTGTTACTGCTACACTGTTTATTAGAGGCTTTTTACTGCTCTCTCTAATTACCCTCTCTGACCTTGCTAGTGAAAGGTTAAGAACAACAACCTTGCTGGTACTGGACTGCAACCTCTTAAATGCTTATAGTACTATCGCCTCATCCCAATGCCCTGACCATCATAATATGCCATGGAACCCTCAATCTCCCAGTGACTGGGGATTGCTTTCTCCTCACCCTTGCTGGCTACCACCGTTGGCACTTCTCCCTGGAATCTTCAATGTTCAAGCTTACTTTTAAATGCATGGAACTCAGAGGAAGCCTCATAGACACTGCAGCAAGCAGCTAAAGGATTATCTGTGTAGATTGGCCTTACTGCTACTGCTTCTCTCTGGCAATATCCACCCCAGCCCTGGCCCACCACAACGTATGAGCTGCCAACAGTCTTCTACTGGCTTACTTACGGTTACCTCTCTTAATATATGCAGCCTCCTCCCAAAATGGATGTACTGAATGCCTGGATACTACAACATAACCCTGACATTCTTTCGGCCATTGAAACATGGCTCTCTCTGAAAATTGTGGATGCTGCAATTGCCATTCCAGGTTACACAGCTTTTAGACAGGATCATCTCTCCAAGCGTGGGGGCGGTTGTGCAATATACTTCCAAAACAACCTTCAGGGTCTCATCCTGCCACTGCCCAACACTAATAACCACATGCAAGCCCTTGCCTTAAAAGTGCTCCTTGGTGCGCACAACAAAACCCTTCCAGTGTTTTCAATCTATATTTCACCCAAACAGATGCCCCATTGCTTTGATTTGCCCCTGGAGAGTCTTGGCTCTCTGAGTCTGAATTCAGAAATTATCTTATTAGGAGATTTCAGTATCAACTGGCTCTCTCCTGGCATAAGCCCTCTCAAAGTTGCAGTTCTAGCACTTCACTTCACCCAACTAGTTGAGTCCCCCACTAGACTTAGCTATAAAACTAGGACTGATACCTTATTGGACTGGGTGCTCTCCAACCACCCTGAACATATAACAGACACAATTGTACTCCCTGATGCCTTCAATGACCACTCCCCTGTCTTGTTTCATTGGTCTAATACATTTTCCAAACCACTCGCAAGAACAATTACTACCAGGTACTCATCCGTGGTCATCTTGACTCACTAAAAGCTGACTTACGTAATCAGGATTGGTTTTTGGTTTACTCCTCTTACAACGCAGACCTTGCCCTTGACCAATTCATCCTCCAGTTCAACGCCATGTGTGATAGGCATGCCCCTTATAAAAAGCACAAAATCAGAGGCCACAGCAATCCTTGATTCACCTCACACCTCCTTGAGCTCCTAAATGCCAGGGAGCATCTTTGGAACAGGGCAAGGTCCTTGTGTAACCTTGCCATCATCCAGATTTACAAAGCAGCTAGGAACAACTGCACCAGGGCTATTCGTGCAGCTAAAAGTAAATATTATAGGCAGGGCCCCTCTTTTTCTGCGGCAGAGTGGGACCAAGTTCTCCGGCAAGACTACCATTTGCCGCAGAACGTCTGCGGCGGTGGTTTGTAATTTCTGCAGTAGTTCTGCGGCACTAACAAACTACCACATCACAGTGTCAGCTTGTCATCCTGACTTCACTTTCATGGCAGTGGTTATAACAATCAGAATGGAGGAAAGCACAGTAACACTAGTTCAAAAAATAACAGACTTACAAAAATAATTTTATGCCTAAAAATGCACAACAAATGACTTTCCATTAAGGTCCCAGCCTGTTGCATAAATTACATATGCAGAGGGGACCTTGTGTGATAAATAAGGTATTTCTATATGCATGCTATCTATCCCACTAATGAGGTTCCCACTGTGTATCACTTATATATTTATATGCAATCTGTAACATACATACAAATATGTGTGTGTGTGTGTGTGTGTGTGTGTGTGTATGGTGAGAGAGACAGAGATACTGTATGCGTGTGTGTGTGTGTGTGTGTGTGTGTGTCCTCATTCATACAGGTTCCATTGAAAATGGAATAGAGGAGTTATTGCAAAACTCAGTTTTCATGTCAACCTGCTTTCCCTGACACACTGTGTAATACCATCAGGCCATGACATGCATGCGAACCGACTGTGAGATAGAGCTCTCCAGCCCATCACAATGTATCCACCATGTGACAGAACACTGCACCATACCTTCCCAGGCTCTGAGCAGTGATGTGTTCCACCAATCCTTGTGCTGCCCAGCCAGCTCCCAGAGCTAATCTCTGATGCTGAGTTGCCGGCACGGAAACACAGCATGCTACCCTCTGGCCCAACAGCTGTCCCTGCACACAACATTTCTCCATAACTTTTAGGTGATTCTATCAACCAATGACAATATGTAAACAATAACCCTGGCAAAAATGCGTACAGGGCAATTATTTATTTAACAGGTCTATTCTTTCAACAAGTCTACACATTATTGTACTCCACTTTTCAGGGCATAATTACTTTATTTTTCTTAAAAATGACAGTTAAATTAATTTTACCAGTTATTCATTTCAGATGGCATCTCTATACCTTAAAGGCACAAATAGGTTTGTACAAAGTGAGGTATGGACTTAACATGTCTGTGCTATTGACAAGGTTTTGTTTAAGTTGGCCCTAGTGCAATAATTTAAGACTGAAAATTGTATTTGGCTGTAGTACAGGTTGAGCAAATATCACCATGCATGATGTGCTGTGCCACTGCCTCTGGCAATGGGAGCTGTAATAGATAAGTGACTGTTCATTTCTGTTGCAGAATGCAGTCATTTCATTAGCTAATGTATGATGTTATAGCAATGATAGCATCACATTCTGAGCATATAGGGGGGTTTGGATATAAAAAGAGGGGACTGGAATCAGATTCTATCGATAAACAGAAATATTAATAAAAAATCACCAAGAAGAGTGAATTCTAGGCTATCGCAGAGTTCTATGTAGATTGCAAGTTCTATGCAAAATTCTCATGGCTGCAGAATTCTAGGGGCCTTGATTATAGGGAAGCCCTCCCTTGGAGCTGGAGTGATGGCAAAACATTTTGGACAAACCTTAGAGAGGCCACAGGGCAAGACCTCAAATCCCCTCATGCCATGCTTAACATTGATGGTGTAGCATCACTCGACCCCAAACTTATTGCTAACACTTTTAATGATACCTTCTCTGACTGAGTGGTATCCTCCCGCCTGTCTTCTTCCGTCACCCCGACACAAGTGACTACCCTGGGAAAGAGGCTCAGCCCCTTCACACCCTCCCTTCTATTTCAAAACCCTCTCAACACAAGAAGCCACGAATTACCTACTTAAGGTACTAGGGAAATTGAGATTCAGTGGGGATTCCCTGGATCTTAAATTTGTTGCCCTCACTTTGGATGAAATACTGTCACCTCTGATGCATATTATTAACATGTCCCTTCGATACTTCGAATTCCCACAGAAATGGAAATCTGCTACTGTTACTCCAGTACATAAGTCTGAGTATGGTACTATTACTGAGAATTACAGGCCTATCTCAATCTTTCCCCACTCTTGAAACACTTGAGCGCATAGTGGCTGATCAGCTGGGTGAATACTGTACTTGGGAAAAATATCAGCTACAATGCCTGCAACAACACAGGTTCAGAAATGGTCATAGTACCACTACTGCCTTGCTGGAGTTTGTGGGTTTTATTCATCACTCCTTAGACCAAGGGCACCGTGTTGGTGCTGCTTTCATTGATTTAACCAAAGCCTTTGACATGGTGAATCATGCCCTCCTGACTGAACAGCTTGCCACCATTGGACTAGCTTGTGACAACTGTAGCCTGCTTTAAAAGTTACTTGCATAACCATTCACAGCAGGTAAAAATTGGTAATTTCCTGTCAGATAGCAGACCTGTCCTATCAGGTGTTCCCCAAGGGTCCCTCTTGGGTCCTCTTTTATTCAGCATTGTCATCAACAATCTCCCTTACTCCTGCCAGGGACAAATCATGTTATATGCTGATGATGCTGACGATGCTGTCCTGTTCACCAGTTACCCAGACCCTAGGGTTCTTGAGTCCAGGTTGCAAAATGATTTCATTAGTGTTGAAAATTGGTTCTATAAGCACAAGTTAGTCTTGAATTACAAAAAGACTAAAACCAGGCTGTTCTCCAGTTCCCAAAATAGACATAGAACTTATCCTCTTACCATCGCTAACAAAGAGGGTTCTCCCCTGGAGCTAGTTCAGCTCTTTAAATACCTGGGGATCATGATGGTTTCTCATGATGCACTAGGAGTTTGTATTCCTGGTTTAGTCACTTGTGTACTCTGGCATACATTGTACAATGCCAAATATATGACAATTAAGTATTCCTGCTTGAACAGACAGTATATGTCCTTCTGTTGTTTTCTCTCCTGTATTGTACATTACCACTTGGGCTACACTTTGAAGTGGGACCTTTGAAATGTGCTGTTCTCAACGGTGTTAACGTTGATTGTCTGTTTCGTGAACTCCCTATCTGACTACTACTTGATTTCAGTAGTTAATAATCTGCAACTGTATTCAATTTTATTTGTGTGTACCCTTGTAATGACTGTGTTCTTCCCTACTGCTGCTGTATCATTCTGACATGGAACCTTTGCAAATGAGCTATTAGCTCAAAGGTTGTAATCCGAAACTTGAATAAATAAAGAAGGAAAATTACCAGTTTTAGAGTTCAAGATTTACTATTTCTCCATAATTATAAAACCTTAAAAGAATATGATTCAATGCTAACACAGATAATAATTACAAAGAAAAAAAAAGATTCTCAGTTTTTACCGTGGTTACATTCACCCTGTATTATACTTACAATACATTCTGAACATCACCTATTTAAAATAGGTAATATATTACAAAATGAAAGTAAGAATCAATTGAATCACTTTATTCAGAATGGAAAATTCATTACATATAGTAAATATAAAGAGTGCATCACAAATCACAAAATATAAAATTATTTAACATATATTTCAATCTATTCACACTTTGAAGTGGGACCTTTGATATGTGCTGTTCTCAATGGTGTTAACACTGATTGTCTGTTTCGTGAACTTGTTAAAAAAATAAGATCGACAAAGATAAACTTGATAAAAAATTGGAAAATGAAGTAAAAACAATTGCCATAGCTAAAAATAAAAGACTTTCGCTTTTTTATAATTTCATTATTAAACCACAGAAATTTCAAAAAACAAAACAATACAAGATGTGGGAGAAAGAATTAGGAGTTAACTTACAAATTAATCAATGGAGAGCAATCAGAATTGGGGTGAACACAAAGATAATCTATGCTAAAAACAGAAGTATACAACATCAAATCATAAATAGGGCTTACATCATGCCTAACATAATTGTAAAGTTTAACCCACAATACCCCAAGAACTGCGAGAGATGGAGCTCACTTCCATGATCTATGGGACTGCCCAACCATTAAAACTTGGTGGTCTGAACTGAATCTGGACTACAGTTGAGTTCTTCTGATTTGCTTGACTAATGTTGATGGGAGAGGATGGATATGTCCCCGTGGGACCTTACACTCCCCTTTTCTTTTTGTTTTTCTCAGATGTTACACCTCGACCTCTGGATGCAAATATTTCTGTGACACACTAGGTCACATTATTTATCCCCCTCTATACCATATGCTGAGGAGCGGGCCGTAAGCTCTTAACCAATCTGTGAGCAGAGCCCTGACAGAACAGCACTCTTTTTTCCCACCTCACTTTCCCACTTTCCCATTACTTTTTCTACAGTTACCCATAATATCTGTTACCCTTACTACTTTCCTCCCCCTCCTTAACTTTAGGGGCAAGACATTCCCCTTGGTCCCACTCCATATTCTGGAGTGGGTCCTTAACTACAGACAGTCAATAGACCAGATGGGGTGCACCCCAGGGTCCTTAAAGAACTAAGAGAGGTGGTGGCTGAACCTCTTGCTATCCTGTTTAGCCAATCACTAGAAACAGGGGAGGTACCCAAAGACTGGAGGATAGCAGATGTAGTCCCCTTATACAAAAGTGGGAACAAAGAGGAAGCGGGGAACTACAGACCAGTCAGCCTCACCTCGGTAGTGGGGAAGATCATGGAAGCACTACTGAAGGAGAGATTGGTGGAACATCTGGTTGTCAATGGACTACAGGACCCAAGGCAGCATGGTTTCACCAGGGAAGGTCATGTCAGACCAACCTCATTGAATTTTTGACTGGGTAACTAGGAGGTGGATCAGGGAGGGCAGTGGACATGGCCTATCTGGACTTCAGCAAGGCCTTTGACACTGTGCCACATAGAAGACTATTGCACAAACTGGGGAATATGGGTGTGGGCAGGATAGTAGTGCGGTGGGTAGGTAACTGGCTGGGCAGCAGGACACAGAGGGTGGTGGTAAATGGCTGTCTCCACAGAGGAAAGAGTGACCAGTGGGTACCACAGGGATCAGTGCTGGGACCGTACTATTCAATATCTTCATCAGTGACATTGCGTAGGACCTAGAAGGCAGAATTTCACTGTTCGGCTGATGACACAAAGCTCTGTAACAGAGTAGACACACCAGAGGGTGTAGACAGAATGAGAAGGGACCTGCAGAAACTTGAAGAATGGTCAGGGTTTGGCAGTTGAAATTCAATGCAAGGAAGTGCAAGATAATGCATATGGGGCACAAAAACCTGGCACAATATATCAGTTGGGGGTGAGGAAATAGCATGCACCAAGCAGGAAAGGATCTTGGAGTTATCATCTCTGATGACCTCAAGGCAGGAAACAGTGTGACAAGGCAGCAGGTAAAGCAAATAGGATGCTGGGATGCATAGGCAGGGGCATCACCAGCAGGAAAAGGGAGGTCATAATTCCACTATACAAGACACTAGTGAGGCCGCACCTGGAGTACATCAGTGCAGTTCTGGAGACCTTACCTCACGTAAGGACATAGACAGGGTAGAGAAGGTTCAGAGGAGGGCAACAAAGATGGTGCATGGATTGCATCACAAGTCCTATGAGGACAGGTTGAAGACACTGAACATGTACTCCCTGGAGGAGAGGAGGGAGAGGGATATGATAGAGACATACAAGTATCTTACAGGGAGGAACAGGGTGCAGGAATGCACTATTTTAAGCGAAAAGATGTTCCAGGACTAGAGGGCATGGGATGAAGTTGACGGAGGACGATTCAGAGGAAACGTGAGGAAGAATTTCTTCACAGAACGGGTGGTGGAGAAGTAACGCTCTGCCAGAGGAAGTGGTGGGGGCTGAAACAATCACGGATTTAAGAATGCATGGGATAGACATAAATGAATTCTGGAGGTCAGGGGTAAGGGGCAACAGACTTCCTGGAAAACATAAACTGAACTTACAAACTTAAATGGGCAGACTGGGTGGGCCATAGGCCCTTATCTGCCGACACTGTCTATGTATCTATGTATCTATGTCTCTAATGCAGGTCACATTTGACCATGCATTGTTGGAAGTCACAGAAACCCCTCTTTATGTGGGTCTGTACATAGTTTTTTATTTGCTTAGTAAACTGTTGCCATTACTATGTGGCACTATAGTTATGCCCATTTGGCAAATATGTTACCCCTTACCTGTCCAGCTGTTAGACATAACTTATTGTATTATAGTTGGGCCTAACCGGCCTTATTGTAATCTCCAGGTAGTTAATAATTTTCTTTACCCTACCCAATGGGACCTACAGCATAAATATGCAAACTTTTATACAACTCTGAAGCACCATAATGTACAGGAAATCCATGCTAAGGACATATGGAACTTGGAGGGGTAATGGGATTCAGGAGACCATATAGACTTTACACATAGACTTAGAAATTCAGTCCCCCTTTAAGATTGTTTCCCATAATGTCAATGGGCTGGCCGGCCCCATTAAGAGAGACCGCACGATCCGAGCTCTCAAGAAACTAAATCCTGATGTGCTCCTTTTACAGGAGACTCATCTCTCCTCTTCAGAGCACCACAAACTGCTAAAGTTTGGATTTGTGGCGATGGTAGAGTCCTCTTATCAGAGAGGGCAAAGAAGGGGAGCTGTTGTTCTGATCCCGAGACATTCGCCACTACAGATCATAGATCAGTACTCAGACAGGGAGGGTAGGTTGGCAATTGCAGTGGTTCAATTAAATCAACAGATACTAACCCTTTGTAATATATATATTTCCCCGGGCACTGATGCCTCCACCATCCAGTGACTCATTGACGCTGTCTTGACATGGCAACAAGGGATCTTGATATTAGGAGGAGATCTCAATTGTCTTCTTAATCCCGCACTGGACTCTTCTGTCTCACCCCCTCCTTCACAATCCTCCAGTCAGAAACATCTTAGACACCTGATCAGAGACATTGGCTTTGTAGACACCTGGAGACAGCTCCACCCATCACAACGGAAATTTACTTACTTCTCCAATGCCTTTAAACATTACTCTAGACTAGATTACATATGTATTCCAAAAGAATATACAGATCTGATAAGATCAGCTGATATTCTTAACATCTGCTTATCAGATCACGCGCCCATTACAGTTGAACTTAATCTTAATAAAGAGAGGAAAAATTCTCAGGGGAGATTTAGCCCATCTTTGCTCTGAGACAGGGAGTTTAGAGAATATTTGGAGGCACGAATCTCTGAGATATTAGGGACAACACCTCCCCCCAGGTTTCTCCTCAGACTCTCTGGGACACTATTAAAGTAGTGCTCAGAGGTCACATTATCACATATGCCTCACATAAGAAAAAGCAGGCTGAGGCAAAGCTAAGAGCACTACAGGAGAAGCTGAGATTTCTTCAGCAGGCACACATGCAATGAGATTTAGATTTGCTTCCCTTAATCTACCGGACACAGGCTGAGTTACAATACCTCTTGACGGCTAAAACAGAGCAGGCACTGGCCTGGTTTAGGCAACGGTATTACAAGGGTGGGGGCTGGGCCTCCAAGATCCTGGCATACCGTCTGAAGAATCAGATACAGCAACGTACCATCTCCAAAATTAAGGACCCTGTCTCTGGACAGATGAGCTACTCTACCAGGCAGAGTCTCAATTCATTTAAAGCATATTATCAATCTCTCTATTCACCTCAGAAAATACCAGATCCCCCACGAAATATCTACCTTCTTGGCCCAACTTCATTTACCTCCTCTTTCAGAGTCTCAGCGGACACAGACAGCAACCCCTCCCACGCTTCTGGAACTCAAGACTACCATTAAAGGCCTCAAAAATGGGAAGTCCCCAGGACCTGATGGGTTCGGCCCCGAATTTTATAAAAGTGCCCTGAAGTCGATACAAGCCCCCCCTCCTACAAGCTTTGAGTGCGGGCCATACTACATCCTCCTTCCCGGTTTCCTGGAGACAGGCTACAATCTCGGTGATCCTGAAACCACAGAAACCCCAACACCTCTATGATTCATTTCGCCCTATATCTGTACTCAGCCAAGATTATAAAATTTATACCAGCATAATGGCCCACAGACTAGATCAAATTCTCCCTACTCTGATACACCCAGATCAATCAGGGTTTATCAAAGGTAGATAGACCACAGACAATATAAAATGTACTCTTTATTTAATAGAGCATGCTATTTCAACAAAATCCCCCCCAATGATCCTTAGCCTAGACACTCAAAAGGCCTTTGATATGGTCTCTTGGGAGTTTTTACAAGTCGTCTTACAAAAGTTTAATTTCCCCGGACTATTTTTAGACACCATCAAAGGCGTATATACTAAACCAGAGGCTGTGGTCAGACTGAATGGATCACATTCTGACCATTTCCCACTCTTCAGAGGCACCCGTCAGGCTTGTCCCTTATCCCCCTACTTGTTTGCTGTATTTGTGGAACCCGTCGCCCGGCTTTTCCGCCAAACCCCTAACCTACATGGTTACAAAATTTCAGAATTTTCCTCTCATAAAGTAGCCTATTATGCGGACGATCTTCTCCTCTATATTACTCATCCAGAAGAATTCTTACAGACTCTCACTTCTCTTTTACAAAAATAGAGGGCCTTATAGGTTACACAATAAATCCGAACAAATCTGAAGTTCTATTTATACAACCTCCATTGCCTCCTGAGCTTACTCAGAGATATCCCTACAAATGGGACAAACCCTATATAACTTACTTAGGAATTAAGATTCCCCAGGATTTCTCAGACCTCTACTCCGTCAACTACACCCCAACTCTCGCAAAAATTAAATCTGACCTGGAGCGCTGAACCCCTCTATCTCTCTCCTTATTGGCTAGGGTACAGTCTGTCCAGATGAGCTCCCTTCCAAAAATGTTATATCTAATGCAAAATATCCCAATACCCTTACAAGATAAAGAAACACGAGAATGGGATCGTTCAGTTAATAGATTTCTATGGATGAATAAGCGACCTAGAATAGCACTAGGCAAACTCCAGTGCTCTAAGGATAGGGGAGGCCTGGCTCTCCCTTGTACCTATAATTATTGGCTAGCGGCCCTACTCACACATATAATGTCCTGGTTTCTCCCCCAGACACAATCCCCACCTTGGCTCATGGTAGAGAGGAAGATGGCAGATTGCCCATTAAATTACTCTCTAGTGTTTCAACCCCATAATAACACTCCGCTGGGTAGTGGATCCAGTTTCACTAAGGGACTTCTCCAATGCTGGACTAGGTTTTTGACTCAACCGGCTAATAAGTTTCTCTCGACCTGGATAAGTATTCCTGAAGAGGATCCGCATTGGCCTCCGGCACAACTAGATATAACATTTCGTAACTGGACACGCCAGGGCCTGAAACACCCCTGCCAATTTTATGCTGGGGATGTTTTTAAATCATTCGAACAACTTAGGCAGGAGTTCTCCCTGAATCAGAGGGATTTCTTTTGATTCCTACAGATCCGCCACTTTCTGGAATCCAGAATTGGGTTAGATATCACTGACCACCCCATTCCTCCATTGTGCCCCTTATTAATTCAGTTGGAGAGAGAGAGGGAGGATGAAGCCACCTACTATCTTGCTTTTATAAGGCCATATGGGAAACCCCTTCCCATATCATGGACTTGGTTCAATTACACTGGTAAGCCGAACTCCAGGTCGGCCTATCTCAGGAAGACTGGGTCTGCATCTGGCAAAGACAACACAAGATATCCAACTCTTACATCTGGAGGGAGTTTTCTTGGAAGGTGGTCTCCAGATTTTTTCGCACACCCCAGATCACCGCCAAGTACATGGAGTGAAGGGATTCCAGTTGTTGGAGACATTGTGGATGTGACATGGCCACCCATGCACATATATTCTGGTTGTGCCCGGTGTTAACAGTCTACTGGGTGGGGATAGAAAATAGGATCCTGGACCTCTTTCCAGGCCTAGGTGCACTTTTTCTGGATGTAGGGATTCTCTTACATTACCCACGTCATTTTAAAGATTCACACCAAATATACCTCCTCAATATTCTTCTAAGCACTGGAAAAAAATGTATTACATGACTATGGTTGTGCCCAGATTCCCCCACTATAACAGTATGGGAAGATACTGTATATGATATATACAAGCTGGAACACATGACAGCTAGACTTCAAAACAGAGTACCAGAGCTGATGAACCGCTGGAATAAATGGTTCATGTGCATTGCACAAACTTGTCCAGACCAACCCCCCTAAAGCTTTCTCCCCCCAAATAGCCAGTTCTTTCATGCAGTTCAGTGGATGACCGGCCAGCCCAGAGACCTCTTCCCCCTGGAGAGCAATCTCTAGAGCCCTCTATGGATGGGACCTGAATTGGTTAGTTAGTTGGTGTGGGGGTTGTGGTCCCTCGACTTCCCCTTAATTTCCATCCCTGCGTTTTAATTCTTTAACAGTCTACTGCCACAGTGCATGTATTATAATAGAGTAATTCTGTTAATCTTTCTTTATATAAATGTGGCAGTTGACACAAATACATGGATTTTCCTTCTGTAGATAAATTTTAGTTTATGTGATACTTTAGTTGGCAACAACTATGATGATAAATTCTATTTCAACAAGATGTGTAACAAAATTTTTACGTAATTCTGCTCTGTGTGTCCTAAGTTAAAAAAAAGAAAAAACTATAGTAAATAAAAAGTTTGAAAAAAAAACCAAAAAACTTGGTGGTCTGACTTAACCAAAGATCTAACAATTATTTTGGGGAAGAATATTCCTTGCTCTCCAACAGCTCTCATCTTGAACTTATATGACACACTAAATCTCTCCCAATCACAAGAGAAAGTCTTTACTCAAGGTTCACTTGCATTAAAAAGGGTGATATTAAAAAACTGAAATGTACAAAGCCTACCACCTTCTATAGAAGTGAAAAAAGAATGGTGGTACACATTTAGAGATACCTTAATGTGCAAGAAATTAGGTTACATTATAGAAGACTTAGACAATTTTGATGTTGATGCTTGCGCAATGGTGATCGCCTGGTTAAATAAAGACTTTGATTGATTGATCTTTGATGAAATTGTAAAAGCCTTCATCGTTTAGTTAATTATTCAGTTTTGTTAGGACTGAATGAAATTAAGAACTAAGTTGTATGTTTTTCAACCATTATATTACAACCAGAATTGTTTTTATGGATGTATTTACCTGTACTAGAGGGGTTAGACCCCTTAAAGAACACCCATTTTATAATATTGCTTGTAATTATTCAATCGCTTAAAAAGAAAACTAATACAAAATATATTAGAAAAAAAATCACTGCCTTGACTGGTAAAGAGCAGGTGGGTTTCATTTCAGGTGGAACTGGTACGGAAAACATCAGAAGATTATTAAATGTGATATGGGCCTTTTGGTGGTGGGGCAGCAAACCATTATGCTTTCCATAAACTTTACTAAGGCCTTTGACTCCTTGGAGTGGGGACTTTCTTTTTGAAGTTCTAACAACCCATAATTTAGGAAATATCTTTCCCTCGTACATTAACTTCTATAAAACTTCACTAAAGCAGAAGTCCTTACAAATTGCTTTATTTCACCACCTTTTAGCTTATTTAGGGAGATAAGGCTAAGATACCCTCTCTCCCCGTACTTATTCATCCTGGCTAGAGAAACTTTAATCAATGCTATCAATACCACTACTGCAATCAAAAGAGTCAAAATAGGCAAATCCAAAAAGGGGGTTACTAGTGGGGTACCGCAGGGTTCAGTACTGGGACTGGTCCTCTTTAATGTATTTATAGGTGACATTGCAGAGGGGCTGGAAGGAAAAGTATTCCTCTTTGCAGACGACACAAAGATCTGCAACAGGGTTGATACACGAGGGGGGTGGAAAGGATGAGAAGGGACTTGGTAAGGTTGGAGGAATGGTCAAGAGTCTGGCAGTTTAGATTTAATGCAAAGAAGTGCAGAGTAATGCACCTGGGAAACAAAAACCTAGGGGCAGAGTACACAATTGAGGGGGCTACTAACAACAACAAAAATGGAAAGGGACCTGGGGGGTAGTTATATCAGATGACCTAAAGGTAGGCAAACAATGTGAGAAGGCAGTAAGGAGGGCTGGGAGGATACTGGGATGCATAGGGAGAGGCATCACCAGTAGGACACATGAAGTTGTTATTCCTCTGTACAGACAGCTGGCGAGACCCCATCTGGAGTATTGCATGGAGTTCTGGAGACCCCATCTCCACAAGGACATAGACAGGATGGAGGCAGTCCAGAGGAGGGCAACTAAAATGATGCAGGGTCTGCACCAGAAGCCATACGAAGAGAGACTGAAGGAGCTTAATATGTACACCCTCAAGAAAAGGAGGGGGGGGACATGACAGAAACTTTCAAGTACCTCAAGGGAATCAACAAAGTCCAAGAGGGTAGCATCCTTCAGAAAAAGAGATGTGCAAGTGTCAGTGGCTCAGTAGGTAGCACACTCGCTTCTGAGGCTGGGAGATTAGAGGGCTGTGGGTTCAGTTCCCACATCTGGCACTTGGGCTAATATCCCAATACTGACACTGTAGTGCAGCATGAGGGAGGTGCTGCACTTCTGAGGTGCTGTCTTCCGGATGAGACATTAAACCGAGGTCCCATCTGCCTGGATTGGTGGTAGTTCAGGTGAATGCTAAGGATCCCATGGCACTTATCGAAAAAAAGTAGGGGAATTTTATTTAGAAAGTTGGGCTTCATTATAAAAATTAAACAACATTCTATACAAAGCATGAACTAATGTCATGAAACAAAACAGACAAATAATAACAGATGCAGGACATCAACAATCTGTAAATGAAAAGGTACAATTTTGCCACAATAGTTGAAAACGAGAACCTGAAGAGGTTCAGAAATCACGCAATTTAACTAAACCCAAAGCATGACAGATATTACTAATTATTTCTTGTTTAGCTATCACTTTTTGATGTAAAACTAACATACATCTAGCTTGCCATATGTAATATCTAATAACAACAAAAATAATATACAAAGTATCAATATGATATTTAGTGTTTAAAATATCATTAGCACAAAACATAATCTGATCATATGTTAACTGATGAAATAAAGATTCAGACCATAAATCAGCTAAACTGGACCATAGTTCTCCAGAAAATGGGCAGTCAAGAAACAAATGTTGTTGAGTTTCCAAAACTTTGTTGCAAAACTCTCTGGGGCAAAAACGAGCATTTAAAGCTTTATGCTTATGGTTACTTTTAACTCCCAACCTTCCGTAATTACTTAACCACACCATATCCCAAACATACGAGGGTAGACGTGGATTGCAAAGCTGTTGGAGAATCCAAGAAAAACGATTTAAAGGGCAGCTAGGAAAAATAACAGCTTCCTGAGCCTCACCCCTCCAGATCTTATCATAAATCATTTTCCTAGATAAAATACAAAAATCTTGTGGGGAGAAACCCCAAGATATGGCCATTTTATATCCTTCTTTTCTGAAGACTGGAATGGCTAAGGAACGGGAAATAAATTTTTTTTGTTCAGGGTTCCAATTAACTAAGCAGGACGAAAACCATAACATGAAGTATGGTTTCCAAATAGCTTCCCCGGGTTTTATAGCCTTACTAAAATTGTAACTAAAGAATAAACTATAAAAAAAGGTGATAGGATGGATCATGTTTACCCCACCCTCTTGAATAGGTCTATACATGAAATTTCGTTTAATTGGGTTGAGCCGAGACCCCCAAAACCCCTGAAAAAACACCCCATATAATTTGGTAAAAAGCACAAGAGGAGGTGGAAATACATAACTAAGATACAAAAAATATTGGAATAACTAAGTTATTGAGCAGGACTACTCTCTTTTTCTTCCCAATCAAAGCAGATTTCCATCTAGCAATCAGACCCTCAGCCTTTTTTAAGGCAATAAGCCAGTTATAAGATGGCATGTCACCTGACCCCAAAAAAATCCCTAAATATTTAAAAGACTCAATTTTAATAGGAATCCCCGCATAAGTGCCATTTATCGGGAGAGAGGTGTGACCTAGTGGTATACCCACACTTTTATCAAAATAAATTTTTGAACCAGAAACTGACGAAAAGGTCCGAAGGACCTGAACCAGGGCTTCTTCCTTAGAATTTTTGTCTACAACCATAACCAAATCATCAGCATAAGCTAACAATTTGATCGTAGGTAAAGAGGGAATTCCCTTCAATCCTACAATATGAGGGCAAAGCAGTATAGCCCGTATCAAAGTGTCTATATAAAAGTCATATAGAATCGGGCTTAAGGGGCATCCCTGCCCGACCCCACGAACAAGTAGAACTGGATTCCCTAACCAACCATTAACATTAGGGATAATAAGGGCATCCTTATATAAAGTCTGAATCCAGAAAAGGAACTTGACTGGAAATCCAAAACCTCGAAAAACAGAGAATAAAAATTCATGAAGGACTCTGTCAAAGGCTTTTTCTTGATCTATACCCAGGACCCATCCAGACACAATTTTCCTATCCCCCAGCACAAATAATTCACGAGTAGGACTAAATTATCGTGTTGGTACCTGCCTGAATACCACATGTCTGAAAGGGACTTAAATGAAATGCAACTTTAAGCAATCTAGTTAGCAGAATTTTAGCTAATATTTTATAATCTACATTTAATAGACTAAGTGGTCTCCAATTATTTAAATCAGTAGCATCACCCTTTTTAAAAATCAAGATTAGAAGAGCTTCCTTCATTGTTTTGGGCAAAACACCAGAGGTCAATATCTCATTGTATAACAAAGTTAAGGCCGGAGCCAAATTAGACGAAAAGGTTTTAAAAAATCTCGCAGTAAGGCCATCAGACCCAGGAGCGGATTGTGAACACAGTTTATCAATAGCCTGTATAACTTCAACTTTTGTAATATCAGCCTGCAACATCTCCTGCTCTTGACAGGAGAGTTGAGGGAGATGCAAAGACTCCAAAAAAGTCTTGGCAGACTCACATTCTGGCTTACTACCCAACATGCTAAAAACATGCTGTTCAACAATTTTAACCAGAGATTCAGGTGTGGTAACCAAATTACCAGAGGGAGACCTCAGACACTGAATTAACTTGGAATTTACACAAATTTTACATGCCTTAAATGGATCTAATCCCCCTTTATCTGTTTTAGTTCCAAATCTAGCTTCTTGCCCTAATGAACTAGCCCTATCATATTGCAATTTCCTCATCTGAGCACAGATAACAGCAATTTGATTGCTATAATCATGTCGAGTGGTATCAGCTAGAGAAATCAAATGCTGTAATTGCTGCCTTAGGATAGATACTCAAATATTTCTTATTTTGAGAAGCAGCAGCTCTTTTCTGAAAATCTGTTTCCCATCGAGATTTTGAATCTTCCCACCAGGCAGCAACTGTATCATAGAAATCCACAACTGATAACCTAGCTGCCCATTCTTTGTGCCACAATTTCACATTTGAGGGATCCTCCAAAAGGGAGTCATTAAAACGCCAACGTTTTTTTTTTACAACGTGGAGCCGACTCCCAAGAAAAGGATGCACACAGGGCAGCATGATCTGAAAACTCTACCCCGACAGTGTGGCAAGAATGAATATGTAAAATTTTGGACAAAAACAAAAAGTCTATGCGAGTTTGCAAGGGTCCTTTAAAAAATGTAAAACCTCCTTTAGCATGACAAGACCTATAGGCATCTATAAGCTGAGCTGTGGTTACAATATCCTTCAAGGTAACAGAATCACAAAACATTTTGGAAGTTTTTAACCCTCTGTCCTCTTGTTGCAAACCACAATTAAAATCACCTACCCAAAGGAGTAATCTAGAAGTATGCAAAAAGGGTCTAACTAAATTAAAAAGAGAGACCCTTTGAGCTTTAGATTGTGGGGCATAAACCACAATAAGACAAAAACGCTCCAGAAAATACGTAAAATCTAACAATAATGCTCTCCCTGGTGAAATATCCACTAGTCTAGAGACATGAAAATCAGGATTTGAAAATAAAATACCAATGCCATCACAAGTATCGGGGCCTGATGACCAAAAAGTAGGCCCACTAGTCCAGGCCTTTGAAGCCTGTTGTAACTCTTTATGGGTTTTAAGCCTGGTATCCACTAAACAGACAATATCACACTTAAAATCTTTGATTGTCAAAAAAAACATACCCTAATTTCTTTTGACCTTTGATACTATTTACATTAAGGGAACAAATAGACAAAAAGGCCATTTAAGTGCCAATGGGAGATTTACTCCTTTGACTTTGTCGGGTTCGTTTGGCTATAGGATCCAAATCTGTACTACCTTCTGCATCAGGACAGGACCGAATGGAGGAGGTGTCTGTATCATCCCCTCCAGAGTCTTTATCAGAGAGATCAGTGGCTAGTAAGGCAAATTTATTAGTAGACTGCCAGGTACGAGCTACCGTGTCCTTACCTCGACTGACTACTGCCTGACCTTTCCTAGTCCTCTTATGAGTAATCTGAGTAAATCCAGAGGAATCTAAATCAGAAGCTAGTTGTAAGGGGGGGAGGAGGGGGCATCTCAATATCTGGCCTATTACTTACAGCAAACTGTAATGGAGTATCCGGAACAGTAGGAGGAACTCCTTCTGCAAGGGTAACTATTTCAGAGCGCAAAACAGGAATCTCATGACTCGGCTCTAAAGGTTCATTTTGTACTACAGCTATTGCATCTTTTTTCAAATCTCGAGCAGCAGATTTTTTTGCTTGCATTTGCTGTGCTATTGTAATTAGGCCATCATGTGAGGGACAGTCATCTCTATTATGGGATGCCCACGGACAACGACCATAAGCATGGCCGATGCCATCACATAAATTACATTTAAAAGGGTTAGAGCAGGCACTCGAAGAGTGGCCAAATTCAAAACAATGGCTACACTTCATAGTGTCACAGGCAGAACTTGGGTGAATACGTGAACCGCACTTAAAGCATGATTTAGGTTGACCAGCATAATAAATAAGCCCTTTGTCTTTACCTAAATAAAAAAAAACTAGGTAGATGTTTAGGTCCAGTATTGGTTGAAAACAATTTAACTCTGACTCTCCAGCTACCGTCCCAAATTTGTTCGCTATCTAACATGGGAGTGGGCCTATTGAGCACCTCACACCTTTTATTCAACCAAAATAGAATGTCCTCCACATGAACCCTTCATTCTTAAAAATAATTGTAATATTCCTAACAGCAGGTTTAGTCAATGGATAGCCTGAAAAGGTGACCAACTAGGAGAAGTCTGAAGTGTCGCAGACTGAGCCCAAAATCTATCTAAACCAGAGACCTGTTTGAAGCTAATATCATAATTGAATTACCGATACCAATTAAGGCAAAATTTCAAGAAAAGAATTTCATCAACCCTTTAAGCAGTGTTTTGGCAAAATATACCGGTCCGGGGTTCCTCTAACCCACCCTTATAAAGTAAGCGAACTGCATTTCGCCTGGGAGCCGGTTCTCCTTTGGAATTAAATAAGTCAGCCAGTTTAAAACCAACTGGATGATCTAAGTGGGCTTTAACAGGGTCTTTCAAGACTGGGTTAGGTGTAGAGTTTAAAGGAGTCGTGGATCCAAGAGGCAAAACAGTTGTTATGTCATTTTGTAACAAACTAACAGCATTATGAACTATAGGTAACATGGGTGTAAAGGAAGATTCCCCCCCATTAAGAACAGTACATGAGTCATTAGCAGTAGTATTCAAATGTTCACAATCTAAATCCACACCCCGGGGTTCGTTGGAGCTCAAAGAAGTGTCAGATGGAACAGCAGTAGCTGCCTTTTGCAACATTTTTAAATAAGAGGGGTCTTGGGAGTCCGGAGTCCAAACACCCCCTTCCCCTTTCTCCCAACCGGTGCTTTCTAAAGCGTTATCCGGTGACCAAGATGTCTTAGTGTCACTAAAAGAAGCTGGGTTCTTAGATGAAGCCTTTGTCCCTTTAGGCAAAACCCCACCTCACTTACTCCACCCGGGGCTTTTGGTAGCCGAAAAGAAAAATACCTCCGAATCCTTATTCTGCTGCACTGTCATCTCTGATTGATGTTTGGAAGATTTGCCCGCTTTCTTTCCAGAGCTTTGCTTCATTTTGCCCAGTAAAGGTTGTTTCAGTTCCAAAACCGGTGTAGGCTGTAGGCACACCAAAGCGCACTTCGGAAAACTGCCAGCCTCCTGTGCTACGACCGCTAATGCGGAAGTGCATGCAGAGTTCGTCGGACCATCAGCGTCAGTGAGGGGCTTTCCTCTTACGGCGTCGCACTGAAAGTCAGACTCCTTAGCTGTCTGATCTAATGCCGCAATTCTGGAGTCTAACTGCTGCATCTGCACCAGTAAAGTCGAACGCTGTTCTTCCAAGGTGGAATGCAAAGAACCATCAACAAAAGACCGTAAACACCTTGTTAGTAATTTCAGGCTAGTCATCCATAGCAGAAACCTCAATAATAGTAGCAGCACTTTGTTCAGCAACAACTAGTTCCTCATCAACGGCCTCTGGAGTAACAAGCACAGGAGAGGAGGCCCACTACCCTGTACTTCCGACGTCCATCTCTTCCGAGGGTTCATGCACACTGGCCATCTTGCAGCCAGCAGCAAAGGCTCCTCCTACAGAGAGTAGGGGAATTTCCCCGGTGTCCTGGCCAAATTTCTCCCATTCACTAAAAAAAAATACCACCAACAGCTTAATCTGGTTCAATTTCAGTTGCTTATAGAAACACAGAAACATAGACTTTGATGACAGATAAGGACCGCTTGGCCCACCTAGTCTGCCCATTTCCCTACCTACAGGATAAGCTGCAAATCCTAGTTAACCAACAGCCTATTTCTTCCTACTCCCCACAAGAATTGCCTTATGTCTGTCCCATGCATTCTTGAATTCTCCCAGTTTTAGACCCCACAACCTCCTCAGGAAGTTTGTTCCATGCATCCACCACACTCTCTGTGAAAAAATACTTCCTCACATTGTCCCCGAGCCATCCCTCCTCTATCTTTAAATTGTGTCCCCTTGTTCTTGAACATCTCTTTCTTTGAAAGATGCTACCCTCTTGGACTTTGTTGATTCCACTGAGGTACTTAAACGTTTCTATCATGTCTGCCCTCTCCCTCCTTTCCTCAAGGGAATACATATTAAGCTCCTTTAGTCTCTCCTTGTATGGCTTCTCTTGCAGACCCTTCACCATTTTAGTTGCCCTCCTCTGGACTGCCTCCATCCTGTCTATGTCCTTGCGAAGATGGGGTCTCCAGAACTGAACACAGTACTCCAGATGGGGTCTCACCAACTGTCTGTACAGACGGACAACAACTTCCTGTTTTCTGCTGGTGATGCCTCTCCCTATGCATCCCAGTATCCCCCCAGCCCTCCCTACTACCTTCTCACATTGCTTGCCAACCTTAAGGTCATCTGCTATGATTACCCCCAGGTCCCTTTCCATTTTTGTTGTTGTTACTACCCCCCCATTGTGTAATCTTCCCCTGGATTTTGTTCCCAGGTGCATTATTTTGCACTTCTTTGCACTGAATCCAAGCTGCCATACTTCTGACCATTTCTCCAACCTTGCCAAGTCCGTTCTCATCCTTTCCATGCCTCCTTGTGTAGCAACCCTGTTGCAGATCTTTGTGTCATCTGCAAAGTGGCACACTTTTCCTTCCAGTCCCTCTGCAATGTCACTTATAAAGACATTAAAAAGGACTGGACCCAGTACTGAACCCTTCGGTACCCCATTAGTAACACCCCTTTCTTCAGAGTGGACTCCATTTACAATTACCTTCTGTATCCTGTTGTCCAGCCAATGTTTTACCCAGGCTACCACCCTGAGATCCTCTCCCAGGCTGGTTAATTTGATTGTAACCCCTAGATGGCGCTATCCCAGGGGCTACTACCCCTGCCTGATTTGCCACCAACAGGTTGAGGGGCCTGGATCCAATGGCGGGTGCCTCCACCCAGAGGTCAGGGTTTGCAATAGTTAAACTAACTTGGTCACAGCCCTCTGGGACACTGCAACCCCCTTTCTTCCCACTAGTGGCCCACACAATATATCAGAATTACCTTCACAGTATACACTTACCCCCAGGTCTGGTTCCGCACTGGGACCTCCTGTGAAATGAGATACAGTGCAACAATCACAGTACAGTACTTTAACATAGACAAATACCTCAGGCAGTATAACTTTACTGAAACAAGCAGCTCTGATTTATTTGGGGATATAACAAGACAGGGGAAATCAGGTTAATTAGCTTATCACTCTAATAATTATTTATGGCTCTGTGCACAGGCCTATCCCTATCAGTTACTGTCCCTGGGCACCCAAGCCCTAGTGGCTAGTCCAAACCGTGGCAGCTGGTAGGGGCCTTCTCACAGAGAAAAGGAGAATTAAACAGTCAGCAGTACAGTAATTTCATTTGGATTTAATGTGGCAATTCAACAGGGAGCGACCCTGAATTAGTACTCACGACCTCCAAATAAGATAGGGTCCTTCAATGTCAGCAGGGCTCACTTGAGGTACACAAACCTCTTCACACATCCATATAAAAGAAGCACTATACCAGGCAGGCTGCATCTGTGTCCCGATCGCAATTACTGCACAATACCGGGAGAACACACAGCAGATTCAGTTCCTGACAGACCAAGGTGTAATTTTTCAGCAATTCCTCCAGTCTTCTACAGGGTGAGCCTGGTTTCTACTCTTCAGAGATCCTTTGATTCTTTTCACAGGACGGATTCAGTCCTAACAAAGCAGTTACACAAGTTGTAGACCGGAACTCTGGGCCTTGCACACGTTTTTGACTGAAACTGTGCACTGAAGGAGCACAGGGTTTTTTTCCCTTCACTTTCAGATCTCAAACTGAAACTCCCAACAGACAAAAACCGGGCACTTCCTTTGAGTTCCTCCCAGTTCTTGACTGGATTGGCTGTCACTCTGACAGACTGCTGCTGTTGGTCCAAAAGGCACTGAAGTCTAAACTACATCTCCCAGAGTCACTGCCCATACAATCCTCTTGTGGCTGGCTCAGATTATGAGTCCAAGGCACCATTTTAGAGCTAGCTTACCCCACACTGATTGGTCCAGTTCAGCAGTTCAAAACTAGAATGGGGAACTAGACAGACACTGTTCTGACTGCAAAGAAAGCAGGTTAGACAAACTGTAATTTCATTATCACTCTAAATAATTTCTGGCAAACAGTTACATCTTTCAGATAGGTTCCCTTTGCACTCCTAGTGACTGCAAAATGGAGTGAATTGGCAGCAGTTCGAGTGGTACTCAAACAGAGAAACACACAGTCCCCCATACAAACTAATTATGTCTGCAAGCAGACAGCTCTTAAAGACAGTACCAGAGGTTCTAAAAACACTCACTGATAAATGGCTTAAACGCCAAACACCATTCAGGCTTGGAGCATTCAAGCAAGCTCCTGAAGTCTTTTGGGAACCCCATTTGCAGGGGGTTACACCTTCCTGGCCTGGGAAAAGCTTGGCGTCAGCGTCAAGCAAGTACTCATAGTTTCATACTGCCACCTATACATTTGCATTAGGCTCACACATGTAATCATTCAGTCAATACATCATTTTACCAAGAACCATTTCTGAAACATTGCAGTCGTCACTCTTTACACAGTATAACACACACATTGTACCATAACTCAAGTTATTACCTCTTGTACATGAAACCTGAAGAGGGGACCCTTCCCATCAGTTACCTTGGGCTGGACGGGCAAGGGCACCATACTTAGAGGGCAACACAAGTAACTTGGAGTTAGCACTAACGCTCAGTTTGGGCAATGAGCTCGGGGACACATACACTCCTTTATGGACAACATTGAGAGGCAGGTCCACTGGCGGGCCAGGAATCATAACTGAGGTGCACCACAGGCTTTACAGCTCGACCAGTCTTTCTGGGGGAGCTGTTACAGTCTCTGCACTCTGAGCCTCATTTTCAGCATTGTTCTCACTTGTCAGGGAGTCTCCATGGGGTAGAGAGGCTAGAACTTGGGGCACTTTCAGCTCCAGGAGTTACAGTTTCTGGAGTCCACAACATTTGGCTCGCATGGAGAGCTTTCAGACACTGGCAGTGGACTGTCAGGCACTCAAAATACTCTTCTTGTTCGGTGTATCCCAGTCTGCCCCAATCTATCATTTTCCCTCCCTGAAGCTCAAACAGTTCAACCATGCACAATGATTCCATTTCATCTGATCTGATGCTTTGCACTTCACTTTCTGGGAGCATTGGCTCCAGGGATGAAGCTGGGGGCATAGACAGTCCAGAAGGCCCAGCTTTGTCTCCAGTATTGACTAGGGATTGCCCCAAACAATTGACTCAGTTCGTAAGAAGGATAGTATTCAAAGTCACTCTCACTTTCTTCTGATATGGACTGACAGTCATGCTCAACTGGGACTTGTGCAGGAGACACTTTAACTCTGCTTCTGTGGTGCAGACTTCCTTGATCTTTTCTTAGCAGCAGCTCTAGTCACTGGTCCAGAGGGGGCATCTTCTGGGGGCTCAGACTCAATCAGGATTTGTCCAATGGGTGCAGGGTTCCTAGCATATCTAGCAAAGTGCGGTTGAAACGTTCAGGCTGTGGGTCCCCCTGGGGGTGGTAAGGAGTGGTTCTGGACTTTCGCACTCCCCACAGAGAAAGCATCTCTTTGATCAGACGACTCTCAAAGTCTCTCCCTTGATCAGAATGGATTCTTTGTGGAGCCCCATAGTGAACAAAAAGTTTTCAAGTACTTTGGCCACAGTGGATGCTTTCTGGTCTTTGGTGGGAAAGCTTGGGCATATCTCGTGAAATGGTCAGTGACCACCAGCACATTACTGATATTTCTTTGATCTGACTCCAAACTCAGAAAATCAATACAGACCAGCTCCATGGGTGCACTGGTGGTGATGTTAACAAGGGGCAGCCCTCTGGGGCAAAGCTTTCCTCTGTAAGCAGCGACCACAAGTTCAATGTGTTGCCCACATCAGCCCCCATCTTAGGCCAATAGAATCTGGATCTCACCAAGTCAAGTGTTCTGTCTATACCAAGGTGCCCCATGTGGTTGTGCAAGGACCTCAGTACTGAGTCTCGAGGGATGGGCAGCACTAGTTGTTGTTTGTCTACTTGTCCCCCTCTGTCTACTGTTTCTCTGTATAACAGTTTATTGATCAGTTTCAACTTAGGACCTTCTTTGTATAACAGTGCAGTTCTCAAATCAGTGGGCGTAATTTGGACACATTTTTCCTGCATAGAGGGCTTCTAAGCTGCTTTGATCATGGGATCATGGATTGAGCCGCCTTGAATACTGTCATTGTCCAGCTGAGGCAGTGCACCAATGTCTATGCAGAAAAGTGGCAATAAGCAGCAGGTATGCAATTCTCAGAGCTCCAGCAATCCACCATGCAGTCCATCGTCCGTGGACATTTGTTCCTCCCTGTCAAACTTCCGGCTAGAGTGCCGAATGTCAGGGTTCTGCCAATCGGACCCAATCATTCTGGGGAACAGGCCTCCGGAGAGAGCATCAGCATCTATGTGGTTCAGACCTGCTCGGTATTCGAGAGCATAGTCATATGTAGATAATGCAGAAAGCCACCTATGGCCAGTGGCATCCAACTTAGCTGAGGTCTGCACATAGTCAAAGATTATTGTCAGTTTTACTAGTATTTTAGCCCATACAAGTACTCATGGAATTGGTCAACAATAGCCCACTTCAAAGCTAGGAACTCTAACTTATGTACAGGATAGTTCTTTTTGGATGGGTCAGGCTTCTACCGGCAAGGCCACTGGGTCTCAGGCCATTCTCGTGTTTGGTACAACACAGCCCCCAACCCCTTGCAAGCTAGCATCAGTGTGCAGGACGAAGGTTTTCTTGGATCGGCATAGGCCAGCACTGGAGCATGGGTAAGTTGAATATGATCTCATGAAAAGCAGTCTCACAATCAGGAGTCCAGCGGACCCCAAATACTTCACTCGGATGAAAATACACTCTTTCAGTCTTGAGGGACGCTGACTTTGGTATTTTTTTGGGTTGGGGATACCCTTGAGTAAGGTTAAGTAAAGGGCGGATCACTCTTGAATAGTCCTTGATGAAGCGCCGATAATAACCACAGAATCCCAGGAATCTTTGCAGTTCTTTTAGATTTTGGGCTGTGGCCAGGTGGTCAAGGCTCAACTTTACTTGGGTCGGTCTCTATTCCTACGTTGGATACTATGTGTCCCACATACTTTACTGATGTTTGAAAGAATTGACACTTATCAATGGACAGTTTAAGGCCAAAGTCCTCCAGTCGGTCCAATACCTTAAATAATCTGCTCTCATGTTCCTCCCAGTGAGCTGCCAAACACAATGACATCATCTAGGTATACCAGGCACTTAGTAAGTTCATGTCCCCCACTGCACGCCCATCAATCGTTGAAAAGTGGCTGGGGCACCTGAAATCCTTGAGGCATCCTCATGAATTCATAGAAATCAGCCGGACAGATAAGGCCGTCTTCTCCACGGTCTCTAGAGCCATCGATCTGGTAGTACCCACTGCGGAGATCCAGCACAGAGAACCACTTGTCTCGCTTAGGCAGTCCAAAGCATCCTGAATGCGGGCATTGTGTACTGATCAGGGATAGTCCGTGGGTTTAAGGTGCGATAATCCACACACATCCTTACTGTTCCATTCTTTTTCCTCACTACAACAATGGGGAAGCATAAGGGCTTCTGGATTCTTGTATTACACCAGCAGCTAACATCTCTTGTAGATGCCGTCTCACATCATCTATGTCAGCAGGTGCCAGGCGTCGAGACCTCTCACGGAATGGTCTTCGTCATGCAGCCGGATATTGTGCTCAGCTCCTTGCACGCATCCTATATCCCATTCTTTTAAAGAAAACACCTGGTCTCTCTGGGCAAGCTTCTCACTGATCCTCACTTTCCATTCAGCTGGCAGCGAAGTCGCCGAAATCAAACAAGTCAGGGCTACTCTGTCATTCTTCCTTGAACTCTTGCTGCTGGGTGGCACTGCAGTGTCTGCACAATGCACATTAGCCAGGATGCAACCTCTGTTTACTCGAATGTCTCTTCAGACACATTATGAACTTGGACCATTACCCTTCTGGCATAAGCATGGGCTCTAGCGGGCAAATACCCTAGGCTTGACCAGCAGTCCCTCTGGCAATTTTCCATCGCCTGGTGCATCCAACATTAATATTTTATTCTTAACATCCTTCTCTGATACGGACCTCTCCTGTAAGGTACACTGGGCATTTGGCGCCAGGATCAGAGACTCAGATCCTTCTTCCATACAATTCCGACCGGTTCCTCTGGTTCTGTTTTTTCAGCATCTCTCTGTGCCTCATAGGCCTTCTTATTCAAAGCCTGAACCTTAAAGCTCTACTAGTCTTTTGACCCCTGTTTTTCATAACACAACTGTGCCAGCCTTCCTAACATATGAGCATTTGTTCCAATCAATAAAGGGACACCATCATACCTAGTCCAGTGGGGGGACACACACTAAGGCTAAGGTCTCTACTTGTTCAGCCACTCCAGCTTCAATGGAGGTGGGAAAGACAGCCAATCGGATATACCCGGAATAGGGGTAGGCCTTCACTAACCCCCATACGATGCAGTCCTTCTAATGGTTGTAAGGGTACGCCTGACAAATGCTTCTGATACCAATCCTGGAACATAATTGTCACTTGGGAGCCACTGTCTAATACAGCTCTTGTGAGACACTCCATTCACCTTTACAGTGGTCTCCATGGAGGGACCCACTATTCTGGACCAGTCTGGAGAAGCGATGAGTAGAGGGGCCTGGGCAACTGACCTTGCCACAAAGGATGTGAATTAATTTTTGGTGCCCTCACTGGGATCATATCGTGCCTCTTAACCACTGATTTCTTCTCCGACGCCTCCTTGTAGCCTATATGCAAACTTTGTCAGTGTCTTTGGGACTGGCATTCCCTTTCATGTGCCTATCTTTCCACAATTATAGCAAAACATACTTTCTGGAGTTTGAGCTGGCCGAGCGCCACACACTGGGAGACCAGGCGGGGTATTACTAACTGGAAACCTGGGTGCCATCTCTGTCTGACATGATGGTGGAGACATCCTAGTCAGTTTCTCCACTTCCATGGTCAAGAATTGAGTTTGGAGCTGTTATCAGCAGAGATACATGGGTGGTACCCCCACCCCATAGCAGATGCAGTCGATATAGGTCAGGAGCCCGTATTGCAGGCGTGGTTTCATAGCGGGACTGTTTTTGAATTCCGATCTTCTCAACAGTTCAGCTTCCCATTGTGGCATATATCTTTTTCCTTGTCAGAGCACTCATTGACTGTCAACCTCTGCTGAACTTCACTTGATGGGTCACCCTCAGTCACTCGAATTCGTAGCCACAGCTGTTGGTGCAGGTACTGCCTCCGAGGTCGCCTTTTCTCAACTCCTCGAATTTCTCATTAGCCATCATAGGAGGTGTGGGGGATTCCAGTCGATTGCTTGTATGAATGCAAGCAACAGCAGTTCTGAGAAGGGGCAGACTTAAGGATTCTGTCCAGTCTGGTTCGGTCCAGTTCAATCGCTGGCAAACTACCCTTTCTGAGGCATTCTTGCAATAATTTTTCCAGCCGAGAGACATACACAGACAACAACTCCCTTGGTACTGTTGTGCATTTCTTACTCTCCACCATAGGTCCTCATCAGAATCTGGGCTCCCATACACATTCTCCACCTCAAGATAGGCCTGTAGTCGCTTCAGGGTTACTGGCCCGTTTAGCACGGATGGTAGCCAGGGCAGGACCTCGGAGGCTCTCACTAACCTCTTTTCTTTCCTTTCTCCGAGCATTGCCATTCTAGCACTTGGGGGCAACATAGTCTATCCAGGTCTCCAGTCATCCTCCCTTGGGGGTGGGGAGGTGCTAGAGAAGATCCTCAACCTTGTAAGAGTCGTGACTATGGCAGGTGCAGAAATAGGAGTCTGCATTGGTTCAGCCACCATTACGGCACTGGAGCAGGAGAGGGTGTTGGGAGGAACACCCCCAGGTGGCAAGAATAGTTTCTTCAAGTCCTCCACAGTTTTCCCCTCTCCTTGCAACCATTCAGCAGAATTTCTCTCAAAAGTTTCAGATAGATGGTGGGAGGCTGATGTCCCCGGGTCTTTACTGTCCTTAGTTATCACTCTCCAAGCAGTGAGGGCTCCCTCTGAGGTAATGGTCTGTGGCACTTTGGAGCTATCCATGGGATCCTTAAACTCTACTAGGGCCAGGAAGTGTGGGTGAGCAGATTAGCATGCCGACCCACCACCACCACAGGGTTTTGTAAACCTTCCACCTTGGAAAGTACTCCTGCACAGTGTCCGTTGACATTACCCAGGGGATGTCCAGGATAAGCATAGCATTTTGGGGGTCGATCTCCTCCCAGTACACCACTCCCACTAGCCGGTGCACAGCCACTTCTGTCGGGTACACATTTTTTCTTAACAGTGGTTCAGAATATGGCCACTAGAGGACACACAATCCCAGCGGTGAGCTTCCAGATGTAACCCCTAGATGGCGCTTGTCCCAGGGGCTACTACCCTGCCTGATTTGCCACCAACAGGTTGAGGGGCCTGGATCCAATGGTTGGTGCCTCACCCAGAGGTCAGGGTTTGCAATAGTTAAACTAGCTATTCACAGCCCTCTGGGATTTTTCAACCCCTTTCTTCCCACTAGTTGGCCCACACAATATATCAGAATTACCTTCACAGTATACACTTACCCCAGGTCTGGTTCCGACACTTGGACCTCTGTGAAATGAGATACAGTGCAACAATCACTGTACAGTACTTTAACATGAGACAAATACCTCAGGCAGTATAACTTTACTGAAACAAGCAGCTCTGATTTATTTAGGGGGATATAACAAGGACAGGGGAAATCAGGTTAATTAACATACTCTAATAATCTACCTATGGCTCTGTGCTGAGCCTATCCCTATCAGTTACTGTCACAATTTTTTAAGCCCTGTTAGCTAGTGGCCATTGTCGGGCAGCTGGTAGGGCCCTCTTTCACACAGAGAAAAGGAGAATTAAACAGTCAGCAGTACAGTAATTCTATTTGGATTAATGTGGCAGCAATTCAACAGGGAGCGGCCCTTGAATTAGTACTCACGACCTCCAAATAAGATAGGGTCCTTTCAATGTCAGCAGGGCTCACTTGAGGTACACAAACCTTTCACACATCCATATGTAAAGCACTATACCAGGCAGGCTTGTATCTGTATCGATCTGCAATTACTGCAATACCGGGAGAACACACAACAGATTCAGTTCCTGACAGACCAAGTGTAATTTTCAGCAATTCCTCCAGTCTTCTACAGGGTGAGCCTGGTTTCTACTCTTCAGAGATCCTTTGATTCTTTTCACAGGACGGATTCAGTCCCAATAAGTTGTTACACAAGTTGTAGACCGGAACTGGGCCTTGCACACGCTTTTTGACTGAAACTGTGCACTGAAGGAGCACAGGGTTTTTTTCTTCACTTTCAGATCTCAAACTGAACTCCCAACAGACAAAAACCGGGCGCTTCTTTTGAGTTCCTCCCAGTTCTTGACTGGATTGGCTGTCACTCACAATAGACTGCTGCTGTTGGTCCAAAAAGGCACTGAAGTCTGAAGCTACATCTCCCAGAGTCACTGCCCGTCTGCTCTCTTGTGGCTGGCTCAGATTATGAGTCCAAGGCACCATTTTAAAGCTAGCTTACCCCACTCCGATTGGTCCAGTTCAGCAGTTCAAAACTAGAATGGGAACTAGACAGACACTGTTCTGACTGCAAAAGCAGGTTAGACAAACTGTATTTCATTATCACCTAATAATTTCTGAAACAGTTACATCTTTCAGATGGGTTCCTTTGCACTCTAGTGACTGCAAAATGGATTGAATTGGCAGCAGTTAGAGTGGTACTCAAACAGAGAAACACACAGTCCCCCATACAAACTAATTATGTCTGCAAGCAGACAGCTCTTAAAGAGACAGTACCAGAGGTTCTAAAAACACTCACTGATAAATGGCTTAAACGCCAAACACCATTCAGGCTTGGAGCATTCAAGCAAGCTCCTGGAAGTCTTTTGGGAACCCCCATTTGCAGGGGGGTTACATGATTATTACTCTTTTGTGTGGGACTGTGTCAAATGCCTTGCTGAAGTCTAGGTAGGCCATGTCCACAGCCCCTACCTGGTCTACTACTTTGGTCACCCAGTCAAAGAAATCAATTAGATTTGTCTGACATGACCTTCCCACTGTGAACCCATGCTGCCTTGGGTCCTGTGCCCCATTGGCCTCTAGGTACTCAACAATTCTTTCCTTCAGAGGTGATTCCATCACTTTCCCTACCACAGAGGTCAAACTGACAGGTCGGTAGTTTCCTGCCTCTGTCTTGCTCCCACTTTTGTGAAGGGGAATCACATCCGCCTTCCTTCAGTTCTCAGGTACCACACCATCCTCCCATGATTTGTTAAAAAGGGTAGTCAGTGGTTTCACTAGTTCTCTCCTTAATTCTTTTAGAATTCTGGGGTGAATTCTGTCAGGCCCCATTGCTTTGTCCACCTTCAGTTTTAAGAGTTCTTTCAAAACTCTTTCTTCTGTGAAATGACTGGGATCGACAACTCTATCCAGAGTGCTTGTGTTAATTGGATTAGGCACCTTCATCTGTATCCCCCACCAGTCACCCCTGAAAAAGGGACTTCTAGGCCCAGTGGGCTTACCAGGTAAACAAAATTCAATAAATAAGTAATAAATAAGAACAAGTGGGCACAATTTGAAGATAGAATGGGGGCAACTCAGGGGCAATGTGAGGAAGTATTTTTTCATGGAGAGGGTGGTGAATGCATGGAACAACTTTCCAAAGGGGGGTTGTGGGGTCAAAAACAGTGGGGGAATTCAAGAATGCATGGGACAGACATAAAGTAATTCTTGAGGCGGTAAGAAGAAATAGGCTGTTGGTTAACTAGGATCTCCAGCTTATCCAATAGGTAGGGAAATGGGCAGACAAGGTGGGCCAAGTGGTCCTTATCTGCCGTCAAAATCTATGTTTCTATGTCTATATACTTTATGCATATGAAGATGATCCCTTATTAACACTAATAAGTCCTCCAGAATTAATAAAGAAACTCAAACGGGTACTAGGTAACTTTGCACACTTATCTGGTCTGGTTATAAATTGGGAACAGACTCAAGCATTATGCATTGCTGGAAACTGTACCCCTCAGTCCTTAACAAACTATCTCAGTGAAAACTGTTCGGCCAAAGAATCACTGACATATCTGGAGCTCAAAATTCCCAAAAGACTCTATACATTTAGAACTACTACCGAAAGAATTGGAATCAGACTTACTAAAATGCGGGAAACTTAATATGTCAGTTTGAGGGAAAATAAACACTGCACTGTAGGACAGCAAGACAGCTGCAAGGGACACTGCAGTCTGCAGTGTAGAGGATCAGAGTGGCCGCATTGGTGGCCAAGGAAGGAAGCCGACGGAAAAGACTTCTGCTTCAGTGGGCGGCGTGAAGTTCCAGAGCGGCCGGCTGAGGAAGTTGCCAAAGGAGAGTTTTTTTACTGCAGTCAGCAGCATGGATCTGGGAGCAGCTGGTGGCTGTAATTGGTGGTAAGGGGGTTCCTGATTGGCCACATTGGAGGCCAAGGAGGGTGGCCAGCTAATCAGGACAGGAGGCGCCAGTTTCAAGTGTGGCCAGGCTTTAAAAGCCAGGAAGCGGGCCGCACATCTCTGGCACTGCAGGAGAGCAAGACGGCTGCAAGGGGGGCCACAGTTGGTGGGGCAGAGATCCAGAGTGGCTGCACTGGTGGCCAGGGAAGGAAGCCGATGGGAAGGACTTTTGGTGCAGAAGCTCCAGAGTGGCCGCATTGGCAGCTGAGGAAGACACCGAAGGAGAGGTTTTCTGCCACAGTCAGCAGTGTGGATCTGGAAGCAGCTGGTAATTTTTCCCTGCCCACCTCCCCAGCCCCAAACTCAACCTCTATTAAATGCAGGGGTGAGGAGGAGCCTGCAACTAAGAGGCTTGGGGATTGGACAAGGGGTGGGAATTGGACAGGGCTTGGGGTTTGGACAAGGGGTGACTGTAAACCACTGAGATGATAAACCTCTCAAAAAACTTGGAGCACAACACTGGTGAAGCCTGCAGCAGGGAGGTCTCTGGATAGACCAGGGGGCCTGACTGATACTTGTGTAATAGGACTGTTATCACTTAAACTTTCCCATCACTCGGAAACTATCCCTGGTCTGCTCACTGGAACCAGAAGGTCTGACTGGAACTTTGCAACAGGGCTGTGTCACTTGAACTTTCTGGGACTTGTCATAGACTGGATTTGAATTGCTGCGAGGGGTGGTCCTGGGTTTTGTTGTGAATCTGGGCTAAATTCTGGGGGGCAACTGTGAAGGGATCATCTGTACGAGGGGCTGACTTGTTATGGGAGTGGATCTGCCTAAGCCCGGGGGTGACTGTTAGGGCAAATCCTCCTAAATGGCTTGAGTAGGGGTGATTCTGAGCCAATATCTGGGCCAACTGTTGTGTGGGCTACTCTCCACCAACAAGCTACATACAAGCTTGTTGCAACTAGATAGGGAACAAACTGAAGATTAGGGCGAATTGCATATCTTAGGAAATTGCACAACTAGGTGGGACCAAATGGCTGAAACAAGATGAGGGTGCTCAGGAGACATGGGTATGGGGGTGGGGAGATGGAAGGGCGGCAAACAGACACAGCTGTGGGGGCGGGTAGCTCCTAGGCAGAGGGGAGGATGGATGTAGGATGGAGGGGAGGCAGGCTGGTGGGATGCAGTGGCTGCGGGACTGCGATGGCCATGAATATGCTGTGGAGACTGGGGAACTGTCCTGTATGTGCCAGGTTAATGGAACTGGAGGCAGAGTTATGGAGACTTATGAGTTGGATAGATGGTCGAAGGGCATGGGGGCAGGGGTGGGGGGTGCACATGCAATGCTAACTGGAAGGGAGCTGAAGGGGTGGGGTGGGAGGTTGGAGGGCCAGCTGGAACCCCAGGAGGCCAGGCCAGGCCAGCCCAAGGGGAAAAGATGGAACGAAGGAACTAGGGGATTGGACAGTGTGGATGGTGAACATTAGCAGAGAGTGGGAGCCATTGGGAAACAGGGGAAAAGGGGTTCCAAGGACCACGGCAAGGGGGCAAACATCATAGGGAGGGGAAGCTGGTAAACACACTACTGGGACGATCCCAGTTTCAAACAGGTATTTACCCCGGCAGGATCCATGGAGGGCAGGAGTCATGGCAGGGACTCAGGAAAAATAGAGGGCGCAAGGGGTAGAGGCACAAGGGAGGAGGAGATGGATGGAAGTAAGGAGGGGGCAGGGCAGCAGGACTAGCAGAGGGTTCAGGGAAAGTCCAGAAAGGAGAGTTGGGGGTATGGAGTGCCAGGGAGGAGGGAGGAGGAAGGGATGTTGAGGAAGGAGGAAGGATCTCAGGCAAAAGGGGACCAGTCGGAGGTACGGGGGTGAAGGACAGTGCACCCGATGATGAAGGAGGAAATCTACTGGCACCGGAAGGGAAGATGGGGCAACAGGGAGAAAAGCAGGAGTTAGAGGGGACTACCAGCATCTCCAAGCCACCTAGGAGTTTGCAGGTGGGAGATCGGTGCATAGAGAGATGGAAGGAGGGTGTACGAGGGGCAGAGGAGGGGAGCAAGAAAAGTGAGAGGATGGACAAAGTGTGTGGTGGGGAAGAGTATCAGGACATAGGGACAGGAAGAGGAGCGACGAGGGCCAGGTAGGTAGTTCTGACACCAGTGCCTCGGGGAGGACAGCAGGGGTGCAGCAGGGGAAAGCAGGGGCAAAGTGCTTCTGATTGGAGATTCTATCCTAAAGGGAATCAAGTTGGGGGGGGCAGATGTAGTACGGTGTGGGTCAAGTGTATGCTGGGGATGACTGCACTGGAGGTAATCCACCACATCCCGTCATGGGGAAGGGACCAAGATAAAAATGTGCATCTGGTATTCCACCTGGGAACAAATGACCTGGAAGGCAACAGTCTCATGGAGGTACAGGTGAGATTTAGGGCTCTGGCTAGATTCTGCAGGGGGGCTAGGCTTTAAATATCTAGCCTTGTCAGAGGTGTTGCCAGTACCAAGGGCCAGCACAGACAGAAAGCTCAGGATAAAAGAGTTTAGTGATTGGCTGGAAAGATGGAGTAGGCAGAAGAGATACAGGATGTTGGGGGGCTGGGGGACAACTTTGGAGGACGAGAGCCTCTACGCTGCAGACAGGTTGCACCTCAGCAAGGATGGGTCATCCGTGCTGAAGTGCAGGCTGGGGGAATTGTTTGATAAGGAGTATAATTTAAACTGAAAAGGAGGGGGGGCTGGATTTGGAGCCATGCCAAACCACGGCAGACATGGGGGAAGGAAACATAGAAACATAGAATTGATGGCAGATAAGGACCGCTTGGCCCACCTAGTCTGCCCATTTTCCTACCTAACAGATAAGCTGCAGATCCTAGTTAACCAACAGCTTACTTCCTCCTACCCCCCACTAGGACTGCCTTATGTCTGTCCCATGCATTCTTGAATTCCCCCACTGTTCTTGACTCCACAACCTCCTCAGGGAGACTGTTCCATGCATCCACAACCCTCTCTGTGAAAAAATTCTTCCTCACATTACCTCTGAGCCATCCCCCTCTATCTTCAAATTGTGCCCCCTTGTTATTGCACATCTCTTTTTCTGAAAGATGCTACCCTCTTGGACTTTGTTGATTCCCTTGAGGTACTTGAAAGTTTCTATCATGTCCCTCTCCCTTCTTTCCTCAAGGGTATACATATTAAGCTCCCTTAGTCTTTCTTCGTATGTCTTCTGGTGCAGACCCTGCACCATGTTGGTTGTCCTCCTCTGGACAGCCTGCACTCTGTCTATGTCTTTGCGGAGATGAGGTCTCCAGAACTGCACACAATACTCCAGATGGGGTCTCACCAACTGTCTGTACAGAGGGATAACAACTTCCTGTTTTCTACTACGCTGGAATACAGCCGTAGGCACTGGGAGGACCGTGGGGGGAGTGGAGGAAGGGGAAAAATGGTGGAAGAGCTTAGTGGTCAAAGCTAGGAGTCTGGCAAACAAGATGGAGGAGTTAATAACCATCATTGCTCGCGATGGGCTGGACATTATAGCTGTCACAGAAACATGATGGATGGAATTTCACACGTGGGAGACAGCTATTCCTGGCTTCAGACTGATGATGAAGGACAGGAAAGAAAAGAAGGGGGAAGGGTGGTCTTATACATCAGGGAAGATGTGAAGGCGACAGAGGGGCAGGAGGGCAACGGGGAAACTGAATTACTATGGGTGACAATAATCAGAAGAAAAGGGGGATCCGTGAGACTGGCAGTGGTGTACAGCTCTCCCCACCCAAGGGGAAGAGCAGGATTGGAAGATGATGCAGGACATAGCGAGAATGGCCTTAAAAGCAGAAATGATACTGGTGGGTGACCTGAACCTCCCAGATGTCAACTGGACCATTAGAGAAGCAGCATCGAATAGAAACAGGGAAATTCTGGAAGTGCTGCAGGGGGTATTCCTTAATCAGTTAGTGAGAGAACCAACTAGGGGGAACAACCTACTGAATGTGGTCCTGACTAACGGGGAGAACGTAGAGGAGATGGTGGTAGGGGAGGAGCTGGGTAATGGCGACCACAGGTCTATTAGGTTTAGAGTGTGGGCGGGGGAAAGAGGAAGGCAGAACAAGTACAACAGTGCTGGACTTCAGGCGGGCAGACTTTAATAGGATTAGAAGGTTAGTGAGGGAAGCGATAGAGGGTATGGGGAAATGAATGAAGTAGAGGAACTATGGAGGGCTATTAGAGATAGGGTCAGAGAGGCCACACACACATGTGTAAGGGGGAAAGGAAGAAAGCAAGAAGCAGGAGGCTGCTGTGGTTCAACAGTGAGATTGCGAGGATGGTAGGGGGCAGACGGAGGGTGTTCAGGAAATACACGGGATCACAGAGGGAGGAAGACAAGGAGACCTACAGGGAAACAAGGAGGTTAACAAGGAGGGTGATTAAGGGGGCAAAGGCTGAAATGGAGGAACGTATAGCAAAGCAGGTCAAGGGGTAAGAAGACATTCTTCAAATAAGTGAGGGATAGGAGGAAGACTGGGCAAGGGATCACAAGGCCCTGAGGGGAGGGAGGGCAGTCGATAGAAGATGACTGCAAGAAAGCAATACTAAACTTGTTTAGTATTGCTTTCTTGCAGTCATCTTCTGCTCAAATTTCAGAAAGGGGGAGGGTAGGGGACTGGATTTGAGGATGGGGGTGGAGACGAGTCTCTTTAGCATAGAGAGAGTCAGGGAGAAACTGGGCAGGGTGAGGGTGGACAAGGCCATGGGATCAGATGGACTGCACCCAAGGATTATCTGGGAACTAAGAGAGGAGTTGGCTGCCCCACTGGCAAGGCTATTCAACCTGTCCTTGGACACAGGAAGGGTGCTGGAGGACTGGAGGAGTGCTACAGTCATGCCAATACACAAGGGGGGGAGCAGGGAAGCAAGGGAGCACTATCGTCCTGTCAGCCTCACTGCAGTGGTGGGGAAGGTCATGGAGGCACTTGTCAGAGAAAGGGTAACACAGTACCTGGAGGAGAACGGATTGCTAAAGAACAACCAGCATGGGTTCACTATGGGGAAATCCTGTCAGTCCAGTCTAATAGTTCTTTGACTGGGTGATCTGGGAAATAGATCAAGAGGGGGCTACGGACATGGCCTATCTGAACTTCAGCAAGGCCTTCGACACCGGTCCCCACAGAAGGTTGGTCAACAAACTGGGAAGCACAGGGGTGGGGGACAAGATAACTAGATGGATGGAAAACCGGTTAACAGGACCCAGTGCGTGGAAATTAATTGGGTGCACTCTAGGACGGGGCGAGTGACAAGTGGGGTGCCCCAGGGGTCAGTGTTGGGACCATTCCTCTTCAGTATCTATGTATCTACATATGCGACATAACGGACGGACTGGAGGGACGGGTGGCACTCTTTGCGGATGATGTGAAAATCTGCAATAGACTGGACACTAAAGTACGGGTGGAAGACATGAGACGGGACCTGAGGGCACTGGAGGAGTGGGTGGAGACCTGGCAGCTAAACTTCAACATTAAGAAGTGTGCTGTCATGCACCTGGGACACAAGAACCTGAGGGCAGCTTACAAAATTGGGGGGGGGAGATCAGGACATCGGAGCAGGAGAAGGACTTAGGTATAGTAGTCACCAGTGACCTTAAGGTGGGGAATCAGTTGCTAGGGCGGTGGGGAAGGCATATGGGATGCTGGCAAGTATAGGCAGGGGAATCATCAGCAGGAGGAGGGATGTCCTGGTGTCCCTGTACCAGGCTATGGTGAGACCACACCTGGAATATGGAGGCAGTTCTGGAGGTCTTACTTGTGCAAGGACATAGATCTGATCAAAAGGGTTCAGCAAACAGCGATCAAAATGGTGCGAGGGATGGAAGGCGCTGCATACCATATGAGCAGAGATGCAAAGAGCTGAGGCTGTACACACACTAGAGACCAGAATGGAGAGAGTGGACATGATAGAGACCTTCAAATTTGTTAAAGGGATACATAAGCTGGGCCCAGGGAGTTTATTCCAAATGAAAATGAACACCATGACAAGGGGGGGGCATGGCCTGAGACTACAGGGAGGACACTTCAGAGGGAACGTGAGAAGGCAGTTCTTTATGGAGAGGGTGGTGGATGCCTGGAACAGGCTTCTGGATGAGGTTGTGTGGGTGGAGACAATGATAGGATTTAAGAAGGCTTGGGACAGGCACAAAGGGTTACTGAGGAATGGGGTGGGTAACCAAGGAGGGAGGCGGGTGGTTTAGCGTGGGAAAAAGGGCAGACTGGATGGACCATGGGGTCCTTTTCTGCCGTCAAGTTCTATGATTAAAATAATGATGGCTCCAAAAAACAGGTTACTCACCTCCCCCCTCTGAGCCAGGGACCAGGTGTGAAAAGCCTACAAGGTATCCGGCACCCCCGAAGAGCACCAACACTACCACACGCTTCGAAATGCCTGTACAAGGCTTATCCAAAAGGCTAAAGCCAACTACTTCAAAGCCTCCTTCCACAATGACATAAATCACCTGGCTAAGTTTTGGAAGGCATTTCAATCGCTCTTCTCCCCTCCTGCCCAACTCCCCACCCCTGTCCTAGATGTAGGCAGCTCCACTGTCTCGGAACCCCATGCAGTGGCCTCTGTTTTCAACAGCTTTTTCACTAACAGGTCAGCCTCTCATCAACTCTCCCGCCTGCCCCACACCCTCCTGCGATCTCATCCCTACCCACCCAACCCCCACCTGGCCTTCTCCTTTTGCCTGGTTACCCCGTCCAAAGTACGCAACGCCCTGCTCACCCTCAGTCCCTCCAAGGGTAAATGCCCTTTGGGATTGGACTCCAAAATGCTCTACCTGTCAGCCCCTGCCATTGCCACCCCCCTGGCATCACTCTTCAACCTCTCTTTCTCTCTTGCCTCTATCCCTTCAGACTGGAAGCATGCCACAGTCATCCCCCTTCCTAACGAAGGTGACCCCTCCTCCCCTGGCAACTACTGCCCCATCTCCCTCCTCTCCACATTAGCCAAAATCCAGGAGCACCTAGTCCTCTCACAACTCTCCTCCTTCCTTGACTCCTCCTCTTTCTTCAAACTTTATCAGTCTGGACTTAGGAAATCTCATTCCACCGTTACTTCCCTCCTAAGACTCACTGATTCCATTCTTACTGGCATGGACAAAGGTCACATCACCTCTGGCATTTTTGTCTACCTAACAAAGGCATTCAACACTGTCTCTCACGCCCTTCTCCTGTCCAAGCTCTCTCGCACAGGGCTCTCCAGTGCAGTTACCAGCTGGTTCCAATCATACCTGGCAGGCAGGTTCCAATCAGTCACAATTGGCACTTCCACCTCCGACTCCCTCGTCACCACTGGAGTGCCTCAAGGCTCAGTCCTTGGCCCGATCCTGTTCTCCATCTTCCTTAACGACCTGTCCTTGGCCTGTCCACATACATCCATTCACATGTATATAGATGATACAGTACTGTATACATCAGGCCCATCTCCCTTGGAAGTGGCATCCAGACTCCAGCAGGACTTCAGTGATGTTCAGCTCTGGTTTCGCTCAAATAAACTTTTTCTCAATGCCAAGAAAACTGTCTTCTTAACCTTCAGCACAAGGCAGAGACTTTCCTGACTCTCCTCCATTCCTACCTTCCACACCTTAGATGGGACTTCCTTGGAGGCTTGTACCTCATTTAGATATCTCGGGGTATGGCTTGACCAGCACCTCGACTTTTCTGTACATATCGATGCCATCCACAAAAAACTTCACCCCAGGTTGGGCGTCTTATATCATAACCATGGCTGCATCCCTCTGCCAGCTCGCAAGACAATTGTACAGAAAATAATCCTCCCTATTTTTGACTACGAGGACATAGTCTACAGTGCCACCCTAAGTTCACCTTAGCCAGACTGGAGCCACTTTTCCACTCCTTCTGTCGTTTTGCTCTGGACTGTCCTCCCACCACTGTGGCCTCTACTGGTCTCTGGACCTCCCCTTGCTCCTGGATTGGCGTCAGTCCCATTGTGCTAGGCTAACGGTCAATTTCTGGGCTCCGTACTTGCCCTCTTACCTCACTTCAGCCCTAACAGCCCAACCCCCTCCTGCATACTCACTCAGGAATTTCGACTCCCGGCTACTGCATGTCCCACACATGGCCACCTCAGCAGGCCAGTCAGCCTTTACAGCTTGCATGCCAAAACTATGAAACTCCCTGCCTAAGGATATTCGGCACGCTACCCCCTCACAGCACCTCAACTTCCTCCTCAAAGAGCACTTCTTCTCCACCTGCACATGCAGTTTAAGTTCACGCTAGATCAAGGGCTTAGCTCTCTATTTGTGGTTACTTGTAGTGATGTATCATTGATCATAAGTTGTGAATTGCACAGTCTACCTATTTGTTACCTTAATGTTTCAGTATGTTTTGTATGTTTGCTCATTGTACAATATACTATATACTGTATGTATCCTCCCTTCCCCCCAACCCCAGGACGCATCTGGAATCGAGTGGTAGTCTGCTCAACATGCCTTCCTGGTAAAACTTTTAAATGAATAAAAGTAGTTCTAGTAGTGGTATATGGTGTTCATCCACACTTCAGGTAGTGTTCCTTTCCCCTTTAAGGCTTTCCGGAATGTCTTCAAGCTGTCTCCTCCCACCCACCCAGGTGATAACCACCTCAACACCACCCCATGATGTCAGATCTTGCCCACTGGAAGCAAAATCAGTGTGCCACTTGCCAGGGGAGGTCGGATGGGTCAGTGTGGATGAACACCACATACCACTCCTAGAACTACTGTTACAGGTAAATAACCTGTTTTTCTATGGACATGGGTATGGTGTTCTATCCACATTTCAGGCAGACTCCTAGCAGTTCTCCAGGAGGAGGGAGGTAAGGTGCACACCCCCTACTTAGGGAAATGAGATCAGTGAACTGAGGCCCCCAAACCAGCATCCCAGCGTGACTCAAGGTAGATGTGGTAGTGGGAAATGATGTGCTGACTTCCAGGAAGCAGCCCTGCAGATTTCCTGGATAGGGACATCCCTGGAAGTAGCCATAGAGGCAGCGATATGGCAGGTGGAATGAGTCCAAAGCCCTACGGGAGGCTCCCTACCCACCAACCTATAGCAGTGGTCAATGCATATACAATCCACCTGCTAGAGTCACGTGATGCCCTCGAGGGAGTAAGCAGCTCACTGTAGCAGCTCTGCCAGTAAATGCAAAAAAATTCCACTTTTCCACTCAAATAAAGAACTTTTAGTCGCTCCAATTTAAAAGAGAATACCGCAGGGTGTGACAGAACTAACTATTATGGAGCTGCAAAGAGACGAAACCTGAAGTGACACAGATGAAGAAAGTGAAAAGACAGCGGGAGGCCTGGAAGCAAAAAGGCCCTGTAGAAGCGAGTCTCCGGTAGAAATTCTAGAATCCTCGGCATCGGGACAATTACAGGAGGATGTCTCAGTGATCAAGTCCACATTATTCTCCCTCATCGCGGATTTTATAGAACGGAAATTATCCATAAATTACCTAATTACGAGGGTTACTGATGCAGAAACACGTATTTCCTCTATAGAGGACAAGATGGAAAAAGTCCAAACGGAAAACATAGCCCTAAAAAGAACGGTTAAAAAGATAGAAGATAAAGAGGATGACCTCAAAGGCAGGTCTAGACGCAATAATTTAGTGCTGTTGGGCCTCCCAGAAGGAGAAGAAGGCACAAACACAGTGAATTTTATTCAAAAGCTGTGCATTCGTGTAGCGGTCCATCCCCTAACAGCCCTACTTATGTGGTAGAATGGGCTCATAGGGCAATTAGGCCGAAACCTATGGCACAGCAGCTACCTCATCCTATTATTTTTAAGGTCCTAAACTATCTAGACAGGGACCGCATTTTGAAAGTGGCGAGAAGTGTAGAGAAGATAATCTGGGAAGGTAAGCAGTTACGTTTGGTCCCAGACCTCACTTACAAGGTGTGTCAAGAAAGGGCAGCATACAGAACAATCCAAGCCAAACTGTGGGCAGCAAAGATTAAGCACAAAATGCTGTTTCCAGCTCGGCTGGAAGTTATATTGCCTAATGGAAATCAGAGGTACGAATCGGCAGCGCAAGCCTTGGATGATTTAAAGTGGAGAGTTCCCGATCTATTTGGCAAGGAGGGGTGAGCGCTTCGTAGAGAACTCAAGATGAAACACAAGCCTACAGGGATCTAGCTGATCCTCTGGAGATGCCTCTATGCTTTGTTTTTCAATTTGCATGTCGTTCAGGGAAGTTAATAACTGTCTTGTGAGTTAATAAGACTGAATCTGAGAACTCATAGTATTTAATTTAGTTCAAAGTAGAAACGATGCTACATATTTAATTTTAGGAATTACTTGGCACTTAACTCAAACACGATATGTATAGACTCTATGCGCCCTCTAGTGTCGTATTCGGGTAGTCGGGCAACACAGGGTAACTCTGGAAGCTCGCTGACTTCAGTTTTCATTTGCATCTTAATCAAGAGATTCATTACGATGTCTATTTTCTGGATCTGTGTAGAAGCAAATTTCATAGATGGGCAAACTCCAACGTTATGTTAATGGGATTGGGGCATGATCGCAAGGCATTGAATTACAATGTATAGTTTTACGATACAATCTGAGTTAGAGTTTCAGCTAGAAGTAGATATATAGAGAGGGGAACTATCTTGGTGTTAGACATGAAAAATCAGATGAGTGCAACAAGAGTGCAACAAGATGTATAAAAGTATTCATATATACATTTAGGGTGATCTCAATTCAGGATTATATAGGGGACTACCCTCCAGTTTTCTTTTGACAGTATGGGGGCATCATGGTAAAGGTTTTAATAATTTAACAAGTGGTGGAAAGGAATACCTCATGTTGTTTCCTTCTCTTGGCAGTTTGCATGATGTTGCGGAGTGGCTCCCAGAGGGCATGGCGGCCAAAATGTTTAGGAGCAGGTGCTTGGCCTGGGAAGAGAGGGGATGGGGATACAGAGGGAAGGTGGGGGGTTTTACTAAAGACAGTGATAGTAGGAGAGGGAGGATGGGACTGCGTACAATATTGAACAAGAGACATGGAGGACGGACTGGGATTGGTTTGACACTTGAAAAGAAGATTACTGTTATAGTAAACTTATGGGAAGCTGGAACATAATGTCATGGAATATTAAAAGAGGAAAGGATAATGCGAAGAAATATAATGTTTTAAGGAATCTCAGTAGATATCAGCCACACATTGTTCTGTTGCAAGAAATGCATATTATTACTGACCGTGTGTCAACTCTGCGGAAACTTTGGGTGGGCCAGGTCTTTGGAGTAGGTAACAGCCCTAGACGGGGAAGGGTAGCTATCCTGATTAATAAGAATGTCCCTTTTCAGGAAAAGACAACAAGGAAAGATCCGGAGGGGAGATTTATAGTAATCCAAGGGTTATTAACAGGGGTAGAGATTATGTTGGGATCAATATATGGGCCAAATGTAGATTCCCCCTCTTTCTTTCTCCCCTTAGCAGCTATTATTGCGTCTGTCCCTAATGTCCCGTGCCTGTTGGGAGGGGACTGGAATCTAGTTTATTCTAATGACTTGGACAGATCATTTAGTAAGACAGTGGCTTTATCGCCTGCTCAGAGGGCAATGAGGGAATTTTTGGAGGACTCCAGTTTAATCGACCCATGGAGAGCTATTCATCCACAGGAAATAGATTACACGTACTATTCCCCACCTCATAAAGTATTCCTGAATAGATTATTTTCTCATAAGCAAAATGGCTTTACAGGGTATAGAAGTGTATTCCCAAATAGATTATTTTCTCATAAGCAAAATGGCTTTACAGGGTATAGAATACGTGGGTATACATCCCAGAGTATTATCAGATCATTCTCTAATCTGGATAAAATTGAGACTCCAAAATTATCCAAAGGTCTCAAAATCATGGCTTCTTAATAACCAACTTTTAAGGGAGGAGGAAATAGTAAAGCATATGAGATCATTTATTAAAGACTCCTGGAATAACAATTGGAATGGGTGGGAATAAAGACACACTTTGGGGGGCGATGAAAGCGGTATGCAGAGGAGAATTAATTAGATTAGCTTCCATGAGGAAGCATAAGAGTTCCGCACAGGTAGAAGAATGGCTAGCTAGAATAAAATTTATGGAGTCCCATTTGCATCAGGCAATGGATGCGCTCATCTGGGAGGAACTTCATGCCTTAAGAGCCAAATATGCAGTGTATTTACTCAATCATACGTTGAAAGCAGCAACAAAATGGAAGGCTACATATATAGAACAAGGAGAAAAATCAGGGAAATTGCTTGCTCAAAGAATAAAAAAACAGAAGGACGCTAACTGGGTGGTCAACCTAAAAGACGGGGTTACACCAACATAGACAGGGTCTTGGTGTCCCTCAATGCAGAAAAAGCATTTGACAGGGTGAGTTGGAAATTCCTATTCAACTTACTACCCAGGTATGGATTACCCACTGAGTATATAACATGGGTTAAGATTTTATATACATTCCCCTCAGCGAGAGTCTTTTGTAATGGGGTTACCTTGGACAGCTTTAGGCTCACAAGGGGTACTAGACAGGGTTGTCCTTTGTCCCCTATGCTATTCAATTTGTATATCGAACCCTGGGCTAGGACAATTAATGGTTTAAAGGAGAAAAGGGGTATAACTATAGGGGAGGAAGAATATAAAATGTCCATGTTTGTGGATGACATTCTTTTACATCTGTCAAGCTGGCAAGTGTCTTTAATAGAAGTGTTAAAAATAATAGAGCAGTTTAGTGCTCTATCTGGATATAAACTGAACCGCAATAAAACACTGGTTCTTTCATTGAATTCAACTTGCTCTAGGAGAGAGGTAGAGGAGTTGGGACTGGGGTGGACATCTAAAACAATCACATTTCTGGGAATAGAGATTGCTCCAGATATCAATACATTGAAATTATTAAATATTGACCCAGTTATTAAACAGATGCAACAAGATTTAAAAAGGTGGCAAGGATTACCACTCTCTTTGTGGGGAAGAGGAAACATAATCAAAATGGTGATACTTCCCAGAATTGTGTATCTCCTTACTATGTTGAACGTATTCCTCCCTAAGGCATGGTTTAAAAGGATAGATTCTATTTGGTCAGTCTTTTTATGGAAGGGTAAAAAACCTAGAAGAGCAATCTGTAAATTAACTATGGAACGGAAAAAGGGAGGGTTGGGTATACCACATTTATTTTTATATTATTTAGCCCTCCATGGTAGTAAATATCTTCAGTGGCTGATGCCCCCAGAGAATATAGAACCACAATTGGCGTGGCTTAAAATAGAAAGAGCTAGTGCCTGGGAACATCATTTATCAACAAGGGCATTACTGTATATCCCTCAGAAAAAATTACCTAAGTCGTGGCATTACAACCCTATTACATGGTCAGTGAGGGCACATGCCCAGTGGTGTGCACTATACAACTTGGATAGGAGACGGGAATTGGGGCAGCCGGTTTGTCATAATGGGAATCTGCAAATAGGGAATAAACCTATTTCTTCTTCATTTTGGAGGGAACTAAAAGATGTATCTCTGTCAGACCTAATATCAGATAATAAATTTGATTCCCCCAAACAAGTCCAGCAAAAACTGGGTATAGGATCTCTACCTGGATTTAAATATTTACAGCTTAAAAAATGTATCCAGTCAAATTTAGGATCCCCACCCTGGACCTCCAAGATGACGGAAATATTAGGGCAAATGTTTCAAGTAGCAATTCAACCCAGAACTATCTCTAAAATCTACAAATTTTTATTGGTAAAACTTTGGCAGAAATACCCTTCGATTGCATTTTATTGGAAGCATTCTGCAGACATTTCTTATGATTCAGATACATGGGAACAGGTCTAGACGACTAATTATAGATGGCTAAAACAGGACAGATTAAGGCTTCTTCGTTTTAACATATTACATAACTTATTTTATACACCCACAAAACTTAAATTAATGGGTAAGAATCAAGAGGGCGTATGTCACAGATGTTTACAAGAACAGGGAACTCTAATACATATGCTATGGTCTTGCCCGATAATTCAAATATTTTGGCAACAGGTAATTAAATTTGCAGATCCATTATTTAAAGGAGCATGCCACTTCGATATAGAGACCTGTATATTGGGTAACCTTTCAGCTATATCATCCCAAACATACAAATACTGTTTTGCTCTTATCTCAGCGGTAGCATTGCTTCTCATTCTTAGATACTGGAATAAAGATACTGCGCCACCACTCAGAGAATGGGTTCAGGAAATCTATATAGCCTTCTATGCAGAAAAATTGATTGCAACACAATTTCACAGTGCACCTAAATTTAATGAGAGATGGTAAAGTAGGACAACGATAGGGGAAAAGTGGTCACTCTTCGTATGCATAGGTGTCCAAGGTACTACCATACAGTGCAATTGGATAGCAGTCCAGAAATAGGGGTGGGAGATTAGGGAGGAGGAGAATAGTGGCAAGTGTGGAAATGTTTCAGAGGGGAGGAGGGTGTGTGGGGGAAAGTAGGAGGGAGGGGCGGGGAGCGATCCAATTTAAAGAGTTAGATGCCATCGGGAAAGTCCTGGTATGTATGGTATTGTATTGTTTTCTTTTCTTTCCTGTATATGTATTTTATGGAAAATCTCAATAAAGCATATTATATTAAAAAAAAAAAAAAATCCACCTGCCAATTGTCTGCTTAGCTGTCAGTCTGCCTGGTGCAACTTCAGCATATGTGACAAATAGCTGGTGAACGTCTCCCTGAACTCCAGCCGTGCACTCCTTGTAGTAGGCTAGCGCTTGCCGCAGGTCCAACATATGGAGCCTGTGCTCGGCCTCTGAAGTGTGCTTGGTGAAGTACACTGGGAGATTGATCACCTAGTTAAGGTGAAAATCCGACACAACCTTCTGGCGGAACTTCAAGCTGAGGTGAAGGACAACTTTGTCTTTGTGGAAGACCAGGTAAAGAGACTCCACCAAGAGCACCTGTAGCTTGCTGATTCTTCTGGCTGATGTGATAGCCACCAGGAAGGTGGTCTTCCATGATGGGTGTGACATCTCACACCTGTGCATTGGTTTGAATGGCTTACCCATGAGCTTTTCCAATACCAGCAACAGGTCCCAAGGTGGTGGTGGTTCATGCACCAGTGGGGAAATGTGGTAGAGGCCTTTGAAAAAGCACCAGACCACCTTTTCCTGCACCACCAACTGCATACCGGCCCATACCCAGTAGGCAGAGATGGCTGCCAGGTACACCTTAAGGGTTGTCGACCTAAGGCCCAACTGGGAGAGGGACCTGAGGTAGTCGAGAATGCTAGCCAGTGGGCAAGATAAGGAGTCCAACCCCTTGCCCTGGCACCAAATGGAGAACCTCTTCCATTTGAAGGCGTAGCATTTTTGGGTTGACTCCACGTGAGGAGCCTCGACCATGGTGAGGACATCTTCGGAGAGACCAAATCCTGGAACTCTAGTCACTCAGGAACCAGGCTGTCAGGTGCAGGGATAGAAGGTCCAGATGAAGTACCTTCCCCTGATGGATTGAGACCAGGTCCAGGTATAGAAGGAAATGCCTTGGAAGCCTGCTGCTGAAGAGATCAGGGTACCAGAACTGGCAGGGTCAGTCCGGAGCCACCAGGATCATCTGTGCCATGTCCCTCCTCGCCTTGAGCTGTACCTTGTAGATCAAAGGAAATGGAGGGAAGGCATAAAGAAGGCCCAGGGTCCAGAGCCTGGAGAAGGCATTCCCCCTGCAGCGTTCCCTACTGACGGCGGTGGGCACTCTACAGCCTCAGCTTGGCATTCTTCCTGGAGGCAAACAGGTCCATCAGACTCAGAGAGCTTCCCTGCACAGAGGAAAGGAGTGTGTCCTGCCTTGTTTGTTGTGGTAGTACATGGTCATGGTGCTGAACGACCTGTCCCCGAACATGAGGGGAAAAAGCATTCGGCGCCAGCCAAACTGCCCAGAGCTCCAGCAGGTTGATATGGCAATGGGACTCCTTGAGGTCCAGAGCCCATGGACTCTGTGTTCCCCCAGGTGGGTACCCCAGCCCATGAGAGAGGCATGGTCGTCAGGATGACCGTTGGCTATGAGCAGACAAATGGGATCCCTTCCTGCAGATGTTCTGGGACTAAGCACCACTGGATGGTGTCCCACATCAGCTGGGTCACAGTGACTGGATGGTTGAAGTGGCCCTTGCGCTGAGACCACTGGTGGGCCAGCTCTCACTGCAGAGAGCGCATTCTCCAGCAGGCCCAATGAACCACACTGGTGCAAGCCACCATGTATCCCAGGAGGCACAGGAAGTCCTGAGCAGGGCGCAACTGCCCAACCTGAAATGACTGTTAAAGGAGAAGAGAGCATCAGCTCTCTCTGCTGGGAGCCGAGCCCTGACTCTGCAAAAGTCGAGCTCTGCCCCAAAGAAGTGTATCACCTGTGAGGGTACGAGTTCCAATTTGGCATGTTGACCCAGAAGCCAAGAGAGATGCAGGTCTGGAGGACCAGATCCCTGGACCACTTCACCTCCTGCCTGAAGGGGACCCGCCAGAAACCAGTCGTCCAGGTAGGGGTAAACCAGGACTCTTTGGCGCCTCAGATAAGCAGCCACCACTGCGATGCATTTGGTGAAGACCCTGGGGGCTGAGGACAGGCCGAATGGCATGACCTGGAACTCATAGAGGATTCCCTCTGCTTGGAACCAGAGGAACAGGTAGTGAGACAGATGGATTGGGACATGAAAGAATGTGTCCTGAAGATCCAGGGAGCAGACCCATATGTTTTGCTCGAGAGATGATATGATCTGAGACAGAGTGACCATCCTGAAGGTGTGCGGCTTGAGAAACTTATTCAGGTAGTACAGATCTAAGATGGGGCATCGCCCCCCCCCCCATCCATTTTGGCACCAGGAAGTACCGGGAAACAAACCCTGGGTGTTCCAGAGAGTCTGCGACAGGAGCCACTACTTCCTTGCAGAGGAGCTGAGCGATGTTGTCCCAAAGGGCTTACATGATGCCTGAGGACATGATGCCCTCCTGTGGGGCATGGGCTTGGCAAGGTGGGTACTCCTTGAATTCCAGAGGCAGACCTTGGCCGACCACTTTGAGAACCCACCTGTCCATGGTGACAGCGAACCAGGCGGAAAGGATATGGTGGAGCCAGCCCCCCCATGGGAGTCAGGATGGGAGGCACCCCTCATCCCGTCACTGGGCAGGCTTGGAGGTGGCAGAAGGACTGGCAGAGGGGCTGCCGGGACCTAGGCCTCCTGGCCTATGGATGACCATGACCACAGACTTCAGTCAAGGTCATCAGGGCTAAGCCTGATGACCAGCCTGAGGCTGGGCTGGTTTGGCCATGGGGGCAGAGAGGAGCTGAAAGGGCTTTTTCTTCTGCTGTTTAGATACCTTGGGGTATCTCTGAGCAGATGTCACTGAGCACAAGGTGGCACTGGACTTCTCAATACGGGTGAGGTGCCCTTCGACCCTGGGCCAGAACAAGTCGGTGCCCAAGAAGGGAACAGCCGTCAGCTTGTGCTGGGTATCCACTGACTTGCTACCCTATTGTTATGTATACCCTTATCGACTGTCTTTTACCTGAACCCAAATGTATTTTTATGTATCCTGTCTATTGCAGGCCTACCTGTACTGTTTTACTCTTGCATCTACTGTCTATTTGTCTGTATATAAATGCATTGTTACTTGACTTGTGTAATGCAGGTCCACTTTGTAAATTAGCTTGCTCAATGGCGTTCGCCTGGATAAATAAAGAATTTGATTGATTGATTGATAAAGGTCGAGATCCTCAGTCAGACTCTGTGGTGCATAGCCACTGCAGCTGCCATGGACTGAGCACAAGAGTCACCAACGTCCATGTCAGTTTGGAGCTATTGCTTGGCTATTGCTCTGCCTTGATCCTGGACCTGTTTGACCATGGTTTGCAGGCCCGCTGGTATATGAGGAAGCACCTCATCCAGTGAGCCCAGGCGGGCATGCGAGAAGTGGGCCATCACAAGGGATGAACTTGCTTGCCAGAGGCCAAGAGAGAAGGCAGCATACACCTTGTTGGCCATATGATCCAGTTTCTTGGACTCCTTATTCAGTGGCTTGACAATGTCACCATTACCAGAGCGCTGGAAAACAGAGTCAGCCACAAGCCCCTCGGCTGAGTGATGCTCTGTGAATCCCGAAAGGGAGCCAGTAGGGACTACATACTTACAGGCCATCCAGGCTGATGGCACAGGAAAAGAGGCCAGGTGCTGCCACAGCTCCAAGGCAGGTCCAAGAATGGCATCTGCCACCAGAAAGGCCTCCCCAACGGAGTCTCCCCGGTCAAGGATCTCGGTGAGTGGGTATTGAGCCCACTTCTGAATGGGCTCCAACAGCAGACCCATAGATTTCGAGATGAGATGGAGAAGGCCCATAAAGGACATAGGGCCCTGCTCTGTCGACAGATCCTTGGCCAACTCCAGGTCCACCGGACGGGAGTGCAAGGAGGAGCCTTTCGATTCTGAGGAGTCATGGAAAAGAGGTCAACCACCAGAGTCCCCACTGACCCTCCGGGGATGGTCAGAGGTAACGATGCCCAACAGCTGACGGGGAAGACCTGATGCCGGGAAGGCCTCCTTAGTCAGAGTGACAGTCTTTGGCTGTTTAGGTGACGGCTCCACCAAAATCAGCGTACAGGCCGGGGGAAGCCGAGCTGGGACCGGACAGGTTGGCACCTGCCATGGTGGGGAAGGCAACAGTCTCTGTGGCAAAAGCCACGTGATGGCCTGGGTCAAGATTAGAATGCTAAGTAGTAGAGGAAACACAGTCATAACAGCAATTTCAACCTACCTGGAGTTGACTGGCGAAGCCCAGCTACCTCCTGCTCCAGTGAACAGTTACTCCAGGAGGCTTTCCAGGATTACTTCCTGGTGCAGGGACCCACAGAGCCAACCAGGGATGGTCAGATGGTGAGACTATCCCAGAAATAGAAGTGGAGGACCCTCTTGCAGGCAGCAACCACAGCACAGTGAGGTTCTACCTCAATATGGGCAAGGAAACAGCCAGGACTAAGATGAGGGTAGTGGACTTTAGGAAGCCGGACTTTGGTAAGATGGGTGAAATCCTAGAGGGGCAGCTTGCCAAAATCAGTCCAGAGATGGAAATAGAGCAGAAATGGTCCATTATTAAGTTGGGTCTGATTAAGGCCACTGACACGTGTACCAAGGCTCAAAGCAAGAAAGCTAGGATCAAAAAAACAAGCTGGTTCAGCAAAGAGGTGGCAGCGAAAGTGAGGGAAAAGAGAGCAGCCTTTCATAAGTACAAACATACTCTGAGAAAGGAAGACAGGGAGGATTACTCAGTGAAGTCAAGAGAGGTAAGCGGAGTGGTCGGGGCAGCTAAGTCCGTGAGAGAAATAAAGCTGGTGCAGGGGATAAGGGAAAGGGAAAATGACTTTTTTAGGTATATAAGGGAGAAAAGGAGCAGCAAGGATGGGATTGTTAGGATGAAGAGGGAGGGGGGCTGGGTGGAAAGTAGTGAGGAACAGGCAGAGCCACTGAAATACAGGTTACTCACCTGTAACAGGAGTTCTAGGAATGGTATATGTTGTTCATCCACACTTATTGGCAGGTTCCTTGCCGCTTTAAATCTTGCCGGAAGGTCTTCAAGCTAGCTCCTCCCACCCACCCGGGTAGTAAAACTCAGCTCCGCCCCATGGCCTTGAATCTAGCCCGCTGGAAGCTCAGTTGTCTTGTCGAAGCAGGAGGTCGGGGTGGGATCGTGTGGATGAACAACATATACCATTCCTAGAACTCCTGTTACAGGTGAGTAACCTGTATTTCTAGGGACATGGATATGTTGTTCATCCACACTTATTGGCAGACTCCTAGCAGTTCTCTGGGAGGAGGGAGGCAAGGCGCACACCCTAATACTTACTTGGGAACAAAGATTGGAGAACCGAGGCCCCAAAACCAGCATCCCGGCATGACTCAAGGTCGATGTGGTAATGGGAAATAAAGGTGTGCTGACTTCCAGGTAGCAGCCCTGCAGATCTCCTGGATAGGGACATCCCTGGAAGCAGCCACCGATGCAGCAGTATGGCGGGTAGAATGAGCTCTTATCCCTCTGGGAGGCTCCATGCCCGCTAACTCATAGCAGAGATTTATGCAGGAGGTGACCCATCTGCCTATCGTCCGCTTGACTGCAGGTCTGCCAGGTGCAGCTTCAGCGTAGGTGACAAACAGCTGGCGAACCTCTCCCGAATTTCAGCCATGCTCCCTTATAATAAGCGGCGCCTTCTAGGGTCCAGAGTATGGAGCCTATATTCGGGCCTCCGAGGTGTGATTGGGGCAGAACACCGGCAGAGTCAATACCTGATTAAGGGAACTCCGACACCACCTTCGAAGGAATTTCGGTGGGGGCGAGGGACAACCTCTGTCCCTGTGGAAGACCAGGTAAGGAGACTCGATGCTTAGCGCCTGGAGTTCTCCCATCCTTCTGGCTGATCGGATAGCCACCAAGAAGGCGGTTTTCCACGACAGGTGGGGAGACCACACCTGTGCATTGGGTCAATAGCTTGCCCATGAGCTCTGCCAGTACCAGCAGTAAATCCCACGGAGGTGGGGTTCCCGCACTGGAGGGAAATGTGATCAAGGCCTTTGAAAAGCGCCCGACCACTTTCCTGCGCCACTGACTGCTGACCGCCCGCCTCGTAAGGCAGAAATGGCTGCCAGGTGCACCCGTAAGGGTCGTCGACCCAAGCCCTGATCAGATAGGGACCATAGATAGTCCAAAATGCTCGCCACAGGACACAGAAAGGGTCCAACCCTTTTCCCCGACACCAAATGGAGAACCTCTTCCATTTGAAGGCATAGCATTTTCTGATGCGACTCCTGCAGGACGCCTCAGCAGCGTTGAGGACCTCGTCACGGAAGACCAAGGCCTGGAACTCTAGCAGCTCAGGAACAGGCCGTCCAGGGTGCAGGGATTGAAGGTCCGGATGGAACACCTTCCCCCTGATTGACTGAAAGCAGGTCCGGGCGAGCTGGAAGCTGCCACGGAGTCCTGGAGCTGAGACTGAGGAGATCTGGGTACCAGAACTGGCGAGGCCAGTCTGGGGCTATCAGAATCACCTGCGCCTTGTCCCTCCTCGCTTTCAGCAGGACCCTGTGAATCAGGGGAACGGGGGAAAGGCGTAAAAGAGGCCGGTCCACGGCCTCGAAAAGGCATCCCCTGCACGCAGCCCTGCTGAGGGGCGGCATGAACAAAGCCTCAGCTTCTGTTCTCCCTGAGGCAAACAGATCCACCAGAGGTGTGCCCAGCGGAGAACAGGTCTTGTACTATCTCCGGCAGGAGAGACCACTTGTGCGATGCAGCCCCTATCCGGCTCAGGGCATCGGCCAGGGTGTTGGAGGCTCCTGCCACATGAATGGCCAGGAGATCCAGCCTCCAGGCTGCAGACTAGTGACCAGATGCGGGGCTTCCTGCATAGAGGCAGGAGGGCGTCCCGCCCTGGCGGTTTAGATAGTACATGATTCGGTGGTGTTGTCCGTCTGGACTCGGAGACCACTTGACCCGGGAGACGAGCAAAGGCGGTGAGAGCTAGGCGGACCACACGGAGCTCCAGCAGGTTGATATGGCATCGGGACTCCCGCAGGGACCAGAGGCCGTGCGCTCGGTGTTCCCCCAGATAGGCACCCCAACCCATCAAAGAGGCGTCGGTCGACAGAGAGACCGTCGGCTCGGGGTGGACAAACGGGATAGCCTCCTGCAGATGGGACGGAATGGTCCACCACTGGAGAGCGTTCCACATCTCCTGGGTCGTCCACACGCGCTGGTCCAGAGGGTCGCAACGCTGTGACCACTGGCCGGCCAGACCCTTACTGGAGGGGCGATGTGCCAGCGCGCTCCAACGGATCTACGCTGGTACAGGCCGCCATAAGACCCAGGAGTCGCAGGAGGTCCCGGCAGGCTGCATTGCCCAACCAGTAATGATTGGGCAAAGGAGGTAAGAACTCGCCCTGTCTCGTCAGGAGCCATGCTCTGGCTTCGATGAGAGTCGAGCTCTGCCCCGGCTGAAGGATATCACCTGCTTTTGCTCGAAGTCTGACTTGGCCTCGTGGACCAGGGAGGCCCAGTTGAGAGCAAACCCGAGAGCCAGATTTCTGGACCGCTCCACCTCCAACCTGGAGGGGCTGCTATCGGCCAATCGTCCAGGTAAGGTACACCGACCCTGGCGCCAAGATGAAGCTGTCACCGCTGCAATGCATTTGGTGAAGACCCTGGGAGCTGAAGAAAGGGTCAAGGGCATGGCCTGGAACTTGAAGAAGGATCCCTCCGCCTGAAGCGGAGGAATCTCTGATGAGACGGACGGATAGGGACGGAAAAGAACGCGTCCTTGGAAGTCCAGAGAACAGAACCACACCGTGTTCCAGAGGTGGTATTATCTGAGCCAGAGTGACCATTCTGAAGGTTCGAGACCTTAGGAACTTGTTCAGGTCGTAGGTCTCAAGATGGGGCGCCAGCCCGTCCGTTCGGGACCAGGAAGTACCTGGACACGAACCCTGGTTCTGATGAAGGTCCTCTATCTCTTTTATCACCCTTTTGAAGGAGGAGGGATGCTGTCGCCCGACGCAGCCTGTAGAGATTCTGGGAGTCCCAAAAGCATTGCTGGGCGCACGGCCTGAAGGGTGGAGCCTGCTCTAATTCCAGAGGCAGGCCTCTTCCCACCACTCCAAACCCACCTGTCCGTGGTAACAGCGGACCAGGCGGAAAGGAAGTGTCGGAGCCGCCCCCACGGGGGAACTGGGGCGCAGGTGATCGGGATGGGGTGACACCCTCAGCCCGCCACTTAGCAGGGCTTGGAGGAAGGACCGCCTGGGGACCACCCGGCCTTTCCTCCTGTTTCCTATTAGAGGAAGCCGATGGCTTGGGCTTGGAATACCAAGGTCTAGCCTGCTGGCCCTGGCGCTGTTGTTGGGCGGGCGTGTGGCGGGAGTAGAGGGACGAAAGGACTTGGGCTGGGGCTTATGACCCTTGTCCCTCTGAGCGGACAGACGAATCCAAAGGTGGCATTGGATTTTTCGATCCTCTGGAGGTGGCCTTCCACTCCAGGGCCGAACAGGTCTGTTCCCAGGAAAGGGCGTCCGCCAGCTTGTGCTGGGTATCCGCCTGGTAAAGGTGGATATTCCAGCAGCCACGCCCGACGCATGGCCACAGCGGCGCCACTGACCGGGCACATGAGTCTCCTATATCCAGAGCAGTCTGGAGCTGTTGTTTGGCTACTGCCCTGCCCTGATCCCGCACCTGCTTGACCGTGGTCTGCAGGTCAGCGGGAAGATGAGGGACATCGCCTCATCCAGGGAACCAACAGGGCATGGGAGAAATGTGCCATGAGGATGGGCGAACTGGCCTGGCGAAGGCTGAGAGAAGCAGCATACGCTCTCCTCCCCAGTAGTCCAATTTGTGGACTCTTTGTCGGTGGTTTGTCCCGCCCCTGGCATTACCGCACGCCCGAAAACACTGTCCCGTGACCAGCCCTTCAGCCGGGTGTTCAGAAAACCGGACAGAGAGCCAGTAGGGACCGCATACTTCCTGGCCATCCTGGCCGAAGGCGCAGGACAGGAAGCTGGACACTGCCAAAGTTCCAGGGCCGGCCCGACAATGGCTTCGGCCACTGGAAAGGCCTCCGTGGGAGAATCCCCTCGGTCCAGAATCTCAGTGAGAGGATATCTGGCCCATTTGGATACGGGTTCAAGCTTCATCCCAGTGGATTCTGAGATGAGCCTAAGAAGTCCTAGGAAGGACGAAGGGCTATCGTCCACTGACTGCCCCCCAGAGGACTCCAAGTCAAGGCGCTTGAGAACAGGGAGGAGTCATCCGACTCACGAAGTTGTCGAATAGCTGCCTGGAGCCCGAGCCACCCTCCACTTTGCCGAGGCTTGTCAGGCGAGAGTGACCGACAGCCCTACGGGAAGGCCTTGGGGCCAACACGCAGGTCTTTCGCCAGAGCCCCAGCTGTCGGCTGAGGTGGAGGCGGTTCCACCTCGGTGGTAGGGCAGCCGAATAGGTCGGACAACTGGCCTGAAACAGGCTTCTCGACTACTCCTGGTCCGGTGGCAACCACTTAATGGCTGGAGAAGAGGCCTGAGCCTGCTTATTGGCCAAGAAAAACTTGTTGCCACATGAGTGTCTCGACGCTAGCTCCGAAGCCTTCCTCCGCGTCGAGGAGGAAGAGCGGCGAGCTTGCCGCAAGGGTGCGCGACCGAGACCATCTGTGTCGACGGAACGGCTGGACCGCGAAGATGTCCGAGACCGAGACCGAGAAACTCGGCTAGGCCGAGGTCGGTGAGGCGGGGAGCCGAGGATCGGCGATCCCCTCGGTTCGGTCGGCAAAACCGACGGCTCCTGATTCACCGGTACGGGAGAGCCGACGATATCCTCAACCCTCACCGGGGGAACCGGGGAGGAGGGAATCTCGGCTTCTCCAGCCGACAACCCGTCTAACGGGTCGAGAAAAATCTCGACCTCGTCGGCGGGAGTCTCAGTCACCTGGCCTGACGGGGGCACCGTGAAGCCAGTGGCCGAAGCCGAGAAGTCGGGACGAAGTCGATTGTCGACCAGGGGAGGGGATCTTTCCGCTCTCAAGAGCGTCGGCGATGAGACTTGCTCTTGACTTCTTCGACGATGAAACGGACTCGAAGAAGTAGGACCCTCGCCTTTAGTTGAGAGGGTCAAGCAAAGCTCCTTAAAAGGAAGCTGAGTATGAGGACCGCGATAGAGGGACAAAAGCCGCGAGAAGAGGAAGCCGCTGACCTGAGCCACTGCTCTTAGGCAACTCAACCTTCTAGTTGTTCGATGGATCCCGGCAGCGGAAACCGCCAGTCGGGCCTCTTTGGATTTGACGGAGAAATCTTCTTCGGGACGCCCCAGAAGTAGCGGCAGTGCGGTCCTCGGAGGCGTAGACCGAGAAGGAAGAACACAGGTCGCAAGCCTGCGGGTCGTGCTCCTGGGCAGGGCAATAAACGCACGTGGAGTGCGGGTCCGTCCGAGACATCTTCTGCCCACAGGGACATCTCCGAAATCCGTGAGTCGATTTGTCCATCGCAGCCACGAAGGAAGAAGACCGATAAAGTTATAAAGGTTTTTTTTTTTTTTTTTTGAAACCGAAGGATTTTAGGCCCAAAACTTAATCGCAGAGCGTTAAGGAGGGAACCTGAGCTTCCAAGCGGTAAGGAAGATCTGGCGTCATGGGGCGGAGCCGAGAGTTTTACCACCCGGGTGGGTGGGAGGAGCTAGCTTGAAGACCTTCCGGCAAGATTTAAAGCGGCAAGGAACCTGCCAATAAGTGTGGATGAACAACATATCCATGTCCCTAGAATGAGTATTTCAGCGCAGTATTCACTAGGAAGAAGGACAGACCTATGCCACAGGGAAAAATAGGGGTTCAGAAGGGGTGGGGGGGAGAAACAGATGGAGCAATCCAGGAACGCAAGGTTTTAAAGAATCTTAAGGCCCATAGGCTGGACAAAGCTCCTGGACTGGAGTGCGTGCACCCAAGAGTCTTGAAGGAACTGGCAGAAATCCTGGCTAGCCCCTTGCAGACCTCTTTAACATAGAAACAGAGAATTGACGGCAGATAAGGACCGCTTGGCCCACCTAGTCTGCCCATTTCCCTACATAATGGATAAGCTGCAGATCCTAGTTAACCAACATCCTACTTCCTCCTACCCCCCACTAGAATTGCCTTATGTCTGTCCCATGCATTCTTGAATTCCCCCACAGTTTTTGACTCTAGGACTTCCTCATGAAGGCTGTTCCATGTATCCACAACCCTCTCTGTGAAGAAATACTTCCTCACCGTACCTCTGAACTGTCCCCCCTCTATCTTCAAATTGTGCCCCCTTGTTTTTGCACATCTCTTTTTCTGAAAGATTCTACCCTCTTGGACTTTGTGGATTCCCTTGAGGTATTTGAAAGTTTCTATCATGTCCTCCCTCTCCCTCCTTTCCTCGAGGCTATACATCTTTAGTTCCTTCAGTCTTTCTTCATATGTCTTCTGATGCAGACCCTGCATCATTTTGGTTGCCCTCCTCTGGACAGCCTCCACCCTGTCTATGACTTTGCGGAGATGGGGTCTCCAGAACTGTACACAGTACTCCAGATGTGGTCTCACCAAATGTCTATACAGAGGGCCAACAACTTCCTGTTTTCTACTGGTGATGCCTCTCCCTATGCATCCCAGTATCCCCCCAGCCCTCCTTACTGCCTTCTCGCATTGCTGGCCCACCTTTAGGTCGTCTGATATGACTACCCCCAGGTCCCTTTCCAGTTTTGTTGTTGTCAGTATCTCACCCCCAATTGTGTACTCTTCCCCTGGGTTTTTGTTTCCCAGGTGCATTACTTTGCACTTCTTTGCATTGAATCTAAGCTGCCATACATTTGACCATTCCTCCAACCTTGCCAAGTCCCTTTTCATCCTTTCCACCCCACCTTGTGTTATCAACCCTGTTGCAGATTTTTGTGTCATCTGCAAAGAGACATACTTTCCCTTCCAGTCCCTCTGCAATGTCACTTATGAAGACATTAAAAAGGACTGGCCCCAGTACTGAACCCTGCAGTACCTCACTAGTAACCCTCCTTTTTTCACTGTGGACTCCATTTACTATTACCTGCTGTATCCTCTTGTCCAACCAATGTTTTACCCAGGCTATCACCCTAGGACTCACTCCCAGGCTGGTTAATTTGTTTATTACTCTTTTGTGTGGGACTGTGTCAAATGAATTGCTAAAGTCTAGGTAGGCCATGTCCACAGCTCCTCCCTGGTCTACTGCTTTGGTCACCCAGTCAAAGACATCAATTAGATTTGTCTGACATGACCTTCCCGCTGTGAATCCATGCTGCCTTGGGTTCTGTGCCCCACTGGCCTCTAGGTACTCAACAATTCTTTCCTTCAGAAGTGATTCCATCATTTTCCCTACCACTGAAGTCAAACTGACAAGTCTGTAGTTTCCTGCCTCTGTCTTGCTCCCACTTTTGTGAAGGGGAATCACATCTGCCCTCCTCCAGTCCTCTGGTACCTCCCCATCCTCCCATGATTTATTAAAAAGGGTAGTCAGTGGTATTACTAGTTCTTCCCTTAGTTCTTTTAAAATTCTGGGGTGAATCCCATCAGACCCCATTGCTTTATCCACCTTCAGTTTTAAGAGTTCTTTTAGAACCCTTTCTTCTGTGAAAGGACTAATATCAACCCACCTATCCAGAGTGCTTCTATTGACCGGATTAGGTATTTCCCCCTGCTTTTCCATTGTGAATACTGACCAGAGGTATTCGTTCAGTATCCCTGCTTTTTCACTGTCACTCTCTGCCCAACCTTCTTCCTCTTTGTTCAGCCTCAGTATCCCTGCCTTAGTCTTTCTTTGCTCCCTAATGTACCTATAAAAGGTTTTATCCCCTTTCTTAACCAAGTTGGCTATCTTTTCCTCGGTCTGGGCCTTTGCTATTCTGACTGCTTACCTGCTTCCTTTTGCTGTAACTGGTACAGTTCTCTGTCCTGCTCCTTCTGTGTTTCCTTATACTTCCTGAATGCTATCTTTTTTTCCCTTACCTTCCCCGCCACTTCTTTTGAGAACCATAGTGGTTTTCTCTTTCGTTTTGATTTGTTTATTTGCTTCACACAAAAACTTGTTGCCTCTGTGATGGCGGTTTTGATGTTTCCCCATTGTTGCTCCACCCCACCTTCTTGCCTGTTTGCTATGCTTTTCTGAGGCACTCTCTCATTTTGACAAAATCAGCCCTCCTGCAGTCCAGAACCTTCACTTTTGTGTGGCTTAACTCTACAGCTAAGTTTATCGTGAACCACGCTGTTTGGTGGTCGCTTGTTCCCAGATGGCTACCCACTTCAAGATCAAAGACCCTCTCTCCATCCACATTTGAGAGTATCAGGTCTAAGATTGCTCTCTCCTGAGTGGGTTCCAAAATTAGCTGTCTGAGGCATGCCCCCTGTAGGGCATCAAGAATGGCCTTGCTCTTGGATGTGGCTGCAGCAAAGGTGCTCCAGTCAACATCTGGCATATTCAGGTCCCCCATCAGCAATATCTCCCCTTTCTCTGCCATCCCAAGGATGCCGTCTATCATTTCCTTGTCCATTTCTTCCCCATGAGATGGGGGTCTGTATACAACCCCTATGCGGATTGTGGAGCTATTTTCAGTCTCCAGGGTGACCCACAGTGCCTCCTCTCCTCCATGTCTACCCTTTAGTTCTGTTGCTTTTATCCCTTCCTTTACATAGAGAGCTACTCCTCCTCCTCTTCCTCCCTCTCCCTCCTGTAGATTGTACACACTGGTATGTTGACATCCCAGTCATGGTTCTCTGTGTACCATGTTTCTGTGACTGCCACAATATCCAGGCATCCCTCTTCCATCAAGGCCACCATTTCAGGGAGCTTTTTACCTAGACTACGGGCATTGGTACTCATTACTCTCCATTTTTTTATGGCTTTATTTCTTTTTGCCCCATCCCTGTCCCTACTGCCTTTGTCTTTTTCTCCATTTACCCCTGCCCTTCTCCCTGTTGACTGCTCTAGAGACATCGCTAGAGACAGGGTATGTGCCTCAGGACTGGAGAATGGCACATGTGGTGCCTCTCCACAAGAGTGGACCCAGGGATGAAACATAGATATATAGAAGTTGACAGCAGATAAGGACCGTAAGGCCCATCCAGTCTGCTCATTTCTTTTTCTACCTTATGAATGTGCCATCGGCCTTTGCTCTGTCAATGGCCTGTCTATTCATACTCATCTGTATTGCTCCCTTATGCCTATCCCATGCCTGTTTGAAGCCCTGCACTGTATTCATATCCACCACTTCCTGAGGTAGGCCATTCCATGCATCCACCACCCTTTCTGTGAAAAAGAACTTCCTCACATTACTACTTAATCGGCCTCCCTCTAATCTCATGTTGTGTCCTCTTGTCCTGCTATTTTTCTTATATTGAACCATGTTAGTTTCACCTTGTTAATGCCCTTAAGGTGTTTGAGAGTTTTGATCATATCACCTCTCTCCCTCCTTTGCTCTAGGGTATACATATTGAGCTCCGTTAATCTGTCCTCATGTTTTCTAATGCAGTCCCTGCACCATTTTGGTTGCCCTTCTCTGGATTGCCTCAATTTGGTTAATGTCCTTGTGAAGGTGTGGCCTCCAGTACTGCACACAGTACTCCAGATGGGGGCTAACCAGTGTCTTGTAAAAAGGAATTATTACCTCCCTCTTCCGACTTGTGATACCCCTACTAATACACCCCAACATCCCCCTAGCCTTACCTACTGCTTTAGTGGTCTGCTTGGATGATTTCAGGTCATCGGTGATGATAAAGACAAAGAACCTCCATGCGTAAACACTGAGGCAAGGGTTACCCCAAAGGGCATTTGACTGGGAAGCCAAGTTTCAAGAAAATACAAAATCACACATGCCCCCACAATGCAAAGCATCATGGGCTGCATATGCAAATCACCACAGAATGTTATGCTGGTCCAACTTTAAGCAGAGATGTATGGTGCCTAAAGGCCTCTCACACAGTTTGCAAAGGGTGCTAACAGAAGACATAGACACGTGTTTCGTCCTACCAGGACTCATCAGTATGCCTCGTCTGTTTGACACCCCAGTGGAATGGACCAGCTACCCCTAAGACAGTGTGCCTGGGATATATTGTGGTGAACCCATTAAAATAAAAAACTATTTAAAAGACAAAGAACCTCCGTGCGTAAACACTGAGGCAAGGGTTACCCCAAAGGGCATTTGGCTGGGAAGCCAAGTTTCAAGAAAATACAAAATCACACATGCCCCCACAATGCAAAGCATCATGGGCTGCATATGCAAATCACCACAGAATGTTATGCTGGTCCAACTTTAAGCAGAATTGTATGGTGCCTAAAGGCCTCTCACACAGTTTGCAAAGGGTGCTAACAGAAGACATAGACACGTGTTTCGTCCTACCAGGACTCATCAGTATGCCTCATCTGTTTGACACCCCAGTGGAATGGACCAGCTACCCCTAAGGCAGTGTGCCTGGGATATATCATCGGTGATGATGATGCCCAAATCTTTTTCTTCCCTCGTGACTGCCAACAACTCCCCTCCCAGCCTATAGGTGGCTTCAGGGTTTCTCTTCCCTATGTGCATTATCTTGCACTTCTTTGCATTAAACCCCCGTTGTCACTCTTCCGACCATTTTGCTAGTTTATCCAGATCTCTTCTCATTCTGCCCACCCCATCTGGATCATATACTCTGTTGCAGATCTTGGTGTCTTCTGCAAACAGACAAACCTTACCCTCCAGTCCATCTGCAATGTCACTGATGAAGATATTGAAGAGGACTGGCCCCAGGACTGATCCCTGAGGTACCCCACTCATGACTTCCATCTCTTCTGACTGTATACCGTTTACCACCACTCTCTATTTTCTGCCCGTCAACCAGTTTGCCACCCAGTTGATCAATTTCTAACCCACTCTGAGCCTACCCAGCTTATAAATCAATCTTCTATGTGGAAGAGTATCGAAAGCTTTGCTGAAGTCAAGGTAGGCGACATCAACTGCTCCCCCTTGGTCCACCACTCTGGTTACCCAGTCAAAGAAATCTATGAGATTAGTTTGACAGGACCTTCCTTTTTTAAACCCATGCTGTCTTGGATTCTGTGCTCGTATGAATTCCAGGTGTTGTACTATCCTCTCCTTAAGGAGTGCCTCCATAATGCTGCCCACTACTGAGGTAAGACTGACTGGTCTGTAGTTCTCTGCCTCCTCCCTGCTACCACTCTTGTGGAGCGGGATCACAAGAGCCCTTCTCCAGTCTTCTGGGATCTCTCCTGTGCTCTGAAACTCACTAAACCATTCTGATAATGGTTCTGCTGGTTCCACCCTTAGCTTCTTCAGTACCCAGGGATGTATGCCATCTGGTCCCATTGCCTTGTCCTCCCAGAGTGTATCGAGCTTTTGTAGGACCCCTGTGTCCATGGTACTGAGCTGTGGGCCCTGCCCTACCTTCTCTTCAGTAAATACTGAACAGAAGTATCTATTTAGGATGGATGCTTTCACATGGTCCTCCTCCTCACATGCCCCCTGTGATCTTAGCAATACCCCCCCCCCGGACTTTCTCCTTTCACTCATGTATCTATAGAAAGTCTTGTCACCTTCTTTTACTGTTTGTGCAAGTGTTTCCTCGGTTTGGGCCTTTGCCTGCCTTACTGCCTTCCCTGCTTCCCTTAGGGAAGTTTGGTATGCCTCCCTATCCTCATCCTGCTGCGTTTCCTTATATTTCCTGAAGGCCAGCCTTTTGGCTCTAACGTTTTCTGCTACCGTTTTTGAGAACCAAAGTGGTTTCCTTCTTCTTTTGCACTTCCTTTTCTCTCTAACACAATGGGATGTTGCTTCAAGTGTTGCATCCTTAATGCTTGCCCACTTTGCCTGTACCCCCTCACCTGTATTTCTTTTTGCCAGGGCTAGCCTAACTCTTTTGCCCATCTTATCAAAGTCAGCTCCTCTGAAGTCCCATATTTTTGCCTTGGAATGGGATGATTTAGATCTAGTGGCCAAATTAACTGCCCCCAGGTGACCTTCTACCTGGAGATCTGTGATCCTTTCCCTGTTAGTCAGTACTAGATCGAGGATAGCCCTGTCTCTTGTGGGTTGTTGTACCAGTTGTTTGAAGCCCTCCCACTGCAGGGAATCCACCATGTGTCTAGTTCTGGCAGATGCTCCTGCTGGTATTGACCAATCTGTATCTGGCATGTTGAAGTCTCCCATCATCAGAACATCCCCTTTAGCTGTCATGTTTTGTATATCTTATAACAGTAATATGTCTATGTCCTCCTCCTGGTCTGGAGGCCTGTACAAAACCCCAGTTCGTATGGCTGTCCCATTTCCTGTTTCCAGGGTGACCCACAGTTCTTCTGGCTCCTTATGTGTATTCTGAATTTCTGTAGCTTTGATATTTTCATTGACATAAAGGGCCACTCCACCCCCCCTTTTGTATATCGGTCTTCTGAACAGTACATGGCAGGTACTTGAAGTCTCCCAAGTGTGGTTACTGGTAAACCATGTCTTGCTAATGGCTACTATGTCCAGTTTAGCCTCTGTCATTATTGCCTGCAGGTCTGGGATCTTGTTTTCCAGACTGCGAGCATTTGTGTACATGATTTTCCATTGGCCAGATTTCGGTGTGTTAGCTGTTGGGCGAGGTCTGGCGTTTCCCCTGTGCATCATATGGGGAGCTGGACCTTTTTCCTTACCTGGTGATGCAAATGAACTACAAACATGTTGAACTCCTGTTTGACCACTAGCTGAGGGGGGAAGGGTGTTCTTCCCATTTGACATATGGGATGTTGCACCACTCTCCCCATTGACTAGTTTAAATATTCTGCAAAGACGTCAAACTTCTGCCCCAATGCACTGAGACCCTCCTTAGTCAGATGTAGTCCATCAAATTTAAAGAACTTTCACTCCCAAAACTGTTGCCAGTTCCCTACAAATTTGTGTCCTTTTCCCTGGCACCAGCCCTTGAGCCAAATGTTTAGCTCTCCTATCTCCCCTTCTCTGACCTTCCGTTCATCTGCCCCCTTTTCTCAGACTAGTAGGATCTCAGAGAAGGAGATGTCAGATGAAATGGATGATAGTTTGTCACCCAGCCTGGTCAGGTGTTCCTTGGTCTCCACAACTGACTGGCTGGCGAGATCGTTAGTCCCTACGTGTACCAGGACATCAATGTTTTCTCCTGCTTCCTGAACAATTTTAGCAATGCAGTCAGTGTCTCTCCATGTTGATGCACCTGGGAGACATCTGACCATTACCCCTGGCTGGAGATAGGTATCAACTCCCTGAATCATGGAGTCTCCTATGATCAGAAGTTTTTTGGATTTCCTTTTTGCTTTTTTTGTTTTGGTTCCTGTTTTGGGGGAGTGTTGTTGTGCTAGCTCCTGCGCTACATTGTCTTGCTCTGCAGTGTCCTCTGCCCCTTTGTTTGATTTCAGAGATAGAGGCAGATACCTGTTTGTAGTTTTGATATGGTTTGTGGAGGTGATATGTTGGAGAGCACCAACTGATGGGACACCTGATTTGCCCCTCCTAACCACCTGCCAACCTCCCAGACGAACTACCCTCTGCGGTCGAGGTGCTTCTGTTGGATGTTGGGGAAATGGCGGGCAGTTCTTATAATATATTTCCTCTTGAATATGCAATTTGAGGCTCACAATCTCTGCCCATGCTGCCTGGAGCTGAGCCTTCAGATCTCCAATGGCCCAGCATGTAGGATAGTGTCCTAAATCCTGTAAAACTGCCCTTCTGAAAAGTGTTCTGCAGTACCTGCAGTTAATGATATCCATTCCAAATAAGTTGCTGGGTTTATAACCTGGTCAAAGTAATTAGAAGAAAGAAAATTAAAGCAAAAGTTTGATTTTGTGTTTTGTTTGTTTGTTGTTGTATAACTTGTTATAACAAGTTAAATTACTAGTGACCCTGTAAATAAGGTCACTGTGTGGATACCACTTTGATCCGCCCCTTCCTGCTTTGCTACAGGAAATGTCACGACTATGCTATCCTGTAAAAGGAGTGTAGTGTGGGGTGGTTGGGGATGGGGTGGGTGGCTGGGCCCTTCCCCTGTCGAAAAAGAAGAACCAAGGATGAAATAAACAAGGAGGTAAGAGCAGAAACAATCAGCCAGCAACAAATGCAGTAGCCCTGAAAGCTTATCCTAATAATAGACAAAACTGTAAAACCTGTAAAGCACCACCTGTAATAATTTCACAGAAGATATACCCTGTAAGAAACACTTTGCTACACAGAAAAATAAAGCAGTAACAGAAGAAATACCTTGCAAAAAACAATTTGAATCAGAAGATTACAGCAGTAATCTGTAAGCTACACCTGTAGGCACAACCTGTAATAATGCAGCAGAAGGTATACCCAGCAACAACAAATTGAATCAGAGAAAAATAAAGCAATAAAATGTTAGCAACAAACAGTAACAATCCCTGTGAGTACAAAATAAAAATAACAACACACAGTAAATCTGCCTAGCCAAAAGAAGCCTTAATCCTTTTCCTTGCTCTGGTAAGGTTCTTTGCTCTGTCCTTTCAAGCAACCTAGAAGAAAAGAGCTCAGGTGAAGCTAGGTGTCTTGGCCAGCAAACCGAGTCTTCCACCAGTTAATTACAGAACCAGGTAATTACAGAAAAGTCAGCCTTACTTCCATTGTAGGCAGATTAATGGAAACTATACTAAAGGTGAGACTAGTGGACTTTTTGGAGGTTAATGGTCTCCAAGATGAGAAGCAACATGGGTTTGTCTTAGGGAGATCCTGCCAGACCATCCTGATACACTTTTGATTAGGTCACAGGGTCGGTGGACAGCAGCCAGGCGGTTGATGTCCGGCATCTGGACTTCAGCAAGGCCTTTGACTCTGTGCCACCTGGGAGACTGCTCAGTAAACTGAAGGACCTGGGAGTCAGGGAGAAGCTGGTAGAATGGGTCAAGAGCTGGCTACAAGACAGAAACCAGAGGGTGATAGTGGGGGGAACTATTGAAGCCTAGACCTGTGACCAGTGGAGTCCCACAGGGCTCAGTACTCAGACCAATGTTGTTTTATATCTTTATTTGTGACTGGTGGTGGGTGAAGTGGGTGGAATTCACTTTGCAGAGTAATCCACGAAATTCTACCCATTTCACATAGCGAAATGCAAAATTTTGCCTTCTGGCCACGAGCGAAATTTCATCTTATGCGGGTATAACTAAATCCCTGGTGGCTAGTGGTCCCTCCCCTACCTGTCCCACAATGTATAGAAAAATTCCTGGTGGCTAGCGGTCCCTCCCCCCACCTTCCCACATGTAAATAATTATCCATGGTGGCTAGTGGTCCCTCCACCCGGTAATAACCCCCCTGCCGCGGAAAAATACAGTAACCCCTCCTGCTCACATCCCTCTGTATCTCCTTCTCTTGTTAAAAAAAAAATCTCTGGTGGTCTAGTGTTTTTTTTTTTTTGTAACCCCTAGGTGGCGCTATCCCAAGGGCTATGACCCCTGCCTGATTTGCCACTAACAGGTTGAGGGGCCTGGATCCGATGGCGGGTGCCTCCACCCAGAGGTCGGGGTTAAGACAGTCTGATATGACTTGGTCACAGCCCTCTGGGTCACTGCAAACCCCCCCTTTCTTCCCACTAGTGGCCCACACAAATCAATCACAGTACCCCTGCAATATACACTTACCCCCAGGATTGGTTCAATCAGCTTGATTCTGGGGAACCCCTGTAAAGTAAGATGCAGTTATACAACAACCACTGTACAGTAACTCAATGTAGACACACAGTTCAAGCAGTGTAACTTTGCTTAACAACCAAATCTGATTTATTTAGAGGATAGTAACAAGGACAGGGGGAAATCAGGTTAATTGATTCAGTCACATTAATAATCACAGTACTGTGCACATATTTTAGAGTCCCAAATGTCACTCTTACTGGGTACCTAGGCAAAAAGAGGCTAGCCTATTTGATGCAGCTGGTTGGGGCCCTGAGGATGGAAAATGCATGCACAATACCCACTTTGTAATCCGGAGCCGGTAGGCTCAGTTCGTGAAGAAAGAAAGGAAAAGTAATCAGATGGAACACTTGCAATTAGATGATGGCAGGGAGCTACCCTGATTTGTACTCACAAATTCAATGCTGAAACTGAATGGAAGGCAGATTGTCCTGGATTGCCAGGAGGAGCAGACCATGTGGACAAGGTCCTTGTGACTGGACCCCACTGCAGTTTAGAGCAAATGGATGTAGTCTGGATTCAGCTGGGGTTTACTTCCAGCTTCATGCACTCTATTCACTGTACAGGGATTTGAAGCCACGATTCCCCACGCTTCTTACACATTTACAGTATATGTAAAAAGAGTACTATACAGGCAGGCTGCTTCTCTATCCTGATCACAATTACTGCACAATACCCGGGAGAACACACAGCAGATTCAGTTCCTGACAGACCGAGCGCGATTCAGCAGTCTCTCCAGTCTTTTACAGGGTGAGCCTGGTTTCCTCACTTCTGGTGCTTCTTTCTCCTTACAACTCTGATTCAGTCCACACTGGCACTTACAAACAGTTGTAGGCTGAACTTCAGGGCCCCACACGAGCTCCCCGTGCGAAAACACAACATCACAGGAGCCCAGAGCTCCTTCCCTCTTCACAGTCACAACTCATCTGATCTTTCCAGTAGACAGAGCCAGGCATTTCCTTTGAGTTCCTCCTAGTCAGTTGGCTGATTTTGCTGTCACTCACAGTAAACTCCCCCTGTTGGTGGAAAAAAAGGCGCCAAAGTCCAAACTACAATTCCCAGAAGCATTGGCCATACAGTACATAGGTGGCTGGCTCCACAATGAGAGTCCAAGTTCTGATCTGCCAGCAACAGGCTCCATTTCAAAGGTCCCCCCACACTGATTGGTCCAGTTCAGCAGTTTAAAACTAGGATGGGAGACTAGGCAAACACAGTTCTGATTGCAAAGAAAAGCAGGTTAAACAAACTGCATTTTCATTATTACTCTAAATGATGTCTGGCAAACAGTTATATATTTGAAAAGTGCTCACTCTGCCCACTTAGTGATGGCAGAAATGGAACGATTTGGCAGCAGCTCGAGTGGGACTCAAGCAGGGAAACACACAGACCCCCATCCAAATTAATTATGTCTGCAGGCAGACAGCTCTTAAAGAGACAGTACCACAGGCTCTAAAAGCACTCACAGATAAAAGGCTTAGATGCCGAACACCATCCAGGCTTGGAGCATTCAAGCAAGCTCCTGGAAGACTTTTGGGAACCCCATTTGCAGGGGGGTTACACCCTTCCTGGCCTGGAAAAAGCTTGGTGTCTGCATCAAGCAAGTATCCCCATAAGTTTCAATTGCAACCATATACATTTGCACCAGGATCACATTAGGCTCATACATGTAATCATCAGTCAGTGTATCATTTTACCAGGAACACATTTCTGAAACTTTGCAGTACATCACTCTTTACACAGTATTACACACACATTGTACCATAACTCAGGTTATTACCTCTTGTACATGAAACCTGAAGAGAGGGGGGCCCTCCCTATCAGCTACCTTGGGACTGGATGGGGCAGGGGCACCATACCTAGAGGGCAACACAAGTAACTTGGAGTTAGCACTGATGTTCAGTTTGGGCAAAGAGCTCAGGGACACATACATTCCTTTATGGACAACATTGAGAGGCAAGTCCACCAGCCTCCCAGGGGAATCATAACTGAGGTGCACCACAGGCTTTACAGCTCGACCAGTCTTTCTAGGGGAAACTGTTACAGTCTCTGCTCTCTGAGCCTCATTTTCAGCATTGTCCTCACTTGTCAGGGGAGTCTCCATTGGGGTAGAGAGGCTAGAACTTGGGGCACGTTTAGCTCCAGAAATTACAATCTCTGCATCCACAACACTTGGCTCACATGGAGAGCTTTCAGACACTGGTAGTGGACCGTCAGGGCACTCAAAATACTCTTCTTCTTCTGGTGTATCACCAGTCTGTTCCAGTCCATCATTTTCTTCCCCTGAAAGCTCAAACAATTCAGCCATACACAATGATTCCATATCATCTGACTTGATGCTTTGCACTTCACTTTCTGGGAGCATTGGCTCCAGGGACAAAGCTGGGGGCTTAAACAGTCCAGAAGGCCCAGCTTCATCTCCAGTATTGACTAGGGGATTGCCCTGAAACAACTGACTCAGTTCGTAAGAATTCAAAGTCACACTCACTCTTCTCTGATATGGACTGACAGTCATGCTCAACTGGGATTTGTGGAGGGGACCACTTTAACTCAGCTTCTGTAGGTGCAGACTTTCTTGATTTTTTCTTAGCAGCAGCTCTAGTCACTGGTCCAGAGGGGGCATTTTCTGGGGGCTCAGACTCAATCAAGATTTGTCCAATGGGCAGTAAATGATTTCTATGCAATGTTTTAACATCTTTTGAATTATCCTCAGGTCTTACTTTGTACACAGGCAGATCATCTAGTTTGCCCACTACAATGTGAGGAAGATAGTGCCATCTGTCAGTAATCTTGTGTTTGCCATGCAGTCCCAGATTTCTTAGCAATACCCGATCTCCCTCCTGGAGTTCCAGCGCTTTCACCTTTTTATCATACCTTTCTTTGTTGGCCAGATTTCTTTGGCAGCCATGGTTTGAGCCAGTTGAGTACGCATGATTAAGCTGGGCACTTTAATTTCACACATACTATAAAATAATTTATGCTTCGAGAACCCCATCAGGAGAGACCCAAGCACACATCTACCGGCAGTCGAGCTTCTCAAACAACATCAGGTGGTAGGAGGAGAACCCAGTGGCTCACTTTGGTGCAGTTGTGAGCATGTACCAGGGTTGTACCATTTATTGGCTCCATCTAAAACATCCTTGTGGGTGGAGAAGTGCCTAGCATTTCTCGCAAAGTGTGATTGAAACGTTCAGGCTGTGGGGTCCCCTGGGGTGGTAAGGTGGTTCTGGACTTCACTCCCCACAGGAAAGCATCTTTGATCAGACGACTCTCAAAGTCTCTCCCTTGATCAGAGTGGATTCTTTGTGGAGCCCCATAGTGAACAAAAAAGTTTTCTATAAGTACTTTTGCCACAGAGGATGCTTTCTGGTCCTTCGTGGGGAAAGCTTGGGTGTATCTCGTAAAATGGTCAGTGACCACCAGCACATTACTAATATTTCTTTGATCTGACTCCAAACTCAGAAAATCAATATAGACCAGCTCCATGTGTGCACTGGTGGTGATGTTAACAAAGGAGGCAGCCCTCTGGGGCAAAGCTTTTTTCTGTAAGTAGCGACTACAAGTTCGAATGTGTTGCTCCACATCAGCCCCCATCTTAGGCCAATAGAATCTGGATCTCACCAAGTCAAGTGTTCTGTCTATACCAAGGTGCCCCATGTGGTTGTGTAAGGACCTCAGCACTGAGTCTCAAAAAGCAGTGGGCAGCACTAGTTGTTGTTTGTCTACTTGTCCCGTTCTGTCTACTGTTTCTCTGTATAACAGTCTATTGATCAGTTTCAACTTAGGACCTTCTTTGTATAACAATGCAGTTCTCAAATCAGTGGAACGTAATTTGGACACGTCTTCCCCTGCATAGAGGGCTTCTAAACCTGATTTGATCATGGAATCTCAGGATTGAGCCCGCCAAATACTGTCACTGTCCAGCTGAGGCAGTGCACCAATGTCTATTGCAGAAAAGTGGCAATAAGCAGCAGGTATCTCAGAGGGTCCCCAAACAATCCACCATACAGTCCACTGCGTCCGTGGACATTTGTTCCTCCCTGTCAAACTTCTGGCAGAGTGCTCGAATAACAGCTTCTGACAGTCTGACCCAGTCATTCTGGGGAACAGGCCTTCGGGAGAGAGCATCAGCATCTATGTGGTTCAGGTCTGCTCTGTATTCAACAGCATAGTCGTATGTAGATAATGCAGAAAGCCACCTATGGCCAGTGGCATCCAACTTAACTGAAGTTTGCATAGGTCAAAGGATTATTGTCAGTTTTTACTAGTATCTTAGCCCCATACAAGTACTCATGGAATTGGTCAACAATAGCCCACTTCAAAGCTAGGAACTCTAACTTATGTACAGGATAGTTCTTTTCGGATGGGGTCAGACTTCTACTGGCAAAGGCCGCTGGTCTCAGGCCATTCTCGTGCTCTTGGTACAATGCAGCCCTCAACCCTTGCAAGCTAGCATCAGTGTGCAGGACATACGGTTTTGTTGGATTGGCATAGGCCAACACTGGAGCGTGGGTAAGTTGATATATGATCTCATGAAAAGCAGTCTCACAATCAGGAGTCCAGCAGGCCCCAAATACTTCACTTGGATGAAAATACACTCTTTCAGTCTCGACGGATGCTGACTTTTTGTATCTTTTGTAGGTTGGGGGATACCCTTGAGTAAGGTTAAGTAAAGGGTGGATCACTCTTGAATAGTCCTTGATGAAACGCTGATAATAACCACAGAATCCCAGGAATCTTTGCAGTTCTTTTAGATTTTTGGGCTGTGGCCAGGTGGTCAAGGCCTCAACTTTACTTGGGTCGGTCTCTATTCCCTCAGTGGATACTATGTGTCCTACATACTTTACTGATGTTTGAAACAATTGACACTTATCAATGGACAGTTTAAGGCCGAAGTCTTCCAGTCGGTCCAGCACCTTGAATAATCTGCTCTCGTATTCCTCCAGTGAGCTGCCAAACACAGTAACATCATTTAGGTATGCCAGGCACTCTAGTAAGTTCATGTCCCCCACTGCACACTCCATCTATCTTTGAAAAGTGGCGGGGGCACCTGAAATCCCTTGAGGCATCCTCATGAATTCATAAATAGCCCGGACAGATAAAGGCTGTCTTCTCATGGTCACCTGGGGGCCATCGGGATCTTGTAGTACCCACTGCGGAGATCCAGCACAGAGAACCACTTGCTCCCGTTTAGACAGTCCAAAGCATCCTGAATACGGGGCATAGTGTACTGATCAGGGATAGTCCGCCGGTTTAAAGTGCGATAATCCACGCACATCCTTACTGTCCCATTCTTTTTCTCACTACACAATGGGGGAAGCATAGGGGCTTCTGGATTCCTGTATTACATCAGCAGCTAGCATCTCTTGCAGATGCCATCTCACATCATCTATGTCAGCAGGTGCCAGGCGTCGAGACCGCTCACGAAATGGCCTTTCATCATGCAGCCGGATATGGTGCTCAGCTCCTTGCACGCATCCTATGTCCCATTCCTCTAAAGAAAACACCTGGTCTCTCTGGGCAAGCTTCTCACTGATCCTCACTTTCCATTCAGCTAGCAACAGGGAGTCACCAAAATCAAACAAGTCAGGCGTTACTCTGTCATTCTTCCCCACTCTTGCTACTGGGTAGCACTGCAGTGTCTGCACAATGCACATTAGCCAGGGTGCAACCTCTATTTACTCGAATCTCTCTGTCAGACACATTATGAACTTGAACCATTACCCTTCTGGCATAAGCATGGGCTCTAGCAGGCAAAATACTAGGCTTGACCAGCAGTCCCTCCGGCAATTTTCCGTCGCCCGGTGCATCCAACATTAATATTTTATTCTTGACATCCTTTCTGATACGGACCTCTCCCTGTAAGGTACATTGGGCATTTGGCGCCAGGATCAGAGACTCAGGATCTTTCTTCCAGACAATTCCAACCGGTTCCTCTGTTTCTATTTTTTTAACATCTCTCTGTGCCTCATAGGCCTTCTTAATCAAATCAAGGCTGGAATTCTTAAAGCTCTACCAGCCCTTGACCCTTGTTTTTCATAACACAGCTGTGCCAGCCATCCAAACATATGTGCATTAGTCCCAGTTAGTAGAGGAACCCCATCATACAGTCCGGTAGGGGGACACACTAAGGCCAGGGTCTCTACCTGCTTGGCCACTCCAGCCACAGAGGTGGGAAAAGACAGCCAAATTCGACTATATCCAGAGTAGGGGCAGGCCTTCTCACTTAACTTTATTTCCCCGAACTCTCTCAACATGCAGCCTCTCCAACGGTTGTAAGGGTACGTCAGACAAATGCTTCTGATACCAGTCTTGGAACATAATTGTCACTTGGGAGCCATTGTCTAATGCAGACACTCCATTCACCTTTACAGTGGTCTCCATGGAGGGACCCACTATTCTGGACCATTCTGAAGAGGCAGTAGCGGGGGCCTGGGCAACTGACCTTGCCACAAAGGGACATGAGTTAGCATTTTTGGGGCCCTCACTGGGATCATTGCATGCACCCCTTAACCACTGATTTGTTCTCCAGAGCTCTCCTTGTAGCCTATATGTAACTTTGTCTGTGTCTTTTGGGGACCAGCATTCTCTCTTCATGTGCCCATCCTTCCCACAATTATAACAAAACATACTTTCTGGAGTTTGAGCTGGCCGAGGCATCACACTGAGAGCCAGGGCGGGGGTACAACTAACTGGAAACCTTGGTGCCATCTCTGTCTGCGGCGTGATAAGCATTTGGAGACATCTCGTCAATTTGCCCATTTCCATGGTCAAGACATCGAGTTCTGAGCTGTTGTCAGCAGGAGATGCATGGATGGGTACCCCACCCCCATAGCAGATGCAGTTGGATGAGGGTCGGGGCCTGTACTTGCAGGAGCGGCCTTCATAAAGAGACTATTTTTTATTTCCCCTAACTCTCTCAACAGTTCTCCCCATTGTGGCATATCTTTTTCCTTCTCAGAGCACTCATTAACTGCCAACCTCTGCCCCTGAACTTCACTTGATGGGTCACCCTCAGTCACTTGGGTTGTAGCCGCAGCTAGTGGTGCAAGTCCCTCCCGAGGTCGCCTTTTCTCAACTCCTTGAATTTGTCTCATTAGCTCTTCATAGGAGGGTGGGGATTCCAGTCGATTTGCCAGGCGTAACTGAAGCAACAGCAGTTCTGAGAAGGGGGCAGACTTAAGGATCCTGTCCAGCCTGGTTTGGTCCAGTTCAATCGCTGGCAAACTACCCTTTCTGAGGCATTCTTGCAACAATTTTTCAAGCTGAGATACATACACAGACAACAACTCCCCTTGGTACTGTTGTGCATTTCTTATTCTCCACCACAGGTTCTCATCAGAATCTGGGCTCCCATACACATTCTCCAAGGCCTCAAGATAATCCTGTGCAGTCGCTTCAGGGTTACTGGCCCATTTAGCACGGATGGTAGCCAGGGCAGGACCTCGGAGGCTCTCAATAACCCTCTTTCACTTTTCAGCTTCAGAGCATTGCCATTCTAGCACTTGGGGGGCAACATAGTCTGTCCAGGTCTCCCAGTCATCCTCCCCTTGGGGGGGTGGGAAGGGTGCCAGAGAAGATCCTCAACCTTCAGTAAGAGTCGTGACTAATGGCAGGTGCAGAAGTAGGAGCTTGCATTGGTTCAGCCACCATTACGGGTACTGGAGCGGGAGAGGGTGTTGGGGGAGAAACACCCCCAGGTGGCAAGAATAGTTTCTTCAAGTCCTCCACAGTTTTCCCTTCCCCCAGCAACCATTTAGCAAATTTCTCCTCAAAAGTTTCAGATAGTGGTGGAGGCTCATCCCCCCCGGGTCTTTACTGTCCTTAGTTATCACTCTCCAGGCAGTGAGGGCTCCCTCTGGGGTAATAGTCTGTGGCACTTTGGAGCTATCTATGGGATCCTTAAACTCTACTAGGGCCAGAAAAGTGTGGGTGAGCAGATTAGCATGCCGACCCACCACCACAGGGTTTTGTAAACCTTCCACCTTGGAAAATATTCCTGTACAGTGTCCATATTGATACCCAGGGGATGTCCAGGATAAGCATAGCATTTTGAAATTGATCTCTCCCCAGTACACCCTCCACCAGCGGTGCTAGCCACTTTTTCGGGGTACCCATTTCTTTTTTTTTTTCTTAACAGTGGTTCATAAATATGGCCACTAGAGGACACACAATCCCAGCGGTGAGCCTCCAAGATGTAACCCCTAGGTGGCGCTATCCCAAGGGCTACTACCCCTGCCTGATTTGCCCATAACAGGTTGAGGAGACTGGATCCAATGGCGGGTGCCTCCACCCAGAGGTTGGGGTTAAGACAGTCTGATATGACTTGGTCACAGCCCTCTGGGTCACTGCAACCCCCCTTTCTTCCCACTAGTGGCCCACACAAATCAATCACAGTACCCTTGCAATATACACTTACCCCCAGGATTGGTTCAATCAGCTTGACTCTGGGGACCCCCTGTAAAGTAAGATGCAGTTATACGATAACCACTGTACAGTAACTCAACATAGACACACAGTTCAAGCAGTGTAACTTTGCTAAACAACCAAATCTGATTTATTTAGGGGATAGTAACAAGGACAGGGGGAAATCAGGTTAATTGATTCAGTCACATTAATAATCACAGTACTGTGCACATATTTCAGAGTCCCAAATGTCACTCTTACTGGGTACCCAGGCAATAAGAGGCTAGCCTATTTGGTGCAGCTGGTTGGGGCCCTGAGGATGGAAAATGCATGCACAATACCCACTTTGTAATCCGGAGCCAGTAGGCTCAGTTCATGAAGAAAGAAAGGAAAAGTAATCAGATGGAAAACTTGCAATTAGATGATGGCAGGGAGCTACCCTGATTTGTACTCACAAATTCAATGCTGAAACTGAATGGAAGGCAGATTGTCCTGGATTGCCAGGAGGAGTAGACCATGTGGACGATGTCCTTGTGACTGGACCCCACTGCAGTTTAGAGCAAATGGATGTAGTCTGGATTAAACTGGGGTTTACTTCCAGCTTCATGCACTCTATTCACTGTACAGGGGATTTGAAACACGATTCCCCACAAGCACTACACACATTTACAGTATATGTAAAAAGGAAAGTACTATACCAGGCAGGCTGCTTCTCTATCCCGATCGCAATTACTGCACAATACCCAGGAGAACACACAGCAGATTCAGTTCCTGACAGACCGAGCGCGATTCAGCAATTTCTCCGGTCTTCTACAGGGTGAGCCTGGTTTCCTCACTTCTGGTGCTTCTTTCTCCTTACAACTCTGATTCAGTCCACACTAGCACTCACAAACAGTTGTAGGCCGAACTTCAGGGCTCTACACGAGCTTCCTGTGCGAAAACTCAACAGCGCAGGAGCCTGGAGCTCCTTCCCTCTTCACAGTCACAACTCATCTGATCTTTCCAGTAGACAGAGCCAGGCATTTCCTTTGAGTTCCTCCCAGTCAGTTGGCTGGTTTTGCTGTCACTCACAGTAAACTCCCCCTGTTGGTGGAAAAAAGGCGCCCAAAGTCAAACTACAATTCCCAGAAGCATTGGCCATACAGTACATAGGTGGCTGGCTCCACAATGAGAGTCCAAGTTCTGATTTGCCAGCAGCAGGCTCCATTTCAAAGGTCCCCCCACACTGATTGGTCCAGTTCAGCAGTTCAAAACTAGAATGGGGGACTAGGCAAACACAGTTCTGATTGCAAAGAAAAGCAGGTTAGACAAACTGTATTTTCGTTATTACTCTAAATGATGTCTGGCAAACAGTTATATCTTTGAAAAGTGCTCACTCTGCCCACTTAGTGATGGCAGAAATGGAGCAATTTGGCAGCAGCTCGAGTGGGACTCAAGCAGGGAAACACACAGACCCCCGTCCAAATTAATTATGTCTGCAGGCAGATAGCTGTTAAAGAGACAGTACCAGAGGCTCTAAAAGCACTCACAGATAAACTGCTTAGACGCCGAACACCATCCAGGCTTGGAGCATTCAAGCTCCTGGAAGACTTTTGGGAACCCCCATTTGCAGGGGGGTTACATTTTATTTAAACCAGGGGTTCTCAAATGGTGAGGCCAGCCTCCTTGGGGAGGCCCCAACCTGTTCTAGGGGAGGCTCAAGCAAGTCTGAAAAAGTACTGTATTTAAATTTTGAGTTTTATATATTTTGTGTGAAGAGATGATGCAATTTATTTACTAATAGCTGACAAGGGAAGGTGAATGAGCCAAGGCTCATTTCAGGTGTACCCAGGGATGGTAGGGAGTGAATACATTTCAAAAGGAACTGCAAAACAGTCAAGAAATACACAATGAACAATAGTGCAAACAAATATGAACAATAAACTAATAATGAGTGGTGGTAATTGATCGATTTGTAGCCTGATGGCAAAACAGCCCAAATACAAAGGTTGAGCATAGAAGTGCTAAGAGCAATAGCAGGCAGGAGCAAAGTAATCCCTGAGAAGTTGCTTAGAAGCAGGGAAGGATGGGGAGAGGCAAAGTATGTAGGCAGGTTATTTCATATAGAGAAGAAACAGGGAAAGTACTCTGACCCATGAAGGTACTGCAACAAGGGGTAGCATGATTCAAGAATGAAAAAAACAGAGTACATAGGTTGGCCTGGGGGGGGTACAATAAGTTGAATGATAATATTTGTTTATTTTATTTATTTGTTCAGATAACACCTTTGAGCACAAGACCTCTTTTTCAAAGGTTCCACGTCAGAATAAGACAAAGAACTGAATGCGAGCCAAGTACTCAAAGGGGTTTTAATTTATTCATGGTGTACTGTGCAAAGTACAGTGCAAAGTACAGTATGTTATTTTTCTTTGGGGAGGCCCAAGGTTATTTCAATTTTTGGGGGAGGCTCAAAATCTTTTCCATGGATTTGGGGAAGCTCACTGTGACAAAGTCTGAGAACTATTGATTTAAACCCTCTCCCGATCCTCAGTTCCAATAAATCCCTGGTGATCCAGTGCCCCCCAACCCAGCCTCCCCAGCAGCCAGGTGTCCCCGACACAAGCTCGCTCCCACCACCATCCTAAATCCTGGCAGCTGCGGACCGGCACAGCCCTCATCTCTCCTCCACGGCCAGCCCGCCAACTAAGCTGTCAATGAAGCTCATTCATTGACAGCTCAGTCGGCGGGCTGGCTATGGAGAAGAGGGCTGTGCTGGGACGCCGCTGCCAGGATTTAGGATGGGGTGGGAGCAGGGTTGTGGCAGGGACACCAAGCTGCTGGGAAAGATGGTCGAGGGCACTGAATCACCAGAGATTTATTGTAACTAGGGATCGGGAGGGGTTTAACATAAAAACCCACTAGAACACCAGAGATTTCTTTTTTTACAGGAGAAGGCGATACGGAGGGATGTGGGTGGGGGGAGGGTTACTGCACATTTCCGTGGTGGGTGGGTTATTACAAGGTGGAGGGGAGGGACCATTAGCCACCATGGATAATTATTTACATGTGGGACAGGGGGGAGGGACCGCTAGCCACCAGGGATTTTTTTATACATGTGGGACAGGTGGGGGAAGGGACCACTAGCCACCAGGAATATAGTTATACCCGCGCAAGGTGAAATTTCACCCACAGACGGAAGGTGAAATTTTGCTGTGGAAACAAGTTTTGCCATGAAGGCAAAATTCTCAAGGCAAAAGTCACGCTTCCCACGGAAAATTTTGCAAAGTGCTCCCAATGCGAATTTTGACCACTTTGCCGACTCTGGGCGTAAATTTAAAATTATTGCATCACTATTGGTGACACAGTGGATGGGATCAAAAGTAAAATCTGCCTATTCACAGACGACACTAAGCTCTGTGGGAGAGTGGACATATAGGAGGGGGAGGCAATAGCTCAGGGAGGACCTGACTAGGCTCGAGAAATGGTGGGTATCTGGCAGTTGGGGTCCAACACCAAGAAGTACAAGGTCATGCACCTAGGAGCTAAGAACCTAGGGGCCAGTTACTGGTTGGGGGGTGTACAGGTGTCTACTTCTGAGGAGGAAAAAGACCTAAGGGTAATCATCACGAGGGACGTGAACCACTCTGCACATTGCCATAAAGCAGCAGCCAAAGCAAACGGAATGCTGGGATGCATTGCCAGAGGAATCAACTCCAGGAAAGAGGAAGTCATTTTGACATTGTACAGGTCATGGGTGAGACCACACTTGGAGTACTGTGTGCAGTTCTGATGCCTATATCTAAACAAGTTCTGGTCAGAGCTGATATGGCTGTGGGGAGCTTTCAGGAGTGCAAAAGCATTGAATATAATATGCAGTGCTCTCGCTGCACTGGAGTCAGCCGTAACTAGTACTGCAGCGATTACAGTACTGCACAAGCGTGATACTCATGGACATGCAGGTTGCCCAGGAGTCAGCCATGTGCAACATGGTGGCACTGACATGACTACTTATGCATGATACTCATGATTGCACAGTTTAAGTCAGTGCCACCATGTTGTCCACAACGGTTGACACTTCCGAAGTTGTGGAAAGGAGAAGCAGTGCACCAGGAAGGGGTGTGTTTATGCGTCCCACAGAGGGGAAGGGCTGCATAAACAAAATCATTGGAAATTATGCTGGAGTACTGTGGCAGCACATCAAACAGTGGTCTGGTCATGTGACTCCAAAGTGCTCTTATAGAAATCTGATGATGGCATAACATCTGTAGACCTTGACCCATGCAGCCGTAAAAATCAGATTTGGGAGGAGACTATTAACAAACTAGAGATCTGGTCTGGGACTTGCTTGTCATCACAGTCACTTTCTTATTCTTTTCTAAGCAGTAATTTCTGGTAAATGTTCCTTAACCATTTTGACCTCAGTGCTGCTAGACTACTTCTGGTTTTCCCCGATTGTAGTAGGTGGGGGTAATAGCAGTCTTGAAGTGGTAGCTGCCAGTGGGGGCACTGTCTGAATAAAAGTGGTACCCATGTGTGTATGCACATTTTACAAATGACCCATTTCCTTGTTTTTGCTGTAAAAGAATCTGACCCCTTTAATACAAAACAAGGAGTCAGTTATGACATCCACCCTCCTTTTTTTGGCTTTAAGTGAGGAACGTGATTATGGGTTTGCATCAGATGTACAGTGGCAGCCATAGATGCATAATATTGTTAAACAGTAATCAACTGTATGTAAAAGCGTTTCTTTTTTTGAATGTGCCAATACCACTCCACCCATTTTGTACTCTGCCCCTGGATTTCTGTGCCCAAAGTATATTATTTTACATTTTTGTGTTGAAACCTAGCTGTTATACCCTTGACCACTGTTCAAGTCTTCTAAGGTCTCTGCTCATACTTTCCCATCCTGCTGCAGATCTTGGTATCATCATGCAGAGTCAAACCTTCCCTTCCTGCTTCTTTGCAATTTCACTTATAAAGACATTAAAGAGGACTGGATCTAGCACTGATCCCTGAGGTAGCCCCTGCCCCCTCATTGCCCTCCCTTCCTTGGAGTGAACTCCATTTACTATCAGCCTCTGTCAGCTATCCCCTAACCAATTTCTTACCAACCACATTTTTTTCTCTCTGAGCCAACACAGTAGGAGCCATGCAGAACAAATGTAACTTTCTCGGAAAGTATTTAAGTTACACATACACAACTAGCATGGTAGTTGTTCAGGACAAAAAGACATTACAAATGAGCATATTCACTATGCTGCACTAATTATATATTTTTAAAATATGGCCATCTGATTACCTGAATTTTCATTTTTCTTCATTATTTTCACCTTTTGGATGGCTATATTTAAAAAATATATCATGAATCCAGTTACGTAACTACCCTCATTTGAAAGGTATTTTTGTCCTGAACAACATAATGCTAGTGGTGTATGTGTAACTTGTATACTTTCTGAGATATTTACATTTGTTTGGCATTACTCCTAACGTGTTTGCTCAGAGAAAAATAAATGAGGCTATTTGGAAGCGCAGTAGGAGTCATATTAACATACTAAGAAGCAAGCAGAAGAAGGCTATCGAGTCTGCTCATATTGCAGGATCCAGAGCTTGAACTACTGTCCCTGCCTCCCTCCCTCCCCACTCCTCTCATCTTCCTCACCCTTGATCCCTGCATTCCCCCTGTGCCTATCCCAGCCTCTCTTGAAGCTGCCCACTGTGTTCAACGAGATCACCTATTCTGGCAGTGCATTCCAAGTGTCTACCACCCTTTCTATGAAGAAGTGTTTCCTGGCCATCCTTTTAAACCTCCCACCCTCCATGTTAAGACTACGCCCCCTTGTGTTATGGCTGCCACTCAATTAAAAGAGACCCTCCTTATCTACCTTATTTATACCTTTAAAGTACTAAAGTACTGCAAGTCCCAATCATGTCCCCCCCCATCCTGCATTGAGTACATGTTCAGTGCCTTCAACCTCTCCTCACATACCTTGCCCTACTGACCCACTGTCATCTTTGTAGCCCTCTTCTGTACCTTCTCTAGCAGATTAATGTCCTTTTTGAGGTTTGGTCACCAGTACTGAACTCCATACTCTAGATGTGGCCTTACCAGTGACCTGTACAAGGGCAGTATTGTCTCCTCTCTCTCCTACTGCTGATCCATCTAGCTATGCATCTCAGCATCTTGTTTGCCCTTGCTGCTGCTTTCTTGCACTGTGTGGAGTGCTTCAGGTCACTAGTGATCATCACTCCCAGGTCCTTCTCCTCCTCTGATGCAGATACCAGGATTCCACTCAGGTAGCACTCTGTCTTGGGATTCTTGGTTCCAATATGCATAAGTTTGCATTTCTTGGCATTGAAGCCAAACTGCCAGATCTTGGACCACCTCCCCAGCTTTTCTGGGTCATCGTGTAGGTCTTGTATCCCTTCAACTGTGTCCACTCTCCTGCAGAGCTTGGTGCCGTTAGAGAATGTTGCCCTTTATACCATCCCCAATGACAGCGATGAAGACACTGAGCAACACCAGTCCCAGCACCGAGCCCTGCGGTACCCCACTGGTGACCTTTCTGGTGCCAGATAACTCTCCCCTCACAACCACTCTCTGGGTTCTGTCCCTCAGCCAGTTTTCCACCCATCTGGCCATCTTATCCCCAACCCCGAGATCCACCAACTTCCTGATCAATCTTTTATGGGGCACAGAGTCAAAGGCCTTGCTGAAATCCAGACAGAGGATGTCTACCGCTTGGCCCCTGTCTACTGTCTTAGTGACGCAGTCAAAGAAGTCAATCAGGTTTGTTTTACACAGCCCCCCGCCATGAACCCATGCTGCCTTGAATCCTGGAGACCATACTCCTCTAGATAATCCACCAATCTTTCCTTTAGTATGGTCTCCATGAGCTTGCCAACAATTGAGGTCAGACTGACTGGTCTGTAATTCCCTGGGTCATTCTTGGGACTGCTTATGTGAAGGGGCACCACATGTTCTGTTCTCCAATCGTGTGGTACCACACCTGACTCTAGTGAACTATTAAACAGGTTTGACAGTGGCCCTGCCAGCTCCTTGGACAGTTCCCTTAGTACCCTTGGATGTACTCTGTCTGGACCTGGTGATTAGTCCACCTCTAATGGTAGCAGCCCATCCCTCACTCTATCCTCCTCTATCACTATATCTGTGTTCCCCTCTCCCCCCTGCTCCTCTTCTTCATCATCAAGGCACTGGTCTATCCTTCTCCCTGGTGAAGATGGAACAGATGTATTCATTCAGTATCTCTGCTTTTCCACCATTATCCTCCACCCACTCCTCCCCTTTCTTAAGCCTAACAATTCCTTCCTTCTTGTCTCTTTTTCACTTATATAGCAAAAGAAAGATTTCTTCCCCTTCTTAGTTCCTTCAGCTGTTTGTGGCTCCTTCTGCGTTTTAGCTTGTAGGACTTCCTTACTTGCCTCACTAGCCAACCTTAGGTAATTCCCCCATCCACCTCTGTCTTGGTCTTCCTGAATTTCTATAGGCCAGCCTCTTTTCCGTTACTGCCTGGGCAACCCCAGAACTGAACCAGCTGGGCGCTTTGGCTCTTGTGTTTTTACCCCTGAGCCTAATACACTCCTCTGTGGCAACCAGTATCCCTTCCTTAATGATGAACCACCTTTGGTCCACCCCTATATCTGCTATGATGCCTGCCAGGAGGCCCCTTAGTACTTCATCCATATTCCTTATGCCCAAACTTCTAAAATCCAAGATTTTCATCTTAGTCAGGATGCTTTCCCTTCCCATATCTAACTGGAACCACACTGTGCAATGGCCACCCCCACCCAATGACTCCCTGACTGTTATTTCCTGTACATGCTCCCTATTTGTTAGCACATGATCATGCAGTGCGTCTGCTTTTGTTGGTTCTGTGACATCTAGAGTCAGAAACCCACTCTGCAGTTCTTTCAGGATCACTTGACTCCTAGCACATGTTGTTGATGGTAGTCTCCAGTCCACCTTGTGCAGGTTGAAATCCCCTACAGTTACCACCTCTCCTTCCCTGCAGCTTCCAATATTTGTGAAATCAGTTCTCTGTCCCTCTCCTCATCCTGGTTGGGTGGTGTGTACACCACCACCAACCTAACCTTTCTACATATATTGGACCTTAAAGGAAAGCAGTCCAAATAATGGAGACCCCCACCCCCCAAAGGCTTACCTTCCGATTAAGCTTTCTGCAAAAAAAGCCTTCATTTTAGAAGCTGCTACTTACTTTATTTTAATTCTGAAAAGATCAGGAGCTGCCAAGATGGTGTACTGTGCGCAGCTCCATTTAGTGTAAAAGTACTGCACTGCACCGCTTGCTGCAATACAAATGTAGTACAGTGAAAGGTGCGGCAACGCACTTTCACACTAAATGGAGCCGCGCACCATCTGCCATCTTCCTGACCTTTTCAAAATTTAAATAAAGTAAGTACCAGCTTCTAAAAGTAAGGCTTTTCTTTGTGAAAAGCTTACTCGGTGGTAAGCTTTCGGGGGGTGGGGATCTCTATTATTTGTATAGCTTTCCTTTAATGGAACCCATAATCACTCCACCTCCCCTTCCTCCAACTCCTCCCTCATGCAAGTTATTCCCTCCTGATATAAACTGCCACCCCTCCCCCTTCCCAGCTACCCTGTCCCTTTTGTATAGTTTACATCCAAGGAATTCAAGGTCCCAGTCATGGTGTAGTGATGCCCAAGTCTCGGCTACTGACACTATGTCCACCCATTATCCTCCACCCACTCCTCCCCTTTCTTAAGCCTAACAATCCCTTCCTTCTTGTCTCTTTTTTCACTCATATAGTGAAAGAAAGACTTCTCCCCTTCTTAATTCCTTCACCTATCTGCCGCTCCTTTTGTGCTTTAGCTCACTGGACTTCCTTACTTGCCTCACTAGCCAATCTTAGGTAATTTCCCTATCCACCTCTCACTTGGTCTTCCTGAATGTTCTATAGGCTAGCCTCTTTTCCCTTACTACCTGGGCAACCCCAGAACTGAACCAGGTGGGTGCTTTGGCCCTTATGTTCTTACCCCTGAGTCTAACACACTGCTCAGTGGCAACCAGTATTCTTTCCTTAATGATGAACCACCTTTGGTCCACCCCCATATCTGGTCTGATGCCTGCCAGGTGCCTCTTTAGTACTTCACCCATTTTCCGAAGTCTGCTCTTCTAAAATCCAAAATGTTGGTCTTAGTCGGGATGCTTTCCCTGCCCTTAGCTAATAGGAACCACTCTGTGCAGTGGTCACTCTCACCCAGTGGCTCCCAGACCGTTATTTCCAGGACATGCTCCCCACTTGTGAGCACAAGTGCACTTCGGTAGGCATAATCCACGCTCAGAATGCTTGATGTTAGGAATTAGACTGCCCACTTCCACAGAGGATAGAGATATGTGGGCCATAGTCAGTGACTCCCTGCAGCAAACAAGTCATTGCAACAAAGCATACAAAAACGAACTGAAGATGCTGGGTTTTATTGGGAATGGTTTTCACAGTAGGCAAAGCATGGTGATTCTGTCACTGCACAGATCCCTAGTGAGGCTTCACCAGGAGTGCTATGAACAGTTCTGAAGCCCTCACCTGAGAAAAGACCTAGACAGACTATGGCTCTAAACATCTATTCACTGAAATCCAGAAGGGAGTGTGGGTACATGATTGAAACATACAAGTTTATCAGTGATATAAAGAAGGTAAACTGTTATATCCTATTTGTACAAAATAGGGATGCAGTCACTAGTAGCATGAGTGGAGGTTGGTAGGATGCAAATTCCCTTCAAGGGTTTAAATAGGACTGGGACAGAGCAAGAGAAATCATAGTCCCCAACAGTGGCAGTAATAGTTCGAGGTGTGGTAGTGGGGGGAAGGGGTACTGTACAACAGCGCAGTAGGCCAATGGAGTGATTTAGTATAGCAAGGGAAGGGTAGATAGATATTGTCTCCCTTTAATCAAGCTCTGTGTTTTTATATTTCCTCTCAGCTGTGCACAATAACACACCATTACCAAAAACCCATATAGATATATATAAATGCGCGTCATCAAATCTCTAGACATTGCAGTGTCCTGCACCCATACACAGAGTTATACCAAGGCATTTCACCCATGCACAGTCATGTAGCAGTAACCCATAGTCATAGAAATATATGTAACTGTGTTCTGCACTACAATAACCAGACATAAGTGTGCTGTGCTCATACACACATTAATACCATTGCCTTCCACCCACAGACACACATAACAGTACCCGGCATCAATACAAAGATATGCAACCATGTCCTGAACTAAAATAAGAGTACATAAGTCCCCTCCACACATATGCACATTTGTACCATTGCCCTGCACCTATACACACACCTATAATAGTACTGTGCACCCATGCAGACATTCACAAGAATGCTAGGCACAAACATGAGTGCAGATAACAGTGTCCTGCAACTTTACACACATTTTTACTATTGCCCTTCACCCATATACTCCTCCATAATAGAATACTTCATCCATAAAGATACTCTACTGAGCAGTGCACTATAAACCAGGCATAGCTGCTATGCACACATATTGCCATATCATTCACCCATACACATAGATGTAAGAGTAGTGAGCCATTGACTTTGACAAGTAATCTAAAAGTACCCTACAACAACACAGAGACATGTAAGAGCACCAGTCACAGAAATCCATGCACTTAATATCATACTGCAAATGTACACACCTACATAACATTAACCAGCAAAAGCAGACAGCAATGCACACATTTGTAACACTATCATGAACCCATAAACACAGATACTACATTGCCAGTAACAGTACAGAAATACCTGTCTCTTTCAGCCACTTATATAGACACGCTGTTAGCATTCAGCAGCAATTCAGATATAACAGTTGTAATATGGCTTATCATATTTATCTCTTGCCTCAGTCCTTCTCCTATTCTGAATGACATTAGTCTTTCATTTTGGTCTTTCCTGTTTAAATGAAAAAAATGGTGGGACATGCATCTGGTTTCAAGCAACACTGACAGAGTAAACCCAATAGTATCTAAAAGAGTTTGTGAAATTATAAGTCGAGCCTCTGTAAAGTGGCCAGCACATAAAACACTACAATCAGTTGGTTCCTAGCAGGCACATTTAACATCAGGGCTGGGATATTCAAAAGGGTTGTGCATGGTGCAACATGCGTGCACCATGCACAACCCACTGATGAGCCCCGGAGTGATATTCAAACAGGGAAAGTGCGCGGCACAAATCCCGATGTGCCGGGGCGCATCAGTAATATATGCGGTGCAGGTAGGGGGTGTGTGCCCATGCATATCCTGCACATCCCGATATTCAGCCCAGGATGTGCTGAGCATAGGCAGGTGTAACCCCTACCTGCGCCACACACAGTTGTGCCAAAAACCAAAGGAGCAACAGCTGGCCACCCACAGGTGAGCTGCCGTATTGCAGGGTGCAACACGGCAGCTGCCAGCTGTGGGTGGCCACCTGAGCTCCGGCGGCACCATCTGTCGCGGTCGCCCCCCATGCCCGATCGCGGGCTTCCAGTATGTAAATATCCCTGGTGGTCCAGTGGACTCGGTCCCCCAGCCCGATCACAGGCCTTCAGTAATTGAAATATCCCTCGTGGTCCAGAGGTACCCTCCTCCCAACCTGCTCACTCAGTCCTGCCACCCCACCCCCCCAGGTCAGCGGCGGGTGGCAGCACCCCACCCACAAGCCACCCGCTGCCCGCCGACTGACAGTGTACAGTACAGCTGTACACCCATTGGTCCACAGCATGGGCCAATGGGCGTGCAGACCGTACTGTACTGTACTACACGGTCCCGATATATAGGAAAGCGATTGGGCTGGGGGGTCGGGTCCACTGGACCACCAGGGATATTAATACAATTTATAGCCCGTGATCAGGCTGGGGAGCATTGCCGGTGAGGGGTAGGGTGCGTCAGTCCCCGACGTCTGCTGCCTGGCAGGGTGCCAGGCGCAAGTCGCTGGGGATCGGTGCACCTGCATGCAAACGGGGTCATAATGACATGCAAATGGCCCCATTTGCACCTTGCATGCATTATGGCCCCATTTGCATGTCCACTGCTGAATATCATGGTTGCTGCACCTAGCGCAACGGCACTTGTGCAGGCACATCCCCCTGCTCCTCCTGGCCACTTGCACTGGTGCAGTGCCACTGCACCATGCGCAGCACAGATGGCCACGGAGCGATATTCAATGGTGCTGAGCCATGGCGCAGCACCGTTGCATATCACCCTGTCAACGCCCTGGTGCATCCCAGTTGCGCTGCACCCAGGCTTGTGCCACAGCCTGGTGCAGTCTGAGTATCCCGCCCCAAGTACCCACTGCTTGCACCGATGGGTTTCTCTAGGAAAGTAATAGAAAGTGTGTGCTTACCCTTTCCCATTCTTATAACCATACCTCGCAACCTTTTGTCCCCCAAATGTGGAACATTGCCTCTCAAAATGTGGAACAAATGAGGAAATGTGGAACACTTAATTAAATCTTTACCTAGGAAGCTCAGAACACTTAAAATGTTTGCATTTATGTTCAGAAAGTCTGTTATTAATTGAATAATATATTTTTTGCATCATTTACTATAGATTTTTGCTTTAAAATGTTAATACTGAATATGGGACAAGTCCTCACAATGTAGAACATGGAGCTTTTGTGAAGTAAAATGAGGAACGTTCCTCGTAATGTGGTACAGTTGAGAGGTATGCTTATAACCAATGGCACAGCAGTGCTTCATATCAGCCAAAAATTAAAACAGGAAACAACAAAATTGAGCAAAAAGTAACCACACAGACATTAAAGTCAGTTAAAAATAAAATATACTGCAACAAGTTTTGTCAACAAGTTGATAGCATTATAAAAGCAGGGAAATAAAATTATTATATTGGTAAATTGGGCAGTAGGACTCACACTGTTTGTTGCAAAGTCACTCTCAGCAGTACTGTTTAAATTGTCAGGAAACACAATAAACTTCAAGAGTAGGTCAAACACTGGCACAGGCCACTCCAGTACTCAGATTATAGACAAACACTGCAATGACAGACTGTTAGACACATAAATCTAACAACTTAAAATAAATTACAAATGACTCAGTATAAGGATAAGGAGAGTGAGCTAAATCAAACCAAAATGCCCTGACTGCAGCCTGTTGCTGACCAGGAAATATTAAGTTGGACCAGCATCTCTGAAAGATGGTTAATGCTCACAGACCACCTACTGATGTCATGACACTGCAGACGCCAGAAGCCCAGCTTAGCAGAGCATCTGGAACAAATTACAGCAGTCAGAGGAAAATGGAGCTATGAACATGCACAATTACAGTATTTATTATGCAGAGGGATAAAAAAAAATAGGGCACTGCTTTAAAGGTATTTCTTTATTAAAACTACTATTTGCTGTAAAAAATAAAGTGTTGCACATGATCTTTAAACAGAAAGAAGGGATTATTTAATTCAAACGCCACAGTGATTTTTGCATGAGTGGAAGGATACATTGAAATGTCCAAAATATGTGTTCCACGATAAGCCATTTTCCAGCTGAGCTTCAGCAAGATGGCTATAGGCTCTGCCCTCAGCCATGAAACGCAAAAGAAGGGAGGTGCTGATGCATTTATACAAAACACTGGCGAGGCCTCATCTAGAATATGGTGTTCAGTTCTGGAGGCCACATCTTCGCAAGGACAGAGACAGACTAGAGGCGTCCAGACAAGGGCAACCAAGATGGTGAAGGGCTTGCATCAGAAAACATACGAGGACAGACTAAAATATCTCAATATGTATACACTTGAAGAAAGGAGGGAAAGAGGGATATGATAGAGACATTCAAGTATCTTAAAGGCTTGAACAAAATGGAGGTGGATGACATCTTTCAGTACAAGTGTTGTACAAGGACGAGGGGACACAATATGAGATTAGAGGGGGGCAGGATAAGGGGAAATGTAAGGAAGTTTTTCTTCATGGAGAGGGTGATAGATGCTTGGAACAGCCTACCTCAGGAGGTTGTGGATGCTAACACAGAGGGGGGGATTCAAACATGCATGGAACAGACCTAAAGGGACACACCAGCATACACATGGCATATAGGTACCTTTTATAAAAATAACACTGGGCACAGAAAATGTGGAGATTTTAATATTGCCGTACATTAGGGCAATAGACAGGAAGAGGCAAAACCGCATCATCATATCGTGTTTTTTTGCCAGCATGATCTCCCAGGGGGCTGCACTCTGTTTCCTAATATGCGGCTGCACCACCTTAAAAATAAAATGTTACAAGTGATCAGGTAATTTAAGCACTAAATATATATTGGGACTCTGGGTGGGGGGCATCGGGGTGCTTGAGCCACAATCTATGCACCAGTGACTCGAGTACCCTTGCCAGTTGATCTCCTTTAAATGAACCCAGGAAGTGCATTTATTTTGAAGAAATCTAAATCCTGTTGTGGGCTTGTGTTTAAAAAGTGAAAACATGTTTTAGTTTAATGGAAAAAGTAGTTTTATTTTCATTTTGTTAGGTGATTGCTTGGTAGATTAGGGTAGATTAGTTACGAACCGTGCAGTTTCTAGGTAAATAATCAATAGTTAGGTGCTGTGTTGTAATTGTCACAAACGCACTCCGCAGGTCAAGCCCTCTAATCCCACAGTGCCAACCTCAAGGTGCAATAGTGTGAACAGGGGACAGACAGGGAAACCCTTCTGTCTGGTTTGGGTCTAGCCTCAAGTCCTGGGGGTCAAAATGTGAACCTTATGCTAGTTAACAGGCTCAGATATATTGTATATTCTCTTTGGGGAAATGCAATATAATCTTTTGCCCAGTGGCACCCAGCCAGGTTCCCAAAATGTACCCTTATGACTCAATATGAGACCTAGGTATATTCTTACCTTTTAGCAAGCTTAGTAACACATTCAAGCTCTTAACAGCTGCCAGACTTAAAAACAGGTTCAGCAATCACATGTAAAAGAAAACTGAGAAGACACAGGCAGAATTTCAAAGAAAATATTGTTTACTAAAAATTGTAAAAAAGGTAAAACCAAACACAGAACAATTATATCACTAACTTACAGTCACATAAAATAAATGGGAAGTTACAGAACACAAATATCCCTACCCCAAAATACTTAAAAGTTCTTGCCCATCTAGGTGTTACCCTTAAGTGCTTTCTTAAGTCCAGAGAATTGTGTCTCCCTTGAGTCCAAAATAATATGCCATATTTCCCTGCTGCATGACCATTTTAGAATCCATCTCCCCACCTCTTTTGGTGAGGTCACAGTTAGATCCTCCTAGTTTTTTCTTCTTATAACTATCCACAAGGATGTATGTTATTACTGTGAAAAATCAGCAACTAGCCATTTCCCAAATATGACAGTCTTTGATCAAAACATCCACTTTGATGCTTCACAGTAATAATAAAATAATAATAATAAAAATTTATTTAAGTAGAAGAAGAATCAGCACTTATATAGCGTTTTTCATACACAGTATCCCAAAGCGCTTTACAAGCAATGCTAGACTGGTAGTGAAGTGACTGAATGTGTGGTGGTGGCCATATCGCATATCATCACCCACACACAGCCTGGATAATTGCATGAACTGGTTTATGGGAAGGAGAATGTTGGCCAGGACACCAGGAATGTTCTCTGCTCTTTGCAAAGAGTGCCCTGGGTTCTTTTACTTCCACCTGGACACCTACCAGGACAACACTAGGATGGGCAGAAGGGACCTCGGTTTAACATCTCAGCTGAAGGACGGCACACCCCAGCAGTACAGCAGCCCCTAATACTGCACTCGGATGCCAGCGATTTTTAGGTGTAAGTCCAATCCTGGTGTGGGACGAGAACCCACGACCTTCTGGTCCAGAGGCGGATGTGCTACCAACTGAGCCACGCTGACAACTTTCAATATTTCAAAGCGCTGTACAATATTCATAAAAACAAAACACATATACAAATATGTATAAGATCACGATAAAACAGGAAATGCCTTCCCCCATAAAAAAGTCTTAAGTGCCTGCTTAAAACTCCCCGCCGTTCTGCACTCCTGGAGCTAACGGGGCAGAGAATTCCAGAGGATAGGTGCCACAAACCTAAAGGCACGTGCACCAGATGACTTTAAGTTAACCCTCGGAATCTCCAGAAACCCTTCGTCAGACAAGCGGAGCTGTCGCAAGGGGGTAACATAGAAACATAGACTTTGTCGGCAGATAAGGATCACTTGGCCCACCCAGTCTGCCCATTTCCCTACCTACTGGATAAGCTGCAGATTATAGTTAACCAACAGCCTACTTCCTGCCACCCCCCACTATAATTGCCTTATGTCTCTCCCATGTATGTCTGAATTCCCCCACTGTTTTAGACCCAGCAGCCTCCCCAGGAAAGCAGCTCCATGCATCCACAACTCTCTCCGAAAAAACATTTCTAACATTGCCCCTACTGTCTCTGTATATCTTTAAATTGTGCCCCTTGTTCTTACACATCTCTTTTTCTGAAAGATGCTACCCTCCTAGACTTTGTTGATTCCCTTGAGGTACTTGAACATTTCTATCATGTCCCCCGTCCCTCCTTTCATCAAGGGTATACATATTAAGCTCTCTCAGTCTCTTCATATGGTTTCTGATGCAGACCCTGCACCATTTTAGTTGCCCTCCTCTGGACTGCTTCCATCCTGTCTATGTCCTTGTAGATGAGGTCTCCAAAACTGCACACAGTACTCAGATGGGGTCTCACCAACTGTCTGTAGAGAGGATAACCACTTCCCTTTTTCTACTTGTGATGCCCCTTTCTATGCATCCCAGTATCCCCCTGGCTCTCCTTACTGACTTCTCACATTGCTTACTAACCTTTAGATCATCTGATATGACTACCCCCAGGTCCCTTTCCATTTTTGTTTTGTTAGTACCTCCCCTGCTATTGTGTACTCTTCTCCTGGGGTTTTGTTTCCCAGGTGCATTACTTTGCACTTCTTTGCATTGAATCTAAGTTGCCATATGTCTGACCATTCCTCCAATCTTGCCAAGTCCCTTCTCATCCTTTCTACCTCCCTTGTGTATCAATTCTGTTACAGATCTTTGTGTCATCTGCAAAGTGGCATACCTTTCCTTCCAGACCCTCTGCAATGTCACCTATAAAGATGTTAAAGAGGACTGGACCCAGTACTGAGCCCTGAGGTACTCCACTAGTGACCCTCCTTTCTTCAGAATGTGTTCCATTCACTATTACCTTCTGTGTCCTGTTTTGCAGCCAGTTTGCTACCCAGGCTACAACCCTGGGACCCACTCCCAGGCTGGCTAACTTGATTATTAATCTTTTGTGCGGGACTGTGTCTAATGCATTGCTAAAGTCTAGGTAGGCCATATCCACAGCTCCTCCCTGGTCTATCACTTTGGTCACCCAGTCAAAGAAATCTATTAGATTCATCTGACATGACCTTCCTGCTGTAAATCCATGCTGTTTTGGGTCCTGTGCCCTGCTAGCCTCTAGGTACTCAACAATTCTTTCTTTCAGAAGTGATTCCATCATTTTCCCTAACACTGAGGTCAAACTTACAGGTCTGTAGTTTCCTGCTTCTGCCTTGCTCCCACTTTTGTGAAGGGGAATCATATCTTCCCTCCTCCAGTCCTCGGGTACCACCCCATCCTCCCATGATTTGTTAAAAAGTGTGGTCAGTGGTGTCACTAGGCCCTCCCTTAGTTCTTTTAGGATTCTGGGGTGAATCCCATCAGGCCCCATTGCTTTATCCACCTTGAGTTTTAGGAGTTCTTTGGGTGTAAGGAACCAGGAGCTCTTTCAAGTAAGCGGGACCTGATCCATGTAGGGCTTTGTAAATCAACAGACCTACTTTACAGGTGATCCGCCACTATATTGGCAGCCAGTGCAGAGCATGCAGCACTGGGGTAATATGAGATCTTCTAGATACCCCAGTCAACAAATGTGCTGCCGCATTCTGCACTAGCTGTAAGCGATGGATTTCAACCCCAAAAAGCCCTAGATAAAGGGAGTTGCAGTAATCAAGGTGCGATGTCACAAAGGCATGGACCAAACAGGCAGGTCACTGGATGGAACAAGGTGCCTAATCCTGGCAATGTTCCTAAGATGGAAAGGGCCAGCTTGATGACTGCTGATACCTGATGTTGAAGAGTCAGACCATCAACAAGCACCACTCCCAGGTTCGCATCCGTTCAGAGGTGAGAATCTGGGCCTCCCCAGGACTAAACCAGAAGGGAGCCCAGTCCTTAGTCCCTCTACCCTATGACCTGGGTCCACAACCAAAACCTCAGTCTTTCCTGGGTTCAACTTTAGACTGCTGGAATTCATCCAATCTTGGATTTGTGTGAGGCAGCCATTCAGTACTGAGATAGCACAAACCTGGTCAGGCGCAAAAGACAGGTAGAGCTGGGTATCATCAGTGTAGCAATGAAACCTCAGCTCATACCATCTGACAATGTCTCCGAGGGGTAGCATATATACTGCGAATAACATGGGGGACAGCACGGAACCCTGAGGTACCCCACAAGGCAGAGAGAAAGCCCCGGATGAAAACAGACTTGAGACCACTCTCTGCATTCTCCCAGCGAGGAAAAATGAAACCCATCTGAGGACTGTACCCGACAGCCCACAGATGAACCTCAGGCATTCGAGCAGAACCCCATGATCCACAGTATCAAAAGCTGATGATAGATCCAGGAGAACCAAAATAGAATGGTGTCTCCGATCTCTCGCCATCAGAAGATCATTGAGCACCCAAACCAGAGCAGTCTCAGTACTATGCCTCTTATGAAAACCAGATTGGAGAGGTTCATATAAATTATGGATGGTTAAATCGTTATCCATTTGAACAGCCACAACTTTCCCAATAATCTTCCCCACAAAGGGAGGTTAGAGATAGGCCTGTAGTTTGCTAGCTTCTCCGGGTCTAAAGAAGCTTTTTCAGAAGGGGGATCACCACCCCCTCCTTCAGGGAGCTAGGAAACTCACCCATATCTAGAGAGCACTGGACAATCTGAGCTAAGACCGGGCAAATGATCTCACTGCAACCCAAAATTAAGGAAGTAGGGCCTGGGTCTAAACTACAGCACGTGGGATGCATCTCCTGGACAATCCTCATAATGTCTACGAAATCCAGCAGGTCAAAGATACTCCAGGAAACTCTGGGCTTACAATCATGTCACTAATTTTTGGCTAGGTGAGAAAACCAAGAGGAATCAGCCAAATTACTTCCCTTCCTGCTATGTCATACATGGGAACCAACTTCAAAAGCAGGAGCAGGTTATAAAAGGTAATAAACTGTCCCTCTGGAAGGAAGGCTATTAATTAGGTTTCCTTGGTCTGCTTATAACATTCTGCTGCTTTCAGCCACACTGACATTTTTGAGGCCAAAGGTCACTCACTGTTGCAGCCAGCCTTTTTTTGTCTAAGCAGATCTTCACATACCATATATTTATATCACAATTTATAAATATAATATTAAGCAAGGGGCAGAGTGTCACACCCCTCCCCACCTAGATTGAATTTGGGGGCTCTATTCCCTGCATGGGATGGGATCCCAAATCAGTTCATTACTCATACTGATGCGACAGTCCATTGGCATTTTCATTAGCTGCCTCGGCCTTGTGTGAGACAGTCATGTCATAACCTTGCAAGGCAAGACTCTATCTTAATAGTCTACCATTCGTTTTACCCATTTGTGCCAGCCAAACCCGGGGGTTGTGGTCAGTTTGTACCTCAAAATGCTGCCCATATAGGTAATGGCTTCAACTTCTTTAGGGCCCACACTATGGCAAGACACTCTTTTTCCACAGTAGAGAGATGAGATCTGAAATACTGCTGTGGGAAAACAGTGGGAGCTGATAAATTTATAACATTGACAGTATTGTTATTTTAAAATTGGAGCCCTATTGTTCTGGTTCAGGAATTAGGCAGAGGGTAGTGGAAGCCCTATATTGTGTTCAGGGGCAAACTACCAACACTTAATAGCGTTTGTTTTATTTGTTAATTGCTGCAACCGTCAGGTCAGAGCCCTTAATACAGCTTGGGGCACAGGGACAGCTGACTTTTATTTCTAAAGTGCAACTTTTGTTGTGAGCGCTCCCGAGACATGCAGCCACTTCGGGTTCAAGGACTCATAAATCTCACACTGTAGTGGCAGGAGGCTGACGAGAAAGCGGCGTTTCAAGGCAGAGACACACACACATTTGGCGCGTGTCGGCTGTGTCAGCTGAGAAAGCTGAGTAGACCAGGAAGTTGGATAAGTTGTGAGTATATATAGTAAAATGCTGACATGCAATCTATGTGATATGTTTATGCATGGGGAGGAGATGGAAAATTATACCTGCAGTAAATGCTGTGAAATCAAAGAACTTAAGGTTGAAATTGCAGCGCTTAAAGCTAGGATGAAGGTACAGTTAGAAATATCAACACTGGAGCAATTTATTGACTCCACGGCAGAGGGTATTACTGAGGACATAAACATTAGTAACGAGGAGGATTATGAAGGCATTATGTCACCAAATGGGATGACCAAATGCCCAGAGGCATGGTCGGTGGTCCCAAAAAAAAATCACAAAAAAGAGGAAGAAGGAATATTGGAAGGGTATCAAATATCCTGACCCCCAAATAGATTTCAGGCCCTGATTATAACTGAGGAGGAGGATGAAGAAATCCAACTAAATACTGCTGTAGGCCTTAGGGAACCAAATAATGTATGCACAAGCACCCAGAGTGATGTAATGCATTTACCACAACCAATAAATACTGCTGTAGGCCTTAGGGAACCAAATAATGTATGCACAAGCACCCAGAATACTGTATTGCACTTACCACAACAAATTCAAGTCCCAGAAATTAATACCCCATGGGATATCTTGTTTATTGGTGATTCAATGCTACGATATGCTGATAATGTGTTATGTAAACAGCAAAATGAGTACACAACTGTCAGCGTACTGCCAGGAGCAGGCATAAGTGATATAAAGCGACTCCTGCCGGGCTTATTAGAGAACACCATCACCTCAGTTACAGTTTTACATGTAGGAGTTAATGACATGGGAAAAGGGATATTCTAGAAATACAGAGGGAATTTGAAGCTGTGGGTGCTACACTTAGAAGTAAAGGGTGCGAGGTGATGATTTCCAGGATTTCACCTACCCCCAGAGCAAGTAACTTAATAAATCAGGAAATTTTTAGATTCAATGGCTGGCTCAAAAGATGGACTTCTAGAGAGGGATATTCTTATATAGATTACTGGCAGGGATTTCAGAACAGTCAATTATTTGCAAGGGATAGGTTGCACCTTAATAAAATGGGAAAACGTTTATTAGCTCAACAACTTAAGAATACTGTACATCACCATTTAAACTCCACCAGAAGGGGGATGTGGGGGATATAAAATCAGGGGACGCACAAACTGAGTGGAATTTTATGTACATCAATGCAAGGAGTCTTACAGATAAATGTGATGAATTACAAGTAATATTAAACACTCATAACATTCATGTTTGTGCAATCGTGGAAACATGGTGGCAACCTGAGGATACCTGGGATAAGCAAATCTGGGTTTATACAGTATATAATAAGGATAGATCCCTTTCAAGAGGTGGGGGGAGGGTGGCTCTATATGTAGCAGATGGTATTTCTACAGAAAGTATGGATACATCTAGGTGGTTGGATCTAGAAGTCATATGGGTTAAGATTAGTCCACCCCAAGCAGCAAAGATTAATTTGGCAGTGATTTATAGGCCACCATCCACTAGGTTTAATGGAGGATGAGGTTATCTTAGATTTTATCAACCAGTTTTCTCTAGCAGGGAATGTAATACTGGTTGGCAACTTCAACCTCCCTGGTATTTGATGGGATACATTAAGAGCAAGTACATCTGTAGAATCTAAATATTTAGAGATATTTAGTCTCACAGGATTGGATCAGTATGTTACAACCAATACTAGGGGAAATCATATCCTGGACTTACTATTAAGTAATCTTGGGGACAATATTGTTAACTGTAATTTATTCCCCCCATTGGGATCTAGTGACCACTATATAGTAGATTTTCAGTACTCTGGTACTCTTGGGGTTAAAAAAGGTATCACAGTACTTCATAGGTATAACTCAGCAAATTTTGTGTAAATGATGTATGAATTAGAAGCATGAGATTGGAAATCAGATTTCGAAAACCAGACAGTCACTCAAATGTGGGACAAGTTAACAGAAATCCTATATGGCTTAATGCTGAGACATGTACCAACTAGAAATAAATATAAGGATGCCAGAAATTCCCCGCACCATGGATGACCCAATCTGTTAAGGGATTAATTAAAAACAAAAATAAAGCTTACCATCAAGCAAGACATAACAACACGGAAGCTGGCTGGGAGATATACAGTACAGAAAAAGTCTTAAACTAGCTAAAAGGGGTATTCTTCAGGCCAAAAGAAATTATGAGCATACACTGACCACTAAAGTCCAGGATAATTATAAGATCTTTTATGCATATATTAATAGGAAGAAGGGGAAAAACAATACTGTTGGACCCCTAAAAACACAAAAAGGGGATCTTATAATAGAGAATAGAGCATTAGCTGAGGAATATAATACATATTTTTCATCAGTATTTAATGTAAGCCATTGAGTTATCCATGACGATGGTGAAATAATACATAGGGGAGAAAGCCTAAGGATAGGCCCAGCTGATGTCTTAAACAGACTACAAAAGGTAAATCAGAATAAAGCACAAGGGCCAGATGGGATTCATCCCAGGGTAATTAAAGAAATGGCAGCAGTACTAGTGGGTCCAGTATCCTACCTTTTTCAGAAAAGTATAGTACTAGCGAGGTTCCAGAGGCCTGGAGGCAAGCGGTGATTATACCCATTCACAAAAAAGGTTCAAGACAGGAGGTCTCGAATTATAGGCCCATTAGTCTGACCTCAGTGCTAGGAAAGATTCTGGAAGGTATAATTAAAGATTACACCGTTGAATTCCTAGTAGCTACAGGCAGGATAGATATGACTCAACATGGGTTTACTAGAGGGAGGTCGTGTCAAACCAACCTGTTGGAATTTTATAATAAGGTTAGTAAATCCATGGACATGGGAAACCCGGTTGATGTGATTTTCCTGGACTCTGCTAAGGCTTTTCACAAAGTCTCCCATGAGGAGCTTGTGAAATCACTGTTGGAGTTAGATCTCCTAGTTTGGGTACCAAAATGGGTTCAGGCGTGGCTTAAAAATAGAGGCCAGAAGGTCTGTATTAAAGGGGAATTGTCTGACCAGGCTAGAATGACTAGTGATGTCCCCCAGGGTTCGGTATTGGGACCATGTCTGTTTAATTTATATATATCAACCATGCAGGTCCATTCAGGGGTTTGGTTGTCTAAATTTTCAGATGACACTAGGATTGGGTGTCCGGTAAATAATATAGAGGAACAGTTCGTCTTACAAACAGCTTTAAATAAATTGGATATGTGGGCCTCCCAGAAGCAAGCTATCTTTAATATTGATAAATGCACAGTTATGCACTTTGGAAAGAAAAATAACCAGTTCCAATATACCTTGGGTGGTTTTGTACTAAAGGCTGTAGGTGAAGAAAAAGATCTGGGAATCATTATTAACAGTGATCTTAGTTTTAGTTTACAGTGTAACACAGCTCTAAAAAAGGCTTGCAGTATAACACACTGTATACAGAGACACATCAAATGTAGAGACAAGGAGGTTGTGATGCCCTTGTATAATGCACTGGTGCGTCCCCATGTGGAGTACTGTGTTCAGTTCCCGGCCCCATATAAAAAGGGTGATGTTGGAATGATGGAAAGGGTGCAGATGAGAGCCACCAAAAGGATCAAAGGGACATAGGGACTGAGCTACGAGCACAGACCGCAGTATTTGGGGTTGTACTCATTGGAGTATCGTAGAATGAGAGGAGATATGTATTTGATTTACAGAGCACTGACAGATATCAAATTGTGGGATCTCTTAGGCCTAGTAAAAAGGGATCAACCATATAATACTAGAGCCCATTGTCACCAATTAATAAAGGATAGATATAGAACAAATAAAAGGAAATATTGGTTAAATAATAGAGTAACAAAAATTTGGAATGTGCTGCCTTGTGAGGTTGTGGAGAGTAAAACAACGCTGGGATTTAAAACAAATTTAGATAAATTTATTTTAAGTAAAAATATTAATGGGTATACATAAATTATGATTAGCGAGCTCATGGACTAATGTCTTTAATGCTCTGTATTATCTATGTAATCTAAGTAATCTATATAGAGTAAGCCTGCTCCCTGGGAAGTAACGTTTTACTGAGGTACACTATGGGGTGATCTTTCCCTTGGTTGGATGTCTGACTGAACACTGCCCCAATACCCACATCTGAGGTGTCAATCTGGACTACAAAGGGTCTGCTGTAGTCTGGACTTGTCTGTACAGGAGCACTGCACAGTGCCTCATTCAGTCTTGTAAAGGCTTGTTCACAGGCTGGTTCCCAGGTAACTTTCTTAGGCATCCTTTTCTTTGCCAGTTCAGATATGGGAGTGGCCAGGGCACTGTAATTTGGTACAAATTTCCTATAGTACCCTGCTGTCCCTAGAAAACTCCTGACCTGCTTTTGCATTTCTGGTCTGGGCCATGCCTTGATTGCCTCTATTTTCACTTGGTTAGGACTGAGCTGTCCCCAGCCAACAACATGCCTGAGGTACGCCACTTCAGCCATGGCCACCTGGCACTTCTCTGCTTTGACAGTGAGCCCAGCCCGCTGTAGCCGGCCCAGCACTTCCCTAAGGTGGGACAGGTGTTCATCCCAGCTGGCACTAAAGATGGCAATAGCATCCAGGTACGCCACTGCATACTCCTTAGCACCATTTAACACCTGGTACACCAACCTTTGGAAAGTGGCCAGGGTGTTCTTCATTCCGAAAGGCATTACTTTAAATTCACATAAACCTGTCGGAGTGATGAAGGCCAACCTCTCCCTAGCTCTGGCAGTACCTGCCAATACTCATTTGTCAGGTCAACAGTTGTAAGGTATGTCAGCCCTCCCAACTTGTCCAGGAGTTCATCTGTCCATGGCATTGGGTGGGCGTCTGATTTTGTGACTGCATTCAGTCCACGATAGTCTATACAAAAATGAGTAGAGCCATTTGGCTTGGGAACAAGGACTACAGGTGAGGCTCAGGGACTGTGAGATTTCTGGATTACCCCTAAATCCAGCATTCCCTCCACCTCCCTCCTACTGTCCTTTTGTACAGCCACTGACACCCTATATGCTGTCTGCTGTATGGGTGTCTGTGTCCCTGTCTCCACATTGTGCATCGCTAAGAGGGTTAGTCCAGGCTTGGCGCTAAACAGTGGGGTAAAGTCTGCTAAAACCTCCCTTGCTTCCTGGATCTGGTCCGGGGTCAACTGGGGTGACATTTTAATTGCCTCCACAGAGGACTCTCGCTTGCCTTCTTCCATCAAGTCCAGAAGGGGGTCTCCTTTGTCCGTACCCTCCCCAGGTCTACACACTGCAAAAACCATGTCAGCCCTAATAGCATATGGCTTCATCATGTTGACATGGTACATTCTTTGTGTATGTCGTCTGTCAGGTAACTATAATGTAGTTTACATAATTTTTCTGTCTAACTACTTTGTACAGTCCTGCCCACTCGGCCTGCAGCTTATCTTTCTGGACCGGGATTAGGACCACGACTTCCTGACCCACAGTGTACAAGCAAGCTCTGGCTCTGTGGTCGTACCACACCTTTTGTTTTTTGTTGGGCAGCTGCCAGGTTGCTCTGGGCTGTCCCCATAAGCTCCTTCAGCCTTTCCCTAAACCTAAGGACATAATCCACTATGGGAGTTCCTTGGGTGGTGTACTTGCCTTCCCAGTCCTACTAGATCAAGTCTAGGGGCCCACGTACCCTGCATCCATATAAGAGCTCAAAGGGGGAAAAGTCCTGTTGACTTTTGGGCACCTCCCTCTATGCAAACAGCAGGTGGGAAGGTATTTTTCCCAGTTCCTCCCATGCTGTTCAGCAACCGCTTGGAGCGCTGACTTAAGGGTACCATTAAATCTTTCCACAAGCCCATTGGCTTGCGAGTGATAAGGTGCCGTACATTTCTGCACCTACCCACACTTCTCCCACAAACATTTCATCAGGTCTGACATGAAGGAACCCCCTCGATGGGTGATAACCTCCTGCAGAAACCCAACACGGGAGAAAATCCCTAGTAAGGCATCTGCCACTTTGTCTGTCCTCAGTGAAGATAGGGTGAGCGTCTGGGTACCGGGTGGCATAATCCACCACAGTCAGGATGAACCTCTTCCCAGAGGAGCTGAGGATATTTAAAGGCCCCACCATACCCATTCCCACCTTATGGAATGCTCCTCCAATATGGGCAATGGAATTAGGGCAGCTTGGGTTCTCTTACCCACCTTCCCTATTTCTTGGCACCAGTGACAAGATCTGCAATACTCCTTCACCTGCTGGGTGAAGTTGGGCCAATAGAAATTCTGGGCCAACCACTGTGTAGTGTGTGAAATTCCCAGATGACCAGACATGGGAATATTATGTGCAATCTTGAGCAACTGCTCATGGTACCCCTGGGGAACGACAAGCTGCCTACCTATCACCCCTCCCTCTGTCTTAGTATCCTGTGTATTCATAAGTCCATTGTCCCAAAAAACATTGTTTCTCGTCACCTCCTTGTGCTGAATCAGAGTCTGCCCAAGCCCTCTGCTTCTCTAGACTAGGGTCACTTTTGTGAGCAGCTGCAAACTTCTTACACATTCCCAAGGCATGGGACAGGTCCCTTTCAGTGTCTAAACTAGGGTCCTTAGCTCTAGCATCAGGGCATTCAGGATCACTGCCATCCCTAACCCTTTGGGAGGTCACCCCTCCTTCCTTGGAGTAACCCTCCATAGCTGTTTGGTTAACTGCTACTGGGGGAATTTCTACCCACCATTTATTAGTCTCCATATTAGGAGGCACAGGCTGGGGAACCAGCCTCCCAGTGGTTTTCATAGGGGCTTCTATGGGGTCCAGGGGACTACAATTTTCCTTTGCCGCTTGGCTGTGGGTAACTGCACACACCATTCCCTGTTTGAGATTGTTGCCGATAATTACATCAACAGCTAAAGTCTAGGCTATGGCAACCTTTTGTACAGTCCCCCATCTCACCCCAGTTTAGGAGAACACTAGCGAGTGGCAAGGTTTTCTCCTCCCCAGTGAATCCTCGTACAGTCACAAATTGATCGGGCATAAGCTGACCAGGTTCTACCAGATCCCCTTTTACCAAAGTCAGGGATGCTACCGTGTCTCTTAATCCATGTGTCTGTACACCATTCACAGTGACTGGGTGCATGTGTTCCCTCATGTTTACTGGCATGATTTCAGGGACACACAAACAACCCACTTCTTTTCTAGCACCACTTTGTGTACTGCTTGTCCTTTTGGGACACTATCTTGCAATATGTCCAGTTTCTTTGCAAACCCAACATTCATTTCTTTTCTCAGGTAAATCTTTTCTTTGTAACCTGGGACTACCTGGTTTTTGTGGAGGCAGGGAGGGTTTTAGCTGCCCTGAAGGCACGCTTTACCCCTTTCTGCACTGCCACACCCGCCCCATTTGCTCTCAGAGCAGATCTGCTCCTGGCATAGCGGTCCAAGAGTCCAGCAGCCTCTTGCACTGTTTTTGGGTCTCGATCCTCCAGCCAGGTCTTTAGCTCTGCTGGGCATGCCCCCAAAATTGCTCTAACAGTAAAACATTTTCAATTTTTTCTACAGAGTTTGCTTCAATTCCTTCCCACCAATGTTTTAAAAACTGACATTGTTTAATGGTTAGTTCCTCGTAGCTCATGTCAGGGCTTCTCCTGAGCTTACGGAATTTAACTCTGCATGCCTCTGCTGTTAGCTCATATTTTTTTTAAAGTGCAGCTTTAAGTTTACTGTAATCATTACTGTCCTCATTGGATTTGACCCAATGCATCACGAGCGTTCCCGGTAAGTAGCGGGGTAGCTGGAAGCTCCAGGACCCTCTAGGAATATTTGCCTGAATACATACTTTTTCAAAGGAATTTAAAAAGGCATCCAGATCTTCCCCCTCTTTAAATTCAGCTATCAATTTGGAATTTAATTTGTAACCTAGTCCTGGAGTCCCAGTTAACCCCATGCCACTTACCTGCTCTGGTGCTAGTCTTTGGAGTTGTAGCTTTTCCAGTTCATGTTGCCTCTGGCACTCCCGCTCTTCTGGCTCAGCTTCTCGCTGACGTTGTCGCTCTCTTTCCTCTGCATCTCACTGAAGCTGTTGCTCTCGCTTTCCTCTGCCTCTCATTGAAGCTGTCACTCTTTTTCCCCAGCCTCTCGCTGCTTTTGCCTCTCTTCTCACTCGAACTCCAGCTCCCTTTGCTGATGGGCTTTGAACCTTTTCTGTTCAAACTCCAGCTCCATTCTCCGCAACTCCATCCGCAGCCTGATCTCTTCTGGCTCCAGAATATTGGTGACCTTCCCCTGTTGCTGTGGTCCAGTTGCTGTGGAATAGCTTGCACTGGCCCTGTTGTCTTCCTCACTGGATCTGGACACTGCACTGGACCCTGGCCCCTCCATGCCCAAGGTTCAGTCCCTTTCAGTAACAGACTGTGAATCGAGGCTCTGGGCATTGGCTGCCACCAGAACATCCATGAGATGCCTTTTGGTTCGGCCCTCGTGCTGGACTCCTCTCTCTTGGCACAACTGCCTCAATTGTTCTGCAGTGTGCTCGCTGTAGCTGGAAGCCATCTTCTTTCCTAACTACAGCTATATTAACTTGCACTCGTAAACAAAATAAAACAGGTAGGAACTTAGACTATAAGCACAATGACATAGTTCTGTTAAATTTTAAAAATCACTGCCTTATTTTGCATGCGAGCTGCACAGTATTAATCTGACACACTGAACTGTTAAAGCTTGTGTTACCAAATACTTTTAAATTGCACCGCTGCCAATCAAATCTGTCACAAATGCACTCCACAGGTCAGGCCCTCTGCTCCCACAGTGCCAACCTTGAAGCGCAATAGTGTGAACAGGGAACAGGCAGTAATCTTCCTGTCTATTTTGGGGCCAAATCACCTACTAGCCTTGAGTCCTGGGGGTCAAAATGTGAACCTTATGCTATCGTAGCCAGTTAACAGGCTCAGATATATATTCTCTTTGGGGAAATGCTATATAATCTTTCGCCCAGTGGCACTCAGCCAGGTTCCCAAAAGGTACCCTTATGACTCAATATGAGACCTAGGTATATTTTCACCTTTTAGCAAGCTTAGTAACACATTCAAGCCCTTAACAGCACAACTTCAGCAATCACATTAAAAGAAAACTGAGAAGACACAGGCAGAATTTCAAAGAAAATATTGTTTACTAAAAATTGTAAAACAGGTCAAATCAAACACAGAACAATTATATCACTAACTTAAGTCACATAAAATAAATGGGAAGTTACAGAACACAAATATGCCTACCCCAAAATACTTAAAAGTTCTTGCCTATCTAGATGTTACTCTTAAGTGCTTTCTTAAGTCCAGAGAATTGTGTCTCTCTTGAGTCCAAAATAATATGCCATGTTTCCCTCTGATTTGTGCCCATTTCAGAATCCATATTCACACCTCTTTTGGTAAGGTCACAGTTAGATCCTCCTACTTTTTTCTTCTTAACATAATTATCCACAAGGACGTATGTTATTACTGTGAAAAATCAGCAACTAGCCATTTCCCAAATATGACAGTCTTTGATCAAAACATCCCCTTTGATGCTTCACAATCCAACAATCATGTCACTAATTCTTGGCTAGGTGAGAAAACCAAAAGGAATCAGACAAATTACTTCCCTTCCTGCTGCGTCATAAATGCATACATGGGAACCAACTTCAAAATCAGGAGCAGGTTATAAATGGTAATAAACTGTCCTTCTGGAAGGAAGGCTTTTAATTAGGTTTCCCTGGTCTGTTTATAACATCCTGCTGCTTTCAGCCACACTAACATGTTTTGAGGTCAAAGGTCACACACTGCAGCAGCCAGCCTTTTTTTCTCTAAGCAGACCTTCACATACCATATATTTATATCACAATTTATAAATATAATATTAAGCAGGGGGCAGAGCATCACAGTAATCAATGAAGTTGTTCAATTTGGTCAGTTCTTTATACCCCATTTTAGTAGAAAGAATTAATAAAGTAACATACGAACATACGAATGTGCCAGCAGAAAGAGATCACCCAGTCTATCTAGGTCTGCTCGAGTGTGCAGCTAGCACCCTAGTTTGCAGCTGCCCCACCCCATTGTCATCCCACTGCCCCCACCTCCCCACCCTCATTCTCCCCTGTTCTCTGTCCCATGCCCTTTCAAAGCTGCTCACAGATTTACATGATACCACCCATTCTGGTAGTGAGTTCCATTTTGCTATCACCCTCTCCATGAAATAGTGTCTCTTCATTTCCCTCCTAAATCTTTCCCACTCTATTCTTAACCCATGCCCCCGGTGTCCCTCCCCTTTCTTAGCTTAAAGATCCCATCTGCCCCATCCTTACTGATTCCCCCTCAGATACTTGAATGTCTTTGTCATGTCCCCCCATCCCTTCTATCCTCCAGGGTGTACATATTTAGGTCTCCCCTCCATTCCACATATCATCTTTGTTGCTCTCCTCTGCACCCTCTCCAGTAGCCTGATACCACACTTCAGGTATGGCCTCCAAAACTGCACACAATACTCCAAGTGCAGCCTTACCAGTGACCTGCAGAGGGGCAAGATCACCTCTCATCACCTGGATGAAAGGCCCCTCATTATGCACCCCCAACATTTTGTTCGCTTTTGCAGATGCTCTCCTGCACTAGGCAGTGTTGTTCATGGTCCTTGTGATGGACAGGTGGACTACAGTGTAAAGCCAGGTTGTGTTCTCATCGAGGGGGATCCCTGTGGCATTATAGATCATAAGAGCAGAGCTTGTGTGATTGGTAGAATACCAGATGGGCTGTGATGTACAAGGCTGTGTTCCAATCAAGGGGAATCCTGTGACATTATAAACAGAAGCGCAAAGTTTGGGTAATCAGTAGAATAACAGATGGACAGCAGTGTGCTACAAGACTATATACACAATTAAATAACACAGGGTAAATAGAGAATGTATAAATTAACAATATAACTGATGTCCAATAGAGTATAGGTAGGGATGTTGAACAGACTGGATGAACCTTGCGTTATCTGCCATTAATGTTTTCTATTTTTCCAAGGCTGTGTTCTCATCGAGGAGATCCATGTGATATCATTAACCATGACAGCAGAAACTGAGTACTCAGCAGAATAACAGATGGGCTGTGATGTACAACACTGTTGTGTTCTTGTTGCGGGGATCCTTGTGATATAATTAACCACCAGAGAACAGACTGAGTACTCAGTAGAATAACAGATGGGCTGCCAGGTACAACACTGCTGTGCTCTCATTGAGGGGATCCTTGTGATATCATTAACCATGAGAGTGCAGACTGAGCACTCAGTAAAATAACAAATGGACTGTGATGTACAACATGACTGTGTTCTCATTGAGGGGATCCTTGTGATATCATTAACTTTGAGAAGCTTGTTCTTGCAGTTACTGTTTCTACACCTACTGTAGCAGCCAGAGATATTGTAAGTAGTGATCTAGTAGTAGAGTTATGCGATTTAGGGGAGAGTCAAACCTTGCAGATAAACAATTTATTTTAGCCACTAAAGCTTCCTATATGAATCATTTAGCTAAATCACTCATCTTCATTTTGGGCATTTATCTCCACTTTCGACGGGGCACAAAGGAACCTTTAACCAATGGCAGATCAGCTTGAACAACACCTGTTGAAATCACAACAAACACTACTGCACTCAACACAGCAGTGAAATCCAACAGAAACAGTTAAATCTTCATAAAACAAACTTATTTTGTATCACTGCAGCTTTCTTCTTGCTCATTGTTACTTTGTAACCCCTTTGTTTCCCCTCCCTGGGTCACATTTGGAAACAAGCATCAGCACAGTGTGCCTTTCTTGGTTAAGTTTTAGAATTCAAAATACACTGCATAAATTGGACACATAATGACTTGATTCAGAATATGTCACTTATCTTTACCTGCGAGGGAGCAGGACTTACATAGGGTAGACTACATTGATTTATTCATGTGGTAGAGAAAGAAAAAAGAAACATATGTTGCAGGTGATACCTTTATTGGACTAACAAAATTATTTCTGAGACTAGCTTTCAAGAGATAATGAGATTCACTAGTCTCAGAAATAATTTTGTTTGTGAAACAAAAGGTATCACCTACAACATATATATTTTTTCTCTCTGCATTGTTGACTGGACTAACACGGCTACCACATTTCCTTTTTTTCAATTCATTGGTAGGAAAGCACAATAACTAGGGGACATGGATGGGATTTGACGATGATGGGGAGATAGTCAAAATGGATACCAGGATGTTCTTTTTCAAGAAGAGGGTGGTGAATGAATGGAATGGTTTACCCAAGCAGGTGATGGAAACTAAGCTGGTGACACGGTTTCAAGCATGGACAGGACAAACATAATTCTACTTCTCTCTGGCTGTCACCTCTTACCAATATTCCCTTTTGACTCTCCCTGGTGGTGACCTCCTGGCTCAAAATCCCCTTACATGGAGCCCCCCCCCCACAGCTTGCCCCCATGGCAGGATGGGAGCATCCTAGCCAGGTGGTTCTCCAAACCCTTTGGAGACTCTCATCATGTTGAGAAAGCCTTGGGAAGAGGTGTGGATCACATCCTAAAGCATGGGACTTATTCCATGTAGTTTTCGACCCTCCCATAGGAGCTGCTAGTGCAGACTCATGCACTCATAGTGTGTGGGTGCAGAGCTAAATAGTCCAATTCCATTCCACAAAACGTGTCCAAATTTACCACAACGCAGTCACCCAGGCAGCGATAATACAGTAGGGACTGCAACCACAGGAGAAGGAGGTAGGGAGCATTACCTGGGATCCTCAAGTCCTCCTCCTCCTCCTTCCCTGGGTAACCGTCTAATTATCTGGGCTCAGCCCATTTGCTCAGGTTGCCAGCATTACAAGCAACAAGCCTCCAAGTACCTGGGCATTACCCTAGATCCTGCATTGATGTACCCATGTCTACATGCATTTTTTTGTAATCAATTATTAATCTCCATTGTACTGTCATGCACCTTCTGCCGATGTGGGACCTTTGAAAAAGAGCACTTTGCTCAAAGGTTATCTCCAAAATATGAAATAAATAAAATAAATAAAAAAACAACAGCACTGTTGCTCTTCTGAGGGGCCGGCGATGAGACCTTTTAGCCCCAGTCAGACTCCGAACAGCTTACAGAAGAAAAGGCTTACAAGTTATCAGTTGCTAAGGAGACAAGGAAATGGATTATGAAGAGGGCAGCTGAATTCCAGTCCAGAGCAGCGAATGAATCAGATGAGGATTGAAGGCCTATTTTAGGTAAGTGCCCTGGTGGTGTGATACTGAACTTTCAACATTTAACTATGCACTCCTTACATCTGTCTGTGCTGAGAAAGGGATACAGCAGCCTTACGGAATGACAAACAATTTGGGTATTATTCCAATGCCATGGCTTAGCAATCTGTATCTTCCTATGATGTGTATAGAGGCCTTGCATACCTAACTCATGGATTTATGTTCATAGTGAAAAGTAATACACGTTTAAACAGCAAAACTTAAGTGGTTTATGATGTGACAAGGATCTCTGCAATGTAAAAACAGTCCTAGCATCACTGCCCATTTGTTATATCATAAGAGTAGGACTCGTCAAAACTGCTTGTTTCATCCTGCGTTCCTAGCAGTCAGTGACAGTCACCATTTAAATGCTCATATGATGTCTGATGTCCTAATACTGTTGTATTATCAATCTGCCATAAATGATGATCTGATGGTACAACAGCATCCTGATGTCAGATCAATGGTACAATGGCATCTTGACCTCAGATTGATGGCACAATAGCATCCTGAGATCAGAACAATGGTACAACTGAATCCTGATGTCAGATCGAGGGTACAACATCATCCTGACCTCAGAATGATAGTACAACAGCATCCTCATCTCAGATCTGATGGTACAACTGAATACTGACATCAGATCAATGGTACAACGTGACTGTGATATCACGCGTTCCCTATGGCGTAGGTGGCCAGCCATACACTATAAAATCATCCTGTATGAGTTTCATTTTTCTTAAGTAAATACTCAGTACTTCCCGTATGTTTCCCCTGTCAGCTGCCCCCTCCTCTGAAACATGGTAATTAGCTGTCACCTTGTACGCAGGCCAGATAAGCAGGAGATGGCATCCTATGATGCTATTACTGACATATGGAACCAACAGGAGGGGGCGCACTTTAGCACTGTTGCCAGAAGTCCCCCAGGACAGAATGGCCATTTAGAGCTGGCTGACAGTGCTGCAAACCACAAAGCCCTCAGCTCACCTCCTCAGCTGACCACCTTCTGACCTGCACAGAGCCCGATCGCAAGTATGTATAATCAGCTTTCTACATTACTCATGATCGGGTTCTGTGCAGGTCATACGGCGCTCAGACAAGGAAGTAAGTGGAGGGCTGTGCCAGTCACCATTGATGGCCATGGCCCAGTGACTGGGGCTCAAGGGGGTATGGTGCGGGGCCCATTCAGATGGGGAAGCACTAGAACCCCAGGGAACTTTACATTAGGACAGGGGTGATCAGGGGACTGGGGTCCACTAGACTACCAGAGAACATGTTTTACATTGGGATGGGGGATATTGGGGGGAGGGAGGTCCTTTAGATACAGAGGTAGTCAGCTGCAATACAGCAGCCTGACTTTGGGAGGGGGTGGTGGTGGCATGAACACACTGTTGCATTAAAACCATTTGCTTGGCAGTAGTAAACAGCACCACACTGGGGGTTGTTTAGCACCGCAAAGCCTTTTAAATATACCACTGCACCATTATGCATGAGCAAACCCTCATTTGCATAGGTGCAATGGTATCATTAGTGCGACTGCTGCTGGATTTGGGCCACGCTCCAGGGGCCTATGTATATGTCCCCACCGGGAGTGCCAACATTAATCCTGGTTAGCGACGCTGTAACTTGGTTAGTGCTGTGCTAACCCTTTGAATAAACTAATCCTCAGAGACTACTGCTTGGTTTCCGAACTACCTTGCCGGATGCTCCCAAACTGTGAGTGTCGGGGAAGCTACCTCCATAGCTATGGCAGTGACCACAGGTGTTCCCCAGTGCTCTATCCTGGGACCCCTCCTTTTTTTCATTATTCATAAACTCACTCCCCAATGACAGCCTCACCTGTAAAACCATACTTTACACAGAAAACCCAGTGTTGTACCACAGTGACAAATCACTGGATAACCTGTCAACCACACTCAGTTCTAACTACTGCACTGCGCATGAGTTGTTCCTGGAGAACAGACTCCTGGTCAACACAAACAAAACCAATGCCATGCTCCTAGAGTCCAAACCTAAGCTAGCCAGACATGCAAGCACCTCCACTGCCCTCTGGAGCCTCCCCTCTTGATGCAGTATCCTCCTTCAAGTACCTGGGCATTACCCTAGATCCTGTATTAACCTTCTCTGAACACACAGGTAACACCATTTGACGCATCAACCAAAAGTTGGCAGTGGGATACTGTTTGAAACACTTTTTTTTTCTTAATTTTTTTTCTTTTTAGATCAGATTGGGTATACCATCATCTGGACTTTTCTGAGGTTTCTTCCTCAGAGTAGCTTAACATCAGGTAGTTAGTGCCTGTCATCATTTCAAAAGACTTGTATTTTTTAATGTGACTGTATAAAGTAAAAATTCCGTTGCTACAAAAAATAACCCCATGGAAAAGAGTAATCCATAGAGCTGGCAGTTTTTCCAAAAATGGTCGCCAGATTTCCTCAAACCTGCTCCCGCTAGGTTCCATTTTGTAATATATTCTTTCAAGTTTGCAATATCTGTCATCATTACCAGCCATTCTTTAAATATTGGAGGTGCTGCATTTTTCCATTTTTGTAATATTAACTTTTTGGCTGCTGACTGAATTAGTATTTACTTAAATCTAAACATTCCAGTGCATTTAATATGAAGCCTAATAATATTCCTCCAGGATCAAATGGAAAATTAATTCCCAGAGTTTTATCAATTGTATCGATAATTTTCTTCCAAAGCGTCTTCAAAAAAGGACATTCAATGAACATGTGCTTTATTGTGCCCATGCTGGTATGGCATATAGGACAAAGCTCTGAGATAGAGAAATTGAATTTAAGAAGTTTTGCTGGCGTATAATCTAGTCTATGAAGGATATTAAACTATGTTTGTTGAAATCTAATATATTTTGATACTATGTTTGGGTAATTCACTATATTTACCCAGTCTTTAATTTCTATTAAACCCCCATAGGGTGCTTGACATCCCCTTCCTCAGCTCTCAACATATTTAAATTTTGCTCTGACCCCTTGTTACTGTTATATGTAGCAATTACCATGGATTATGTGTTAAAACTCTACTGCACTATGATTGTATGCTTATTATGTTTTGTACTATTGTGTATTTTTCTGTCATTCTCTCTGTCATATTAGCAATACTGTTTATATCACAGAACATCATGTAGATTTTTTCCTTGTATGGTTGATTACCTCTGAACTATACCTGTTATTTGTTTTGTCTGCCAATTTTGTATTGTAACCTACCGGGTTGTGTCTGAAAATAGTCATATTTTGTGGCTACGACACCTTACCCGGTAAACAAAACTAAATAAATAAATAAATTATTGTCTGTAGTTCTTTCTCAGCCAAAACAAGACGTGTAGAGTCTAGTTGTGAATTTTCTTTAATAAGTGTATATAGTTTTTTTATTGTTTTCTTGTGATTTTCTAAGTTCATAAAAAATTCCTCCAGTGGAGTTGCTGGTATTTCTAATTTTGAAATTCCACATCTTTCCAATGTAGTTTCTTATTTGTAGGTAGGGAATATAATAATTTTTACTTATATTATAAGTTTTCACAAGTTCTTTCAATTTTGCTAATTTCCCATTGATGTACAAGTCGCCTACCTTATGTATTAATTTTTGGTACCAAAATTTCCAAATATGATTTGAGTTTAATTTTATTAGGAATGGATTATTTTGAATGGGCATAAATTTTGATATTTTAGTTTTCTGACCCAGTATTTTAATTACTTCTTGCCAGATTTTTATCGAATTATTTACAAATATTGATACTTTATTATTTTTTAACTGGTTATAAAGAGGTATAGATAATACTGAGCTTAATTTCATATAAGGCATTGTACCCAATTCTATATCCTTCCACTGAGCTTTTACATCATTGCTTATGTATGTATCACAAAACCCTTCTAACTGCCCAGCCATACAGTACCACCTGAAATTTGGTAAATCAATTCTTGCTTTGTCTTTTACAGAATACATTTTTTCAATTTTGAGTCTTGGTTTTTAACTTGTCACAAGAAATTTTAAATTTTTTTTCCCAAATCATAAAAAAACATCCTTTGGTACAGTAATGGGGATGGACTGAAATAAAAACAAAAATCTAGGGAGAACATTCATTTTTATTATGTTTGCTCAACCCATAAGTATTAACGGTAGGTATATCCATCTTGCATATCATTTGTGATATCATTCATGAGGGCCACATAATTGTGCTTGAATAGATTATTGACATTTTTCATTAAAGTTACCCCATAATATTTAAAAGAGTCTTGTGGTTCTACTAAGAAATTATATTCCGGTGGTGTTGTTTTAAGTAGAAGTATAAGTTCTGTTTTGGACTGATACTTCTGAAAAAGAGTCTATCAAGAGTAACAAATCTTCACTAGATTCTTTAAATTTAGATAAGCAGACAAGTATATCGTCTGTGTACAACAATATAGTATACTCTTTCCTCCCTAATTTTATTCCTCTAATATTATCTCGTATAAGCTGGGCTAGTGGTTCTTCACAGAGTGTGAACAATGCTGGGGACAGGGAGCATCCCTGCCTTGCTCCCCTATAAAGATTAAATATATTTGACAATCTAGAATTTGCATATATTTTTGCCTTTGGTGAAGTGTATATTGCTTTCACCCAGGCAAGCAAATTCAGACCCAGTTCAGCCTTCGACAGGGTGGACATTAAAAACTCCCAGTCCGTCTTGTTGAAGGCCTTCTCAGCATTCAAAGCAATTAATGCTGCATTCGGGTCTTCTGTCAGTTCCATTAGGTCTAGTGTTTTTCCTACCATGTATGATGACATTCTACTTTCTATGAATCCTACTTGGTCAGGTGCTATTAAAAATGATATTATTTTATTTAAGCATGTTGCTAACATTTTTGAAAATATTTTATAATCGCTATTTAGAAGTGAGATCAGTCTGTATGAAAAGGGGTTATCTAGCTTTTTATTTGGTTTCAGAATAAGGATTATGTAGACATCATTAAAGGAGATTGGCATTTCTTGTTTTATCTTTATCATAATAAATATTTGCTTTAATTTTGGGACTAAGATATCCTGATATTTCTTATAAAAAATTATGGTGATTCTATCTGACCCTGGAGAAGAGCTGGGTGGTAAATCTTTTATTGTTTCAATTACTTCTATTCTATTTCAATGGGGAGTAATCAAAACAGCCATCACAGAGGCAACAAGCCTTTGTGTAAAGCAAATCAATAAAACACAACGAAGGAAAAAAAACGCTATGGTTCTCAAAAGAGGTGGCAGGGAAGGTTAAGGAGAAAAGGATAGCATTCAGGAAATATAAGGAAACACAGAAGGAGCAGGACAGAGAACTTTATCAGTTAAAGCAGAAAGAGGCTGGGAAGGCAGTCAGAATAGCAAAGGCCCAAACCGAGGAAAGGATAGCCAATTCTGTTAATAAGGGGGATAACACCTTTTATAGGTACATTAGGGAGTGAAGAAAGACCAAAGGAGGGATACTGAGGCTTAATAAAGGGGAGGTAATGTGGGTAGAGGGGGACAGTGAAAAAGCAGGGATACTGAATGAATATTTCTGCTCAGTATTCACAAAGGAAGAGGAGGGGGAGGTACCTAAACCAAACAGAAGAAACACTCTGAAAATGGGGGTCGATACCAGTCCATTTACAGAAGAAAGGGTTGTGAAAGAACTAATACAATTGAAGGTGGATAAAGCAATGGGGCCTCATGGGATTCACCCAAGAATTCTAAAAGAACTAAGGGTAGAACTAGTGACACCGCTGACTACTCTCTTTAACAAATCATGGGAGGATGGGTTGGTACCTGAGGACTGGAGGAGGGAAGATGTGATTCCTCTTCACAAAAGTGGGAGCAGAACAGAGGCAGGAAACTACAGACCAGTTAGTTTGACCTCAGTGGTAGGGAAGATGATGGAATCACTTCTGAAGGAAAGAATTGTTGAGTATCTAGAGGCCAGTGGGGCACAGGACAAAAGGCAGCATGGATTCATGATGGGAAGGTCATGTCAGACGAATCTAATAGATTTCTTTGACTGGGTGGCCAAAGTAGTAGACCAGGGAGGGGCTGTGGACATGGCCTACCTAGATTTTAGCAAGGCATTTGATACAGTCCCACACAAAAGATTAATACACAAGTTAGCCAGCCTTGGAGTGGGCCCCAAGGTGGTAGCCTGGATAAAAAAATTGGCTAGACAACAGGACGCAAAGGGTAGTAGTAAATGGAGTGCACAGTGAAGAAAGGAGGGTTACTAGCAGGGTACCGCAGGGTTCAATACTGGGACCGGTCCTTTTTAATGTCTCTATAAGTCAGGGGTGTAGCCAGGCATTTCAGATTTGTACACCAACCTGCCACACTGCTACCCCCTCCCCCACTGTTGTTCATGCCTGCCCCCCCCATGACTTGGGGCAAGTAAATATATAGTGCAGGGGAATGTTAGCAATTGTAGAACCCAGCAATCTTCTGTAAGTGCTTCTCTCGCTCCCAGTACAATTAAACTAATAGTATAGCTTCTAACTTTGCTGGGGCATTTAAACTCACCACCCAAGACTTGACACACCCTCTACTAGTTGCCACAACCAATCACTATGCAGGCAGACCATGCGGACCTAATTGAGACATTCAGCTTCAATGTCCACGGTCCACTCTGCCACCCCCCCCCAAAAAGCAAAGCTGAAAGAGAACAGAAAAAGCCTGCAAAGCCAAAGAAAGGAATTTCAATGAGATGGACTAGAGAGGGCAAAGTGATGCTGGCCAGCTTGTTTGCTACCCCCTGCTACTAAACTTGATACGCCATGGCTTACTTGGAATATCAGTAGCTACACCCTTGTTATAAGTGACATTGCAGAGGAACTGGAAGGAAACGTACGTCTCTTTGCAGACGACACAAAGATCTGCAACAGAGTTGATACACAAGATGGAGTGGAAAGGATGAGAAGGGACTTGGCAAGGTTGGAGGAATGGTCAAATATATGGCAGCTCAGATTCAATGCAAAGAAGTGCAAGGTAATGCACATGGGAAACAAAACCCAGGGAAGAGCATACAATGGGGTGAGATACTGACAACAGTAAAATGGAAAGGAACCTGGGGATAATTATATCAGATGACCTAAAGGTAGGAAGCAATGTGAGAAGGCAGTAAGGAAGGCTGGGGGATACTGGGATGCATAGGAAGAGGCATCAATAGTAGAAAACAGGAAGTTGTTATCCCTCTGTACAGACAGTTGGTGAGATCCTATCTGGAGTACTGTGTGCAGTTCTGGAGACCCATTCTCCGCAAACACATAGACAGAGTGGAGGCTGTCCAGAGAAGGGCAACCAAAATGGTGTGGGGTCTGCACCAGAAGATATACGAAGAAAGACTAAAGGAGCTTAATATGTATACCCTTGAGGAAAGAAGGGAGAGAGGGGACATGATAGAAACTTTCAAGTACCTCAAGGGAATCAACAAAGTCCAAGAGGGTAGCATATTTCAGAAAAGATATGTGCAAGAACAAGGGTCACAATTTGAAGATAGAGGGGATGGCTCAGAGGTAATGCAAGGAAGTATTTTTCACGGAGAGGGTTGTGGATGGCGGAACATCCTCCTGAGGAGGTTGTGGAGTCAAGAACAGTGGGGAATTCAAGAATGCATGGGGCAGACATAAGGCAGTCCTAGTGGGGGGTAGGAGAAAGTAAGCTGTTGGTTAACTAGGATCTGCAGCTTATCTGTTAGGTAGGAAAATGGGCAGACTAGGTGGGCCATGCGGTCCTTAACTGCCATCAGATTCTATGTTTCTAAAGTTATTTCCAGATCTAATATTTGTCTTTGAGCATCTGTTATTTTAGGGAACTAAATTTTTTCTAGAAATTGTTCTACTTGACACTTGGTGGGCCTGACTTCTTAGGAGTATAAGGTCTGATAGTATTCCTATAGGACATCCAGTATTTTCTCTTGATCAGTGGTTATAGTTCCATCTTTGCCTTCTATTTTTGTTAGAGTCTTCTGATTTCAACTGCTATGCCAGTAACTTGTTTGGAATTTCTAAGTAATAATATTTTGTTTTGGATCTACTTAAGGCAACTCTACATTTTATTTCTACCATAGTGTTATGCTTAGTTTTTGTAACTAATAATTTCTGAAGGTCTGCTTCTGAGGCTGACTGGATGTACCTCCCATCCCCCCTCCACCTCACATATTAAATGCTCAGCTAAAAGGGGTGGAGCAATTAGGTACCACCTATAGGTGGTCCTTGTAAATTCAAAAAATTATTTAAAGCTATAAGGGACTGTTTTTTAGGGATCTAAATTATATTCTGTAAATATTATATTGCATAACTGTTTTTGGCTGGGCATAATTTTTTATGGGAAAAAGAAAAGGACAGGGATAAGAAAAGTGTATGATAATCTTGGATTTAAGAAAATATTATTAACGCTTTAATTACAGTATAGCTTAAACAGACAGATAGTATATACATCTTTTTAGCTACAATATTCATTGTACTGGTGAAACATGAACAAAACTAGAAATGGACGAAGGGAGGATGCATGGGGGTGTGATGGGCTTCCTTCTGTGAGTGTGGGGGATGCTGGTGAGTGAATAGAGAGATGAGTAGGGTAGTAGGCTGTAACAACTGTGGAGGGCCAATCTTTCTTAGAATTTCATGGAGAGTGGGGGTTGTTTGATGTGCAGGCAAATAATGCAGCTTAAAAATGAGATCAGAGGTCTACAGGAGGAGCTAAGGAGGGAACAGTGGGCTGCAGTACATAACAACCCAAAAGACGAAGTAAGTAGATGGGGAACTGAGGAGGAAGGACAAATAGAACCAATGGGGGAAGGAGCGGGAAAAGGTTGGCAGATAGGGAACCGAGACGGGGACACAGGTCAATGGTCAAAAGAGAGCAGAAAAAGGGAAGAATGGAGGATGGGGAAGGGGGTGATAACAGACATAGAAGCAGTAGCAAGGAGGGCTGGTAATAGGAAAGAGGAAGTATGTGGTAGTGAGGATACATCGAAAAATTGATTCTCAGTACTGGCAGGATTGGGTGATGTGATAGAGGGAGTAATTGGAGGAGGAACTAAAAATAGTCTGGAGGAACATGAAATGGGTAGGAGAACAACTGGGGATGATTCAACAGGGGCGGAAGGGGGAACAACTGTGCTGGAGGATTAGGTGGAGTATGGAGGAAGGGGTTGACATGAAGGGAGACCAGGGAATGTGGCTCATGGAAAACAGGGTGGAATCCTAGTGCTGGGAGACTCAATACTAAGAGGAGTCAGATGTGGAAGCAAGGGCGAGAGGCATAGTCACATATGGGTGGAGGCCATCCCAGGAGTGACAGCAGAATCGGTGGGTCAGTCTGTTCTAAAGTTTGCTAGGGGGGTAGGGTGAAACCACATATAGTTCTGCATATGGGGACAAATGACTGAGTGAGAGAGATGATAGAGGTCATTCAGGGGAGGTTTGAGGAGCTAGGACCAATATGTGAGGAGGCATGAAGATCAGTAACTTTCTCGGAAGTACTTCCAGTGCTCAGGACGGGCACTACAAGGAAACTGAGGATAGAGGAATTTAACAAATGGCTAAGAACCTGGTGCCAGTCCAAAGGTTATGGGCTGGTGGGTGAGTGGGGAGAGACCTGGAAGGACAGTGATCTCTATGGTAAGGATAGACTTCACCTAAGTGAGGAGGGCAAGAAGATATTGAAGCAGAGGATTCGGGATTACATAACAAAACAAGGGCATTTAAACTAGGACTCACATAAAGGGAAGACGAATGAAGGGCCTGCGGAAAGGGTAGCACAGTGACTGTAGGGGACTTCAACCTGCCGGGAGTGGATTGGAGTACCCCAGCCACCATGAATAGAATGGACGCATTCCAGGATAGCTTCCTAATGCAAATGGTCAGCGAGCCAACCAGGTTAGGGAACACCCTAGACCTCATGCTGGCAAATGGGGAGTTTGTGAGGGAGCTGGGGGGTGGAAGAACCACTGGCAGTGAGTGACCACCACTCAGTGTGGTTCACATTGAAAATGGGTAAGGAGGGAGTAGAAACAGGTACAAGAGTGTTGGACTTCAGGAAGGCCAACTTCAAGAGGATGGGGAGGTAGTTAAAGGGTATCTAGCCGGAATCCAACCTAATATGGACACTAACCAGAGGTGGGAGGTCATAAAGCTGTGGATTGAGGAGGCAACCAAAACCTGCATCAGGGTCCAGAGTAAGTGAGCTAGGGCCAAGAAACCCAGCTGGTTGAGCAAGGGGGTCATGGAGAAAGTAAGAAATAAAAGAGCCGTCTTTAGGAGGTTCAAAAAACAGGGAGAGGGAAGACAGAGAGGATTACCTGAAGGAATCGAAGGAGGTGACGAAGGCAGTAAGGGCAGCCAAGGCATCTAAGGAGCTCAGGCAAGGCATCAAGAAAGGAGAGAAGGAATTCTTCAGGTACATCAGGGAGAAAAGGAGCTGTAGGGACAAAATAGTAAAGATTAAGAGGGATGGGGTGGGTGGAAACAGGGGCAGAGCAGGCAGAAGCACTTAATGAATACTTCTGCTTGGTGTTTACTAAGGAGAAAGGAGGGGCGCTACCAAGGGGGGGTGGGAGGTTAGGCTTGGGGGGAGGAGGTGACAGATGGGGGAATCACAGAGGGCAGGGTACTGGAGGGCCTGAGGGTACTGAGGGTGGACAAGGCGCCAGAGCTGGATTGCATTCACCCCAGGGTACTGAGAGAGCTGGCAGAAATCCTGGTGGGGCCCTTGGCACACCTGTTCAATGCCTCCCTGGTCTCAGGAAGTATACCTCAGGACTGGAGGATGGCTCACGTGGTACCCCTACATAAGAGCGGTCACAAAGACAAACCAGGAAACTACAGGCCGATAAGCCTCACATCCATCGTGGGAAAACTGATAGGGACAATACTGAAGGAGAGGCTAGTGTCCCTTCTGGAGACCAGTGGGCTGCAGGACATTAGGCAGCATGGGTTTGTCATGGGCAGATCCTGTCAGACCAACCTGGTGGATTACTATGACTGGGTAACTAGACAGTTGGACAAGGGCCATGTAGTGGATGTCCTGTTTCTGGACTCCAGTAAGGCATTCGACTCGGTGCCACATGGGAGGCTGGGTAGTAAGCTGGCAGGTACAGGTGCAGGGGTGAAAATGGTGGGAAGGGTAGTAAACTGGTTACAGGGAAGGCAGCAGAGAGTGGTGGTGGGAAGGGAGCTCTCATCTCTGAGGGTAGTGACAAGCAGAGTACTGCAAGGCTCAGTGCTGGGATGTTCATATCAGACATCTCAATGGGCATCAAGAGCAAGATCAGTTTGTTTGCAGATGACACCAAGATGGGAGCAGCAGTGGATGACCTAGGAGGGTGGGATGGGTTGCAGGATAATCTGTCAAAATTGGAGACCTGGTCGGACACCTGGCAGTTGGGGGTCAATGCCAAAAAGTGCAAGGTGCTACATTTCGGGGCAAAACACCCAAGAAGCGGCTACCACCTGGGAGGGTTCAGCTAGCCGTGACAGAGGAGGAGGAGAAGGATCTGGGGGTGATTAAAATGGGCTCAACGAACAACTCAGCACAATGCAAGAAGGCAGTTGCAAAGGCCAACAAAATGCTGAGTTGTATTGCCTAGGGTATATCTTCAAGGAGAGGGGAGGTGATCCTGCCATTGTACAGGTCACTGGTTAGGCCACACCTGGAGTACTGTGTGCAGTACTGGCACCCATACCTGAAGAGGGACATTAAGTTACTGGAGGGGATGCAGCGCAGGGCAACAAAGATGATCCAGGGACTAGTGGACATACCCTACATGAGCAGGCTGAGGGAGTTGAACATCTACTCACTGGAGAAGAGGAGAGGAGAGACGGGGGGATATGACTGAAACCTTCAAGTACATGAAGGGAATAAACAAGATAGGCACGGAAGGACTATTCAAGTTAAGGGGGTAGGGACACTCGAGGTCACAATCTCAGATTGGAGGGGGGAAGGTTCAAGAGAGAAATTAGAAGACACTGTTTTATGGAGAGAGTGGTGACATGATAGAAACGTTCAAGTACCTCAAGGGAATCAACAAAGTCCAAGAGGGTAGCATATTTCAAAAAAAGAGGTGTGCAAGAACAAGGGGGCACAAGTTGAAGATAGAGGGGGGTGGCTCAGAGGTAATGTAAGGAAATATTTTTTCACAGAGAGGGTTGTGGATGCATGGAACGGCCTTCCAGAGGAGGTTGTGGAGTCAAAAACAGTGATTGAATTCAAGCATGCATGGGACAGCCATAAGGCAATTCTGGGGAGGGGGGGTAGAAAGAAGTAGGCTGCTGGTTAACTAGGACCTGCAGCTTATCCATTAGGTAGGGAAATGGGCAGACTGGGTGGGCCAAGCGGTCCTTATCTGCCGTCAAATTCTATGTTTCTATGTGTCTGGGTGGAACATGTTGCCTTTGGAAGTGGTATCCTGTAGAACAGTGGACTGCTTCAAAAGGGGATGGGATAGAGTAAGAGGGATGATCAGGAGAGGGGGAGGGATGGAGGGGCAGCTGCAGTATAAAGGTTGCTAGCTGCATACTCAAGCAGACTCAATAGACCACAAGGCCTTTATCTGCTGGCAAATCTGTATGTTCATATGTTCGTATGTAAGTTTGCTCTTTCAATTTTATCAATTTTTTAAGAGTTTTCAGCTGTTCCTTATGTTTTTTTATTCCTATATGAAGCACATGAAATGACACGAGGCCTTAGGGTAGATTTCAATGCTTCCCATATATACAGTATAAGGTTTATTAATCTCTGTTTTCTAAAAAAAATAGTTCTTCAACTCAGTTTCTAAAAAAGAATTCTTGATCGTCTAATATTGATTGGTCTAATCTCCATATTTTTTCCCACTGATATGATCCAGATAGTTCTAAATCCCAGGTAATTAGTGCATGATCTGATATTATGATAGGACCATATTCAATATTTTTAACATTGTTTATTAATATGGCTGATGCCAAAACAAAGTCAATCCTTAAATGAAAATAATGAACTCGAGAATAAAAGGAGCAGACTTTGGTGTTTGTATGTTTAAATCTAAGGGGATCCACTAGTTTTAGGTCTGTTATATAATTTTTGATAACCCGAAAATATTTTTCTTTGTTTGAACACAAGTCAATGATCTATCTAGTTTATGTAAAGTTAAGTTTTAGTCTCATGCAGTTATATAAGGAGCAGGTAATTGTGATAGGGTCAAAAAAAGATACGAGAAAATTTGCGGAGAGTCTTCATTTCATGCACACATTCCTGTAATTATGAACTCTTGTTTATTAAACTGTAGCTGTAGAATAACATATCATCCATTTGGGTCTATAACTGAGTTTTTATAAGTTATGGGTGAATTTCTTTCATAAAGATAGCTAGGCCTCTTGAAAATTGATCAAATAGTGCATAGTATCCTTTTGCCCTAAAGAGATTTGTGCAACATTTAGCATCTTGTAGTAAAAAAAATGTGTCTCCTGAAGTAATAACATTTCAATATTCTTTCCATTACAGTGCTGGATTACACTTCTCATTTTTATTCTATTTCAGCTGCCTTTTACATTCCATGAGGTGCATTTGCAGCAAAAGAATTGGCCTGAGTTAGCCATATCTATAATTTTCTTTAACATATCCTGGGCACAATTTGCATTGGTTCCTGCCTAAACATATTTTTTCACAATCATTCATGGATATGTATTTTATGTATTTATGAATTTGTCTCCATTTGACATCCTGCTAGTGTTTGCCTGTTACATTCTTGCAATGTTTGTTTGCTTTTACCTGCAATGCTCTAAACATCCTTAACCTGTCTGCAACTGCCTCCGTATTTCCTTGTAACCTCCTGGGTCGCACCTGAAAATAAGCATCTGTTTGTGTCTAGCGTGCTTACCTGGTTAACAAAAGCTAAATAAATAAATTGTTATTACAATGATTTTGCATTTTTAGAGCATTTTCCCTTTTGTTCAACTTTCTTATAATTTCAAAATATGATATCCTTGTTGTTCCCCTTACACAAATCCACTGGTATAGGATCCATAAATACAAAACTCCACCTCCCCATGTCCCCATTCTAATATCTACCTTTCCGATGTTGGAATATCTTTTCTTATCTATTTCTATTCGTGGTGGTGGACCACAATAATCTTTTCCATTATACCCTCCCTCCTCCTATATGCTACTTCCTTCCTCCATAAACCCTCTTGGAGAAAAATCTCCCTTACTTTCCCTCGAGATGAAGGCATGGGCACTAAACATGCCCACTGCCATGCCTCCTGCACAGATCCCTCAAAAAATAAAATAAAAATTACTCTAAATTTGTTCCACTCCCTTCTTGACTAAGACACACCTCTTCAGAGCATCAGTTTTTCCTTCCTCACCCCTTCGCCCCTTCCCCCTTTCTTCCTCCTCACTTCCCTTCTTTCCCAACCACCCTCAGTTCTCCCCTTTTTTGCATTTTCTATCCATTTTTATTTTTATTCTCCTAGATTTTTATTTAAGGTGTTTCAAGTGAACTAGGTGTATTCTCTTCCCCGCTGGGCAAATTATCATTAGAATGCGTTTTGTTGGTTGGGTCATTATTCTTCGAGCATTCTGTGTTTGTATTCTCTAAATTGGGTGGTTCTCAGTTTCAGTACAGGCACTAGTTTCTGGCAGACCTCTTTTTTCACTCTGTCTTGACTAATCTTTATTTAGGAAAGAGGTAGTCACCGATTTGATAAGCCCATATAAGGTATTTTCTGTTTTGAATAGAGTTCTTTTTATTGTTATCTCCACTTCATTTGGTGAGATTAAAATGTGTTTTCTCCCCTGCAGCGTAACTTTGAGTTTAATCTGAGGTAACATTGTAAATTTTAAGTTATTTTTTTACACTTAGTCTTTAACAGTCTCAGTTTTTTTTTTACTTTCACAGAACTTGCTGTGGAAGGTTGGGAAATGCTTGTACATTCAGATTATGTACATGTAATCCTTTGTTGATTCTTGCCTTTCTCAAAAGTACTTCCTTATCTTGATATTGTAACAGTTTAATAAATACAAACCTTGGAGCAGTGCCTTTATAATTATTACTTCTATAGCCTCGATGTGCTCTGTCTAAGATTACTTTGTTAGCAGGGTATTCTCTTCCTAAGGCTTCTGTAAGTAAGTATTCAAAATATATCAAAGATTATTGCTTTCTAGGCCTTCAGGGATTCCTCTGAATTTTAAGCTACATCTTCGAGCCCTTGTCTCCATTTCTCTTGTAGTATTTTCAGCTCTTTAGTGTGCTCTTGTATTCCTTTCTGCATTGAAGCTTTGTCATCTTCCAATCTGCCCACTCTAGTTTCCAAATCAGGGACCCAATATCCAAAATTTTGCCCAGGGCAAAATTTGCGCTGCCCAGTGGGCAAATTAGCCCACAATCAATAGCACACAATATTCAAAGGAATAGCCAGGGACAAACACTGATGAATATAGCGGGCAAATTAAGGTGGGCAAAATGGCTGAAAGAGCAGTGCAAAGACAGCCCAGCAAAGAAGACAGCTCTGAATATAGCAACTGGGCAATGCAAACAGCAACAGCAGCCCAGTGAACACAGAGGTGGAGTCAGGCACAGGTGAACTACTTGGCCACTGTGGGCACTAGCAAAGAAGTGGCACATAACACCTGCAACCAACAGTGCAGGCAAAATACTGTAGAGCCGCGCTTAGAGTCGGACACATTTGACCAGCACAAATGCATTTGCCTAGGGCAAAACTTTGCCATATTCAAAACAGATATGCACATGAGCCTACTTAGGCATTCTGAGGGCAAACAGCTACATTAGCATGTCATTATGGCCTGATTTGCATGCATTTTCATGTGTAGATTGCATGAGCTATTTCAGAGTGCACACAGCACCATCTGTATGTCAGACTGGAACTACAAGTTGGTAGCTACTGGCTGGGTTTGTACACAGCAGCACAGCTATTGTGCCCCAGGGGACAAGCACCACAGGCACAGGTGGTTGTACTGCATGCCGTAGACATATTGTTGTTTCTGCTATAGTGTGTATTGTATGCTACAGTACCATGGGTAACTGATATTGTGAGAGACACATCAATGCATACTGTGTGTCAGTTAACATTGAATGCTGCTATCCACACATAGAAAGGCCCAACTGGCAGGTGTGTACTAACAGTAGACAACACTGTCATACTGTCCTGTGACTCACATATGCTGTGCCAATGGCATGGAATTCTCACAGCACCACACACATGCCTGGCCATGTGTGACAGAGTGCATGTACAGGTGTGCAGTATGTGCCTGGGGGGGGCAGACACATACCATCATACAGGCCCAATGATGTCAGAGGCATTTCCATAACTGGAACATGTACACTGTATGGATGACCCCAGCTGTGTGGCACCACCTACTATGTGGTGCATCCTAGGCACCTGTACACCCTCCCCTCACTCCCCTCCCTCCCCTCAGTGCTGTATTGTGTTGATGTACCCCCTATGAAGGGATTGGGGTGTGTGCTGCATGTACTCACTGACAGGGTGTCCACCAGGTACTAGGCCACCCTCAACTGCCTGGCAGAGTTGGAACTGGTGCCAGATGAAGGTGTTGGGGGCATTGCCAGAGTACCATGCTAGGACTCGTGGCTGGTATCATCGCTTTGCAGCATATCTCTCCCTTGGACTATGGAGTGGCCCAAGGTGGCCTTCTCACTTCTCTTCCTGCCTAATGTCTGCAGTCATCAGGTGCACCATTGTGTTGTTGTTGTATATAGCCCTGTTGCCTGTTGCTGCCGTGTCCACGCCTCCCATCCTTGCTTTGCCCAGAATTAAGGCTACCTTTTTCTGGGTGTTAACCTGTGCTGCACTATGTGTCACGTAAATTCACTTTGCGTGGCGCTAAAGCGCTGAATATAGCACAGTGCCTGTGTTCATGTTCGCCCCTCTCTTTGCCCAGTGCATACATTGTTATTTTGTGCAGTGCTATTCCAGTTTGCCACCACTAACTGGGCTTTTGAATACAGCATAAGTGTGTGCAATCTGTTTGCCCACCGGGCAAAGCTTTGAATATACTGGGCTCCAGTTGTCCTAATATGTAAAGTCTACAGTTGTTTAGCAATCACAGAGACCTGCCCTGATAACCCTACAAACAGATCTTTCATGGATTCAAAACCTGTTCTCATTTCCTGCAGTACAGCAGTCATCTGTTCTTCTTTACCATCCAGGTGTTCATTATCACTTTCATTCAAAGGTAACACATTCCCTTTATCTTCCTTACTTTTTTATGTTAGTGCGCTTGCGCAGCCAACATCTTGGGACAGTGCAGTTTTGGAGGTGCGGTCGCTGTTGGGCGAATGCATTGCATGCATCAGTAGGTGCGTCCCTCATTCCCCAATCAGTCTGCATGCCAGCGTCACACCATGCATACATAATGTGGTGAGCACATCTGAGAAAAGGTCCGCTGCAATCCGAGCAAAGCTCATCTGACGCAGCGGACCTTTTCTTTACGTGCTTGCCAACATTATGCTCATGGCGGCACACTGGCCACCGAACTGCTGACTTCGGGGTTGCCCAATCCCCCTGTTGGTTGACCCTGCCCCCATGAATGTGCTGACGGGGAGCCCACTCCCCATTGGCATAAAGCACCCCTCCCCTTTGTGATATGCTGAGGGGGGGCCCAACCCTCGGCTTTTACTCCTCCCCCCCTTTCCTTGTGTGCCAGTGGGGGAGCCCACTCCCCACCGGCATAAAAAAAACAAAACAATTGTTTAATGCCGAGGGAGGTGCCCAATCCCCCTCGGCTCTGTGCCCCACCCTTCTTTGTGTGCTGATGGGGGTGCCCAATCCCCATCGGCATACATTACTCCCCCGTGTTGTTTGCAGACGAGGGTGCCCAATCCTCTGTCGGCTACAGGTACCCCCCCAAACAGTTAGATGGCACGCCGGAGCCCACTCCAGCGTGCTAAATCCTGCAAAAACTGTCCCGCAATGTTTTTTTTTTGTTTCTGTAAAATGAAAACAGTCCTCGTAGTCTCAATGCACCTCCCCACCCGCGATACACCCTCTGTGCACCCTGCCTCACTCACCCCCCACCCCATACTTACCTGCAGAGTCCGGCACGATGATCTGCGGTGGACCGTGAACACGTCTGCACTCTTCAAAGCCAACTGCGAACTGAGGAAATGCCAGTAAGCTGTATAATGGAATAAATAGGGGTTTTTCAACTTTAGTGCATATCTTGAGCATTTTTGGGAATTTTGGCCCCAAATTTTCAACATGGGGTTTTTGGGGCCCCTTCTCATGAATTCTTGCACTGCCATGGTGTTATTCCGTCCCGAAAGGTTATTTCGCACTCACTGCACAGAAGGACCTTTAGGGATTGAGTAACGAAATGACAGTGCCACTGTTCATGAGGGGGCTCTCAAAAGCCTATGTTGTAAATTTGAGTGGGAAAAATAATAATTACTGTTTCTGTCGTGCAGTATACCGCGCAATGCTGCGCTCATCGTTAAGCAGCATCCGCACTATTTTCATGCCAGATTCTCAACACTGGCATTTTAGCACACCTTCTTGTGAACTGTACAGCTGTCATTTTTCACATCCTGGCCGAAATGTGTTTTCGCACTTCTGGCGCAGAATAGCATGGTTGCTGTGCGAAATCAGTGTTTGGGACACATTACGAAAATGACAGTGACACTCTTCATGAGCAGAGGTCCTAAAATGCCTGTATTGAACATTTGGTGACAATACTCCATAAAATGACTATTTTACGAGCGTGTGTAGCAACTATGCAACGCATGCTCGTAAGTTAGCGCATGCACAATATTTTCACGCCACATTCTCAACATTGGCATTTTACTACACCTGCTTGTGAACCGTACAGCTGTCATTTTTTACATCCTTGCCGAAATGTGTTTTCACACTTCCAGCACAGAATAGCCTGGTCGCTGTGCGAAATCAGTGTTCAGGACACATTACAAAAATGACAGTGACACTGTTTATGAGCAGACGTCCTAAAATGCCTGTGTTGAAAATCTGGTGACAATACTCCATAAAATGATTGTGTTATGGGCGTGTGTTGCGCAGTTTGCACACATGCTCACAAACTTCTAATATTTTCACTCCAGATTTTCAACAGTGCCATTGTTCTGCACCTCCTAGTGAACAGTATAGTTGTCATGTTTCACATGCTGACCAAAATCTGTTTTCGCAGTTCCAGCGCAGAATAGCGCAGTCACTGTGGAAAGCCCGTGTTCGAGGCACATGATGAAAATGACAGTGACACTGTTCATTAGCAGATGTCCTAAAATGCCTATGTTGAAAATTTGGGAAAAAAAGTCAATAAAATGAGTGTTTTACGAGCGTGCTTGGCACAGTTTGCACGCACACTCATGACTGTGAATTTGTAATAGTTTCACTCCAGCTGGTCATCACTGCCATTTTTCCATACCTCCTTATGAGCTGCCTGAAATGTGTTTACGCACGTCCGGCACAGAATTGCACGGTGCTAAATCAAGCCGGGACAGTTTGAGGAAATGACGGTGACACTGTTCTACAAGCAGAGGTCCCAAATGCCTATGTTGAAAATCTGGTGCAAAAAGTCCATACCATGACTGTGTTGCAAGAGTGCATTGCGCAGTTTCCATGCACCTTTGTAACTTCGTCAATCTGCAATATTTTCATGCCGCATTTTCACTACTGGCATTTCTGCACATCTCCTTATCAACAGTCCAGCTGCTATTTTTCACAGCCTGCCCAAAATGTGTATCCGCAGCTGTGGCACACAATGGCGTGCTCACTGTGCAAAATCACCTTTTGAAACACATTCACAAAATCACAGCGCTATGCATCTCTAGCTCCACCACGCCCACTGCCAATGCCAGCGCGACAACATTCATCATTTACAAATGCTTGTTTAGTTTGTCTCTTAGTTTCTGCTTTTGTCTTAGTGCCTTTGTATTCTGCCATTTTGTCCTGAAAAGTGCTTCCAGCCTCACTGCTTGCAATAGTTTCAACTGGCCATTTTAAAGTGTAGTTTGTTATTTTGTTAGGCAACATAAGTTTTTTATTTTCTTTTATAATCCATTTTAGATGCTGCATATTCTTAAAGGTTAAATTCTCATTCGATTTTAATTCAAAAAAATCTATCATCCAACAAGGTAGCGTTTTTATCTGATCTCCAGGCTCTGAGATGTTTTACGGAGCGAAAGTTTTTTTATCATACCCCTTCTTGTTAGAGGGTTACTATTTTCAATATTCAGTATATTTCTGAAATCAATTCCCTATGTCATTGTCTTTTACATATTTTGCCTTAGCCCCTTTTTATTTCATAACAATTTCCCCCGGGGGGTCCATGTAAAAGACTTTCCTGTTATACAGCCGTCTCCTCCTTACACGTCATAGTCTCATAGTAAAACAAAGCATTATTTAAACTTACAGTACGTCTATTTTTGCTTGCTCAATTTGGTCACATTTCTAGCTAATACATATAAACACCCCTTACTTTATTTCCACTGAAGTCGTCCAACCTGTTTTGAAGGTTTCAGTGATGGAACTTTCCACCACCTCCTTTGGTAGGGAGTTCCATGAAGGGACCACCCTTTGACTAAACCAAAATCTCCTTTTCTGTAGTCTCCATGTATTTAAAGTTAGCTGTAACTCATGCAACCTTGTATTATTGTTTTTCTGTTTACATTTAAAACCTAGATTTGTGAATAAATTATTATCCTAAAAAGCTCTATATACCAGGATCATGTCCTCCCCCCCCCATCTCCTGTATGCCAGTGTACTCACTTCAGATCACACAACCTGGCCTCATAAGTCATACCTCTGATTCCCTGAACAGATCATGTTGCTCTCCTTTGGACCTTCTCCACCCTTGCAAAGTCACCTTTTTTATATGGAACACATATGAGCAGTACTCCGGCTATGTTCTCACCAATGATACAGACAGAGACATCAATACCTTGCTCCTTCTACTGACAACATATCTTAATATGCAATTTAGTATTGCATTTGCCCTTTTTACAATATGGTCACAGTGTGAGCTAAAATTTAGGTAGTTTTTGACTACTATCCCCAAGTCTTTTTTCTCAGCTGATGACTTAAGTACTTCATTTTGTAAGGTATATTTTGTCTCCGGATTTTTATTTGCCATATGCATAACTACTCATTTATTTCTGTTTAATTTGAATTTGTGTGTATTAGTCCACCTCTCAATAAATTCCAAAGTATCTTGAAGTTCTAATTGTTCCTGTACAGTATTCACAGCTGCTCCCACTCGGCAATCATCAGCAAATTTTGTTATCCATATGGTGTCTGTATTGAACTGCAGAGTAGATATATATAAATATATAAATATATATATATATATATATATATATATATATATATATATATATGTATATATATATTAAAAAGACAGGGTCCCAAAACAGATTCCATGAGGAACCCCACTCATCACTGAAAGCCAATTGGAAAGGACCCCATTGACCATCACCCTCTGCCTTCTGTTATCTAGCCAGGATGAGATCCAGTTAATAATATTGTCATGTATTTTTAATGTGCCTAATGAAGCCATTAATTCCCAGTGTGGAAGTTTGTTGAAAGCCTTAGAGAAGTCCAGCTGAAATCACATCCACTGAGTCTCCCAGGTCCAATGCCCTACTCACTCTCTCACAGAAGTCGAGTAGATTTGTTTGCCATGATCTAGCTCTTGTAAACCCATGCTGTTGTTAATCTAAATGGTTGTGTTGTTCCAGATGGGAGAGAATTTGATCTTTAATTACTCTTTCTAATACTTTACCCAAGACCGATGTCAGGCTCACAGGTCCATAGTTCTCAGGAGAGACCTTTTTTCCTCTTTTGTATATTAGGACCACATGAACTTCTTTCCATTTGTTGACCACTACTCCTTTGTCAAGGGTTAACTGAAAAATAAAGGTTAATGGATGAGCTATCTCTGCAGCCACTTCTGAAATGACCCTTGGGTGTATGTTATCAGGTCCTGGAAATTTATTTTTATTTAGTTTGATTAATCTGGTAGTAATGTCTTTAAAATCTATTTTATATGACCTTTTTCTGAAGTTTTCTGGGTTTGAATGACTGGATTATTGTCTTTGGGATTAAACACTGTTCCGAAGTAACTATTTTTTACATTAGCCATATCTGTGTCATTAAGTATTTCCCCATTTGTATCTTTAAAAGGTCCTACACTTTGCTTGTTTCCTTTTTTATTACTGATGTAAGAGTAAAACATTTTGTAATTATCCTTAGAGTTAGATGCCAAGTTCTCCTCAAAAACTGCTTTAGCTTTTTTTTACAGATTTCTTTACTTTTCTTGCCTGTTCCCTATAATCAGGTAGGCTGATCTTATTCTGTCTAATAAGTTTAAACATTTTATTTTTGAGCTTTGTTTCTTTACTTTCAGATTTAGCCATTTAGGGCTGTTTCCTTTTTTAGAATTCTTAGCAATTATGGTATATTTTTTCTGTTACCATCTTGATTTTGGTCAATAATACTGCCCACATTTTGTCATCTGAATGGTTTATAAATTCAGATTTCCAGTCCCATGTCTGTGGACTGTATCTCATGACTGCGAAGTTGGCTTTTCTGAAGTTGGGAATTTTGGTCTCCCCATTCTGTTTTATAGATACTTCCCCTAAATTAAAATACAGTGTTTGGTGATCACTGTCTGCTAGTGGTTCTTTCACTCCGATATCCAATACACAATCTCCCATGTTTGTTAGAACAATATCCAATATGTTCTCTCCCCTTGTTTTATCCAAAAATGTTTGTTCTAATCCTAGCTGACTAAATTTTTCAAGATAGTCTGTCTCAATTCTATGTTTAGCAGTTTGCTTTTCCCAGTGTATTCCTGGTAGGTTGAAGACTCCTACCTAGATCATATCTGCTGGATTTAAATGTTCTAAATAAGTTAGTATTCCTAAGTCATCTTCTCTGCTGATTGGGGGGGCCGTATAGAGCTCTCAGCATGATTTTGGGGGTATTAGGGGAAATTATTTTAATACTTAGATGTTCTATATTTAAGCCTCCTTCATATACTTCCATACTCTGTAATGATTCATGGATATAGACTGCCACTCCTCCTCCTTTTCTGTACTTTCTAGGCTTATTGTACAGGTTAAACCCTATGATATGTTATCCCATGTGTCCTCCTCTTTCCACCAGGTTTCTGTTAGAATAGCTATTTGGATAAGTTTTTTCCTGTAACGGGTATTTAAATTCTTCTAATTTTTTGTTGAGACTTCTAACATTTGCTAGTAAACATACAACCGTATTTATGTTATTTGTATCTTGCTCTGTTTTATGATTTGTTACTGTCACTTGGTTTATTTTCTGTAGTTTTTCCCCTGCCCCCTCTGTACCCAGTTTAAATGTTTTTCAATATTTTTTTTAAAGGTCTTGGCCAACATTTTGCACCCATTTTATTTAAATGCAGCCCATCATTTTGGTACAATAGATCATTTTTAAAGATACTACTGGTATCTATACATCCAGTCCCTTCTTTCAGGCATAAATGTCTTAGCCAGGAGTTTAATAGGGAAATGTCTTTATTTTTGTAGTGATGTCTTCCATAAGTAGGCACTTAGTAAGTTGCAGGTTGGTTTCAGACTGCAGGATGAGGTCTTTCTTTCAAACATTCATCAGCTACAGAGTAACATAAAAAAACATTCTACAAGCACTGATTTCGAGTTCAAGGCGAGGGCCATAATTGGAGAGGGGGAAAAAGAAAAAGCATGCTGAAAATCTACCACAGCCAAAGCTCAGATAAATTTCTAAGCCTAATTTACTTTTATATTAGGATTTCTGAAAAACAATTAACTCCTTTTGGTTTTTAAGTAAATTGTTAAGGAGAACAAAGGCAGTAGGACATACTTGGTGTCTTCCTACTCCTGTTTCATTATCTGAAATGTAAACATTAAGTTTAAGTTAACAAAGTGTTTTCAATATTTGAGGTAAATAGTAATCCACTACTTAGCTTTGAAAAATCTTTGTCCATTTTCTTTCTTTGTCCTTCATCTGCGTTCCTCATGTTACCGTCCTCATGTTCATTCTTTGTTGTTTTTGCATTTATTTTCTACTATTTTAACACAAGTTTTAACAGTAGTAGAGTATTGCTGAAATAAATTTGGTTTCTTTCTCATTTAAAGCTGGTGTGTCTGACAGGAGAGAGAGGGTGTGACTACTGGCAGGAGAGCAACAGATGAGCTTCCTCTCACTCAGTCAGCATGTCCGCCATCTTGAATGCCACCACCAGGACTGAAGCCATTTGAAACACTTCCTGATTCCAGAGGCCCATCTTGCCATAGCCCAGGGTAATCTCCTCCTGTTAATGGATTACTGTGCCCCCATCTACAGTATAGTCAAACCTCTGTCATTCGACTCAATAGAGCATATAATACTATCTGCAGACTTACACTAATGGCACACTATACTACCCAGCACTGTTCCCTGTTCCAGTCCCTTGGCTGGCTTCCCCTCTTCCAGGTTTGCAGTGACTACTTCCTCAGCTGTACCATCAACAATGCCGTTAGAAGCGGGGACCTATCACCCCTTTTCCCCCTGCTCAAACCAAACCATTACCCCTGTACCCTTAGAAACTCCTCCAGCCTTCTGTTGGACACCCCTTAGATAACCACCTGTCTGGGTAGCAAAGCCTTCTCCGCAGCTGCCCCTAAACTGTGGAACAGTCTGCCCTTCACCTTTCACTCTGTAGACTCTCACCTCTCATTTAAATCCCACTACAAAACAGCTGTAATGGCTGCTGTCACTTGTACCTGCTCCCCTGGGTGACCCCCCCCCTTGCCACTCCAGTCAATTCCATGATACTCGTTGAGGTCATCCAGAAACCTAGTCACCCAAGAGTTTCCTTCTACTACTGACAACACCAACTTGTAATTCTTAAGTAGCTATGTGTTGCCACCACTAATGAACTTTATTTTTTGAGCACTTCTATGAATAAGCTGTACAGCCACGTACTGTCGTTTTGCACTTTGCGACATTTTGTACTCAAGCTAGGTATCTACTGTACTGTATTCTCATATTGTTGTACTTGGATTGCCTTGTTGTTTTCTGTACTGTGGGATTCCTGTGCTGTTTTCTGTATTATAGGATTCCTGTACTAGTCTCTGTGTTATGTACTTATACCTTATCATTGTGCCATATTCATGGCATGGTCATGCCTGAAAACGGTCCATTGTATCAGTGCCCCTACCCTAGCTGGTTAACAAATGCATAAATAAATAAATGAATAAATAAATGGTGCTAAATATGTCATATCTATGTCTTGCCAATCCCCACAACTTGGATCCTCAATCTCTCTACACAGAAACAGAAACCAACCCCAAATTTATAGGTCTCAGGGACAAGGGGTCCTGCCATCTGCAAAATAAAATCCTTCTTAGCATCAGAAGAATGCAACTGAATTACCTCCCCAAACACTTACGTTCCCATTACAGCACTGCACTGCATGTGGAATTCCACTAGGGGAATTTGTGTGGGGATGGTAATTCCACTTCCAAAAGGCTTTTCTGAATTTTCCGAGAAACATTTAATTGTAAACTGCAATGATATGATCCGATATTCCGTGGTTTGCAGAAAATGAATCCACAGTGACTCAAGTATATCTGCATGACTCTGCACCCAAGTGTCTCGAGCACCCAATGCACTGGAGACTCAATGCTGCAATATGACTCAGTCTCCACCAGATGGTAGCTGCTGAGTGGAATGTCTGGATCCTTACCCCACCCTAAGAGAGGAGAGCTGAATCCTCCCTTCCTCAGCTGAACCCCAATAACAGGGTTGCCAGCATTGCAGGTGGTAGCGCTATGGCTGAACTAATGGGCCTGCAGGACCTTTGTCCCTTTCAGTTCATCTACAGCCCTACTTGTGACATCACAGCCATTTCCATAGCAACATACTGTGATGTCATAAGACGAGCAGGGTGACTTCAGCTCCAATCTCAGCTGTACATGAACTGCAAGGAACAAAGATCCATTTTCAGTGTAGAGGCTTCACAACTAAGAACAGAATGGGCTGATATCCTGATTTTTGGGGACATCTGTAGCAGAGTTCTTTACCTTTTTTAGTAGGTTATATTGAGATTCAATGCCTAACAGTGCAAAGTGCTGCAGATAGGGAAAAAGAACCCGCATACATACCTCACAACCTTTTGTCACTGCAATGAGGGACAGAGACACTCAAAATGAGTGATAATGAGGGACACTGACTTTTATAATGAGGGACACATCTTCAAACATGGAGATATAGGCTCAGAACTCTATGAAAAACATTCTGTTTACTTGTACAACTTTAAAAGGACTAGTGGGATGCTGGGGTGTATAGGGAGATTTATCATCAGCAGAAGGAGGGAGGTGGTGTTGCCTCTGTATAGATCGCTGGTGAGATCCCACCTAGAATACTGTATACAGTTCTGGAGACCACGAGGAGGGCAACTAAAAATGGTGCAAGGTCTGCATCAAAAGCACTACCAGGAGACACTAAAGGACCTCAATATGTACACCATGGAACGGTGGGGATATGACAGAGACTTTTAAATACCTCACAGGGGTAAATAAGGTACTGGAAGGAAGTATTTTTCAGAAAAACAGGTGCTTAAGAACAAGGGGACATGATAAGAAGCTGGAGGGAGGGGGGTGGATTCAGGAGAGATGTGAGGATGTACTTCTTCACAGAAAGAGTAATGGATTCCTGAAACAGCCTTCCAGAAGAGGTGGTGGGGTGAAAATGAGGTGGGGTTCAAGAATGCATGGGACAGGCATACAGGAATCTTTGTGTAAATGAAAGGAAAAGGGAAGAAAGAGAAGAAGATCAGGTAGGGTTTACAGTGATACTGTAGTTAGGGGAAAAGGGGCAGTCTCAGTTGGCCAAGTGGTCCTTGTCTGCCATCAAATTCTGTTTCTATTTATTTTTGATATAACATTTTAGAATATTATGAACTTTTGCTTTAAAGCCTGAATTTTAAGCACATTTTCTGTGTGGGCAGCACATATTCCATGAGAAACAGATGAGGGACAGAGCAATTTTGAGAGGTAAAATGTGGGACATCCCTTGTAATCAGGGACAGGTGAGAGGTATGCCTGCATTAAAGCACTACACTAGGGTAGGGGGGTTATGTTGATGACATCATCTGAGGAAAGGGATCAGGGAGTCATCATTAGTGACCCCCCTCAAACAAGCCAGTCAGTTCCACAAACATACAACAAAGGTAGCAAGGATGATGGAATGCATCGAGGGGATTTGACAGGAGGAAGGAGGTCATAGCAACTCCTGTACAGGTCATTGATGAGGCCTCACCTGGAGTACTGTGCCCAGTTCTGGATTCTGCACCTGAGAAAGGACAGGGTATTTTCTGCTATAGATTGCACAGAGCATGGTAACAAAGTTGATTCAGGGCCAGCAGAGCAGATCTTATGAGGAACAGATGGAAGTCCTTAATGTGTACCCGCCAGAGGCCAGAAGGGAGAGGGGAGATATGACATTCATGTTTCTGAGTAAAGTTTGTATTTAACACTGTGGACCTGTTCACTAGAGGTAGCAATGTAGTCAACGAGAGGACATGAATGGAGGCTAGCTGGTGGAAACTTCTTGAGGAACATTAGGAAGTTCTACCAACTGAAAGGGTGGAACAGATTACCTGTGAAAGTTGTGAGGGCAGAGACTATGAACTGGTTCAAAAGTAGTTGTGACAGGTATGAGGGCCAATAATCTCAGGAAGGAAAGCTAGTGAGATGGGGAGTTCAGGGGGTGAGGGTAAAGGTCAGGCATCATGACCAGAACCCCTTTGTGATGATAGTTCAGGGAGACAGGTAGAAAACTCCTTATAGGCAGACTGAACGAACCTATCGTCTTTATCTGCTGGCAAAGCCTGTTTTTCTGTTTAATTATGATTTCCTGGCTTGGCTGAGATGCAGTATCTCATTTTCAATGGCTCACCTTTTCATCTGGTGGTGGGGCTTAAAGGGACACTGTCAACCCCCCTTAGGCTTCAGAGTGTCTTAAGTTTAAAAAGAATATACAATGATTAGTCACATTCTGTAGATATTGTCGAAGCAGCTGATAGTATGATTCTGGTTTCTTTTTTCTTTTAAAAAGTGAAAAACAGACAGCCCACCATAGTGGTGTGGCCGCACAAAAACATGTGCGGGTACGTTTTTGATCAACTCTCACTGCATCGTTCCTGGACTTGTGAAAACCCCAACAGAGTCTAGACACTCATGATGCAGTGAGAAGAGAGGGGGGGGGGGGGGGGGACTACTGCATCATGAGTGCTACACTATATGGGGAGTTCCTATGTTCAGGAAGTATGCAAGAAGAGTAAATGAAAGATCTGAAACAAAACAAGGTTGGGCATAATTACATCATTAGCGTGTATTTCAGTTCTACTTAGAAAGGAAGCAGACAAAACAACAAACATCACCAGTGAATTTTAGAGACAATAAGCAAATATAAAATGCGTGTTTTCTGCTACAAACAAAATTATGCAAAAATGATTGATAGTATCCATTTAAGTCACATGTCAGCCGAAGTCTGATAACCAAACTCCCCCCTGTGAAAATCATGAAATGAGAGAGAAAGTGAATTAGAAAATACATTTGAAAGAACTGTCTTTGGGGGGGGGGGGTACACTGGATTCTATTTCATTACTTGTTTTAAGTGGCATCTTGCTTCTAGCCCAGTTTAAAAGCCAGGCTAACCAAAGTAAAAAGGAGATCAAAGTATCTCCTCAGGGTCACCCTTTTGGCCAGGGGCTCTGGTGGGATTCAAACCTTGAAACATCTGCTTCGCACTGGGGGGCTCTAACCATGGGGCTTCACTGCCCAGATTCCAATGCATTACCTGGTAAAACACTGCAGCTGGTATACTTCTTATCCTCCCACCTCCACAGTTTTAAATGTGCTGACTAATCTTCAGAGGATTTCTAACATGATGGACAAATAACACGATCATGAAAGCTGCAGTATGCTAGCAGTCCTATTCAGAAAGCCCTGCACTTACTGTCTGTTCTGCAAAATCCTACGTCTCACTGATCTCTTTCTGCAGCAAGGCCCTTGACTTTGTTGGGGGGAGGGATGTTTTCAGAGTATGTTGCTGTGAACAACAAACGGCCTTCGACAAATCTGAGCTCCCATTCAGGCAGCAAAGTTCTGGGAGGTCAAGGGAAATGCAGCATATTAGACACAAAGAACAGGAACACTTGAGTATTTTCCCTTTGTTTCCAGCTCACGTCTGTCTCTCAGAAACAATGTACATGTTTACTACCCTCTCATCACAGCTAAAACATATGCTGTGCAAACATTAAACTGAAGGATCTCTTTCAAGAAAGTGTACTCTGTGTTCTGGGTCAGCTACATGTGACTAGGTTTAGTTTACTCAAGTTGCCAGTCAACAACCTAAACTTGCAGAGACCCTGTGCAATGATGTGCTCAGACACAGACATCTGCAGAAGCCTTCTTCTGAATGCTGGGGCCGCCTTGGCAAAATGTTTTGTATTTGGTCTTCCTCAACCTTTTTATCTTCTGTATATTCAGTGTTACTAGGACCAGCACTCACAGCAGATCTGCTGCTACCTTCCCAGTAGCTCTGAAACCTTGAACGAGAAAGGGCTAAAAACATTTGGACAATTAAGGTAAATACCTCTGAATTCTTGCTTTGTTTTTCCCCTGTTTTTATCACTTCATTATTTTTCTTTTACAGAGGCTAGCCTGAGTCAGTTTAACATCTCATTTTCACTGGGGTCCTGCTGCAACAATTTTAAAGTTGGTATGGGACTGAAACTCAAAGGGGACAGAACACTTCGTCAAGGTCACACAATAAGTCAGTCATGTTCCCTCCCTGCAAAAAACAATTCCATTAAACTATTTCTGTTATGACAGCTCACTCACATATCCAGGTCACTCTGGACCACTCTCTTCCGGGTTCCATGCCCAAATTGCTGCACTTCTTTCATCCAGATATCTGGTTCCAGGGTTTGAATCCGTGCTTCTCTCTGCCTCTTCCCATCTTTCCATGGTACAAACCTCCCATGGGCTCCTGGAAAAAAAAGAAAAACTGTACAGGTCAGAATCAGTGTCCATTGACTCCACCTTGTCTTGAGCTGGAATTCCAGAACCATCAGAATTCCAGAACCATCAACAGTATTTGCAACCTGCTGAGTTCTTTCTCTCGCCCTGTGCCCTCTCCACCCTGCTCTCACACTCTTTCTTGCTCCTCCTAACCCTCCACCAGTCATTTCATGCCCCCCCCCCAATTTCTTTGGTCTGATCACGTTATTATGCATGCTTTCTGCTACTGCTGCACCAGTTTTGTTTATTGATGTGCATTCTGACCACATTGCAAGGTTTGCTCCTGGTTATGTGTAACTGGGTCACCAAGTATGTTGTGCTTACTACCCCTGGCTTGTAGGCTCAAACAAGGTTGAGGGACCTAGGTCTTTAAACTCCTGATTTGGGGGTTCATATCCAAGTTAGGGTAAATTGTGCAGTGCTTCCACCCAGAAAAAGATTTTAAGTGGGCCTGGTGTCAGTTTAGTACAATCCCCTGGAATGCAGTACCTCTCCACCCCCACATTATCACCCTACCCATGAAACCAAACCGTGCTGTAACAGTTTGGCAAAAAATGTAATTATTAACAGTCTACTAATAATATGCTCACAGCCAGTAATATGTTTATGTTTAAGGATTATGACTAAATAACAAAAAGGATTTATTAGAGGTTAAGTGCAATATCCTAAATTTGCAAGAAAACGGCTAGGCAGTTTTACCCTGGTCAGTCCTAGGTGCCCTACATAGGCTCGGCCAAATCAACATGTTCCCAGGGCTGTAAGAACAAATACCCTCCTAGGCACAGCCTGTGAAACAGTGCCCACCCCACACCCAGGGCTGCAGTTATGAATTTTGGGGCCCCGGACAAGTCAGTTGAAATGGGCCCCTGTTTCCCAAACCAGCTAATGCCAGGGGTAATGCCAGCTCCTCAGGTGGGCCCCTCCTGAGCTCGGGGTCCTGGACAACTTCCCTACTCCCTTCCCCCATTACTGCGGCCCTGCCCACACCACAGTGCACAGTACAGTGTTTTGACTCCCTTACTCTCTTGCAACCTGCACTGGCAGCACCACCCTCTCCACACTAGCACCAGATTATTTCCCTTTAGTGCTACCAGGGAGATCCCAGTGCCTTCCTGGGTAACCAGCCATGGAAGCAGTGTAGGCCCATTGGTAATGCAGCTGTTTGGCCGGTGGTAGTGCACTTAAATAAAACAATATTTTAAAGAGCACCTTTCGTGCTATATTACAACATGCTCTCCTCAGTAACACAAAGGAAGCTTACTTTGCTCAGAGTTTGTCATGACTAAAAATATTTTTATAATGTGGCATTTTGGGACTGGATCTGATCGATTTTTGGTTCAGGAGTTGAACTATTCTTCCACTTCCCAGTTTGAAGATACTTCCTGATAACCGATATTTGACATCACAATGTTAGCCGAGGGCACACTCCATATTGCTTATGGAGTGCACCCCTGCTCTTGCAAATTGTGATGTCAGAATATAGAACAGCGTGGGGAGCATTCCAAACTGGGAAGTGGAAGGGATCAGTGGCTCAGCTCCTCAGCCAAAAATACGATCTTTCCAGTCCTGAAAATGCCACAATATAAAAATGTTTTGTTTTTTTAATGCGGCGAACTTAGAGCACGGTAAGCTTCCTTTGTGGTTGTTAGCACCAGTGCCACGAAAGGTGCTCTTTAAATTAAACCCTAAACCCAAAGGTCATGCAATTGCAAAAATGGCTACCCTCAAGTGAGGTATTTCAAATACTGGGACTGTGTTAGATCATTGAAAGTCAGTTAATTACATTTTGCCATCAAGCCAGGAGTTACAAATACCATATTTGTAACTCCTGGCTCGATGGCAAAATGTAATTAACTGACTTTCAATGATCTAACACAGTCCCAGTTTTAGGGGCAGGCCCTGGACCTACTCACTGTTACGGTGCTATTGGGTTTCCCTGAGGACTCCAGGCCCCTCTCTCTCTCTCTCTGCTTACGCAGGTCCCTCTAGGTTGGTCAATCTGTATCTTATTATACCAGGGAGTAGTTCTGTCCCTCAGTTCTAGCCTCAGTTGTCCCTTTGATGGTATCAGGAGTTCTTCTGCTTCAGCAGTCATTTCACTCGTTTGGCAACCTCCTTTTCTTCTGAAGCAACACAGTCTAGGAGCACCAGGGCCAATGTCCCATACACCACGGCATGGAATCCAGTCCCCAGTGGGTGACAAATGCCAGTAGCACTAACCGGCCAGCTTCTAAGATTGCAGGAACAATTCAGCTGCAACTGCATGGCAGCACGGAAAGGTCTCTCTCACCCAAGCTTACATTGCTGCAGCGGTGCACTTCAGGAAGCTGTATAGTGTATAGGTTAAAACCACTGAGCTTGAAAACTGGAGAACTGAGTTTAAATCCCACAGCCACCACTTGCATTCTGTATGACCTTGAGCAAGTCACTTAACTTCCCTGAGCTCCAAGGATGCACCTGAAAACAGGCCTTGGCTTAGTGTGTCTTTCCGGGCCAAAAAATGATAAAAATAAAAAAATAAGTAGCGAGCTCCCAGCTCTGGCTTTCATGCTGGGCTAGCATGTGATTACCTCCTTTTCCTGAAATAGAAATTCTGCTTTTCCTTCACACAATGTCATTTTGACAGATGAGCAACTGGACAAAGCACTGCTCTCTGTTTCTATTCCTTTTTAAGGCATACACGCCTTCAGTCACCTCCTGCTTCTGGCTGGAGAAGCCTCAGACGGGCTTCCCAAAGCTGATCTCCAGGCAGCAGCTCTGCCCCTCATGTTCTCCTTCACAGAGCCAAATGTCAACTGACAAATCTTGTCACAGCCCAGAGGCTTCAATGGGGAAAGTCAGCTCATCATTGGTTCTCCCAGCTGTCAATTAGGTTGGGCAGTCCTGCAGGTCCAACACTCGATGCCCCACTGGCCCACAAAAAGGGCTCCAAAACTCACTTAATCATCTTGGCTGCTGCCAAGGTCAGGGGTCGGCAAGATGGCAGCTCCCTATCAGGCAAAGGGGCACTGACAGCAAAGTTAAATACGGCTCCTGCCCTCAAACTATTTATTTGTGCTCTATCTATGGAGCCCTGTTGTGCCTGCAGTCCAGTTGGGTGAGGCAACATAGCCGGTGGCTTCCTGCTCCACCATGAGTTCTGATCGCTCTCTACCATGGTGGTAGTCCTTCTAATGTGTATCTATGAGCAGTGATCCTGGTGGGTGTGAAAGGCACTGAAGAAAAACAGCCTCTCCTAAGTTTTGCAGTCCTCCTCCAGTTTCCTATCATGAAGTAGATATCAAATGGCGGCTCCTGGATTCTTTCAACCCAGTGAGGGAGGTTCGTTCATACCCAAAGAAAAGAATAGAGCTTGGTGCCTCCACCGAATGAAAGGTTACAGTGAGCTAGATGACTAGCTAGCACAATTCCCTGGGGATGTTGTACCTACCCTATCTCCTCACTGTGGCCCTCCTGTACCTTATTTACCCCTCTGAGGTATTTAAAGGTCTCTGTTGTATCATCCCTCTCCCTCCTCTCTTCCAGGATGTACATATTTAGGTCCTTAATCTCTCCTCGTAGGGTTTCTGATGTAGGCCCTGCACCACTGTAGTTGCCCTCTTCTGGACCATCTCTACTCTTGTCTATGTCCTTCCGGAGATGTGGTCTCCAGAACTGGACATGGTACTCAAGGTGGGGTCTTACTAGTGATCTAGACAGAGGCAACACCACCTCCCTCTTTCTGCTGGTGACATCCCTCCATATGTATCTCAGTATCCCACTAGCCCTCTCAACTACCTGGCCACCTTTAGGTGATCCAGTATGATTACCCCAGGTCTCTTTCCCGCCTGGTGTTTGTCAGTACCATTCCACCCATTCTGTACTCTTCCCTAGGTTTCTGTCCTCCAAGTGCATTACTTTGCACTTTTTTTACAGTGAAACCCAGCTGCTATACTCTTGACCACTCCTCTAATTTTCTTAGGTCTCTGCCCATCCTTTCCACCCCCAAAATAAAAAAAATACAGTCCACACTACTGCAGATTTTGGTATCATCTGCAAAGATGCAGACCTTTCCTTCCAGCTCCTCTGCAATGTCACTTATAAAGACATTAAAGAGAACCAATCCAAGCACTGAATCCTGAGGTACCCTGCTGGTCACCATCCCTTCCTCTGTGTGAACTCCATTTACCACCACACTCTGCCACTTGTTTTTCATTCTGTTTGCTGCTTTGCATGAAACACACCACCTCTTAACCATTAGTTATTACCTCAACCTCCCTGTATCCCACTTTAGTCTCAGCATCTCCTCCACTGCACTATATTTCTAAATACTAGTTCTCCACTCTCCCCTCCTACCTCTTCGCCCTCCATCCACCCTGCATCCCATCCTCCTCCTTCCTCTGCTCTTTTGTTTCCTTCTCCTTTTCTATCCTTTATTGTAAAACCTCTACTGGCCAGTCCATCATCTTCATTTGCTTCCTTGCCCTCTGTAAAAGACTCCCAATATCTACCCATCCCTCCTCCTCCTCCTCTATTCCGTTCATCAGGGCCCCTCATCCCCCTTCTGCTTCTCTACCCCTTACACTTTCTTCTGTCTACACTTTCTCCAGCATGCTTACTAATTTTTCCCCCTTGTCCCATTCCACTGCTCCATCTCGTTGCTTCCTTCCATTGTTCTCTGCTGTAGTCTCTCCTCCTTTCCCATCTCTGCCCTCCCACTGCTTATGTGACCCCAGACAGGGGAATCTTTATAAGTTTTATTATACTGGAAAAGCTCCCTCTTAGCCAATCAGAATGCAGAATTACTATCCGGTTATTCTGTGATAACTGGATAGTAGACTGAATAATTGGGCAGTGGCTCTGCATTCTGACTGGCTAAAAACAATAATGGGACAGAGGCTCTGCATTCTGATTGACAGCCAATCAGAGAGCAAGCCCAGTTTGCCCTCCCACTTCAACATGCAGCAGCCAATCAGAGACTATAGTAACGCTACAGCACTACTGTAAGAAACAGTTCCTGCTCTTGCTTTCTCACAGACGTGCTGTTGTGCAACAAACAGATTTGGCAGTTTCAACTTTTTTTATGTTTTCAGTATAATACAGATAATACCATAGTGGTCTGGGTTTCCTCTGTAATAACTTGACCAGTGGAGTTAATAAACACCTTGGCCATCAGCGTTGGGGTTTATTATCCCATGTCTGGTTATTACCTCATAAAACCAGATCACTATGGTATTATCACTACAATAATAAAATTTATTCTTCCAAAGTTTTTTCAGTCTAATTTTGTGAAAGTTAGGAAGAATAAGGGTTACTAGAGGGATGAGTAAACATATAGAAACATAGAATTTGATGGCAGATAAGGACCGCTTGGCCCACCCAGTCTGCTCATTTCCCTACCTAATGGATAAGCTGTAGATCCTAGTTAACCAGCAGCCTACTTCTTTCTACCCCCAACCCCTAGAATTGCCTTATGACTGTCCCATGCATGCTTGAATTCAACCACTGTTTTTGACTCCACAACCTCCTCCGGAAGGCCGCTCCATGCATCCACAATCCTCTCTGTAGAAAAATACTCTTACATTACCTCTGAGCTGCCCCCATCTTTAAATTGTGCCCCCTTGTTCTTGCACACCTTTTTGAAAGATGCTACCCTCTTGGACTTTGTTGATTCCTTGAGGTACTTGAAAGTATCTCATGCCCCCCTTTCCTCCAGGCTATACATATTAAGCTCCTTTAGTCTCTCTTCATATGTCTTCTGGTACAGACCCTGCACCGTTTTAGTTGCCCTCCTCTGGACAGCTTCCATCTTGTCTATGTCCTTGTGGAGATTAGGTCTCCAGAACTGCACACAGTACTCCAGATGGGGTCTCACCAGCTGTCTGTAAAGAGGTATAACAACTTCCTGTTTTCTACTGGTGATGCCTCTCCCTGTGCATCCCAGTATCCCCCCAGCCCTCCTTACTGCCCTCTCACATTGCTTGCCCACCTTTAAATCATCTGATATGACTACCCCCCAGGTCCCTTTCCATTTTTGTTGTTGTTAGTATCTCACCCCCCATTGTGTACTCTTCCTCTGGGTTTTTGTTTCCCAGGTGCATTACCTTGCACTTCTTAGCATTGAATCTAAGCTGCCACACATGTGACCATTCCTCTAACCTTGCCAAGTCCCTTCTCATCCTTTCCACCCCACCTTGTGCATCAACTCTGTTGCACATCTTTGTGTCATCTGCAAAGAGACATACTTTTCCTTCCAGTCCCTCTGCAATGTCGCTTATAAAGACATTGAAGAGAACCAGTCCTAATACTGAACCCTGCGGTACCCCACTAGTAACCCCCCTTTCTTCAGAGTGGACTCCATTTACTATTACCCTCTGTGTCCTATTCTCCAGCCAATTCTTTACCTTCAGATTGTGCCCCCTTGTTCTTGCACACCTCTCTTTTTGAAAGATGCTACCCTCTTGGACTTTGTTGATTCCTTTGAGGTACTTGAAAGTATCTATCATGTCCCCCCTCCCTCCTTTCCTCCAGGCTATACATATTAAGCTCCTTTAGTCTCTCTTCATACGTCTTCTGGTACATACCCTGCACCATTTTAGTTGCCCTCCTCTGGACAGCTTCCATCTTGTCTATGTCCTTGCGGAGTCTATCATCTTGGGACCCACTTCCAGGCTGGCTAACTTGTATATTAATCTTTTGTGTGGGACTGAGTCAAATGCCTTGCTAAAGTCTAGGTAGGTCATGTCCACAGCCCCTCCCTGATCTACTACTTTGGTCACCCAGTCAAAGAAAGCTATTAGATTCGTCTGGCATGACCTTCCCGCTGTGAATCCATGCTGCCTTGGGTCCTGTGCCCCTCTGGCCTCTAGGTACTCGACAATTCTTTCCTTCAGAAGTGATTCCATCATTTTCCCTATCATTGAGGTTAAACTAACAGGTCTGTAGTTTCCTGCTTCTGCCCTGCTCCCACTTTTGTGAAGGGGAATCACATCTGCCCCCTCCAGTCCTCAGGTACCACCCCATCCTCCCATGATTTGTTAAAGAGTGTAGTCAGTGGTGTCACTGGTTCTACCCTTAGTTCTTTAAGAATTCTGAGATGAATCCCATCAGGCCCCATTGCTTTGTCCACCTTCAGTTTTAAGAGTTCTTTCAGAACCCTTTCTTCTGTAAATGGGCTGGTATCAACTTCTGTATCCAGAGTGTTTCTATTGTTTGTTTTAGGTACCTCCCCCTCTTCATTTGTAAATACTGAGCAAAAATATTTGTTTAGTATCTCTGCCTTTTCACCGTCACCCTCTGCCCACCCCCCCTTTATTAAGCCTCACTATCCCTCCCTTAGTCTTCCTTCACTCCCTGATGTACCTAAAAAAGGTTTTATCCCCCTTCTTAACTGAGTTGGCTATCTTTTCCTCGGTTCGGGCCTTTGCTGCTCTGACTGCCTTTCCAGCTTCCTTTTGCTTTAACTGATATAATTCCTTGTACTTTCTGAATGCTTTCTTTTTCTCTTGAACCTTCACTGCCACCTCCTTTGAGAACCATAGTGGTTTCTTACATCGCTTTGTTTTGTTTATTTGCTTCGCACAAAGGCTTGTTACCTCTGTGATGGCAGTTTTAATTATTCCCCATTGTTCTTCCACCCCTCCTTCCTGCCCATTTGCTAGTGCATTCCTTAGGCACTCACCCATTTTGGCAAAGTCAGCCCTCCTGAAGTCCAGTACTTTTGCCTTTGTATGGCTTGACTCTATTGCTGTGTTTATTGTGAACCATACTGTTCGATGGTCACTAGTTCCCAGATGGCTACCTACTTCTACATCTGTGATCCTCTCTCCATCTCCTTTTGAGAGAACCAGGTCTAAGATTGCTCCCTCTCATGTGGGTTCCAATACTAGTTGTCTAAGGCATGCCCCCTGTAGGGCATCTAGAATAACCCCACTCTTAGAAGTGGCTGCTGCAACTGCACTCCAGTTAACATCTGGCATATTCAGATCACCCATCAGCAATATCTCCCCTTTATCTGCCATTCTAAGTATACTTTCTATCATTTGCAATATGATTAAAGGCTAATGATGAATGAAAATAAGTTGCAAACTACACTTTCTAGTTAAATAATTTGTAGTATTACCAAAATTTAGAAAAAAGTTAAAAAATAATTTGACTTTTTAAAACGGTCATGTAATTTTATCTATATATTAAACAGTACTAATACAATGTGTTTGACATATTTTGACTGTGTCGCAACTAAACAACATATCTACAATCCACTCTAAAACAGTTTTAAATAGTATCAACACATATAGAATAGTATCGACACATACAAAGTACATCAATAAGACTGTGTTTTATTGACTCGATTCCAAGCTTTCCTTTTTTATTACATGGTATGAAAGAACAGAAGAAGGCCAGAGCCCATCGAGACTGTTCCCCACACTATGTGGGACATTATTTATCTATTATCCCTCAACCAAACATCTAATTTGTTTTTAAAGACAGTGGCACTAGTTGCCTCTACCAATTCTTGTGGCAAGGTGTTCCATACAATGGATGCTCTTATTGGAAAAAAGTTAAGATTCTAGCTCAAATGGTCCCAGGGCTAGAATTTTCAAAAGATAATTTTTTTAAAATGCCATAAATTAGTAAGAGTTAGGGCTAGAAAATGTTTTTAAATGAAAGCTTAGAAGCCACAAAAATCTTCCCTATATCGTTACATGAAAACAAAATGGTTAAAAATATTTTTAGATCCTGCTGTTATTATATCGGCATGTATAGACATGTAGCAACATATGAGAACTGATTCATTAGGATCTATAAATGGTAAGACTGCACTCCAACCTTTCATTTCAAAAAACAAGTATTTGAGGCTGGCCCGATGGCGCTGAGGGTTGAGGCGCTGGGCGCCACACCTCGCGGCACGCCGGAACAGACTCGGGTCGTCGGGGGCGGAGGAGGATCAAGCATCCCAGCAGGTGCTCTCTTCCTGCAGGGGTGTGTTCCTGGGGTGCCTTGAGCACCCGATGCACAGGTGCCTGTGGAAGCATGAGTATCGGGGCACAGGTGGTTCTTCAGAACCGAGAGGTGTGGGCATAGCAGTGACGATGCGTCTCACATCGCCTGCCTGGACATCAGTCCTGTGTGCCGACATCCTCAGGGGTAGTGGGACCCAAGAGGGAGAAAATGCAGAAAAAACACCACTCTACCCCAAGATGACGACTGACCTAATCCCGGACTAACTACCACAGGCAGACCCCAATGTGTGCAGACACTTCAAAAGGAGGAAGGTAAGGGGGAGGGAGGCCGACACTCTAGGGGCAGACTCTGTGGTAGAATCACCGGGGGTGATCAAGTCTGAAGGAGTGGGGTGAGTGGGTAGTAAGGTGGGATAAAAAAAAAACAAACAAAAAAAACAAGTATTCAGCCCTAACAGTTCAAAAGAAATAGCTTCTGAAATACAATTTCATACTTTATAAACTATTATGTCTCTCTCTGTACTTTCATCTTGCACTTCTACATTTTCGATACATTTGTCTTTTTTTGATATGTTTTGTCATTTTTGTGCACCCTTAGACACAGAAACAAAGAGAAAGATGACAGAAGAACATCTAGAAAGCTAGCCAGTCTGTCCATTTGCCTGCTTGAGTTGAATATATTTCCTTCCTCCATATTCATGGTGCTCTAGACCTGTATTCACTCTTGAATTGTTTGGGAACAAGTTCAAGTTGCCAGGGGTCAGTGGGGAGGGAGAGGATCGAGCGTCCAGTGGACTGCTCTCCTCTCCCCTGGGGTGGGGGAGTCAGCTGTCTTGCCCCTTGGCTGTCATCTGGTGGAGGCCGGGTGGCAGTACCAGAATCTACAGCAGTGCAGGAGTACAGCCTCCACATGCACATGCTTATGGACACTGCAGCAGGGGAGAAACAGTGGAGGAAAATGCTGGTCTCAGGCTACATGAATCCCTGCCTGTCTGCCTCTGACCCACTCTGCCACCAGTTCGCTGGACCCCCAATCTGGACACAGGAACTCTGGGTGGGGGGAGGATGGTCCTTCTCTTCCTGGCCCCACCACAGGGGGCAATTTGTGGGAGAATGAGGCTCGGTGGAGCTGGAGAGGCAGTAGCCAGGTGGAGGAGACAGGGACAGGGCTGAAGCAGCCACCCGAGGGGGTTAAAACCTATATGGAAAAGAAAAAAAAATCTTTCGATAGGGCTATTCAATATAGTCAGTTGCTCAATTTAGACAGGGGTAGTTCCGAAAGACTGGAGGGTAGCAGACACGCTCCCTCTAAACAAGGGGGAGACAAGGATCAACTGCGGAATTATAGACCTGTCAGCCTTGCCTCTGTAGTGGGTAAACTGACAGAGTCACAGATTAAAGAGGACCTTGTGGACTACCTAGAAAGCAGTGGTCTACAGGATAGCAAACAGCTTGTGTTTATGGCAGGGAGGTCTTGTCAGACCAATCTGATAGTTGTCTTTGACTGGGTGACAAAGGTAATGGATAAGGGCCACACTGTGGATTTACTCTACTTCAATTTCAGCAAGGCTTTTGACTCAGAGCCACTCAGAAAACTACTGAGGAAGCTGGAGGACACAGAGAAAGAGGTCACAAGTGGAGTGCCACTTGGATCCGTCCTCGGTCCTTCAATATGTTCATTAACAACAGTGACGAGGGCATCCAGGGCAAGTTGTGTCTTCACAGATGACACAAAGCTCAGTAGTAGGATAGATAGTGACAAAGGGATCAGGGAGATGCAGAGGGATCTTCAAAGGCTAGACAGGGGATTTAAGGTTTGACAGTTGAAATTAAACACTACAAAATGCAAGGTTATTCACATGAGGAAAAAACAGGACAGAGTTCTTGATAGTAGGGGTTAAGCTGAGCACTACAGCAGAGGAAAGGGACCTGGAAGTCATCATTAGTGATTCCCTCAAACAATTAAGCCAGTTTAATTAGGCCTATAGTAAGGCTAATAGGATGCTGGGGTGTACTAGAAGAGATACTAACAGCAGGAAAAAGGAGGTACCACTACCATTACTTCTATATAGGTCACTGGTGAGGCTGTATTTGGAATACTGTGCTTAGTTCTGGAACCCTTACCTAAGGAAGGCGAGGAACAGATGGGAGATGGTGCAATGCAAAGTGACCAAGATTCTGGGCCAGCAGGGAAGATCTTATGAAGATTGTCCGAAGGCAGTGAATATGTACTCACTAAATATCAGGCGAGAGAGGGGGATATGATAAAGACCTTCAAGTTCCTGAAGGGAATAAACAAGGTGAGCTGTGGGGAACTATTTAGCAGGCGTACAGAGTCAAGAACCTGACATCAGAAATGGAAACTGGCAGGCGGAAAGTTTAAGAGGCATATGAAGAATTTCTGTTTTATGGAAAGGGTAGGGGAGCCAATCTGCCAGCAGATGTGGTGGGTGCCAAGAGAGTAAATGGTTTCAAGCATGGCTGGGACAGACTGAGGTGTTTGGTAGTTGCTTAGGTCAGTAGCAGTACAGAGGGATGCAGGGGGTAGGACTGGAAGGAAAAAAACAACCTTTTGGCCAACAGGTCCCAGAGCAGATAGCAGCTTCAGCAAACTAGATGGACCTTTGTTATTTTTCTGCCATCACTGTCTATGTTTCTATGTTTCTAATAAATAAATCCAGGTGAGTTTTCTGCAGTCAGCTTCCTAAGTTATAAAGGAGAAAATGTCCTCTTCCAATACTAGGATGAGAAAACATTAGATTTCTGAGCTACTTGAGGTGTGTGTAGTCTCCAAAAGCAATGGGGCAAATGATTGGGACCCTTATGAAAACAAGGAACTCTCATCTCAAAAGGCCCTCCTGGCAAATAGAATTTCAAAGAAATGTAAGGATTCTGCTCTTGGTTGAGGAGTGCTTGGGAAGCTTCAACATCCCCAAATTTGGACAGAATTTTGGCTGATCATTTAGTGTACCATATATAAAATACAATTTATTTTATTTGCACTCAGCTGTAATACACAGAGGTAACAGTGTCAGTGCCAGTGAAGGGGGCTCAGTGTGAGGCAAAATGTTGAAGTTTTGGAGGTTTCTGAGATTATTTTAAGTAACTGTGTGCCAGTTTGCTATCAACAGGAAACATGAAGGAGCGCCATCTTGACTGTGGCTGCACGGATGGCTGAGAAGAAGCAAAGGATATGTGACACCAGCAACCAAAAGGTGTGCAGCAGGAGGAAGAGATCAGAATTTAAAGTAAGTGTGTGCCTGATAGCACAGTGCAGAGGTAGCGGTGTCAGCGCCAGTGGAGGAGGCTCAATATGAGACAAATTAAGTTATTTTGGGAGGTTTGGGGGATTATTTTAATTTTAATTGAGTGTCAGTTTGCTCCCAACAGAAAAGAGGAAGGTGCACCATCCTGACTGCAGTAGCAGGAGTGACTGAGGAGGAGTGGAGGTCTTTGAGACAGCAGCAACCAATAGCAGTACAGCATCAGAAAGGGAGTACGGTTCACAAGTTCACCCTCTCAAGCGTCCCATCGCAGGAGTGTCACAGAGCTGGAGTGTGATATCTTACTGTGGCATCTGCAGGGCTTCCACAGGAAGATCGTAGGTCCACAGGGGGCTCTGACCAGTGGGGAGAGAGCAAGGGGGAGGCTACAGGAAGCAGGCATGATGCCAGCATGCAAGAAAGCCAAGCAGTAAGGTAGGACAAGCAGTGTGGGGCAGTACCAGCAAGGGGAACAATGTTACGCTACAAATGGAAAATACATCCAACTGGTGATAGGTAACCACTGTGCACAAGACTCGGTGGAGTGTAAAGGGCAGTAAGAGGTGAAGTAAAAGTAGCTTAATTTATGGAGTCCTGGTAAAATCCTATCTGGAGAACCATCACAAAGGCACCAGAGGCAGTGATTATTTCTGCAAAGCAGGTACAACAGTTTAAGCTGCACTATGTAACCTGCAATCACACCACTATACAATAATGAAGTGGGGCACTGCATAGGGATGTGGGAGGAGTGCAGGGGTTGTGGGATGGTGATGGTGATCAGAGGATGCTCTAGGAGTTTAGCCATCGCCTGAAATGAAGGAGGTTCCAGGTCATGAGGGTGGAGCTGGAGGCAGCAGGGGCTGAAATATGTCTCTTGAGGGCTGCAGCCACCAAGCAACATAGGATGTTGCTGCTGCATGCACCACAAAGTCCCATCCAGGCCACAGCTGGTGACTGGAGAGTGTCTGGGAGGAGGAAGGAAGGCAAAGCCTACAAAACCAGAGCTGCACACAAGCAACAGGTATGCACCTTTGCAGATCATGGAGATCCAGGAAAACCTCTCTAGAGTGGAAGGGTCCAGCACACCCAGTAGACATGCACTGTCAAAGGAGGACATGCCTACGGAAAGAGGGGGGTCCCAAAGAGGGGAACGAGGAAGGTACTTATTGTAGGGATTTCAATGCATGAGGCACAGGGATCCAAGTGGGTCTAACATCGGAAGGACAAGAGTTGGTGAGCTGCTTCTTGGGGTGACAATGGACAGACTCATGTCCAGGCTAAAGGAAGGTGGAAGGCCAGATCTGATAGTGTATGTAGGCAACAACAATCTGAGCAGTAGGAGGAGCATCAAAGGGCTGAAAGCTCTACTCTAGGACAGATGGCAAAGGTAGTGACCATATTACCTGTTGCAGCAAGGAAGTATCTTACTAAAAGGTAGTTATGCAAAGATTCACTCACTTTGGGAGACTGGCACCAGACAGTAAAGGGCATATACGATATGGAACAGTGAACATTCTCTATCAATCAGCACAGGACAAAGGCACTAATAGGTAAGTGAGATGGGTAACATACATGATGTCTACTGATCCCTCTTTTGTCCCCTGAAGGGAGGACTGGAAGGGGATAGACTAAGGGGCAACATGAGGATGTACATTTTCATGGAAAGGGTGGTGGATGCTTGGAATGGCCTACCCCAGGAGGTGGTGGGGGCAAGCACAGTGGGGAGATTTAAACATGCATGGGATAGACACAGGGGAACCCTAAAGGGGGGAAGGAGAGGCAGCAGCTGGGGACCATGTAGGGTCAGCAGCTAATTAAAGGTAGAGTACACGTGCAGACTGGATGGGCCTGGCGGTCCTTATCTGTCGTCAGTTTCTATGTTTTTGTGAATCAGCATGATATCTCCACCTGGTGTCTTGCTACACCTAGGTGTACACTTTCAGATGTTACCCCCTCCAATACTACTCATTATACACTGTGGCCCAAGTCTATACTGTATTCGTTGTGTCTAATGTACAGGCCATGTTATGTTTGTTGTCCTATCTGTATTAAAAAAAAAAGATAGGTAGCAAAGGAGAGATCAGTGCTGGTTCCTTCTCCGAGGTTCTACTGCAGCTAAACTTGAATGAGAGAGAACAGGTTCACTTGTTCCAGTTCAACCCACGGTTCAAGTGGTGGTACAGGGAAGAGGTATTTCATTTCTAGTGGACTAGGAACCAACTCAGAGGGGGTGGGGCTGTCTAAATACCCCCGACACTCCTGGGAAAACTATGTACTATTTAGACGCAATTCAGTTTATATTTCATAAATTTGTTCTTCAATTCTTTCTCCCTTTTCTATATTATGGAGGACATTTGCATGAAATCATGACCCAGTCCTCTAGAATTCATCAGCTCTAGCAGCTTGTCCACACCAGACATCACAATCCCACAGCTATGATGCTATAATTATCTCCACAGTAACAGATGGTAATGTCATAAACAGAACTGCAGTGTCTGGTGTTGACCAGCAGGCAGAGCAGATACAGCAGAGATCCTGTTTTCATGCAAATGTCCTTAGCAATAAAGAAATACGGGGGGGTGGGAGTACAGAATCACACATGAAACATAAGCTGAATTGTGACTAAATATTGTCCATGTATAAGTGAACTGTTTTCCCTGCTGAATGTAACTAACTCTGGGGCGCTCCTGAAAAAGGGATATCTGTCTCAGTGAGCCAAAGTGGTTAAAAAAAAATCACTATATAAATAAATAAACAAATTACATCAGGGGCTATTTAAAGCAGAAGGCCTGCACCCACACGAGGAGTGCAAGAGGGTGCAACAGGTTTGTGCAGTGTATGAAGGATAGTTTACGCTAGGTAAGGGAGAAGGCACATCAGCTAGAAACACAAACACTGTTGAAACCTGGGGGGTCCAATTGCCCCCCCAAAACAAATGTATTGATAAGGTTTGTACTAGGAGAGGAGGCAAAGAGCTTGAGAATGGTATGCGTCAATGCAAGGAGCTTGGGAAACAAAATCCCCAAACTGCAGTTGCTAGCAGCAGGATACCGGAACTTACCGGCTGTTACAGAGAGCTGGCATCATAACAACCATGAGTTGGACATGACTAATGCAGGATTTACACTATTCTGGAAAGACAGGGTGAAGGACTAGGGCAGGGGAGTGGCACTCCTCATAAATGAAGGTACTAAAGCCACAGAACTAAATAACCTGGGGATTCAGAGGAGTTAGAAGCGCTGTGTCCGCAGATAACCAGGCACAAGGAGAAACAAACCAAAGTTGGGGTGGTGCACAGACCACCATCTCAGGCCATGCAGGAGGACTGGGAACTACGGGAGATTTTAAAGAGGGCGGCAGGGCCAGTAGAGGTACTGGTGGTAGGGCACTTTAATATATCAGACATGGACTGGTGGTCCCAGTCACAGGAAGTGCAAGAAATCAGCTACTGGTGGAAGCATGCCAGGAGGCCTTCTGTACACAACTGGCTCCTAGTGGTCACAAATACAGAGAGCAACGTAACAGTCCAGGAACCACTTGGTTCGAGTCACCACAGGACAGTGTGGATGGAAGTCCATTTGAACTAGAAGGAGGGGCCAGAGGAAATGCTAGAGGAAAGGATGAGGGAAATATCAAGGATTGAGGATGTGTAAGGGAAGCGGGAGGCATTCATGTCATTGGTCGCAGAAGCTGCAGCCTGTTGTATTTGGAGGGGAAACAAGGGGAAGAGGGCAAAAGGGCTACTGAGGTTCATGCTGGAGGTGAGGAAAGTAGTGAGATGAAAAAAGAAGGGCATCTAAAAAACCACAAGGTAGCTAAAGGGAGGAGGACAGAGACGAATACCTAAGGGCAACCAGGGAGGCTAGAGGGGTGGTTAGAACTGCAAAGGACAGCACAGAGCTGAGTCTAAGATGGGGGGCAAAGTGTTCTTCTAATACATGTGGAAGAAATGCAAGGTAAAGGAGGTATAGTAAGGCTGAGGTAGGAGGATGGGGACAGAGGAAAAGCTGAAATACTTAAGCAATAAACCACAACAGGGTGTGGGTTATGCTGGGATTTACACACGCCTGGTGTGGCTTGGTTATGAGGCTGCAGGATGAGTGACCAAATCCACACCAGAAGTGGGTAAATCCCACCATAACCCACATCCTGGAGTGGTTTATTGTGATTATACAATGTGTAGGAAATAAACGATTACAAAACATACATTAAAAGTAAAAAAAAAAAAAAAACTTTTTTCATTTTTCAGTGTGGTATCCTTCCTCTGTACATAGAATAGTCCCTTTTTGCTAGGTAGAATGTATTTCTAAGAGGGGTTCTGCCCAGCTCCTAATCTAGCCATCACCGCACAGACACACAGTACTATGTTGTCATTTCTTTCTTTCTTTTGAAGAAAGAGCCTGCTAGGCTTTAGATTATTATTATTATTTTTTTTTGTCATTGTTTTAAACAGACAGCCCCAGAGTTCGCAATGAAGCTTTTGTGCCCTGAGAGTTGCAACTGTAACCCCCAGTCTGCGCTAAACTGAGAGGGCTACTACCCCTGCTTGTGTAGCTAGTGAACAGGTTGAGGGGCCTGGGTTCTATGACGCGGTGCCTTCATTTTTATAAGCTGAAACTTGGGGAGAAAGGTGTCACTTGGCATGGTGATTAGATTTGACTACTCTGCACAGGGGCCCCCAAGTAACTCCGGACACAGGAAGCAATAACTGTAATGTCCAATGCCAGAAGTTGGGATTCTAAAGTGTGGCTTTCATTCACATCCAACAGAATAACAAAGCACAGATGGACCTCCACGGGGCTACACACTTGGTACTGCAGATTTCTGGAGATCAGAACGCATCCTCTTTACACTGAAACCCTCAGGTTTCGAAACACTCTGGGCATTCAGCCCTAACTCAACTCTTTTTCAGTTTCCCTGGCTGGGATCCCTTGCCAGCCCTCTGGGCTACCTTCCTTCCATGGCTCGGCTCTCATGCCAGCCCTTGGACACTTTCCATAAAGCATGGAACATTTCTCAGTGGCTCCCTAAACCACCTCTGAGCACTTCTGGCTCCATCAGGGAATCTTCTTCATCAATCCCACGTCTGGGTACTTTCCTTGGGCACTGGCCAAGTACCTGAGAGAAAGCAACAGGTGACCCAAAGCAAACCCGTAGAGGTGACTCTGGTCACACCATATGGGGGTCTCCCACCTCTCGCTCCCATAATTCATACCCGGCCATTTCTCTGGACTTTAACACTTCATCCTTGAAAACACTTTACTGTGTAGATTCTCTTTAAATGTATGTCACAATTAATATACTGTTCTTCCATCCCACTTGTGCTGAACTTGAAACATGCTTAAAGAGTGACTGTGTCCACTTCTCTAGACCCCAACAGATTTAAGCAGTCCAATTCTCACAACTTTCAAAACTGTACTTGCCTGTATTTTCCTCACCCCACAGTAACAGTCACTTGACTTCATCTTGTCTCAGGTGAAAACACATTGGCCCTTTATCAGAGCAGACTCACCCCTTGGTTGCAGGTGCCCCACAGGCTTTTTTCTTCTTCAAAGAAATCTGATCTAAAACTTCTGGTGCCTCAGCACGAACCTAAAATTAGGCATCTTCTTCTTCCCGTAGCTGGCCCAGAGGATTGCCCCTGGAAGTAGGCTGAATCCTTCCTCCCATCCCCACAGGGATGGGGTCCTGAACCATTGGAAGCGGTCTCTACCACTTCATTTGGCTCTTCTTGTGTTCCTCTTCAGGTGAGAACACACACCTCTAACAAAAATATAGCTCTTTGTCAGAGCCAAGGGCTATGAGGGCCTGCAGCTGCAGCACACCTCTTCCCCTCTTCAACACTGTACTACAGACTCCCACTGAACTGACTTCAAATTCCAGAACATTCTATCCTATTTCCCTAGCTGCAACATTCCACTATGGCTTATGCAGCTGCGACAGTTCTAAAATGATGTCAACCATCAATCTCAGCTGAGACTGAGAACAGAGTGAGACAGTGTGAAATCCATTTAACTGGAGTTTCACCAGCTGCCTTCCCTGCCTGCCACTAGGTCTAACTGGGATTCTTGTAACTCTGGGTAATGGGGGTTACACAAGTATGCAGTATGAGTACTGAGTTTGCCGTCTTGTGGTTCCAGGTTTTATGTGCCTTTGGCGGTTCCAGGTTTATTGCAGATTTTGCATTCTGGGGAAGTAATTGTTTCCATTGGCTGATAAAGTTTTTTTTTTACTTGATTTAGATTGTGAGACTGGTGATTCAACTTGCAGTTAAATGGTCCAGCCGGTGATCAAAATGCAGCAGGAAGCTAGCGTTACCGGTCATGGAAACGAAGGCAAGAGGGAGCAAGTGTGAGCAGTGAGCAGTCAGCAGAGGTGACAACATCAATTTATTTATTTTTTTTAAAGAGGGCTCGCTTAATGGGAAAGTATGATGGAGAGCGGTCAATACTGTCCATTCTTATGACAACATTGATTACGTGATTTTTTTTTTAAGCAGCAGCTGCTTACTGGGAACTGCCGCTTTTGCACTGCAGTTTAGTGGGAAATCAATATGGCAGCTTCAATGGTTTGATTGTCAAGTGTCAGACTGATTTTTAATGTGCTCATCGTTAAAGTGGCTGGCTGGGTCTTTATCCATGAGTTACACTAGGATTTATTCACGGATAAAAATCCCAGTTAGCCAATCAGGTTTGTCTTTTCAAACTTGCTATTGTATAATTGATATTCGGTAAAGGCGGGGGGGGGGGGGCCTCTGCAGGATTGTGGAATAAGGATAACAAGGAAAGGGGGGATGCTAATAGCACACTCCATCTTGGAGGAAAGGGTGCGGGATGGGCTGGGGGCATTTAAGGTTAACAAATCAATGGGCCTGGATGGGATGCATCCGAACAGCCTAAAAGAAACAGCAGAAGTGTTAGCATCACAAAAGTGGCAGAACTTCACAACTGCTCACTAAACATGGGGTTGGTCACCAGGACTGGAGAGTAGTCTATGTGGTTCAATTGCACAAAACTGGCAGGAAGGACAAGATGCGTAACTACAGACCAGACAGCCTGATGTCTATAGTGGGGAAGGTGCTGGAGACCATATTGAGGGAAGGGCTGGTGGACTTCCCTACAGTGCATTGGTTGCAGGACAACAGGCAGCATGGGTTCATCAGGGGCGGTCACATCAAATGCACCTTACTGAGTTCTTCGACTGGGCGACTAGGGCAGTTGACAAAGGACAGGCAGTTGATATACTGTATCTGGAGTTTGGCATTGCCTTTGACTCAGTCCCCCACAAGAGACTGGTCAAAAAGCTAAGGGGTCTGGGGTGGAAGGATAAATAGCAGCTTGGGTGGAGACCTGGCTGAGGGGGTGTATGTAGAAGGCTGTGATAAATGGCAAATTCTTGGATGTTTCATGAGGTCTCGAGTGGTGTGCCACAGGGTTCAGTCCTGGGCCCTGTCCTTTTTATAATATTCATATAATAACTGGGGAATGTTTTCTCCCATACGATAACTTGTTATAATTTGCCATTATAACCCGTGGGTTATAATGTTGAATACGCGCTGGGTTTCCCTCACTCCACACATTCGCTAGCCACCCCCTTCCCTTCCTCTGCGCTGGCTGCCACTCTTCAGCGCTTGACAGTTCACCGCCACTTGGAGTTGATGGTAAGTTAATAAAAAAAAAGGCGCTAAAAAAAAATACTTCTTTTATACTGGGCTGCTTAAAAAAAATAAACGTTTCTTTCATGAGCCGCTATGGACCAGGCTGAAACCCGACCACTCAGCGGCTCTGTCGGGATGTCTGTTTTATTTTATATGATTACTATGGTCAAAAAGTGATCCCCAGCAATCATATAAAATAAAGGCTGTGTAGGTGTGTAAAACTTGAATTGTACACACACGCTCGGTGTGGGATGCCTTTACAAACTCCTCAGGCTTTACTCACGGGGTTTATGTGGCATCCCACACCTCGAGTGTATGTAAAATTATCGTTAAGACCTCCTACCCAGCCATTATTCTATATATGTAACAAAGGGGAAGGCAAGATCTCCTGTTTCACAGATGACACCAAGGTCTGTACAGGTGTAGGCACTAAGGAGCGGACTGGGAACTAAAAGAGAACATGGGAAAGCTGGTAAATGGTCTAAGATCTAGCAGCTGAGAGAGAGGCTGGAGGAGGGCTGTAGGATGACAAATAGCATGGATTCACAATGGGGAGGTCATGCTAGATGAATTTGATAGAGACTGGGTGGCACAGGCAGCTGACATACTGTGGACTAAAAATAACAACAACTTCAGATCACTCCCACCTCTAAAAATGCTCTTCACCAATACAGTATACCATACTGAACTGAAGCCCAGAAAAACAAAAAGCACATATATCTGCTTGTTCCAACACTCTCATCCCACTAGTTACAATGTCACAACTCGTCTAGTACACCACACACCTCATGCTCATCCGGAGATCGCCTTGTCAGCCTCTCGCTTGTCTATTTTGTTGAACTTATTTTTGGCACTGAAATAAAATTTTGCAAGTTATTTATCTTGAAATCCAGTGTTGCCTGTGTCCTCCAGATGAGTGAGAGTTGGGTTGAGTACTGGATGGGTTGATATATTGTGACTGGTAGGATGAGAGAGTTGGTTCAAGTTTGGAAGGGTAAGTCTTAGCAAGCTACTTGAGCATGCTGTGGCCTACCAACTTACTGAACGCCTCTACACCCGTGATATCTTAATGTCCGAGCAGGATGGTATCCGCAAGGGACACTGCACCTCCACTGCCCTCACCACTGTGGTCACTGGCATTAACTTTGCCACACATCAGGGACTGCTCACTGGTGGCATTTATGTTGCTCTGTCTAATGCCTTTGACTTGGTCAACAACAGTCTCATGTGTTATAAACTGCATGCCACAGGCTTGTCCACAGGTGCTAGACTGGTTCAGGTATTACCTATCAAATCAATAAGTGGTCAGTTTAAAATGGCTCCATCTCCGAGTCAACCCTTGTTAAATTTGGGGTCCCCCAGGGCTCACTTCTCGCGGGCCTATTCTCTTTTCACTGTTTATAAAGAGCCTCCCTACACTCATCACTTTGAGAAGCACCACACTGTATGCTGATGACCTGGTGCTCCTTCACAGTTCAGAGAACATTAATCTCATCTCTTATTTACTACAGAGCACTTTTACAAACTGCAAGCCTGGCTTATCAAAAACAAGTTAGTAATGAACTCTATGAAGACTCAAACCATGTTTCTTGGGTTCACTGCCAAACTTAGAAATTGCCCCCACCCCACCCCCATCCGTCAGGTGCACAGATGTCCAACCCCCCCTCAAAGGTGACAGTATCCTTTATATAACTTGGAGTGACACTTGACCTGCACCTTGATTTCTCCTTCCACATCTACAATGTCTGTAAGACTGTCAATGCCAAGCTTGGTCTGGCATATCAGGTTAAGAACTGCCTTACACTCAATGTCTGATTAGCCCTTGGCAGGGGAATCCTACTCACCTCCCTCAGTTATGGGCTTACATCTTTCACTAATGCCTCCACGTCACTGCTTTCCAAGTGGGAGACCACCTACAATAAAACTTGCAGCTTTGCCCTCTCACTAAACTGAGCAACCCATCACTGTGATTTCTACAGCTACCTAGGCTGGTTATCTCCTGTAAATAGTCACTACTTTATTCCTAGCTGCTTCACTGACAAAGTAATTAGGACTGGCATCCTTCCACTGTGGCCATACTCAAGTCCTCCCACATGTCCTACCCTGTGAGATCCAACAACAAATCCCTTCTCCCTGTCCCCAAAACATCCATTATGGGAGACCAGGCCTTTAATGCTACTGCACCTAAACTTTAGAACTCTCAGCCTACTGCAGTAAATTGCTCCCCCTCACAACTTCAGTTAAGAAAAATCTCTTGGGGGGGGGTCACCTTAAACCCAACTCTATCTGTACCTGCTTATGATTTTTTCAGGCATCACCCGCCCTCTGGTTGTTTAGCCTTGCCATCAGCACGGTCTAAACTGAACCAGTCTATGCGCTTTTCACATTTCTAGGTAAGCTGTGCTCGTTGACTATCTGTGACTCCCTTGCCCCACTTACTAAAAGGATGGTCAAAGGCAACCCTGCACCTTGGATCACTAGCCGCCTACTGGCACTGATACGAACCCGAGACTCACTATGGCACCTCTCCAACAAGTCCTGCCTGCCATCTGATAGACAAAGGTACAGAGAGGCCTGGAACAAATGCACGTGGGTTCTACGCCAAGCAAAAGCAGAGTATTACAAATCCTCCCTTACCTCTGCCTGGGGCTCAGGGCACAAGTTCTGGAATAATATTAAGGACATCTGTTGCAAGAACTATAATCCCCCCCACCCCAAATCAGATAGAGGCCGATTGGTGCCTGTCCTCAGACCCCACCCATATTGCCTCAGCCTTTAATTGTGCCTTCACAAATCTCAGCCATATCCTCCCTCCCAAGTTCTTCGACCCTCCTCCTACCTGCTACTCTATGACCCCTCCAGCAGCCCCTCCTTTCCACCTTCGATGCGTCACCCCCATGTCAGCCAAGCCTTATCTAGAAAAAGCCCTAAGCCACTCCCATTACAGTAGTGACTCATTGGACCTGAGACTCCTCCAGCTCACATTTCATGAGGTACTCCACCCTGTCACCCACATTCTCAACCACTCGCTCTGCCAAGGGAAATTCCCCTACTGGTGGAAATCTGCCTCCATTACCCCCATATTTAAAAGCAGGGACCGTACTGCCACAAACAACTATTGCCTCATCTCTATCCTCTCCCCATCAAAAGTGCTTGAGCGTATTGTCTCTGACCAGCTCACCGAACACCGTAACAAACACAACCTACTCTGTAAACAGCAACATGACTTTTGCAAAGAGCACAGTACTACGACAGCCCTCTTGGAGTTCACCTCACATGTCCACTCCACCTTAGATAGAGGCCACATCTCAGGTGCAGTCTTTATTGACTTCTCTAAGAGGTCTGACACTGTCAACCACTCCCTTTTACTTAACACAATCTCCCACATCGGCTTCTCCCAGGACGCCCTTGACTGGTTCACGGACTAACTGTCGGATTGGTACCAACAGGTCAAAATTGGTACTGCCCTCTCTAGCAGACTACCAGTCTGCTCTGGTGTTCCTCAGGGGTCCATCCTCGGTCCCCTACTCTTCAGTCTCTTCCTTAACTCCCTCCCCTTGCCCTGCTCTGGCAATCTATTACTGTATGCGGATGATGCTGTCCTTTTTTCCTCCAATCCAGACCTTACCCTACTACACAATTCCCTCCAGTCCTTCTCTGATGCCGAAAAATGGTTCTCCACACAGCGTCTTACACTAAACTACAAGAAGACTAAAGTCATGTACTTCTCACATCCTCTGAGCTCCCAGAAGGCGCTCTGCCCTCAAATCCTTACCACCAATCGGATCCCCCCCCCAGAGCAAGTGGTTACCTTCAGATATCTGGGCATAGCCCTAGACCCAGCCCTTAACTTCCACCAGCACATCCATCACCTATCCACTGCCTTTAATGTCCGACTCGGAATCCTCTATCACTTCAAACACTGTCTTACTCCTGAAGCTCTTTGGCTCGCTGTCTCCTCCTCTGTTCTCTCCCTCCTCGACTATGGTATTCTTATTTATGGAGCTGCAAACACATCTGCCCTAGGCAGACTCAGACTCTCCCTGAACAAAGCCTGCCGTCTCGTCCTTGGCTGCGATCATCTCACACATACATGCTCTCTATACACTGCCACTAACTGGCTGAGCCTTGAAAGTAGACTACGGTTCCACATATGCCTTATGGCCAAAAAGATTGCCCTGGGTCTCTCCCCCGCTGGCCTCAGCCCTATTATCCAACCAGCTCTGACTCAATGAAACACCCGTAGCTCTGGCAAACTGCTCTTCTCAGTTCCCAGGTGCCGAACCTCCCAATTCCAAAGATCCTTCAGCCACAGGGCCCCTTCCTTGTTGAACTGTCTGCCCAGTGCACTTGCTAACGAAACCAGAAATGGCTCCTTCAAAACCTTTCTCAGAGACCATCTCCAGTCCTCCACCCCCCACGACTGTTGTTGATCTCCCTGCTCCCCCTCCCCTGACAACGGCCTCAGGCCGCCTCTCCCGCCCCCCTTTTCCTTTGCCTCTTCCTGAGTGGCCTGCTCAACTCTTTACCTGAAGTCTTTATACTAAGCTGCTTTAGACTGCCCAAATACCCCTTTGGATCAGACTGTTAGCGATTTACTGTATTCTCTGTAACAAGTCTGCCTGAGTCCTGCTTTGGAATTGTGTTTACTGCTGTATTGTTCTACTAAATGTGACGTGGAGCCTTTGCAAATGAGTCTTTGACTCAAAGGTACTTTCCAAATTCGCAATAAATAAAATAAATAAAAAAACTGGCCTGTAGCTTACTAGCTCTTCCAGCCAGCTTGTGAATTGTCATGAACTATTCTTTTATATTTGTGTTTTTATCTTTCTGTTCCTTAATCCTTGCATTGTTGTATCTGTTAATTTGCTGTACTGCTCTTTATTGTATCCTGCTTGTTGTTACTGTACTGATTTCTTGTAACCTCCAGGGTCGTACCTGAAGATATGTGCAACTGCATCTAGTGTACTCATCTGGTCAATAAAAGTTAATAATAATAATAGTACGTGCTGATTTTTTATGAGACTAAAGGACAATTGAGCTTGCACGGGTGTAGCTAGTGTAACTCCCGGACCCCTGCCTTTTTGCAAAATGACAGGTGGCATGCTGTTGAAGCTGACAGCAGTACCTGGTGGGAACTGGGTTCGGGCAGGACTAGGTTACTCGGCACAGGGGGCCTAGGTTTGGCTACTCTGCACAGGGGCACCCAAGTAAATCCGAATACAGGAAGCAATAACTGTAATGTCCAAAACCAGGAATGGGATTCTACAGTGTGGCTTTTATTCACATCCAAACTGAACAAACAAAGCACAGATGGCCCCCCACGTGGCTACATTCCTGGTAATGCAGATTAGAGACAACAGAACACTTCTTCACATTTACACCCTCAGGCTCTGAACCCACCAGGCACACAGCCCGGACTTGCATGCAGCTTTGGGTATATAGCCCGACTTGTACACTATTTGGGTTTTCCCCATGGCTCGGCTCTCCTGCCGGCCACTTGATCTGAGGTTCATTATGGGAATGAACCAGTTTTCCTGTTGGTGGCTCCCCAAACCACCTTAAAGCCTTCGACTCCTAGAGGGAATTTTCCTTCCAATCCCATGTCTGGGTACTTCCCTCATCACTGGCCAAGTGCATGAGGCAAAGTAGAAATCCACAGAGCAAATCCGTAGAGGTGGACCTGGTTACTAAAGATGGGGGTGTCTCCCACCTCCAGCTCACACAATCCATACCCGGCCATTTCTCTGGAGACTAAACAACTCTTTTCTGAAAGCTTGGCAATGTAGATTACTGGGTAGATGTATATCACATCTCCTCTACATGTCTTGACTTCCCCTATGTGCTGGACTTGAACATACTTTTACTTTTGGCTAAGCCTATTACTCTAGGCCTCCCACTACTTCAGTAGTCCAATCCCCACTATCACACAAGTCCAGGGTGAAACATGGACCCTTTAGAAAGAACAGAACTCACCCTCCGGTTGCATGTGCCCCACAAGCGAATCACGAAATCTTCTTGTTTCCCATACTCTTGGACAAAATAAGGCAGCTTCTTCACTAGCAGTAGCCAGGGGGTTGCCCCTGGAAATGCAGGCAAAACCTTCCTGTCCCATCCCCTGAGGGATGGGGCACAGAAACCCGAATCAGCAGTCTCCACCACTTTAAAAATAGCTCACTGTGTGTCTCTCTTTAGGTGGAAACACACACCGTTTCCTAATTGTAGCCCCATGTCAGGGCTGAGGCTCAAAGAGCCTAACACAGAGCTGCTGTGCTCCTCTCACAACAAGCTCCAAACTCCAACTGACTACAGACTACTGTTCAAACCTTCCAACATTCTACTCCAACTCCCTGCTGCAGATTCCATTGTGGCTCGTGCAGCTGCAACAGTTCTATGGTGATGTCATCCCTCAGTCTCAGCTGAGACTGAGAACAGAGTGAGACAGTGTGAAATCCATTTAACTGGAGTTTCAGAAGCTGCCTTCCCTGCCTACCACTAGGTCTTACTGGGATTCTAGTAACCCCGGGTAACAAGGGGGTTACACTAGTAAAAAAGAATGTGTACAGTCCTGTTGGTTGCCTCCCATGTAAACCCAAAACCCTGTCTTTCACCCCCATAGTCATACCACTTAATGATGTTATGTATGAGGGTTGGTGGGGACCTATAACTGCACTAGGTGTTATTCATTTCTGCTGTACTTCGTTTAAACAGAACACAGCAAATAACAGCATAACTTCAAATGGTGGCGGGTGGAGGAAATGGTGTGAGCCTTGGAAATAAACTTGCTCCCCATGGTGAAGAGACATAAGGCAAAGTGGGAAACACCAAGATATCTCATCGACGAGAATGCCGACCTCCCCCACAGCGACAGCACAATACTGACACAGGTATTGTGCCACCTCTTGCATTTATGTTTTCTGTGGGGGGCTGTGCCCCCCCACACCCCCCGGACTCTAGGATTCCAACTCCAGGTCGGAGCTGATTCGGGGAGGGGGAGGAACAATGGGGGAAGGCGAAACACAGAAAAAGGACCATTACCGCGAATATTGCCATAATGGTCTTTTTCTGTGTTTCGCCGTAGGGGTGTCGACCACAAGAGGTGCTACGGTCAAAGTGCCGGGGCTTGTTGGGACTATAGCAGTCTCCTAGTTTCTCATTCTTTGTACTTGCCATTTAATAAAATATACTGAGCAGCAACACCTGAGTACAGCCTGTTGATCTGGCAGTTTGAATTGGACTGAGTCCCTCCACGAGTGTCGCAGCTTCCCTGCTTTATACCTGGTGTATATGCATCCCTACATCCATGCTGTGCTGTAACTACTTGGTATTACTCAGTTTCCAAAGGTGGAAGAAGGCGTTAGCCCATCAAGACCACCTTCCCAGCACCTGCAAAACTGTCCAACATTTGCCCCCCCACCCCAAGTTGTCAGAGACTCACTGTTCTGTACTTGTGATATCCTCTGTTCTAAATAGGACACTGTGTAGAACAGACCAGCTAGGCTTGTGTCCTGATGATACTCCTCTGTACACTTTGCTACAGTTAGTGCTTCAAAGTGGCCATTACTGCAGCACTGTCGAGAATGAAAGTGGCTTAAAGTGAGTCTTTAAACCTATTAGACATCTTACAGCCCCCTGCCTAACTCTCTTTTAGTACCATGCAGCTTGAGTCATCCTTTCTCTGATGTTCCTTGCTCACAGCTCATTACTGAAAGTGAAACCTAATTACAGTAGAGTTGGCTTTCATGCAGTCTCTTCTTGGAACCTTAATTCTACCGCCTGCTCTGTGACATGCTTGTTCCTTTACTGTGTGATACTAAACTGTGTTTTTTTGTCCCTGCCATCTCTGCCCCAAGTTCACAGAGTGACACCATTTCGTGGGAAACACAGTGACATCAGTTTTGTCTTGACACACTTTTCCTGCTGCTCAGACACTGCACATTATGAAATGGATGGCCTGAATCCTTAAATCTGATTAGCTGAGATCCCAATCAGCCGGGACAGTATCTCATTACACAATCCAGGTCCGTAAATAGGTCATCATGCCAGCAGTACACAAGTAGGTCATGCCATCAATCAACAAAAAAATGGTGACATCTATTTACAACTAACTTTGTTTTAAACTCAGCTTTATTCAGACAAAACTGATTGCTGTACAGTACAGCATCATCAGAAATATGAAAAGTACTTGGTAATGGAATAGAGATGTGATGACAGTATCAAGTACCTCAATGGAATCAACAAAGTCCAAGAGGAAAAAGAGATGTGCAAGAACAAGGGGGCACAATTTGAAGATAGAGGGGGACGGCTCAGGGGCAACATGAGGAAATATTCTTTCATGGAGAGGGTGGTGGACGCATGGAATGGCCTTCCTGTGGACGTTGTGGGGTCAAAAACAGTGGGGGAATTCAAGAATGCATGGGACAGACATAAGGCAATTCTGGTGGGGGTTAGGAAGCAGTAGGCTGTTGGTTAACTAAGATCTGCAGCTTATCCAATAGGTAGGGAAAGGGGCAGACTAGGTGAGCCAAGCAGTAATTATCGGCCATCAAAGTCTATGTTTCTATACTCCTGCAGATATCCACAGGCAATCAAACATACAAAAAACCTTTTAATCTAAAAATAGATCCATTTAATAACCTCAATAATAAACTCTTTTGTAGTTGATCTGTTTTGTCCACCCCGCCGTGGTGCAGGCAGCTTCTTCCACTGATCCCCCCCCCCAGCCCAGTCACCTGGCATCCTAGGGATTTACCTCCATCCTGGTGCTTCCCTCATGGCTTTCCTCCCATAGCAGGCGTTGACGGTACGTGGTTTACTGACGACAAATGGATCTGGTTCCAGGAGAGGGCCCTGTAGTGGGTGCAGAGCCTGCAAGGGTTGAGTTTCATCCTGCGCTGCACCTGGCCATTTCCACCTTCCTCCCCTGGAGGAATAAACATTCAGTGCTGTCCAGACATGCCCAAGCATGCTACCGTGTGTGTGACATTGATGGCCGCTGTCTCTCCATTCCCAATTTGTTGTCCCGAGCTGCCTGCCTCCTAGTCTCTGCTTGAGGGCAGACAAGTGCCAGGATCAGCAGTCCTCCCTCCCCAGAGGAGGAGAGCAGCCCACTAGATGCTCATTCTGCCTCTCCACAGCTGCCCCCCGGTGACCCAAGTCCATTCCCAAACCCAGGTCACCAGTGTGGGACAGGGTAAGGAACCCAAGGCGCCTCAGCCCTCTTCACCACTGGACTGGCCCATAACTTCAATAATAAACTTTTATATGTGCAATATCATGGGATATTGTCCCTTTTCAGCTGGCTGAAGTCACTCAGCATACAGCCTCATGTCTCACAGCACACGTGGGACGAGACGATTTATGAAAGTTACTCCTCTGTAATTGTAGTTCTATGAGTGATACATGGTTCACATCCACACTTCTGAACTCACTTTAAGAGCTGATTTGCAAGACCGTCTTTAAGAGAAGCTTCTCCCAACACCCAGGGTGATATATTCCTCAGCACCGCCACTTGATGTCAGATCCTGCATGCTGGAAGCAGGGATCAATATGCCACTTGCCAGAGGAGGTTGGGTTGTTCTGTGGATGTGAACTGTATACCAGTCCTAGAACTATGGTTACAGGTGAGTAACCCTCATTTCTAGGGATGTGGCTATGGTTCACTTATCCACACTTCTGACAGACATCCAGCACTTCTCCCAAGGAGGGGCAAGGCGGGCACCCCAATTTGGCAAACAGAGATTGGAGAACCAAGGTCCCAAAAGCAGCATCCTGGTGTGACTCAAGGTCAGTGCTGTAATGGCAAATAAAAGTGTATGCTGATATCCAGGTAGAACCCTAAAGATTTCTTGTATGGGGATATCCCTGGAAGCAGCCACCGAGGCAGCGGCATGTCTGGTGGAATGAGCCCTGAGCCTTATGGGAGGCTCCCTACCAGTCAACCTATAGCAGGAGACCATCAACCTGCCAACTACAGGGGCCAGCCCACCAACGCAGTGGTAGAGTTACCTCTTATGATGCTGATGACCCGGGTTTGGGAGTAAGCCTGGAGCGTCAGAGGGCCAGCCAGGGGAGGTTGGATGAGCATCCTGGGGACAGTTTTCCTCCTGTGGGTGGGGGAAGGGTTGGTGGCACCCATCACTTGGATGACAGCCAGTGGCGGATGGGTGTACACTGAACTGGGGATCACATAGCAGAGGGGAAGGCAGTGGCAGAAGTCTGCAGGGCATGAGTGGGAGCATGCGTGCCTGCACACTGACACCATTACATGCCCACGCCTTGGTGGGGATCTGGCAAAGGGAAAAACCCTGTGTGGCAGTATAGAGTGAAGACCTCCAACCCCACGATGAATGACACTACAGCCAGTCCTGGTCCAACATGGTGGATCTCAGTCTCTCTCTCTCTCTCTCTCTCGGAGGCCCTGCCACAGTGGGTAAGTTGTAGGCCTTGGTCCCTGGGCAGCTGTTGGGGGATGCCAGTTGTGGGGCAGCTGGACTGAGTTGAGGAATATCCCCACCTGCAATGAAGTGTAAATAGAACTGAAAAAAAAAAAATGTCAATTGTCCTCTTAGCTGCCAGTCTGCCAGGTGTGGCTTCAGAGTATGTCACAAAGAGCTGGCGAACCTCACCCCAAACAAAAGCTGTGCACTCTTTGTATTAAGCGAGCACCCTCCACAGGTCCAGTGTGGGAAGCCTATGATTGGCCTCTGAAGATGCAGAGGTGAAATACACCAGGAGGTTCATCACCTGGTTAAGGTGGAACTCCGAAACAACCTTCGGGAGGGACTTCGGGTGGGGGCAGAGAACTACTGTATCTTACACTTGGGGAACACCAAATGCAGAGACTTCACAGAGAATTCTTGAAGCTCACTGATCATTCTGGCAGAGGTGATAGCCACCAACAAGGTGACCTTCCATGAGAGGTGTGATATCTCATACCTGTGCATAGGCATGAAAGGTTTGCCCATAAGCACTGCCAGAACCAGCAACAAATTCCAAGGTGGTGGTGGCTTATGCACTGGTGGGGACAAGTGGCCAAGGCCTTGAAAAAAGTGCCTGACTACCTGCTCCTACACCACCATTGGCATACCAGCCCATGCCCAATATGCAGAGATGGCTGCCATGTGCACCTTGAGGGTCACTGACTGCAGTCCCAACTGAGAGAGAGACTACAGATAATCCAAAATGCTGGCCATGGGGCAGGCAAGGGGATCAAGCTCCTTGCCCTGACACCAGATGGAGAATCTTTTCCACTTAAAGGCATAGTACTAGCAAGCTGACTCCTTTCGGGAGGCCTCCACAGCATGGAGCACATCCTCTGTAAGCCCCAAAGCCTGGAACTCTAGCCACTCAGGAACCAGGCTTTGAGGTACAGGGATTGAAGATCCCTAATGTCAGAAGAGCAGGTCTGGATGAACAGGCAACCGCCACGAAGGTCTTCTGCTGAGACTGAAGAGATATGGATACAAAAACTAGCAGGGACTGACGGGGGATATCAGGATCATCCTTGCCTTGTTGTCCCTCGGAACCTTGACCACCACCTTGTGGATCAAGGGAAAGGGAGGGAAGGCATATAGCAGTCCTGGGGTCCAAGGCCTCGTGAAGGCAACCCCCAACAGTGTCCCAGGCACAGAACAGTCTCAGCTTTGCGTTCTTTCAGGAGGCAAATAGATCCACTAGAGGAGTGCCCCACAGGAAGAACAGGTGGTTCACCACCTCCTAATGCAGAGACCACTCGTGCGATGTCTTGCCTGTTGGCTCCTGTGACATGGATTGCCATGAGATCCACGCCCAAGCTGGGCACAAGGGTCCAAGTGTGGAGGGTCTCCTAATACAAGGGAAGGGAATGTGTACTCAGTGCTTAATTTGTAAAGAATGAGGTGCCAGGGCCCAAACCCCAAAGGCCAGGGGTGCTCTGGGGTGAGTTTTGGGGCTCATATTAAAGCTAAAACACACTTCTGTTACAGGTTCCCTACCACTGAATCCAGGGGAAAAAAATTTTTCCCCCTAGATTCAGGGTATTGGCGACTCTGTCTGACCTTATTTTTTAATTTTTTATTATTGTTTATGCTCCTGCCCCCACAGCCTTCACAATCTGGGGATGCCCCAGCCCCATCACCCCAGCATCCACCAACTGGCACAGTAGTTTCCCCAGGGCTTATCCCCCCCCGGTGAGGTTGGAGGGGTAGGTTGGGGGGGCCACCCCTCCGAGACTGGATCTAGTGTTCCTGTGCCATGGCTGGCCGGGTGTGGGTCCTGTGAGCTCCCCCTTCATCCTCTGCGGGGCGCAATTTTTCTGATTTCCTTCTTGTCGGGGCGCGTGTTTAATGACGCCTGTGACAGTACCGCACACACTCCCGTACGCACCCCCATCAAACATCTGCGCCGCTCCTGACCCCCGTCTTTGTGGCATCAGTGAGCCAGTCCCCAGCCACCGCTAGGAGCCAGGCTAGCACCAACTGCCGAAACCCCTCCTTCCTGGAGAAGGAGAGCTGTCCTCTGGACACTCAGTCCTTCTCCTCCCTGCTGACCACCGGCAGCCCACGTTCATTCCCGAACGTGGGTTGCTGGCGTGGTACGAGGTGTGGTGTCCAGTGTCTCAACCCTCAACACCACCGGGCTGGCCCTGGCTGACCTTACTAAGCAACAAAATGTACCACAGAGCATCTAGCATGGTACAAGTAGTAGAACCCATTAAAACTGAAGCATGAAAAGTTTTCTATATGTAATAGGTAAAGGATCATGGGCATGTAGAATGCAATAGCAAGGTGCTAGGGCCCAAAGGCCAGGGGTCTGGGGCTGCCAGGACCCCAAAAGCTCTTGAGTTTTAGATGCTCTGTGGCAAGTTTGGGGGCTTTTATTGAAGAAAACACACACTTCTGTTATAGGTTATTTACCCCTGACTCCAGGAGAAGTAATCACATTTTTCACTGGAATCAGGGTATTGGAGGCTCTGGCTGACCTTATTAAGTAAAAAAATGTACCACAGAGCATCTTGCAGGGTACATCATTCGGTTGGTGGTTAAAACCCTTTAAAATAGAAGCATGAACATTTTTATGCAAGTAAAGCATAGTGTGCATATAGAATGCACTGTCAAAACATATGAAAGTAGATTATAGGAGGCTCTCAGAAACTAAGTTCATGCATATATGATCATGGGTTTCTTCACTAATCACTATTACCACTGAGAAGTGAGGAATTGACACGATGGGCAGTAGTGATTTCTTCTATCAGAACTACCAAGTGTAGGATGCATGTGATGACCTGTGACAGATCTCAGCTTTAACCTTTCTGTAATATACTGGAAATAGGGCCATTGTGAAGCTTCCACAATCTCTCTAGTTATGCGTTTCATTGATTTGCTTTGAAATGATCTTGTTTTTTTTTCCTTTTGAGGTTGTCTGGCTGCTGTTACCGTTCCCTGAACTATTTCTCTTTGTAATTACCTGATCAGTTCCAGAACTCTGTAAAATCAGTTGACTCAGTGTGTGGAAAGCCTGCAATGTTCGTTCTCCCATCGTTGTCCTCTCCTTCCTCCAACTGGTTTCCCCTGTCTACTCCTCTGCCCTCCTTGATGTCCCCTCACTGCACCTCATTCATTCATTCATTCATACATTCATTCAATAATTACTAAATTATCTGCCTCTTAACTGTGATCCATTCCCTGTAAGGATTTAGCTCCAAGGTTACATTAAATTTCTTTACTATGTTCCTCAGATATGCCATTTGTATTTAAATGCACATTCCACAGGTCTGTTATATTTAACTACATGCCATGTCGCAAATGCGATTGTATGATTATTTATATTTTCTAACTGTATGTCTTGTTACAAATATAATTGAATGTTTAATTTCTCAGATATGTTAAATGGTAAACTGTAGGTCTAATTTTTCACCCAATTGTAGCCCCCCGCTGTACTGGGAGACGAGCACTTGTTCAGTGTGCCTTCCTGGTGAAACATTTCAATAAATAAATAAAAATGGAACCTTTCTGTGAGCTTGCCATTTGTGAATTGATCAGTAATTATCAAAATGTATTTATTTATTTATTAGCTTTTGTTGACCAGGTAAGTGCATTAGGCAATAACCCTGCCTATTTTCAGACACGACCCGGGAGAGTACAGGAAATACAGTTGTTACAAACAAATACTCAGGTACATAGTTACAGTCTTAAGAAAAACATAACTCTAAGGAGGCAGTATAGTGCAGTGGTCTAAGGCTCTGAGCTGCAAATCTGGTGGCATCCAGCAGACCAGACCTGGGTTTGAATCCCACAGCTTCCACTTGCATACTGTGTGACCCTGAGCAAGTCACTTAACCTCCTTGTGCTCCCAGGTTGCTCCTGTAAAAAAGCTTCCAGCTTAGTATGCTATACCTGGTTAAACAACTAAATAAAAAAAATAAATAAATAACGAAAACAAAAATATTCACCAGATATCCATGCAGGGACAGACAGATTTGTACATCAAGCAAAATTAATGTAATACATCTTATTACATCTCAGACATCAGGGATGGTATGAGTGGGATGAGCCTCTTTGCTGACGACTCAAAGCTGGGGGCAGTGGTGGACAAGCAGGAGGGTAAAAGAGCCCTGCAGGAGGACCTAGAGACTCTGGAGGGGTGGTCATGCACCTGGAAACTGAGGTTTAATACCAATAAATGCAGTGTTCTCCACTTGGGGCCTCAGAACCCAGAGCTGGGTACTTTTTGGGAGGGGAAAAACTATGGGTTTCGGGAGGAGAAAAGGATCTTGGGGTGGTAGTGGATGCCAGAATGAACTCTGAGCAGTGTAGGAGGGCTGCAGCTAAAGCAAATAAAATGCTCGGGTGCATCACCAGGGGGATAACTTGGAGGAGATGGGAGGTGCTTCTCCCTCTGTATAGCTGCCTGGTTAGACCGCACCTAGAGTACTGCATGCAGTTTTGGCACCCGTACTTGAAAAGGAACATTGCACTTCTGGAGAAGGTCCAGAGGAAGGTGACCAGGATGATACAGGGTCTGGGGGAAAGATCCTATGAGAAGAGACTTGAGGAGCTCAACTAGTACTCTGGAGGAGAGGAGGGACAGAGCGGGTAAGATCAAGGTCTTTAAATATCTTAAGGGATTAAATAGGGTCAGCCCAAATAGGGTGCTCCAGCTGAGGGAGGAGGGGACCACCCGAGGGCACTCCATGAGGTTGGCTGGCAGGAGACTTGGGGGGAGACTAGGAGACGTTACTTTACGGAGAGGGTGGTGGACCCTTGGAACACAGTGCCTGAAGAACTGGTGGCTGTTAATACAGCAGAGGGATTCAAGAGGGTCTGGGAGAGGATATGGGGAAGGTAAATCTGAGTAATGCTGGATCTGGAGGTGTAACTCCGATGGGGGCAGGAGTCAGGTGGAGTTGCGGGGCAGGCGAGGGGGCAGCGATGGTGTCCTCACCGGGTGCTGATCTTCGAGCAGACTCCATAGACCATTAGGCCTACTCTGCTGGCACCTTTGCGTAACCCCTAGGTGGTGCTATCCCACGGGCTACTACCCCTGCCTGCTTGGCTAGTAGCAGGTTAAGGGGCCTAGGTTCTGCAACAGGTGCCTCCACCCGGAGGTCAGGGTTGGTAGTGGTCAAACTAACCTGGGCATAGTCCACCGGGACACTGTAACCCCCCCTTTCCCTTCTAGTGGCCTGAGCAATATACGATAATCACTTTCACAGTACCCCTTGTACACCATACAAGTACCCAAACTGTTTGCACTTACCACTAGGGCTGGTTCCTCTGGCTCGACCCTGTGGACCCCCTGTAAAACAAGGTTATGCACAGCAAATAGCAGCAGTATAGTACTCTTGGCACAAACTGGAACCACCGTCAGGTTAAATGCAGAAAAAGTCAGATTTGATTTATTCAGGGGACTTGAACAAGGAAGGGGCGTAATCAGGTTGATTGGCTTAAAGGCTATATTAATCAAACAGTTATGCATGTGCTTTAAGTCCCCACACAGTCACACACTCTGGGTACCCAGGTAGGAAAACGGTGTGCTAGCCAGGACCGTTGCAGCTGGTTGGGGCCCTGTGATGGAAGAAAGCAACATGCACAACACACATTATTTGTAATCCGGAGCCGGAGGGCTCAGTTCGTGAAAGAAAAAGTAACAAGACAATGAGATGACACCCGTTAGATTAAACTGTTGTTGCAGGGAGCTACCCTGATGTTTACTCACGAAACCCAATACAGGACACAGGCAGGACGAAATTGAGACTGCAGGTTGTTGAGCTGGAGTGCCAGGAGAAGCAGGGCTCACACAAATCACCGAGCGTCGTTCCTGTACAAGCGTTGAGCAGGGCGCTGATCCCCAAGCAGGTCTCTTGTTGATGGCTTTCTTTGTGCAATGGGTAGTCTGGCTGGGCCAGTGTGGCAAGGCCTGGGCGAAATGGCGATGAATTCGGATTCAGTCTGTTGGAGTTGAATGCAGCCTCCAGCAAGCACAACACAGTTCAACACACAGTGGAGAACCAAATCATGACCCACTAACAGCACACAGCACATTTACATGTAAGAAATTCCACTATACCAGGCAGATTGCTATTTATCAAGCCAGCAGTGAGCAGGACACAGTTCAACACACAGTGGGGAACCAAATCATGACCCACTAACACCACACAGCACATTTACAAGTAAGAAATTCCACTATACCAGGCAGATTGCTATCCAGCTGCAATTACAGAGTGTCAGCACAAACTGGGAGTTCAGAGGTGGCTGGAAATCCTGACAGGCCAATCAAATTCAGCAAATCTTCGGTCTTCTTCAGGTTAAAGCCTGGTCACAGTCCAGTGGCTTAAATCACTCTCACAACTCGGATTCAGTCCAAATAAACTCTATTTTCCCTCTCAGGGACAGCAGACAGGCAGGCCAAAAGTCAGCCCTTTCACAGTTCTCCCATGCGAATCTATACCGGGGCTCTTGCTTGAATCACTCATGCTGTAATCTCTTCACTTCCCAACTCAGAACTGAACTAGCTGCAAGCAGCCTGGGAATTTCCCCAAGATCCAAAAGGTTTGGTTGGCTGATCTGTCAGTCACAACAAAGGCTCCCCCTCCATGTTATTTTAGGTGCCAAAAGCCCCAAACTACAATTACTACAAGTTTTGGTCCCACCAAGCCACTGTAGGCAGGCTCCATTTTAGAGTCCCAAATGTACTGATTGGCCCATTCTGCAGTCCAGGACCAAGATGACGGAAACAAACAGAACTGTTCATGCTACAAAGAATGCAGGTTAGAACAAACTGCAATATTATTAGTTCTCTAACAAATGATCAGCAAACAAGTACATAACAGAGTTCCCTGTTGCTTGGCAGAAGACACCAGGAGAAAGGACTGCTGTGTGACTGGACTTCTCTGTTGGGACTATATTGCCCTCCTTCCCTTCCCTCCACCCAATGCTAGTTCTACAGCTAGTTCTATTTTTATAGGCACAGGATTTGACTGACAACAGGAACGTCCTGTTTGGGAGCAGGAAGTGAGTGATCACAGAACCACCAAAGACCCACCATCCTAGAAGGGCAAGAGTAGCACTCTGGACCCCTCTAGCTGCTGGAGGTCTGCCTCTGAACAAGTAAGTGGTCTACTGAGAAATATAGGATATTCTTGTCTCAGAACAGGACAATCAGGAGCTTAAAGGGCACACAGGCAGAAGGTAAGGAGAGGGAGGGAAAAAAACAGAGGAAAGAGTAAGGATTGCAAACAGTTAAGGGCCAGAAAGGAGGAAGGAGGGCAAAATAAAAAATAAAATAAATAAAATAAAAAGAAATAAGACATGATTGAGTGGTGCAGTGCAGTGGCTGTGGAGCAGCAGTCTCCGGGAGACATTCTGGAGGATGCGTGTTGTCCCATCTGCAGGCACCTCTCTGGGCTGAGGGAGGAGGTTGCTCATCTCCAGGCTGAGTTGGCCAGGATTTGTGGGACCTCCTCTTCCATCCAGGGACCACCAGTGCCACTGCCGTTGCCTCAGAGGTTGCCAAGAAAGAGGAGCGGTTGGACCACAGTGGGCTCAGGGAGGGCAAGGTGGTGGAACAGAGGCACATCCTCCAGTTGTACCTCTCCAAATCCCTATGCCATTCTGTCAAATGTGGTTCCTCTATGGAGGCACCTGCAGTGGAGACAAAGGAGGATGCTGGAACCTCCACAAAGGAGACCCACAGGAGGTGGCAGGGGACCCTGAAGGGAAGGAAACAACTCCTGGTGGGGGACTCCATTGTTAGGAAGGTAGAACTGGGGGAGGAAGAGGAGAGGGAGGTAGGGTGCCTGCCTGGCACCATGGCTTGGAGGGACAGGGAGACAATCCTCAGGATTGCCGGAGCAGCTGCACAGGGGAGGGAGCTGGATGTCATTGTCCACCTAGGGACAAATGACCTGGCTAAGAAAGGGATTATAGAAGTGCAGGAAGAGTTTTTGAAATTGGGGAGGGACCTTAGTCAAGTAGCACGCACGGTAACCTTCTCGGAGGTGCTGCCCATCTATGGCATAGGAGAGGCTAGGGTGTTCCGCACCATGGGATTCAATCAGTGGTTGAAAAACTGGTGTGGAGCTCAGGGATTTGGCTTCACTGGGGACTGGGGGTCCACCTGGAGTGATGCAAGCCTATACTGGCATGATGGGCTGTATCTGTCCGGGAGGGGATCCAGGATCCTAGGTGATAGGTTTAAATGCTTCATTGGCAAGCATTTAAACTAGCCAAGGTGGGAGGCACTAGAAAGGAGCATGGAAATCCTAGCCCCCCCCAAATAATCACAGTAGTAAGTGCAGCAAACACCAACATAGAGGTGTCAATAGGGAGAAGGGCAGGGGTAAATGGAGAAAGTGACAAAGGCAAGAAGGACAGGGATGGGGCAAAAGGGGGTAAGGCCATCAGGAAATGGAGGGTAATGAGTACCAATGCCTGTAGTCTGGGCAACAAGCTCCCTAAGCTGGTGGCCTTGATGGAAGAGGGATGCCTGGATATCGTGAGCAGTCACAGAAACATGGTACACAGAGAACCATGACTGGGATGTTAACATACCAGGGTACATAACCTACAGGAGAGACAGGAGGGGAGAAGAGGGGGAGGAGTAGCTCTCTATGTAAATGAAGGGATAAAAGCAACTGAACAAAAGAGTACACAGGGAGGAGAGGAGGCACTGTGGGTCACCTTGGAGACTGGAAAGGGCACCACAATCTGCACAGGGGTTGTGTACAGACCCCCATGTCAGGGGGGAATGGACAAGGATATGATAGAAGGCATTCTTAGAATGGCAGCGAAAGGGGAGATACTGTTGATGGGAGACCTGAATATGCCAGCTGTTAACTGGAGCACATTTGCTGCAGCCACATCCAAGAGCAGGGCCATTCTTGATGCCCTACAGGTGGCAGGCCTCAGACAGCTAGCTTCGAACCCACTCTGTGAGGGAGCAATCTTAGACCTCGTACTCTCAAACGGGGGCAGTGAGAGGATCTCAGATCTACAAGTGGGTTGCCATCTAGGGACAAGTGACCATCAAACAGTGTGGTTCATGTTAAACTCAGCTACAGAGTCAAGCCAAACAAAAGTGAGGGTACTGGACTTTAGGAGGGCTGACTTTGGCAAGATGGGAGAGTGCCTCAGAAAAGCACTAGCAAGCAGGCTAGAATGAGGCATGCAGCAACAATGGGGAATCATCAAAACCGCCATCACAGAGGCAAAAAGCCTTTGTGTGAAGCAAATAAACAAATCAAAATGAAAGAAAAAGCCACTATGGTTCTCAAAAGAGGTGGCTGTGAAAGTCAGGAAGAAAAAGATAGCATTCCGGAAGTATAAGGAAACACAGAAAGAGCAGAACAGAGAGCTGTACCAGTTAAGGCAGAAGGAAGCAGGGAAGGAAGTCAGAATAGCAAAGGCCCAAACTGAGGAAAAGATACCCAACTCAGTTAAGAAGGGGGATAAAACCTTTTATAGGTACATCAGCAAGCAAAGGGAGGGATAGTAAGGCTGAATAGAATGAACGGTGGGTGGGCAGAGGGGGACAGTGAAAAAGCAGGGATACTGAATGAATATTTCTGCTCAATATTCACAAAAGAGGAGGGGGAAGTGCCTAATCCAATTAGCAGAAGCACTCTTGATAGGGGGGGTCGATCCCAGTCCTTTCACAGAAGAAAGGGTTCTGCAAGAACTCCTAAAACTGAAGGTGGACAAAGCACTGGGTCCTGATGGAATTCACCCCAGAATTCTAAAAGAATTAAGGAGGAACTAGTGAAACCACTGGCTACTCTTTTTAATAAATCATGGGAGGATGGTGTGGTACCCGAGGACTGGAGGAAGGCGGATGTAAGTCCCCTTCACAAAAGTGGGACCAAGACAGAGGCAGGAAACTACAGACCTGTCAGTCTGACCTCTGTGGTAGGGAAAGTGATGGAGTCACTTCTGAAGGAAAGAATAGTTGAGTACCTAGAAGCCAGTGGAGCACAAGACCCAAGGCAGCATGGGTTTACAGCGGGAAGGTCATGTCAGGCGAATCTAATAGATTTCTTTGACTGGGTGACCAAAGTAGTAGACCAGGGAGGGGCTGTGGACATGGCCTACCTAGACTTTAGCAAGGCATTTGACACAGTCCCACACAAAAGATTAATAGTCAAATTAACCAGCCTGGGAGTGGGTCCCAGGGTGGTAGCCTGGGTAAAACATTGGCTGCACAACAGGACACAGAAGGTACTTGTAAATGGAGTCCACTCTGAAGAAAGAGGGGTTACTAGTTGGGTACCACAGGGTTCAGTATTGGGCCCAGTCCTTTTTAATGTCTTCATCAGTGACATTGCAGAGGGACTGGAAGGAAAAGTATGCCTTTTTGCAGATGACACAAAGATCTGCAACAGGGTTGATACACAAGGAGGCATGGAAAGGATGAAGAGGGACTTGGCAAGGTTGGAGGAATGGTCAGAAGTATGGCAGCTAGGATTCAATGCAAAGAAGTGCAAAATAATGCACCTGGGAAACAAGAACCCAGGGGAAGAATACACAATGGGTGGGGAGGTAGTAACAACAACAAAAATGAAAGGGACCTGGGGAATCATATCAGATGACCTTAAGGTTATAGCAATGAGAAGGCAGTAGGGAGGGCTGGGGTATACTGGGATGTATAGGGAGAGGCATCAGCAGCAGAATACAGGAAGTTGTTATTTCTCTGTACAGACAGTTGGTGAGACCCCATCTGGAGTACTGTGTCCAGTTCTGGAGACCCCATCTCCGCAAGGACATAGATAGGATAGAGGTAGTCCAGAGGAGGGCAACTAAAATGGTGCAGGGCCTGCAAGAGAAGCCGATGAGGAGACTAAAGGAGCTTAATATGTATACCCTGAGGAAAGAAGGGAGAGGGGGACATGATAGAAACTTTAAGTACCTCAGTGGAATCAACAAAGTCCAAGAGGGTAGCATCTTTCAGAAAAAGAGACGTAAAGAACAAGGGGACACAATTTAAAGATAGAAGGAGGGCGTTCAGGGGCAATGTGAGGAAGTATTATTTCACAGAGAGGGTAGTGGATGCATGGAACAGCCTTCCCGAGGAGGTTGTGGGGTCTAAAACTGTGGGAGAATTCAAGAATGCATAGGACAGACATAAGGCAATTCTTGTGGGGGGTAGGAAGAAATAGGCTGTTGGTTAACTAGGATCTGCGGCCTATCCTGTAGGTAGGGAAATGGGCAGACTAGATGGGCCAAGCGGGCCTTATCTGCCGTCAAAGTCTATGTTTCTATGTTTCCCTCTCAGATTAGTTATGACTGCAATCCAGGCAGCTCTTAAAGAGACAGTACACAGAGGCTATACAGGCACTCTCTGGCAATACATTTAAACGGCTAAAATGTAGAACACCAGCCTGGCAGTGAACATTTAAGAAAGCTCAAGGAAGACTTTTCAGGAACCCCCATTTGTAGAGAGGTTACATTAGTATGTTAGTATCCAGGTTCTGAATAAACAATCGAGTTAATACAGCAGGTATGCAACTAGACTGGAACATTATAGTATTTTGACAATAACATTATAAATATGCCCCTGCAATTGTTAAAACAGGAGGTTAGCTGCTCAGGTAAGACCAACATTTCATCATATGTTAGGGTCTAAGATTGCTAGATATTGCCATGAGCAGCGGAACCCAATATCGAACTCCACCGTGCACCCTACATTAGCAGGGCAAAACTGTACCCTGCTAGATGCTCTGTGGTACATGTTGTTGCTTAATAAGGTCAGCCAGAGTCTCCAATACCCTGACTCCAGGGGAAACAAATGCTTTCTTCCCCTTGAGTCAGGGGTAGTGAACCTGTAACAGAAATGTGTTTTATCTTCAATAAAAACCACAATACTCAAAACAGAGCATCTAAAACCCAAGAGCTTCTGGGGGCCTAGTCAGAACAGGTTAAACGTTAATGACATTTCTAATGCTTTGCAAAGAATGCATTACTAAAGAACCCGACCTTCTAAGTGGAGTCTGAGTGACTAAACAAGTCAGTTAGGTAATATGCCATTCATACATGTTATTAACTACACATCCTAAACAATGTAATATGAAACAAAATATTGCCACAAAAGTAGTGAGAAAACAAACACGCAAATAGGTTTATGCTGTACTTATCCAGAAAAGTCCATAGAATTTCCATATTTGACTGGTTATCCTTGTGTTTTCTCTTCTTACCTCTTGTGTCATCGACTGCTCTGTGCTCTTTGGCAAGCAAATGAATAAACACAAAGAATGGGGTGGAATTTCTTCAACGGTGGGCTGACTAGATTTAGGAATGATTATGATGTAATGGTTTCAATAAGTATGGATGCTCACGTTGACATGCATATGAGATTCAATTGGGAAAGCCTCGCTCACACTTGGCATTGGAAATGGCAATAGTGCTCACAGCTGTCAACAGGTCCTTATACCTGCTCCTAAACTTCTTTCCCACCCAACTCCTTGTACATGCTGTATGCCCGAATGGTTTCATGAGTGTTACCAATATCAAACCTTTCACAATGAGACTCAATCTCACTTTCTCCGTACAGCGTAGGTAGCTCATCGGGCCAGTACTGCTTATATGACACTTTCATTTCGGTGATCAGATTCTTGTATCCAGTCTTGTTACCAGGGCTGCCTCCCATGACAGTATATATTCTTGTAAATTGTCCATTAAGCTGCGGAAAAATTGTCCTGGGTGAATCTTCTTGTCGCAAACATTTCCTTCATGCAAGACCACACCCTGAAACATCTTTTCTTCTATGGCTTCCTCACACTGCACAGAAAATTTCCCTCTCTTTTCAACCATTGCATCAAAAATTTGGCATTAGATAGCTTGGTGTGTAGCAACGATTGTACAATCATGATGTTGTAATTCAAGAGATAAATCAAACAATTGAACCGACGGTAACCGCTTGCTTAGACCCAAGCAAGTTTTGCCTGTTTTGCTGTCATGAGAAACGTCAACAGCTGCAGACATGAAGTGCTTATCAAGAGCAGGATAAGCATTCCTAACAGCCTCCACTGTTTTAAAGCTCGATGCGACTCGAGTGTCTAAAACTCTACCTATCTTGCAAAGCTGAATGTCAAAAGCCTCATTGCACTCTTTCAGCTCTAAATGATTTTTTCCAGATGTGCTATACAATGAATATAGCTTGTCTAGCAAACTTTTAAAGTGATCCGTAGATCCAACGTCTTATATAACATCATCAACTGCAAGTTCTAGGCAATGGGCAGAGCAGTGCCATGATATAATATTTGGAAACATCTTGCAACTGCTTCACAATACCTGTACTGCGTCCAAACATCACTGAAGCTCCATTGCAAGCAACAGCTATAAGGCACTTGGCGAGAAAGTTTTCAGTTACATTAATCTTTTTGAGCACAGACAATAAACTGTTCACTGTTCCCTCAGAAGTCAGATCATGTAGCTGAACAAGGTCAACAAGTACATTAGCAGGAGACTCCATACCAGGTAACTTCATCTGCATGTACACAATTAAAGCACTTTTCTTGTTTACAGTAGTAGCTTCATCAAGTAAAAGACTCATTTTAGGAGCAATAGCTATAATTTGGGCAAACAACTTTTTCTTCATTTCAGAGGAAACGTGATATTGAATGTTAGAACATGCTACGTTGGAATGCAAAATCCCCCCTCCCCCCCGTGTCCAGTCCATTCAACTGCTGACAGTCGATTTCTACTTCAAAACCATACAACGGCCTGTTACGCTTTGCTTCTTTATAAGCAGTACAGAAGATTCTGTCCATAGTAGAAATCTGAGCAGATTGGCCATTGCAGCTAATTACAGCAATGTGTCTTTCTTTGACTGCTCCAAAATGTGAGAAGCTGCGACATGTGACTTTGTTTTTGCGTGTTTTCCTACTTTTTTTCCCAATTATTTAACCAGGTGAAACAAACTAAGCTGAAAGCTTGTTTACAGGTGCAACCTGGGAGCACAAGGAAGTTAAGTAACTTGCTCAGGGTCACACAGTATGCAAGTGGGGGCAAAGGGATTCAAACCCAGGTCTCCAGATTTGCACCTCAGAGCCTTATACCACTGCGCCATACTGCCTCCTTTTTCCGTAGTGCTTTCTGTTACTTGGTTTTATTAGCACCACTGGAACTAACACTAGCTCCTGTCCATTCTTTAGCCAACTTCATTCCTGCAGATTTTTCAGGACCCAAGTTACTGATCTGCTGACACACTGCAACCGAGATTTGATCCATTGATGACTAACCACAGGTACTTGTTCTGGAAATTTTTTTTTTGTTAACGCTTCCATCCTGCAGGAAGTAAATCTTTGTTGTGAGTCGTGACATGTTGAGGTAATTCACTGTCTTCACTACCAGCGCTCTGTGATTCAGAATCACCATCAGCAGAAATACTTTCCTCAACACTCTTGCCTTCATAAACATGAACTTGCTTTTCTTCTGTAGGGCTGAGGCCACTGACACATGTAACAGTGGCAACCAGTACCTTTGGATTCTTTTCCGTGGTTTTCATCTGTCTCCTTTTTCTTCTGCTTACAGACTGGCTCAGCCTCATTCATACTATCTCCTGGCTTAGAAAAATACAACCATATGTTCTTCTGATCTTGGGACATTTGATCTGATTTATGATGTCTCACTGTCACCGAAATGAATACAAAACTAATTGGCTGCTGGGTTGAAGTGCTGACACACAACAGCACACTATGCTCGAGTAACGCTCCTTCTTCACTCACACGTCAGCAACAACAAAAATCTGTGTCAGTAGACTACCACTCTATGTCTTTAGCACACACAAAAAATTGCAGAATGGCAGCACTGTGTTAAAATGTGATCAGGGAGCACTGGGAATGTTAAGTGACTTGCTCAGAGACAAACAGTCACATAGTATACAAGTGGAGGTTGTGAGAATCAAACCCAAGCTCACACACCTGCTTCTCTGCATATCTTAGGTAGACTTTTTTTTTTTTTATATATGTTAGTTCACATCCCCTTCAGAGACTGTCAGACAGCTTCGCACACACTCACACGGTACTGTGCTGTTTGCAAGTGGCACTTGAGGGAATCAGACCCAAGTTCACACACTTGCATAATTTTTTTTATACTTTAGTTTACAGCCCCTTCAAAGACTGTCACACTCACACAATACTACACTGCATGTACGTGGACTGTGGGAGTCAAACCCAAGCTCACACAGTTGCTCCTCTACCTGCCTTAGGTAACCTTATTTGTTTTTTTATACTTTAGTTTACAGCCCCTTCAGAGACTGTCACACACACTATGCTGTATGCAAAAGGAGGCTGTGGGAATCAAACCCAAGCTCACACACCTGCTCCTCTGCCTGTCTTACATAGCCTTATTTGTTTTTTTTATATACAGTAGTAGCCATAGACATTGCCAGCTATTTCCCGAAATTTCTGTGATATTTCTAGAGAAATCTCCTGCTTTCTGCATTTCCACAGTAGGGGCAGCAGAGAGAAACTCTTTGGAAATTTCACAAAATATCTGAAAATAGCTGGCAATGTCTGTGGCTGCTACTGTACTGTAGTTTATAGCCCCTCAGAGACCATCTCACACATACTCACATAGTAATGTAATGTATGCAAGTGGAACTTATGGGAGTCAAACCCAAGCTCACACAGTTGCTCCTCTGCCTGTCTTAGGTAGCCTTGTTTTTTTAATCATATAGTTTACAGCTCCTTCAGAGACTGTCGCACACACACTCACACAGTACTGTGCTGTATGCAAGTGAAACTTGTGGGAATCAAACCCAAGCTCACACACTTGCTCCTCTGCCTTTCTTGGGTAGCCTTATTTTTTTTTTATACACTTTAGTTTACAGCCCCTTCAGAAACCATCACACCGTCAGAGACCATCACACACACTGATGCAGTAATGTGATGTATGTAAGTGAAACTTGTGGGAATCATATCCAAGTTTAGCTCACACACTTGCTCTTCTGCCTGTCTTAGGTTTTTTTTTTTTTTTTTTATACTTTAGTTTACAGCCCCTTCAGAAACCATCACACCGTCAGAGACCATCACACACACAATGCACGTAATGTGATGATGCAAGTGGAACCCTCTGGGGAATCAGACCCAAGTTTACACACTTGCTCTTCTGCCTGTCTTAGGAAGGCTTATTTTTTTTTTTTTTTTATACTTTAGTTTACAGCCTCTTCAAAGACCATCACACTCACATGATACTGTGCTGCATGCAAGTTGAGGTCGTAGGAATTAAACCCAAGCTCACACAGTTGTTCCTCTGCCTGTCTTAGGTATTCTTATTTGTTTTTGTTTTTTTTATTGGGAAGGCTATGTCTGAGGTTCAATGGGAGGAGTAACAACATCACTCCCCCATCAGACCTTAAAAGGCCACTTCCTTCTGGACTATTCCAGGATTTGTTTCTTTGTTGAGGCCAGAGGCGCCGCTCTTCCTCACTTCCTTCCCTTCCCCTCATTTGAGCTTTTGCCCATGTGTCCTTGGAACTTTGAGCTGCCAGCTTGTTCTCCTCGACCCCCCCCCATTTCTTCCTTCCCTCTTCTCATCCCTCCCACCCTCTCCGTCCTTGTTCTTCCCATTTGTCATCTTCCCCTTCCCTCTTTACTCGTGTAACCCCCCTGCAAATGGGGGTTCCCAAAAGACTTCCAGGAGCTTGCTTGAATGCTCCAAGCCTGAATGGTGTTTGGCGTTTAAGCCATTTATCAGTGAGTGTTTTTAGAGCCTCTGGTACTGTCTCTTTAAGAGCTGTCTGCTTGCAGACATAATTAGTTTGTATGGGGGACTGTGTGCTTCTCTGCTTGAGTACCACTTGAGCTGCTGCCAATTCACTCCATTTTGCAGTCACTAGGAGTGCAAAGGAACCTATCTGAAAGATGTAACTGTTTGCCAGAAATCATTTAGAGTAATAATGAAATTACAGTTTGTCTAACCTGCTTTCTTTGCAGTCAGAACTGTGTTTGCCTAGTTCCCCATTCTAGTTTTGAACTGCTGAACTGGACCAATCAGTGTGGGTTAAGGTAGCTCTAAAATGGTGCCTTGGACGAATCAGAACTTGGACTCATAATCTGAGCCAGGCACAAGAGGATTGTATGGGCAGTGACTCTGGGAGATATAGTTTAGACTTCGGCGCCTTTTTGGACCAACAGGGGCAGTCTATTGTGAGTGACAGCCAATCCAGCCAAAAACTGGGAGGAACTCAAAGGAAGTGCCCGGTTTTGTCTGCTGGAGTTTCATTTGAGCTCTGGCAGTGAAGAGGAAGGAGCCCTGTGCTTTTTGGTGTGCAGTTTTAGTCGGAAGCGTGTAAGGCCCCAAGTTTCGGTCTGCAGCTTGTGTAACTGCTTGTTAGGACTGAATCCGTCCTGTGAAGAGAATCAAAGGATATCTGAAGAGTAGAAACCAGGCTCACCCTGTAGAAGACTGGAGAAATTGCTGAATTGCACTCGGTCTGTCAGGAACTGAATCTGCTGTGTGTTCTCCCGGGTATTGTGCAGTAATTGCGATCAGGATAGAGAAGCAGCCTGCCTGGTATAGTACTTTCTTTTTACCATATAAATGTGTGAGGAGGCTTGTGTAGCTCAAGTGAATCCTGCTGCCATTAAAGGACTTTTGCCTGTTACTGTTCACCATATAAATGTGTGAGGAGGCTTGTGTAGCTCAAGTGAATCCTGCTGCCATTAAAGGACTTTTGCCTGTTGCAGTTTGCCATTTAAATGTGTGAGGAGTCTCGTGGAGCTCAAGAGTAGCCCTGCTGACATTGAAGGACCCTATCTTGTTTGGAGGTTGTGAGTACTAATTCAGGGTCGCTCCCTGTTGAATTGCCACATTGAATCCAAATGGAATTACTGTACTGCTGACTGTTTAACTAATTTTCTTTTCTCTGTGTGAAAGGGCCCTACCAGCTGCCACAGTTTGGACTAGCCACTAGGGCTTGGGTACCCAGGGACAGTAACTGTAGGGGATAGTCTGTGCACAGAGCCATAGGTAGATGAGCAAAGTGATAAGCTAACCTGATTCTGTGTCCTTGTTATATCCCCCAATAAATCAGAGCTGCTTGTTTCAGCAAAAGTTATACTGCCTGAGGTATTTGTCTATGTTAAAGTATTGTACTGTGATTGTTGCACTGTATCTTATTTTACAGGAGGCCCCAGTGCCTGAACCAGTCCTGGGGTAAGTGTATACTGTGAAGGTAATTCTGATATATTGTGTGGGCCACTAGTGGGAAGAAAGGGGTTGCAGTGTCCCAGAGGGCTGTGACCAAGTTAGTTTAACTATTGCAAACCCTGACCTCTGGGTGGAGGCCCCACATCGGATCCAGGCCCCTCAACCTGTTAGTGGCAAATCAGACAGGGTTAGTAGCCCCTGGGATAGCGCCATCTAGGGGTTACATCTTGAGGTTCACCGCTGGGATTGTGTGTCCTCTAGTGGCCATATTTACGAACCACTGTTAAGAAAAAAATGGTAACCCACAGAAGTGGCTGTGCACCGGCTGGTGGAGTGGTGTACTGGGGAGGAGATTGACCCCCAAAATGCTATGCTTATCCTGGACATCCCCCTGGGTATGAATACGGACACTGTACAGGGAGTACTTTCCAAGGTGGAAGGTTTACAAAACCCTGTGGTGGTGGGTCGGCATGCTAATCTGCTCACCCACACTTTCCTGGCCCTAGTAGAGTTTACGGATCCCACAGATAGCTCCAAAGTGCCACAGACCATTACCGCAGAGGGAGCCCTCACTGCCTGGAGAGTGATAACTAAGTACAGTAAAGACCCGGGGGGGAATGAGCCCCCACCACTGTCTGAAACTTTTGAGAAGAAATTTGCTAAATGGTTGCTGGGGGAAGGGAAAACTGTGGAGGACTTGAAGAAACTATTCTTGCCACCTGGGGGTGTTCCTCCCCCAACACCCTCTCCCGCTCCAGTACCCGTAATGGTGGCTGAACCAATGCAGACTCCTATTTCTGCACCTGCCATTAGTCACGACTCTTACCGAAGGTTGAGGATCTTCTCTGGCACCCTTCCCACCCCCCAAGGGGAGGATGACTGGGAGACCTGGATAGACTATGTTGCCCCCCAAGTGCTAGAATGGCAATGCTCGGAAGCCGAAAAGCGAAAGAGGGTTAGTGAGAGCCTCCGAGGTCCTGCCCTGGCTACCATCCGTGCTAAACGGGCCAGTAACCCTGAAGTGACTGCACAGGCCTATCTTGAGGCCTTGGAGAATGTGTATGGGAGCCCAGATTCTGTTGAGGATCTATGGTGGAGAGTAAGAAATGCACAACAGTACCAAGGGGAGTTGTTGTCTGTGTATGTATCTCGGCTGGAAAAATTGTTGCAAGAATGCCTCAGAAAGGGTAGTTTGCCAGCGATTGAACTGGACCGAACCAGGCTGGACAGGATCCTTAAGTCTGCCCCTTCTCAGAACTGCTGTTGCTTCAAGTTACGCCTGGCAAATCGACTGGAACCCACCCTCCTATGATGAGTTAATGAGAGAAATTTGAGGAGTTGAGAAAAGGCGACCTCGGGAGGGACCTGCACCAATAGCTGCGGCTACGACCCGAGTGACTGAGGGTGGCCCATCAAGTGAAGTTCAGGGGCAGAGGTTGGCAGTCAATGAGTGCTCTGACAAGGAAAAAGATATGCCACAATGGGGCGAACTGTTGAGAGAGATCCGGGAATTCAAAAACAGTCCCTTTATGAAGGCCACGCCTGCAAATACGGGCCCCGACCTATATCCAACTGCATCTGCTATGGGGGTAGGGGTACCCACCCATGTATCTCCTGCTGATAACAGCTCCAAACTCAATTCCTTGACCATGGAAGTGGAGAAATTGACGAGATGTCTCCAAATGCTTATCACGCCACAGACAGAGATGGCACCAAGGTTTCCAGTTAGTAGTACCCCCGCCCTGGCTCCCAGTGTGGCGCCTCAGCCAGCTCAAACTCCAGAATGTATGTTTTGCTATAATTGAGGGAAGGATGGGCACATGAAGAGGGAATGCCGGTCCCCAAAAGACACTGACAAAGTTGCATATAGGCTACAAGGAGAGCTTCGGAGAACAAATCAGTGGTTAAGAGGTGCACAAAATGATCCCAGTGAGGGCACCAAAAATGCTAACTCACGTCTTTTTGTGGCAAGGTCAGTTGCCCAGGCCCCCACTACCGCCTCTCCAGACTGGTCCAGAATAGTGGGTCCCTCCATAGAGACCACTGTAAAGGTGAAAGGAGTGTCTACAAGAGCTGTATTAGACAGTGGCTCCCAAGTGACAATTATGTTCCAGGATTGGCATCAGAAGCATTTGTCAGATGTACCCTTACAACCATTAGAAGGACTGTATGTATGGGGGTTAAGTGAGAAGGCCTACCCCTATTCCGGGCATATCTGAATTTGGCTGTCTTTCCCCACCTCCGTGGCTGGAGTGGCCGAACAAGTAGAGACCCTAGCCTTAGTGTGTCCCCCCACTGGACTGTATGATGTTGTCCCTTTGTTGATTGGAACAAATGCTCATATGTTCAGAAGGCTGGCACAGTTGTGTTATGAAAAACAGGGGTCAAAGACTAGTAGAGCTTTAAGAGTTCCGGCTTTAATTAAGAAGGCCTATGAGGCACAGAGAGATGCTAAAAAATAGAACCAGAGGAACCAGTCGAATTGTATGGAAGAAGGATCCTGAGTCTCTGATCCTGGCACCAAATGCCCAGTGTACCTTACAGGGAGAGGTCCAGTATCAGAAAGGATGTTAAGAATAAAATATTAATGTTGGATGCACCAGGCGATGGAAAATTGCCAGAGGGACTGCTGGTCAAGCCTAGTATTTTGCCCGCTAGAGCCCATGCTTATGCCAGAAGGGTAATGGTCCAAGTTCATAATGTGTCTGAAAGAGACATTCGAGCAAATAGAGGTTGCATCCTGGCTAATGTGCATTGTGCAGACACTGCAGTGCTACCCAGCAACAAGAGTTCGAGGAAGAATGACAGAGTAACGCCTGACTTGTTTGATTTCGGTGACTCCCCATTGCCAGCTGAATGGAAAGTGAGGATCAGTGAGAAGCTTGCCCAGTGAGACCAGGTGTTTTCTTTAAAGGAATGGGATGTAGGATGCGTGCAAGGAGCTGAGCACAATATCCGGCTGCATGACGAAAGACCATTTCGTGAGAGGTCTCGACGCCTGGCACCTGCTGATATAGATGATGTGAGACGCATCTGCAAGAGATGTTAGCTGCTGGTGTAATACAAGAATCCAGAAGCCCTTATGCTTCCCCCATTGTGGTAGTGAGGAAAAAGAATGGGACAGTAAGGATGTGCGTGGATTATCGCACCTTAAACCGGCGGACTATCCCTGATCAGTACACAATGCCCCGCATTCAGGATGCTTTGGACTGCCTAAACAGGAGCAAGTGGTTCTCTGTGCTGGATCTCCGCAGTGGGTACTATAGATCCCGATGGCCCCAGAGGACCATGAGAAGACAGCCTTTATCTGTCCGCTTGGCTTCTGGTGAATTATGAGGATGCCTCAAGGATTTCAGATGCCCCAGCCACTTTTCAACGATTGATGGAGCGTGCAGTGGGGGACATGAACTTACTAGAGTGTCTGGTATACCTAGATGATGTTATTGTGTTTGGCAGCTCACTGGAGGAACATGAGAGCAGATTATTTGAGGTATTGGACCGACTGGAGGACTTTGGCCTTAAACTGTCCATTGATAAGTGTCAATTCTTTCAAACATCAGTAAAGTATGTGGGACACATAGTATCCACCGAGGAATAGAGACCGACTCAAGTAAAGTTGAGGCCTTGACCACCTGGCCACAGCCCAAAAATCTAAAAGAACTGCAAAGATTCCCTGGATTCTGTGGTTATTATCTGTTCTCATCAAGGACTATTCAAGAGTGATCCGCCTTTACTTAACCTTACTCAAGGGTATCCCAACCCACAAAAAATACCAAAAGTCAACGTCCCTCAAGACTGAAAGAGTGTATTTTCATCCGAGTGAAGTATTTGGGGCCCGCTGGACTCTGATTGTGAGACTGCTTTTCATGAGATCATATATCAACTACCCATGCTCCAGTGCTGGCCTATGCTGATCCAAGAAAACCTTCGTCCTGCACACTGATGCTAGCTTGCAAGGGTTGGGGCTGTGTTGTACCAAGAGCACGAGAATGGCCTGAGACCAGTGGCTTTTGCCAGTGAAGCCTGACCCCATCCGAAAAGAACTATCCTGTACATAAGTTAGAGTTCCTAGCTTTGAAGTGGGCTATTGTTGACCAATTCCATGAGTACTTGTATGGGGCTAAAATACTAGTAAAACTGACAATAATCCTTTGACCTATGTGCAGACCTCAGCTAAGTTGGATGCCACTGGCCATAGGTGGCTTTCTGCATTATCTACATGACTATGCTCTCGAATACCGAGCAGGTCTGAACCACATAGATGCTGATGCTCTCTCCCGGAGGCCTGTTCCCCAGAATGATTGGGTCCGATTGGCAGAACCTGACATTCGGGCACTCTGCCGGAAGTTTGACAGGGAGGAACAAATGTCCACGGACGCAGTGGACTGCATGGTGGATTGCTTGGGACCCTCTGAGAATTGCATACCTGCTGCTTATTGCCACTTTTCTGCAATAGACATTGGTGCACTGCCTCAGCTGGACAATGACAGTATTCGGCGGGCTCAATTCCACGATCCCATGATCAAAGCAGCTTTACAAGCCCTCTATGCAGGAAAAGATGTGTCCAAATTACGCTCCACTGATTTGAGAACTGCACTGTTATACAAAGAAGGTCCTAAGTTGAAACTGATCAATAAACTGTTATACAGAGAAACAGTAGACAGAGGGGGACAAGTAGACAAACAACAACTAGTGCTGCCCACTGCCTTTCGAGACTCAGTACTGATGTCCTTGCACAACCACATTGGGCACCTCGGTATAGACAGAACGCTTGACTTGGCGAGATCCAGATTCTATTGGCCTAAGATGGGGGCTGATGTGGAGCAACACATTCGAACTTGTAGTCGCTGCTTACAGAGGAAAGCTTTGCCCCAGAGGGCTGCCCCCCTTGTTAACATCACCACCAGTGCACCCATGGAGCTGGTCTGTATTGATTTTCTGAGTTTGGAGTCAGATCAAAGAAATATCAGTAATGTGCTGGTGGTCACTGACCATTTCATGAGATATGCCCAAGCTTTCCCCACCAAAGACCAGAAAGCATCCACTGTACAAAGTACTTGTAGAAAACTTTTTTGTTCACTATGGGGCTCCACAAAGACTCCATTCTGATCAAGGGAGAGACTTTGAGAGTCGTCTGATCAAAGAGATGCTTTCTCTGTGGGGAGTGCGAAAGTCCAGAACCACTCCTTACCACCCTCAGGGGGACCCACAGCCTGAACGTTTCAACAGCACTTTGCTAGATATGCTAGGCACCCTGCACCCAAAGGACAAGCCTAGATGGAGCCAACAAATTAGCACCCTGGTACATGCTTATAACTGCACCAAAAGTGATGCCACTGGGTTCTCCCCCTACCGCCTGATGTTTGGAAGAGAAGCTCGACTACCGGTAGATGTGTGTTTTGGGGTCTCTCCTGATGGGGTTCAAGCTGACAACTATTTACAGTATGTGCAAAAGTTAAAGGCCCAGCTAACTCATGTGCGCACTAACTGGCTCAAACCATGGCTGCTAAAAGAAATCTGGCCAACAAAGAAAGGTATGATAAAAGGTGAAAGCACAGAACTCCAGGAGGGAGATCGGGTATTGCTAAGAAATCTGGGACTGCATGGCAAACACAAGATTGCTGACAGATGGCACCATCTCCTCACATTGTAGTGGGCAAACCAGATGATCTGCCAGAGTACAAAGTAAGGCCTGAGAATAATTCAAGATGTAAAACAATGCATAGAAATCATTTACTGCCCATTGGACAAATCTTGATTGAGTCTGAGCCCCAGAAGATGCCCCTCTGGACCAGTGACTAGAGCTGCTGCTAAGAAAAGATCAAGAAAGTCTGCACCTACAGAAGCAGAGTTAAAGTGTTCCCTCCACAAGTCCCAGTTGAACATGACTGTCAGTCCATATCAGAAGAAAGTGAGAGTGACTTTGAATACTATCCTTCTTACGAACTGAGTCAATTGTTTCGGGCAATCCCTAGTCAATACTGGAGACGAAGTTGGGCCTCTGACTGTCTAAGCCCCCAGCTTCGTCCCTGGAGTCAATGCTCCCAGAAAGTGAAGTGCAAAGCATCAGATCAGATGAAATGGAATCATTGTGCATGGTTGAACTGTTTGAGCTTTCAGGGAGGAAAATGATGGATTAGGGCAGACTGGTGATACACCAGAACAAGAAGAGTATTTTTTGAGTGCCCTGACAGTCCACTGCCAGTGTCGAAAGCTCTCCATGCGAGCCAAATGTTGTGGACTCAGAAGCTGTAACTCCTGGAGCTGAAAGTGCCCCAAGTTCTCAGCCTCTCTACCCCACATGGAGACTCCTGACAAGTGAGGACAATGCTGAAAATGAGGCTCAGAGTGCATAGACTGTAACAGTTCCCCTAGAAAGACTGGTCGAGCTGTAAAGCCTGTGGTGCACCTCAGTTATGATTCCCTTGGGAGGCCTGTGGACTTGCCTCTCAATGTTGTCCATAAAGGAGTGTATGTCCCCAAGCTCATTGCCCAAACTGAGCTCAGTGCTAACTCAAGTTACTTGTGTTGCTCTCTAATATGGTGCCTTGCCCGTCCAGCCCCAAGGTAACTGATAGGAAGGGCCCCTCTCTTCAGGTTTCATGTACAAGAGGTAATAACTTGAGTTATGGTACAATGTCTGTGTAATACTGTGTAAAGAGTGACATACTGCAATGTTTCAGAAATGTGTTCTGGTAAATGATGTATTGACTGATGATTACATGTGTGAGCCTAATGCAAATGTATATGGTTGCAGTTGAAACTTATGGGGTACTTGCTTGACGCGACATCAAGCTTTCCCAGGCCAGGAAGGGTGTAACCCCCTGCAAATGGGGGTTCTAAAAGACTTCAGGAGCTTGCTTGAATGCTCCAAGCCTGAATGGTGTTTGGCGTTTAGCCATTTATCAGTGAGTGTTTTAGAGCCTCTGGTACTGTCTTTAAGAGCTGTCTGCTTGCAGACATAATTAGTTTGTATGGGGGACTGTGTGCTTCTCTGCTTGAGTACCACTTGACTGCTGCCAATTCCTCCATTTTGCAGTCACTAGGGTGCAAAGGAACCTATCTGAAAGATGTAACTGTTTGCCAGAAATCATTTAGAGTAGTAATGAAGTACAGTTTGTTTAACCTGCTTTCTTTGCAGTCAGAACTGTGTTTACCTAGTTCCCCATTCTAGTTTTGAACTGCTAAACTGGACCAATCAGTGTGGGTTAAGGTAGCTCTAAAATGGTGCCTTGGACGAATCAGAACTTGGACTCATAATCTGAGCCAGCCACAAGAGGATTGTATGGGCAGTGACTCTGGGAGATATAGTTTAGACTTTGGCGCCTTTTGGACCAACAGGGGCAGTCTATTGTGAGTGACAGCCAATCCAGCCAAGAACTGGGAGGAACTCAAAGGAAGTGCCCGGTTTTGTCTGCTGGAGTTTCATTTGAGCTCTGGCAGTGAAGACGGAAGGAGCCCTGTGCTTTTTCGTTACAGTTTTAGTCGGAAACGGTGTAAGGCCCAGAGTTCCGTCTGCAGCTTGTGTAACTGCTTGTTAGACTGAATCCATCCTGTGAAGAGAATCAAAGGATATCTGAAGAGTAGAAACCAGGCTCACCCTGTAGAAGACTGGAGAATTGCTGAATTACTTTCGGTCTGTCAGGAACTGAATCTGCCTTGTGTTCTCCGGGTATTGTGCAGTAATTGCGTCGGGATAGAGAAGCAGCCTGCCTGGTATAGTACTTTCTTTTACCATATAATTGTGAGGAGGCTTGTGTAGCTCAAGTGAATCCTGCTGCCATTAAAGGACTTTTGCCTGTTACTGTTCACCACATAATGTGTGAGGAGGCTTGTGTAGCTCCAAGTGAATCCTGCTGCCATTAAAGGACTTTGCCTGTTGCAGTTTGCCATATAAATATGTGAGGAGTCTCGTGGAGCTCAAGAGTAGCCCTATTGACATTGAAGGACCCTATCTTGTTTGGAGGTCGTGAGTACTAATTCAGGTCGCCTCCTGTTGAATTGCCACATTGAATCCAAATGGAATTACTGTACTGCTGACTGTTTAACTAATTTTTCTTTTCTCTGTGTGAAAGGGCCTCTACCAGCTGGCACTGCTTGGACTAGCCACTAGGCTTGGGGTACCTAGGGACAGTAACTGGTAGGGATAGGCTCCTGTGCACAGAGCCATAGGTAGATGAGTAAAGTGATAAGCTAATTAACCTGATTCCCCCTGTCCTTGTTATATCCCCTAAATAAATCAGAGCTGCTTGTTTCAGCAAAGTTATACTGCCTGAGGTATTTGTCATGTTAAAGTATTGTACTGTGATTGTTGCACTGTATCTTATTTTACAGGAGGTCCCAGTGCCTGAACCAGTCCTGGGGTAAGTGTATACTGTGAAGGTAATTCTGATATATTGTGTGGGCCACTAGTGGGAAGAAAGGGGGGTTGCAGTGTCCCAGAGGGCTGTGACCAAGTTAGTTTAACTATTGCAAACCCTGACCTCTGGGTGGAGGCACCCGCCATCGGATCCAGGCCCCTCAACCTGTTAGTGGCAAATCAGGCAGGGGTAGTAGCCCCTGGGATAGCGCCATCTAGGGGTTACACTCATTTTGGAGCTTCTGTCACTTGCTCCTTCCTTTCATTTGTCTGCTTTTCAGGCCCTCTTTCCCAACCCCCACTGCTGCTCCACGGCTCAGCCTACCTCACCTTGCTCATCCGCTATACAGCTCCTGCCTTTCTGACTTCCATGCCTCATTCCTCCATTATGGGCATCTCTGCGTGTGCCGTCTCCCACACAGCTGGCTTGCCTTTCCTGCTCCTTGCCTTTCCAACCATTTTGTTCCTCTCACCTGCCAGTGGCACCCTTCATCCTGCCTCTGAGTCCTTCTCTCCTGCCCGTGCAGCTTCTGGCTCTCCTATGGCAACCCCGGCGGTTCCATGTCCTGCTGCCCTGGAAAACTGCCTTTCCCCATCGTTCAGCTCTTTCATTTTCCCCTTCCCACTCCCTTGCCACCAGCCTCAACTGCAGTGCTATCTGGCCGGCTGCTATCTTCTACCCATTGCTCGATGCAGGCCGGAGACTCTGCCTCGCATATCAGTTTTCGCTCCTCCACTTGCTGCTCCTTGGTGCTGGATGCTGTCACTCATCTTTCAGGCCTGCTCATCCCCGAGCTTCTGGGTTGCCCCTCCATTCTGAGCTTCCCATATCTTGCTCTTCATCCCCCATTTCTCCTGCCACCTCTCCAGTGGTGTACTCTCCCCACACTCCTAGGGTTGCACAGTCCCATTTCACTGGACTCATGGGGGCTGCACAGCTCCCCCACCCGCCACCTTTCTGTGACTACTACTTGGACTACCTTGTGTTGGGGCTTTTGGGGGTCGCAGAGGACATCGTGGGGTCATGGAGGAATCACGGGGGTCTCACCTGCAGCTCCTGGCTACCCCTAAGTTCTGCCCCTGTGCCTCCTTGCTGTTTCATACCTCCTTCCACCGTTTCAGCTATTTCACCTGTATCCGGTTTGGTCTCTTCTCCTTATTCTACTGTTGCATCTGCTCGATTAGGATCCACTGCTGCCAGCCTGCTTCCACGTTTGTGCAGGGTTCATCTTCCTCATTCCTCATTCATCTCTCGCCTTGGTAGTTCTCTCCATGCCTCTGGCTGTGCATCCCCCAGCATTGCTGGGTTCCAGCCCCTCCTGCTCCTTTCTCAGTGGCTCCTCTCCCTGATGGCTCTACTCCTAGCCACTCAGTGCTGCGGCTTATCCGCTGCATACCTCTCCACTGCTATGATTTTCTCACTCACATTTACCCTTGTTCCACATAGGTTTGTTGATGTTCCTCATGATGTTGGAGCTATTTGTGGATGCACAAACTATTCAATCATTGCCCTACATTGCTTGCGTCTTTCCTTCTCACTAACAATATTCACTGTATTGGGGGTGTCTCCCCTATTGACTCCACTTGTAGCCCTCCTCCTCCTGCTCCCTCCGCTCTCCATTCTTCTCCTTCTCTGTCCTCTGTTTTCTTTTGGGAGCTTCCTATCCTACTGTCCCGCTATGCCACCATATCCTACCCATTCACATTGCCTAATATTCTCTCCTGCATATCGCCCTGCCTACTTGTTCCTCCTCTGACCCTATTCCCTCATTCTAGTCAAACCTATTCAGATGTCCTCCTGGTACTGCCTACCTCACCGTTGGCTGCCAACTTCACCTGGCCGCTCTTGCTCCTACCTTCATGCAATACTATCCATTCCTAATTTGGCCCTCAGTGGACCCAGTTGGCATGCACTCCCATAGTTACCAATCACGGGTAGCTTCCTCATGAAATCAGTCTGGTTCTCCATAGCTCAGTCCAACCTCCGTGTCTACACATTCACATCGATTAATCGAGCATACCTCTAATTGGGCCTTATGCTACCTCATTGAAATGCTCTCCATTCAGACACATGTTTTCCACGTCCATTGCTCCTTGGCTTGGGGCTAGCCTGTAGCTGACGGTCTTGCTCTGCACCCACAAAGTCTGCATCTAGAGCATGTGAAGCTCGGAGCGGGGTCCTTCTCCCTGGCCCATAGTGAGAATGACTTCGCTCCGGGTGGACCTTCAGTCGTCCCTCATCTCGGCAACACCTCTGGATATAGAATTTATGACTTCCAGCTGTGAGGGGGGTGGCTCTCATCATAAGAGCCTCTTTGGCTGCCCGAGCAGGTTCAGAGGCACCGTCTACGCTATTCTCCATCAAGACCGCCTCTGGTTCCAATCAATCAATCAATCAATCAAGTCTTTATTTAACCAGGCGTTCATCGTTGAGCAGAAGCTCATTTGCAAGATGGACCTGGGTGGAGCATGAACAATTGTATATACAGGTCAACACAGGTATTTACAAGGCAATACAGATAATACTCTTTACAAAGAGGAAGAAAAAGAAGTTCATATGTACATAGAATTATACAGATATTGTACAGATTACACAGTATTTACGTACATAGAAGTGTCTATAGGAAGATAAAGCAGGTTATCTAAGGTTGCAGGAGGAAGTAACGGAAGAAAAATAAAATAAAATATACACCAGGTAGAGGTGAAGGTAGGGGAAGAGAGGGAGGGAAGTAGGGGAGAAAGGCTAGGAGGGCACGGTGCACAGAAAGGAGTTGGTAAAGCTGGAAGTAGAGAAGGTGGATGGAGAAAGGAGTGTGTGAGCCCCGGGATTGAATGCTATAGTACGGGCATGGTAGGATGTCACACCTAGGGTAGTGAGCTCCTATCCGAGGTTGGGAAAGGAAGAATAAGGGATGGATGGGCCTAGTGTTGATAAGACAGGGGATAGAGAGAGAACAATTAGGCTGGTGAGGAGCAAGCTGGGGGGGTCAGTACTTAAAATTGGGTCTAGGCGTGGCTATATACCAGAACTGGGTCTGAGTAGGTGAAGCAGTTACATACTTCTCTGATTGCATGGAAATAAAGCATCTTGAAAGCATTTATACCGATTAGAGTGCTTAATTTGAGGGTTTTTTGTAGATCGTTCCATAAGGTAGGTAGCACGAAGCTTATGGCTGCCCTGCCGAAGCGGGATTTTGCTTTGGGTACTTTAAGTGTAATAGCTGAGTAACTTCTTAACGCCGATTTCCAATTATACTAGGGAAGACAGCAGGAGATATAATAAGGCAGCTTATTAGAGATGGCTCTATAGGTCCAGAGAGCAGCTGCTTGTGGCGCCTGAACTTTAGTGATGTCCATCCCACTGCCGCATATAGGGTGCAGTGATGTGTCAAAGGGAGTCCCATTATAAACCTCAGTGCTCATGGTAGAGTGTGTCCAGTTTAGCCATGTAAGAGTTGGGGCATTGGCTGTAGAGGAAGTCAGCGTAATCAACCAATGATAGGAAAATGGATTGGACCAGTTGTTTCTTGGCATCTCTGGTGAGAAATTGGCTGATTCTGAAAACAGTCCAAGCCTTTGTCAAGTCGCTTTAGCAAGTCCTCGATATGTTCAATGAAGGAGAGTCTTTGGTCTATCCAAACTCCCAGATACTTGAATTTTGTAACAAATTCTAGTTTTTCACCTAGAACTGTGGTAATTTGGGGAACTGTCCCACTGGACAAGGGTTAGCTGTATGGATAAAAGGAGAGAGGACCATCGCTTTAGTTTTTTTGGCATTAAGGAGTAGCTTTTTTTGGAGGAGTTGGCTTTGCAAAAGGTTGAATTCTGACTGTAGGTCATTGCAGGCAGCTTCAGGTGTTGGGCGACTCAGAGAACTGTATCATCTGCAAACAGATGGATGTTGGCTTTTTATACAGTAGTTGATGTTATTAATGTAGATTGCAAAAGTAAGGGCCCTAATATAGAACCTTGAGGTACCCTCTTGCAGAGTTTTAAGGGGACAGGCCTCCTTCGGCTTTAACTTGTTGAAGGCGCCTGTAAGATAGTCAGTGAACCAACGTAGAGAGGAGGGGTCCACACCTATGGTTTGAAGGGCGGAGAGGAGCAGATTATGGCTCCACGGTGTCTAAAGCCTTGCTTAGATCAAGGAAAACAGCACAAATAAAGTTTTTGCTCAAGATTACGCTGCCAGTCGTTAGTAACTTTGGCGAGGGCTGAGACAGTGCTATGTTTAGCTCTGAACTGGACTGCATAGGATTTAGCAGTTCCCTAGACTCAAGGTGAGTCCTCAGCTGTGCATTTACAATTTTCTAGGAGCTTGGACAGGACCGGAAGGAGGGAAATTGGCCTGTAGTTACTGAGATCGCCACGGTCACCTGATTTGAACAGTGGTATGACATGTGCTGTCTTCCATAGGTGGTAAGGTGCCCTGAGACAGGGATAAGTTAAAAGGTGGGTGACAGGTATCGCTAGTATGTGGTAGGCAATTTTAGGAAGTAATAACAAGGAGCGGCCCCAGCACTTTTTCTATCCAACTGAAGCAAGAGGTCCTCCTACCTCTTTCAGTGTGGCAGGTTGAAGTGAGAAAGGCGGCGAAGCTATCGGAGTTTCAGGCAGTTGGCTGGCAGTCTGGGAGCGAAGTATGTTTGCAGGAGTTATCAAATGCCATGCCTGCAGTAGCAAAGTGGTTATTGAACGCGCCAAGTATATCCATCTTTTCGGTTATAGTCAAGTTGCCAGAGGTAATCTTGGTCGGGAGTGAATTTCCTGGGAGGCCTAGCAGATCACTGATTGTGTTCCAGAGCTTGATTGGGCTCTTGTGGCAGAGTCGAGTTCGGATTTGAAGAAGGTGGTCTTCGATTCTCTGATTGTTTTGGTACATAAATTTCATAGTCTCCTGAACTGGTTCCAATCCTCTGCAGTGTTCAGTCTGCGTACTTTTTTCCAGAGCTTATCTCTTTCTAGAAGCAAGGACTTGATCTGAGGGGTGAACCATTTACAGGTTTTGGTCCTAGTTCGAACTTTAATAAGGTTCACCAGGTTCACCTGGTCTGTTTCGTAAGCTCACATAAGCCAGCTGAGTGCCTCAGCAGTCGTCTCTCTCCTCTCTTGCTTTTGAGCATCCAGTTGCACAGACATCACTTGTAACCCTCAACAGCTGTCCATTTAGTTGGACAGGGTCAGAGCTTCCTCTAACTTGGAACATTTTCCTCCTCCCTCGTTGTTAAACTGCAGTAGCAGAGCTGTCACTAATCAAAATGTCCTTCAGCCTGGAGGGAAGGTGACCTAGGCCTTGGATCCCCAAAGGTTTCATCCTCAAAGGGTTTTTTCCTCTCCTCCATGCCAGTCGTCATAATATTAGGTAGGGTTGGAGTTTATTTACTTAAATAATCTGTAGTTTAGTTCCACTGTTGGATGGAGATGGATGGTGGCCCCAGCTGTTTCCTCTCTCCTTAGGAAGTCTGCCCTTCTGCATCTTGTCTGCTTTCATTGCATTCATTGTCCTCGTCCTAGCTTGTTCTTCTCCTGTCCTTCCCTTCTACGCATGTCTCCTTAATTTCCAGTATCAATATATTCTGATTTCTCATCTCTTCGATGCTCGACACCCTTTTGGGTATTCTTTTTGGGCTTCTTCCTAAGTTACCTTTAGCAAAGGGAATTATTCCCATGGCACCTATGGGGGGAACCCTCTTTGAAGGTTCCTTGCATCATACCCCTACAGGGTCGTATATCCCACGGATAGAGAGGCAAACAGCCACAAAGTATTGAAGTCACATAAGCGTACATCTCATCTAGTTGTGTAAGCACAACTGAATGGGAAGGCAATGCCTGAGGTTCAGTGGACGGAGCAACATCACTCCACCATCAGACCTTAAAATGCCACTCCTCCTGGCCTGTTTCTGGATTTGTTTCTTCATTGCCCTACCATCCACCCCTCCTCCTCCAGCAGCTCATCTCTCTTTCCCGTGGGCTTCTGCCTAAGCTACCTCTAGCCAAGGGAATTATTCCCACAGCACCTATAGGTGGGCAAACCTCCTACAGGGTTCCTTGCATCGTACCCCTACAGGGTGGTATATCCCACATATAGAGAGGTGAACAGCCACAATGTATCGAAGTCACACAAGCCTGCATCTCATCCAGTTGCATAAGCAGAATTGAAACTTTAGTTTACAGCCCCTTCAGAGACTGTCACACTCACACGGCACTGTGCTGTATGAAAGTGGAGGTTGTGGGAATCAAACCCAAGCTCACACACCTACTCCTCTGCCTGTCTTAAGTAGCCTTATTTTATTTATTTATTTTTTTTATACTTTAGTTTACAGCTCCTTCAGAGACTGTCTCAAACATACTCACATAGCAATGTGATGTATGCAAGTGGAACTTGTAGGAATCAAACCCAAGCTTATGTACTTGCTCCTCTGCCTGTCTTGGGTATGTAACCCCAAGGTGGCACTATCCCAAGGGCTACTACCCCTGCCTGCTTGGCTAGTTGCAGGTTAAGGGGCCTGGGTACTGAAAAGGGTGCTTCCATCTGGAGGACAGGGTTGTTAGTAACAAGGTAACCTGTGTACAGCCCTCCGGGATACTGTAACCCCACTCTTTCCCCTCTAGTGGCCTAGACAATATGCAACAAACACTTTCACAGTAGCACCTATTCAGCATACAATTCCCCACACTGTTTGCAGTTACCACCAGGGCTGGTTCCACCAGGTCGACCCTGGAGTCCCCCTGTAAAACAAGGTTAGGCACAGCAAATAACAACAGTACAGTGCTTTTGGTACAAACTGGGACCACAGTCAGATTAAATGCAAAAAAAAGTTAGATCTGATTTATTCAGGGGAATTGAACAAGGGAGGGGCGTAATCAGGTTGATTGATTTGAAAACTGATCTAGTCAGGCAATTATGCATTCACTTTTAGTCCCTACACAGTCACATGATCTGGGTACCCATTTGGAAGTAAGGTAGGCTAGTCTGGAATGCTGCCCAGGGTAGGCCGGCATCACAGCTGGTTGGGGCCCTGTGATGAAAAGACAAGGCATGCACAACCACACACAATTTGTAATCCAGAGCCTGAAGGCTCAGTTTGCGAAAGGAAAAACAACAATGCAATCAGATGACAACACTTGAGATTTAGTTGTTGTTGCAGGGAGCTAACCTCATTGTTACTCACGCTTCCCAATACGAGACACAGGCTAGACGAAATGGAGACTGCAGATTGATGACTGGTTTGCCAGGAGAAGCAGGGCCCACATGAATCACTGAGGTGTCATTCCTGTTTGAGACGGTTGAGCAGGGGGCTGATCGCTGGGCGAGTCTCTCATTGATGATGGTTTCTGTGCCTGAAGTAGCTGGCTGGGCCAGGTGGCAAGGCCCAGGCCGGGTGGAACAGTTCGGATTTTGAGTCTGTTAGTGCTGGATGTAGCTTCTAGCAAGCGTGGCGCACTTACACAGTGGGGAACCAAATCGCAAGCCACTAACAGCACACAGCACATTTATAGTGAAGCAATCACCACACCAGTGGTGTCACCAGGCTGTTTTGGGGGAGGCTGAAGCCTCTCTAATGTAAGCTCAAGCCCCCCCCCAATCATTTTCTCTGAAAAATGTAAAGACTCACAGCTTCACTGCTTGCTGAGGAAAAAAGAAGCCATGATTTAGAGTCAGCACGTTATAGCTCTACCTCATGGAGTGGTCCTCCAGATCCCACTGTGATCAATGGTGGTATTAGTGGTGGAAGTCAGGGAGCTCTGCTCCCATCTAATATTTTGGTTGCCCCCTGAATAGTGGCAGGCAGAACTTTAGTGGTCCAGGTGCTGGTTTCCGCCCAGACACACTTTGCTGCTGCACCTCATGGCCCGTCTGCCCAAACTTGTCTCCTCTTGGTGAATGCCACATGGACCATGATCAGCTGGGTGCCCAGGTCTGCAACTGCAGTGGCATCCATTTACTGTGGAAGGGAGGTGGGGAAGAGAGCTGAGCAGGGGAACTCCACCACCAATGACCACCAAAATGGACGCTGTCGCTTCATGCAGAAGATGGGGGGGCTACAGGAGAAAGACCACAGTCGGGGTCATCTCAGGGGACCGGAGCAAGAAAGGGGTTCAAGGAGCCCACAAAATAGATAAACATAAAAACAAAAAAAATGGCAAAACTGAAGGCAGAAAATAAAGAGGCCCCCCAAAAGGGCACCACACCCCGCAACCAGCACAGAAGGCTAGGCAAAGGGATGGGAAGCAACCTGGAGCCCCCACAAAGGGGAAGAGAAAGAAATTTAACAAAACAAAGAAGAGAAAAAAAATAACCACTCCAGCAAAGCTGGTCAGGGCAACAGCCTGCTGACCAGAAAGTGGCACTAGAGGCAGTAAACAAAGGGGGAAAGACAGGGGACTGCAACGGCAGCCCCATGTGTGGCAACACCCAATATCAATGCCAGAAAAACAGCCAGCATACTGAAGAGGGGAGACAGGGGTACTGCAATGGCAGCCGAAAAAAAACACAAACCATGCCACACTTATTCTGCAAAATAACAGAAAGCAAACTAACAGACTTGCCAAGCCATATTTTTATTCGAACAAAAGAGAACCTGGGTGAGCATTACCCTCATCACTTTGCATCTGAAATGTGATGCTTGTGCTACATGCACTACTAGGCACCCAGCGGCAGAAATCTCCAGAAAATCTCAATACAAAAAACTGCAAACTGAGGGAGCAGACAACTAAAGGGAGCTCACCCTATGGAACTGGCTGCTGCTAGCCATCAGGAGGACTGATGGTCCTTTTCCGGAGCTAAGGTGTGACTGCTGCTTCTGCTGGAGACCTCCAAGGACCACTGGCTATACAGGAGCAGCCACCCTGGAGCTACGAACCCGAGCTTCAGGTAAGCCTCTAGCCATCCATACTCCTGTGCTCTCTACTCTGTCAGTCACCCAGTCCAGAACTGCCACTGGCTAACAAGGAAGACCATTTCTAGCCTAGAGGTGGACCTGGCTTTTGGACAGATGATTAGGTATCTGGGGCTAAGATCAGACCATTTGACTGATTTATGGCCCCTTTAGGCACTGGCTGGAGACCTGGCCTGGCCAAGACAAAGGATCCAGCGCCAGAAGGCTCCAGGAGGGGAGGGGAGAGGGGGACAGAGACAGGAAATGGTCAGCCAGCCAGTTTGGTCAATAATTCAGCTGGCTGTGCATGGGGTGGGTGTGGAGTTAACCCTTTCCCTCCCGGAATCCTCTTTGGTCTGCTTGCCTGGCAAACTTTGGGGCACTACACTCGTCCACTCACAAGTCTGAGGGAGAAAAAAAGAAAGCAAGTATCGTGAATGGACTGAGTGCACTGGTGGCTGGCTGCTGTGTACTGTGCTGTCAACAAAGAGAACACTGGGACAGGAGTCAGGACGTCACCATGGGAGAGCTCAGAGCTTGGGGCAGGGATTTGTCATCATCACTCCAAGGTAAGTTTGATCCCAATCTGACAGGGAGTGCTGGGGGGGGGGTTTACAACAAATGCGCTCTGCTTCCACTGTTCTCTTGGACTCTGTTCAGTGGGTTCAGAAGTATGAGAGGTTTGGCATGCCTTGCCTTGTAGGAGGGAACTCCTGGACAGGACTGGGGCGATTGACATAAACTGGGATTGGTGACCACCTTCTAGTAACTGCCATGCCAATACAGTCAGCATTGCTTGCACAGCAAGTATATTTTTCAGACAGGCACAGATGTAGCACACATCTAAAAGAATGTGCAGCATGAGTCTTTACACAGCGGTTTGGCAGTTTAGAGAAGGAAAATCTGTGCCTGTGGCTTGTGTGAAAATAAATTTTTATTTATATAGCGCCTTTCATACAGACTGTATTCCTGATAGGGCTGCAAGTTCGGTTCGCTCATGCACTAAAAAAGATCGAACCCCTGGTGTTCGTGCTTGTCCACGCATCGTGAACATTTAATAGAAAAACTCAAATTTTGGTTCGCCAGTTCGCCACAGTCAAGTTTTTTTTTCCCCCATACCTCTGTCACACATACTCAGTTGTAGCAGCCCCCAGCAACATCATGTGGTGCAGGATATGGAGAGACAGGAGACTGAGTCCTTGCATGTCAGTCATCCAATAAGGACTTTAATGATTTGTCCATATTCAATCTCTTCGGAGTCTCCGCCTCTCCCTTGCAGAACTGGGAGCAACAGCAGTGACAATTGGTGGAGCAAGTCAGAAAACCCGTAAGTGGAGAAACTGATAACTGAGACTACAACTACACCATGCAGTTTCTTCAGTGTGTGAGGAGAGACAGAGTGAGAGGTGGCGACGAGACGAGAGCAATGAGAGTGAGAGAGTGCTTGCTACTGAATCGTCATCGTGACAGATGACGATGTTTCACTGATTTTCTTTTTTGCCTTGACTTCAGCTGTAGCCCCCCCCAAACAAAATGTTTGTTTATTTTCTCTGTTTTTGACGTGGGGTGGATAGGAAAGGAGAAATAGGATACTGGTCGGTTGTACTTCTGGACTGGTCCTCGTGCTGTGAGACTAGAGTCAAGAAGTTGAACTATAAAAGGCAGGGGGAAAATAAAGAGTTCAAAAAATTACCTTTACTTCACCAGTGCCATGAGTTAAGGAGAGCAATTTGCTGTGCTGCTCTCAAGCTCAACTTGGGGGATCAGTTCAATCAAAATCAGATCAGTTCAGTTCACACAGCACAGTTGTAGTTTTAAATCCAATCTGTGCTAGTGATGAAACCGATGATTTATTTTTCATTTGACTGAAGAATTACAAACCACAGGGAAGGAGAAATTTAAAGCTAGTGTAAACTGAAAAAGTACACAGAGAGGCAGAGTTTTTGACTTGTGTATTTCATTTGCTCTGCTGCTGATTGTGCATGGCATGATCTGGGGGGCTAGTAGTTTAGTAGTCTAGTTTAGTCTAGTCAGTGACAGTGACCTGTTAGGAACAATTAATAAATATCATATCAAGTCCAGCTCCCTGCATTTTTTTCAGTACTACTACTATAACTGACTCCATGTAGACACTGACAGTAGTGCTGTACTATAATATACTCCTTGTGTGTTTACTGCTTAAAGTACCTGACTTGAGTCGACTCGACATAGCCTAAAGTGCTGCCTTTAGCTGTTTTGGGCACAAGCTCCCTGTGTCTTACTACTTAAAGTACTTGACTCGACGCAGTAAGCAGTGCTGTATTTACCTGTTAGGGAAAAAATGTTCCTGTGCCTTACCACTTAAAGTACTTGACTCGACGCAGCAAGCAGTGCTGTTATTTACCTGTTAGGGAGAAAATATCCCTGTGTCTTACTACTTAAAGTACTTGACTCGACGCAGCAAGCAGTGCTGTATTTACCTGTTAGGGAGAAAATATCCCTGTGTCTTACTACTTAAAGTACTTGACTCGACGCAGCAAGCAGTGCTGTATTTACCTTTTAGGGAGAAAATATTCCTGTGCCTTACTACTTAAAGTACTTGACTTAACGCAGCAAGCAGTGCTGTATTTACTGGTTAGGGAGAAAATAAAAATATCCCAGTGTCTTACCACTTAAAGTACTTGACTCGACGCAGCAAGCAGTGCTGTATTTACCTGTTAGAGAGAAAATATCCCTGTGCCTTACCACTTAAAAGTACTTGACTCGACACAGCAAGCAGTGCTGTTGTTTATCTGTTAGGGAGAAAATATCCCTGGGCCTTACTACTTAAAGTACTTGACTCGACGCAGCAAGCAGTGCCGTATTTACCTGTTGGGAAGAAAATATCCCTGTATCTTACTACTTGAAGTACTTGACTCGACGCAGCAAGCAGTGCTGTATTTACCTGTTAGGAAGAAAATATCCCTGTGTCTTACCACTTAAAGTACTTGACTCAACACAGCCAGCAGTGCTGTATTTTCCTGTTTGTAAGTAAATTTCCTTGTGTCTTACCAAAAGTACTTGACTCGACGCAGCCATGAGTGGTAAAAAAGACAGCAGCACTTCTCAGGCTATCCAGGCAACAGCAGCAACAGTACAGAAAATTCAGGACGTTGCAGGAGTAAACCATCGTGGTACTCAGAGGATGAGCACAAGGGCCATAATAGTGTGGCAGCCAGTTTTAGTAAGCAGAGTGATGGATGATGATGATGATGAGGAGGAGGAGAAGGCCGATGAGAGTGAGGGGGAAATCAGCAGAACAGATTCTGAGTTTGTAGTAGATAAGGCAGCAGTCAGTATGTCAAGTAGCAGTAGCTCTGGGGAGTGGGATGAAGAGGAGGGATACAGGGGCAGAAAAAGAACAAAAACAAGTTCTTGGAAGGATGGCTATAATGCTAAAAAAACATTAATGATAGTGGGGCATAACTTGCAGAGTCTGACACCCACACATGCAGAGGAACAACAGAGGACAGAAGATGGACAGGCTTCACGAGAGGCAGAAAGAGATGCAGTTCAACCAGTCAGAGATTACATGCAGATGGGCACGGAAAGACCTCAAAGAGATAGTGGAAGTAGTAGTGGCTGCGGTGGTGGCAATGATAGTAATGAACCTATCCTCCCCATAAACAGCAGTGCAACAAAATCTGTAAAACCCATTGTGTGGGATTTTTCCACACAAGATAAATCATCTGGCAGCCATGTGGTTTGCAAACTATGCAGAACAAAATTAAATTGTGGTAAAGTGGGTACTCGACTTGGGACATCAACAATGATAAGACATATGAACAAGTCTCACATTTATCAGTATCAAAAAGCACAAAAGGAGCACACACAAGTTGTTGCACTTCTGCACTCAGCTGAGGAGGATGAGGTAATGGATGTTTACCAAGGCGATGAAGTAATTGATGCAGAGATGGAGGATGATGAAAATCTTCCTTCCAGTCAAAGTACAAAATCCTCAATTTCTCGTTTCTTTACCCCTCTGAGTCCACCACCACAGCCCAGCCGGAGTCATATACCATCCATGGCCACAACATCCACCCCTCACAGTGGTAAAGGTCAAGGGAAGCAGCCCAGAAAATCAGGTGATAGCAGCAAGCATAGCGGGCATCAAATTTCTTTGAAAGATTGCTTTGAGCGGTCACAGAAATATAAGCCCAACAGGCCTGAGGCAAGGTGATTGACAAAGGCTATTGAGGAAATGATAGCCATTGACTTGCTCCCAGTCTCATTTGTGGCTAATCCAGGTTTTAAAGTACTCATGGAAATTGCTGTGCCAAAGTGTCAGGTCCCCAGCCGGACATATTTCTCCAGTGTTGAAATTCCAGACTTATATGATGCTGTTCGGAAAAGCGTGTCTGATGCTCTGAAAGGTTCAGTGGGTAAAAAGGTTCATGTCACAACAGATATGTGGACCAGTGGTCAGACGACTGACTATATGGCTGTGACTGGTCATTCGGTAAACTTTCCTCCCTCCTCCTCCTCCTCCTCCTCATCATCATGTAGTGGCACTGGCGGCGGCAGCAGCAAGAAGCAAGGGACTTTCACAGTTCAAAGGCAGGCAGCTTTATGTATTTATGGTTTTGAAAAAGACCACAAAGCAGAACATCTCCTGGAGGGCCTTGAAGAAAAGTTTGCTGAGTGGCTGACTCCAAAGTCCTTGCAACCAGGGTTTATAGTGTCTGACAATGCTTCAAATATTGTGAAAGCAGTAAGACTTGGTAAGTTTACATACGTACCATGCTTTGCACACAGTATTAACTTGGTGGTTAAAGACTTCATCAGTGAGGACTGAAATGTTAAGAACTTGACTGCAGCTGTCCGCACTGTGTGCACCGACCTTAGCCATTCTGTAAAAGCCCGAAAGTTGTTGAGGCAGATTCAGATTGAAAACAGCCTCCCTCTCCAGCAGATGATACAGGAAGTTCCAACCCGGTGGAATTCCACTTACTATATGATGCAGAGAATGCTTGAACAACAAAAAGCCATTCATCAGTATGCAGTCCAACATGGCATTGGGAAAGGAGATGTGAATATCAGCCCCAATCAGTGGCGTCTGATGGAGAATCTTTGTTGTAACCTTAAACCCTTTGAGGAGGCTACCCGAGTGGTGAGCTCTGATGGTGCTGGACTAAGTCAGAGCCTACCCTTAATTCCACTCATCAGGATGAGACTGCAGCATCTCGAGTCACAGTTCTTTGACAATGATGACATCAATGCTGCATCACTTGTTGGAAAAATGATACAAACCTTCCTGGCTGATAAGCGCATTGTAAATATGTGCAAAGCAGAACATTACATTTTGGCCACAATTCTGGACCCTCGGTTTAAGGATATAATTGAGACATTCTTCAAACCACATGACTTTAAAGACCTGGAACACTATTGTGAACTGTTAATTGAGAAAGTGTCAGCACATATAGTTGAGAAAAGTAATACATCATCAGTGCCCTTTTGGCAACATTCAAATTCTGAACAAAATCTGGTGGAGAAGGAGGGAGCACAATCTGCTGTCGCTGCTGCTGCTGCCACCACTACTGATGTTTTGGCTCATCAAACACAAACCAGAACTGCTGCTACACCACAAGAGGACAAACCACTGTGGGACATGTTGTCAGACTTTGGTCTAATAAAGACAGCTGGGAAGGCTCAGCTGGCAATAGTGATACCAGAAGTCCCTGCTGCAAGAAACAATGGTTAAGGATTATATGGAGGAGACTGTACATCTCACTGCAGGTGATGAACCACTGCTTTACTGGCAACAGAAAAAATTGATCTGGCCTTCTGCCAACACATATTCAGAGAGAATTTTTAGTGCTGCTGGGGCAATAGTGAATGACAAAAGAACATGTTCTTCCACGAAGAATGTAGAGAGGCTCACTTTTTTAAAAATGAACCTGCCTCAATTCAAAAACATATACTGTCCCAAATTTATGCAGGTTGACAACACACAGATGGCATCATGCCACGCTGATGACGACGACGATGATGGTGAAGGATTCTGTTGCCACTAGTAGCCACTAGCCTTTCCAGCTGTCTTTCCTCCACTGGTGGGTCCCCCTGTCTCCTCCTCATTCTCGAGTTCCATTAATTTCAGAAACAAACATCCACTGCTGGTTCTCATGTGCCACTAAGGCCCAATCTGACAGCACCAGAAACTGAAGGGCCACTGCATATAGCAGTTCAGCTAAAATAACCAGAAATGACTACACATCGTCACACAGCTCTTCATCCATTTGTTTTATTGGATTTTTATTACAAAATACACACTCAATGAATACTTATTACTGGCTGTTAACAAACCAAAACATTAGTAAAATAAATAATACATAACTGTTCTGGTTCAATTCCAGATGGGAATTTAATTTACGATTTTTTTTTTTTTTGCTGTAAAATGTCAACTTTACAATACATTCCCAATTTCAATGTTGACCCCAATGACATCCAATGTTTTGATCTGAAGGAACCATTCACCAGATAGAAACTGTTTTCATCATAACCTGTAAAATGAAAATAAAAAAAAACAGATTTTACCAAATGCTGTTCCCACATACTGCACTAACTGACTATCATGACAATAAAAAAAAAAAATCACTGATCTTACCCTAGCCCCTGTCCGAAACTTTAAGCCCTCCAAACCCCCTGGGACACTCCCTCTTACAAATACAATTCGCCCTCCATTGTTAGACACCAAACCATGCACGTGACCTGGCATCATAAACACAATTTGCAGACTGTATACTGTTATGGGTTTTTCAATTATTCTGAGTAAAGATGAGGAAGGGGCAGATGTTTGGGAGGGAAGGAGGGACAAATGAAGTAATAATGACATAGTTATCTATGGGAGGTATAGGGATCAGGGCAGGAGAGTGTACTAGAGGGAAAGGAGAAAACGATGGTGGGTAATGTATTACTAACATTGACAGTTACTCAGAATAACAGAAAGCCCCAAACTAATAACTACACAAACAAAGTTTAAAGTAGAAACATAATTTAATCCACACAATGTTGTAAAGCAAAACTCCACACTGCCCCAGCGTGTCGGCACCATGCCTTCTTCGGGGGGGGCACTGATGAAGATAAGGTATGTAGCTAATTGGGGCAGTGTGTGGCTTTGCTTTTACCACATGTGGATTAAATACATTTTGTACTGTAAACTCCGTCCTGTACTTATTTGGTACTAAAGCAGCTGAAGCTATAGGTACCACGGGCGCCAGTTATTTTGAACTGGGCTCTATTAGTAGCTGAGTCTAACAGTGGGGAAGATTTAAAATTATTGCAACAGGGTATAGCTCAAGAGGTTTAACCTTTGTTGTTTTCTAACCAGATTTAGAAAGTAAAGTTGTCAGGATAATATACTAATTGTATATCATCCCTGACCTTACCCGCTAAATCTGTTTCAACAATAGTATTTTAAGCATCTGCTGGGTAACAAGGTGGTTCTATAAAATATAAGCAGTAAGCTCATTCGACCTGGTTCTACTTAACTATAAAAAAAATCCACATATTGTATTTTGCATGTTTGGGAATATACATTTAATACTAAGATTCTAACTTTAAGAATGGTATGTAAGTTTTGCAAAGCTCTTGAGCACCGAAACAGAATCCTATGCATCAAACCTTTGCAATACTTAATTGTATTTATACCATTCTTAGTACTACACGTACTTTCCCAAACAAAAAACAATACTTCTGTGGATTTCTTAATTAAGTAGAACCATGTAAATTTTTTTTTGCGTTATATATTATAGACCTTTGTTATACCATGTAGAACCTGGTTTTACTTAGTAGAACTTGTTTTTTCACATAGTAGAACTAGTTTTATTTGGTAGAACCTGGTATTACTTGGTAGAACTTGATTATAGAAACATAGAATTTGATGGCAGATAAGGACTGCTTGGCCCACCCAGTCTGCCCATTTCCCTACCTAATGGATAAGCTGCAGATCCTAGTTAACCAGCAGCCTACTTCTTTCTACCCCCACCCCCTAGAATTGCCTTATGGCTGTCCCATGCATGCTTGAATTCAACCACTGTTTTTGACTCCACAACCTCCTCCGGAAGGCCGTTCCATGCATCTACAACCCTCTCTGAAAAAATACTCTTTACATTACCTCTGAGTCACCCCCATCTTCAAATTGTGCCCCTTGTTCTTGCACACCTCTTTTTGAAAGATGCTACCCTCTGGACTTTGTTGATTCCTTCAGGTACTTGAACGCTTCTATCATGTCCCCTCCCTCCTTTCCTCGAGGCTATACATATTAAGCTCCTTTAGTCTCTCTTCATATGTCTTCTGGTGCAGACCCTGCACCATTTTAGTTGCCCTCCTCTGGACAGCTTCCATCTTGTCTATGTCCTTGCGGAGAATGGGTCTCCAGAACTGCACACAGTACTCCAGATGGGGTCTCACCAGCTGTCTGTACAGAGGGATAACAACGTCCTGTTTTCTACTGGTGATGCCTCAACCTATGCATCCCAGTATCCCCCAGCCCTCCTCACTGCCCTCTCACATTGCTTGCCCACCTTTAAGACATCTGATATGACTACCCCAGGTCCCTTTCCATTTTTGTTGTTGTTAGTATCTACCCCATTGTGTACTCTTCCTGGGTTTTGTTTCCCAGGTGCATTACCTTGCACTTCTTAGCATTAAATCTAAGCTGCCATACATTTGACCATTCCTCTAACCTTGCCAAGTCCCTTCTCATCCTTTCCACCCCACCTTGTGCTCTGTTGCAGATCTTTGTGTCATCTGCAAAGAGACATACTTTTCCTTCCAGTCCCTCTGCAATGTCGCTTACAAAGACATTGAAGAGGACCGGTCCTAATACTGAACCCTGCAGCACCCCACTAGTAACCCCACTTTCTTCAGAGTGGACTCCATTTGCTATTACCCTCTGTGTCCTATTCTCCAGTCAATTCTTTACCCAGGCTATCATCTTGGGACCCACTCCTAGGCTGGCTAACTTGTATATTAATCTTTTGTGTGGGACTGAGTCTAATGCCTTGCTAAAGTCTAGGTAGGCCATGTCCACAGCCCCTCCCTGATCTACTACTTTGGTCACCCAGTCAAAGAAATCTATTAGATTCGTCTGGCATGACCTTCCTGCTATGAAGCCATGCTGCCTTGGGTCCTGTGCCCCTCTGGCCTCTAGGTACTCGACAATTCTTTTCTTCAGAAGTGATTCCATCATTTTCCCTGTCACTGAGGTTAAACTAACTGGTCTGTAATTTCCCGCTTCTGCCCTGCTCCCACTTTTGTGAAGGGGAATCACATCTGCCCTCCTCCAGTCCTCAGGTACCACCCCATCCTCCCATGATTTGTTAAAGAGGGTAGTCAGTGGTGTCACTAGTTCTACCCTTAGTTCTTTTAGAATTCTGGGATGAATCCCATCAGGCCCCATTGCTTTGTCCACCTTCAGTTTTAAGAGTTCTTTCAGAACCCTTTCTTCTGTAAATGGGCTGGTATCAACTTCTGTATCCAGAGTGTTTCTACTGTTTGTTAAGGTACCTCCCCATCTTCATTTGTAAATACTGAGCAAAAATATTTGTTTAGTATCTCAGCCTTTTCACCGTCACCCTCTGCCCACCCCCTCCCCTTTATTAAGCCTCACTATCCCTCCCTTAGTCTTCCTTCGCTCCCTGATGTACCTAAAAAGGTTTTATCCCTTCTTAACTGAGTTGGCTATCTTTCCTCAGTTGGGCCTTTGCTGTCCTGACTGCCTTCCCAGCTTCTTTTGCTTAACTGATACAATTCTCTGTCCTGCTCCTTCTGTGATTCCTTGTACTTTCTGAATGCTTTCTTTTCTCTTGAACCTTCACTGTCACCTCCTTTGAGAACCACAGTGGTTTCTTACATCATTTTGTTTTGTTTATTTCTTCACACAAAGGCTTGTTACCTCTGTGATGGCAGTTTTATTATTCCCCATTGTTCTTCCACCCTCCTTCCTGCCCATTTGCTAGTGCATTCCTTAGGCACTCACCCACTTTGCAAAGTCAGCCCTCCTGAAGTCCAGCACTTTTGCCTTTGTATGGCTTGACTCTATTGTTGTGTTTATTGTGAACCATACTGTTCGATGGTCGCTAGTTCCCAGATGGCTACCCACTTCTACATCTGTGATCCTCTCTCCATCTCCATTTGAAAGGACCAGGTCTAAGATTTCTCCCTCTCGAGTGGGTTCCAATACTGGTTGTCTAAGGCATGCCCCCTGTAGGGCATCTAGAATAACCCCACTCTTAGAAATGGCTGCTGCAACTGCACTCCAGTTAACATCTGGCATATTCAGATCACCCATCAGCAATATCTCCCCTTTATCTGCCATTCTAAGTATACTTTCTATCATTTCCTTGTCCATTTCCTCCCCCAAGGGGGGGGGTCTGTATACAACCACTGTGCGGATTGTGGTGCCATTGCCTGCCTCCAAATTGACCCACAGTGCTTCTTCTCCTCCCTGTTGACCATTTTGTTCTGTTGCTTTGATTCCTTCTCTTATGTAGAGAGCTACTCCTCCTCCTATTTTACCCTCCCTGTCCCTTCTGTAGATAGTGTATCCTGGTATGTTTATGTCCCAGTCATAGTTCTGTGTGTGTACCATGTTTCTGTGACTGCCACGATATCCAGATGTTCCTCCTCCATCAAGGCCACTAATTCAGGAAGCTTGTTACTCAGACTATGGGCATTGGTACTCACTGCTCTCCATTTTTGATGGCTTTACCTTCTGTAGCAGCATCCCCACTGACCTTTCTACCTTGGTCTTTTCTCATTTAGTACCCTGTTTTGTAGGGAGGCTGGGATTTTCCTGCTGCTTATCAGTGCCTCCCCCCTTGACGAGTTTAAAAGCTTGCCAGTGAAGCATTTAAACCGATTGCCCAAAAGACTTGCTCCCTTCCTGGACAGATGCAGACCATCCTGCCAGTATAGGCTGGTGTCCCTCCAGGTGGAACCCCAGTCCCCAATGAAGCCAAACCCCTGTGCTCCACACCATTTGGAACCATTGCAGAACCCAATTCTACTGGGTTCTGCCTGGTAGAACCAGGTAGAACTTTTTTGGGTTCTACTCAGAAAGTTTGCAAGGTAGAACTTTTAGAGGTTCACGCAGCCCTAATTCCTGAGTGATTTACAATCCGAAGAGGGAGGGAGAGAATGTTGCTGCCTTTTTATATAGCAACCTACAAAGACACAATCATACAAGTCATCCCCAAACTCCTTATAATCCAGGAAGAGAAGGAGGGGAGGGACAGCTTGCAGCACACAGGGGAGATGCAAAGACTACAGAAATTGACTAGAGAAAGAGAAAGAGAAAGAGGGCATGCAGAGAGATTAAGGGCAGGAATGTTAAGTGACTTGTTCAGAATTATGCAGTGTGAAAATGGTGGCTGTTTGCTCTGGGGTCCTGTAACCTTCCCAGCAGATCTGCTGGGATAATGGTGACTGAATGGTCTCTTATTTGCTGTGGGGGACTGTAACCTTCCCAGCAGATCTGCTGGGATAATGCTGTCTCTCTTTCCATTGTTCTCATTGGTCCAGTAACCAAGGTTTTGCACTTGTACAATTTAATAGATGTCATGATAACCAGGCTTCTCAAACATATATTTCACCATTAAAATGCAAAAAAGCCACCATTTGAAGGTAGAAATCTCAACATTTTCTGGAGGGGCATGACCCCGGACCCCCTAGCTTTGTTAGGATTTTGACTGTGGGGCATTAGCCCCCCCCCCAACTTTATATCTCTTGTGACGCCCCTGCACCATACCTCAATGCGGAAGGCAGTCCGGCTGCAATATCAGTGTCCCTGGGCAAAACCGGGAATTCTGTGGTAAATGGATGTCCTGACAGGCCAATCGTGTACAGCAAATCTTCGGTCTTCTTCAGGTTCAAATCTGGTCACTCTTCAGTGGCTTTGTCACACTCCAATTTGGATACAGTCCAATTGCTAAGCCTTTCAAAGGATTCCCTCTCGAGGGACTGCAGGCAGAAAAGCCAAAAAGCAGCTGCTTGAATCTCTCAAGCTGTTTAATCTTCAAACTCTAACTCCAGACTGACTGACTGCAGCAGGCAGCTTGTGAGTTTCCCTTTGGTCCAAAAGGTTCTAGTTGGTTGATCCGTCAGTCTGCCAAAGCAAGGGCTCCCCTCCAGGTCTGTTTTGGTGCCAAAATGCAAAAACTACAATTTCTACAGAAATTTGCTCCCACATGACCCCTGGGGACAGGCTAAATTTTAGAGTCCCCAAAGGTACTAATTGGTGCTGACTGGCAGTCCAAAAGCAAAATGGTGGTGATAAACAGAACTGTCCATGCTGCAAAGAAGGCAGGTTAAACAAACTACATATCATTACTATGCTAACAGATAATCAGCAAATAAGTACAGCTTCTAACAGAGCTCTGTCTGCGCAAATAACGATGGCAGAACAGAGTGATTATCTGGCAGCCCGGGGCAGAACTTGAGCACAGAAACACTCAGCCCCCTCCCAGATTAAATAAGCACCACGTTATAGGCAGCTCTTAAAGAGACAGAGCACAGAGGCATTAATGCACTCTCATAAACACTTTTAAAACGCTACGACACAGGATACCAGCCTGGCAGTGGACATTTAGGCACACCCAAGGAAGACTTTTGGGAACCCCCATTTGTAGGGGGGGTTACACCCTTCCCTGCCTGAAAATACTTGGCATCCACATCAAGTCTACACCATCACAATATTGAAGAATCAATATATACAAGACATACGTGACATTAGCCAGCTTATTGACCAAACTGGCTGGTTGACCATTTAAATGAATATCGCTTAAGTACATATTCTGCTTAACTGAATATTATTCTCTGGTCCCGATTTCTGTGCTATACTTCCCAGCCTAAAAAAACCTGTTAAATGTATAAGAAATCCTGTTTAAGTGGATTAAAAATGTGCTGCTTTCATGCCTTGCCTCAGTTGTTTCACTACATTTCTTAATTGCCAGATGCCATGGAGCTATCACAATCCCATTTACAGCATAATTTACACACATAACCACACAAGGCGTTAATGGTGTTAATTTTGCTAGTTAAAGCCTCATTTCAATAACCTCATCCACTCTCTGCTCACAATCACCACAGCAATCAAGTTCTTTCAACCGAAACAGAGGAAGAGGAGGATGACGATGCGTACGAGGAGGTAGAACCTGTCCCCACAATTGTGGAAGCACAGGACTGTTTAAAACATATACGGTGATTTCTGAAGGTGAATGTTGTACTATGAGCTTGAAGATGTCTGCACCAAACTTAGCCTAATAAAAAAGAGACAGCTGACTATAACTGAGATGTTAGCCACATGGTACCCTTCAGCCTACCCCTCTGATTAAAGTGCAGTATTGTACCTGTACTGAACAATTTTTACTTTAGTAAACAGCATAACTAAAGCACGCTAAATCTGAGTGCTGCAATGTTTCTATTAAACGTCATCCGATACTGAAAATGTCAATTTCGCTTTAGCATATAGCCCACTTAAGTGTATAAATTCAGATGGAACGATGGGTACACACTTAAGCGGGCTGCACTGTACTATTTGATGCATCGATTACCGTAAACTTATCACAGTACTATACATTTCACTATAACATATCTTCATTGACAAAACTTATGCATGTTTCATAAATCTATACTGATTCTGTTATGATTAACATACTATGAACAGTTACCTATGACTTCACTTTATAACTTCTTGTACAGTAAACAATGCAGAAGGGGGCCCTTCCCTATCAGCCAACTTGGGGCTAGATGGGACATGGACACCATGTTCTGAAGGAAGAACAATTAATTGGGAGGTGGCAGTCAAGTTCAGTTTGGGCAGTGAGCTCTTGGAAACGTAAACACTTTTATGGACCACACTGAGAGGCAAGTCCACAGACCTCCCTGGGGAATCGTAACTAAAATGTAGCACTGGCTTAAAAGGTTGCCCAGATTTTCTGGGAGGGAACAGACACAGGCTCTGGGCGGTCAGCACTAGCACTGATTTATTTTCCTGTAGTGAGGGATGCCTCTGCACTGGTTGAAATGTCCAGACTGGGAACACTACCTGCTCCTGGCTCTGCAGACTTTCCACAATACTTTGCTTGGTTTACTTGGTTTTAAAGGACAAAAGAAGGCTGTAGCCCATCGAGATTGTCCCCCACCACCATGGTGGGAAAAGTTATACCCTGGAGCTGTTGGACTCCATCCAAAAATCCAAACCTTTTTTAAAGGAAGAAATGGAGTTACTTTCTACCAGATCTTGAGGAAGTGCGTTCCAGTCTCTGGGGGTTCTTACTTTAAAATAATTTAACCTTTTATTCATTTTAGATTTAGCCACATCAATTTATTTATTGTGGAGCCGTGGGGTAATCCTTCTACTAGAAAAGTTTAGACTACACTGGTTCATTAGGTCCTGAGAATTCTGAATTTTATATAATAGAAACAGGACACCTCTGATTCATCTTAACTGAAGTGAGTATAACCTGGTTTCCTGAAGTCTACTCCAATAATCCAATAATTTCTCCTATTCTGTCCCTGTCCTGTCTTAAATAAGGACTCCAAAACGGGGAACTGTAGTCAGAATATGGCCTTAAATGAGCTCTATACAGGGGAATAATACATTCCTGAGTCCTGGAAACAAAAGTTCATTTAATTCTAGTAAGCAATGCATTAGATATTTTGGCTACCCTAGTGCAGTGGTCAGTAAAGGATAATGTATTGTTGACAAGGATTCCAAGAATCCTTGCTCATTATTATCGTCTGAAGAGAGCCCAGGTTGCTCATTCTGAGGCGACTCTGGTGCAATTAGGCTTTGCAGCACTGAAGGGGTGCTGCCAACACTTTCATATTGTTCTTCAAGTTCTGGTAAGTCACCAAGTAGACTCAGACCATCAACCTCTTCTTCAGGCAAGTCAAACAGTTCTACGAGACACACAGAGTCCGCAACCTCAGACATGATACTTTGTACCTCACTTTCAGGGGGTACTGGATCCAGGGAAGAAGCTGGGGGGTTAGGCAGTTCTGAAGGCCCAGCTTCATCTCCACGATTCTGCAGAGGATTGCCTCGAAACAACTGACTCAGTTCATATGAGTGATAATAGGCATTATCACAGTCAATTTCATCAGAGACAGATGAACAGTCATCATTATAACTCTGGGCCGACTGAGGGGAAGGCCTTAATTCTGGAACAACATGGACAGGTTGGCTGTGTTTCCTCTTTGCAGCAGCATGAGTCACTGGCCCGGGAGAAGTGTCAGGTGTTGGTTCAGCATCAATAATAACTTGGTCAATAGGCAGTAAGTGATTACGGTGCATGGTCTTAACAGCTTTTGAATTATTTTCTGGACGCACCTTGTACAACGGCAGATCATCCAATTTATCAGCTACTATGTGGGGAAGATGGTGCAATCTATCAGCAATTTTGTGTTTTCCATGCAGTCCCGAATTGCGTAGTAGCACCCCATCTCCGGGCAACAACTCCTAGGCTTTTACTCATCGATCATGTCTTTCTTTGTTGGCGAGATTTCACTTAGCAGCCATAGTTTGAGCTAGTTGATAGGCATGATTCAACTGATCTTTCAATTTCTGTACATACTGCAAGTAGTTTTCAGCTCAGACCCAATCTGGAGAAACCCCAAAGCAGACATCAACTGGCAGTCGGGCCTCCCTCCCGAACATGAGATGGTAGGGGGAGAACCCAGTAGCATCACTTTTGGTGCAATTGTACGTGAGTACCAAGGTGCTAATCTGCTGGCTCCACTTGCACTTGTCTTTTGGATGGAGGGTGCCCACCATGTCTAGAAGGGTGCGATTAAAGCCTTCTGGTTGATGGTCCCCCCTGTGGGTGACAGGAGGTGGTTCTTGACTTCCGCACCCCCCCCCCCACAGAGAGAACATTTCTTTGATTAACCTACTTTCAAAGTCTCTGCCTTGGTCAGAATGGATCCGCTGGGGGACACCATAGTGGACAAACAATTTTTCTACGAGCACCTTGGCCATGGTAGAGGCCTTTTGATCTTTAGTTGGGAAGGCTTGTGCATACTGTGTAAAATGATCAGTAACTACCAACACATTGCCAGTGTTCTTTTGGTCATGTTCTAAGCACAAGAAGTCTATGCAGACCAATTCTAGAGGGGCACTGGTAGTGATACTGACAAGAGGGGGCAGCCTTCTGAGGCAGGTCTTTTCTCTGGAGGCAATGACTGCAGGTCTTTATATGGTGCTCGACATCTGCCCCCATCTCTGGCCAGTAGAATCAGGATCGTACCAAGTTGTGAGTTCTGTCAATAAATACTGAGGTGCCCCATATGATTGTGGAGGGACCTCAGTACCAGCTGTTTAAAGGCCGTGGGTAGAACCAACTGTTGCTTGTCTATTTGACCATGATGCTCCACTGTCTCTCTGTATAACAACGGATCATGCAACTTTAACCTGGGGCCGTCCTTGAACGACAGAGCAGTTTGCAAGTCTAGGGAACGAAACCTGGACACATCTTTCTCTGCACGCAGGGCAACAAGCGCTGGTTGAATCATGGGATCTTGGGATTGAGACCACTGAATACTGTCATTATCAAACTGAGGTAGTGCAATAATATCTAGAGCAGAGAAATGGCAATAGGCAGCCAGTATGCAGGTATGAGGAGGGCCCAAGCAATCTACTAGGCAGTCCACTGTGTCCGCAGACATTTGTTCATCTTTATCAAACTTCTGGCATAATGCTTTGATGTCTGGTTCAGACAACCTGACCCAATTGTTCTTAGAAGCTGTCCTTTGTGACAGGGCATCAGCATCAATGCGGTTTAATCCTGGTCTGTATTCAACAGCATAATCATAAGTCGATAAGGCAGAGAGCCAACGGTGCCCAGTGGCATCCAATTTAGCTGAAGTCTGACATAGGTCAGTGGGTTATTGTCAGTCTTCACTAATATCTTTGCCCCACAAAGTTACTCATGAAACTGGCCAACTATGGCCCATTTTAGGGCGAGGAATTCCAGCTTGTGGACTGGATAGTTAAGCTCTGATGGGGTCAAGCTCCTACTGGCGAAAGCTACGGGTCTCAAGCCACCTTTGTAATCTTGATATAGCACAGCCCCAAGACCCTGCAAACTCGCATCCATATGCAGAACATAGGGCTTGGTAGGCTCAGCATAGGAAAAGACTGGGGCATGGGTGAGATGGTATATGACTTCAAAGAACGCTGCTTCACATTCGGGTGTTCACCGAGTTCCAAAAGGCTCACCTGTTTGAAAATACATTTTCTCTTGGTCTTTGACAGCCCCCTTTTTGTATTTGCGGGGTTAAGGAGCAGTCAAATCACCTTTGAATAGTCTTTGATGAACCTGTGGTAGTAGCTGCAGAACCCCAGGAATTACTGTAGCTCTTTTAGGTTATTGGGCTGGGGCCAAGTGGTCAAAGCTTCAACTTTACTGGGATCTGTTTGGATCCCTTCCGCAGACACTGTGTCCCACATATTTCACAGATGTTTGAAAAAAATGGCACTTGTCTACAGATAACTTGAGGCTGAATTCTTCCAAACGATTGAGGACTTTGAACAGTCTGGTCTCATGTTCCTCCAGCGTACGTCCGAAAACAATGACATCATCTAAGTACACTAAACATTCCAGCAAGTTCATGTCTCCCACCGCACATTCCATCGATCTCTGGAAGGTGGCAGGGGCACCCGAAATCCCCTATGGCATCCTCAGGAATTCGTAGAACCCCAAAGGACAGATGAAGGCTGTTTTCTCACGGTCCTCCAGGGCCATCGGAATCTGATAATATCCACTGCAGAGATCCAGTACGGAGAACCACTGATCCCCATTCAGGCAATCCAAGGCATCCTGTATTCATGGCATGGTGCATTGATCTGGGACAGTCCATTGGTTGAGGGTCCGATAGTCCACACACATCCTCATAGATCCGTTCTTTTTATGCACCACTACGATAGGGGATGCATATGGGTTTCTTGATTCTTGAATAATGCCAGCAGCGAGCATTTTCCTGTAGGTGCCTCCTAACATTGTCTATGTCCGCTGGGGTAAGGCGTCGCGACCTCTCTCTCGAAATGGTCGGTCATCATGCAGGCATATGTTATGCTCGGTACCATGGACACATCCCATGTCCCACTCTTTTAGTGAGAACACTTGGTCTCTCTGAACAAGTTTCCTGTTAATTTGGGTCTTCCATTTGGCAGACAAGGGGGAATCACCAAAGTCAAATAATTCTGGGGTCACTTTCACCCCTTCACCAGAGTACTTGTTAACGGGTAATACTGCAGTGTCTACGCAGTGTACTGTAGCCAACGTACATCCCCGGTTCACACAAACTTCCTTGTCTGACATGTTTCTCACATGCACCATCACTCAGCAGAGTTAGGCATGGGTATGCGCAGGTAGTATACTGAGCTTAACCATCAACCCCTCTGGCAGCTTCCCTTCACCAGGGGCATCTATCATCAATATTTTGTTCTTTACATCTCTCCTTAGGCAGACTTCTCCATAGATTGTACACTGGGTGTTGGGGGCCAACAACAAAGAGTCAGGATCATTTTTCCACACTATCCCCACTGGCTCATATCAGTCCACTTCATTGGGTTTCTATTGCAAGTCATAAGCCCTTCTGATTAATGTTGGAATTCTTAGGGCCCCTTCAGTCTGTTGCCCTTGTTTCTCATAGAAGACTTGTGCTAATCTCCCAAACATGTGGGCATCTGTTCCAATTAACAGGGGAACTCTATCATACAGTCTGGTGTGGGGAGGGGGGCACACTAGGGCAAGTGTCTCAACTTGTTCATCTACCCCAGCCACAGCGGTAGGAAATGACAGCCAGATCTGTATATACCCAGAGTACAGATAGGACTTCTCACTCAACCCCCACGCATGCAAGCCTTCCAAGGGTTGTAGGGGCACATCAGGCAGATGCTTCTGGTACCAATCTTGAAATACTATGGTTACTTGAGACCCACTGTCAAGCACGGCCCAGGCAGACACACCATTCATCATCACTGTAGTTTCCACTGAAGGGCCCACCACCTCGGACAACTCAGGTGACTTGGACTTGGATGTCAGTTTTACAGCTGCCTTGGATGAATAGTTTTTCTGGGTAGCCCCAGCTTGCGGCTGTACGTTGCTCCGTCAAATCAATGCCAGCATCCTAGTGCTAACGTTTCTCAGATTCTCAGGTGAATGGCAGGTGAACTGGGTGTGCCCAGCCTCTCCGCAGTGGGAACAGAAAACAGGTTCTTTAGAGTGTCTAGGGAAAGAGGAGCTGTTCCCCTGCTTGAACACAGTGGATGAGTCTCGGGGTCTCTCTCTCTCTCTCTGGTTGGGGGTTTGCTCTCTTGACTTTCTGAGTTCCCCCAAGGGGCAGTGTCTCAGGTAGCTCAGAGTAGGTCTTCCACCACAGCTCTCAGTTCTTGTACCTCTTCCCGCAGGCTGTCTTCAGAAGAAACAACGTGTAGCCCCCCAACCCTCCCAGCAGGACTTCCCTCTTTGTCTCGGGGGGGCTGGACAGGAATTAGCATTTTTGGCTACCTTGGTAGCTTGCTGACTGACTCTCAACTAAGTTAACTCCTTGATCAGTTCCCTCATCTGTTGCAGTTTGGCCTCCTTGCCTCTCTCAGGGGCCTGACAGGCATGGTCAGCCCTATCATAGGGCTCCCATCCCTCTACATCATTCTTAATCTCACGGATCTCTTTCATTAGGTCACAGTATTGGGGGGATTGCCCCTTCTGTCTTGCAGTTTAAGCTTCAACAACATCACGCTAGAGTACCTTGCTGACTTTAAGATGTGATCTAGCCTGACCTTATTTAATTTACTGGCAGGCCCGCTGCAAAGCTCGCTCAATTTGAGTAATAAACACTGACAATTTTCCATTCTTCCACTGTTTTGCGGATTTAAACTTCCACATCAGGTCATCGCCCAACTTGGTGCTACCAAATACTCCCTCTAGGGCAGAGAGGTATTCAGCGGCTTTGGCCTCTGGGTTGGTGGATCGCAGGAAGTGAATAGCCTCCAGTGCAGGGCCCCTCAATCTTTCCATGAGCCTCTTCCTCTTTTCCCCCTCAGCACACTGCCACTCCTGGACCAATTGGGTGGCATAGTCCATCCACGTTTCCAGATCGTCCTCCACGGGCGCCGGGACCGTGCCTGAAAAGAGCCTAAGTCTGCAGCATAATTCCAAATGTACAGTAGGTATCACTATGAGGGAAGCAACTGTAGGGGTGGCAGGAGAGGCTATGGGGGACTGCACAGGAGTGACATCCTCAGAAAGCTCTAACATTTTCACTAGCTCTGTAGCAAAGCACCCCTCAGAGGCTAACAGTTTAAATAGCTTGTCTTTGAACCCTTCTATGTGGGGGGAACCTCCAGGAGCAGCCGGGTCGCTATGTAAATTAATGACCCTCCACCCCTTTTGGGACCCTTCAGGCAAAATGACAGGGGGTACATTCTCTGGTTCAGTGGGCAGGCTGCAGGACAGTAGGACCATGATAGTTTGATCAAACAGGACGGAATCCATTCTCCTTACTTCAACCTTCCCCAAACACTTAATTTGTTTGACCACTTCCACAATAGTGGCATTATCGGTCCCCAAGGGGATGTCCATCAATAGCAGAGCTTGCTGGGGGTCCACCCCCTCTGCCTCACTCCACCCCATCATATGGTGCACTAGCAGCTTGTGGGGAGCAAGTTTAAACTTGGGCATAGTGAGCACCTCCATTTTACCACAATCTTTAAGCATGAGGTTGCAGTGCCCACTTCTGACCACTAGAAGGCGCAAATCCCAGCATCGGTGCCTCCAAGATGTAACCCCAAGGTGGCGCTATCCCAAGGGCTATTACCCCTGCCTGCATGGCTAGTTGCAGGTTAAGGGGCCTGGGTACTGAAACGGGTGCCTCCACCCAGAGGACAGCAGGGTTGTTAGTAACAAGGCTAACCTGGGTCCAGCCTTCTGGGACACTGTAACCCCCCTCTTTCCCCTCTAGTGGCAAAGACAATATGCAACAAACACTTTCACAGTAGCCCCTTTTCAGCATACAATTCCCCACACTATTTGCACTTACCACCGGGGTTGGTTCCACCAGTTTGACCCTGGAGACCACCTGTAAAACAAGGTTAGGCACAGCAAATAACAACAGTACAGTGCTTTTGGTACAAACTGGGACCACAGTCAGATTAAATGCAAAAAAAAAGTTAGATCTGATTTATTCAGGGGAATTGAACAGGTTGATTGATTCAAAAACTGATCTAGTTAGGCAATTATACATGCACTTTTAGTCCCTACACAGTCACATGCTCGGGGTACCCAGTTGTAAGTAAGGTGGACTAACCTGGAACGTTGCCCAGGGTAGGCTGGCATTGCAGCTGGTTGGGGCCCTGTGATGAAAAGAAAAGGCATGCACAACCACACACAATTTGTAATCTAGAGCCTGAAGGTTCAGTTTGTGAAAGGAAAAACAACAATGCAATCAGATGACAACACTTGAGATTTAGCTGTTGTTGCAGGGAGCTAACCTCATTGTTACTCACGCTTCCCAATACGAGACACAGGCTAGATGAAATGGAGACTGCAGGTTGATGACTGGTTTGCCAGGAGAAGCAGGGCCCACACGAATCACAGAGGTGTCATTCCTGTTCGAGATGGTTGAGCAGGGGGCTGATCCCCGGCCGAGTCTCTCGTCATTGATGGTTTCTGTGCTTGAAGTAGTTGGCTGGGCTGGGTGGAACAGTTCAGATTTTGAGTCTGTTAGTGCTGGATGCAGCTTCCAGCAAGCAAGGCACATTTACACAGTGGGGAACCAAATCGCGACCCACTAACAGCACACTGCACATTTATATTAAAGCAATCACCATGCCACAGTGCGGAAGGCAGTCCGGACGCAATATCAGTGTCTCTGAGCAAAACTGGGAATTCTATGGTAAATGTATGTCCTGACAGGCCGATTGCGTACAGAAAATCTTCGGTCTTCTTCAGGTTCAAATCTGGTCACTCTTCAGTGGCTTTGTCACACTCCAATTCGGATATAGTCCGATTGCTAAGCCTTTCAAAGGATTCCCTCTTGAGGGACTGGAGGCAGAAAGGCCAAAAGCAGCTGCTTGAATCTCTCAAGCTGTTTACTCTTCAAACTCTAACTCCAGACTGACTGACTGCAGCAGGCAGTTTGGGAATTTCCCTTCGGTCCAAAAGGTTCTGATTGGTTGATCTATCAGTCTGTCAAAGCAAAGTTCCCCCCTCCAGGTCTGTTTTGGTGCCAAAATGCAAAAACTACAATTACTTCAGAAATTTGCTTCCTCAAGATCCCTGGGGACAGGCTCCATTTTATAGTCCCCAAAGGTACCGATTGGTGCTGACTTACAGTCCAAAACCAAAATGGTGTTGATAAACAGAACGGTCTATGCTGCACAGAAGGCAGGTTAGATAAACTACAATATGATTACTATGCTAATAGATAATTAGCAAATAAGTACAGCTTCTAACAGAGCTCCCTCTGCACAAATAGCGATGGCAGAACGGAGCGATTATCTGGCAGCCCGAGCGAGACTCGAGCATAGAAACACTCAGCCCCCTTCCAGAGTAAATAAGCACCATGTTATAGGCAGCTCTTAAAGAGACAGAACACAGAGGCATTAAGGCACTCTCATAAACACTTTTAAAATGCTAAGACACAGGACACCAGCCTGGCAGTGGGCATTTAGACACACCCAAGGAAGACTTTCGGGAACTCCAATTTGTAGGGGGGGGTTACAGGTAGTCTTATTTGTTTTTTTTTCATACTTTAGTTTACGGCCCCTTCAGAGACCATCACACAGTCAAAGACCGTCACACTAACACGGTACTCTGCTCTATGCAAGTTGAGCTTGTGAGAATTGAACCCAGTCAGTCTACTGGATGGACTACATTCACACAGTTCCTCTGCCTTCCTGGTTTTACCGTTAGTTTTTTTTTTTTTTTTTGTGGTGTAACTTATTAGTTATCAGCTGCAGAGCCCCTTTAGTTTACAGACAACAGTACACAGCAGTCTTAGATTGTAGGAATCAAACACTGCCAGTCTACTGATGTACCAGTCTCACATAGCTCCTCAGCCTTTATATAGCCTTAGGGTTTAACATTTTTTAGCTGGTGGGGGAATTTGAAAGAATAAGAATGAGATCAAATCAAGAAGACAGTCTGCTGGATGTACCAAGCTTACAGGCTGCTCCTCTACCTTTCTTATTCAGCCAGTTGTTGGGTTTTTCAGCTTATTTTAAAAACAGTCGGCTGGCTGTACTAAGTTCACAGAAAGATTCAGCTCCTCTGCTTGCCTAGTTTTACCCCTTATGAGTTTTTTGGGGGTAAATCTATTGATTATCAGCACTGAGAGTCTGGAAACAGTCCAGATGGTTTAAGTTTAGAGACAATTAGAAACAGTCCAGATGGTAGGAATCAAACTCTAAGCTGTCAGTCTACTGGATGTACCAGTCTCACACAGTCAGCTCCAACCTCAGCCTTTATATAGCCTTAGGTGTTTTAATATTTATTTCAACTTGTGGAGTGAGAACTTGGAAAAATAAGAAAATAATTATTCATCAAAACCAGTCTGCTGGCTGAATGTACCACCAAACTCATATAAAACTGAGCTGATGAGCGCTGGCTGTAAAAACCTGTCTGCCTCGATGCAGTCTGCTTTATTCTGTTAATATGTTTTGTTTGAAAAAATTTTTTTTTTTCTTATTTTAGGTTCCTTCCAAGTCTGGTCCTGGTGAAAGGCTTCCCTCACTCTCTCAATCAGCCCCTAGCTGCCATGAAGGCTTCTGATTTTAATCTGCCTTAATTCCTTGCCTTCTGCGTCACTGCTTGAAACTCCCTCCCCCAGCCAGTTATCAACTCCCTCCTGGCCTCGGCAACCATTCTTTCCTGCAGCCTGGCTGGCTCAGGTTGTTGTATCCCCACAGTTTCCGAACCCTCGGTATGCCCTTGGTTGTCCTCATCTTGCCCGCCTGACACCAGGCTTTCCTTTCTTTAGACAACAGATCGCCTAATGTTAATCTCAGGACTGTATAACACAGTGACAGCAGCAGCAGTTGTTTGAATCAGTCAGGATCACAGTCTAACAAGTTTTATTTATTATGTATGTATTGAGTAACAGACTCAGTTTTTTTTAAGTCAGTCAGACAAGATGACAATGAAAAGATGTGTGAGGAAGACTTGGTGACTTACTGCCCCCAACATAAGACACTGACCACAAAAGGTTGGTCGGTGATGCCTTTACATTCCGGCAATGGAGCACGTGCAAAAGCAAGGTCATGTGCACTGCAACGCATCCCCAAAGCAAGAAACTTAGAAGCGAGTCAGCGAGTAGCGTTGGGAAGCACTTCCAGCAGCTGCAGGCAGCAGCTCAACTGAGAGGTTGAGTGAGGAGCCGATCATGCACCTGTGGCAGACTACATCAGCAAGTGAGCGACAAAAACCCTTAAAGTACAGGGCAGGGAATCGGGTTAGGAATGAGAAGTCACAAAACAAAAGCCTGTCAGGTAGATTAGTGCTGGCCAGCCCCGCATAAAAAGAGGTGCCCGGCAAGCCCCGGCTCAAATTAAGCACTGTGTGCACTGCCCTGCCTGTTCAGGTAGAACATGGTTGTGGTGCTGTCCACCTGACTTGCACAACCTAACCCTGGATGTATGGAGTGAACTCCGTCAAAGCAAGACGCACTGCACAGAGCTCCAGCAGGCTGATGTGGTGACAGGTCTTCCTGGGCATCTAGAACTCATGAATTCAGTGGTCCCCCAGGTGTACTTCCCACCCCACCAGGAGATGCATCAGTTGACAGAGTAACTGTTGAATCTGGGCGGACAAACAGGACTCCTTCCTCCAGATGTTCTGGGATGAGCCACCACCGGATGGCTGCCCACACTAACTGGGTCATCGTGACCTACTGGTTCAGATGACCCAGTAGGAAGCCACTGACATCCCAGCTCTAACTGCAGGTGCCGTATCTGCCAGCGAGCCCATCAGACCATGCTGGTGCAAGATGCCATGTACCCCAGCAGCCACAGGAAGTCCCAGGCAGGGCATGAGTGCCCAACCTGAAATGAGTGAGCAAAGGAGGTAAGATCTGATGTCTGATCCATAGGGAGTTGGACCTTGACCCGAAGGGAGTCCAGCTCTGCCCGATGAAGTGAATCACTTGTGAGAGGTTTAGCTTGGACTTGGCCGGGTTGACCAGAAGGCCCAAGTCTCTGCAGATCTGCAGGACCAGGTCCTTGGACCACTCCACAGTCTGCTTGGATGGCCCGGCTATCAGCCAGTCATCCAGGCAGGAGTGCACCCTGACCCCTCAGCACTGCAGGAAGGCTGCCACCACTGCTATGCACTTGGTGAAGACCTGGGCACTGATGAGGCCGAACGGCATGACCGGAACTGGTAAAGAATCCTTCTGCATGGAACCCAAGGTACAGCCAGGAAGACAGATGGACTATTATGTGGAATAATACATCCTGAAGGATCAGAGAGCAGAACCACATGTTCTGCTACAAGAATGGTATTATCTGGTTCAGAGAGACCATCCTGAACTTGCACTTCCAGAGAAACCGGTTCAGATCATGAAGATCCAGTATGGAGCACCCCCCCCATCTGTTTCAGGACCAGGAAGTACCTGGTCATGAAGCCCTGACCTGCCATGGAGTCTGGGACATGGGCTATGGCTGCTTTCTTGAGGAGCTGAACAATGTCCTCCCTGAGGGTAAGCAGTGTGTCCTGTAACACCATGGACTCTCTTGGTGTCTGGAGTCGGTAAGGTGGAAGAGTCTCAAAGTCTAGAGGCAACCCTCTGTTCACCACATCTACTACTCACATGTCTGAAATGATTACAGACCACTTGTGCCAGATGTATCAAAGCCAACCCCCTAAGGGGAGCTGGGGCAGGGACAGGATGGGCAGAATACAGACACCACCGACCTGTCACTGAGCAGCTTTGAAGGGACACTGGCACTGGCTGCTGGAGGACACCACTACCCCTTCCCCTGCCCTTTTCTGGGCCTTGACTAGAGAATGTAGTCTTGGGGCACCAAGCCTGGGAAGGACCTTGCAGGGGCTGCTGATGCCTATGCTGCTGTGATGGAAAGGGCCAAAACTGAAAAGACTTTCTTCAGTTTCTGCCCTTTCGATTTCTTCTGAAAGGAAGTCATAAAATCCAGGGTGGCACTGGACTTTTCAATACTGATGAGGTGCCCTTCTAACCCAGAGCCAAAGAGGTTGGTGCCAAAGAAGGGGACAGCAGCCAACCGATGGGTGTCCACTGTAAAGGTGGAAATCCACAGCCAGGCCCCATGATGCATAGCGACAGCCAAAGCCATGGCCCAGGTGCAAGACTCACCAAGGTCCAAGGCCCTCTGAAGCTGATGTTTTTCCAGTGCTTGACCCTGGTCTTGGACCACTTTCACCACCTGCTGCTTGTCGATGGGGAGGAAAGGGGAGGACATGATCCAGGACTCCCATCAGGGAGTAACAAAAGTGGGCCATATTCAAAGTGTAGCTCACCTCACAGAGACCGAGGGAGGATGCAGCGTAGAGTTTTTTTGCTGCATGGTCAAGCTTTCTGGACTCCTTGCTGGGTGGCTTGTCTACATCCCCAATATTGCCAGACTTACAGAAAACTGAGTCCACAACCAGACCTTCGCCTGAAAGGTGGTCCAAAAATCTGCACAAGGTGCAGGTAGGGACAGCATACTTGTGGACCATGAGGGCAGAGGGTGCTGGGCTGGAAGCTGGATGCTGCCAAAGCTCCATCGCTGGTCCCAAAATGGCCTCAGCCATTGGGAAGGCAACCCCAGTGGATTCTTCTTGATCCAAGATCTCAGTAAAGAGGTATTTAGCCCTTTTCTGGACTGGCTTCAAGGAAACCTCCATGGACTCAGGCATCAGTCTTTGGAGAGCCCTGACAGACATCAGCCCATGGTTGGTAATCAGCTCTTCAGCCGAGTCATGGTCAAATGCATGAGTCCTTGAGAACTGCATCAAGGACCCACTGGAGTCATCAGAGGATTCTTCAAAAACGACCCTTAGCTGTTTGCTGCCATGTACCACTCGAGAGTCATCGGAGTGGGTGATTCCCACAGACAACTGGCCTGGCAAGCTGTTAACCAGATGGGAGTCCTTGGAAGGGGCTCTCTGCACAGGCTGTTGTGGAGGCAGTTCCACCAAAATCAGTGGTGAGACTCTTGTCTGGGATGACTGTCTTGGTAGGATCTGTATGGGCTGAACCAGAGACGACCATGTGATCCACCGCTGGGTCTCCTTCTCTGCAGTGGAAAGCAAAGTCTACTTGCAGCCATATTTATTTATTTATTGATTGATTGATTGATTTCAGCTTAGGATTTAAGACCTCTGAGCCAAGGATTCGTTTACAAAAAGTTCTAAGTCAGCCAACACAATACAAGACATAGCAAAAACATAAGACATAATTTTCAAGGGTCACACAGTAAATAACAGGTAATGCTGGGACAAGATAGGGGTATAAGCACTAGGAAAGTGCAAGGTGCTATAGACGGTTCACTACAGAGAGGTAGTGAAAAAGCAGCCAGAGTAGGCTTTGTCAAGGGTGGTTAGCAGGGCAGAAAAGAGGCAATCGGGGAAGACAGTAAACAACAGGGAAGGGGTGAGGGGACTTAGGCTACTTAGGGGTGGTGTAGGAGCTGCCAGGGTAGGCTAAATTAGAAGTGTCGTGGGGCGGGGGTGAGAGGGGAAAGAACCAGGTAGAGGAAAGGTATTTGAGGGTGCGCTGGTGTCGGTAGCAGGACAAGAGTGGTGGGAGAGAGGGGGTGGGTTGAGGCATGTGGGTCAGCAGGCATATACATTTTCATGATTCAGGTGGGAGCACAGCCCAGCTTTGAACTGGCTGAGCTTGTTACACTCAGCTAGGGCAGAAGGTAGTTCATTGATCCATTTAGATCCCTGGTAGGAAAGGGATCTCTGAGCTAGCGTTATTCGCTTGAAAAGCACCTGCAGACATCCCCTAGTTGCAATCCTTGTGTTGACAGTAGGTAGTATAGTTTTAAATAGTCTAGAGGTTGAGTTCGGTGAGTCCCATCAGTGATTTTTTCCCCAGCAGGCAAGTCAGTATTGTACAAGGAGGGAGGGGAGCCATCCAGTCCTATTGTAGAGGGTGCAAGTATAGGTCAGATGGTCAGCCCCTAAGACCAAGGCCTTATTGAAGTGTCTTCACCTTTTTAGGATGGTATCTGAGCCAGCCCCATAGATCACAAGGCTGTAATCGATGGTCAACAGGACTGAGCAGCAGGTGACAAGTTTTAGTGTTGATCGATTTGACGACTTGGTCGATGTGCAAAGAAAAACGTGAGGGTGTCATCCAGATGTACCCCAAGGTATTTAAAGGTGCTAACTTGCTCCATGATATCTCCCTTGTGGCTCTTTATCAGCAGTGGGCCAGGTTTCTTCTTGTTCTGTGGAACTGTGAAGAGCATGCTTTTCGTTTTCTTATAGTTGTGCAATAGTTGATTTTGTGTGAGCCATGATTCAAGTTGACAGAAGTTTGCTTGCAGTTCCAAATTGATAGTGGCCTGACTGCTGCTGGGTACTGATATGACGGCATTATCAGCATAGAGCACGACGTGTGCCAGGCAAGCAGAGGGTAGGGAGTTAATGAAGAGGCTGACTAGGAAAAGCCCCAGAATTGACCCTTTGGGACACCAAGGTTCACCTCCCTAGGTTCAGATAGGTTGGCCCCTATTTTTACATTTTTGTTTCCTGTGTGTGAGGTAGCTGCCAAACAGTGCCACAGTGTCAGTGGAGAGGCCTATGAAAAGCAGACACTTCAGGAGCAGTTGATGGTTTATGGTGTTAAAGGCCTTCGTGAGGTCTATAAAGATAGATCCCACTGCCAGGCCATTATCTAGGGCATCGTAGACCTGAGAGGTGCTGTCAACCAATGTTGTAATGATGGAGTGTTTTTTACGGAATCCGTGTTGCTGAGCGCAGAGATGGTTGTGCTTCTCCAGGTACTCTGTGAGTTGACTGGAGACCACTTGTTCCAAGGCTTTGGAAAGTGAGAGGAGGATAGATATGGGCCAATAGTTGGCCAGGTTAGTTCTATCTCCAGCTTTAAAGATGGGGTGACCAGTACTGCCTTCCATCTGTCTGGGAAGACACCCATTCTTAGTGAGGCATTAAATACTTTTGTGAGTGGAGCAGCGAGCTCGTTTAGGTCAATTAGGTCACTCCCTATCCTAGTCTTCCCTAATACCCCTTTGACATATTTTAGGGTCTCAGCCCTAGTGATCACCCTGAAGTAGAAGGGTATAGTGCTACTGTTTGGAGGGGAGAGGATTCGTATTAGATGGCTGACTGGATGATGATGGGGTGAGATACTCTTTAGTTAGCACGGTGCTAAAAGTCAGTGAAGGCAAGGTTGAATGCATCTGCTATGTTATTGGGTTCCTGGGCGTACCAGACACAGTTATGATTAGATCAGGTGGGCGCTGGAGGCCTTCCTGTGAGTGATTTCACGAGTTCCAGAACTCCCTGCCATTGCCCCAATTTTGTTTAATAGGTTATTACAGTACAATGCTTTGGCTGAGCGGTTGAGCTTTGTACATTTGTTTCTGGCTGCTTTGTAAGCAAGCAAGCGATCTTATTTATTCTAGGATTACAAGTACCTTTAAGCCAAGGCTCTTTACAAAGGTTCCGTCAGATGTAACAAACAGTAAGGAAGCAACAGTGAATAACAGCAAACAATGCATGTACAACAGTGCTATTGAAATGGGTCAGTTATAGGAAGAGTAAGGTGTGAAGAGGAGGAGAAAGTGTGAGTAGTTAATGAGGCAGCTATAGTAAGATGGTGAACACAGCTAGGACGATATGCCCACAAGGAATGGGTAGGCTCAGGCGCCTCGGGGTGGCAGAGAAACAGGGATGAGAAGATCAAGGCACTGTACACAATATAAAATTACAATATAAAACAGATGCTATAATAAATTATTTAAAATCAATCAATTAATTAATCAGGAAGGCCAAAGAAAATAAATACATTTTCAGCATACAGCAGATTTAAAACTGCTGTGGTCAGGCATTCTCTTAACCGACAAGGTAGAGAATTCCACAGGATTGGTGCTGCAAATGAAAAGCACAAGCTCCTGGTGTTTTAAGACAAACCCTGGGAATCTCTAGCAATCCCTTGTCAGCGGATCGGAGAAGGCGACTGAGGGAAGTAGGGAATTAGGAGATCTTTCAGGTAGTCAGGTCCCTGTTCATGTAGGCTTTAAAGATAAGCAAGCCTACCTTATAGGTGATCCACCATTGAACTGGCAGCCAGTGCAGTTCACGCAGCACAGGCATAATATGACTGGTCCTGGAGGTACCAGTCAACAACAGGGCTCGAAATTCCCATTGAAATGGTGTTCCATGCACACCCAAAATTTTGGCTCCGGAGACTGTTTGGCACTTTCTAAGATGCTCCAGCCAACCAGAATGCCACATTTGTCTGCACTGCCCTAGACCGGTCAAAATCTCATGTTCACTGGCGAGATTTCGGTCTTGGGCTGAGCCATTTGCCTTGCTCCCTCACTCCCAGGGTGCCAACCACGCCAACAGGACGCTCTTGCTCCAGGCTCCTCTCTCCGGACATCACTGCAGCTCCGGTCTGGTAAAATGGGGGGGGGGCTAACTGAAATGGGAGGGTGCAGGGAATGAACAGTACATTCACTATTGGGAGGGAGGGTGGATATGGGAGACTCAGATTTTCTGTGACTGAATGAGCGTCAGTGAGCTTAGGAAACAGTTGGGGGGTCTGGAATAACGGAGGGAAAATGTGCCAGATTTTGTTGCGTTTTGCAGACTAGCCAGTTTTCAAAAATTAGGCAGACCTCCTAAAAAAGGAGAAATAAACGTAAAAGGCCAACAAAACTTTTACAGGAGGCACTGCCAGAAAAAACAAAAAGTAACAACAAGCCTGAGAAAACAAAATTTCGCCTTTTAGCACAGATTCCCCGCACACAACAAGGAAAACCAGTTTGCCTTTACAGTACTGGGCATACGCTCCAGCCCAGAGATAGATTAATTGCCCAGTTTCACTAAGGGAGGGGCACTCTGACACAAAATAACAGCCAGTCATGCCCTAATCTCCCTGATTTGGTGAGGCAAAAAAGCTGTTTTCCCTTGTTTTGTTACCCCCCCCAAAAAAAAGACACCAGCCATCTTTTAAATTTTTTATTGAAAAAAACACATTAGGTTGTAACATTTCATTGAAGCAGCTTTATTTTGTGCTGCTCATTTTCTTTTCTGGGCAGACTTCACCCCGTGTGGGGAAAAAAATTAGATTCTGAGCAGTTAACAAATTTGCAATTGGCCAAGAATAAATGTTACCTGGAATTGAGGATGAATAACAAAACCTCAACACTGACTCACTCCCCTCTGCGGTTGAATCTACATAAAACATTTGCTTGAGGTCCCCAGGGATAAAAAATAAATTGTGATCATAAGTCGCTTGACACTCACCTTGCATAGAAAATTATCCAAATTGCTGCAGGGACCCATTCTCTCTGGGGTGTCACGGGATAGATTTATCCCAGTTAGTTCTGCATCCACTGCCCTTGGCTTGGTCAGGCATGCTTCTTTGCTGGCAAATTATAAGAAATTGCCAGAACTGCCAAGATGTAGCATTTTTGGAATGGAGTAAAGAACCCAAGACCATAGCAGCAGAGAAGGAGGTTCTTAGAAAAAGAGAGAGATGCTGTTTATGACAAAAGTAAAAAGTGCGCATTTCTTCAAGAACACTGGGTAACAAAGTATGCTTTGCTGAGCTTGACCCTGAGAAAAACATAATGTTTTGTAAAGCATGTAGGAAATTCCCAGACATTGCAGACACAACATCAGCATATTTGAAGGGACTGCAATAATTTCACTGAGCAGTCTTTACAAAACATGCCAAGTCAAAGAAGCACTCCCTTGCTGATGCCAGATTTATAACGAATCAGCAGGCATCTGCTGCTGACAATGAACATGCTCAATTCCAATGTGGCACGTCATGTGCAGATCTTAATTCAAAATGCACATGCCTTGGCCAAACACGCTAGGCCATATACAGACTTTCAGTGGATGTGTGACCTTGACAAATGTAAAGGGGTTGATATTGGGGAAACCTATCACAACAACAAATCATGCCGCATGTTCATTAGTAATATCACTGAGGTGGCACGTAAGAAGCTGCTGGATGTGGTGAAGAATGCAGACTTCTTGTCCATAATGATAGATGGTACTACAGATTCCAGTATAAAAGAACAGGAAATAAGTTACGTTAAGAACAGTAAACAATGGGGTGCCAGGTGGTTTTTTTTGTGTCCCTGGAAAATTCACACAAAGCTGATGCAGCACCAATCACGGCATGCTGTCACAGACAGAGTCAGCAGAGTGGAAAAACAAATTGGTAGGGCTTAACACCAATGGGGTGGGTGCACTACTGAAAAAGGATCATCCTCATCTAGTCACAATCCACTGCAGTGCACATAGGCTGGAGTTAGCCCTGAAGAATGCCTTAAAAAACATCATGTATCATAAAAAATAGACCAATTACTGCTGGGGGTCTATCTTTTTTATCATTTTTCACCTCTAAATCGTAAAAATCTGAGAGAGTCCTGTCAGGCAGCAGGAGTAAGATGCCTTATTCCAACTAGAGTGGGAGGAACCAGATGGGCACAACACACATTAACAGCACTGAAAGTGCTCATCACAGACTACCCCGGGATCATGCTGCACTTACAACAGGTATGTACTGTCCCAAACTCCATTTTAAGCACAGTCTAGATTTGTTTTAAAATTGGAACTACTAAAGCAACAACTTGTGCCATTTTTTGTCTTCTCAGATGCAACTTGGCGGATCCCAAGGGGACCAATCAGTGAAGGCCATGGGCTACCTTGCAGACCATGCAGACCTGGAGATGTCTACGCTACATTCACCTGATGGCAGACATCCTGGAAGAGTTCACAAAAGTCAACCTGCTTCTTCAAGCAAATGATACTTCAGTGGGAGAGGTGTCTGAATCACTTCAGGACCTGAAGGACTGCCTTGTAAAGCTGAAAACAAGGCAATTTTGTTTTCCAGATAGGTTTTAGCAAGACTATAGCATTTTCCCTCCACCTACTAGCCAGAAAAAAATGTTATCTCTGTCAGGACAAGTTAGGTCAGGCCAGGGATAAGTCTGTGTTTTTCCTTTTGTTCTTGTTTCTAGCCCTGGAAAGTACTTGCAGAAATCTGGATGCCTTGGTGGGACCTGAATTCCCATGGACACAACCTATCTGTTGATGAAGCAGGCCAGTTTTCCGTTGACAGAGAGACACTACTTACAACCATGATCCTAAATGTCACAAACAGGTTTGAAAACATGCCCAGCCGGACTCCAATATGGTGGCCATGAACCACATTGTGAACTTTAAACAGTGGCCAACAAGCCATGTGGACTTGACAGGTGCATTAGGGTGGAAAATAACTCTGACTGAGTGGCACTGGGAGAATCATCTTTAGCTTAGTGAGGTGGGAGGTGAGACATTTTTTTCCAATTTGTTTCAGATTATGTGGAGGATACAGTAGCTGGTGTCATAGAGGAGATCAGACCAGTCCTCACAGAACAGAGCATAGATCCAGGCGTGTGTAGCAAGTGGACCAAACTAAAAAATCACATAAAGAGAAGGTGAATTTCTTCTTCTACCACTAACAATCAACCAAATTCTCAATACCGTCCAGGCTGCAGATCAGATCAAGGGTATTACATGTTTGTTTCCTCCCCTCCCGAAAAAGGTACACCAATGCTGTAAGTAAAGTGGCCGGATATTCATCAACTTGCCAAGACAAATGCCACAACATTTTGGGACTAGTAATCTTAATTCGTACTCTACCAGCAAGTACAGCTGTTTGTGAATGTGGGTTTAGCCTAATGAAAATAATAAAATCAGATTGGTGAAGTTCATTAGGAAAGGACAGTCTCATAGACTTAATAAGGATCTCATTATATACACCATGTGAACAGGAATTTGATCCAGTTCCAGTCTTTGAGTACTGGTTAAAAAGTGGTAGACAGAAAAAAAGGCCTTCTTTGCAGCCATATGGTCCACAGAACAAAAAACAAAGCAATGAGCAGGAGGAAGAGAGGCAGACAACTCAGACTCAGAAGTAGATTTAGATGAATCTTTCATATCTGAAACTTATTCTGAAAAACTTTTGCCTGATGATGATTATCATGTTATATCTGATGAAGAACTTGAATGTACTCCCATGTCAGTGTTGTGCCCTTGTACTACTAGTTTGCAGGAAACTGTTAACTGTGGGAGAGGAGGGATTCTTGCATCACAGTACTCGTATGATGACACGTAATTGTTGTGATCATGTCCTCCATATTTAAGGTTTGTCCTTTCTTTGCCACCCAACTGTTGAGTCCTGCTTGGACTGTCTTCATTTTCCTACAAAACAGTTAATATTGCTAAATTTCGTTCCACTTAAGTGTCACTCCAGGTTTTGTGGCAAAAATAATTTTGCCTGGTCACAGTGTCAGATTTACAAGTCGGTAGGTTGATCAGTACAGTCTAATTTGTCAAATCTCATTATGTGAGCTCTCTCAGTCCTTGTTCTACTAATTTCAGTTTTGTTATAACAGACATGGCTGCGTAGTAGACTAATTCTAAGTTGTCGAGCAGCAACAGATAGCCAGTCCTAGCACAGTCCATCAGTCAAGTACAAGGCGGTGAAACAGGAGCTGGAAATAATGCACCAATCAGGTACTGTTTTATCTTACAATTAAATGTGCCTGGAATTTATCTGAGGGAGAGAGCTGAGCACCAAGTAGTCTAGATTTGGGTATGTGAACAGAGTATCTTTCAGTCTTCATCATTTTTCTTCCCTTCTTAGTAGCCCTGACTCCTACAATAAAATAATCAGAGTCTGTCGTACCAACATGAGATGTGGCTTATGGACCACTCTAGCATAGCAAAATATCACATAATGGGAACGGTACAATAACATTCTGGTCAAACTGGATTTCACGTAAAAATTACAAAAATCTATCACGAATCTAGGGGTGTTTTAAATTTGTAAAATCTGGCCAACTGGTCATGTCACAGTAATAAAACTATCACATTCTGTCATGGTACTGTAACAAATCATGTCTGATTAACTGAATCAAAAGCTTCTGTTTACACTGGCTAGATTAATTTTTTCTTAGCGACTCATCTTGATGGGGTAGACAAAAAAGAAGACAAAAAGATACCCAGTCATCAATGAATGTCAATTGTTACTTGAACATTTCACTGTGCATAAGCTCACTGTCAGATGGTAAAATGAGGATTTAACCACAGCTGACACCTGAGACTTCAGGGTCGAGCCATCATCAAAAATAATCATAGGTTATGCACCCGATCTGAGGTAATGAGCTGGACACCATCAAGCCATAGGCCTGACACATGCCCAGCCCCAAAACCCACCCCCGGGCAACCCTGATCCACAACCAACACCTCAGTCTTATCCGGATTCAGTTTCAACCAACTCGTGCTCATCCAGTCTTTGATCTCGTAGAGGCAACTATTTAGCATAGAGATCGCATCGACCTGTCCGGGCACAAAGGACATATACAGCTGAGTATCATCTGCACAGCAATGAAAACTCAAGCCGTATCACCTAACGATATCTCCCAATGGCAGCATATACATTGCGAACAACATGGGTGCCAATATGGAGCCCTGCGGCACCCCATAGGACATAGGGAGGGCGTCAGAGGAATACATTCCAGTGACCACCCTCTGAGACCTGTCTATGAGGAAAGACTGAAACCATTTGAAGACTGTACCTGACAGTCCACAAGGGAATCACAGGGTCTCCAAAAGCACCTCATGATCTACAGTGTCAAAGGCTGCTGAGAGATCAAGAAGGACCAAGATAGTACGAGCTTTCTGATCTCTCATCATTAGGAGGTTATTTAATACCCGAACAAGGGTAGTCTCCATGCTATGCCTCTTCCTGAAACCAGAGTGAAGAGCTTCATAGACGTGAGTTACCAGGTGACTGTCTATTATTAATAACCTTCCCCAAAAAGGGCAGGTTAGAGACAGGTTGGTAGTTAGCTGGATCGGCAGAATCCAAGGAGGGTTTTTTAAGGAGTGGTTGAATGACTGCCTCCTTTAGGGGGTCTGGAAAGATTCCCCTCTCCAAGGATCTCAATACAATTTCAACTAGGATCAGGCAGATAACATCTACATATCCCACTAAAAGGGAAGTAGGGTCCGGATCCAAACTACAACATGTTGGGTGCAAAGTCTGGACAATCTTCACAATGTCCTTGAATTCTGGTTGGCTGAAATCTGTCCAGATAGACTGGGTGCTCACTACCTCCCATCGACCTCCACAACCTCTCATAGAGAGAGCTGGGCCAATTCCAGACCTGATGCTGGCAACCTTATCTGTGAAAAACTGAGCTAGCTCATCACGCTTAATTTGTGAAAAAGCTCTTCCGGACTGGAGACAGATTGGGTTGCACAATCTGTCAACAGTTTGAAAAAGTTGAGCCGGTCGGTTCTGCACAGCAGAAATCTCCGTGGACAGGAACTCTGCCTTCTTCTGGGTGATTTCAGATTGATAGCCCTTATAATGTTCCATCAATCTAAGCCTGTCAGCATCCAGGCCAGATGTCTGCCATGCTCTTTCCAGCCTTCGAGCAACACGCCTCAACTCCTTCAAGGACCCATCATACCAAGGGGACCTTGGGTGTAGAGTGAGTGGTCGAACACGAACAGGAGCAATCAAGTCCAAAGCATCTCCCGCTGCCTTATTATAGGCTAGTATGAGGTCCTCTGGACTTATGCTTTCACCCAGCAATCCCGATAGATCCAGCACTGCCGACAGACCATCTGGGGTAACTCCCCTTAAAGGCGGTGCACCGGACCATCTCCAAGGGTAGGTCCATTTGGGGGCCCTGAAACTGAACTCTATAGCGTGATGGTCTGACCAACTGACTGGTTCCACCCCCAAGTCAGTGATCTCCATTCCCAGGAGAAACAGCAGATCCAATGAGTGAACCAGTGTAAGGCCTAGCACTGTCATAAGCTAAAGGAGATTTTGACCAAACTGCAAGAGTTCATCGTCAACCCAGGCATTGAAGTCCCCCAGAATTATCCACCCGGGAGACTCCAACACCATGTCGATGATGAAGTCTGCAATCTCCTGCAGGAATACCCCCTCATCACCTGGTGGACAGTAAATGAGGAGCATCCTACACCCATGAAACACTCAGAGGATCTGGTGGTCCTCACTGGAACATCCACAAGGTCCAGTTCGGTCTTAAAAAGATGGTTACATGCCCACCCCTACGATCCAACCTTAGGGTGGTGAATCACCATGAACCCAGCTGGAACTGCAGAAGCCAATGCTGGGCCTACATACATTTTCGTCCAGCCAGGTCTCGGTGATGCATGCCAGGTCCACTGTTTCAACAGGATCAGCTGCCTTGTTTTTGATGGACCTAGCATTACATAACACCGCCCAGGTTGGATGAGATGCTGGGAAGACCTCAACTCCTGATCAGCGCCAACTGCTGGGCCCTTGGGTATGGGAACAAAACAAGGATTACCCCTATCCTGGCACCATTCTGCCCCAGGGCATCACCTGTCCCTACTATGCCAATACATCCCCCCTTTCCATTTCCCCACCAGGCCCAGTTCTGCCCCTCTTCCTGCACCTCCTGGTAATCCCAAGGCACTGGCAATGTTTGTAAGTAGGCAATAAGGTCAACTTGTGAGCCAGTTGCCTTAGTCTTATCTCCAGGACCCTCACTGCCTCCAGCACCTGTGATTGCCTTGGTTAACAATTTCAGCAGCCTCCTTCTGTGCTTGCCATTGCAGGGTTCTTGGCTCTACGCACTTGCCCTCCAAGGGCCCCATTCTCCTGCACTTATGCCCGGACAACGCTGCTTTGGCTGCTCCACCCTGTCATCCCTCGCTATTCCCCATCTCACCTCACCACTGTCTCCTCCCTGCTCCTTCTCTTACCTCCTGCTATCGCCTCTTCTTGTATTTCCTCCAACCCCTTCCTATAATTTCTTTACTCCCTTCCCAGTTTTCAGCGTTAATTGTGTTGTGTCTGTAATTCAACCCCAATGTTTTCTTGCAACTTTTGTAGTCTGCTGTATATGTGACATGAACCTTTGTAAAAGAGCTCATTAAAGGTAATTTGGCACTTATTGAAAAGAGTAGGGAAATTTTTTATTACAACCAGAAAACAAAACATGTACAAAATAGTGTTTACAGCACACAAAATCATAATATAAAACAAGGATTAACAGAAATAAGTATTACATCATACATTCAAAATCAGCAGCAGTTTAGCTGACCAAAAACTAACCAGTGCCAACTCCCCCAACTAAAATAGTAGGAATTCATTATCACAACAGTAGAACAAAAGTGAAATATAAACTATGGTATGTCACATAAAATAATAAACAAATCATATGGAAAACAAAACAAATGAGTATTGTCAACATACCATGTCAGAGCAATGTAAAAGAAATAATATGAAAACACCCCCCCCCACTAAAAAGAATTAGGGAAGTATTTGCAACTAAAAAGCAACAATCAAACAATAATATATATACAGTAGAAATCATAATGCACAACAAATGGAAACAAAACAAGTATACTAGCATACAAATGGGATATACAGGATGCATAGAAACCAAGTATGCACAACAAAACAGCATCATAAAATGATTGGAAAATTAAAAAAACAAATAGTACTAGAAGATACAAATGCCCCCCCCATAGAGCGAGGAAGTGGGTCTAAAACAAAACTAACACGTATGCAGAAAATAGCAGTCTTCACCAAATTACCCCAAAAGGAGGTTCTAGCCTTGCAAGCAGGGATACCCAGCACTTTTCAAGAAAGCCTGGACATAGCACCATACCTTTACCCCTGTGTCAAGCCAGTTCATTTTCCTCCACCACAATCAAACAGTTCAGGATGCACTTTTCCTTTCCTGAAGTCTCCAGCTAAGTACTACCTTCTTAATGTTATAAATAATCTGGGATACAGAGAGTAATTTCGTCAAGTGTCAAATTACACCGTGCTTGCCACAGCTGAAAGCCTATATGACCCATTAACAGGCGCATAGTGATTACATCATAAGTCACCCAGGAGCCCGGCAGAACCCCTTCCACCCAGATCTGTGATGTAGGATCCTGAAAAGGATTTAAAGGCCACACATCCTGAAATTGGGACCAAAAGGAAACTACAAAGGGACAATCCACAAAAAAATGTTCCATAGTTTCAACCACCCCTAAGCAGGTTTCCTCCCTGGGACAAAACCTCTCCAAGAGTTCTTTATGCCTTATATTGCCTTTTACCCCTAATCTCCTGTGGAGACATAGCCATAAAAAATTCCACATATAGCGGGGTATCCTCTTGCTTACTAATAATTGTAATTTGGAATGTTGCTCAGAAACTGGTAAATCATGAAACCAAGGATCCACAAAAAAGTAATCCTGCAATATAGTACTATAGAACTGCTGACGTGTTTGAAGAAGAAAGGATTTTCTGACAACATGCCAGGATTTCAACTTTTGAAACATCGTATGAAAGTGACTAGTCAATGCACATAGCCATACCTGCCGGGCCAAAGGAATCCTGAACCCAATGCCTAAGAAGGGGATCTATACAATCAGCCACCCACGGGGACCAGATCTTAACAACCCCCTTGAGCAAAGGAACTAAATTATAAAAGATAAATATACTATTCAAGAATACAACCAGATTCACCATACCCAAACCTCCTTCGCCAATAGGTAAATAAGTGATACCCCTCTTCACCGGATTTAATCTATTACCCCATAAACAAAGAAAAAATACATCATAAAGAGGTTTCTAAAGAAGGGGGAAGGGGAAAAACTGCAGCTATAAACAACAAATATGGCAACAAAAAAGTTTTAATCAAATAAATTTGCTTTGCTTTAGACATTCAGCCCTTATTCCAGAGTAACACCCTATTACGTGCCTCCAATAATTGTCTCTCCCAATTGTACCGATGATCATCCACACCTCCAAAATAAACACCAAGAATCTTCCTATAGCCAGTTTTAATAGGCATGTCCCAAATCAATGCCACATCAGTGGCCCCATACCCCAAAGGCAATATCCCACTTTTAAACCTATTAATGGAGGAACCAGACATAGCTGAAAAGGTGTACAATAATGTCCGTGCAGCAACAGCAGAATTTTTATCTGACAGAACTAAAACCAAATCATCTGCATATGCTATTGTCACTATCTGTGGGTCCATATAACCAACTGATAATCCAACAATATCATCTGTATTATTTAAAACATGCAAAAGGGGTCCAAGGATAAGACATAGAGTAGGGACTTAGTGGACACCCTGCCAGATCTCCCTATGTACCTCAATATCTCTTCCCAACCATCCATTTATGCTAGGTATCAGAGTGATGTCTGTATAGCAGGTACGTAGCCAGTTTATAAATTGTGAGGGAAACCCATACCGTCTCAAACTCTCCCACAGATAACTATATTCTACTTGATCAAAAGCTTTAGCCTGGTCAAGACAAACCAGATGCCCAAACATGTCTCCAGATGCTCCTTTAGCTATAAGCTCCCTGAGTAGGATCAGTGCATCCTGAACCCTTCGATGTGGCACCCACTAAATTGTGATGGATGTAATAAGGAACCCAATACACCCGTAATCTAATACAAAATATTTTCATCAAGATCTTATAGTCAGTGTTCAAAGAGACAAAGGCCTCCAATTATCTAAATCCCCACGCCCCCTTTATTTTTATACAGTAAAAGCAACACACCCTGTAACATGCTTTTAGGTAGAGACCCTGCCTGTAGCCCAGCATTCAATATCCGACATAGTTCAGTACCCAAAACTTCCCACAAACTTTTATAGATTTCATGGGACAATCCATCAGCACCTGGAGTAATTCCCGACTTCAGAGACCAAATTGCAGTCTTTAGTTCATCTACCATAATGGGTTGGACCAAAGTAGACTGCTCATCTATAGACAAAACAGGGACTGGTCTTCTAAGAAACCAATCATTAATGGGGGTCTCAGGGAGCAATCTACTCTTAAAGGATGCAGTAACATAGTCATGTATCGATCTAAAATACCAGTGTTTGCTGTAACGCCCCAGTTGAGGTGTTTAAATACATCATAGCTCGGAGTGTTTAAGAAGTTTCAGATTTTCAAAAGGTAAAGTATCCTTCTTTGTACCACTAATCCCATATTTATGCTTTCTCACATCCTGTAAAACCTGAGATTGTAAATTAGCCAACTCTTCCTTACCTTTTTAATTTGATCCAAACCTGCAGATCCCAAAGACTGAAGGAAGTAGACAAAAATGAAGTCGTTCTCTAAGATATTGAAATCCATCATGCCGGAATCTCCCATTTAAACGACCTATGGTTTGAAAATAGAGTCTGACTTCACATTTCGTGTCCTCCCACCAAGTATTTAAATCTTCATAGAAAGAAAACAGACTGACGTGCTAAAAAGGGAATGTAGACCATCAGCCACACCAGGGATATCTAATAAGATAACATTTAATTTCCAAAACCTGGCCCCTCGAACTTCAGGCACGACACATACACTAATCTAAGCATTTTATGATCTGATGTGCCACCTCCTGCAAGGACTGTGATTGCACTACAACCCTGGTGAAAGAAAAAATAGTCAATTCTGGAAGCTCTAGTTCAAAAATAAGTATTTCCAAACCCATTAGAGGTAGGCCCAAAAGCATCATTCAAACCAGTATCTGCAAGAAGTTTTGACAAGCTTCATATCACTATACACTTTCTTCCTCGCTCCAGAAGAAACACTGGAAGGCAAGGAGCAGTTAAAGCCCCCCCCAAGGATAGTAACATAAGAGGTGCATAGAAAAGGATATAATGAATTAAAAAGGGTTACTCGATCAAATTTAGATTGAGGTGCATAAACATTAAGTAACCGTAAGGGTAAGGAACCCCACTAACATCCAAAACCAAGGCCCTACCGCCTAAAATCTCTATCTGATGAATTACTTTATATGAATGAAAAACAAATCCACCCCACTACATAAATCACTTCCCAAAGACCAAAAACAATCTCCCCACACCCAACCAGTAGTGGCAGCCTCTATCTCCGTAGGAGAATGCAAACGAACATCCTGCAGGAAAACACAGTCCAGATTTTCATATAAAAAATGAGAATAAGTGCTCTGACGTTTAACAGGAGATTTAATGCTATTTGCATTTAATGTTGCCACTCTAAAGTAAAAGGGAACCATGAGTTAATGAAAGGGTAAAGTCACTTTACTTTGCTAGATGCTCTTGTTACCTTCCACTTTTCCCATCTAATGGCTTAGGGCCAATCTGTCCTTCAGCAGGTTCCAAGGACTCAGGCCTTAGGGGATGCAGAAGGCAGAGACATGTCGGAAACCGCCTCTGGAGCCTCTACCAATACTGCAAAGGTATTAGGGTCAGCAATAGAACCATGTATGGAAGGTAAAGCTGTTTTCCTACTCACCTTCCCTTTCCTTTAACAGATTTCCTTTCTTGCCACTAACCATAGTAAAACCGTCTACCAAGGGGTCCAAACTAGACAATACCGAATCCTGGCAAATAACCCCCCCTTGTCCTATCTCTGGTACCTCATGAGTCACCACTTCAGGTATATCTATAGAGTCTGTGCTTGAGGTAGAGTTCGCAATCAAACCTGACACGGGCAAAGGGAGACTAGCCCCAGAGGTACTGGGATCCAACCTTCCTCCAGTAGGAATGCCAAGTCGAACTGCCTCCCTAATATAATGGTCCTGTACCCCAAAATCAGCTTCCGGTGTATTTTTAGCTGCCAAAGGGCAAAGTTCAAATGTGTGACCCACCACATCACAAAGATTGCATTTAGAGGTTTGGAAACAGTGAGCACTAGGATGACCAGACTCCCCACAATAAGAACATTTTAGCACATCACAAGAGGTGCTTATGTGAGTCCGAGACCCACACTTGAAGCAAACCCTTGGCTGACCTGGATAAAAAAGGAACCCTTATCCCTCCCCCAAAAACAGTTGGGAGGTGCACCAAATCAGAATCAGTAGAGTGGAGTTTAATCCTAAATTTCCAACCCCATTCCAAAATCCTCTGCATCCAGGATAGGAACAGGATTCCCTGTATTTCACATCTTTAGATAACCAGTTAACAATATCTACAACATTAACCCTTCATTTCTGAACATGATCGTAATGACCCTAAAGGCCTGTTTTGAAAGAGGCAGTACAATAAAGTCCGACCACAGGGATTAGTTTTAGATTTAAATAGCAACTCCAGAATAGTTCCAAAAGAGCTGAGATGCAAACTGACATCAAATGTGAACCTCCAGGAACATGGATCAAGGCGAGACTTCAGAAGGGGAAAACCCATACTTTTCTTCAATAAAGTTTTTCCAACATAAACCTATCAGGGGATTATCCCTGGGGCCAACATATCGAAACGAATGGCATTGCCGCTATTAATTCTAGAGGTTGCCTAAAATGACTGGCATAGGAAGGTTTTTCCACAGGTTCCAAAGCTGGCCCCTGTATGACAGAGGAAGTAGCCACATCTGCAGCCATTTCCACTGACAGGCTGTCCGGTAGTCCAGAATCAGTAGTAGATTTAGAAAAGGGAGGCTGGAAGTGCAGAGACTAAAACAACAGGAGAAGGGACTGTTAAAGCCACAGTACTTATCTCTGCAGACTCCGTAGTGCTGAAGATCCATCAGCCGGCTCCATGAATCACTCAAATCGAATCCAGCCAGCTCCACGCAGTGCATGCTCCGGAGACCAGGATTCATCTATCAGATCTCCCAATCTTTGAAGTCGAAACTTCACTGACTTCGGCCTTTCAGTAGCCGGATGCAACCGCTGGGCCCCGCCAGCTGCTGCAGTGCTCGGGAACCCTCTGATCTCTTCCACTTCCCTGTCATCCTCCACAGCGAGGTTCCCTCACGTTCCTGTACCAATAATGCACTCACATGAAGTTCCTCTTCCAAACAGCGTTGTTTCTCCCACAAACTAAGCTCAGCGTAGCAACAGAAACTGAAGGACCACTTGAGTTGGCGTTTTGCTGGCCACCTCGCAGGTGCATCCCAGCCACCATTTCAGCATTTCCAGACTCGGTGAAATCAACAGGTAAGGAATTACTCTGGGCTATCGCAGCCCCATGTGCAGCTCCTCCACTGTCCTCCTCCTCCGCCATCTTGGTCCCACCAGAAAATGGGTCCCCCCTGCTCACAGGAAGCAGGGAAATTTCCCCGGTGTCCTGGCCAAATTTCCTCATTCACTAATACCACCAACAGTTTCATCTGGTTCAAGCTCAGTTGGCATTCATCTGTGTCCCCTCCCCGGTCATGCCTGAAAATAGGCAGGATTTGTCTAATACACTTACCGGTCAACAGAAACTAAATAAATAAATTTGTAATCCTAGATCAAATAAATAAAAAAAAAAAGAGGTTGTCCCTGTGTTGCATGAGTGAGCTCTAAGAGGGAGCTCGAGATGAGCCATGGGTTGGAAGACCCTTTTACTTTTTTGATCTTATATGGGGCAAAGATGTCACAGGCCTTAGCGAATGTCATTAGGAAGTAATCCAATGCTTGATTCCCATCCTTTGCTCTATCAAGTAGTGATCAGTCTGTCAGTCTCAGGTATTGCTGAAGGCGTCAAGTTGGCCAATTTTCAGTGACCAATTTCTTGAGAGTTGTGGAGGGCATTTACTGAATTTGTTAGTCCAGGTGCACATAACCAGGGAATGGTCATAGAGGGAGTCTGATAGGATTGATACTTCAGAGATATGGTCCAGACAGGTGGTGAGTAGCCAGTTGATAAGGGTTCCAGTGCCCATCCGGTAGTTATGCCTGATTGTTTGTGTGACCATCTGAGTGATGTACAGTACAGGCCAGATATCTGGTCCCTTGCAGCAGTTGTTTCTTTGGACTGCCAGTTTATGTTAAAGTCCCCAATGATGAGATGTTCACAGTTTTGCTTTGTCTGCTCATGCTTGTTGATAAACTGCTCAAGACCAGTAGCATGTTTAGCCAGGGGTATATAGATGGTTGAGAGTAGCAGGACATTGTTTTGTTGGCCTATTGTGAATTTTATATCTAGGATTTGTACCTCCTTGGACTGCAGGCTGCTGTGCAATATTTGTTCTTTGATATTGCTTTTGAGATGGACTATGCAGCCTCTCCCCCTCCCGCTTGGTCAGGCAGTCCTGGTGAAACACTGTGTAGCCTTCGGGCAACTGTTGCATCATTGATCGTTGGTGACAGTCAGGTCCCTGTGAGAGGATTATATCAGACTTGAGCAGCTCCACCCAAGTTTGGAACTGCAAAACTCTGATAATAGGCTTCCTACATTTAGGAGATGATCTTGAGGTGTCAAGGTTTCATGGAGATGCTTGCATGGGGTGGTCCTGGGTTGGGGTGCACATTTCCAGATAGTAGTAGGAGTACCAAGATTAGCTTTCTAAGGAAGCATGACCAGAATACCCAGGAGGAGTCCGCATACTGTAAGGTTGGGTGCATATGGCCATCGGTGGCACCAGTTGAGGTGTGGTAGTATAGCAGGGCAGCCACTGGGATTTTGGGCTGTGCTCGTGATTTGTAAGGTTGCGGTGGGAGCTTGAAGGCTAGCAGCAGGTAAGGTTCAGTGTATATTCCACTAGAGATGCAGATCACTGGTATTAGGAGGCCAGAGAGGTTGGGGATATTCAACTTAGGCCCTTCAGTCTTCCTGTTAACTTTGTCTTTGACAGAGATGACAAGGAGGGCAAGGATTACTCGCTTGGGATGTGCCAGCATTGTATTGTCCTATAGCCTTAGATTGGGTGTACAGCGTCTGAAGCAGAAGGGTTGCGTTAGCCCTTTTGGAGCAATATAAACTGCAGAGTGCGACTGGAACTGTGATTGGCTGTATGTGTGTCTGGCAGCAGATTTTGTGGGTTGTCTATTTATTAATGGCAGTGTATGCGCAGAACTGCACAGCTCCATATGCACTTAATGCACAGGCTCTTCACTACACAGTGAGACACACAGAGAAACCGAGCCACGGTGGTTGTGTGTATGTATATGTGTGCCGGGATGTGTGTGTGGTGGGGGGGTACCCTAGGACAGAGATACAAACACTGTGTTTGTCCAATTATCAGGTACACAGAGTGGGAGACAGGACAATAGAGCCACCTGTACTGTACTCTCCACTCTGGAAAAGCAACTTGTAGGACTCAGGTGGTTGTTGGGGGGGCACTTTGATCCATCTGAAATGTGGGTTATTCAGAGGTGCTGAGTGGCTCCATGGGGCAAGGAATGCAGACATGGAGTTCAGCAAGAGTTCACCAGGCCCCCCCAATGATCTCAGGCAGTGTCGGCTGCCACACTAACAGGGTGCAGGGGAGAGAGAGAGAGAGAGAGCGGTTGCTGAAGCAGAAACAGCTGAAACCCCATCCCAAACCCTGACCAGGGAAAGCGGTGCGGAGAGATGGAGACAGATAAACAGTCTCCCCACCGAAATGTCCCATCACCATGCAATGGTCCTCTCCCTCCTCTCTCCCCTTTGTGTGGCACACAACAATACCAGGACAGCACCACACAGGATCGCTGTCAGCAAGTGAGTTCTGAGCTGAGATCAGGGCTTGCCAGTCGGGAGTGCAGGTGGGTGTCCCACAGGGAGAGTCCCTGCTCCCCTTTTCTCACAGAGAAAGTGACAGTGACAGTGCCCAGTCTGGTAGGGAGCAGTGCTGCAGACTTTCTTTTATCTGTGGGGAGTGCAGGTCCATGTCCGTACTTGTGTGTGTGTGTTGTACTGCAAATGGGGGACAGAGAGGAAGAGCCACCCAGTAGCTGAACCCCTGTGCCAGAGTGAACAGTTTATACCGGTGGCAAGTTGCGACCCCCAACGAGCACTGTAAGTCCCCATAGTCTGGTGTTTATGTGATCAGGGACAGGGAGAGCAAGAAATGGATGCACAGGTATTGTTTGCTGTCTGTTGCATTTTGTGTCATCTGAGATAGTGATATGACATGAACACATCGGCTGTGAGGAGCATCTATCTGTGCAGAGCAGGAGGGCAAGCCAGAGCTCCAGCACTGTCCTCTGAAGTTGGCAGTGTTGTGGTGCTGTCTGTCTGTAGTTGGAACAATTTCTGTGTGTGTTGGAGGGGAGAGTTCGGAGGGGCAACAGCAGCATTGTGTCTGAAAGAGAGAGACAGAGAACGAGAGACACAGGACACAGTGAGAGGGAGGTGAAGATTGTTGGCCCCTCCCCCCAGACATCATGCCTGAGTGAGATACATACACACACACACACGCACACACAGTGACAACGGGACATTTGTCCTCTATCTTTTGGCTGCACTGCATTAGTTGTAATTGCTTCACTGGGCCAGAGGAGAACTTGCAGGCTGTAGTTACTCCTGTCCTAAATGCCCTGGTGGCTCTACCTGTCCAGCTCCAAACCGCAAGTGTCTGTGTTGGGGGGGAGCATAGTACAGTACAGGGCATTGGAAGTGGAAGACAGTATTTTATCACAAGAAATGGCAGAAATCATGTCTAGTGTATTTGACATTTGTATGTGTACAAAAGCACAGTAATATGGATTACTTGTTGGGGACTATTTTTTAGGTGGCATGATACAGTTACATTTTTAGTATTTAAACAGGAAGAAAACTCTTTTATATTGTTTTCTCCTTGTTTTGAACAAAACTCATGTTATAAGTGCAATAAGCCACTCCAGTGTATGGGGTTATTGGGGATTAAACAACATCCTGGGTGCTGTGAGGACACTCGGACTGCAGCCTTGTGCCTCACAATGCACCCAGGGTGTTAATTAATCCCCAGTAAAACCATACCCTACTGTGGATTACTGCTTACAAATTGTACGATCAAAGCAAACCCTTGGTATTGTAAGTCTGAGGAATTTCTTAAACTTAAACTCAGTTTCTACTGCTAGTCAAGGTACAATTAATATATAATGATCTTTATTTCAATTATGTTTAGAGCATTACATAGTCACCAAGTGAGTTTTTTAGTCAGTATTGCTTTCTTCTGTGAGTTCTTGTGTGTGGTCTGGTCTGTGTGGCATGTGGCTAATATAGCAAAACACTTCTTAACTTAGTTTCTCACACCATGGTTTCCATCCAGCCCAAGGTTCATTTCCCTCCTCCACTTCACCTTTTCTTTTTTTTTTTACTGTTCCTTTCCTTAAAAGGCACATCCCCCTCACTGGCCCACCTGCCTGTCAGGCTTCTTAAATCTAACTAAGCCACCCTCCAGAATTATCATAACCAGCAATATACCTAACAGTTCCATGGCTAATGGCAGGGTAGGTAACAGATCAGTACCAGTCTCTACCACCATGGCCAACCTAAGACGACAACCTGGCATTCTATCCAGACCAGAATCCTGCTTTGCTGACCCCTTTAACTGCCTTGTTCCCCCCACACATAAGGGGGTCCAGACTGAATTAACCCTACCATATACTGGCTTTAATACTTTATTATACCCTGTCCAAAGTTAAACCACCTAAAATCCCCAGCTAAACTGCTTAATGCCTGCAGATTAGCCAGATTCAAGGATTGTGCTACTGCTATAACTGACCTCCGAGGAATACACCCAAACCCTGGACCCATCAGCCCAAACCCACAAGACAACACACCCCAACAAAAAGACCATGACCTGGACATAGTGCACTACAATATCAGAAGTATCCTAGCCAAGAAACATGAGTTTGAGGCCTGGGCTAGCTCTCCACAACTTTTATGTCATAGGCTCACCGAATCCTGACTAACTGATGCCTTCTCTGATAAGAAGGTAACTATTGAGAACTAGAAATTATTCTGCAAGGACCTTAAAGTCAGAAGGGGGGGGGCTGCCTGTTCCTAGTCTCAGATAAGCTCCTAACTAAAGAATGCTGTTATTCCACTGAATCCCTGAATTGTGACTTTCTTGCTATTGCCCTACCACTAGAGGACACAAAAACCCTCACACTGTCCATCATTTACATTTCCCCTGGCTACACTGAAGAAGGCTCCAGAGTGATCCAACAATTTGGTAGTTCTATCCCTAGTCATAGAGAGTGGATCTTTTTGGGAGACTTTAACTTAAACTGGTCCACAAAACCAAGTAACATTTTCCTGCCAATTTTCCAAGAACTCAGACTACAACAAGTCATAAGCACTCCCATCTGTGTCAATGATAAAACAGGCACTCAGACAACTCTGGACTGTCTAGCAGTCTCAATTCACCCAGGGTCCTATCCAGGTATCCTCCTAATTATATTAGTGATCTGTTGGAACAAAGGCTTATAATATCACTTTTTACAATACTGCACTTGGATTGTCCTCAGGCCCTACCCAAAAATTATTTAATAAATTACCAAAAATAATAGTATTCAACTATATTATCCTATGCTCTCCAGATTCAAAAATGATGGTGAAAAACACTGTTGCCACACCTTGGATTATATAAGAGATAAATATATATTTTATTCACATATGTACAAGTCCTAAATATTCATAATTAGCATAAATATCAAGCAAAATAAAAATAATGTAAACATAAACTGTAATGTAAACAAAACAACAGGTTTTAGGAAATCGAGTAAACAGAATAAAACAAATACGCAAAACAAATTTCAACACATAAGCAATGCAAATGAATACACCATATTCAGCATAATAATGACAGTTTATACTATTTCTTCAGCATACTTATATCATAATCATTTTACTATGAAACCTTGCAACTCATTACACTAGTGTCTCAGGTTATATCTTTGTATAAGAATTGTTTTAAACTTTAGCATGTAAGAAGGTAACTTCTTTACATCTAAATTCTAGTTTAACTATATACCCAAGGTTTGGGAGCTAAAATGCACAAAGATACCACCCCAGATAGCCAAATAAAGTACAAAAAGTGGAATAAAGGAATACTTAAGTTTTAGTTATCTGTAGGTGTAGTCTTCTACTTTTTAACTTTCAAAGTCTTGGTGAGAACTTCTGATTTTGGATGACAAAGGTCCTTAGTGGTTTGACTGTAGTCTTTTGTCTTTTCCCCTTGAACCTGGAACTGTAGTCTTCTGACATCAACGAAGCAATGCAGGCTGGATCCTTCTTGCTTGATGTCACAAATAATCAAAAGTCACTTCAGGATTTAGTGGAAAAATCAGACAGCAAGATTTTAGCAGTTCAGCACAGTCTGTAGAAAGATCTCTTCCTGCGGACAGCAATGTTGGTTTGGTAACTGGACTCTGTGACTCTTTCCTGTTTCAGTTCATTTCTGCTCTTGAACCTGCAACTCTGGACTCACTGCTATTTAACAGCACTGCAGGCTTGCTGGCTGCTAAATTCCAAAGTCAGTCTCTTGTTCAGGCTTTTAACAGAAATTGCAAAACATTACTTTAGTCCAGATTCTCAGTATATAAACCATAGCCCTTGCTTCATCCAATATTGGGAAGACAGTCCTTCCTGTAACAGTCAGTTTTAGCAACTGGACATTGCTGCAGCATTTGTGCAGGCTTTCAAGCTGGTTTAGCAGCCCCTTGCAGTGGCAATATCGTAACCCAACTGATGTCCCAAGCAGGTGTGGCTTCAGGCTTGAGGCCTAGTACAAGTCCCAAGGTTATCCAAAATTGTCAGGGCAGCCAACACAGGTCCTCACACACCAAAGGATTCAGCAGTCCTGGGCTGGCTTTGCCAGCATCCCATTTATGTCCCCCTTGCTGAGCGACATCACCATCAAATTATCATTGGTCTGAGTACCCTTTGAGGGTGTTACTGTTAGCCCCTCCTAAACCATTTTTCATCAATATGACCTCATCTTCAAAAACTGTTTTTGATATAAAACAATTTTTCTTTCTTGCATCTATGTGCACCTTGTTACAAATGTAAAGCCTACATTTTCAGATGCAGCTAAAAGAGAGGATTCATTTGAGACCAAACATGATGGTGTAAATTCCAATCTAAGATCTATAATTCCTAAAAACATTATAAAACTTTTTTTTAGTTTATAGATATCTAAAATGTATTTACAGATTTCAGAAGTACAATTTTTCCTGTTCAAAATGATGTTAGTTTGGAATACCTGCTATCATTAGAAAGTTTATAATCTTAGCAAACTTCTTTAAGACAGTGATTTCCTTTGTCTGTAGTTAATGATACATGACCTCATGTTGCTTTAGAGTTTATCAAGAAGGCTTACTAACCATGCAACTAGATGTTGTTTGTTAGATAAACACTCAACTCATTCCATTAAAAAAGCGGCAAGGTCAACTTACTTTAGGCACCAAACTTGTCAATATATTTTAAACAGTTTTGGGCCTAAAGAGTTTTGTAAATAGCTCACACTACACTTTGCTGATAGGTTTAAAACTTAATCACTGGGCAGGTTCATGCATTTCCAATAACCTGTATAATTCTGAAAGGTATCAGAGTTTCTGTATATTTTCTATATATAAAAGTCTTAATTTCTTAAAGCCAGTCTATTTTAGTCTCTGTTAACTTCTGGTCCCTGGGGCTGGCTGTTATGAGAAAAACAAGGACATAAATTATGTCAAGTTTCCATGACAATAATCTCTTAGTCTGAGCTTCAAGCTGTTCTGCTAATTATTGGAATAGGTGCCATTCAGTTTAAACAGACTTGAAACATTTTTTTCTGAAGTTGTCCATGTATGCTATATACTTTTTATGTTGATTGTGTGCATGCACAAGAAACATATTGTGGCAGCTTGCTGCAGAAGCAGGTTGTGGAGGCACGGTACTGTTGTGGCCAGTGCCCGCACAGCCGTTGGAGGCTTAGCCTGCTTTTCCCAATGGGTGGCACGCTGCTGCTGACACTAGTTCAGCCAGGATGCCACAACCTTATAAGGTTTCAGCTGCTGCAGTCAGGGTCCACCTCGTCATTCCAGCGTAAGCCATTCCACTGCAATGAGGGAGCGACCTGTCATTGCTGGGCGGAACCTTGTTACTGTGATATTGTTTGTGAACATGGCGGCGGCTTACCACTATGTTCACAAACAATATTAATTATCCCCACTGCCGAGGGGGTGCCCAATCCCCCTCGGCAGCATGTTCCCCCCCCCACCGTGTTTGTTTGTCGACAGGGGCCGAGTCCCCGTCAGCTTCAGTGCTCTGAAGTTCATGTTGCCCATGGGGGAGCTCACTCCCCAAACATAGAAACATAGATTTTGACGGCAGATAAGGACCGCATGGCCCACCCAGTCTGCCCATTTCCTACCTAATGGATAAGCTGCAGATCCTAGTTAACCAGCAGCCTACTTCTTCCTACCCCACCCCTAGAATTGCCTTATGACTGTCCCATGCATGCTTGAATTCCACCACTGTTTTTGACTCCACAACCTCCTCCGAAGGCCGCTCCATGCATCCACAACCCTCTCTAGAAAAATACTTCCTTAAATTACCTCTGAGGCCCCCTTCTATCTTCAAATTGTGCCCCTTGTTCTTGCACACTTCTTTTTTGAAAGATGCTACCCTCTTGGACTTTGTTGATTCCTCGAGGTACTTGAAAGTTTCTATCATGTCCCCCTCTCCTCCTTTCCTCGAGGCTATACATATTCGCTCCTTAAGTCTCTCTTTCATATGTCTTCTGCAGACCCTGCACCATTTTAGTCACCCTCCTCTGGACAGCCTCCATCCTGTCTATGTCTTTGCGGAGATTGGGTCTCCAGAACTGCATGCAGTACTCCAGATGGGGTCTCACCAACCGTATGTACAGAGGGAAAATAACTTCCTGTTTTCTACTGGTGATGCCTCTCCCTATGCATCCCAGTATCCCCCCAGCCCTCCTTGCTGCCCTCTCACATTGCTTGCCCACCTTTAGATCATCTGATATGACTACCCCCAGGTCCCTTTCCATTTTTGTTGTTGTTAGTATCTCACCCCCCATTGTGTACTCTTCCCCTGAGTTTTTGTTTCCCAGGTGCATTACCTTGCACTTCTTAGCATTGAATCTAAGCTGCCATACATTTGACCATTCCTCTAACCTTGCCAAGTCCCTTCTCATCCTTTCCACTCCACCTTGTGCATCAACTCTGTTGCAGATCATTGTGTCATCTGCAAGAGACATACTTTTCCTTCCAGTCCCTCTGCAATGTCGCTATAAAGATATTGAAGAGGACGGTCCCACACTGAACCCTGTACCCACTAGTAACCCCCTTCTTCAGAGTGGACTCCATTTACTATTACCTCTGTGTCCTATTCTCCAGCTAATTCTTTACCCAGGCTGTCATCTTGGGACCCACTCCCAGGCTGGCTAACTTGTATATTAATCTTTTGTGGGACTGTGTCAAATGCCTTGCTAAAGTCTAGGTAGGCCATGTCCACAGCCCTCCCTGATCTACTACTTTGGTCACCCAGTCAAAGAAATCTATCAGATTTGTCTGGCATGACCTTCCACTGTGAATCCACGCTGCCTTGGGTCCTGAGCCCCTCTGGCCTCTAGATAGTCAACAATTCTTTTCTTCAGAAGTGATTCCATCATTTCCCTACCACTGAGGTTAAACTAACAGGTCTGTAGTTTTCTGCTTTTGCCTTGCTCCCACTTTTGTGAAGGGGAATCACATCTGCCCTTCTCCAGTCTCGGTACCACCCCATCCTCCCATGATTTGTTAAAGAGGGTAGTCAGTGGTGTCACTAGTTCTATCCTTAGTTCTTTTAGAATTCTGGGATGAATCCCATCAGGCCCCATTGCTTTGTCCATCTTCAGTTTTAAGAGTTCTTTCAGAACCCTTTCTTCTGTAAATGGGCTGGTATCAACTTCTGTATCCAGAGTGTTTCTACTGTTTGTTTTAGGTACCTCCCCCACTTCCTTTGTAAATACTGAGCAAAAATATTTGTTTAGTATCTCTGCCTCTTCATTGGCATTATGTCTCCCCTCCCAATTTCCTTTGCCGACGGGGGAGCCCACTCCCCATCAGCATAATTCCCCAAACACACAGTACAGTTGTGCTGAGGGGATGCCAATCCCCTCAGCTCTTTTACCCTCCCTTTTGTGCCGTGGAGAGTGCCCAATCCTCCATCGGCTAGGCTTCCCCAAAAACACTCTGTTAGCAGCTGGGAGCCCACCCCAGTGTGCCAAATGGCCCATGTAAAAATCCTGTAATTTTTTCTTTTTAACCTGTCAAAAAGAAAATGGTCCTCACAGTCTCCCTGCCCCTCCCACAACCCGCACCACCCTCTGCACACCCTGCTTCCCAACACCCCTCACCCCATATCTTACCATGGAGAGTCTGGTGCAATGATCTTCGTGACCGGGAACATCGCCTGTACCCTTCAAAGCTGACCGCTTAACTGAAGACATGCCGGAAAGCTGTATAATGGCATAAATAGGATTTTTCAACTTTGGTGCACATCTAAGGCATTTTTTGGAATTTTGGCACCAAATTTTCAACATGGGGTTTTTGGGACCCCTCCTCATGAATTCTGCCACTGTCATTGCATTATTCTGCCCTGAAAGGTGATTTTGTGGTCACTGCATGGAATCACCTTTCAGGACTGATTAATGAAACGACAGTGCCAGTGTTCAAGAGGTTGGCTTTCAAAATACTGTTTTCTAAGTTATATGCTGGTAATAGTTGGTAAACACACTCATAACTTCGCGAATTTGCAATATTTTCATGCCAAATTTTCAAAACTGACATTTTTTCACACCTCCTTGTGAACAGTATAGCTGTCATTTTTCACATCCTGGCCGAAATGTGTTTTCGCACTTCCAGCGCAGAATAGCACAGTCGCTGTGAGAAATCAGTGTTTGGGACAGATTAAGAAAATGACAGTGACACTGTTGATGAGCAGAGGTCCTAAAATGCCTATGCTGAAAAACTGGTGATGATACCCATAAATGATTGTGTTACGGAAAGTATGCTGTACAGCTCTGTCACATTTAACTTCACAAATTTATAATATTTTCACTGCAGATTTTCAACATTGCCATTTTCCCATACCTACTTGTGAACAGTACAGCTGTCATTTTTCCCATCCTGGCCAAAATGTGTTTTCGCACTTTCAGCACAGAATAGCATGGTTGCTGTGAGAAATCAGTGTTTGGGACAGATTAAGAACATGATAGTGATACTGTTCATAAGCAGAGGACCTAAAATCCCTATGTTGAATTTTGGTGAAAAAACTCCATAAAATGACTGTGTTACAAACATGTGTTGAACTGTTTCTACGCACCCGTGTAACTTTGCAAATTTATAATATTTGCACGCCACATTTTCAACACTGCCATTTTTTCCCACCTCCTTATGAACAGTACAGCTGTCATTTTTCACATCCTGGCCAAACTATGTTTTTGCACTCCTGCTGAGTGAACTCAACGGAGCTGTGTTGGGACTGCTGCGGATTTTTTTTTTGGCCAAAAAGGCACTCAACGCGCAAGCAGGAGCCCAGTACAAAGTGGCAGCCTGCAGTGTTGAGAGAAATAGAATGAGCGAATGAGGCGAGTGAGCTCAATGGAGCTGTGCCGAACTTTAGAGTTGCCCACCCTCCCACCCAACGTCCTCCATGGTCCTATATTACAGCAGGGTCTCTGGAGTGGAGACAAAGCAATGACTGGATACATCCACACCTCCTTATGAACAGTACAACTGTCATTTTTCACATCCTGGCCAAAATGCGTTTTTGCACTTCCAGCCCAGAACAGTGCAGTTGCTGTGGGAAATCAGTGTTCGGGACACATTAAGAAAACAACAGTGACACTGTTCATGAGCAGAGGTCCTAAAATGTCTATGTTGAAAATTTTGTGATGAAAGTTCATAAAATGACTGTGTTACGAGCGTGCGTTGTGCATTTTCAACGCACCCTTGTAACTTTGCAAATCAGTAATATTTTCATGCCAGATTTTCAACACTGGCATTTTTTCACACCTCCTTATGAACAGTACAGCTGTCACTTTTTACATCCTGGCCCAAATATGTTTTTGCAGTCCTGCCGCAGAATAGCATGGTCACTGTGGGAAATCAGTGTTTAGGACAGATTAAGATTGAGCGAGTGAGGGGGGAGTGACAGAGCTCAACTGAGCTCTGTCGGGATTGCTGTGGATTTCTTTGTAGGCAGAAACAGGCCCCAACGCAGGAGTCCAGTACAAAAGGGCAGCCTGCAGCACTGGAAGAAACAGAATGAGCGGGTGAGGGAAGGGGAGTGAGTGAGCGCAACAGAGCTCTGTTGGGACTGCTGCGGATTTCTTTGTGGGCGAAAAAAGGCAGCAATGCAGGCAGGGTCCCAGTACAAAAGGGCAGCCTGCAGCGGCGGGAGAAACAGAATGAGCGACTGTGAGACGAGAGTGAGCGAGCTCAACTGAGCTCTATCATGACTGCTGCAGGTTTCTCTGTGGGCAGAAAAAGGCAGCAATGCAGGCAGAAGCCCAGTACAAAAGGGCAGCCTGCAGTGCCGGCATTTACAGAACGAGCAGTTGAGAGAGAGGAAGTGAGCGAGCTCAACGGAGCTCTGTCGGGACTGCTGCAGATTTCTTTGTGGGCAGAAAAAGGTGCCAACAGAGGCAGGAGCCCAGTACAAAAAGGCAGCCTGCAGCATCAGGAGAAACAGAATGAGCGTGTGAGAGAGGGAGACTGAGCGACCTCAACGGAGCTCTGTCAGGACAGCTGCAGGTTTCTTTGTGGGCAGACAAAGGTTCCAACACAGGCAGGAACCCAGCACAAAAGCATAGCCTGCAGCACCAAGAGAAACCGAATGAGTGAGTGACAGAGGAGGAGGAGTGAGCGAGCTCAGCGGAGCAAAGCAATCAACATTTGGCATTGACAAATGCTTGTTTTTCATGGCATCATTCCTCCAATTCAGTATTCAAGCCTTAAGCAGCATTGTCCTTGTTTTAGAGTTCATTTACATGTCAATTTGACCAGAGACATTCACAGTACTTAATAATTAAGCCAATATAAGGATACTGAATAGCAATTAAGAATATAATAAAATTATAATAATAAAATATTTTAATTAAATTAGTTCTGTTCCTGCATTTCTCCCCTTTTGAATTAAAAATGTACCCCAAAAATGCATTTTGTAATTCAAAACTATAATCCTACTATATATGGGTATATAGTTAAAGCATTGCAGGGAAAATGAAACATAAAACACAAAGTTACATCACCGTGTGGTAACATGACATCATTAGCACATTACATCATCATATATGACATCATCGGATGTGACATCACTGGATGATGTCATTGGAAATGTACTTTTTTTGCATAGAATCGTATATAGTACTACATGAACTAACATGATTTAACATGATTACAACTATGTACACTTTTAAAACAACAATATTTTACATTGTTTTAACCATTATACAAATACAACAAATTCTCTTTGCTCATTAGTTTTAGAGGTCAATATGACAATTAACATTTTAACTAGACTCTAATTCCTGATCACCACTCATAGATTCATTTAGAACATTTTCCCATGTTTTGTTGTGTTCACGATATTGCCTCAACTGATTAATGTGAACCCATTTAGGTACTACCTCTCCAGTGTTTTTTCACTTTAGTTCAATTTTATATGCTACGGGTGAGATTTTATCAGTGATCACAAAGGGTCCTTGCCAACTTAGAAGAAACTTTTTGACTTTGGCTTTATTTCTACTGTAGTTAAAGTAAAACACTTTATCACCAATTTGATACTCTTTTGGATCAGTTTTCCTGTCATAATATGGCTTAGAAGCCTCAACACTTTTCTCCAAGTTCTTTTGAGCAAATGCAAATGCTTCTCACAAATGCTGCTGTAAATGGGTTGTATATTCATGTGCTGTGGTGGCATATGCTGAATTTACATTTCTTGTGGTATACAGGAGATGTAAAGGTAACACCATCTGTCTTCCTGTCATCATTTCAAAAGGAGGAACACCTATAGACTTATTAGGAGTAGCCTGTATGGCCATTAATACTAGTGGTAACTTTACATCCCAATCTTTTCCTGAAGAACTGATATATTTCTTCAGTTTATACACAATTGTCTGTTTAGCGCGTTCCACCTGTCCAGATGATTGTGGATGGTGGGACACATGTAGTTTCCTCTGTACTCCTAGAATTTTCCACACACTCTCTATTACCTCTTCTGTGAAATGAGGACCTCTTTCAGATTCTACTCTTAATGGTAATCCCCATCAACTAAACACATGGGCCCTGATATTCAATGGAGTTGTGCATGGTGCAACAACAACCCCCCAATGTGCTCTGGCACAATATTTAAAGGGCCAGGTTGCTCGGTGCAACTCCTGATGTGTCGAAGCGCATTGATAATGTATGTGGCGCAGATGCAGGGGACGTGCCCATGCATATGCGGCACATCCCGATATTCAGCCCAGGATGTGTGGCGCATATGCTGGCGCAACCCCTACGTGCGCCGCACACTGATGCTCAAAGTTGAGCTGAAAATAAAAGGCTCAAATGCTGGCCACCCACAGGTGGGCGGCTGTATTACAAGGTGCAACACAACAGCCACCAGATGTGGGTGGCCATCCGCCAGCAGGAACACAGTCCACAAGCACCCGGACCTTCCTGGTAGTCTAGTGGACCCCCTCCCTCCCTCCCGTATGCCTGATCGCGGGCTGTTGTAATATTAAATAACCTGGTGGTCCAGTGGTACCCCCCTCCCCACCACCCACAGAGGACCCCAGCCATCCAGCACCCCCATCATCAGTGGGGGGCAGCACCCTGCCACATGCGCCCAGCTGCCACCAAATGAGACAGCATACTGTATGATCTGTATGCTGGCTGGTCCACAGTGTGGATTGGTTGCTTGCAGACCATATTGTATAACATAGATACCAGATATGTGAATGAACGCCTATTCACATATCTGGTCCTGTGTAGTACAGTATGGTCTGCAAGCAAGCGACAGATCATGCTGTATGCTGTCATTCAGCAGGTGGCCAGGCGGTAAGCGGGTGGGTGCTGCCACCCACCAATGACTGGGGTTGCTGGCTGGCCAGGGGTCTTCTGTGGGTGGGTGGGTAGGGGGTACCACTAGACCACCATGTTATTATTTAATATTACAACAGCCTGTAATCAGGCATATGGAGAGGGAACCATTGGACCACCAGGTTATTATTTAATATTACAATAGCCCATGATCGGGCATACAGGAGGGAACCACAAGACCACCAGGATAATATTTAACATTACAACAGCCTGCGATCGGGCATACAGGGAGGGAACCACTAGACCACCAGGTTAATATTTAATATTACAGATGCCCACGTTTGGGCATATGGGAGGGGAGGGGGTTACATTAGCCCACCAAGGACCCGACCCCTGACGACAGCAGCTAGACAGGGCGCCAGGCACATTTTACCAGGATGCCCTGTGCAATGCACGCAAATGGGGCTATAATGACATGCAAATGGCCCCATTTGCACCTTGCATATATTATGGCCTCATTTGCATGCCCTCCGCTGAATATTGAGGGTGATGCACCTTGTGCAACTGCAGCTGCACTAGCGCATCCGCTTGCTCCCTGTCCGTGGCTTGCACCAGCACAGTGCCACTGCGCCATGCGCAGTCTGTGCCATATTCAACAGTGCTACGCCATGGCGCATCACTGCTGAATATCACCTGGCCCTGGCCCTGGTGCATCCAAGTTGTGCTGTGCCCAGGCTTGCGCCCCTGCCAGGCACAGTCTTAATATCTGGGCCACGGTTTATTAATAAGAAAGCAGTGGTTTTGGTGGTGTTATTTGCAGTAGGTATACACTCAACCCATTTTGTGAACAGACAAGTAACTGTCAAAAGGTATTGGTTACCCCTTGAAGATCTGGTAACAGCACCAATCCAGTCAATCTGGATGTCTGACTAAGGCATAGCGATGCCTTTTGACTGTAGTGGTGCTCTATGTCTGGGAGTAGCTGGTTGGAACTTGCAACAGGTTATATACCCTTGTACATACCCTGCAACATCATCATACATGTAGGGCCAGTAGGCTAACTCTTTTAAGGTTTTGTAAGTTCTCTTATCCCCTCTATGTGCTCCCGATGGTTCATCATGGGCATGTTGTAACATATTCCCCTGTGGCCTAAAGGAACTATCCACTGGACCTTGTGTGGGTTTTTACCAATTCTTACCAAGAGATCACTCCTTAATTGGAATTTATCCTTCTGGTTATACATGGCTCTCAGGTCCCGACTATCCTGTAGGCCACTGTCAGAAAATACAGGTTACTCACCTGTAACAGGAGTTCTAGGAGTGGTATATGTTGTTCATCCACACTTATTGGCAGGTTCCTTGCCACTTTAAATCTTTCCGGAAGATCTTCAAGCTGGCTCCTCCCACCCACCCGGGTGGTAAAACTCTCTGCTCCGCCCCATGACACCAGATTTAGCCCACTGGAAGCCAGGTTGCACGTCGAAGATGGGGAGGTCGGGTGGGTTGTGTGGATGAACAACATATACCACTCCTAGAAACAACATATACCACTCCTAGAACTCCTGTTACAGGTAAGTAACCTGTATTTCTAGGGACGTGGATATGTTGTTCAATCCACACTTATTGTCAGACTCCTAGTAGTTCTCTGGGGGGAAGGAGGCAAGGCGCGCACCCCCTACTTAGGGAATAAGGACAGGAGAACCGAGGTTCCAAAACCAGCATCCCGGCATGACTCAAGGTCGATGTACTAGTGGGTAATGAAGGTGTGTGCTGACTTCCAGGTAGCAGCCTTGCAGATTTCCTGGATAGGGACATCCCTGGAAGCAGCCAACGAAGCAACAGTATGGCGGGTAGAATGAGCTCTTATCCCTTTGGGAGGCTCCATGCCCGCCAACCTATAGCAGAGATCTATGCAGGAGGTGATCTACCTGCCTATCGTCCGCTTTGCTGCAGGTCTGCTAGGTGCGGCTTCAGCATAGGTGACAAACAGCTGGAGAACCTCTCCCCGAACTTCAGCCATCCGCTCCTTATAAATTATAATAAGAGAGTGCTCTTCTAGGGTCCAAAGTATGGAGCCTATATTCGGCCTCTGAGGTGTGACTGGGGTAGAATACCAACAGAGTCAACACCTGGTTAAGGTGAAACTCCGACACCACCTTCGGAAGGAATTTCGGGTTGGGGCGCAGGACAACCTTGTCCCTGTGGAAGACCAGATAAGGAGACTCAATGGAAAGCACCTGGAGCTCTCCCATCCTTCTGGCTGACATGATAGCCACCAAAAATGCGGTCTTTCATGACAGGTGAGAGATGTCACACCTGTGCATCGGTTCAAATGGCTTGCACATGAGCATAGCCAATACCAGCAGTAGATCCTATGGAGGTGGAGGTTCTCACACCAGAGGGGATATGTGATCAAGACCTTTGAAAAAGCACCCGACCACCTTCTCCTGCACCACCGACTGCTTTCCGGCCCGCGCCCGGTAAGCAGAGATGGCTGCCAGGTGCACCTTAAGGGTCATCGACCGAGCCCCAGCTGAGAAAGGAACCATAGGTAGTCCAGAATGCTGGCCAAGGAACAGGAGGAAGGTCCAACCCTCTATCCTGACACCAAATGGAGAATCTCTTCCATTTGAAGGCATAGCATTTTCTGGTCGACTCTTACCGGATGTCACAACAACGCTGAGGACCTCGCCGGAAAAACCCAGGCCTGGAACTCTAGCCACTCAGGAACCAGGCCGTCAGGTACAGGGATTGAAGGTCCGGGTGGAATACCTTCCCCTGATTGACTGAGATCAGGTCCGGGCAGGTTGAAAGCTGTCTCGGGAGCCTGGAGCGGAGGCTGAGGAGATCTAGATACCAGAACTGATGGGGCCAGTCTGGAGCTACCAGAATCACCTGTGCCTTGTCCCTCCTCACCTTGAGAAGTACCTTGTGTATCAAGGGAAATGGGGGAAGGCATAGAAGAGGCCCGGGGTCCACGGCCTCGAGAAGGCATCCCCCTGCAGCGAGCCCTGCTGAGGGAGGCGGGCATGAAACAGCCTCAGCTTCACATTCTCCCTGGAGGCAAACAGGTCCACCTGAGGTGTGCCCCAGTGGGAGAACAGATTGTGTACTACCTCCAGCAGGACAGACCACTCGTGAGATGCAGCACCTATCCGGCTTAGGGCATCGGCCAGAGTGTTGGAGGCTCCCACCACATGAATGGCTAGGAGATCCGCCTCCAGTCTGCCCATGAGAAACCAAGTGCGGAGATCTTCCTTGCACAGAGGCAAGGAGCGTGTCCCGCCCTGGCAGTTTAGGTAGTACATGGTCATGGTGTTGTCCATCTGGACCTGGACCACTTGACTCCGTACAAATGGAGTGAAGGCAGTGAGGGCTAGTTGGACTGCTCGAAGCTCCACCAGGTTGATGTGGCATCGAGACTCCTGAGGGGACCAGAGGCCGTGCGCTCTGAGCTCTCCCAGATGGGCACCCCAACCCATCAGAGAGGAGTCGGTCATTAGAGTGACCATCAGCTCTGGGCAGACAAACGGGATGCCCTCCTGCAGATGAGCAGGAACAATCCACCACTGGAGAGCATTCCCCATCTCCTGGGACACTATCACTGGTTGGTCCAGAGGACTGGAGCGCTGTGACCATTGGTGGGCCAGTCCCCATTGCAGGGGATGCATGTGCCAGTGGGCCCAACAGACCACAGTGGTGCAGGTCATCACGAGGCCCAGGAGGAGCAGGAAGTCCCAACCAGAAATAATTGGGCAAAGGAGGAAAGAACCTTGGCCCTGTCCACCAGGAGCCATGCTCTGGCTCAAAGAGAGTCAAGCTCTGCCCCAATGAACTGAATCACCTGCGTTGGCACAAGTTCCGATTTGGCCTCGTTGATGAGGATGCCAATCTGAGAGCAGACCTGGAGGGCCAGATCCCTGGACTGCTCCACCTCCGACTTGGAGGAGGCTGCAATCAGCCAGTCGTCCAGGTAAGGGTACACCCGGAACCTTTGGCGCTGCAGGAATGCTGTCACTACTGCCATGCATTTGATGAAGACCCTGGGAGCTGGACAGAGGCTGAAGGGCATGGCCCGGAACTCGTAAAGGGATCCCTCCACTCTGAAGTGGAGGAATCGCTGGTGGGATGGACGGATTGGGACGTGAATGAACACATCCTGAAGGTCCAGAGAACAAAACCACATGCCTCATTAGAAGGATGGGATGATCGGAGCCAGAGTGACCATCCTGAAGGTTTGAGACCTTAGGAACTTGTTCAGGCCGTGGAGGTTCAGAATGGGGCGCCAGCCCCCATCCGCTTTGGGACCAGGAAGTACCTGGATACAAACCCTGGTCTGAAGCAGGATCCGCCACCTCCTGATCACCTCCTTCTGGAGGAGCAGGCAATGTCGGCTCGGACGGGCCAACAAAGGGGCCTGGATCTCAGAGCCCCGTAGGGTGACGGCTGCTAGGGTGGGGACTGCTCGAATTCCAGCGGCAGACCCTTTCCTACCACTTCCAACACCCAGCGGTCCATGGTAATATCAGACCAAGCAGATATAAAGTGGCGGAGCCATCCCCCCATGGGGGGGAACCTGGCCAGGAGTGACGAGGTTGGGAGCGACACCCCTCAACCTGTCACTGGGCAGGCTTGGAGGAAGGACCAGCTGAGGAGCCTCCTGGACCTTTCCCTCCCAGCTTCCTGTTGGAGGAAGTGGCAGGCTTGGCTTTGGAGTGCCAAGTGCGAGCCTGCTGGCCCTGATGCTGGTGTTGCTGGGCCAGACGTGCTGCAGAGGCTGAAGGATGAAAGGGCTTACGCTGCTGCTGGTGGCCTTTGTCCTTCTGAGCAGACGTGACCGAGTCCAAGGTGGCATTGGACTTCTCAATCCGCTGAAGATGCCCCTCAACCCCGGGACCGAACAAGTTGGTTCCCAGGAAGGGAACATCTGCCAGCTTGTGCTGGGTATCTGCTGTGAAAGTGGAGATCCGCAGCCAAGCTCTGCAGCGCATGGCCACTGCGGCCGCTACTGACCGGGCACACGAATCAGCAATGTCCAGAGAGGTCTTGAGCTGCTGTTTGGCCACCGCCCTTCCCTGATCCCGCACCTGCTTGACCGTAGCTTGGAGGTCAGCTGGGAGATGAGGAATCACCTCATCCAGGGAGCCCAAAAGGGCGTGTGAAAAGTGTGCCATCAGCACAGCCAAGCTGGCCTGACAAAGGCCTAGGGAAGAAGCAGTGTAAACTTTCTGCCCGGAGTAGTCCAACTTTTTGGACTCCTTGTCGGGAGGCTTGTCCACGTCCCGAGCGTTCCCGGAATGCTGGAAAACGCCATTGGTCACGAGCCCCTCCGAAGAGAGGTGCTCTGAGAAACCAGAGAGTGAACCAGTGGGGACAGCATACTTCCGAGTTATCCTGGCCAAAGGTGCTGGACAAGAAGCTGGCCGCTGCCATAGCTCCAAGGCCGGGCCAACAATGGCTTCGGCCACCGGGAAGGCCTCCATGGGGGAGTCCCCTTGGTCCAGTATCTCCATGAGGGGATACTTCGCCCGTTTTGAAACGGGTTCGAGCTTCATCCCAGTGGATTCTGAGATGAGCCGAAGCATTCCCAAAAACGAGGAAGGGCTCTTGTCCACTGACTGACCCCAGTGGACTCAAGGGGGCCTGAAGAACAAGGAGGAGTCATCATCAGACTCTGAGGAGTCTGCGAACAGCTGCTGAGTGCCTGAGCCACCCTCCACCTACCAAGGTCGATCGGGAGTGAGGGTGACCGACAACCGATGGGGCAAGCCTTGACCAGACCGAGAATCCTTGGTCGGGGCCCCAAATTTTGATTGTGGAGGCGGGGGTTTCGCCACAATGGGTGGCGCAGCTGGTTTCGGCCGAACAACTGGTGCCGGCTTCGCCTCGACCACTACAAGGGGTTGTTTCCACATCGTGACAGCCACGTAATGGCTGGGGAAGACAATGAAGTCGCCTATTCCGGTCAAAAGGAGCTGCTGCCACATTAGCTCCTCGTAGCACCGACACAATTTGCGCCGGAACCTATCCTCTGAGGAGGACGAAGATGAGGATAAGCGGCGCCGCCGCTTTCCATGGTGCCGAGCCTGAGACCGCCAATGTCAGTGGGATCAGCTGGACCGAGAAGAGGTCTGAGACCGAGACCTTCAGTGTTTCCGAGCGTGGGTCTGAGAGGGGGCGGGGGAAACCCACTCCTCCCTCGGTTCAGGGACCTTAACCGGGGACTCCGGCACAGGAGGCACAGGCAAGTCCTCGGTTTCCACCGGGGGAACCGATGAAGAAGGGTTGTCGGCTTCTCCAGTCGACAGACTGTCCGACAGGTCGAGAAAAATCTCGACCGCATCAATGGGTGTCTCGGCCGGCTGACCTGACGGGACATCAGGAAGTCAGCGGCCTTAGCCGCAACTCCCCACCTAAGTCGAGTGTCGACTCTCAGGGAAGGGGACCTCTCCAGCTCCCACGAATGTCGATGGTGGGACACCCTTGGGGTCCTTCTTTTTGGACTGAGAGGAATGTCCCAAAGGGCCTTCTCCCTTTGTGGAGAGGGACTGGCAAAGCTCCTTGAAGAAGCTGTGTAGGAGGATTTCCAAGGAGAGCAGGATAAATGCCACAACCGAGGATGATGATGATGTGGCCTGGGCTCACTCCTCCTTGAGGGCGATCATCTGCTCTAGCTGTTCCGCCGAGCCCGCAGCTGCGGACACTGCCCAACGGGCCTCCTTAGACTTTACCGGAGGATAACATTTTTTGGGTCGCCCCAACAGTAACCGGGCAACACAGTCCTACAAGACCAAAGCTGAAAAGGATTTGCACAACTCACAAGCCTGTGAGCCATGGCCAAGTCCAAGGTATAAATGCACGTGGGTGTGGATCAGTCTGGGATATTTAGCTCACAGGGCACCTCACTAAATCCCGGAGTCAATTTGTCCATCACAGCCACGTAGGAAGATACAGACTGAAGTCTTGTAAATCTTAAAATAAGTTTCAGATTAACCGAAGAGTTTGGATCCAGGTCTAAAATGCAGAACGCAAAGGAGGGAACCTGAGCTTCCAAGCGGTAAGGAAGATCTGGTGTCATGGGGCAGAGCCGAGAGTTTTACCACCCGGGTGGGTGGAAGGAACCAGCTTGAAGACCTTCTGCCAAGATTTAAAGCGACAAGGAACCTGCCAATAAGTGTGGATTGAACAACATATCCTCATCCCTAGAATCCTGTTTTCTGTGGGCTCCTTAATGAAATGATAACATTTTCCTACCACTTCATCCTCTTGTTGCATTTTCACTAAATCGAATTCAGGTTTCTCACTATACAAGTGTAGAACCTTATTTTCCTGTTCCTATTGCTTTTGTCTGCGGGTAACCACATCCACCTCAGCTTGGAAAGGAGGAATAAAGTTCCATTCTTCTCCACTTAAAGCACCCTCCCTAGCCAGAGCATCTGCTAGGTCATTTCTTGTTTTGTCTGGTCCTTGAATTTTTGAGTGCCCTTTTACCTTTTTCCAATAAACAACCAACTTATGTTCCTGAACCAACTGATTCATGGCTAGGATAAGGTCTGCATGCATCACCTTACTGCCTCTTGAATTGATCATACCATTCACCCTTCACCCTGGTAAATGTGTAAGGAAGTCCTGCCTAACATAATCAGAGTCAATACAAATTACAGTGTCTTGTAACTTATGTTGTACTGCAGTCTGTACTGCTATATAGGTAGCTGCCAATTCTGCATGTTGGTTAGACTTGGGACCCAGCTTGTACTTGATAGGAGTACATGGTACATTATCCTGCCATACCACTCCTAAACCAGAACATCGATCTTCACCTTGCTGGAATGAACAATTATCAACATAGGCTCTAGGCAAATTTACATACACATTTCCATCATAGTGGCAGTGCCTGTTATATTGGTACACCATATCCAACTCAGAAGACAGGTCAGGGTCTTGTACCAGAATCTCATCTACAGTACAATTATGCATCTCCAGGTCTTCTAACCCTTGAGCTACTGTAGTACTTTGTTTTTTGCATACCTAACCTCTAGGGGTAGACCCTGCAGTGCTAAGGTCCAGGCCACAATTCTGCTGCTAGACACATTACCATCCTTAAGCTTCTGGCTCCCCAGAAGGGTAGGGGGTTGGTGACCAGTCTCTAGAACAACTTTTTTTTACCACAAATGTAAGTTTTGAACCGTTGTACTGCCCATATGGTGGAAAACAGTGCCTTTTCACAATCTGAAAACTTTTTCTCAACATCACTCAAAGTTTTACTCGCATTAGCAATAACACATTTGTCTGAATCATGTTTCTGATATAACACTGTACTGATGCTGCTACTAGTATGTCCTACCTCTAGACAAAAATTATTATCCATTTGTGGGTACGCAAGACATGGTGCTTGACTCAGACTATCTTTTAAAACTTGCATGGCTTTCTCTTGTTTGCCCCCCCCACACCCAGGGTTCTGACTTTTTCAGCAGCCTGGTGAGAGGATAGGCAATTTCTGCATAGTCCTGGATAAACTGCCTTGAGTAGTTACAGATCCCTAGGAAACTGCGTAACTCTTAAAGTTTTGGATAGACCAATTTTTTGGACTGCCTCAACTTTGGTATGCTGAGAACATAGCCCATCAGGACCAACTTAATGCCCATGATAGTTTACCTTATCCCTGAACCATTGCCTCTTTGGTAAGAACAACTTGGCACCTGCGGCTTTCAGCTGGTTTAATTAAGGTTACAACCTACTTGGTTTTTGAGTGAATGGATTCGGCCTTGTAGGTCCAGATTCGGTCCTCCTGTTTTCACCATTGCAAATTTGGTTTTTATGGTGGGTCAAGCAGCACCTGTGAGACTCCCCACTAACTGTTTCATTTGCTTTTCATCTGACAATAAGCAAGTGTCTGACATTTGAGTGTGCTTGCTTGCTTGCTTGTCGTGCATGCCAATCAGGAAGTGCCTTCAAGAGCAGGGCACTTAAAGAGCCAAATGTGTCCCTGTCTGCTCAGTTGTCACCTCTAACTTCATACCAGCAAATTGGAAGATTATTCATGGGAAGGGTAAACACTACCATCTTAATTAACACCTTCATTTTTCTGAAACCAGACAGGCACTTGATAGATTTGTACAATCCAGATGATGAAATGTATTGCATTTCACTGAAATGGGCATGTATCAGTGAATGACTTCTAGGGTAGCTTCCTGTCCCAGTATGGACTGTGCAGTGTGTTTCAGAAACTTTACCTGCTAATCCAGTTTTATTCAGAGGTAGTACTTTTTCAGTCATTTTGAATGCTCACATACTTGTAAAACAGATTCTGTTAAATCTTTCACCATTTTACTTGCATGTTCAGATTACAAACAAATTCTGATGTCATGCAGACCTTTGTTTGTATACCAGTCAGTCTGAGAGGAAGTAGGGGTTATTAAGACCACTAGCAGCAAATCAACCTAATTCTTTCCAGGCTGCATTGTGAGTATGGTCTTTGACTGCTGTGATAAGAAACATAGAAACATAGAATTTGACGGCAGGTAAGGACCGTTTGGCCCACCCAGTCTGCCCATTTCCCTACCTACTGGATAAGCTGCAGATCCTAGTTAACCAGCAGCCTACTTCTTCCTACCCCCACCCCCTAGAATAGCCTTATGACTGTCCCACGCATGCTTGAATTCCACCACTGTTTTTGACTCCACAACCTCCTCCACTACCTTTAAATGCTCACCATTTTTTCTTTTAGGGTCTGTCCTATATTTTAATATTTGTTACCCCTTTTGTTGTTAAATTAATAATCTAATATTGTATTTCATTTCTAGCAATACTACACCTCTCTATCTCTCTTCAGTAGCTACTGCTGTCAATTTTCATACTACCTGGATATTCCAGGAAGACCACTCCAGGCCTCTCAGATGAACAGCACAGTATAATGTGGCTAATGTCATGCTAAGCCACAGAAATGAGAAAAGGAAGAGAGAGCAGTAGCTGATGAGGTGACAGGAACACAATCTAGATTTGATGGCACTGCAAATTTAGGCAATTTATCAAACATTTCTCAAAACATTATTATTTATTTTTTACCAGAAGAGACACACTAAGCTAAAGCTTGTTTACAGGTGCAACCTGGGAGCACAAGGGAATTAAGTGATTTGTGTTGGGTCACACAGTATGCAAGTTTGGGCTGTAGGATTCAAACTCTGGTCTCCAGAACTGCAGCTCAGAGCTTTAAACCACTGTGCTATACTGCCTCCATGCTACATATCACATATCATGATATCTGCTATGTATGACCAACATGGAAAAAAAAATAGGATATTTAACAGCATAGAATAGTTCCTACCACTTTTAAAAATGTCTCTGACATTACAAATAACTTTAGAGTAAGAGCAATGGGAGGGACAGTAACACATCTTAAAATGGCAGATAATACTTGTAATTACATCTCATCCACCATTACCGGTGCAGTTTATGTATTTATTTATTGAACGAGTTTTACCAGAAAAGGCCACCTGATCCAAAACAGCCGGCTGTCAGAGGTGTCCTTGTGGTCACTCGATTTGTCAGCCAAGCTGTGTACACAGGATGGAAAGTCCCCTGAACCCCCTCTCTAACCCCACCAAATGTTAACACACTGAAATTTAAAATATTTAAATCTAAATCAAACAAACCAAAAATAATAATCATGATGTAATTTAAAGAAGTTGTACACAATGTTATATCAGCAGCAATTCTGAATAAATCAAGCGAATCAGAGTCCAAGCAATGCCCTCATTAGTCATAAAAGGGCGGGGTTAGGGTGGGGTTTATGGGTGTGGTTTAGTATTCGGTTTTCATCTCACCCAAAGGTGGCAACCCTAGGTTTAACACATAGGCGACCTCAGCTAGGTGTTCCTCAAAGTGTTGCTTGTCATTAGTACATCATCCACATAAACCAGATTTCCTCTGCTTCGTACATCAGGCATGGTCTTGTGCAGAAAGATATTGAAATCTGCTGGTGAATTTAAATACCCAAAAGGACATCTATTCCATGTGTACTGTCTCCTTCCAAAGGTAAAAGCCAGTTTATGTTGATATTTTGGGTCTACTTTTAATGTCCAGAATCCATTTGCTATATCTAGGGTAGTGAAATATTTGGCACCTTGAACTTTGGCCAAACTTTGGTTCAAGCATGTCATGGGCCAGTAAGATAAAGGCACCTGTTGGTTTAACTTTCTATAGTCAATAGTGAGTCTCCACTTTCCTATAGGTTTTAGTACAGGCCAAATGGGGGATTATAAATAGAGTTTACCTGTCTTATAATTCCTCACTCCATTAAGGTATCCAGTATCTCTGGTATATGTTCATAAGATGCTAGTGGTATTCTGTACTGACATACATAAAGTGGACCTTTACTAGGGGTTGGTAGGTACCCTGGTAATATGGAGGTCAGTTACCCCACAATCATGAGCATCTTTGCTATATCAATAGCTTGGCAGAAGACACCAGGAGAAAGGACTGCTGTGTGACTGAACTTCTCTGCTGGGACTAAAGAAGAATAACTTTTGTACTTGGACCTTTAATTTAGGGTAAAAAAAACTAACAAACAAAACAAAAAAAAGTGTGTGTCTGGGTTAACTGAACTGAATGGGTATCTGAACAGTTATCTAGGTGTAAATCTCAGGTGATTGAAAGGACTTAATAGCTGTGAGGTTTAAATTACTTGTAGAAAGATCTAGTAAGTAGGGGAGTGGCTAGCCAGAAGGAAGCTACATTTAAAGACTGCCTTAGAAAGATTCTGCTAATAGCTTGGCAGAAGACACCGGAGAAAGGACTGCTGTGTGACTGAACTACTGTACTGGGACAAAGAAGAAGAACTTTTGTACTTGGATCTTTAATTTAGGGTAAAAAACTAGCAAATGAAAAAAAAGTGTGTGCTTGTCTGGGTTAACTGAACTGAATGTGTATCTGAACAGTTATCTAGGTGTAAATCTCAGGTGATTGAAAGGACTTAATAGCTGTGAGGTTTAAATTACTTGTAGAAAGATCTAGTAAGTAGGGGGAGTGGCTTAGCTAGAAGGAAGCTACATTTAAAGACTGCCTTAGAAAGATTCTGCTAATAGCTTGGCAGAAGACACCAGGAGAAAGGACTGCTGTGTGACTGAACTTCTCTACTGGGACTAAAGATGAAGAACTTTTGTACTTGGACCTTTAATTTAGGGTAAAAAAACAACCAAACAAAAAAAGTGTGTGTTTGTCTGGGTTAACTGAACTGAATGTGTATCTGAACAGTTATCTAGGTGTAAATCCCAGGTGACCGAAAGGACTTAATAGCTGTGAGGTTTAAATTACTTGTAGAAAGATCTAGTAACTAGGGGAGTGGCTTAGCTAGAAGGAAGCTACATTTAAAGACTGCCTTAGAAAGATTCTGCTAATAGCTTGGCAGAAGACACCAGGAGAAAGGACTGCTGTGTGACTGAACTACTGTACTGGGACTAAAGATGAAGAACTTTTGTACTTGGATCTTTAATTTAGGGTAAAAAAAACTAACAAACAAAAAAGTGTGTGTTTGTCTGGGTTAACTGAACTGAATGTGTATCTGAACAGTTATCTAGGTGTAAATCTCAGGTGATTCAAAGGACTTAATAGCTGTGAGGTTTAAATTACTTGTAGAAAGATCTAGTAACTAGGGGGAGTGGCTTAGCTAGAAGGAAGCTACATTTAAAGACTGCCTTAGAAAGATTCTGCAAATAGCTTGGCAGAAGACACCAGGAGAAAGGACTGCTGTGTGACTGAACTACTGTACTGGTACTAAAGAAGAAGAACATTTGTACTTGGACCTTTAATTTAGGGTAAAAAAAACTAACAAGCAAAAAAAATGTGTGTTTGTCTGGGTTAACTGAACTGAATGTGTATCTGAACAGTTATCTAGGTGTAAATCTCAGGTGATTGAAATGACTTAATAGCTGTGAGGTTTAAATTACTTGTAGAAAGATCTAGTAAGTAGGGGGAGTGGCTTAGCCAGAAGGAAGCTACATTTAAAGACTGCCTTAGAAAGATTCTGCTAATAGCTTGGCAGAAGACATCAGGAGAAAGGACTGCTGTGTGACTGAACTACTGTACTGGGACTAAAGAAGAACTTTTGTACTTGGACCTTTAATTTAGGGCAAAAAACTAACAAACAAAACATAAAAAAAGTGTGTGTTTGTCTGGGTTAACTGAACTGAATGTGTATCTGAACAGTTATATAGGTGTAAATCTCAGGTGATTGAAATGACTTAATAGCTGTGAGGTTTAAATTACTTGTAGAAAGATCTAGTAAGTAGGGGGAGTGGCTTAGCCAGAAGGAAGCTACATTTAAAGACTGCCTTAGAAAGATTCTTCTAATAGCTTGGCAGAAGACATCAGGAGAAAGGACTGCTGTGTGACTGAACTACTGTACTGGGACTAAAGAAGAACTTTTGTACTTGGACCTTTAATTTAGGGTAAAAAAACTAACAAACAAAACATAAAAAAAGTGTGTGTTTGTCTGAGTTAACTGAACTGAATGTGATCTGAACAGTTATCTAGGTGTAAATCTCAGGTGATTGAAATGACTTAATAGCTGTGAGGTTTAAATTACTTGTAGAAAGATCTAGTAAGTAGGGGGAGTGGCTTAGCCAGAAGGAAGCTACATTTAAAGACTGCCTTAGAAAGATTCTGCTAATAGCTTGGCAGAAGACATCAGGAGAAAGGACTGCTGTGTGACTGAACTACTGTACTGGGACTAAAGAAGAACTTTTGTACTTGGACCTTTAATTTAGGGTAAAAAAACTAACAAACAAAAAAAAAGCGTGTGTTTGTCTGGGTTAACTGAACTCAATGTGTATCTGAACAGTTATCTAGGTGTAAATCTCAGGTGATTGAAAGAACTTAATAGCTGTGAGGTTTAAATTACTTGTAGAAAGATCTAGTAAGTAGGGGGAGTGGCTTAGCTAGAAGGAAGCTACATTTAAAGACTGCCTTAGAAAGATTCTGCTAATAGCTTGGCAGAAGACACCAGGAGAAAGGACTGCTGTGTGACTGAACTACTGTACTGGGACCAAAGAAGAAGAACTTTTGTACTTGGACCTTTAATTTAGGGTAAAATAAAACTAACAAACAAAAAAAGTGTGTGTTTGTCTGGGTTAACTGAACTGAATGTGTATCTGAACAGTTATCTAGGTGTAAATCTCAGGTGATTGAAAGGACTTAATAGCTGTGAGGTTTAAATTACTTGTAGAAAGATCTAGTAAGTAGGGGGAGTGGCTTAGCCAGAAGGAAGCTACATTTAAAGACTGCCTTAGAAAGACTTCTGCTAATAGCTTGGCAGAAGACACCAGGAGAAATGACTGCTCTGTGACTGAACTACTGTACTGGGACTAAAGAAGAAGAACTTTTGTACTTGGACCTTTAATTAAGGGTAAAAAAAACTAACAAACAAAAAAAAAGTGTGTGTTTGTCTGGGTTAACTGAACTGAATGTGTATCTGAACAGTTATCTAGGTGTAAATCTCAGGTGATTGAAATGACTTAATAGCTGTGAGGTTTAAATTACTTGTAGAAAGATCTAGTAAGTAGGGGGAGTGGCTTAGCTAGAAGGAAGCTACATTTAAAGACTGCCTTAGAAAGATTCTGCTAATAGCTTGGCAGAAGACACCAGGAGAAAGGACTGCTGTGTGACTGAACTTCTGTACTGGGACTAAAGAAGAAGAACTTTGTACTTGGACCTTTAATTTAGGGTAAAAAAACTAACAAACAAAAAAAGTGTGTGTTTGTCTGGTTAACTGAACTGAATGTGTATCTGAACAGTTATCTAGGTGTAATCTCAGGTGATTGGAAATGACTTAATAGCTGTGAGGTTTAAATTACTTGTAGAAAGTTCTAGTAAGTAGGGGAGTGGCTTAGCTAGAAGAAGCTACATTTAAAGACTGCTTAGAAAGATTCTGCTAATAGCTTGGCAGAAGACACCAGGAGAAAGGACTGCTGTGTGACTGAACTACTGTACTGGGACTAAAGAAGAAGAACTTTTGTACTTGGACCTTTAATTAAGGGTAAAAAAACTAACAAACAAAAAAAAAGTGTGTGCTTGTCTGGGTTAACTGAACTGAATGTGTATCTGAACAGTTATCTAGGTGTAAATCTCAGGTGATTGAAATGACTTAATAGCTGTGAGGTTTAAATTACTTGTAGAAAGTTCTAGTAAGTAGGGGGAGTGGCTTAGCTAGAAGGAAGCTACATTTAAAGACTGCCTTAGAAAGATTCTGCTAATAGCTTGGCAGAAGACACCAGGAGAAAGGACTGCTGTGTGACTAAACTTCTGTACTGGGACTATATTGCCCTCCTTCCCCCCCACCACCCAAAGCTAGTTCTATTTTATAGGCACAGATTTGACTGACAACAGGAACTTCCTGTTTGGGAGCAGGAAGTGAGTGATCACAGAACCACCAAAGACCCACCATCCTAGAAGGGCAAGAGTAGCTCTCCGGGCCCCTCTAGCTGCTGAAGGTCTGCCTCTGAACAAGTAAGTGGTATACTGAAAAATATAGGATATTCTTGTCTCAGAACAGGACAATCAGGAGCTTAAAGGGCACACAGGCAGAAAGTAAGGAGAGAGAGAGAGAGAAAAAAACAGAGGAAAGAGTAAGGATTGCAAACAGTTAAGGGGCCAGAAATAAGACATGATTGGAGTGGTGCAGTGCAGTGGCTGTGGAGCAGCAGTCTTCCGGGAGACGTTTGGAGGATGCAGTTGTGCCATCTGCAGGCACCTCTGGGCTGAGGAGGCGGTTGCGCATCTCCAGGCTGAGTTGGCCAGGATCGTGGGACCTCCTTCCATCCAGGGACCACCAGTGCCACTGCGTTGCCTCAGAGGTTGCCAAGAAAGAGGAGCAGTTGGACCACAGTGGGCTCAGAGGGTGAGGGTGGTGGAACAGAGGTGCATCCTCTCAGTTGTACTTCTCCACAATTCCTATGCCATTCTGTCAAAGTGTGGTTCCTCTATGGAGGCACCCATGGTGAGACCAAGAGGATGCTGGGAACCTCCACAAAGGAGACCCACTGAGGGTGGCAGGGGTCCCTGCAGGGAAGAAAACAACTCTGGTGGGGGACTCCACTGTTAGGAAGGTAGAACTGGGGAGGACGGGAGAGGGAGGTGGTGCCTGCCTGGCGCCATGGCTTGAGGGACAGGAGCGAATCCTCAGGATTGCTGGAGCAGCTGCACAGGGAGGGAGCTGGATGTCATTGTCCACCTAGGGACAAATGACCTGGCTAAGAAAGGGATTAGAGATGTGCAGGAAGAGTTTGTGGAATTGGGAGGGGCCTTAGTCCAAGTAGCACGAGGGCAACCTTCTCGGAGGTGCTGCCCATCTATGGCATAGGAGAGGCTAGAGGTGTTCCGCACTATGGATTCAATCAGTGGTTGAAAAACTGGTGTGGAGCTCAGGGATTTGGCTTCATTGGGGACTGGGGTCCACCTGGAGTGATGCAAGCCTATACTGGCATGATGGGCTGCATCTGTCCAGGAGGGGAACCAGGATCCTAGGTGATAGGTTTAAATGCTTCATTGGCAAGCTTTTAAACTAGCCAAGGGGGGAGGCACTGGAAAGGAGCAGGGAAATCCTAGCCCCCCCCCAAATAATCACGGTAGTAAGTGAGGCAAACACCAACATAGAGGTGTCGATAGGGAGAAGGGCAGGGGTAAATGGAGAAAGTGACAAAGGCAAGAAGGATAGGGATGGTGTAAAAGGGAGTAAGGCCATCAGGAAATGGACAGTAATGAGTACCAATGCCGTAGTCTGGGCAACAAGCTCCTGAGCTGGTGGCCTTGATGGAAGAGGGATGCCTGGATATCGTAGCAGTCACAGAAACATGGTACACAGAGAACCATGACTGGATGTTAACATACCAGGGTACATAACCTACAGGAGAGACAGGCAGGGGAGAAGAGGGGAGAGTAGCTCTCTATGTAAAGGAAGGGATAAAGCAACTGAACAAAGAGTAAACAGGAGGAGAGGAGGCACTGTGGGTCACCTGGAGACTGGAAAGGGCACCACAATACACACAGGGGTTGTGTACAGACCCACATGTCAGGGGGAGGATGGACAAGATATGATAGAAGTCATTCTTAGAATGGCAGAGAAAGGAGATACTGTTGATGTGAGACCTGAATATGCCAGATGTTAACTGGAGCACATTTGCTACAGCCACATCCAAGACAGGGGCCATTCTGATGACCTACAGGTGGCAGGCCTTAAGACAGCTAGTTTCGGAACCCACTCATGAGGGAGCAATCTAGACCTCTACTCTCAAACGGGGGCAGTGAGAGTGATCTCACATCTAGAACTGGGTTGCCATCTGGGGACAAGTGACCATCAAACAGTGTGTGGTTCATGAAACTCAGCTACAGAGTCAAGCTATACAAAAGTGAGGGTACTGGACTTTAGGAGGGCTGACTTTGCTTAGGATGGGAGTGCCTCAGAAAAGCACTAGCAAACAGGCTGAAGGAGGTGTGGAGCAGCAATGGGAATCATCAAAACTGCCATCACAGAGGTAAACAAGCCTTTGTGTGAAGCAAATAAACAAATCAAAATGAAAGAAAAAGCCACTATGGTTCTCAAAGAGGTGGCTGTGAAAGTCAGGAAGAAAAGATAGCATTCCGGAAGTATAAGAACACAGAAGGAGCAGAACAGAGAGCTGTACCAGTTAAGGCAGAAGGAAGCAGGGAGGAAGTCAGAATAGCAAGGCCCAAACTGAGGAAAAGATACCCAACTCAGTTAAGAAGAGGGATAAAACCTTTTATAGGTACATCAGCTGGCTTAGAAAGACAAGGAGGATAGTGAGCTGAATAGAATGAAATGGTGTGGTGGGCAGAGGGACAGTGAAAAGCAGGGATACTGAATGAATATTTCTGCTCAGTATTCACAAAAGAGGAGGGGGAAGTGCCTAATCCAATTAACAGAAGCACTCTTGATAGGGGGGTCGATCCCAGTCCTTTCACAGAAGAAAGGGTTCTGCAAGAACTCCTAAAACTGAAGGTGGACAAAGCATTGGGTTCTGATGGAATTCATCCCAGAATTCTAAAAGAATTAAGGGAGGAACTAGTGAAACCACTGGCTACTCTTTTTAATAAATCATGTGAGGATGGTGTGGTACCCGAGGACTGGAGGAAGGCGGATGTGAGTTCCCTTCACAAAAGTGGGACCAAGACAGAGGCAGGAAACTGCAGACCTGTCAGTCTGACCTCTGTGGTAGAGAAAGTGATGGAGTCACTTCTGAAGGAAAGAATAGTTGAGTACCTAGAGGCCAGTGGAGCACAGGACCCAAGGCAGCATGGGTTCACAGCGGGAAGGTCATGTCAGACGAATCTAATAGATTTCTTTGGGTGACCAAAGTAGTAAGCCAGGGAGGGGCTGTGGACATGGCCTACCTAGACTTTAGCAAGGCATTTGACACAGTCCCACACAAAAGATTAATAGTCAAATTAACCAGCCTGGGAGTGGGTCCCAGGGTGGTAGCCTGGGTAAACATTGGCTGCACAACAGGACACAGAAGGTAATTGTAAATGGAGTTCACTGAAGAAAGAGGGGTTACTAGTGGGGTACCGCAGGGTTCAGTATTGGGTCCAGTCCTTTTAATGTCTTCATCAGTGACATTGCAGAGGGACTGGAAGGAAAAGTATGCCTTTTTGCAGATGACACAAAGATCTGCAACAGGGTTGATACACAAGGAGGCGTGGAAAGGATGAAAAGGACTTGGCAAGGTTGGAGGAATGGTCAGAAGTATGGCAGCTAGGATTCAATGCAAAGAAGTGCAAAATATGCACCTGGGAAACAAGAACCCAGGGGAAGAATACACAATGGGTGGGGAGGTAGTAACAACAACAAAAAAGGAAAGGGACCTGGGGGTAATCATCAGATGACCTTAAGGTTAGCAAGCAATGTAGAAGGCAGTAGGGAGGGCTGGGGGTATACTGGGATGTATAGGGAGACGCATCAGCAGCAGAAAACAGGAAGTTGTTATCCCTCTGTACAGACAGTTGGTGAGACCCCATCTGGAGTACTGTGTCCAGTTCTGGAGACCCCATCTCCGCAAGGACATAGACAGGATAGAGGTAGTCCAGAGGAGGGCAACTAAAATGGTACAGCATCTGGAAGAGAAACCGTATGAGGAGAGACTAAAGGAGCTTAATATGTATACCCTTGAGGAAAGAAGGGAGAGGGGGGACATGATAGAAACTTTTAAGTACCTCAGTGGAATCAACAAAGTCCAAGAGGATAGCATCTTTCAGAAAAAGAGACTTGCAAGAACAAGGGGACACAATTTAAAGATAGAAGGAGGGTGGTTCAGGGGCAATGTGAGGAAGTATTATTTCACAGAGAGGGTAGTGGATGCATGGAACAGCCTTCCTGAGGAGGTTGTGGGGTCTAAAACTGTGGGAGAATTCAAGAATGCATGGGACAGACATAAGGCAATTCTTCTGGGGGTAGAAAGAAATAGGCTGTTGGTTAACTAGGATCTACGGCCTATCCTGTGAGAGGGAAATGGGCAGACTAGATGGGCCAAGCAGTCCTTATCTGCCGTCCAAAGTCTATGTTTCTATGTTTTGCAAACATGTCCTCAAACCGGAGAAACATTTCACGGACCTTTTTTTTTGTACTTCTGTTTCACAATTACAATTTTGTATAGCTTGCTCAATTTATTCTTTAAAATCTGGGAAGGGTACATTTTTACCTTTCTACCTCATCTTCTTTTATCTCAGGAGCATTTTCAGTATTAGTCACATGGACTGCTTTATATTGTTCTTTTCCATTAACCACAGCAGACAGTACAAGGTAATAATTTTCAACTTTACATGCTTGTATTTCTTCATTATCCACTGGACAAATCTCTTGTAAAGCAATTAAACCATTTAGTATGGACCCGATTTCTTAATCTGTTTCATCCTGAACAATGTCTTCTGGTAACTCCCTAATTACGGGAACAACTAACTTCAAATCATAAAAGGATTCCCCTATCACAACCCCTAACTCACTGTCAGCTCCTGTAGTGATAGGCTGTACTGTTGGGTCATGTACCAAGAGGTGCATTACTCTGTTGCTCATGTCCAAACAAGGAATGGAGTGGATTTTTAAACCCATTTCACTAAGTTGCTTGTCAAGCATAAAGAGTGCAGTCTTGTCAGGCATTTCTTGGCCATTCTTTACATTAACCCTAAGAGAGAGAGAGATCCTTGACATTACTTGGAATTCTTGTAGTGAACTCATTTACCACCTGGCACACTTGAGGAATAGTTTGTCCAGACCTCAGGGTCTGTGGTGTCACTTTTATTGGATAAGGGTCCCCCATTATTCATGATCACAGAACATCATTGGCTAGGTCAACATACCCGCCCAGTCATACAAGGATGTCTCAGCCCCAGGTGCATGGGAATTTTAGGCCATGTACTACCTTTACATGGTGTTGTATTTTCTTTTGCCCTGTTTGGAGGTTCAAGACACCGAAATCTATGCTTTTCATGCTAGTGGTCTGATATGAGACATTTTCCAACCACTCCTGTTTCTTTACACATGTTAAACTAGGCCTCCGCATCTTTAACATCTTGTTAAACAGTTCACTAATTAAACAGTGCTCATAACCTAAGCATAACACAGAATTTACTGTCTGCAAATTCTCTGCTTTGACGGGCACCTTTAACCTGCTTTCCTCTGACCTTATACTGCAGAGTAAGGACCCATGACTTAGTGGCCGTGTTTCATTTCCACCATCCCCAGAGGGTGTTGTGTACTCAGAATTTAATGTCTCTGTGTCAATTGCAGGGCATGCTTCTGAGATAGCAGGGTTCACTTCCTTGGTGAAGAAAGTGGCCTCTTGCATTAATCTCAGACTTTATCACATCATGCTTTGACAGACAAACCACGTGAGCTCTGCTTCTCCATGGAGCCAAATTTTCAGGATCACCTAGTACAGATACATCAGGTAGATTAGAACATACAAAATTCAATTTAATTGTATCATTTCTCTCAAGATAACATGATTCTGATTGTTTAGCAACCTTAAGACTCTTCCCAAAATGGAATGGGCCGTTTACTTGTGCCCACAGGATTCCATGGAAATAGTCAATGATAGGCTGAAATCTTTTTAGGAGGTCATTTCCAATTAAGAAATTATTCCCAGTTCCATCAGTGATATGCACCAGGTGGTTGACGTCCATCTTGCCAAACCTCAATTTCAGCCACACTTTACCTAGGGTCTGTTGAACCCCCCATAACCTACTACTTGTAAGCCATCAGAGAGGGTTTTCAACACCTCAGAGTTACCTACTGCATCAACCAGTTTGTCATAAAAGCTTCTGGACATCAAGGTAACTTCCACTCCAGAGTCAACTAAAGCTTCATGACTCAGGCTGTTTTCAATGTTGATGTCAAAGTAAAACCTATCTTCCCCTTTAGGGATTAAGTTGCCCAGGAAAAATTTGTTTTCATAACTCCTGGCAACATGGCAGTTCACTGTGACACTCTACACTGCCTGCAACAGTAACTTGGGATATCTCTAGGGTAAGGTCAGGTTCTGCATTAACACTCTCATTTTCCAATTTCATTGCAGTTTTATTACCGTCACAGCAATTGCAATTTCATTGACCTGGGCAGGCATTAGGAAGGACAGAAGGCACTAGATCAATGGCCATTATTACTAGTTTCACTGGTACTTGAGATTGCAGATGGGTTTTCCATATGTGAAGGAAACACAGAAGGCAGAGGAGGAGGTAGGACCAAATGTTGGAGTAGCATTTTATGCCTCCTTCCTTCCCTGTATTTCCTCCATGACTGGGGACCCAGGTCGAGGTCTATCTAGGAACCTGTAACCATCTTGCTCATTGTTATAGTTTTATGCCCCTATATGCACCTCTACCACCCCTACAGTCATTGCTGTATCCTCAATAGTAGTCTCCATACCCTCAGCCACGTCCTCTACCAAGATCATAACCTCCATAGGAAGATCCTTGATTTCTGTATGGCTGAGGTTGTGGAAATTGCTGAGGGTTCTGATAGAACTGTGACACAGGGCCAGGTAGTAGAACCACCACAGGGAAGCTTGGGCAGGGTTGGTAGGTTGGGTTACTACTGCAGGGTCAGGCACCACTTTGGGCTGCTCCACAGCTTTTCCTGGTTGAGTGTGGTTACACTTTCTTCCTTTGTCTCCTGTTTTTGGGACTCCTCCCAAAAATAGGAGACAAAGGAAGAAAAGAGGTAACAACTCATCTCCTTTCCATTGCCAAAATATCTGAGGTAGTTACTTCAGACACTTGGACCTTGGGATTGGGGCCCCCTCATTTTTTCTGTGGAGGAGAGTCATCACCTCTTCCAGAGTCCCAGATGTGTTCTGCCTGTCTGGCAATCCAGTGAATGCCCCTGGTCCTCCTGTTAAGTTCAAGTGCCAATTGTGCCCTGATAGCAGGGGGTAAACCTTGGTAATATGCATCTCGGAAGTCATCTAAATCACTTTCTGAGTGATAGGTCATAGGGATTAAATACAATTCAAATGACCACAAGGGTCATAATAGACTTGCCACTATTCAGTGGAAAAACTCATTAGTCCTGCCCCCCATATGTATGTATAACCTTGCTTTAAAAGTACAGAGCGTGGGAGCATTAACCACTTCTTCTGGCAGCGTGTTCCACTCTTTCACAACTCTCTGACTGAACCATGCTCCTCTCCTAAATGTCTTAAAGACATCACCCCTACTTGCTTACTGTGACCGCTAGTAGACCTTCCTGTCAGTACTTTCTTACAAAAGCCAGCTGTTTCCAACAGGCCATCATCTGAGAATGCTCTAAATACATAGATTAAATCACCTCTCACCCTCCTACATAATGGAGAAAGATCAAGCGTCTCCAACCTCTCGGCATAACATATGTCCTTAACCTGAACAATTTTCTTTGCCAGTCTCCTCTGTACTCATTCGTAAGACTTTGTGATGCCAACACTCTGTGGTATTGAAAATGGGGCTCCGTACTCCAGAATTGGTCTAACCAATGTCCTATACAAGGGCAACAAAACCTCCCTCTTCCTACTATGTATATTTCTAAATATGTTACCCATAATTTGATTAGCTTTCTTAATCGAGTCCCTCTTGTGATGTTCAAATCTCAGGTCATTGGAGATAAATACCTCCAGATTCTTCTCACAAGTGATGACACTTAGAACCCTATTATTCAGAACATATTCAGCTATAGGGTTATTGTGACCACAGTGTATTATGATACATTTATTTTCACTGAATGATAGCCTATGCTCAGTTGCCCACTGTTGCAAATAGTTCAGAAAATTCTGTAACTGTTGTATGGAGTCAACGCTATTTACTATGGCTCCCACCTTTGTATCATCAGTGTATTTCTGTATCCACACACTTTCTGAACCCTGCATACTACAGGTAAAGATGGAAAACAGGGTTGGGCCGAGAATTGCTTCCTGTTGACACACCACTAGTTACCACACCCACTTAGAGAGAAAACCAGAGTGATCTTCTGCTTCAAAGTACACATCCTTCAGCCTGTAATAATATTCCCTAGACTTTGATCAACCCCACACTGCATTTGGTAGGCAGCATGTCTGGCAATGAATTTATATAGCTTGTCAGGTTTGTTCCTACTTTATCTAGATATTCTTGACCACTAAGCTCAAGGATCATCAGCTGACCACCTAATCACAAAATTCTGTTCTCCTCATCAGTTATGGACACAGATTTAAAGCACTCTGTTGATTTTTGAATATGTTGCTCAATACCTCCTTTTGCAGATTTAGAATTATACCTTTCTCCTACCAATTTCAAAGCTTGGGTAACAGTCTTTGATTTGAAATACCCTGTTCCTTTTCAGAATTGTTTTTATTTTCCTGGACCCATCAAATTAGTCATCTTCAGAATCATAACTTATCTGTTTAGATCTAGGTCTCTTTTTACACTTGTCATATGATTCCTCTTTGAATAGGAATATTCCTTTTCAGGGCGGTGTCATCTGGGCCCGATTCCTCAGATGCTTTTATTCTTACATGATTTTTACTTTTGGCCTTTAAGCCTTCCAAGTTTCCACCTAACTCAATATACTCCTTTTCCAAAAGGGTACAATACTCCTTTAGTTGCTTATTTCCTAGCCCATGTGGTACCGCTTCTGATTTACATTTTCCTACTAAGTTATCCAGTTCACTTGAAGTACTCATCAGTCCATTTAGTGGGCTGATTTCTCTATTTACATGTACTGTTCCTTTTTCTTCTATTACCACTTTTTGTAACTCAGATTGCCCTTTGGTGCCAAATTAAGAAAGGGAATGTGGCTGGTAGGAAGGTTTCCAAAAAAGAATGCTCTACTGGTATCCTCCTCTAGTTCATTACCTTGAGACTGATATAGCTTGGGGTTGACTCACTTAAGCCTCTTGCGTTGGAGATTTACTCCTTCCTCTTGGCTAATATGTGTCATAGATAGATACATACATAGACAGTGTCGGCAGATAAGGGCCTATGGCCCACCCAGTCTGCCCATTTGAGCTTGTAAGTTCAGTTTATGTTTTCCAAAAAGTCTGTTGCCCCTTACCCCTGACCTCCAGAATTCCTTTATGTCTATCCCATGCATTCTTAAATCCCGTGATTGTTTTAGCCCCCACCACCTCCTCTGGCAGGGTGTTCCACTTGTCCACCACCCGTTCTGTGAAGAAATTCTTCCTCACGTTTCCTCTGAATCGTCCTCCCTCCAACTTCATCCCATGCCCTCTGTCCTGGAACATCTTTTTTGCTTAAAATAGTGTATTCCTGCACCCTGTTCCTCCCTGTAAGATACTTGTATGTCTCTATCATATCCCTCTCTCCTCCTCCTCCAGGGAGTACATGTTCAGTTCCTTCAACCTGTCCTCATAGTACTTGTGATGCAATCCATGTACCATCTTTGTTGCCCTCCCTCTGAACCTTCTCTGCCCTGTCTATGTCCTACGTAGGTAAGGTCTCCAGAACTGCACACTGTACTCCAGGTGGGGCCTCACTAGTGTCTTGTATAGTGGAATTATGACTTTTTCCTGCTGGTGATGCCCCTGCCTATGCATCCCAGCATCCTATTTGCTTTACCTGCTGCCTTGTCACACTGTTTCCTACCTTGAGGTCATCAGAGATGATAACTCCAAGATCCCTTTCCTGCTTGGTGCATGCTATATCCTCACCCCCAACTGATATATTGTGCCAGGGTTTTTGTGTCCTATGCATTATCTTGCACTTCTTTGCATTGAATTTCAACTGTCAAACCCTGACCATTCTTCAAGTTTCTGCAGGTCCCTTCTCATTCTGTCTACACCCTCTGGTGTGTCTACTCTGTTACAGAGCTTTGTGTCATCAGCAAACAGTGAAATTCTACCTTCTAGGTCCTGCGCAATGTCTCTGATGAAGATGTTGAATAGGACCGGTCCCAGCAATGATCCCTGTGGTACCCTGCTGGTCACTCTTCCCTCTGTGGAGTGACAGCCATTTATCACCACCCTCTGTGTCCTGCCGCCCAGCCAGTTACCTACCCACCACACTACCTCTCTCTATCTGTCCACTGTTTCTTTTCACTTTCATATTGCTCCCTTATATCATAATACATTTGGGTCATTGTAGTTAGCTCCTTGGTAACCTGCTCATTAGCATATGCTAATTCTGTTTTTTCCCTTTTCAAAGCTGTATACCACCTATTCTGCTGGTCAGCAGAATTTGTTAACACAGCAATTTCAGCCCTTAGGTTGACCAAGACATAGTCTTTGCCAGATAATTTTGCTGTACTTTCATCTGTTTTTCTGATAACTCAACTTGGCCTGTGAATTTACTACATTCCAGTGATTTCTCTTGTAGTTGTTCCCTCAACTGTCTTACTTCACTTGTTAAACATGTTTGTTCATGATTTAGCTGGTTAATTAGCTCTAAGTATTTTTCATTCATTCTTTGAAGATCTTTTATTCTTTCCTCCTTACTCATAACTGAAGGCTGAGAGAATACTGGAGAATGTATCACTGCCTCAGATTTTATAACTTTTGTACATAGACCTCACACTGACATGGTTTTGTAAAAATAGTCACTAATTTAACAATAATAATACCCTTTAAACAACAATGGTAATCACAATGCTTATGTAATGCAATTTTGAACAAAGAACCAAATCTTTTCCTTGTGCTACTTCTAAAGTCCTTTTCCTTGCAGCTTTACTGCCAGACAATTACTTCTTTCTGTCTTTTCTTGCTGTCTAGGGGTAATTTTATCTTTAAATCCTCGAGAAACAAGAACAGAAAAATGTTACTTATGTCATTCAGTAACTTGCAAACAATAACAGTAATAATATTTATTTCCCATACACCCTAAGTGTGGACTGTTATTCACTAGCAATCATCCTCATGAATGAGAAATCCAAAGATGTCGGAAACAAAAGCTTATAATATCACTTTTACAATATGCACTTGGATTCACCTCCAGCCTTACCCAAAATAATTTCATAAATCACCAAAATAATAATATTCAAATATGATATTATCCTATGCTCTCCAGATTCAAAATGACAAGTGAAAAACACTGTTATCACACTTTGGATTATCTAAGAGATAAATATATATTTTATTCATATATGTACAAGTTCTAAATATTCATAATTAGCATAAATATCAAGCATAATAAAAAATAATGTAAATATAAACTGTAATGTAAACAAAACAACCGGTTTTAGGAGATGAAGTAAACCAAATACAACAAATCAACAAAACAAATTTCAACACATAAGCAATGCAAATTAATACACCATATTCAGCATAATAAATGACAGTTTATACTATTTCTTCAGCATATTTATAAATATCATAATCTTTTTACTATGAGAACCTGCAACTCATTACACTAGTGTCTCAGGTTATATCTTTGTATAAGAGTTGTTTTAAATTGTAGCACGCAAGAAGGTACTTCTTTACATCTAAATTCTAGCTTAACCATATACCCAAGGTTTTGGAGCTAAAATGCACTAAGTTACCACCCCACATAGCCAAATAAAAGTACTAAAAGTGGAATAAAGGAATACTTAATTTTAGTTATCTGTAGGTGCGGTCTTCTACTTTTTAACTTTCAAAGTCTTGGTACAAGAATGAATTCATTCACATATCTGGACTGCCTTGTACGGTATGGGCTGCATGCCCATTGGCTCTTGCTCTGCACCAATGGACGTGCAGCCTTACTGGGCAGTCAGTCGGCGGGCGGCAGGCAGGTGGGATGCTGCCATGCCACGGCCGGGGAGCGGGTGGTGGGGCTTCGTGGGTGGGTGGGGACACTAGATCACCAGGGATATGGTCTTGGGGAGGTTTAAACATTTTGCAGCCCGTGATCGGGCTTAGCGTCCACTGGACCACCAGGGATATGTTCTTGGGGGTTTAAACATTTTGCAGCCCGTGATCAGGCTTAGCGGTCCACTGGACCACCAAGGATATGTTCTTGGGGGTTTAAACATTTGCAGCCCGCTGATCAGGCTTAGTGGTCCACTGGACCACCAGGGATATGGTCTTGGGGGTTGGACACTTTGGTGCCTTGATCGGGCTGGTGGGGGTGGGTTTTATTTTCACTTTTGCCCATAATTGGGCAGTGAGAGGGTGGAGGGCTGTTTACCTATATGCCCTTGATCGGGCCAGTTGGGGGAGGGGTATTTTAGAACATATGCCCGCGATCGGGCCAGTGAGGGAGGGGTTACTATATGCCTGCGATTGGGCTGCAGGGGGCACAGGGAGTGGGTTGAGACCACCCACAGGTGGCAGCTGCTGTGTTGCACCCTGCAATCGGCAGGCTCACCTGTGGGTGCCTGACTTACTCCTTTTTTTGGGCTCAAAGTTGTGCAGGCGCAGGTTGGGGTTGCACTCTGCACAACTCTGCACAGCCCACTGAATATCGGGCTGTGCAGTTTATGCATGGTTCCCCCCCTCCAGTTCAGCATGCATTCATTTGCATTGCGCTGTTGCTCAGCTTGACTTGGGGCAGTGCAACTGCCTCCTGCTGAATATGACAGAATGGTGCAATTTCGGACTTGCGCAGGCGCAACCCTATTGCGCATGGCGCAACCCTTTTGAATATCCAGCCCCGTGTATTTCAGCATAAACTGAAACCATACATTTCTAATTAAAGAAATTGTAAATGATCTAATGTATGTTAAGTGTATTGAAAAAACATATTTTATTACAAAAATTAAATACATTTCAATATACTGGAAATTATGTTAAGTATGTCAATACACTGAATTGATGAAATACATAACCATGGTACTATTTGCCATAATAAAGGAATGTTTTTTTACGGCAAACATGCGCACAGTCTCCCTCACTTTGAGTATGTGCCTGCTGTTTTCAGCACTTCCTAACTGCTTTTGCTTGCCTCTTCACCAAAAGAAACCGGCCGCCAGTGTATCTTGGGTAAGTTAATTTCTTTAAACGGCTTATTTTCTACATTTACAGGGAAAAAGACAGAATATTTCTCCATATAAAAACTCACACGTCAAACTGGCCATAAACAAAACCGCAACACGGCCACACCGTAACAGCACATGGCCAGAGGAACCCCTGTTTTACATAATTGCTGTGGCGAAAAATAGAAACCCAGCAATTATATAAAATAAAATATGGGGTGTGTGTTGTAAAACTTGAAGTTTACACACACCCTTGGGGTTAGATGCTTTCACAAACCCGAGTTTTGCTCCCTGGGTTTATGTAGCATCTAACCCCTCGGGTGTGTGTAAACTTCTCGTTACACACACCACCCCATACTTTATTCTATATGTATTTCTCCCTCATGCATTGCATGAAGGCATGTCAGTCTATTTAGTAATACATTGTCTGAAATATATTATTAGTATATTTTAAAATATATACTGTATTCTTTGAAATGTTACATCTATTTTTATATGTTGCATATATTTTCTTTATATGTGACACATATGTTTATACATGGTATATATATTTTATATATACATGTTATATATATTGTACATATATGTTGCATATATTTTATACAGGTTACATATCTTTATTGTATGTTATATATATTGTATACATGTTACTTATATATTTTTTAGTTACATACAGTTTATATATGTTACATATATATTTTATACATGTCACATATATATTATACATGTAACATATTTTACATATATTGGATATACTGTATATCTATATATGTTACATATATGTTATATACATGTTTATACATGTCACATATGTGTATACATGTTACACACATTTTTATACATGTTAAATATATTGTATATATATGTTGCATATATTTTATACAGGTTACATATCTTTTATATATGCTACACATTTTATATGTTGCAAATATTTTATATTTTATATATATTTATTATATATGTTACAGATATATATATATATATATATATAACTACATATATTTTATGCATGTTACATATATTTTATATATATATGATATATATGTTTTTATACATTACATATATTGTATATATTTGTTACATATATTTTAGATGTCACATACATTTTTATACGTTACATATATTTTATATATAAGTTACATTTGTTTTTTGATATATGTTTACATATATTTTTTTGTAGATGCTTAGTTTGGTTCCAAGTGTACATTTGCATAACTAATTTTCATATTGCGAAAGCATAGTTTAGCAGCCAAAATCATGATAATTATTAGTACTAGAATAATTTCAAATTCATAACATTTGCTTACAGACTGAAAGGAAAGGTACAAGTTATAAAGCAAGTATATATAGGATCTCACCCTGACCTGAAAGAGAAACAAAATTGAGTGGTATAAATACTGGTCTGAGCCCTTAAGAAAACATGTGGTGGTATAAATGCTGATCAGAGCCCTTAAGAAGCATGAGCTTGTGAGGTAAGTTCTATGTGTAAGTATAAAATGTATGTTTGAGTTAAAGCTGTACTGTAAAACAATAAATCCAATGTATATATCTCCCTGGTGACTAAAAAGATGAACTCCAGTTGTACAGATAAAGGTACACTAAAAATAATAATTCCAATGTATGTATCGCCATGGTGATTAAGATAAACTCCAGTTGTGCAGATAAAGGTACATTAAATCATAAATAATTTCCTTTGTATTTGTCTTATTAATATTATATGTAATATGCTAAAGCAGCCATGTGTATATTTACAGTATATTGCAAAATATTTGCAAATATATTGATTTTCCAAAATATTACAATATACAGTATTATCAAACAAGTAGATTTGAATATATTTCAATATATGTAAATATATTGTTAATAATATATTTTAAAGTATATTTAATTTTTGTAAGGGTAGTCAGGTTGCCCTCATTAAACACATGAGAATTAGAGATGATAAGCCTGGGTGGCTAAATGCAGATATTCTCTGCAAGTTGAAACGCTGGGACAACATTTTGAAAAGATACAAAATGTTCAGTAATCCCCAAGACCTGTGAGGATACACAATAGCTAAGAATAAGTGTAAAACTCTAGTCAGAAATGCCAAATTCACCTATTTCAAAGTATGACAATAAACTAGGGCCCAGATATTCAGAGTAGTTGCATATGGCACAACTGAGTTGTGCTGGCACAAATCTTGAGGAATTGCACCAAGGGCCATATTCAGCGGGAGCCACTGATACAACACAAAATCCATTAGCCAATGCACAACTATAATGTATGCAGGCACAAGTGTGATGCTCCTATGAATATCCAGCGCAGTGGCATATTCAACTGTGAAACCATGGTGCAAGTGTGGAGCAAATTGAAGTTGCTCTGAGCAGACTTGTTCTTATTAATACAGGGTGCAAACACACAGACAGCAGTTGTACCAAGGGTTTATTAGGTTTACTAGGTTTTAATGGAAAAAAGAAGGCCAGAGCCCATCGAGATTTTCCCACACACAGTGTGGGCTCATTAAGACAAGGGTAACCCTGTTAGCCAACTATCAAGTCCTCTTTTAAAAAATATCAACACTATGTGAATCAACCAATTGGTTCCAGAGTCTAGGTGCCCTAACTGAGAAAAAATGTTTTCTAAGATTAGTACTTGCAAATGGAACAAAAAGTTGTTTATTATGGCTTCTTGGCACAATACGACGATTTGTAAAATGAAGGCCACACTTTTTCATAAGTTCAGTGTCTTGCAAAAGTTTATAGGTTAGTATTTGATCTCCCTGATTCTTCTATTATGCAGAGTATGCAATCCTGTCAATTTTAGTTTTTCCAGATAAGAGCATTTAGATAGTCTTGGAACCATCCTTGTAACTCATTGCTGAATCTTCTCTAACCGCTTCATGTCACCTTTCAGATGGGAGCTCAAAAAGGAGACCCATAATCAATTAGGGAGCGAATACATACCCTATAGAGAGAATTAAGCACTGTTCATTTCTTGTGACAAAAGATGTTGAATTTGCCTAAGTATGCCATCAGTATTGGCTATTTTAAGCAATGGTCTGAAAAGGTTAGTGAGGAATTTACCAGGATACCTAGGTCTGTTTCTATATTTGTTCATTTAATCAAGTTGTTTATATAGTAACTATATTTAGAGTTTTGAGTACCATAATGTAAAACCACACATTTGTCTATATTAAAATCCATTTTGTTAATGATGGCCCAATTTACAATTTTTAATAAGTCAAGTTTGAGTGAATTATGGTCATAATCATTATCAACCATGCCCCAAGTTTGGAATCATCAGCAAACTTACATAGCCAATTTTTGTTACTTATTCCCATATCACTGATGTATATATTGAATAATGTGGGGCTAGGCACTGAGCCCTGCAGTACCCTGCTGGAGACTGTTGCTAAGTTTGAAACACAGTCGTTTATAGAGACCTTTGGTTCTATTTGTTAGCCAAGCATTTATCCAGTTTACTAACCCTTCAGAACATCCCAATGATTTTAGTTTTCTAATTAAATTTCCATGGGCACTTTGTCAAATGCTTTGCTGAAATCCAGCAATATGACATCCATATTTTGTTTATTTTCTAAGCCCATACTAATATTATTGTAAAAAGACAACGTGTTAGTAGTGCAGGAGTGATCAACTTTGAAACCATGTTGAGTGGAGTCTGCTATGTTCAATTCCTTCCATTTCCTTCCCTAAGTAGGTTTTTATTATTTTTTCCATGGTCTTACAAATAATTGAAGTTAGGTTAATGGGCCGGAAATTTTGAACAAAGGATCTGTTTCCCTTCTTATGGATAGGGGTTATGATTGCTGATAATCAATCTACTTGGATTTTGTCTGAGTGTAAGAATTTGTTAAATAGAATGGTTAAAGGAATTGAAATTGCCTCTGCTGTGTTTATAAGAAATCTAGGACTAACTTGGTCAGGTCCGGGCTGGTAGATTTCTTTAGGATTTAAGAAGAGGAGAATATCTGCAGCTGTAATGTTATAGTTTTTTGTGGAATTTGACTTGCTTTTGTATCACTACAAGGTGTGCAATAATCTTTTTAGAGCAGACAGAGCAGAAATAAGAACTAAAGTGGTTAGCTATTTCAATGTCTGAGTGAATTATTTTATTGTCTAGTGTTAAAGGCCTATTTTTCTGGAATTCCCTTTTATTGTTTAAGTATGAAAATAATGCTCTATAGCTATCTTTGGTATGGGCTAATTGAATTCTATTTTCATTTTAGCCTTTTAATCATATGTTTTAAAACTTGCATTGTCTCTTTATATTTACTGTAGGTTTCATCTAGTCTTTTACCTGTTTTAGTTTTATGAATAACTTTTTGTCCTTTTAATCTGGGTCATAATGGATTTATTTAACCAAATTGGGATTCTGCCTTTTATTGTATTTATTTTTGTTGGACATATTTCTTTCTAGTGCAAAATCACATCCTTTAGTTTTAACCAGGCCTCATTTACTGTGAGGCAAGAGAAAAGTTGTGGCCATTTGACACTATTCAATTTATCTGTAATCACTCCAAAGTTAGCTTTATCATAGTTTCTAAAGACAGTTTTTTTTTATTTAATCTATGGTGTACACCTGTTAGTTCAAACATAATGGAGTGACGGTCACTATTACCTAAGGGATCTGATATTAGAATCTTGGTGAGTTTGTGATTTATGTTGGAGATGAGGAGATCAAAAATATTCCCTCCTCTAGTGGGAAAATTAACTAGTTGTGATAGACCATTCTCAGCATGTTCAGAAATTAGACATCTTGTCTATTTTTGCTAGAATATGTGGACCAGTTTATATGGGGCATATTAAAATCAGCCATAATTACCGCATCCTTGTAATCAGAGAATGTATCACTATCCCTAAGTAAAGCCTCCCTACAAATGTGATCAGAAGAAGGGGGGTTATAACAATTTCCCACAATAATTTGAGGGTGACCTTGGATCTGGACAGACACCCATATACATTCTACATTTGATATCGACTGCAATTCATAAGATGTAATGTCTTCTCTAACGTAGATCCCCACTTCCCCACCTTTTTCATTAATTCTGTTTTTATGGTAAAGTTTGTAACCTGGAATTTGCTGACTCCAAAAAGAATTTGAGTCCCACCAGGTTTCGGTTATCCCTATTATATCTAAATTTACTAATTTGCTTTTAGCCTCTAGTTCTGCTAATTTAGTGATATTCAGAGATCGAGCATTTAGGGACAAGAATTTGTAACCCTTTGGGACTGGTTTACCCGATGTTTAAGAGATAGGGAGAGACCCTTTCTCCCCTTCTGCTAGTTTAAATGATTTGTTATTATCCTCAGTAAAGATTTCCCCAACATGGTGCTGCCCCGTCTACTAAGGTGTAGACCGTCCCAGCTATACAAAGGAGATTTATTTACAAAGTTCTCCCAGTGGGTTATACAAGCTATGTTTTGTGATATACACCATTTGTGAAACCATTCATTTGTTTGTTTGATCCTAGTGGTGACAAGATGCGTTGCTCTAGGGACAGGTACAATTTCAGAAAAGCGCACCGTGCAGTCTCTCTCTACTAGCATATTGTTTAAAGCAATTATGTCCTGTTGTAAAGACTTATGGTTGGAGCTTAAGATATTGTTAATTCCAGCTTGTATGAGGACTAAGGGATTTTGACCAGAGTCTTTCAAAATATCAGGTATCATATTAGTAATGTTGGATACCTTTGCCCCTCTAAAACTAGAACAGGTGCGATTTACCTTGTTCTGGCCACAGACAATCCTGTCCATGTGTTTAATTAAAGAATCTCCCAATACAAAAATCTGTTTGGAATTCCCAGTAAGTTGCTGTGGTGTAATATCTGGGCTATTATACTGAAGGGTGGGGGGAATATTCGATACCAGAGGGGTCATTACTATTGGGTGGTGAAAGAGGGCCATTATTTGAAGTAATGCTTTTTACTTTTTTCTCTCTAGGTTTGGTAGTTTTAATTAACTTTGAATTTTCACAGAAAGTAGAGGTATTTGATTCATCCACTAAGTCATAATCCTCATAGTCTGATAGGGTCTGATATCTATTTTGTAGGGGAACCTGATCAGAATGATAGGTTTGACCACCTCTACATTTAGTTTTAAACTTTCTGGACCACAGCCCAATCCTCAATATGGGGAGGTGAGGAATCCACAGTGTTAATAGAAGGGGAACAATAGGGCTCATCTTTTAATGAGGGTGAGTGAGGGCTAGTTAAAGTATACTGAGTAACTGCCTCATCTATAAAGTTTTCCAAGTGTGCAATATCAGTATTAGTGGACTGTCTGTATAGTAGGCTAGCTATTTCTTTTGTAAGACGACAATCAACAAACAGTTGTCACACATAAAAGTGTTGTCAGATTCTCCATAACAGAACCTAGAACAGTTTCGACACTGCTTGATAGGGCCTTCCATTGCGATTAGAAGAGAGAACTTTATATAAAGACAACCTACATTTGCTCGCGATGGGAATTTGTATAACTTAGATCCCCAGGGTCCCCAGCAGACACAGCAGACATGCGCAGACGTGTGTGTCTCTGCACGCCCTGCTGCACTTGCCCTGCTCGCTACCGGGCCAGTATTTATGGCTTTGGAGATCTGGAAGAGTAGCTCAGGGTCACAGGTGTCTCGCGACCGTGTTGCGAAATGTACACTAGATGAAAGTCTTGTGCATCAACCACTCATGCGTGGAAAAGACAGACACATTTGCAAATTGCAGCCCCTGAAGTAAACACAAAATAAAATAAAAGTAAAAAGATCAGACACAGGTTTATAATTGTAGTTCTTTCACTGCCACCAAAGAACTACAGTTCTCTTCCTGCTTCTGTGTGTGACGTTGATAACAGGGCTCACAGTAAAAGTTTTAATTAAAGTGCCTTCAAATAAAATAGGACATATAGCAAGCTGCTGTCAGCGTCTGAGCCCCCACAATAGTGGTTCTCACTGCACAAATCTAGCCTCAGGTGAGGGGGGAGAGAGAGAGAGAGAGAGAGATAGACAGACAGACAGACAAACAACCACACACAGAGGGACAGGGACAGAGAGGTGGCCTGGGAGAGGGAGAGAGAGGCAGAAAGAGACAGAGAGAGAGAGAGCACACACACACTGAGCACCAGGGTGGCACACAGCCAGCAGCCAACTGCCCAGGGAGCCAGTGGACAGCAAGGGCCATGGATAGTGCACCCTTCTTGATGGCGGAGGCAGTAATGAGGGGTGTGAGGGTGTAGGAGGAACAGCAACGTGGCCAAGGAAGGGCCCATTGGTGGTATGCCCAACACAGGTGGTACCGTACCAGCATCAGCTTTGAGAACTACAGCGACACTGAGATTGTGGGCCGGTACCGCCTGAACAGGGCCATTCTGAGGCAGCTCTGTGAGCTATGCAGTGAGGAGATGCAGGCACCCACCAGATGGAGCCATGTCATGTCCATGGAGATGAAGGTGACTGCCGCCATGTGCCTGCTTGACACAGACACCTTCCAAAGACCAACAGGGGACACCACAGGCATCAACCAGTCGGCCATGTCCCGCCTCCTCACACAGTTCCTCAATGCTCTGCTGCCACATGCTTTGGAATTTATCCATTTCCCAGCACACAGGTGGAGCGACAACAACCATGCAGGACTTCCACAGGGTGGCACACATGCCTGGCATGATTGGGGCCACTGACTGCACCTCGGCATCCACATGCCACCTGTCCCTGAAGGTGTGGCATATCAACAGGAAGAGGAGTCCAGTGTCAACTGCCAGGTGGTGCGAGTGCCACAGGGTGCATCACCAATGTCTGCACCAAACACCCTGGGAGTGCACATGACGCATTCATCTGGCACAGCTCTGTGCTGTGCCACAGGTTTGAACGTGGGGACATCCCCATGGGCCACCTAGTGAGTGAGTATGGCACAGGCAAGGAGCGATGGGCAGAGCAGAACTGGGGATGGGGGTGGGCAGGGTGTGCATGGTGGCATGGGTGCCAGAGACAGGCAAGGGGTGCAGCACAGAATAGCAGAGGGCTAACCATGTCATTCTCCACACAGGTGACAGCGCATATCCGCTGAGGCCCTGGATGCTCACCACCTACCAGCGCCTGTCGTCCCCAGAAGAAGAACGGTACAATGAGGCACATGCCAGCACGCACAACATCATCGAGCATGTCTCTGGCATGCTGAAGGCATGGTTCCATTGCCTAGATAGGTCAGGCAGTACCCAGCAGTACAGCCCCGTGAAAACCTGTGGCCTATTTCTGGCCTGCTGCATACTGCATACTGCACAACATGGTCATTGACCATGGGATAGCTGTCGAGGCTGATGAGAGTGACAGTAGTGGGGATGACAGAGACAATGGGCTGGAGGGTGGTGGACAGCCACCCCCTGAATGGAGGGACCCCCGTCTGCTGTAGCAAGTGTGACACCACTGAGACACCATCGCACAGGAGCACTATGGTGCACACAGGTAGGTGGGGCGATACACATGCATGGGCCACACAAACAGGTACAGCACACATGCAGGGGCATGCATGGTGATGGGCATGCACACACAGAGGCATGATGCAGGGGTAGGGGAGTCAGTGGCACACAATCACACACATCAACATACACACACACACACACACACGTTAGTATGTGGCGTGGATCAAACGCATTGCACCGGTGCTCAGGTGCAACTGGTGCTAGACTGCCCTAATCACGCCCACGGCAAAAGGTCCAGTGGCCGGGCAAGCACACACACAGGCAGCCTGCAGCACGATACACAGGCACAACACCAGTGGTAAGGCACACACACCGCCCAAGTGCGCACAAGGCAGCAGCTGCAGACTGCGGTCAGGGTGGCCGGCACTTCAGGGCTGCTGCACGGAACCATGGCCACTACAGCCATGGGGGAGATTGCACCAGGGGATGATCGGCAGCTACAGGCTGCGCATCAGCCGGGGGGGTGCAACAGCCCCCCAAGGGTGTAACTGAGGGACCATGACTGTGTCCTCGCGGGGGTGTGCAGGCACCCAAAGAGGCCAGCCCCAGGCATGCCTGGGATGCCTACATCAGAGCCCGGCATTGACTGTGTTGGGGTAGCCTGACACCGGATCCATGGGATGGACAGCGCACTGCGGGGGGTCACTTGCACACCTCCATACACAGTGCATGCACCCCAGTGGCAAGCAGCACCTGTTGCTTAACAGATGCCTGCAGCAGCCAGGTGTGCTCAGCCAGATGGTCGGTGTCCTGGGGCTTCTGGGCGGGACGCCGTTCCTCTTGTGGTGACCAGCCACACTGCACAGCCTCCTCTCCAGTGGACGCTGCACAGTGGGGTCTGCAGGGGGAATGGGCACAGCAGGTGCGCCAGTGGCGGACCCTGTGGCCAGCTGCCCTGTGGCACCCACAGCCGTCACCCGTCCGGCCGCAGTATGCTGCCCTGCACCTGCGCGGCCACACCACCACCACTGCGGGGCGCAGCTGTGGCAGCGCACACCACTGCACCCACAGTGGTGGCAGGTAGCTGGTCTGCCGCTGGCAAAGTGCTGGGCGCAGTACCTGTGTCTGATACCAGCAGGGGCAACACACCCACAATGTCACCCATACTCTCCAGGATCTGTGAGTAGTCCTCATTAGAGTTGGACCCCACACTGATTTGTGACTCTACACACAGGACACCAAGGCTAGTAGCCTGCAGGATCACATCTAGGGTCTTGTCTGACCCTAGGTCCAGGACATCCGCTTGCATCGTGGTGCTGAGCTGCAGCCTGTCATGCCCCCGAATGCCCGCAGATGCCTGTGGCTGTTAAAGGCTGGTCCTCCAGGGCTGTACCAGTGTCCATGGGTGCTGCTGCTTCTGGTGCCCCATCTTCTGCACAGAGGCGCGCTGGTGCTGCAAAAGGAAAATGGCATGTCAGTGATGCAGTGCCCACATGTGCCCCCCCAACAATGCCGCTGCATGTGTCCTGCAGCATGGCACATGCATGAGTGCACACACATGCACATGACATGCATGACGGCCAAATGAATGCCAGCATGCCCTTGTATGCACCCACCATGCCACCAGCTGTGCGTGTCTGACATACATACCATGTAGTGATGGGCTGCCACTCATCTGGAAGTCTCCTCCAGGCACACCCTTCACCATGGTGTGGCGCATGGTGGCTGCCACCAACTCTTCTTGTTCAGTGTGGGTGTATCCACTGGCCATTCTCCGTTGCAGCAGGACTCCTGATGGCTGCCACCTTCTCCTTAATCCGCTGTTTGTCTGTACCAACCTTTTGCGGCACTCCTGCGTGACCGCTGGTGGCTGCCGTGCTGGTTTACATAGGTTGCCACCTCCTCCCATGCACCAGCTCTGGCCTGTGGTGTGCCCATGGCACTGCTCAACAGGGCCTCCCTGTCCAAGTAGGCCTCAAACAGGGCATCAGTCTCAGCCTTCATGAAGTTGGGCCTGTGCTTCCAAGCAGGCCCCCGCTCCTTGCCCTCCTCATGTGCCAACATGTTGCTTCCTGTGGACATGGACAGCACAGTGTGTCAGTGGCAGCATCTCTCTGGTCCGTCCTACCCTGCAGTGCTGTCTGCTCCCAGTGTGCTGCAGTGGCATCCACCACTTACCTTTGAAGGTTGCAACACGGTCCATGGCCTGTGTTGTTCCGTGGTGCCTATAAGGTGCAAGGCATGCAAATGAGGTTGAGCGCAACAGTAAGGACATTCTAATGCACCCACTGTGCCATGCATTGGCTGATGAGCTCATCTGCATGTGGTGTATGAATATCATGATATTGCACCATGTGCAATGGGAGTGTGCCGGCCCAAGCTGCAGCGCAATGCGTACGCATGCACAGTGCGCAGGCCTGCAGTGTGCATGCACATTACGCTATCATGGCATCAATCGTGGCACCGTGGTGTGGACAGCGTGATGCAGTGATACCGCGATGATGCGCATGGTCACGGCGGGCCTGCGGCCCATCACGCACATGCGCACTGTGCAATGGCGGAACACCTCTGACCCTGGGTCAGACCTCCATGACCCCGTGACCCTGTTTAGCCATGCCCACGCTGCGCATCTCCAGCACTGCACAATGGGTGAGCACTGCACATTCTTCCGCACATCGCGTATCAGGTGCATGTTGTGAACTTGTGCGCCTCCTCCCGCCATTTTCACCACCAAACCCACTACAGTAAAATGGTGCAGGGAAGAGGCAGACATGCCCCTAACTGGTCACAAGTAGAAATGGACAACCTTCTGGCCTGCATGGAGCCCCATGCCCCCCAGCTGTTTGGGCAGGTGCCCCTGCAGCAGGTCAGGGGCACTGTGTGGCAGGGGATTGCTGCCAGCCTGGAGCACAGGACCAGGGTGCCCAGGACTGGTAAGCAATGCAGGCACTGCTATGGTGACCTCAGCAGGCGGGACCCGGTCAGGTTGAGGAGGCTTCAAGCATGCGCCAGGAGTGGGCTGTGCCACAGCCAGGTAAGTCATCCCAAGATGCATGTCTGCCCTGGTGCTGTACTGTGGTATTGCCAGCTGCCTGGCATGCCCTGCAGAGGGTACACTGTCGTCATCCATATCATGGAGTGGCATTGCCAGCTTCCACTTCCATTGTGATGCAGCTGTGTAGGCATGTGGGATGTGTGGGCAGGTGTCCCCTGTGCACAGGGTTGTGAGGCAGTTGCTGTGGTGGTACTGATGTGCACCTGTCTTCTTTCCATTCCCAGGGCTGAAGGACTGCAAATGGGCCAGGGCTGCAACAGCGCAGATGGGACTGGTGTGCCATGACTTCAGTGGACCAGCACCAGCAGGTAAGCACTGTCATGGTCCTTTGCACTGTACATGGGGAGTGGCAGGGGGGAATGAGTCCGGGCATGGCCACCAGTGCCATGTGCCATGGCAGCTGTGTGTGTCACATTGTGCGTAGTGCAGGCCACTGTGGCTCGTCCACTGCACACATGTGATGGCTGTTGGTAGGGCGGGCGTGCACCCAGCCGCCACTGTTGTTGCTGTGGTGCTGCTGGTGCACTGTGCCATGTGACTGTCATTGTGCAGTCATGTGGCCATTCTGCGGTGGGGACCACCTCTGTGCAATGTCATGTTGCGCCGAGTTGCTGGCTGGCATTGGCCCACCCCCCGTGAGTCGCCGGTACGGGCCCTCCAGGGGTGTGTGTTCCCGCTGCCCATTGTGCACTGTGGGTGGGCATGGTTCCTTGGGCCATTGCACTGATCACTTGTCCTGTCCCTTGCTAAAGGGTGTCCAGTGGCCAGTGCAAGGACCCCCCCATGGAGGATGCTGAGCTGCCTAATGCGGGAGACACTCCTAGTCGTGACCTCAAATCCTGGAGATCGTGGTGGCGATGAGTCACATGATGGCAGTGGAGAGGCAGGAGAGGCATAATGTCAGGGCAGCAGGATGGGGCTGGCATTGAGGATTCCCTAGATTCACCTGTTTAACCTTCCCCTACAGTCCCCCCTCCCACTGTACAGTCCCTATTCCCTGTCCCCTCCCTCGCTGTACATACCCTTCCCAGCCCCAGTTTCTGTAAATAATCTACTTAAATATATATTTTATGACATACCTGCTCTGTATCTGTGTCTGCTTTGCAGATGGTGTGAGGACCCATGCTTCAGTGGCCCAGTGTCTGTCTGTGTGGTGTGGATGAGTAGGGGCACGTGTTGTATTTCCGTGGTTCACTGCTGTGTGCTGTGGTGAGTCCCTGGGTCGGTGGCTGTGCCTTGGGGTGCCCATGGGGCTGCTGTCAGGGGTGTGTCGCGGGTGTGTGCATGCTGGTGGCACACGGCCATGGTCATTGGTCAGGTACTGTCTGTGCACTGTGTTGGGGTCCTCTGCTTGGTGTTGTGCAGTCTATCCCATGTGGTCTGCCATGCTGCCTGCCACCCAGAATGTTCAGTGCCTACTGTGTGGGCTTCCTGTGTGGCATGTGTGTGCTTGGCTGCATGGTCCTGGGTGTGACCTGCTATGGTCTGGGGGCACGGCGCGGCCGGGGCTCCCTAGGTGGCCCTCTGTTGGCATCTCCTGTCACCTGCTATCCGTGCCACTGCTGTGTTCTGGGGTCATGTGCCTGGGTGCCTGTGTGTGCCCTGCTGGTGGGGGCCTCCTGTGGCCTGTCACTGTGCCTCCATGGCTCTGTCCCTGGGTCTGTTCTCTGTGTCCTGACCCCCTCTGTTGCTGTGCTGCTCTTCTGCTGCGGTTGTGCTGGAGCATCTGTGTTTGCACCATGGTGCACCTCTTTCTGCGCCATGGCGCAACTCTGCCATATCAGCCACGTTGCGCTAGCGCTGTTCAGCCTGTACAACCTCTGAATATGGCTCCTGTTGTGCTATGGCACATCGGATTTGCACTGTTCCGGACTTGCGTCGGACTTTGGCGCATTTCTGATTATCCAGGCTTAAATGTACCCACTCAACAAAATGTCTGGCAGGTTTTTAAAGAGCTTACTAGAGACAATCTTGGTGGGGATTCTTTTACTCTTGAGGTCAACAGTAACTTGGTTAATGACCCCTGTGAAATAGCCATCCACTTCAACAGTCAATTTGGGGACCTCTCAAATATGCAAGCCAAACCTAACCTCCCCATCACTAATAGGCTCTACTCTCCCCAATCCAACTTGCACCCAAAGATTTTTTAAGGATTCTGACCACAAATGAAGTACTTAACTACCTAACAAAATACAACCCCAAACCCCTCAATGATGGCCTGTACTAACGTTTATAAAACTTGGAAGGGAGGTCCTTGCTGCATAATTCATGAAGCTCTTTAATTTTTCTCAGATTTGGAGTCTTTCCAGACAGCTGGAAGCTGGTAATTGTCAGACCCATCTACAAGCCTGCCCCAAGACCCTGTTTTCCAACCACGGACCCATTTCACTCTCCCATCCCTCTCCAAACTGTTGGAGCACATAGTCTTCAACCAGTCACTGAAATACCTAACAGAATATGACTTTATCACCCCACACTGCATAGCTTCCAAAACTACACAATACTGAGACTGCCCTGGGGAGATTCACAATTCTGTCTTCAGTGCCCTGGATACAGGAAATTACCTTGGCTGCATATTTTGACCTCACCAAAGCATTCGACCTTGTTGACCATCAGCTTCTACTTGATACTCTGGTGTAGCTGAGCTTCTTCCCCAGTGCTGTGGCCTGGCTCAAGAGCTATCAGGGCAACAGGGTACAGAGGGACAAAATTCACAACTCCTCTTTGACCCAGTCATGGTTTTCTGTGGTGTGCCTCAGTGATCTATTTTGGGAGCTCACCTATTTCTCTTTATAAACTCAGTACCAGCTGCCAACCCCACACTAGCATAATCCTTACATCGATGATGCAGTCATGTTTAGTGAGGGCAAGGACATCAACAGTATTAACACTATCCTTCAATCTCACCTCTCCTCCATGGAGAGCTGATTTAACCACTACAAATTGGTGATTAATACAAAACTCAAGCCATGCTTTTCTCAGGACCACATAAACACTGCCTTGGCACCCTAATACTGTTGTACTCCTCAGGCGAGCATAGAGATAGTCAATGAATTCTGATATCTGGGTATCATCTCCGACGTCTCACTTTCCTTTAAACCCTGTGTTATGTATGTTCCAAAAAACTTCACCAGCAGCTGGATGCATTACACAGAATTAAAAATGTCTCAGATTGACTCTCAGAAAATTTTATCAGATGGTCTTCTATTGCCACTGATCGAGTATGGTCTGCTAATTTATTCTCTGCTGGTGAGTCCGCTCAGTCCAAGGTTAGGGTACTCTATAACATGATCTGTAGATTCCAAACTAATCTTCCATCCTGAACCCACCACTGCCACCTTCACTCCTCTGCAACTCATCTACCTCTGTGTCATTGAGGCACAGGTCAGTAAGCATAGGAAAATCAGAAGCAGTTCCAAAATTCACAAATATCATTTTATTTTTCTCAACAGCAAAATAAACAATACAAATTTATTCAGTATAACTATTTACAAAGGCAGTACAAACAGAGAAAACAAAGTCCTTCTTCTGAGGGTATCTCTTAATTCCAAGTTTCAGCCTCTCACTCTCCTTGTCTCTAGCAAAAGCATTGCTTCTCTTTTTATAAGTTTTTGTCTGGGAACTTGTTAAGAGAGCCTGCTTCTCACAGAATGTTCTTGTAAGTTTACAGAATGTTCTTGTCAGTTTCATTCCTTGTATGTGCAGCAAAACAGTACATGGTGTCCCAGAATGGACCTCTTGTGGACAGCTCTGTAAAGGGCTTAGAAACTGCATCTCAGGTTAACCCCTTGAGTTCCAAATAGCTTTTTGCAATCATTTCAACCGTATGACTATATGCAGTTTTAAACAAAGGGATCCCACTTTTGCACGCATTTTTATACAGAGATTCACATATATTTTTTAAAACTACAGATATGCAAGGGGGAAGAAAAGACAGAACAGCAAGTGAAGGCAGAGAGATAGCAAGAGGCAGAGAATGCGAAACCGTCAGAGTGATCAGTTCTTCGGTCCTACACACTGGCAGATCCAGGATTTTACAATGGAGGGTGATGTGCCAACTCAATATGCAACTTTTTATAATGTTTTTAATCCTTTATACTATCCTTTGCATTATATGTTGACTGAAAATATACATTTAATCTGTAGTTTTGAATACATATTTTCTTACAATCAATGTATTAGACTTCTCCAGCAAAATGAAATGGAGCAGCAAGCAAAAGTGCAATGGGGTCTAAAACCCCACAATCCGCTACTGACTCTAATAAGAAAATTTGGTTGTGCAACCAGACAGACAAGAGACAGAAAAGGAGAGGATAGAACAGGCTCTTGCTTAAACTTTTTCTGCATAACAAATGGGGCAAGGCCTTATTGAACCCTGTCACACTCTTGAAACATATTGAACTATTTGCACTTATATTTCTGCAGAAAGTAGCATTAGTTCTCCCAAGTATCCAGAAAATCTTCCTGAAACTAGTAAAAATTCACACCCCTAGATTGAACAGCAGCCTGGGACAAAGATCTTTACCTACAGAGCCACTTCCTGGTACAACAATCTGTGCACTACTCTCAGGCCCTATCCAAACTACACCGCTGTAACATTACAGAGTGCCCAAACCGTTACCGCAACGGTTTGCGTTTACACCTGCAACGTTACAGAAGGCGTTTTCATAACTGTTGTTGAAACCACATATGAGGTGACGTTACCGGCAGTAGTGTGGACGGGCACTAACGGTCCCCTGCAGGCCCCGTAGCACAGCGCGAGCTGCATTGTGGGATTGGGCGAGCAGGAAACGGTCGCCCGGTTCCCGAGGTGTGGACTGGCAGTACCGGTCTAGTACTGGTCACTGCTGCAGTGTGGACACACTGTACCGCTCCCCGGCTAGAATGGTTTCTGCCCGTTACGGGGTCTGAGTGGTGTAGTGTGGACGGGGCCTTACTGAACTGACATCCACCTTCAGTTTCAAACAGGCCTGTGCTCAGTAGGTATCATCCCAAGCCATTTGCAGCTGTTTCTGACTTTTATTGTAACTGTCCCCTGCACTTATGTAACTGCTTCTAGCACACACTCATTGTAATTGTCTCCTTCTTTCTTAAATGTCACTGCTCAGAGGAAAGTGGAGTGCACAATGCAGTCTTGAGCCTCATTTCTGTGTTAAGTTCAGTTCAGTTGAGACTGACATACCACTGCTTTTCCTCAATGCACTGTAAATGCACTCCATTGACTTTGTGTTACACTTCTTTACCACTGCATCATCTTTCTTATTTTTAGATGCACACTGTAATAGTACTGCAAATAATTGACATGTTTTCTTGCACACTTCTTTACCACTGCATTTCCTTCATTAATTCTAGCCTCTATTACAATTTTTATTTTACACTTCTTTACCACTGCACTGTCTTATAAATTATACACTTTTTAATAGTTGGTTCTCACACATTTATATCTTCCATATTATAATTAATATGTAATATATGAATTTGCCAAATAATACCATCGAAAATGATTTAAAAAATCTCGAAACCATCTCGGAGAACTCTGCAGACTCAATAATAACACTTCACTGGTAATAATACTATCGCTGCAAGAAACTATAGTATTATCACCAAATGCCACAGCGATGTGCAACTCTTCCCAGCAAGAAATCAGGTTGCCATGGAGCCACGTCCTTCCTGCCCATCCAAAGTCACACCGCATTCTAATTGCCATTGTTCTTCTGTATGGCACACTTCATTTTGAAACATGGCAGCTCGCTATTTCCTCGCTTAGCGAGCCAAATGCGCCTGCTTGCTTTCTTCGCTTTTTTTTTCCATAAATGGATTATCTGGTTGATCCTGCATTACCCAAGGATCATAAAGGAAAAGGTAGGACTTCACGAAATTCAAACAGACACTGACAGACTGGCGGTTACGAGTGGGGATGTGGGCAAGTGACTCTGTCTCCAGTGCCACGGTCAGCTGACTGCAAGCATGTCTTCAGTACTGCGACTGGCTAAAGAAGGAAATCCATATATTACAAAAATATTAAATAGCGAGTGAGAGACTGGAATTATATTATCTGAAATTCAGTCAAGGGACCCTCGAAGCCTCGGGCCCGAGGTCTCCTTCTTGACCCCAGAACCTCTCGATGGTATAATTCCCTTGTAATAGACACTCGCCATCTATTATTCTATTTGTAATATATGGATTATTAAAATAATACCCCAAAAGCACATAAAAAATCCCTGTAATACACTGTCTCTTCCCATAATACTACCCTTCCTCAAGTGATAAGAGTATTGTTCACTGCTGATAGTATTATCAGCACAAAAGATAGTATTATCGTTTCAGCTTCAAACGATAGTATTATCACTGAAACTCCACAGTGCATGCGCCAGTCTCCCTGCCACACAACACGGCTGCCATAGTGCCACATTCCAGTTTGTGCACCCAATGTAACAACGTGCAATGCCATTGGCAGACTTTCTGAGTAGGCGGGCAAACCAAATGGAAAAACATGGCAGACGTTTACTCTCGCTTAGCGAGAGCAACTCGAGTAATGGCCAGTTTGTTTTTTCATTTTTATTTCCTCAGAAAAGCGGATTACCTGCCAAACAAAGAAAGAAAGTAAACAGTAGGACTAACAAATTTTACTAAAACCTTTCGTCACAAATGTGGGTCGGGCACAACTTCAATACTGTGGGTGGTCGGCCGAGAGCGAGCACATCTTCAGTGCAACAGCCGGCCAGCCCATTTCTCAGAATTTAAAAAACCAGCACATTTTTCGAATCGGATCCATATATTACAAAAAAATTAAAAATAGGTTACAGTAAATTACTCAGCTGAAATTCCATCTCGAGGTTCTGGGGACATAGAAACCTCTCGAGCTTCGCTCTCGAGGTTATCTATGTCCCCAGAACCTCTCGATGGAATTACAGCCTTGTAATTCACTGTAACCTATCTATTATTCTATTTTTAAATTGCTTTTGCTGTCCTATATTTCACTAACATATCTTTACAGGTATCCCTTTACACCTTTATTTCAATTTATACAGATTATTTGTTTTGTAAAGTTAACCACAAAAATAAAGGCACTAGTTTTAATAGTGTTCTGAGTTTTCCATATTTGATGACATGTATATGTCCCACGTGAGGGCCTCCACATTTATACCACATTTGTAGTCAACTTCAATTCAGTTATGTAGCTGCTCTAAGGAACAGATCAGCAACATGCATTCAAGAACCCTCCCAACCTCCGCTTCTCCCCAGCATGTAAAGGTCTTGGCTCCCTTACAATTACTGCTCCCTGCTGATGGGGATATTCCTGCATCAACGTCTTATTCTAGCACACTCCATTATGGCATGGACTGTGTTGCCTTGGTGATTTCTTGTTTTTTCCCCAGCTAAATATATAATGGAATTCCAACTGGACACAACTGTTTGAGCTAATTACAAATAAAACATCATTTGCAGAAGGTAGATACAGGCTACCTGCTGTTGTGTTGCTATGAGGTGCAGCTGTAAGTGAACAGGAACAGTACAATGCTCGATCTGTAGAGTGTAAGAGGAGAAAAGTTTTGTAGAATAATTTATTAAAATAAACGAAATATTTATTTATTTTTCTATCCCATTTCATTGGTGGTAGTGGAGGGAGTCCAAGCACTAGGGTTCATTTCACATTGGTCCATGAGTCCAAGCTCTGGCCATTTTTTTTGTGTATGGTCCACATGTTGGTGGCAGCTGTGGAGGGATCCCATGTTTAGTTTTTTATTTTATATGTTCTTTGTTGTACAGTTTAGTTGCTGCTAGTGGAAGGATTCCGCTTTTCTTTTTTATTTCACATACATATTTTTTGTTCCACAGTTTCTTTAGTTTTAGTGGACTTGATGTCCCAGTTTTCTTTGAGGCATTGCAGCTATTGCACATGTGCGTGTGTGGGGGGGAGACAATGGACGTCATCCTTGGAGAGCGGGAAGGGGAAGTCGCTGCTGTTGTGCTCCTGTGCTGCTGGGAGTTGTGTCCATCATCCCTTGTGATTTTTCTGTTCACCCAGGTGGCCTCAATTAAGAGTACCGGGCAGGCCAGAAAAGTCATTGCCAGTTTGCCATGCTGCTGCGGGTTGGTGGGGTTTCCAACTTGAAGTTTCCTGGTCTGCTGCTACGGGTGGAAGTCAGATGGAGTCAGAGGGAGTGACAGAGGCAGCGAGAACAGAGTCTTATTTAATCTGCATGAGCAGGAGTGTGGAGGGGTTGTGGGATAACAGATGGACCAGACACCGAACTTCAAGTTCACCACACAATCTCTGTGTGTTGTTTATTCAAAATACAGAAAATAACCTTCAACAATGGCATATTCCTTTTTCAGTACATCCGTTTGCAGCAACAGACTATGAATGTCCTTTCTCTGCACTTAGCCAGCACCTGCCGACACTGATCTCTGATCCAACAACTTTTCAGTGAAAATCCTCCGTCCCTATGTGGGTCTTGTTTGCTTGGGTAGTGGGGGCTCAAAAAAAAAAAAAACAAGCTATAGACAAAGAACCTCAATGCAGAATCACTGAAAAAAGGATTACTCCAAAGGGCACTGGAAACAAATCAAGTTTCAAAGAAATACAACATCAAACATACTTCCATAATGCAGAGCATCATGGGATATATGCAAATCACCATGATATTTCAGACTTGTTCAGTTTACAGCAATTTACATGCATTTTAAATAGCACAACTAACTTAATTTATGTAATAGTCACAAAGTACTTTTTACCTTTATCAAAAACACCCAGTGCCATGGTATTTTCAACATTTACAGGTTTCATAAACATAAGCTATATACAATAAATCAAGGTATTTTATGACTTAGTAGTGCTATTACATACTAAATCCAACAACAATAAACACAACCTGTTGTTTTACATATGCTCGGAGGTCACCACAACAACCTCCCTGTACGAGGACCTGACCGGGAAAAGAAAAATTAAAGAATATGCTATAGCATAGTCAAGAAAGGGAAGGGGTGCCCATAGGTGGCCAACCTAATGGACTAGAAATTGTAAAGGATAGATTAGGCTAAGAAATAAAAGAACTGTTACAACAGATTTAAGAAAAGGTCGGTCCTCAAGAATGGCAGGAGCTCCTGCCACAAGGAGCATCCGAGTCAGCAGCAACTGGTGGGCAAACAAGAAGTGTTCTGCTCACTCTCTCAGTGGATTGCGGCACCTTGGGGTAACTCTGCCTGTCTGCATTCTGCAGGTCTCCTCTTCACACTATTGGCTGGTCCAGAGACCTGAATGGGAGGAGAGTGCACTGGGAGTTGGGGACTGGAGTTCAGGATGTCAAAAATGCATTAAAAAAATATATGCAACATATAAATAAATCAAAATGTCATATCTTGTGATTTTCTGTTCACACAGGTGGCCTCAATTAAGAGTACCGGGTGGGCCAGAGGCCAGGAAAGTCACTGCCAGTTTGCCATGCTGCTGCGGGTTGGTGGGGTTTCCAACTTGAAGTTTCCTGGTCTGCTGCTATGGGTGGAAGTCAGACGGAGTCAGAGGGCATGACAGAGGCAGTGAGAACAGAGTCTAATTTAATCTGCATAAGCAGGAGTGTGGTGGGGTTGTGGGATAACAGATGGACCAGACACCGCACTTCAAGTTCACCACACAATCTCTGTGTGATGTGTATTCAAAATACAGAAAATAACCTTCAGCAATGGCATATTCCTTTTTCAGTACATTCGTATGCAGCAACAGACTATGAATGTCCTTTCTCTGCGCTTAGCCAGCACATGCCGACACTGATCTCTGATCCAACAACTTTTCAGTGAAAATCCTCCGTCCCTATGTGGGTCTTGTTTGCTTGGGTAGTGGGGGCTCAAAAAGAAAAAAAAAATATATTGACAAAGAACCTCAATGCAGAATCACTGAAAAAAGGGTTACTCCAAAGGGCACTGGAAACAAATCAAGTTTCAAAGAAATACAACATCATACATACTTCCATAATGCAAAGCATCATGGGATATATGCAAATCACCATGACATTTCAGACTTGTTCAGTTTACAGCAATTTACATGCATTTTAAATAGCACAACTAACTTAATTTATGTAATAGTCACAAAGTACTTTTTACCTTTATCAAAAACACCCAGTGCCATGGTATTTTCAACATTTACAGGTTTCATAAACATAAGCTATATACAATAAATCAAGGTATTTTATGACATAGTAGTGCTATTACATACTAAATCCAACAACAATAAACACAACCTGTTGTTTTACATATGCTCAGAGGTCACCACAATAACCTCCCTGTACGAGGACCTGAGAGAGAAAAGAAAAATTAAAGACGACGCTATAGCATAGTCAAGAAAGGGAAGGGGGTGGCCATAGGTGGCCAACCTTATGGACTAGAAATTGTAAAGGATAGATTAGGCTAAGAAATAAAATAACTGTTACAACAGATTTAAGAAGAGGTCGGTCCTCAAGAATGGCAGGAGCTCCCTGTCACAAGGAGCATCCGAGTCAGCGAGCGATTGGTGGGCAAACGAGTAAGTGTTCTGCTCACTCTCTCAGTGGACTGCGGCGCCTTGAGGGGGTAACTTCGTCTGTCTGCATTCTGCAGGTCTCCTCTTCACACTATTGGCAGGTCCAGGGACCTGAATGGGAGGGAGAGTGCACTGGGAGTTAGGACTGGAGTTCAGAATGTCAAAAATACATTAAAAATATGCACATATAAATAAATCAAATGTCATATCTTGTGATGCATAGAGCTGTTGTACTAGGTGTATGTATTGTATAACCAGACCTCTTTCCTAAGTGAGTGAGTTACCTAATGATGCAGCTTGCCTGATACTGATTGTTAGGAACATTTAATGCATCAGACTCTTTTGTAGGTTGGGTGGAGCACTGTTACTTATATTAAGATTCATACTAAGAACAGATAGGAGCTAGGGGGCCGTGAACCCCAGAAAGTGCTCCTATATATTAATAATAATTTAATGGAAAATCTGAAAACAATTTGTCCAACTGATTTTTAAATGATATTTTGTTACTACTGGCAATAACTTCTATAGGAAGTGCATTCAAGGTTTAATAATGCGCAAAGAATAATAAAATTTCCATGGAATAAGGTTAAATCGCTTTTACCTGCAACTATAGAGGATGACCGCTTAAGATTAAAATATTTTCTTTAAAAGATAATCCAAGATTAACAAGCAGCTGTGGATCTTTTATAATCTCAGACATTAAGAGAAGCTCCTCTCAATCGCCTAATGGATAAATCCATTAAATTAAGGGAAGTCAATCTTGATTCATATGATACATCCTTCAAACCTTTAATTAGTTTAGTGTATACCCTTTGAACTCTTTCCAATTTCCTTATATCTAGCTTCAAAGGGGCACCAAAACTGTAATGAATAGTCCAAGTGTGGTCGGACATAGGCTCTATAAAGTGGCATAAGCACTTCTCTATCCCTAGATTTAATATTTCGCTTTATTGCCCAAATAACCACATTTGCTTTGCGTATAACTGCATTAATTTGAGGAGTAGGAGAAAAATCATTGGATATAAGAACCCCTAAATCCTTTTCTGAGTCTGTAATAGTCAGAACTTTATTATCTAAAATGTAAGTATGTATAGGGTCATTTCTTCCACAATGCATAATCCTACACTTTGTATGATTCAATTTCATATCCCAAGAAGAGATCCATAAGGAGAATCTATCTAAATCGCTCTGTATTAAATTGATTTGATCAGGATTTGCACAAGGTCCCCTGATCTTAATACCTTCAGCATATTTAGCAGTATTCGAGTGACAATTTATTGTTATATAAGCAATCAATAAGTGAAACAGACATGGACCTAGAACAGAACCCTGAGGTACACCACTGGTGATAAATCCTACACTAGAAAGCTGGCCATTAAAAAAAACTCACTGAGTTCTCCCAGTTAACCAGTTTGCTATCCAATTAATTAATCAGGAACTGAGATATTTTATACAATAATGCCCAATGTGGGAGGAGATCGAAAGCCTTATTAAAATCTATATAATCACATCATAAGTGATGGCTAACATCTTCATAAAAGCACAGCATATTTGTCAGACAGCTTCTTCCCTTAGTAAAGCTATGTTGTTCAGAATCAGCGTCGACTAAATTGGAGGTAATTAGGCCCTTAATTAAACTTTCCAAGATTTTACACAGTGATGAAGTGAGGCTTATGGTCTATAATTATCCCAGAGAGTTCTAGGTCCTTTTATGAATGGAGACAACATTAGTGACTTTCCATAAATCAGGAACATAATTATTATTCAAGCAAAGCTTATATAATAGTTTTAGCAGCTGAGACAGGCTGTCAGCTAATAGATATAAAAGATGACAAGGAATTTGATCAGGATATACTGATTTTGCCTTTGAGCCCAACTAATTTGGCATGAATCTCTCTTGTTTGATATGGAAATATGGCTACCATAAAATTGTTTAATGTAGCAACTATCTGATGTTTTTGAAAGATACTACATAACTTTTCATTAAATAAATTAGCCATATTGAGAGGGTCATAAATGAAGCCATCATCAGTCTGTAGAGGACCCACCTAGTTAGTTGTTTTTTAGAGAATTTATATAGGAAAAGAAGGATTTACAAGTATCCTTATTGGCATTAGAAGCCAATTTCTGTTCCCAATACATTTTTGATTTCATAATACCATTTTTACATTTTGTTTGGATATTTAAATATGAATTCCAGCTAGCAGGTGTTTTTACTTTCAAATAAGCTGCGTAACACTGATTTTTTTCTTTATAAGTCTAGTTAATTCTCTTGTCATCCATTTCCGTTTTGGCTGTTTAGAGGTATGTTTTACCCTGGTTGGTACAAACTGTTGTCTTAGTGTACAAAGCTTATCAGATAATATATTATAATATTCATCAAGGTCAACAGTGTCACAGACAGAGGACCCGTTAGTATTGTCCAATCCATTTTTAATACTAGGGATATCTGCCCTGTCATACAGATAGATTATGGAGCTATTAGAGGCTAAAGACACAGCTTGGGAAATGACAAAACTGATGGAACTATGGTCACTATTTCCAATGGGAGATTGAATTGAGAGGTTAGTTACAATAACTGAATTACTATGAAATAATAAATCTAAAAGATTACCCGTGTTGGTTCATTTACCCCTTGTATCAAATTACATTGTTGACACAGATCAATAAGCTTTTTACCAGAAGTAGATAATGCCACTAAATTTGTCCAATCAATGTCACTCAAATTAAAATCGCCAGTAAGAATAATATTTCCCAAGGAACACGCAGATTCGGTCTCTTTAATGATTTCGTCCAAATACTCATTAGGGGTACTCGGAGGATGATAACAAACCCCAAAATAATGTGCTGAGAGTTATTAAGCATTAATTTAATCCATAAGGATTCAGATATACTAACGGGGTTTCTGACTTTATTTGAAATATCAATGAACCGCAAGGTATTACAGAGGAAAATAGCAACACTATCCCTCCTATTTTGTCTGTTGTGCTTATGTAATGTATATCCACGTAAAGATACCTCCCAACTTGATTTATCATCCCCAAGTTTCAATGAGAACACAATAGCTACATTCTCGGAAATAACTATCGCTCTTTAAGCTCATCTAGTTTATTAGATAAACTCCTAGCATTAAAGTAGAAACATTTTAAATTTGTTGTGTGTATATATTTTCTCCTCAAACTAAATGGGGAGAGACTATATTCTCTGCCAAATTAATCAGTTTACATGTTTGTCAATGCAACTTAATATGTGACTGCTCAATATTAAATTCCTATTTCGGTTTAGAAGTAGACCATCCCTACAGTACATGTCAGATCTGCCGATAAATTCTTCCCAGTGGGTAATACAATCCAAATTTTGATGGAGACACCACACATGAAGCCAATTGTTAAATCTACGTATAGCATCATTACACTCAATAGAGGGTCTAGGAACTGGCAAAACCTCCAAGAACACCAGCTCACATCCAATATTTACTAAGGTGTTTGAAAGTGCAACAAGGTCTTGTTTAATATTTAATAAGTCAGCATGCATGAAATAATTTGTGCCAACATGGATAATCACAAGCAGGTTTTTCCTTGATTTGCCAAGATGTTATGGACATCCTTGTGATATCTGCAATTCTTGCTCCCCTGAAACTTGAGCAAGTGCAATTTTCTCTTATCTGACTCCACATATGACTCTGTCCAAGTGTTTCACCACGAGTCACATAATGCAAATATCTACATATTAGAGTCTTTGATGGATATAGGGACTTCCATAGGGATAATGCTTGAAGTGGGGGTAGCTAGAACATTAGGTATCAATGGGACATCTGATGGAGGTGGACAATTAGACACAAAACTGTTGACATTTGTAGGATTTATTACTGTTGTATTGAAATAATTTGCTATTGAATTGTTGGAAACTGTACACTGATCTATAAGCCCATTAAGAATAGAAAACCTATTACCACTGGGTAATGAAAACTGGGATGCCTTGCAACATTTTTATATACCCTGTTGCTCTGAACCTCATACCACTGGTTATCTGAAATATCAGAACAATCAATATCCCTGGGCCACTTCCTGGTACTACTGGGGAGTACGTCATTAGGTATACTGTCATTACATGAGTGAACATGATCAGGTACAGATGCAGATGTATTGTTAACACTGGGTAAAGATGCAGTTGCATCAAAACGAGGTTGATCTAGCAACAGGAATCTAGCCTGCATTTGTTTTTGACTGGCCTCTAATTCAGAAAGCCTGGTATGGAATAAAGACACAGCTTGCTTTAGTGTTTTGTTTTCATTGTATTTGGGGCAAATAAATCCATTTTCTATATTAACACTCACAATTGTACCAAACATAAGACACTCAAGACATTGTACTCCATTCATCATTTGTGGTATCACAACAGATTCAGTCATACTTTTATAAGTAGAATGCAAACCTGATAATCTTTAATAGAACTAACACCACAATCCAATCATGCAGACACAGTAGTAACCCACCAAAGAAATCGTCACAAACCTTAATATTAGTCCACTGTTCCCGCTGAACACACAGAACACACGCAGATGCGCACCTCAGCACACGAAACACAGTGCGCCCTGCTCGACGAGCACCCGAAGTAAATAGCAGCAAATGACCCAGAACTAATCGTGAGGTCATGCTGCACTTCGTAGTTACAAAGTTTAAAAAATAGCAGTTATATGCCAATTAAAAGGCTTGAGAGCCTACAAATAATGTTTTAACACACCACAGAAGTAAATGAGCAATAATAATGTAGTGCTTTGCAGTCTGTAGTCCACTGAGCTGACCCCAAGGACTACAGACTCTCTTACTTGTTTCTTAACAGGAAACCAGGGCTCCACAGTCACAATAGAGTATTAGAATAGAAGTATAAAAACAATCTAATGTTACATATGTGCACCATGCAGGTAACACACTGAGCAGTGTCCTGGACAATTATAAGCACCCTGCTCGCTGAGCATCCCAAGTAAATAGCAGCAAATGACCCGGAACTGATCGTGGGGTCACGTTGCACTTCATAGTTACAAAGTTTAAAAAAATAGCAGTTATATGACAAATAAAAGGGACTTGAGAGCCTGCAAATAATGTTTTAACACACCACAGAAGTAAATGAGCAATAATAATGTAGTGCTTTGCAGTCTATAGTCCACTAAGCTGACCCCAATGACTACAGGCTCTCTTCCTGGATTCTTAACAGGAAACCAGGGCTCCACAGTCACACTAGCGTATTAGAAGTATAAAAATGATTAAATGTTACATATGTGCACCGTGCAGGAAACAAACTGGGCAGTGTCCTGGCCAATTATAATCACCCTGCTCGCCGAGTGCCCAAAGTAAATAGCAGCAAATGACCCGGAACTGATCATGGGGTCATGCTGCACTTCATAGTTACAAAGTTTAAAAAATAGCAGTTATATGCCAAATAAAAGGCTTGAGGGCCTGCAAATAACGTTTTAACATACCACAGAAGTAAATGAGCAATAATAATGTAGTGCTTTGCAGTTTGTAGTCCACTGAGTTGACCCCAAGGACTACAGGCTCTCTTCCTGGTTTCTTAACAGGAAACCAGAGGTCCACAGTCACAATAGTGTATTAGAATAGAAGCATAAAATAATCAAATGTTACATATGTGCACCATGCAGAAAACACACTGAGCAGTGTCCTGGACAATTAGACACATTAAGGAATTATTAGGGCATGTAGTGCAGCAATTATTTTTGGCAGACTGTGTTAGTGCATTGCTGCTGCAGCCCTCTGCAATCTGCAGGATGACAGAGGAAGGGAGCCTGGCTGGCTGGCGGCTTGTAGGCTGGGGGGGCAGAGGGGCTGTCCCATATTTTGAATTCTAATGCTGGCAACCCTGTTAAGTGGAGGGAATCAGCATTTATTTATTATATGTATATGTATATGTAATAGATAATCCACTCTTAGGTGTGCGGTCGCGCGCTCTGATATACGCACGCCTTGGGTGGTTGACGCACTCGGCCTGCGGCCTCGTGCGTATATCAGAGCGCGACCGCACACCTAAGAGTGGATTATCTATCTTATAAAATGGGAAAAATATTTGGGCAGGGGGGAGGAGGTACAAAAGGTAGTCCCTGTCTGGCAGGGATAAATGTTTAATTTACAGTAGGTTATCTGGCTGATCTGTCATTATTGTGATGGGTTTGAAGTTTAAGGTGGTATTTATCTGGTTGATTCTGCCTTGGTTCAAATAATATAGTGATGAAAATATGTATCTGGTTTATCCTGCTATTGTCAGAGTGTGTTAAACTGTAATCCCTTTTAGTATTATTTCTGTACTGTAGCTGACCAGCAGTGTAAACTGTAGTTATAGACCTGGTTGCAGGCGTTCAAAACAATTACTCATTTTTATTTTCTTGAAAGAAAGACATCCACTGTAATGGGGGCTGGTGAGTGAGTCATTCATATCTGTATTGTAGCGTGACCGAGTGGTTTTATTGACAGTTCAAGACGTGCTGGCCCAGCTTCAAAACAAGGTATTTTACTTGCAGGTACTGTGTAAACTTCTTTTTATTTTAAGATTGCTCATATTTCTAGAAAATGAAGCTGCTGACTGTACAGAGTGAAGAGCGAGCAAGTCGCTGGCTTCAGAATTGTAGACAGAAGCGAGAGCGAGAGTTGCTATAGCAACAGCTCTCTCGCCCGCTACAATTTGAAGCCATGCACTCGCGGCTTCCTTCACTGTACAGTTAGCGGCTTCATTTTCTAGAAGTATGAGCAGTCTTAAAATAAAAATAAGTTTACACAGTACCTGCAAGTAAAATGCCTTGTTTTGAAGCTGTGCCAGCACGTCCTGAACTGTCAATAAAACCACTCGGTCACGCTACAATACAGATATGAATGACTCACTCGCTCAGCCCCATTACAGTCTGACGCTTCTTTCAAAAAATAATAAATGAGTAAGGCAACTCGCTTATTTAGCCCCCATTACTGTCAGAGACTTAAAAAAAATACCATAAAAACAGAGGTTATACACAGTTTAGTGAGAGATGTGTGGGGCAGCTATATACAGGACTTTTTAGTTACTGCTGTGGGTGCCAGCCTGTGTGTGTTTGTGTGGCAGCCTGTGTCTGCCAGGTGTGAAGTGATCTCACTGCTGGTGAGAAGGTTCTGTGGGATGGAAAGTAGTTCAGGCGTGCGGTCGTAATGGGAGGTGTGTGGTCGTTGGGAAATAATGCACGGTCATGTGATGCATTCTGTCCAATCATGTTACTGGAATTTCTATGATTTTACCACCCCATTTTATAAATATATATATATATATACACACACACACACACACACACACACGCACACATGTAACCCTCCTACAAATGGGGGTTCCCAAAAAGTCTTCCTTGAGCTTGCCTAAATGCTCACTGCCAGGCTGGTGTTCTGCGTTTTAGCAGTATAAATGTGATTACCAGAGCCTGTATAGCCTCTGTGTACTGCCTCTTTAAGAGCTGCCTGATTGCAGCATAAGTAATCTGACAGGGAGCTCTGTTGAAAGATGTAACTATTTGCTGAAAATCAATTAGAGTGATGATGATAATTTAGTTTGTCTAACAGCTTTCTTTGCAGCAAGGACTGTTTTGTTTGTCTCCACTATTTTGGTCCTGGACTGCAAATTGGACCAATCATTTCTGGTGGGACCTAAAATGTAGCCAGACTACAGGAGCCGTTTGAAGTCAAAATCTGTAGGAATTGTAGTTTTGAGCTTTTTGCGCCTTTTTTGTAACTGAAGGGGGGAGCTCTTGCTTTGACTGACAGCCAAATCAGCCAACCAAACCTTTTGGATCTGAGGGAATTCACCAAGCTGCCTACTGTTTAGGGCAGTTCTGAGCTGGGAAGTGAAATGAGAAGAGCTCAGGTGTATTTTGGGCAGCAATCCTGAGTGGATTCACATGGGAGAACTGTGAAAAGGCTGAGTTTTTGGCTTGCATGTCTGCCTGCTGCTCCTGAGAGGGAGAGGAGAGAAGAGAATTATTCTGGACTAAATCCAAGTTTGTGTGACTAAAGTAAGCCACTGAAGTGGGCTAGGCTCAACCTGATGAAGACCGAAGATTTTGCTGAATGCGATCAGCCTGTCAGGAGTTCCAGCTACCCCTAAACTCCCGGTGTGTGCAGAGACTTTGCAGTTGTGACCGGGGAGCGCTTTGCCTGGTACAGTGGAATTCTCTTACATGTAAATATGCTAGAGCTGCTAGTGGGTCATGAGTTAGTTCCCCACTGTGTGAAATGTGTTCTGCTTGCTGTAAGCTGTATCCAGCCAAAATGGACTGCATCTGAATTTGTCTCCATGCGGTCTGGGCTTGCCAGACTGGCCCAGCCAGACTACCCACTGCACAGAGAAGCCATCGACGAGAGACCTGCCTAGGGATCAGCCCCTGCTCCACGCCTGAACAGGAACAGCAACTGTCGGGGCCCTGCTTCTCCTGGCATTCCAGATCAACCACCTGTAGTCTTGATTTTTGTCTATCCTGTGTCCAGTCTTGTATCGTGAGTAAATACCAGGGTAGCTCCCTGCAACAACAGCTTAATCTGAGTGTGTCATCTGATTGTCTTGTTGTTTCATTTCCTTTATGAACTGAGCCCTCTGGCTCCGGACTACAAATACTGTGTACTGTGCATGTTGTGTTTTCCATCACAGGGCCCCAACCAACTGCAACGCTGCCAACCCCAGGCAAGAGTCCTGGCTAGCCCATCTCTTCTCCACCTGGGTACCGGTACAACTGTTTTGTAAAATGTTGTGCCAACTGTCTGTTTTTTTTCTCCTCAATCGATAGTAACTCTGTGCAACTGTACCTAGGTCACACCTGAAACGAGCCTTGGCTCAGTGTGTCTTTCCGGTCATCAAAATTTTAAATAAAAAAAAGGTGTGACTGTGTGGGGGGACTCAAAGCGCATGCACAACTGCTTGATTTATATAACCTTTAAGCTAATTAACCTGATTTTGCCCTCCCCTGTTCAAGTCCCCTGAATAAATCAGATCTAACTTTTTCTGCATGTAATCTGACTGTGGTTCCAGTTTGTGCTCAAAGTACTGTACTGTTGCTATTTGCTGTGCATAACCTTATTTTACAGGGGCCCAGGGTTGAGCCAGAGGAACCAGCCCTAGTGGTAAGTGCAAACAGTGTGGGTACTTGCGTGGTGTACCGGGGTATTGTGAAAGTGATTATTGTACGGTGTTCAGGCCACTAGGGGGGAAAGAGAGGGGTTACAGTGTCCCGGAGGGCTGTGCCCAGGTTAGCTTGACCACTACCAACCTTGATCTCCGGGTGGAGGCACCCGCTTCAGAACTCAGGCCCTTAACCTTCTACTAGCCAAGCAGACAGGGTAGTAGCCTTGTGATAGCGCCACCTAGGGGTTACACACACAATAGGGATGAGTGAGAAATGAGTGAGATAAAACAGTGTATCATCCACTGCAGTGTGATACTTTTACCCTCTGCTCTACTGTGATGATAGCAGCCATTTCACACACAGGTCACACAAAGGTCACTGATATCATCACTCTAGGCAGATTTCCTCAGCAAGAAACACCTGTGCTGTTACCATAGACACAAATGCAGAACTACATGATAGATCTCACTGCTGCCTACAGCTAACTCAGTGAGCATTACAAAACACTCCTATTCCCCACTCTAACTTCCAGCTCATTGCTGTGATACTCACAGCTTGACTGCAGCCAGAATTCTAGAGTACAGCTTCACAGAACACTCTATTCCTCACTGCTGCCTGCAACTAACTCACACTACCACTGAAACACACCTCACTTGTTCCTCAAACTCTGACTCTCAGCCCATTACAATTACTGTGATACTCCCAGCTTGACTGCAGCCAGAATCCTAAAGAGCACAATTTCATAGAACACTCTGCACGCTGCCTGCAGCTAACTCAGTTACCACTAAAAACAGTATCAGCTGTTCTGACACTCTGCCTCTCAGTCCATTACAATTACTGTGATGCTCTCATCTTCATTGCAGCCATACTTCTAAAGAATACAGCTTCACAAAAGTATGTTTCTCACTCCAATCTAAAACTACTTCATTTAGCATTGCCAACACACTCATGTGTCTCCCAGAGTTTATAACACTGCCAGCCCATTCAGAAAAGTTCACACACAGAATGAGCAAACACATAAACAGGAACAGAACATAAGACAGCATAACAAAACTTCTGAAACTCTTGGCCTTATTGTATATATTGAATACATGATGTGCAGATTGTGTGATATGGCAAATATTGTCACTCCTGCATCGTGAGTTTCTGGATATCTCACTCTGAGGAGTGACAATATTTGCCAAATCATACTCATGCCCATCAGGTATCATATATATATATATATATTATCGCTCCTTAGTTTCGCTTGGTGGTAGTGGAAGGAGTCTGCATTTATTTTTATTTTATTTTTGCTGTTGTTTCATAGTTTGTTGTCAGTGGAGGGTCCGTGTACTGTGGGAGTGGTGGCCTTAGTAGAGGGTACAGGCTTTGTGTTGCAAACTAGCAGTAGCACAGCTGGACAAGATATCAAAGGAAATGGAAGATTTTATTTCAGATGGAAATTTTGGTATTTTCTACTATTGACCCTGTGCATATGCAGTGATGAGTTGGAATGGGAACATGCTGATTGTCACTGAGCACTCAAACCCCATTTTATAGCTGAAGATTTAATGTACGAGAAAAGGTCTGAGGATGCAGGCCGCCAGGGCTTTCAGGGACACAGGTACCACGCCTTTACACACATTTTGTGTGTCAGGACACTCAGGATTTTTTTTCGAAGTCCCTGAGACGCTCAGCCACCAAGCCCCGGAGTCACTTTTAGATAGCCAGCACTGCTTGTACTGTAATATTTTGTATAGGTGGGGCGCGGCCCATTAGTTTCTGTTGAGACATTTTAAACTACATTTTTGTTATGTTTCAGAGGTGATTGCAAACAAATCACAGCTGGTGCTCAACTACAAAGCCCTTGTTAGCTGAGCAGTGGCCATAATTTGTTTGAATTCAGTTGAATGTACATTTCAGTGCTTTGGTTCCTTCTTGCATTTCCTCTTCCGAGATCTGCCACAGTTTCTTACACACCTGTTTTATGCTTTGCAGCTCTTTGCTGGGGATGAAGGTGAAGATCTCCACCAGGAGCCAGAGAGGGGGTTGGGAGCAGGAAGTAGTGGGCTGACCCAAGAGGAACGTCTGAGGTGTTTACTGCTACTGTCTCCTCATTTGGACTTTTACAGCTGGGAGGTCAGGTCCATGCCCAAGGTCACATCCTGAGGCAGTGACTGTGTGGAATTTGAACATTGGATCACCTGGTCCTGTACATAATATCTGTGCCTGTTCTACAGCTCTTGTTCTTCTCTGGAACTCTGTTGTTACTCTTGTTTTTTTTTTCCCCTTTATGTTAACCATTTTTTTCTTTTTATTTTTACAGGTCTGACAGGATGCAGACCCTTGCATATTAGATAAGTATTGTTGTACGTTTAACCTTCTGTCTGCAGTTTTGTTCCTAAAAAACTATGGATTCTTTGTGATCCCATGGTATTCGTTACAGATAGGACAGAACAGCACCTCAGTACCCCAATCCCAGGTTCATTGGATCTCTTATCTATTTAAGGTAGGCAACTGTAATGATGCAGCCAAACTGCATCAGATGCAGGAGCAGCTCAACTGAGGGCTTGCACAGGGTATGGGAGGGTGGTACAATGATAGGAAATGTGGGGCTGCGAAGTTGGGCCACTGGCTCTTGAGCCCCCTCCAGCTAGGGTGTCATACTACCTATCATACCACTGCTAGCCCTGGCAGCAGGCCCTTTAACTCCAGGCTTCTCAGCTGCTATAGCCATGTTGTCAGGCTCCTGACTGCCCCAATCATGGCCGTAGGCTCCTGATCTGCCCTAGTCAATGTCCAGGGTGGGGGCAGCATGGTTTGGTTGGTGCCCTAGGTGGTCAAAATGGTAGAATAAGGTGAATGTATGTGGGAAGTCTAGTAGTAGCTTCCCCTGGGAGGTCCAGCTGGGGGAAGAGGGGAGCTATAGCTGGGGAAGCCTGGTCTGGGGGGCCCTTTGGTGATTCAGAAGGTTAAATAGACTCTGAGGGGGTTCAATGGGTGGCCTCTGGGGTTGGGGTAGTATAGTGGCTATTGAATCCTGGTTCTGGGGTTCTAGGAATGGTCTGATTTGGAAAAGGTGCAGGTGGGCGTCAGAATCCTGGTTTGGTATCCCAAAGGGTAGTCAGGAAGAGGAAGGTGCATGTGGGTATCTGAGTCTAGTTCGAGGGTCCTAAGGATGGTATGAGAGGGAGACGTGTGTGCAGGTGGGTTTCATACCAAAGTTCCATGGTCCTAGGGGTGCTTCAGGTCAGAGAATAGGGTGGAGGTGAGTGCAGGACCCTTGTATATGAGTCCTATGGCTGGTCTTTTCCTACTAAAAGCTGATCCCTTCCACTTCTGATTCTAGACCATGCCCCCACTAGGACATTTTTTGACATCCTACCAGGAAACACTGAGGGCACCTAACTGAATCCTAGGAGGGAGATTTTCAAAACATTAATATGCATCTTTGTTATTTTAACGCAAGAATGAAAGCCACCACTTAGCTAATAGGGTCTCTATTAGTTGAGTAGTGGCTTATTTGTGGATAAGGTAGCTTAATGGATTCAATGGCGTGCACCCTTGCATTGTCCCTGGTAGGACGTCATAAGACAAAATGGCATGGTCAGTGGATCGTGAAGTGGAAGGGATCAGCTAGCCAGCAGTTCAGCCAGAGTTCACCCTTCCCTTCCTTACAGGACAGCATAAAAACTTATAATTTTGACAAGGAGGGAATATCGCCACAGCAGAATAATGGACAATGAAGCCCAAAACTTAAAGTAAAAATCTCACACCTTTACTTTAACAGAAGTGTGTTGTGTGTTCAAAATAAGCTCCAGAATGCACCACAGAGCATCTAAATTCCCAGAGCTTTTATATAACTATATCCTCCAGCAGAACTATTCCAATTATCCTGCAAAGCTTCAGGGTACCTTCTATTTGCTGCTGTACATTTTTGATTATGGGTGCTCCTGATTCTTATGCTGTTCTTTTCCTTCCCCAAATCCTTTAGTTAGCCCTGGTGCTCTAATCAGCCACTGTATATGGTGCTTGCTGCTTCCATGCTTCCCTCAGGAAGCCCACTGATTTCCCCCCATCTGCCTCCCATAGCTACTTTTATAAGCCCATTTTTGGGTATTGTCTTTCAGTCCCAGTGTGCTTGTCCTTTGTGGCCCCCATACTGTGCATTTTCTATCCCAGTCCCTTCATACCAAGCCCCTCGGGGTACTTACACTCAGCTGCCATGCAGCTTAGCTCGTGGTTCCTGCCGCCTCCTGCTGGCTGCCCTCCCTCCGGACCCTCTTAACAAGCCCCTTGGGGACTCTTCACATAGCCAGTGTGCAGCTGATCAGCAGAGGAAGGCACACTTGCCTTAGCCTCCTCCACCTCCCAAAATCTCCATCCTTTTTCTCATGCACATGGAGCAGGCCACAGCCTGAACTCTGTGCAGGCTAGGAGCTGAAAGAGCCTGCCATCACTGTTGCTCTAGTGCAGAAGCGCTAAGCCAATGGCTGCATAGCCACAGCATTTCTGATTGGCAGCTTTCTGACCAGCCTACCTACCTGCTACATACAACTGGGCCCCACCCACCCCAACCACTATATGCCAGGGAAGGTTAAATATAATTGAAAAAACACAGTTTGCCACTGGCCACAAAGAAGTTAGCCCACTACACCACCTGGGCTAAACCTTTAAACCACTGGCCTCCTGGGACAACTCAAAACCCCTGAACCACCAGTCTCCCTTTTTTAAATAATTTATTTTATTTGGCTTTTGTTGATCAGGTAAGCACACTAGACAAATATATGTGTTATTTTCTGTTACGACCAGGGAGGTGACAAGAGAATAATAGAGTGCAAGGCTTAACAAGGTAATAAAAATGGATATACATAGGGACCACTAGCCCAAAAGCATCCCCTCTAGTCTATTAGGACTACTACATAAATCTGCTGGCCACCAGCAGGCCACCTTGGGGGCACTATGAGAGTTTTGCTGAGCTTCCAATATCATATTATTCTCTTTTCTTAGCTGTGTGTATTTTAATTTTCTATCTCTAGCTCTGTTTTCCCTACTTTGAACTTAAGTGTATCTTTTCCTTTAAAACTCTCCTTCCTTTACTCCTGTGCTATATTGTACCCTTTTTCTATCTCTCTGCTCTCTGTCTCTACTCTCGCTATAATAAGTTCCCCATACTAGTCTATTTTCCCCATTATTTCTACAGGTCTGGCCAGACTGTATACCAATCAGATAAGTATCTTTTGTTTAATTCTAACCCCCTAATCTCTCCTTTAGGACCTCCGACCCTTTGTGTCTCTTCAAACATCTCTGTTTTCCCCTGAGAATAATGAACCCCCCTGTGCAAAACAAGACACACTGACCGAGGTTAGTGACATATTGGGCATGAGGGCAAAGCTTTAGTGCCCTAATGATGTCACTAACCACTAGAGCATTCTAGAGACGGTTCAGTGAACAGGCTGTTTCTAAAACATACAGTGACAGACAAACCCTACATGAGAGATGATTTCAAACAGCACCTAGTACTGTTTTTTTGTTTGTTTACTGGGTGCTGTTTTGAAACTGGTGCATGTGATGGGGTTTGCCTGTCATCAATCAATCAATCAACCAAGCCTTTATTTATCCAGGCGATCAACATTGAGCAGGCTCATTTACAAGGTGGACCTGCATTACACAAGGTCAAGAATGACACTTTCATGTACAGATAATAAATAGACATAATTATACAGAAATAGAAAAAAAATACACAAGCAATAACAAGTATTTCAGGTATAGGTTAACAGGGTTAGGAGAATGGTATGAGAAAGGAATTAAAACATTCTGAAACAGCCAGCATATTGAAACATTTTCAAACAACACGGCATATCATTGGTCAGGACATATACAGACTTAAGGGGCAGATATGGAGGGGAGGGGTACAGGACTGCAGCTGTTCTAGGAGGGGTGCTATGGTAGATGGGCTGGGGACATATATGTTAGGAGTCTGAGGGTAAGAAAGGTAGTGGATTAGCAGAAAATAAGGGGATGTATAGGTGGAGACAATCAAGGGGCAGGGTTAGGTGGAGATGTAGTGGGCAGGTAAGCAGTAGGCACCCTAGCACGCTAAGCATGCTGGAAACAGCTGTATAGCTCCTTAACAGCCTTGGCATACAAGGTCTTGAAGGTGGTAAGACTAACAGGGAGACTCAGTTTCATAGATTTCTGTAGTTTTTTCCAGAATGAGGCAACACAAAGCCTATGGCCGCTCTCCCAAAGTGTGTTGGCCTAGGTACCTTCAGTAGAAGCAGAGAATAGCTTCTCAGTGCGTAGTTGCCTACCACGATAATGGCAAACAGTCGGAAACGGTTGGGATAATTTGCTGGTAATAGCTCTGTAAGTCCAGAGAGCCATATTTCTATTCCTTCTGTACTAAAGGGAGGTCCACCCCACAGCTGCATATAAGGAGCAGTGGTGGGTGGTGATGGGTAGGCCAGTTATAAATCTCAAGGCTCTGTGGTATAAGGTGTCCAGTTTAATAAGACAGGAGGCATTACACTGACTATAAATGAAACAGGCATAATGAATTAGGGATAGAAATGTGTATTGAACTAACTGCATCTTGGCATCTTTGGTCAGGAGGCAGTTTATTCTAAAGAAGAGACCAAGCCTCTGCCTCAACTTTTTCAGCAGATCCTCGACATACTCCACAAAAGAGAGTCTGTGGTCTAGCCAGACCCCTAGGTACTTGAATTTCATAATAAATTCCTACCTCTCTCCTAGCAACGTGTTTATGGGAGGTAAGGAGCCAGAGATAGCAGGGTTCACCGAATGAGTAGCTGGAGAGAACAGCATAGCTTTTGTTTTTTTTGGCATTGAGAAAGAGTTTTTTATTCAGGAGCTGATTCTGCAACAAGCTGAATTCTGTTTGTAAATCTCCACAGGCGGCTTCCGGAGTTGGGTGGCTTAGGTACAACACCGTATCATCAGCGTAAAAGTGAATATTGGCCTCCTTGATGCCAACATCAATATTGTTTATATAAATGGCAAACAATAGAGGCCCCAGTATGGAACCCTGTGGAACGCCTCTTTTTAGTGGTTTGAGTGGAGAGAACTCCCCTTCGGCCTTGACCTGCTGAAGCCTATCTGTAAGGTAATTATTGAACCAGCACAGAGAGGTCGGGTCCAGACCTATCACTTTTAGGGTGGAAAGAAGCAGGCAGTAGTCGACAGTGTTGAAGGCCTTGCTAAGGTCCAGGAACATGGCTCATACAAATTTTTTGGTTTCCAGCTCTCATTGCCAGTCATCAGTCACTTTGGCCAGAGCCATAATGGTACTGTGCTTGGCTCTGAAACCTGACTGCATAGGGTTTAGAAGGTTCTTGTTATTTAGGTAGGTTCTCAACTGAGCATTCACAATTTTTTCCTGCAGTTTAGACAATATTGGTAGGAGAGATATCGGGCTGTAATTATTTAGGTCACAGGGATCCCCTGATTTAAACAGAGGAATGATGTGGGCAATTTTCCATAGGTGTGGAAGAGTCCCCTGGGACAAGGATAAGTTAAATAGGTTTGTGATTGGTACAGCTAGGACGTGGTATGCAATCTTTAAGAAGTAGGGGTCGAGAGAGCACCAGCGCTTTTCTTGGTGTCCAACTGTAGAAGGAGGTCTTTGACCTCTTTCAGCAAAGCAGGAAGGAATGAGAAGACCGCATTAGTGGTGTTAGGTTCAGGAATTTGTGCACTAACCTGAGAATGTAACATGGATGCTGGTGAATTGTCAAATGCTAGGCCTGCCGTAGCAAAGTGGTTGTTGAAGGCCTGGAGAATCTCCTTGCTATCGTTGATAGTAACACTGTCAGAGATGATTTTGAAGGGAAGTACATTTCCAGCTGTATGACCAGACAGCTCTTTGATTGTGGACCAAAATTTAGCTGGGCACCTTGAGGCAGAGTCAAGCTCAGAACACTAGAAGTTGGCCTTAACCTCTCTAACCAGTTTGGTGCAGGAGTTCTAGCCTTCCTGAAGTGGCACCAATCCTCAGCAGTTTTTGATTTGCAGGCTTTTTTCCAGAGTTTATCTACCACTAGTAATGCAGCCTTGAGTTCAGCAGAGAACCAACGGCAAGTTCTGGTCTTACGTGACTTTACCAAGGGAGCATGATTATTTATGGCACAAGACACTATTTCCTGAAAATGTCATATGCCATACTGACTGATTTGGCTAGGTAAAAGTTCTGCCAGAGTACAGACGATTTTAGCTCATCGATATAGGCAAATGGGTCAAAGTTGCATCTGGACCTTCTGGTGGAGAACTTAGATGGGATGAAGATTGGAGTCAGATCTTACACCGGCGATGAAGCAGTGATTGCTGACATCCGAGAAAAATATTCCAGCATAGGAAAAGGACTGTGGCTTGCTTGTAAGAAAGACATCCAATAGGGTGCTATTCCTGGGTTTTTTCTTGTTAGGATGCATAGGTTCTTCAATGAGTTGTGTGCACCCAAGAGAGTCACAGAAGGATTTGAGGGGTAAGGAAGCATTGAATAACCAGTTGTAACTCAAAGGTGCTTCCTGCAAGTTTAAACAGAAACAGCAGTGTTTGGCTGTGTAGGTAAGGGTGGGGTGGGTGCACAGACTGAGTAGCAGTACTCAGCACTGATTGGTTATACAGTTAAGTCATTGATTTGTATAAGCTAAACAGGCTTGCCCCATTCTCCAGTTAGTCAGACCCCCCCCCCCAGTAGGCACACTCCTTCCAAGGAGCATAAGAGGAGGCTGCCAGGTGGGTTCAGAGTCATTTCGGGAGGACAGGTTCATCAGAGAGGCTAGAAGAGGAGTCGCTGGAAAGAAAGCCCCATGGGGAAGACACCGAAGGACCTGTGTAGGCAGCTGGGCGAGTGCTGCTACTGAAGGGCCCTGGCAGCCCTTTGAAAGTCTCTAAGAGCTGTATAGCTAGGCAAGGCCATTGACTCGGGCAGCCAACCGAGGGGGGACGTAGCACTGCTGGGCAGCTTTCTCTGGAGTCTTCCAGGTATCCCTGGGATCGGCTAGCAGTGGTGCAGAGTGGCCCGCCACCAGCCATCCCCGGGCAGACTTAGGTAGCAGACTGGCTAGCAGTGGAAGGGATGCAACCCACCTGTGGGTGTACCCCCCCCCCAACACACACACACTGTTGGGAAGTAACTACTTACTGTACATATAAAAGTTGCTGTAACTTTTTTTGCTGTTTTTTTCAATAACTAGTAATAGATTACTTTTTATTTTCCAGAAAAAGTAGTAATTGGGATTACATTATTCTAAAAGTAACTATTTCCTGTAATACAGATTTTAGTCACTAGTGGGATCAGATATCCTTTCATGAGTGGATTCTCATATGCTTTACCAGCACCGGGAGAAGTGCAACAAATCCAGGGGCTATACCCACTGGTATACTGTACCAACATTTCCACAACAGAATTTGTTTTCATAAGTAAAACTTACTTGTATATCTTCACAAGACACATAATGAAAAGTAACAAAAAGTAATGTGCATTACTGGAACAGATACTTATTACTTTGTATACATATTAAGTAACTGTAACTTATTACAAATGTTTGAGATGGGGTGCTTGGATTCACTAGAATCCATTCCGTAGGTGGTCTGTCAGATTTTTGGTAATTCCAAATCCATTTCCAGTTCCAATCTAATTCCATTTATGGAACTGGAATGGAATTGGAATTTCTGATTCCGCATCCAACCCCTGCACAATACCCAGCACAGTAGTAATCCTTGTAGTTAGAAAAGTACCATGACCATCCCAGACCCAGACACTGTAAGTGCCTACCTGACTTGGGTCCCTCTGCTTCCTTGAACCAGCTGGCAGTGGTGGCTTAGCTCTGTCCTATCTGTTGGCTATGCTTGGTGGTGTTGGTGCACCCAGCTGTGTGGTGATCTGCAAGATGGGGCCAGTGGCCTCTCTTGGTCTCTCTTATTTCTTTCCCCTCTCTTGTCCCCAGGTTAAGCCAGGCCACCACCAGTGACTGACTAGCTTGTTTTGCTGCACTTCCCTGCTGCAGCTTCCTCTCACCCCTTGCCCTACTTCTGTGCCACCAGTGATGTCAACCAAGTCGCTTGACATGACACCCTGATGACTCAAGTAAACAAAGGACCACATTATGGCATAGATGGCGTTAGGGCTTGTGTGTCACTCTGTCTGATGGCTTGGCTGACCAACCTGTAACCCTGGGGTCAGCACCACAGCAGTGTCTCTCTTCTTGCCAGAGTAGTGAGTACAGTGAACCTCAGTGTGGGTGGTCATAGGCCTCCTGCCACCAGCAAACATGTCCAAACAGAGTGCTGTCTGTGTCTTAGTCTTTCCTGAGTTGACTCAGATACCAGTGAAGGTAGTGGCCATCTGACCCTAGCCGTAGGATACAGCTGGACTCTCTCGCAATGAGAAATAAAGAATTAACTAGTCAAACCCTTGTCTTAAAGTGCTGCACTGTCACCACACACACTAACTGCATGCAATTCCAGGACTTGGGACGGGGTATTTTTTCATTTGGAGTTGGTACTGGTACTGGCTACTGGTAGCCCACAACCACCACTGACCAGATACTACAGTGCAGGTGGAAGGAAGCAATAACTGAGAGGCGACTGCTGCCAGGGAGTGTGTGTGTGTCAGGTTCGGACTGTGTTTGCAACTTGGCAAAGTGGCACTGGTGTCTCACAGAAGTGGCCCAGGAGAGTTGGTAATGGAGGCCTGAGTCGGTCAGTCTTATGTGACCTTGGCCTGTATGGCGGGGCATGAGACTGGTTAGCCAGCGGGAGCTATTGGTTCTGGAGTCAGACCTAGGTGGTGGACTGATGTAGAACAGATGGCCTGTGGAGTGAACTGGAGTCAGGAAGGACCCAAAGTAGCAGAAGACGGGACAAGCAGCAGCACTCAAGGTAAGGGCACAAAAAATACAAGAGGGGAGGGCTTTAAACAAACTGTTAGCACTGCAGTCGGATACGGATTCAGAATTGAATTCCGTTTCCAGTGACTTTGTAAAATTAAGATTTTTGGCCATCAGCACTCATCACAATCTTAGAGTAACAAGCATTTATTACAAGTTTTAGAGAAATATGCATTCATCACAAACTTTAGAGCTTATTGAGCTAAGCATATTCATTACCTAGCTCAGTTGGCTAGTGCACCATATTTACTGTTTGCAACCTCTATTTATTGCATTCTTTTTTAGTTTTATTTGTATTCATTTACTTAGTAAAATCTTATTATTTCAAATTCTGTGTACTAATGGCTATTTTTTTATATTCTCTAATTTACATGCCCTCTTTCTCCAGCCTGCCACCATCTTCAGCATCTTCATTCCAATCCCTGTCATCAGCCTTCCCTGAGACTTACCACGCTCCATCGCAAATACCCCTGTGGCTTGCCCCCCCCCACAGCAGGGCTCTTTCATCATGATCTGGGAGGGCTATGGACCCTTCGAGGCAACTCAAGCTAACATTAGACAGAGAGGAGCTGCAGTCGACAGTGCAGGACCTGTGAAAGGAGTGGAGGAGTCATCCTGCTCGGTTGATGCCATTTCTTTGTTTTTCTCCCCCAGCCTCTGAGATGCAAGCATGCTAAGAGAGCCAAGGAGTGTTCAAAAGATGTGTGTGCATTGTGCCCTGGCTTCCGGGCTTTCTCCCTCCTAGGCATCCTCAGCTACTACAGGCTCCTACAGCCTGAGATTACTTAGGTGGCAGTATGGCAGTGAGGATGGGAACCTCTCTCCTCAAAGCAGGAAAGCATACAGTGGGCATTCAGTCCTCCTTCCTGGCTGGCCTCTGACAATCCAGGCCTGTTCCTGAACCCAGCTCACCAGCGCTAGAGAAGTAGCACTACAGCTGCACTGAGGGGCCAGCTCACTCGTTATTTTATTTGATTTTTGTTTAGTTAGTCTTGGTGTCCTTTAGCTTCTTTCTCTGGGTGGTTGCTGATGTAGTGTTTCCAGGGAACAGTGCACTTCCTTATTTAATTACTTTATAATCCATCCAGTAGCTGGCTACTCCCCACATTTGGGCATCCAGCCGTTGGGCCAGATAAGCCAACTTTGTCATGTCAGCTAATTTAAGCCCACGACCTGCAGCTGAGGGCAGCACCATCAAGATCGTCATGTTGGTGATATCATTGACACACAATCGATCCATCAATCCAAAATTCATCACACTATGCTAGGATATAGCTGCTCTTCTACTGTACTGACACAGTTCTGGCCTTTCATGGATGGATCTAGGAATTCTGTTTTTTTTTAATTTATTATACTTTATTAAGTTTTGAGCAGTTCATGGGACAAGACAAGGTCAAATGACAAAGTAGGCTGCATATGTATACAATACATAAACAAACATACTAACAAACACACTATCCTTCTCCCAACCCCACTTCCTCCTCCCCACCCTAGTGCCAGCGCCAGGCGTTATCAAGAGACAGAGGTGCTGGGACCTGATGGGGAAAAAGTAATAACTTAATGGTGACTGCATGTGACTCGAGGAAAGGAGGGAGAGGGGGGACATGATAGAAACGTTCAAGTACCTCAAGGGAATCAACAAGTCCAAGAGGGTAGCATCTTTCAAAAAAAGAGGTGTGCAAGAACAAGAGGGCACAATTTGAAGATAGAGGGGGGGCAGCTCAGAGGTAATTTAAGGAAGTATTTTTTCACAGAGAGGGTTGTGGATGCATGGAACGGCCTTCCGGAGGAGGTTGTGGAGTCAAAAACAGTGGTGGAATTCAAGCATGCATGGGACAGTCATAAGGCCATTCTAGGGGGTTGGGGTAGAAAGAAGTAGGCTGCTGGTTAACTAGGATCTGCAGCTTATCCAGTAGGTAGGGGAATGGGCAGACTGTGGGCCAGCGGTCCTTATCTGCCGTCAAATTCTATGTTTCTATGTTTCTATGTAATAGTTTTGAGGGTCTCATGTCCCATAATAGTCAATAGGTGAGACAGGAATGGGGCCCAGCAGATGGAGGCCTGTAACACTCTATAACCCTGATAGCCATTGAGCGGGATATTTCAACCTTAAGGGACAGACATTCGAAGCCATTTGCGACAGAGGAGGAGTCAATGGTAGTGACCATATATTTGTCCTTGACATAAATGGCTACCCCACTACCCCTAGTCAGCCTGTCAGCTCTGAACAGCTGTTAGGGATGTTAACCTCCTTGTCAGGGTTAGAAGATCTGAGCCAGGATTCCGAGACTACCGCACATCTGGTTCGGTATGAATGACCCAGGTCGGATTGATGTAAGCTTTTTTAAGAGATTGCAAACATTAACGTGCATAAAGCTCATTCCTCTAAGCCTTGTAAGGTCGGATGGAGATGACAAGGCTTCTGTAGGACAAAGGGTTAAGTTCGACATTGCCTGAGCACAATAGGAGGAGAAACACAATTTTCTTCAGGGCAGTCAGAGATAATTTGAAAGTTCTAAATCTTCCATGACTGCGTGGAATGACAGAACAAGAGTGCTGGGTCCTGCTATTTACGCAGTGCTGTCCTAAGGATGCAGCTACTAGGCACTTTTTGCCGTGGCTGGGGATAGCGTGTACTGGGGACATGGGGGCATACCTGTGATGGGTAGGGAGGTGCAGGTCCCACCCACAGAAGCTACCTCAGACTGATGCAAGTATGGGAGTGCAGGGGTGCAACAAAAGCTATATCATAATCAACTTTCGCTCCAGGCACTGTGTCTGGTTTGCTGGAGCGCAAGTGTGATTAGCGTAGCAGTTCAGAGAAATAATTTGTGTTCTAAATAGTGAATTATTTCTCTGAATATTCTAAAAGGTAGATTACTGGGGTTAGAAAGCACCACTGAAACTGGCTTTGTACTTTTATTCATGATAGCCCAATTGCCACCCCCAACCAAGAGCATCACCACCTGCTCTATCAGTCAGCTGCTCAATACAGCATGAAAGCACCAGCAAGTGAGAATGAGTGGCCATGTGGTGGTGTCATTGATAATTCTAGGAAGATAGATTTCTGCAAAGCTTTATGAATGACATATACAACTCTGCCTCCTCCCTCTTGATCATGCACACTATCACGCTCTGTCATTCAACTTGAGGATTGACAGAGTTGGTGGCAGACTGTGCTGCCATTAGGGAAGGGACCATGCTATATTGAATATCTTGCTACATGTCATCCCAATATCATGGCCTTAGAGTCGGGGGCTAACATCTAAATAATGACTATTTGGTGGTGGGGGTCTGGCTGAGAAGAAGGGGGCTTTTAAAATGCCTGGGTTTGCAGTTATTTTTTTTTAACCCATGTGGAAGAACAGGAAGGGGTGAGGGTTTCATAGTTTCATAGTAAGGATACGAGTTCTGGAGGCTGAAGCCATTGTGAACTCGCCACCATTAGTTTACTGGTGGAAACTGTATTTTATCATCCATATAATGATCTAGATATTTTTAAAGAGTTCTGCATTGCCACTCATTACAATATGGCTGAGTAGAGAATACCATATGGTGGTACTTTGTGTAAAAACCTTTGTTGCCTTGTCATCTTAATAAGGAACACTGTAACTTGGCCTTATGTGACCTAGTATTGTTCCTAGGTGACTGTCTTTCAAGACAGATGGTACGTCACGGGTGTGGGAAATAATCATACAAGGCAATGTGTCAGGATTTAAAACACACAGATATGTGACCTTTATTTACAAATAGGAAAATAAATAATTGAACAGCAAAACAAATTGCAGTCAGAAGGACACGTGACATCAGTGGTTTCTTGGAATACAGTCTCAGATCAATAACAGTTGTGATCTTTTACCTTCTGTATCACTCTTGTCTACCTGCACTGTAGACCTTCTCACCCACATCCAAGGCTCATCTCATAAGGCTCCATTTAGCAGGGGTTTATATAGGAGAGGCAAGGGTCACCTGACCTGGTCGTTAACTCACACAGACAATTTTCTACTGACTGACAACATCAAACACTTGGGAGGACCCAAGCCCAGTACTGTTATAATAAACAACTTTGTAGATATGCACATTGACAGTTTTAGATTCCCTTGAAGCTCTGAACACCATTTTCCGTACTAAATTGGTCCCAAATGTGCTCTAAGCTCCTCCCATTTATATTTGATTGACAGCATGGTCCTATAAAACTAGACCAGAGAGGGCACTGATCTCCCTATACAACAGTTTTATGGCATCACCGATGGACAGAGGTCTGCCTAGGGGAATTGGTAGGACCTGGAAAAATGGATTGTCCCACAGAGAAAAGGAAAACACCTTTCTTTAACAGCAGTTTCAGTTTTACAGGAGTCCTTCTGTCCTACCAGTACCAAGGACTATGTAATGGGTACTCTTTTAAGAATTAGCTACAGATATTTATACTGGGGCTGTTTATTTATTCAACTGCTCTCTTCTACTGGCAGTGCATTTATTCCTACTGTCAGCTATAGAAGAAGATAGGAAAAGTGTTTCATGCAGTACAAGGAGCGTCTGACTAAAATGGTCAAAATGCTTCCTCAGCCACTGACTCCTCTAACCTGCTGTACAAGCATTTCTACTTTTAAGTTTCCAGGAGCTTACTACCTGTAAACATTACCTTAGGTAGTAGCTCTTTTGTACACTTAACAGCGACACAGTATTTCTCTTGCAGCCCTCTATTTTATTCTGATGGTTGCTACCCTTAACCGCATACTGCTTCATAGACATTCCTGCATAGGGATATTCCTGTCTCTTTACATTTCTAGGGCTCTTTAGGTTGCAGCAGAGCAGTAGTCTGCAAGAAAAAGACATACACTTGCTGCTCTGCTGTGGGACTAAAAAACCCTCTGGTCAGCCGCTGTATATTTTATTGAGGTTTTAGGAACCCCACTGTCCCTTGCACTGTAGTGTATGTATTACTTTGAAGGCAGCCAGGCAACATGAATAAATTTTAACAAAGTGAAGGAGGGATCTGTTACACCGATCGGCAGCTGAAAGTAAAGACATGTCGCCGGTTTAACCATGAATCCTGCTTCGATGCAGGATGTATTTAAACACTATACAACAGAGTGGTAGCTAAATTAAATAACTACATTCATACATACCACTCTGTTTCCCTCCTATAATTATTGGCTTTACTTAAAAGCCCTGCAATACCTTTTTGGCAGCTCAGCAGCTTGTTTTTAAACCCCTCACATATTTATGTATTATGCTGCATTTTACTACATAGTTTCTATTAGCACTGCAACACTTTGATCACACAATAATCACCATATGTCATTTAATAAAAAAAATATTTAAATGCACTGTTGCACTTTATTTCATTCTTCAAAGTATATTTAAAGGCACAGATGCACTTTCTTGAAACCCAGACATGAAATGCCATTTAAGCACCTTAATTATTTTCATTGCCAGATGGCATGCTGGACCTGAACATGATGCTAGCACGGAATGGTGGTGAGGGATAGATGCAAGGAATAGGAAAGATAAGGCAGTAGAAAAGAGACATGTACAGTGAAAAAAAAGACTGATGTAGATGGCAAACCTACGCCAGGGCTAGAAAGAGGTAAAGAATAGGGCAAAAAGATACTGTTGCGCAACAGATTTAAAGTGGGATGAAGAAGAAGATAGTAAAGTCATACTAATAATAATAAAAATAATAATAATAATAAAATGTTATTTATATGGCGACTTATCCAGAACCAAGGCACCTCACATTTTAAAACAATAACAATATAAAACATAACATATTAAATAAAATCATATAAATATCCAAAAAATTCAATTATTAAAAACTTGAAGCCACATATGAGTCTTTAACGCTTGCTTAAATGCCTCCACAGTTGTGCACACCCAAATCTGACGGGGTAGAGAATTCCAAAGGGTAGGAGCAGCGAACTCAAAAGCTCTTGCCCCAGAAGATTTTAAACATATCCTTGGAACCTCTAGCAACCCCTCACCGGCTGAGCAGAGTGATCGACCGGGCTGGTAGGGAATTAAGAGCTCTTTCAGATAGTCCAGGCCTAGTCCACATAGGGCTTTAAAAGTCAGCAAGCCGACTTTATAGGTGATCCGCCACTGTACTGGCAGCCAGTGCAGCTCATGCAGCACCAGCGAAATATGGCAAGATCGTGAGGACCCCATCAAAAGCTGGGCCGCTGCATTCTGCACCAGCTGCAGGCAGCGGATTTCTACCCCAGGAAGCCCTAGGTAAAGGGAGTTGCAATAATCTAACCATGAGGAAACAAAGGCGTGGATCAATGTCGGAAGGTCATTGGACGGAACTAGGTGCCTAATCCTGGCGATATTCCTAAAATGGTAAAAGGAAGTTTTGAAGACCGCCGACACCTGCAAATGCAAGGTGAGCCCTTCGTCAAAAATTACCCCCAGGTAACGCACCGATTCGAGGTCGTGGGAGGAGGTGCCGCTTGAGAAAAATTCCGAGGCGCACCTCCCAACCCCTATCCGACGACCCGGATCCACAACTAACACCTCAGTTTTATCTGGGTTCATCTTTAGCCAACTGGAATCCATTCAGTCTTGGATTTCTTTCAGAGAGCTATTAAAGACTTAATACAGCTCCATTCTGGTCGGGTAAAAGAAGATAGGTAGAGCTGGGTATCATCAGCATAGCAGTGAAACCTCAGCCCATACCTTCTTATAATGTCTCCAAGGCAGCATATACAAACAGCATGGGTGAGAGGACCAACCCTGAGGAATTCTACATGACAGAGAAGTCATCCTCCACTGGGGTCTAAGAACTAGCAGAATGCAGATCTGCCACACGTATATGTATATGAGGTCTCCTCTTATTAATCTAGACTCAAAAGAATATAAATTAAGTGTTTTCAATCTGGCTTCTTAACTTTTGTCCCACAAGTTATTAATTCACCTTGTAGCCCTACGTTGAACTTTTTCAAACATATTTAAGCCACCTGCTGATGTTGGGGCACAGAAAGGAGAACAATACTCCAAATGAGGTCGGACAAGACTTGCATAGAGAGGCATCATGACCTCAGGTTTTTGACCTTTTACATGCTTATGAATACATCCTAATATAGAGTAAACATGTTTTAACTGTTTTTTTGTGTGTTTGTCAAATTTAAGATCATGTGATATTGTTACTCCTAAGTCTTTCTCCTCTGTAGTAACTTCTATGTTGATGTTGTTCATAGTATAACATGCCCCCATATTATTTTTGGCAGAGTGCATTACCTTGTACTTTGTCTCATTAAATGTCATTTGATTTTCCTTTGCCCATTGACATAGTTTATTCAAGTCGTCCTGTAACACTTTCTGTTAACTGCATGCTTGAAACTAGGATATTAAATATTGTACAATGGGGTATGAAAATCCTGTAGCCTCATTGGTCAAAACACATCACATGACCATGGTATGTCCTGTAATAACCCACACCTTTGAGTATCTTATTGCTTAAATAAAGGGCCCAGCACCGAGCCTTGGGGAACTCCACTAGTAACAGTACCCCATTCTGATCCATGCCCTCATAGTACAACTCTCTGCTTTCTGTCTTCAAGCCATGAGGAGAACCAATTTATGATGTTAGTGTGTAATTTTATTTTAATAAGTTGTTCTATTAATAGTTTATGTGAAACAGAATCAAAGGCTTTAGCCTAGTCCAGATAAATGACATCAACTGGCATTCCATTGTCCAAGGCCCTACTTACTGGTTCAAAAAAATTAATGAGATTAGTAAGGCATGATCTCCCAGGAGTAAATCCATGCTGAGAAGTGTCAATATAACCACCTCTAATAATATGCTCAACTATCCTTGTTTGTAATAGCCTTTCCATCATCTTACAGATTATAGATGTAAGGCTAATAGGCCTACAATTACCGACCAGTTTTTTGCTATCACCTTTGTGTATTGCTATAATATTGGCAGATCTCCACGTTTTCAGAGTCATGCCTTGGCTAAGAGATGTATTAAATAAAATTGTCAATGGTCCAGTAAGTTCCTTCGAGAGTTCCCTAATGAACTTAGGCATGATTCCATCTGGTACTGGGGATGAGTGAACTTTAAGCTGATAACTTCCTGTTCAGTTATCAGAATTGTTGAGTCACAATAGCTGGGTTTTTTTATTATAATATCCTCCTTTGGTTTAAATACATTCAAAAAGTACGTGTTAAGTTCTTTAACAATTTCCCATTCCTCCATCATGATTGAGTTATCAGTCTTTAGAGGTCCCACACTACCCTGATTATCCTTTAATGATCCAATGTAATCGTAGAAACCTTTTTATTATTTTTAGTGTTCATGGCTAGTTGAACTTCTAAATCCTGTTTTTTGAATGGATAAGTTTTTTTAGTTTTGTTTGCTAGTATTTTGAACTTAGTCCAATGCTCTGTGATATGAGATTTACTGTATTTACGGTATGCGTGTTGTTTTTTAGCCAAACTATGTTTTATTTCATCATTCCACTATAAGGGTATTCTTTTGTTGTTATTATATTTGACCCTTAGCAGTACCTATGTAGCTATACAAAGTTCAATTCTATAGTATATTTTTCCTCTGATCTTTCAGGTTAAGGTTTTCAAGCTCATTTACCCAGAGCCAATCAGTCAAATATTTTTTAGTACTTCTATAATTAGTCCTATAGTAATCTCTTATTTTTGTGATACCTTTATTATTGTTAATAGGCATTTTTAAATTAAGATGAACCATGTTATAATCGCTGTCTCCGAGTGGAGGTAAAATGATAAGTGGTGTCTCTAATATTCTTAATATTGGTCAACATCAGATTGAGTGTATTACTGTTTCTGGTTGGTTCAGTGACTAAATGCTCTAACAGTGACACCTCTAGGAACCTTTTCTCCAGCTATCCATAAGCCTCAAGGGTAGCCCACTTAATATTAGGTAGATTAAAATCACCCACTAAGATATTGTCATCGGTGATCGCTATACTTTCGATTTCATCAAAGAAAGCCTTATTTTCTTCCACTCCTAAGTTTGGAGGTCGATATCCCAAGCCTGTTGTCAATGTTTTTAGACCTAGATAAAGATCAACACATATAAGCTCAGAATCAGTGTCATGCTGATATTTCTGTTGACTTTTTATATTTTCAGATATATATAATGCTATGCTAGGTGATAAATGTCAGGAGTGTGGAGGGTGTGGCTTAATGACTAGCCTTTGCCACCTGGGAAATGACATGGTCTTATTTTTATGTTTGCTTGCATGCAAGTGCAAGAAACATAGTGCCAGCATCCAAGTTTTCGGAGGTGTGGCACCCGGCTTCCAATTCAGTCAGTGTGCTTGCAGGCGCGGCCGTAGTTCTCCAATGAACATTGCAGCTGTCTATGACAGCAGTTGAAAATGCAGTGCCATACGGTTGAAAGGGAGAGCTCCACTTCAGTGAGCAGCGCTCCACACGCACGCAAGGACGCATATTGCGTACTCACGCGCTCCCCATGCACATACTGTGGCGGCTGACGGGATGTCCAATCCGCCAGCTCCACCCCCCAAAATGCTTTCCAGGTCCCAGCATGGCAAAATTGTTATGGCTGATGGGGTGCCTAATCTCCCATCAGCTGCAGGCTTCAAACAGCTTCCAGCTGCCACGCCTGGGAGCCCACCCCAGCATGGCACAAGTCTGTATGGCTGACAGGGGTGCCTAACTTCGCCGGCCCAGGCCCCAAACAGCTCTTCCAGCAGCCACGCCTGAGCCCACCCAGCGTAACAAACATCCCACACCGTTGTCCTAAAAAAAAAACCTTGTAAACAAAAAAGTTCCTCAGCGGTCTCCCTGCCCACCCGTGCCCACCCACTGTGCACCCTGCCTCCCCACACCCCTCACCCCATACTTACCTCCAGAGCTCGCGTAATGATCTGCAGTGGACCTGGAACAAGTCTGCACTCTTCAAAGCCAACCGCAAACTAAGGAAATGCCAGTAAGCTGTATAATGCAATAAATAGGTTTTTTCAACTTTAATGCATATCTCAGGCATTCTTTAGATTTTCACCAAATTTAACATGGGGTTTTTGGGACCCCTCATGAATTCTCGCACTGTCATGGCGTTAATCAGGCCCAAAGAGTGATTTCGCAGTCACTGCACAAAATCACCTTTTGGGACTGATTAATGAAACAACAGTGCCAGTGTTCATAAGGTGGGCTCTCAAAAAGCCTATGTTGCAAATTCGGTGAAAAAATCCCTAAAATGACTGTTTTACGAGCGTGCATTGCGCAGTTCCTACGCACGCTGGTAAGTTCGCAAATTTTTAATATTTGCACTCTGGATTTTCAACATTGCCATTTTACCACACCTCCTTATGAGCAGTACAGCTGTAATTTTTCACATCTTGCCCAAAATGTGTTTCCATGCATATAGCGCACAATGGCGCAGTCGGTGTGCAAAATCAATGTATGGGACAGATTAAGAAACTCATAGTAACACTGTTCATGAGCAGAGGTCTTAAAATGGCTATGTTGAAAATTTAGTGAAAAAATTCTAAAATAACTGTTTTAGGAGCGCACATTGCGCAGTTCCTACGCATGCTCGCAGGTTTGCAAATTTTTAATATTTGCACTCCAGATTTTCAACATTTTATTACACTTCCTTATGAACAGTACAGCTACCATTTTTCACATCTCGCCCACTCACCCAAAATGTGTTTCCGCACATGTAGCGCACAATGGCGCAGTCGGTGTGCGAAAGCAATGTTTGGGATAGACTAAGAAAATCACAGTGACACTGTTCATGAGTAGAGGTCTTAAAATGGCTGTGTTGAAAATTTGGTGACAAAAGTCCATAAAATGACTGTGTTACGAGTGAGCATTGCGCAGTTTCTATGCACCCTCGTAAGTTCATGAATTTGTAATATTTTCAGTCCAGATTTTCACCAGTGGCATTTTTCCACACTTACTTATGAACAGTACAGCTGTCATTTTTCACAACATGGTCAAAATGTGTTTTCACACTTTCAGCACAGAAATGCATGTTCGCTGTGGGAAATTATTGTTCGGGACAGATAAAGAAAATCACAGTGACACTGTTCATGATTGGAGGTCCCAAAATGCCTGTGTTGACAATCTGCTGTAAAAAATCCCCAAACTAATTACATTACGGGTGTGCATTGCACAGTTTCTACACACGCTCGTGACTTCACCATTTTTTTAAATATTTTCACTGCAGATTTTCAGCATTGCCAATTTTTACACCTCCCCATGAACAGTACAGCTGTCATTTTTCACATCCTGTTCGAATGAGTTTTGCACCTGTGGTGCTAAATGCCATAGTCACTGTGCAAAAGGAGCTTTTGGCTAACAAACTGATACTGCCACTGTTCATGAGGTGGGGTCACAAAAAACATGTTGAAAATTTGGAGTGAAAATACCAATGAATGCCTGAGGTGTTAGGAGTTTCCAACCATAACACCCCACCCTGTAGAGAATGACAGGCATCAGGGTATGACTTGGGATTCTCATCTGTAATGCTCATACCATTCCACACCCTGCAGCCAGTGAGAGGCATCGAGGTGGGCCTTGACTATTCGGCCCCAAAGTTTACCCCATTCTCTATACCACACCCATCTCACCATATTTTCTGATGGAATGGGGTGCGAGAGGCCAAAGACCCCAAGGCACAACGTGACACTTGTCGGTGTCTGCAGGGTAGGTGTGGTGAAATGGCATGGCTGTTATGCCTGATGACCCAATGGTACACCCCAATGCCTCTGCAGGGTGGTGGTGGGGTTGGCTTCAGTTCAATACTTCACTGCCATTCCTATTATGCAACTCCTACACTACCAATGCAATGCCAGCAAGCAAACATTCGGCATTGACAAATGTTTGTTTTAAACTCCTGAGTACCATGAATAGTGGGAAATACTTGGGATGCCATTTGCAATTTTGTAGTATTTGAAATTATTATTCAGGATGTGCACAAACATAGCAGCTGGTGTTTTGCTATGTACACATTTTACCTTTATCCAAGTTTACAAACATTTTTTCTGATTTACGGTGCTGACCAGATGTTGTCCCATATCCTCCCACCAATACCAGCTGTCTACAGTCTACCTGTCTTCTACAGACCAGGTAATGAATCTATTACTGATTTATATGATTCTGTTATAACTGAGCATCTGCATCTGTTACCTGGGTGGTGGGGAATAAAATTGAAATAAATATTCTGACACAAAAACACTGCACCAAGTACTGCAAATGTGCACTTCTGTCACTTAGTAAGAAAACTTCATATTTTAAGCCACAAAAACAAAACTGGAATGTATACGTTATGCAAAAATACACATCTGACACTGTTTGAGGTTCGAACTTACTGCTGTGGCAGAATAATAAAATCGGTTTATGAAACAAAACTGTTCGTGACTTTTTTTTTTCATTAAAACAAATAATTGATTTTCTAACTGCAATAACACACTCAGGCCATGGTATACTAGGCATTAATGCACTTCCAAGGTGGTTGAAAGTCTGTCAGGTTGGCATGCTCATTTTTAACTCAATATTCTCAAATTAAATTTGGACATGTACGCAACACAAACTTGCAAATGTGCACGCAGCTCCAGCCATGATTAGGATGCACTGAAACAGCACTTCGACACTGTTATTAGGAGTGCTACTGAGCATCAAACCACACTGTACATGGAAGTGCATAGACGTGTTGATTCAGTCTGCTAATTACCATAATTCGTACACACTAAAAAAGCAATGCAACACTGCTTCAGGCAGTGTTACTGACCCAAGAGCAACACTGCTCATTGCAATGCATTTCCCAGTGTGATTATAGTGCTAATTAACATAATTCATACAGGACTTCCAGTGATGTCAGGACCCAACATGGTGGCTTGATTCGCTTGCTCTGCTGCCCACCGAACATAATCCAACTTAATCGCCCCAAAAAAGATGTCATCCCCAGCCAAACCCAAAAGAAACAAAGCAGGGAAATTGCTTTAACCCAAAACAAAGCGTAAAGTCCTTCTGCAAGAGAAGGAAGGAGAAAATCCTGTCGAAATGGAGACCCCCGGGGAAGCGCTTCAGACTGGGCCACATGGTAGCCTTCAAGGGAGTGAGCTTGCTGAAACAATAAAACAAACAGCCCGCACGGTATCTAAAATAGATCGAACTCTCTCTGAACTCTGGTCCGACCTGGGCAGAATAGAACACAAAACTGACCAGATGGAACTTTGTCTCATAGGGGTCTCAGAACAAACTGACAGGCAAGACCGGCTTTTACTATATCTACTGGCCCGGGACTGCGAGTTAACACACAAACTGAATGATCTGGAGGGCAGAAGCCGAAGACAGAACCTTAGGATCCATGGGGTGCCCGAAGGGCTTGAAGGCAAAGCAACTAATACCACAAACTTCGTCCAAGGGCTGCTCAGATCGGCTATTGATCTCCCCGAGGGCCTAGATCTGAGTCTCGATCGTGCGCACCGCTCCCTGGCTCCAAGACCAAGCAACCCGGAGGCTAGGCCGCGATCTTTTGTGGTCCAGTTTACTAGATATGCCAGCAAAGAAGAAGTACTATGAAAAACTTGGCTACAGAGTCCGTCAGATTTTAAAGGTCACAATATTTCTGTCGATAATGACTACTCTGCTGAGGTTCAGGATGCCCGGAGGGCGATCTGGTCAATTGTGACGTCATTGAGAGCTAAAAATATCAAGACCCAAATACTGTATCCAGCAAGGCTAAAAATCACATCGGATCAGGGCACAAAAATTTTTAAAGACCTCCTTTCCGCCTCTATCTATTTGGAAGAGCTGGGGATCACGCCCCCCCCCCCCAACAAAAGAAAGGCTTAAAAAAGATTTACTGGCCTTGGCGTAGTCTGTTGCACAGAAGGGAATTTCCAGGCCGGGCTCCTCGGGTCGACAGGCACAGACCTCCCTGCGAGCTGATATCGGATCCGCGCAAGGCGGAGCTCTTAAGCGATCCGAGCATTGATAAATAAAAATGCCTTCACCTGAAATTGGCATTTGCGGCAAGCGAGCCAATGCTTCTCCGATCACCTGAAGCAACAATGAAGTGAAGGATAAGCTGTGGATGTCTTCTCCCTCCCGAATCATCCCATGACCTATACCCCGCGATTAATGGGCCTACATGATCTTACTGCATCCTCGAGGTGCCCTCGCCTGCAGTCCACTCCTGACTCTCCTGATCCCCCCCTTCCAGATGTTGGGCCCGCAGTGAGTAACTTTATCTGGACATGGTGGCTTGACTAACTTATTGCCCAATGTCTTTCTGCTTGGTGCAAGCAGTCAAGGACTTGGAGGTTGATGCTGTTTCTTCGTATTCTAACTCTAATTTATTACTGCACAGATCAGTTTTGACTGGGCTTGTCGCCTCGGGGGCCTCATAAACTCAAACGAGTCAGCTTGACTGGCCTGGAGGGCTATCTGGCTCATATCTGTATTTATTTTGTTTGTTGCCTTATCGATCTTGGGGGAGGATGAGGGGGGTCTCCTGGGTGGGTGGAGCAGGGAATGCCATGCAGACACCTTTGGCTGGTAATGTATTCTTGTTTCTCCTGAAATGGCATCCCGGCTCTACAGGGCCTCACTTCTCCACCTTTCTCAGTTTCGCCCACCCCGCTCGGGTACTCATCTCAATGACCGGCAGCATCTTTCAGTTTGGAATGGTTATCCACAACACCTGAAGAGGCCCCGATATATTGCTGCATAATTTACTTTAACCCCATTCATTTGGGGTGGTTACTTTGGTTTAACATGGTCAGGAGTTCGGGAGGAGGAAGATCTGGGAGACTTATTGTACAGTGGGATGGCGGTGCCTCTCCCGGAGCTGGAGCCCCAGTGGGAAGTGGGTGCAGTCGGGACCAGGCTTTCCACGGGGTGGCTGGCCAGGCCTCGATCTGTAATGCAGCCGTGCAGGTGGGAGGGGCTTGCCATGGGTGCCCAGAGACCTTGGCACTCCTACTTTGGTTCCACAACCATTTCTATCCCTGAGTGTGTACCTCAATGTATAAACATTGATGCACCTTTATAGGAGAACGAAGTTTTGGCTAGAGATCTGCCGGGGGGAGGCACTTGGGCTCCAATGTCAATTGCTTTTCAGCAATTTAGTAGTCTGAGCGATTGGGCTTCTTGACCAGATTGGTGGGTTGCCCCGGGTCTCTCACTTCAGCCTCAACCGACATGTCAGTCAGTGAGAGAACTGGGGCTTAGACTCCAGTTGGGTTTGGGGGTGTTGTACACATGTATAGGGTCTTTTCACATCGGAGTGGTGCACTCCTTTAGATGGAGTTGGCTATCGCTCAGTAGGAGTCGGAGCCTGGATGGTGAGGACCACTCTCCGTGAGGGACTGGATCATTGCTGGATGCTGCCGATGGGGTGATCCCTCTTTATTGGGAGACTATGATATGAAGGTTTGGAGGGTGGAGGTAACCCTTAGAACAAAAGGGCTGGGAATAACAATAGAAACAGACTACTTTAGAAATAGAACCTGGGGCTAATCACAACTAGTCCCGAGGGAGACATTTCTCTTCCTTCCTTCAGTTTTGTAAGTTCGGGTTAGGGCATTGGGCACATGTTGGGGTTTTGCCTGCTCTGTAGTTATGCAGATTAATACTGACAGAAGGGGAAGGGTTTTCACTCCTGGTTATACCAGGACCCTGCGGAGAACACTCATTGTACTTCTGAGTGCTCTACATTGGTCTGTTTTCTCAGATACCCCTTCGCTGGCAAACATCAGTCAGCCCTCCCTTGGAAGTCGTTCCAACAAATTCTAGGTAACCAGGCCGAGAGGAGTCTCAGCCGAGGTAACTCATCATTTAAGTCAGCTCATGGCTCGAAACCAAATACAGCCAGAGCAAATGTTTGGTTGTTTATAATAGTAAAAATTACATATTTAGTTGTGTTAAAGGTTACTATTTTATGAGAAAAGCTCTGCAGACTTATTATTATGCAAATTGCTATTGCTAGGAGAATCCATGCTACAGACAAGGAATGCTAATTTGGAGTGGAGGGACTATGGCTAGCTGTACTACTAAGTTTATGTCCTTGAATGTAAACGGTCACCCAGCCCAGTGAAGAGAAGAGGATTCAACATTTTGCTGCATCTCAGGGGTGTGAGGTGTGTTCCTGCAGGAGACCCACCTCTTCCCTCAGGAAGCCCAAAACTTAAGTCTGTCCTTTCCAGTGATATAGAGTCTTCCCTCCCAGAGGCAGAAAGGAGGATGGCAATATTCCTGTCAGCTACCGTTTCAACAACAGGAAGTGATAGAGGATCTGGAAGCTAGGTTTATCATTGTGGTAGGGACCATTCAGGATACACCAATAACTTTAGCCTATATTTATGTTCCCCGGCTCTCCAATCAGAGTGTACTCGAATATTTTACAGCTGGTGGTAGAAAAGGCCAGAGGGTACTAATAATGGGAGGTGATTGGAACATAGTCTTAACAGGGCCTCAGATTCAACCTCCCAGATACCAAAACTAGATGTAGCCAAAGCCCCGATCTTTCAGAATTCAGCTGCAGCAGATGGGCTTATGTGACCTCTGGAGGGAGAAACACCCCAGAGCACGGAGTATACATGTTCTCCCCAGGTTCAGGGTATTTTCCCGATTGGACATGTTTTTACATTCAAGGGAGGCTTGAATAGATTTTCATCTTCATGGGTGGGTACAACTGTCCTTTCAGATCATAGCCCTGTCTTTTTAGAGGTGGAGCTGGGACTGCCTAAACGATCCACGCACTGGAGACTGAATAGCTCCTTAGTTCAGGACAAAGGGGCACTGAGGGAACTTAGAGACTTCCTGAAACTTACCCTAGACTGAAAATATGAAACAAGAGGTTTCACCACAGATACTATGGGATACTATCAAGGCCTCTCTCAGAGGTAAAATTATAGCAATAATATCCTCAAACAGCGCAAACTAAAAACCAACAGAAATTAATCTCACATATTAAAGAGCTTGAGGACGCCCAAAGATTAAGTGGAGGAATCTAGGGGTAGGGAACTATAAAAATGCAGGGAGTCGCTACATAACATCCAAAAAACAGAGGTAGAAAAAGCTTTATTTTATTTAAAACAAAGATACTATGAGGGTGGGCCTCGAAGTACTAAACTTCTAGCATGTCGGCTGCGCCATTATGCAGCAAAAGCTGCAATAACTAAGATAGTCTCACCCCGCACAGGCCAACTAGTTAGACAATCCAAAATTCCAATTTCAGGTGTCACTCAGGTCTCTCCTTTTAGAGAATTGTGAACAAACACGCCAGTAGATAATTCGTGTGTCTTTATTTTCGCAAGGAGTACCAACAACAATGGACACCCTCACCCAGCTCGACTCCAAACAAGTCTTCTCAGGGTGTAATATAATACAAAACGTCATTCCTTAAATACACCTTCTAATGCTTAATACATGAGATAATGATGATGCATTCAATTTTCAGTTTTCAAGAAAAAATCAGAATTTTAAACAGTGTCCCAAATACGAAACAATGTATTATCAAAATGACTAAAAATAAATCTCATTCTTATTACCAATATTGCACTTACACTTACAAGCATTTTCAAATTTAATATACACAATTCATTTTTGTTAATTGAAGGCTGCCACAGGCGTTCTCCAGAGTCAGTTAACTTATACATGTAAGTGAAGAAAAAATCCAAGTTTATTTATGACTGCAGGATTAATATCATTATTTCTTGTGCATTTCAGGTAAAATTTATCTAAAAAGAGGAGGGAAAGAAAAAAGGTAGAGGTTACATATATCTCAGAATTTTTACTTTAATTTCTACATTTCTAACTCTCATATAAAGAAACAAAAACCTTAAATCTTAAATCATTTGTTCAAAAATGGCTTTAAGTCCCATCTTTCATTTAAGCCGTGGGGTCTAACACCGTTAAGTTTAAAAATCCAAAAACTTTCTTTTTCAGTAATCGGTTTGGTCTGTTACCTCCTTGTACAAAGGGTGGATCCATTCCAAACCCATGCATTTAACATCTTCTGTTGTGGACAAATGATGCGTTAAAAATGCAGACCAACTGGTGTGTCCTGTCTTTTATTAAGTATGGATCTAATATGTTCTTGAATCCTCTGTTTCAATGGGCGCACTGTTTTCCCAATATATACTAGCTTACAAGTGCACCAAAGGGCATAAACCACATAACTAGTGTGCATGTAATCATTTGTCTAACGTCGACACTAGTATTAGGCTCCATCAGATGTTGAAATATTTTCCTGATACTGTATATCTGCATATGTTGCATCTACAACACTTGAAAAAACCTAATGGTCTTTGAGGTAACCATGTGGTTCTTATCTCTGTTCGTGTGGTTTGTAGTCTGCTCTGGACCACAAAATCTTTGAGATTTTTTGCCCTGCTAAAAGATACTCGAGGGCTTGAACCCACTGCCATTCCTATTGTTTCATCTGAATGTAAGATATGCCAATTTCAATAAATAATATTGCCAATTCTCCCTGCCTTATGATTATATTCTGTGATGAACGTGCAAGGTGTTTGACTAGTAGATGGAGTTTCTCGACTCATTCCTGTAATGAGTTTAGTTCGTTCTAGTTTACTGACTTTCTCTTTCAATGTTTTTAAGCGTGGAGTCATATCCTCTTTTAAGGAGCCGATTGATTAATTCTTCTGCCTGCATGTTAAACATAACCTCCGAACTACAGTTTCTCGAATTCTAATAACTGGCTATATGGTATGGAATCCTTAAGACTTTTAGGATGTGCACTATTAGCATGTAGTACTGAATTTGTGGCTGTAAGCTTTCGATAACCTGATGTATTAATCGTTTTATGATCTTCGCTTACTGTAAGGGTCAGATCTAAGAAGTTCAGTGTTTTTTTATTTGCTTCAAAAGTAAACCAAAGATTAAAGTTGTTAACATTTAGCCATTGCATCTATTTTGGTATCATCTCTGTACTGCCTTGTCAGATACATAATATGTCATCAATAAATCGAAACCAATGTTTAATATGTGGAAAATATGGATTTAATTCCTGATTGAAACAACCGTATGTTCCCAGTAAGCCAGAAAAAGATTGGCATAGCTGGGTGCCATTGCTGCACCCTTCCTGTAGCCACATTTCTGTAGATAGTACTGGTTTTGAATTTAAAGTAATTGTGTTTTAACACAAAATCAAGAGCTTCTACCAGAAATTCTCTAGGAATAGTTTCATCCAGAGTGGTTTTATCCAAAAATTGTATTGCTACGAGACCATGATTTTGTTTAATAGATGTGTATAAGGACTCTACATCTATACCCAGCCATGTTAAATCATTATTCCAGCCTAAATCTTTGATCTTGTATAACAGGTCCTTCGTATCTTTTATGTAAGAATCTAGTTTTAAACATTTTGTTGAAGAAAAAAATCAATAAATTTACCTAAATTCTGAGTCAGGCTGTCAATGCCAGAGACTATAGGTCTACCTGGCGGGTTCTCTTCATTTTTGTGTATTTTAGGTAGAATATAGAAACTAGGGATGACAGGATATTCTGGCCAAATATACTGATACTCAGTTTCAGTGATGTCCCCCTTATTTACATATTGTAAAAGGAGGTGTTGTAATTCCTTTTTAAAAAACGATGTGGGATCTGACTTAAGTTTCTCATAATTAACATTGTTATCGAGTAGTGTCAAAACAATGTCTCTATATTGTGCCCTATTAAGTATAACTATATTTCCACCCTTATCTGCAGGTTTGATCACAATAGAGGTATTCTCGACAGCAATTAATGGCATCACGCCTGCATGAGTGACATTATAGTTAGGTGTGACGGTTTCATTAAGGACAGATTTAACCTGTTGACATACCACCTTTTCAAAAGTACTGATAGCAGTGTTATGGACAGTAGGGTAAAAAGTAGATTTAGGTTTAAACAGGAACTTCCTTTGTTTGAATAAGTGCTCTGACAGAAAAATACCTCTGTCTCTAGATTGGTGAGCGCTCAAAATCAGAATCAGTACATTGCTCCTGTAAAAGTGAGTCTAACACATCTAGATCTGTAGAAAGTTCATCAAGAGAATCGTCATTACTACAGCAGTATATAAAGTAGGAATATTTTCATGATCTATGGTAACAGAAGTAAGATTACTTACTTCGATCTTGTGCATAATTAACATTCAGAGACCTATTGTTAACATGTTGGGAGGTGAGGCAATAGCCCCATTCTCATAGTCTTTAATAGAGCTCGGTTGTTCTGTGAGATCTATAGGCCTAGGAGTCTGTAATGCATTGATCAAAAAATCAAGGTCTTCCGAGTGTTCAGGCGGTACTCCAAAGTTATAATTACTGGTGATAACAGTGTCAGTGTTTTTTCCCCAGTGTGTGGTAATATTGTAATAGGCTAACGGGGACACATGATGTTTTGATTTGTTTCAGTTATTGCCTGTTTGTCCAAGAAAACAATTTCAGTCTCAATTTCTAAAACTTAAATAAGTCCACAAAAATCTGAAAGTCGTTGATGGAGGTGAGTATAAAACTAAGACCTTTTTCCAATACTTTTATCTGATGTTCTGTAAGACTGAATGAAGAAAGATTAATAATCTGTAGTTTATCTATTTCTTCTTCTCCCTCAATGGGTAGGCCCGTTTTTCTTTTTGACCTTTAGCCCCCGTGTTGGTTTCTCCTGGTTTTCCTCTTTCTCCGTTTCTTGTCCCCTGTTTAATTGTAGATGTTTCTGCTTCTCTGAGTTCACGTATTAGTTCTTCCTCCTCCTGTGAATTTAATTGTCTGCTTTTACTTCTATTAGTAGAAATTTTGGAGGAGAATCAAACTCTGGACCGCCCCCTGCTGTTAGAACGATCTCCCTTCGGTTCTGGCCAACTTGTAATGTTTCCCTTTTTGTAATCCTTAAGGTTCCTTAGTAATTTGTTGGCTTTACGTTCTGTTATTGTTGCCTCATATTTAGAAAGTTTACTCCTGAGACGTGAATCAAAGCTTGGATACTGTGCTTCATGCTTAAGAGCCAATATTTTAATTTTTCAGGTATTAATCTCTAGAAGTGCCTCATATTGAAGGTTATCCCTCTTAATTAACAATTTAAGAAATGTAAGAGAACATTCTGATGCAGCTGATAACCATTCATTTTTAAAGGGAAATTCCTCTAACCCGCTTGAAGGCGTAACAGTGACCTGAAGCCCCCGTGGTACTTGGCCTCGACTGATGTATTCTTCCAATGTAGAAATATTATAAGATATATCAATCTCTTTTAACAGCAACTTTTCAAAGTCAATAAAAGCAGTTTTAAGGTTGTTATCAGTTTCAATGTTTACCTCAGAATCTTGTAAACGTTCCCTCGCTCTTCGTCGATGATCACTAAAGAAGTCTGTATGCTCCCATGCATATATCTCTGGTGATTCTGTATCTGTAGTAGCTTCTGTCTGGTGCATAATTTAAAGCTTGATACAATATGAAGCCTGCACCCACAGTACTGATGGAAAAAACTTGTGTCCAGATTAAGATGTATGCAATAAAGAAGAGTAAGTCCAAGAAATAGTTGTTGTTCCTGAAAAGACCAGCGCTCAGGTAAACTGCTCCACTGTCTGCAGCAATGCTGGCAATTTCAAACGAGGACAACAAAAGAAATGCCATAACAGGGGCCAGGTGCTCACCTAGAACGAGCAGCCAGCTTGTAACGATAACCAAAATTCCAATTTCAGGTGTCACTTGGGTCTCTCCTTTTAAAGAATTGTAAACAAACACGCCAGTAGATAATTCATGTGTCTTTATTTCACAAGGAGTACCAACAACAATGGACTCCCTCACCCAGCGCTTCCAATTCAAACAAGTCTTCCTCAGGGGTGTGGTTACAATACAAAACGTCATTCCTTAAATACACCTTCTAATGCATAATACATGAGATAATGATGATGCATTCAATTTTCAGTTTTCAAGAAAAAAATCAGAATTTTAAACAGTAAATCTACTTTTTACCCTACTGTCCACAACACTGCTATCAGTACTTTTGAAAAGGTGGTATGTCAACAGGTTAAATCTGTCTTTAACGAAACCATCACACCTAAGTATAATGTCACTCATGCAGAGTGTGACGCCATTAATTTGCTGTCCGAGAATACCTCTATTGTGATCAAACCTGCAGATAAGGGTGGAAATATAGTTATACTTAATAGGGCACAAAATAGAGACAATGTTTTGACACTACTCGATAACGATGTTAATTATGAGAAACTTAAGTCAGATCCCACATCGTTTTTTAAAAAGGAATTACAACACCTCCTTTTACAATATGTAAATAAGGGGGACATCACTGAAACTGAGTATCAGTATATTTGGCCAGAATATCCTGTCATCCCTAGTTTCTATATTCTACCTAAAATACACAAAAATAAAGAGAACCCACCAGGTAGACCTATAGTCTCTGGCATTGACAGCCTGACTCAGAATTTAGGTGAATTTATTGATTTTTTTCTTCAACAAAACGTTTTAAAACTAGATTCTTACATAAAAGATACGAAGGACCTGTTATACAAGATCAAAGATTTAGGCTGGAATAATGATTTAACATGGCTGGGTATAGATGTAGAGTCCTTATACACATCTATTAAACAAAATCATGGTCTCGTAGCAATACAACATTTTTTGGATAAAACCACTCTGGATGAAACTATTCCTAGACAATTTCTGGTAGAAGTTTTGATTTTGTGTTAAACACAATTACTTTAAATTCAAAACCAGTACTATCTATAGAAATGTGGTACAGCATAGGTGCAGCAATGGCACCCAGCTATGCCAATCTTTTTCTGGTTACTGGGAACATATGGTTGTTTTCAATCAGGAATTAAATCCATATTTTCCACATATTAAACATTGGTTTCGATTTATTGATGACATATTATGTATCTGGCAAGGCAGTACCGAGATGATACCAAAATTGATGCAATGGCTAAATGTTAACAACTTTAATCTTCGGTTTACTTTTGAAGCAAATAAGAAAACACTGAACTTCTTAGATCTGACCCTTACAGTGAGCGAAGATCATAAAACAATTAATACATCAGGTTATCGAAAGCTTACAGCCACAAATTCAGTACTACATGCTGATAGTGCACATCCTAAAAGTCTTAAGGATTCCATACCATATAGCCAGTTATTAAGAATTCGGAGAAACTGTAGTTCGGAGGTTATGTTTAACATGCAGGCAGAAGAATTAATCAATCGGGTTCTTAAAGGAGGATATGACTCACGCCTTAAAAACATTGAAAGAGAAAGTCAGTAAACTAGAACGAACTAAACTCATTACAGGAATGAGTCGAGAAACTCCATCTACTAGTCAAACACCTTGCACGCTCATCACAGAATATAATCATAAGGCAGGAGAATTGGCAATATTATTTATCGAAATTGGCATATCTTACATTCAGATGAAACAGTAGGGATGGCAGGGGTTCAAGCCCTCAGTATCTTTTAGCAGCAAAAATCTCAAAGATTTTGTGGTACAGAGCAGACTACAAACCACACGAACAGAGATAACAACCACATGGTTACCTCAAAGACCATTAGGTTTTTCAAGTGTTGTAGATGGAACATATGCAGATACACAGTATCAGGAAAATATTTCAACATCTGATGGAGTTTAATACTAGTGTCGACATTAGACAATTGATTACATGCACACTAGTTATGTGGTTTATGCCCTTTGGTGCACTTGTAAGCTAGTATATATTGGGAAAACAGTGCCCCATTGAAACAGAGGATTCAGGAACATATTAGATCCATACTTAATAAAAGACAGGACACACCAGTTGGTCTGCATTTTTAATGCATCATTGTCCAAAACAGAAGATGTTAAATGCATGGGTTTGGAATGGATCCCACCCTTTGTACAAGGGGGTAACAGACCAAACCGATTACTGGAAAAAGAAAGTTTTTGGATTTTTAAACTTAACAGTGTTAGACCCCATGGCTTAAATGAAAGATGGGACTTAAAGCCATTTTTGAACAAATGATTTAAGATTTAAGGTTTTTGTTTCTTTATATGAGAGTTAGAAATGTAGAAATTAAAGTAAAAATTCTGAGATATATGTAACCTCTACCTTTTTTCTTTCCCTCCTCTTTTTAGATAACTTTTACCTGAAATGCACAAGAAATAATGATATTAATCCTGCAGTCATAAATAAACTTGGATTTTTTCTTCACTTACATGTATAAGTTAACTGACTCTGGAGAGTGCCTGTGGCAGCCTTCAATTAACAAAAATGCATTGTGTATATTAAATTTGAAAATGCTTGTAAGTGTAAGTGCAATATTGGTAATAAGAATGAGATTTATTTTTTAGTCATTTTTGATAATACATTGTTTAATATTTGGGACACTGTTTAAAATTCTGATTTTTTTCTTGAAAACTGAAAATTGAATGCATCATCATTATATCATGTATTAAGCATTAGAAGGTGTATTTATGGAATGACGCTTTGTATTGTAATCACACCCCTGAGGAAGACTTGTTTGAAGTCGAGCCTGGGTGAGGAGTCCATTGTTGTTGGTACTCCTATGAAAATAAAGACACACGAATTATCTCCTGGCATGTTTGTTTACAATTCTTTAAAGGAGAGACCCGAGTGACACCTGAAATTGAATTCTGGTTATCGTTACGAGCTGGCTGCTCGTTCTAGGTGAGTACCCAATCGACCTGGCCCCTGTCACAGCATTTCTTTTGTTGTTCTAGTTAGACAATCCACCCAGATAGCGGAATCATTCGTGTAGTATTACTCCAATCTATATAGGTCGACGCAGAATACCTCTAAGCAGGACAAACCTGATTATTTAAACTCCATTCCACTCCCTCTCCTGCCACCAGATATAGCCCAAACACTGATTAGGCCTATTACTCAGGAAGAAATCATCTCTTCAATCAAAAAACTTAAGCCAGCCAAATGTCCAGGCCCAGATGGGTTCGGTCCCGAACTTTATAAAACCCTGGCCCCGGAGGTGGTGCCCCTCCTCCACAAGGCCTTTTCAAATATTTGGTCTGAAGGCGGACCTCCCCCCCCTTGGCAATATGCAACCATAACAATCCTACATAAAGGGGGACAAGATCCCTCAAAGTGCGAATCTTATTGCCCCATATTCCTGCTAAACCAGGATTACAAGATCTTTACCTCTATAATAGCCTCGAGAATTAACCCCATACTACCAGAGTTAATACATCCAGACCAATCTGGCTTTATGATGGGCCAACAAGCACCTGATGGAGTGCGTTCTGCCCTGGACATGATAGATAAGATTCAACGAACCTGGGTTCCGGCCTGCCTGCTGAGTTTAGATACTGAAAAGGCCTTTGATAGGGTCTCATGGGACTTTTTATTTCTGGTTCTTGAACACAGGGGTTCCCTGAATCTTTCATTGAAACCATGAGATCCCTATACACAGGACCTCAAGCATATGTCAGAGTTAATGGGGGGTTGTCTAAGAGGTTCCAGCTGGGCAGGGGCACCCACCAGGGTAGTCCCTCCCCCTTCTCTTCGCCCTTTATATTGAACCACTGGCTGGGGCTGTCAGAAGGGCGCAGGAAGTGATGGGAATAGAGGTTGGTGGTGTTCAGAAGAAGATTCTGCTGTACACTGATGACGTTCTGCTGTCACTATCCCAGCCACACAAATCTATAGAACAAGTATGGCCTATCTTGGAGAAGTTTGGGAAGCACTCAGGCTATTCCCTGAACAAATCGAAAATGGAGGTTTTGAATTTCTTCTTTGACCCATCTGAACGTATCCGCCAACTCCTTCCCTTAAACTGGGCAGCTGAGGGGATTAAATATTTAGGAATCCACATCACTAAATACCCATCCAAGCTGTTTAAAGCAAACTACACACTCCTGACTAATTCCCTTAAGAAAGATTTTGAGAAGTGGTCCCTGATTAATCTCCCTATGTATGCCAGAATTCAAACTATAACCATGAATGTATTACCTAAATGTCTGTATCTGTTTCAATGCATACCCCTTTACATACATAAATCTATATTCCAGGACTGGCACAAGATGATTTCCAGATTTATCCGTTCAAATAAGACACCAAGAATCAGACTGAAAGCATTACAGGCCCGGCGGGAGGCAAGGGGTAGATCTCTACCTGATTTGGAGGATTATTCCCCCGTGGTGCAACTGAAACAGTCTCTTCAGTGGTCCGGTCCCAGCTCCACCTCGGGTTGGAGAGAAATGGGGGAGGGGGAAGGTTGCCTCTCGAAGACCGGGTGGTGACTCCTTTCCTAATCTGTCATCACCCTATGCCCAGGTTAAATTCAGTGGGTGACACCTCCACTTGGTACATAGACTATGGCTAAAATTCAAATTGTTACCTTCACTGTGGACTCTTAAAAACTGGCCTTGGCTGAAGACTTCCCAACCGAATAGATCTCACATATAGACAATGGACCAGGATAGGTCTGATTTACCTGGGGCAGTTTACCCAAGGGTCTTGCTTTTGGATTTTGACTCCTTAAGAATAGATTTGGCCTTAGGAACACAGACCATTTCAGGTTCTTTCAGGTACGAACATATATAAACTCCCTCCAGAGGAGAGTGCTGACCTGAGAAGGTAGCTCCCCTACTGGCAGCCATTCAACAAATAAAGTCATCAACAGATCAGAAGGGCAGATTTCTGCTCTATATAAGGCTCTGGGGACCATTAGGCCAGACCCCCTAGTTAAAATTAAAAATAAATGGCAGGAGGAGGCAGGGCCCCGTCTCCCACCCCTTAACTGGAAATTGATTTTCGGTATAGCCAAATTGGCAACCGGATCACCTCTCTGTCAAGAATTTGCCTGGAAGGTAAGGATCCGTTTTTGTTTTCACTCCTGAGATGTTAAATAAAAGAAATCCATACCTGCCGGCTGGCTGTTTGAGGGGATGTGGGGAAGACAAAGCAGGCTACCTCCACATTTTTGGGGCATGCCCCAGGCTTACTGGGTTCTGGGCCGACATTACATCAGCAATAAAATAAATTTTTGTTATTATCCAGCATCTGAATTGGGTTAAATTGATCTTGGAGGTGCTTCCACCGGAGATCAGGGGACCAGATTCGTGGTATCTCTGGGTAATCTTAATAACAGCGGCCCTTAAAGTGATAACTAGAGCCTGGCTTGGTCCATCTGCGCCCCAAAAACAAGATTAGATCTCGATTATCAAAGGCCTGGCTGACCTGGAGGAGCTCACCTTTAAAATAAACCAGAAGACTCCTCTTTTTGTCCAAAAATGGTCCAGATGGATAATATGGCAACAGCCAAATGGAACAACAATGGCAGAAAATTGAGGAAGTGCAGGGTCCCTCTTCCTGGGTTTGGGCGATCCGTACCTGTATTGGTGTTCGTAAAATACAAGTCCAGGCAATGTCATATACCAGAAGCAGGCCTCTTTTTGGCCGGAGGGAAGGGGGAGGAGACTAAGGGATTCTCCCTGTGCGTCCCCTCACTGCTTGTGACTTTGGAGACCCTCAGTCTTATATATATAACTGGAATAACAATGAAATATGTTGTAACTGTATACATTATATCAAGTCTGTATCAGTGATTCTTGAAAATGTAATTAAATTTACTGCAGAGCATGAATAAAGATTAAAGTATATATAAAAAACATAATTCATACACACTGTACCATCACTGCATGCACACCAGCATAACCCTACAGGTACACTGATTAACCACTCATGGAGAAGAGACTGAAATGAAATGCGTAGGAAGTGTATTATATACGTAGTGACATATGTAGATATACTAATATGTAGTGACATTTTGGACACTTCACTTCCCTTCGGGTGTGTTCATTTGTAATCTGCTGACTGTTTGATTCCACTGGGTAATTATGAAAAAGGGTCTTTGCCCATTAAGGTTTCCCTGTAAAAAAAAAAAAAAAAAAGAAAAGAAATGAAAATGAAAACTATACTACTAGGATGAGGTTTTAGGATCCAGTGCAATGGCTCTATGTATAATTTTAATATACAATGGCAAGAAAGAATCCTGTGCTGTGATTGGTCAGTGTGTGCCTGGACCAGTGATGTTATCTGAGCATAATAACACTGTAGTAAGTGCACTCAAGGAAATCCCTTCCTTCCTAATTAAGCCACCGCAAACCCAACATGGTTTCATTGGCCTCTCGTAAACACAACCAGTAAAACAAATCCCTCCTTCCCTGTTGAAGTCACCCGTTAGCCGAGACAGCTTCACAGTCCTCTCCAAAGAAAAGCAACTTACAGACCCCCATGACCCCAATCTGATCCAATCCCCTAAAATGTTGTTGCTGTAAAACACTTAATGGCTCCTTGTTCTTCGCTTGTCACAATGGCAAAGACAGTGCATGAGCAGCTGAACAATGCAGCACACGCTTGATGGACACTATAAAAAACATCCTGTTTTAATCTAAAAAAAAAAAAAAAGCAAACAATGTGACTCTGAAGTGGAAACACACCGAAAGGGAAGTGGCTCTGATTTTCCATCTTCATGAAAGTTGACACTGTCAACATTTACTTTCACTTTGTGTCTCTCAGACGAGCTTGGGCAAGAAGACAAAAGTGAAAGTTACTGACAACGAAGTGGCTTTGATTTTCCCTGGCTGCATCTGTCCGGGAGGGAACCAGGATCCTAGGTGATAGGTTTAAATGCTTCATTGGCAAGCTTTTAAACTAGCCAAGGGGAGAGGCACTGGAAAGGAGCAGGGAAATCCTAGCCCCCCCACAAATAATCACGGTAGTAAGTGCGGCAAACACCAACATAGAGGTGTCGATAGGGAGAAGGGCAGGGGTAAATGGAGAAAGTGACAAAGGCAAGAAGGACAGGGATGGGGCAAAAGGGAGTAAGGCCATCAGGAAATGGAGGGTAATGAGTACCAATGCCCGCAGTCTGGGCAACAAGCTCCCTGAGCTGGTGGCCTTGATGGAAGAGGGATGCCTGGATATCGTAGCAGTCACAGAAACATGGTACACAGAGAACCATGACTGGGATGTTAACATACCAGGGTACATAACCTACAGGAGAGACAGGCAGGGGAGAAGAGGGGGAGGAGTAGCTCTCTATGTAAAGGAAGGGATAAAAGCAACTGAACAAAAGAGTAAACAGGGAGGAGAGGAGGCACTGTGGGTCACCTTGAGACTGGAAAGGGCACCACAACCGCACAGGGTGTGTACAGACCCCCATGTCAGGGAGGGAATGGACAAGGATATGATAGAAGGCATTCTTAGAATGGCAGAGAAAGGGAGATACTGTTGATGGGAGACCTGAATATGCCAGATGTTAACTGGAGCACATTTGCTGCAGCCACATCCAAAAGCAGGGCCATTCTTGATGCCCTACAGGTGGCAGGCATTAGACAGCTAGTTTCGGAACCCACTCATGAGGGAGAAATCTTGGACCTCGTACTCTCAAACAGGGGCAGTGAGAGGATCTCAGATCTAGAAGTGGGTTGCCATCTGGGGACAAGTGACCATTAAACAGTGTGGTTCACGTTAAACTCAGCTACAGAGTCAAGCCATACAAAAGTGAGGGTACTGGACTTTAGGAGGGCTGACTTTGGCAAGATGGGAGAGTGCCTCAGAAAAGCACTAGCAAACAGGCTAGAAGGAGGTGTGGAGTAACAATGGGGAATCATCAAAACTGCCATCACAGAGGCAACAAGCCTTTGTGTGAAGCAAATAAACAAATCAAAATAAAAGAAAAAGCCACTATGGTTCTCAAAAGAGGTGGCTGTGAAAGTCAGGAAGAAAAAGATAGCATTCCGGAAGTATAAGGAAACACAGAAGGAACAGGACAGACAGCTGTACCAGTTAAGGCAGAAGGAAGCAGGGAGGGAAGTCAGAATAGCAAAGGCCCAAACTGAGGAAAAGATAGCCAACCCAGTTAAGAAGGGGATAAAACTTTTATAGGTACATCAGCGAGGAAAGACAAAGGGAGGGATAGTGAGGCTGAATAGAATGAACGGTGGTGGGCAGAGGGACAGTGAAAAGCAGGGATACTGAATGAATATTTCTGCTCAGTATTCACAAAAGAGGAGGGGAAGTGCCTAATCCAATTAACAGAAGCACTCTTGATAGGGGGTCGATCCCAGTCCTTTCACAGAAGAAAGGGTTCTGCAAGAACTCCTAAAACTGAAGGTGGACAAAGCAATGGGTCCTGATGGAATTCACCCCAGAATTCTAAAAGAATTAAGGAGGAACTAGTGAAACCACTGGCTACTCTTTTAATAAATCATGGGAGGATGGTGTGGTACCCGAGGACTGGAGGAAGGGGATGTGATTCCCTTCACAAAGTGAGACCAAGACAGAGGCAGGAAACTACAGACCTGTCAGTCTGACCTCTGTGGTAGGGAAAGTGATGGAGTCACTTCTGAAGGAAAGAATAGTTGAGTACCTAGAGGCCAGTGGAGCACAGGACCCAAGGCAGCATGGGTTCACAGCGGAAGGTCATGTCAGATGAATCTAATAGATTTCTTTGACTGGGTGACCAAAGTAGTAGACCAGGGAGGGGCTGTGGACATGGCCTACCTAGACTTTAGCAAGGTATTTGACACAGTCCCACACAAAAGATTAATAGTCAAATTAACCAGCCTGGGAGTGGGTCCCAGGGTGGTAGCCTGGGTAAAACATTGGCTGCACAACAGGACACAGAAGGTAATTGTAAATGGAGTCCACTCTGAAGAAAGAGGGGTTACTAGTGGGGTACCGCAGGGTTCAGTATTGGGTCCAGTCCTTTTTAATGTCCTCATCAGTGACATTGCAGAGGGACTGGAAGGAAAGTATGCCTTTTTGCAGATGACACAAAGATCTGCAACAGGGTTGATACACAAGGAGGCATGGAAAGGATGAAAGGGACTTGGCAAGGTTGGAGGAATGGTCAGAATTATGGCAGCTAGGATTCAATGCAAAGAAGTGCAAAATAATGCACCTGGGAAACAAGAACCCAGGGGAAGAATACACAATGGGCAGGGAGGTAGTAACAACAACAAAAGGAAAGGGACCTGGGGTAATCATATCAGATGACCTTAAGGTTAGCAAACAATGTAGAAGGCAGTAGGGAGGGCTGGGGGATACTGGGATGTATAGGAGAGGCATCAGCAGCAGAAACAGGAAGTTATCCTCTGTACAGACAGTTGGTGAGACCCCATCTGGAGTACTGTGTCCAGTTCTGGAGACCCCATCTCCAAGGACATAGACAGGATAGAGGTAGTCCAGAGGAGGGCAACTAAATGGTACAGCGCTGCAAGAGAAGCTGTATGAGGAGAGACTAAAGGAGCTTAATATGTATACCCTTGAGGAAAGAAGGAGAGGGGACATGATAGAAACTTTTAAGTACCTCAGTGGAATCAACAAAGTCCAAGAGGTAGTATCTTTCAGAAAAGAGACTTGCAAGAACAAGGGACACAATTTAAAGATAGAAGGAGGGTGGTTCAGGGCAATGTGAGGAAGTATTATTTCACAGAGAGGGTGGTGGATGCATGGAACAGCCTTCCTGAGGAGGTTGTGGGGTCTAAAACTGTGGGAGAATTCAAGAATGCATGGGACAGACATAAGGCAATTCTTGTGGGGGGTAGGTAGAAATAGGCTGTTGGTTAACTAGGATCTGCGGCCTATCCTGTAGTTAGGGAAATGGGCAGACTAGATGGGCCAAGTGGTCCTTATCTGCCGTCAAAGTCTATGTTTCTATGTTTCTTTCCATGAGAAATGGAAAATCAGAGCCACTTCCCTCTCAGTGTGTTTCTCTACTTGATCTGTTTCTACACAACCAGCCACCAGAATGTACTTTATAAAGAGGGGGGCGCTCTGGAGCCCAAGCAAGAAGGCTGCAAGGATTTTTAGCTCTACAATTTTTGGGGGGGAGAAAAGGTATTTTATTATACATTAAAAGGCTAAACAAGTATAAAAAACAATTGGACAAGCAGTCGGAAGATCAGTACTACCGACATGGGTAACCTGAAGAAAAACAAATCTTCTCAGGAGGGAGCAAGGACTAAGCAAAATTCAGCCCCATTAAAGACGAGGTCAGCTGACTCGGCCCAGAATCCCACTTGCCTGGAGTCAGAGACTACAGGAGAAGAAACCCTCTAAAGTTTGGGTATAAAAATAAGCCATCTCATTTCTTCAGTGGAAGGTCTGGCCTCACGTTTTGACTCCCTGACTACCAGAGTTACGGTTTTGGAGGCAGATTATTCCTACATTAAGACGGAGACTGGGGAGGCTGGAAAGCATTCTGAGGCAGTTCTGGGAGTGACAGCAAAATTAGTGAAGGAAAATACCCATTTGCAATCCAGACTTGAGATGCTGGAAAAATCAGGCAAGGACTGCTAATCTAAGAGTGCTTGAAATTCCTGAGCAAACTGAGGATGACCACTTGGACTGTTCATGTTAGAATGGTTGGAACAACAACTTTGACAACCCCTAATTAATCGGAAGATTCAGATCCAAAAAGCCTACAGAATGGTAACGAGAGGCCGTCATGTGAGTCCCGAAGCTTCCAGGGCAATTGTGCTGGTGTTGGATGGGATCGGAATGAGAGACTTTATTCTTTCTTTTGCCAGACAGAAGTGAACCCTCTTATGTGATGGGGAGAAAGTAAATTTGTGTCCGGACTTGAGTTTTGCGACAAGGCAGAAAAAAAAGCGCTATGATGGCGTATGCGCCATGTTGAGAGGAGCAGGGGTGCTGCATAGCAAGATTTTCCCTGCTCATTTAAGAATAGCCCATCAAGGGAAAATTTATATTTCTACTGATCCCCAAGAGGCTTTAAAATGGACCCAGAAACATGTCCCTTCCAGTCGCCATCGGGAGCATGGTGAGCAGTCCCAATCAGAGGAAGAGGACGAGGTAGAGGGTCCAACCTGAACTAGGACATGTAAGCTCAGAGAAATCACGTAACTAGATCTGTTGAGCTTTACTTTCAGAGAACTATATAGTGTGGGACTATAGTTTTTAAAGTTTGTCACATGAAACTAATAATGTGCATTATTTCTATTTGCTAAATGGTCCCTAAAGTTTTCTTAAATCAACAATGTAGGTAGGTACAAGGTCTTATTAAAATGATTCTCAGTCCTTAGTTATTTGCTTGTTAAAATTGCAAAAAGCCTTAATTCTGACAAAAGTTTTACAAGTAGAGCTTAATCCTCTTTAACTTAGTACTGCTATGGCACTCAATATTATGGTGATGCATGATCTCTCATTTTCTTCTTAAGAAGATGAGCTGTGGTTAACTATATAGCCTTAAGGTTAAGAAATTATAATGGGATAGAATATTCATGCTGCTCATGGATTTATCACACAGCAAGAGTTAGATAAAACATGATTATTGGCTTAAATTAGCCTAAATGGGACACCCCTGTATGACGTACCTTAATGATGTAGTACGGAATTATATTTTTAAATGCGTGTATTAAGAGGGGTGGCGCCCTCAGTGGGACACAATGATAACTTGTATGTACTTCATCCAGAATATACATGCTTGTATAATATTGATAAACTCAATAAATATAAAGTATAAAAAAGAAAAGAATGTATTTTATAAAATAGTGTCCCTCGTGGGTAAAGTATTTTCCCCTTAGCTGCATGAGGAGAACCAGAGACACTCCAGCTTTATACTGAATGAAAGACCACATAAAAACATAGAAACATAGACTGTGACAGCAGATAAGGACTGCTTGGCCCACCTAATCTGCCCATTTTCTGTACCTGTTTCATATGCCACATATCCTAAATGATCTGCAGCTTACCCTCTCTTTAGGTTTACAGGTTTTTCAAACAAAAAAGGCTAAATGCTATAACTGTTCACCTTACTCTTATTTGAGGTATCCTGTGATATTGCAATTCCTACTGAAGTCATCAAATGTTTTCTTGAACTCATCCATAGTTCGACTACCAACTACCTCATAGACAAGTGCATTCCAGAGCATAATCACTCTCTGGTTGAACCAAGTTCTTCTCTTATTTGTGACAAATCTCTCACCCTATAATTGTAATACATGACCCTTGTGTCATATTGCTGATTTTTTAATTACAGATCCAATGATTCCCACAAATCTGAGTTTTTCAAGAGCACTGAATATTAAACACATCTCCCCTTAATCTTCTATACTCAAGGGTAAACAAGTTCAATTCCTTCAGTCTGTCCTCATTGCTTAGGTGTTGTATTCTATTTATCAGTTTAGTAGCCCTGTGTTGTACTCCTTCCATAGCCTTTATCTCAGTCCTATAGTAAGGTGCCCACAACTGGACACAATACTCCAAATTCGGCCTGACAAGCAAGCAGTACAATGGCTACTTTCACACTATTTTCCCTACTACAAATATGTCTCCTAATGTTCCATAGCATTCCATTAGCCTTACGGATCATATTATGGCAGTGATTTTTGAAAGTTAACTCTTTAGAAATAATCACACCTAGATCCATTTCCTCTTCAACTACCCTTAATTCTTGATTGTTCAATATATACTTGCCCATTTTGTTAGACCTGCCCAAATGCATAATTACACATTTTTTTGTGTTAAATTCTAACCGATTTATTTTGGCCGAGGTTTATAATTCAGTCAGCGCTGTCTGTAAGTTGGTAACATCATTTCGTTTTGTACCACACTGCATAATTTAGTGCCATCCGTGAACTTGGAGTGCTATATGCCTTCCAACGGGGGCATGGTAGAGACATACATATTAAAGAGACATGGCCCCAAGACTGAGCCCTGGGGCACTCCACTAAAGACCCTGCCCAATCAGATACAGTCTCTCTGTTTACCCTCTGTTTCCTATCAGACAACCGTGATTTAGTCCACTCAATCAATGGGGCATCTAAACCAGAATCGCATAACACTTTAAACAGGCCATCATGAGGTGCCTTATCAAAGACTTTGGACAGATCGAAGTAAATAATATCCACTGGGTTCCCCATGTCCACAGCCCTAATGCTAGAGTTCCTTTATGTCTGTTCCATGTGTTTTTGAATTCCCCTACCATTTTTGCCCCTACAGCCTCTGCCAGGAGGCTGTTCCATGGATCCAGCACCCTTTCCGTGGAAAAATACTTTCTCACGCTACCCCTAAACATCTCCCGTGGAGTTCCCCAGGGATCCACTCTTGGACCTCTACTCTTCTCCCTCTTCCTAAATGATATTCCCACCATGTCCCGGCATAGCTGCACTCTTACGTACGCAGATGACCTTGTTCTCTACTCTGGGTCAAAATCGGTTGCTGCCATCAACTCCACTCTCACTAATGACTTCCAATTCCTGCAGACCTGGCTCTCTAGCAACCACCAAGTCCTGAACCTAGAAAAAACCTGTGCTATGCTATTCGGATCCTCTAAGAAACTGTCTGCCCTCATGCACGGCCCGGATTCAATGCCTTGATGGCTCCTCATCTTAAACACTGAGTCCTTCAAGTACCTTGGGGTCACTTTGGATCCCACACTTGACCTGTCTCAACATGTCAATATGGTGTGCCTGCCGTCAATGCTAAAATTGGTGGAGCTTTATCGCAGGCGCCACTCCCTCACTCCTTCCGCTAGACTTTCTGTTGCGAGGAGGTCCTCTTACCCAGCTCCAATATGCTCTGCCCCTCCTCTTTGCTGCAAACTCTGCTACACTCCACAAATGGGACACTGTCTACAACAACATCTGTAGATTCGCCTTAACTGCCCCACGTCTTACCCATCATTGTCTCCTTTACGCTGGCTTAAATTGGCTGTCACCTAAGGATATTCGAGCCTACTCCCTGGGCTGCTTTATCGACTCCCTGTCTAGACCTCCCTGCCCTGTCTATCTTGCCAACCTCCTGACTCCTGCCTCACACACCCGCATTCTCAGGTCTTCCTCTGTCCCCATGCTCTCCACTAGACCTTGCATGACAAAATGGGTCAACAGGCATTTGCCCATTTTGCTCCCAAGTTCTGAACTCACCCCCCTTATGGTGAAAACTTCAGCCTCCATCAAGAATTCAAAACTCGCTGTTCACCCACCTTCTAGCCTCTGGCCAATGCAAATGCTCTTAATTTGCTTTGTCCCACTGCAGGCTGTCGGGTATGACCCTGAGTACTACACTAATGTTCTCCCATGCAATATGCTTGTCTAAGTGGCTATGAACCTTGATGTCTTTACTGTCCTCAGCTGTCTTATGGTTACCCTAATTGCTTTATTTTATATCCTTATTATGATCTATGCCTAAAATGTACCCTTATGTAATTATTACTGTGCTACCCAATGTATATCTTGTTTTGCTCCTGTACACCTATATTATGTCTGTGCATTTCTGCATATTGTAACCAATGTCCTGTGCTCTCCCGGGTCGTGACTGAAAATAGGCAGGTCTGTTGCCTAGCGCACTTACCCGGTTACCAAAAGCTAATAAATAAATAAATAAATAAGTCTACCCACCCCCTCTATTTTCATATCATGGCCCCTTGTTCTTGAACATCTTTTTTTTAAATATGCTACCCTCTTGTACTTTATTTACACCCTTGAGGTATTTGAAAGTCTCTATCATATCCCCCCAAGGGAATACATATTGAGATCCTCCAGTCTCCCCTCATATGATGTTTGATGCAGCCCCTGCACCATTTTTGTTTCCCATCTCTGAACCACTTCTGCTCTGTGTCCTTCTGGAGATGCGGCCTCCAGAACTGTACACAGTACTCTAGATAGGGTCTCACCAATGTCCTATACAGTGGCATCACCACCTCCTTCCTTCTGCTGGAGATACTGCTCCCTATGCACCCCAGCATTCCACCGGCTCTTCTCACAGCCTTCACACACATTGTTTGGTAACGTTTAGATCATCCGATATGATTGCTCCCAGGTCTCTTTCCTGTTTGGTGGCCATCAGTACCTCTCCCTCAATCATGTACTCCTCCCCCGCATCTTTGTGCCCCAAGTGCATGATCTTGCACTTGTTTGCATTGAATCTTAGCTGCCACACCCTTGACCTCTCCTCAAGCTTGCTTAGGTCACTTCTCATTTTCTATACACCTCCTGGAGTGTCAACCCTGCTGCAGATCTTCATGTCATCTGCAAAGAGACACACCTTCCCTTCCAGCCCCTCTGCAACACTGCTTATGAAGACATTAAAGAGGAGTGATCCAAGCACTGATCCCTACAGGACCCCACTGGTCACTCCCCTCTCTTTAGACTGAACTCCATTCACCACCACCCTCTGTGTACTATCGCTCAGCTAATTTTTGACCCAGTTTACCACCTTGTGACCCACTCCCAGGCTGCCCAGCTTGTTTACTAGCCTCTTACATGGGACAGTGTCAAAGACCTTGCTGAAATCCAGATAGGCCACATCCAACACCCCTCCCTGATCCACCTCTCTAGTCACCCAGTCAAAAAAATCTACCAGATTTGTTTGACAAGATCTTCCTGCTGTGAATCCATGCTGCCTCGGAGCATGTGCTCTGTTGGATTCGATATATATCATAAACCTTTCTTTTGGTAGTGATTCCATTAGTTTCCCTACCACCAAGGTCAGGCTAACTGGCCTGTAATTACCAGCCTCCTCCCTGCTCCCATTTTTGTGGAGAGGTACTACATTCACCCTCCTTCAGTCCTTTGGTGTCACACCTGTTTCCAGCGAACCTGTGAACAGGGCTGCCATTGGTGCTGCCAGCACCTCCCTGAGTTCTCTTAATACTCTGGAATGTATCACGTCTGGCCCATTTCCTTGTCCACTTTCAGATTAGCAAGTTCCTTTAAGACTCTCTCCCCCCCTTAAATGGACCGGTGTCCACCTCCCTCCCTCCCAATGGTGCTTCCATCATCAAACTTTGGTCTCTTCCCTTCCCCTTCTTCTGTGAATACTGAAAAAAAATACTTATTCAGGATTTCTGCTTTTTCTTGGTCCCCCTCTGCACACTTCCCTCCTTCCCTTTTAGTCTCACAATCCCACCCTCAGTCTTTTTTCTTTCACTAACATACCTGAAAAAGTTATTGCCCCCCTTTTGTTATTGCCTGGGCTACTTTTTCTTCTGTTGGTGCCTTTGCACGCCTGACTGCTTTCCCCCCCTCCCTCTGCTTTTCCAGAAACAGTTCCCCATCTTCTTCCCTCTGTGTTTCCTTGTACCTCCTGAATGCTACCCTTTTCGCCCCTACCTTCTCGGCCACTTCCTTTGAGAACCATAGTGTTTTTTCCTTTCTCTTTGTTTTGCTTACTTGCCTAATGCAATGGCTTGTTACCTCCGCTATGGCCCCCTTAAGATTCTCCCATTGTTCCTCTGGTGCACCCCTTCAGCTCAACACCCCGACGGCGAAACACAAAAAAAGACCATTATGGTGACAGTCACTGTAATGGTCCTTTTCCGTGTTTCACTTTCCCCCAGTGTTCTGCCCCCTTCCCGGACCAACTCCGACCTGGAGTTAATAATCCTAAAGTCCGGGTGGTGCCGAGCCCCCCGCATGGGGGATGTGGGGGGCACAGCCCCCCCACAGAAAATACTCACAGATCGGGCAGCACAATACCTGCATCAGTATTGTGCTGCTGCTGTGTGGGAGGTAGGCATTTTCACTGTCGACTTCCTCTGGTGCTTCCTTGTTCCTCTACATCTCATCTTTTCTCCTTTCCTGAGAGTGATTTCCTAAGACATTCCCCCATCTTTGCAAAGTCAGTCTGCCTGAAATCCAGGACCCTTGCTTTTGTGTGGTTTGACCCTTCTGCTGTTCTCACATTGAACCACACTGTACTGTGATCACATGATCCCAGATGGCTCCCCACTTTTACGTCTATAATTCTGTCCCCATTGGTGAGTACCAGGTTCAAAGTCGCTCCCTCTCGGGTGGGCTCCATCACTAGCTGTCTTAGGCAGGCCATGTGCAGGGCTTCCAGGATGTCTCTTTTCCTGGCTGAGGCTGCAGCCTGGTTGCTCCAGTCCACATCCAGCAGATTGAAGTCGCCTACCAGCAGCACCTTGCCCCTAGCTGTCACTATATGGATGGTTTCTTTAGTATTGTCTGTCTGTGAGTGTGTGTTTGTTGTGTCCCCTCTTCCTCTCACGTCCCTTTGCTGCTGCTAGCCAAACATCCTGTAGTAATTAAATTTTATAAGGCACTATGCCTCTCTCAGCTCGACCCCCAGTTAAACACCTGATTCACAGGGCTTCCTGAATCTACTCACCCCAAGATTAAGTTCCTGACCTAGTTTCCCCCACACCACCTGTTACAAATTAATACCTATGTTTCAAGGTAACCCACTCACTGCCTGCCAAGCTTCAAAGTACCCCAACCACTGCTTACTGATCTTTATTCCCCACTTACCATGTTACTTTCAAATGGAAGAAAAGTATAAATAAATAATAATATACCTTTAAGGTAAAGCTAGGTCCTTTCAGTCCACTCTTTCAGCAAACTCTGGTGTTAGCACCTGGCAGTTCCTTTCAGATACTGCTCCCGCTTGGTCACGCTCATTCACTTAGTAATTAAACTGCATCAGCGGGGTGAGCAGTATCTGAAAAGCAGAATGCTGAAAACCAGTGTCGCCACATCAAGATAAGTAAAAACCAGCAAAGTAAAATATTTCAAACATGTACTTTTGGGACTAAAAAGGCAGACAGAAACAGATGAATGGGATGGGAGGCTCACACAAACAGAAAGCCAGAAAGAGGGACCTAAAACAAGATACAGGGCAAACATGTAGCAGCAGTGCCACCTGCACGTTAAAAAGAAAACTACAGACTAATTTTTCAATATGTACACCTATCATAACAAAAATTGGAGAAAAAGTATTTTAAATATTTTTTTTCTCATTTTCTTTCTCTTTTTCACAAAAGGAGCCATTGTATGATAGCAATAAGGAACTTCAGGGTGTGTATTATTGTGTAATAATGTCACTTCTTGGATGTTGAATGCACTCGGCCTGTGGCCTCATGCTTTAACCACCCAAGGCACGACATTATTACACAACAATAAACACCCTGTCATGCCATTTTGCTTAACTGAACAACAGACAGAATAATGTATGTTTTTTTTTGTTTTTTTTTTGACTCACCCTCGATGTGTGATACCACATAAACCACGAGACCGAAAGTGATACGGTTTATTTGGTTATCACACACTGAAGGTGTGTGTAAAAAAAAATTTAAAAACCAACAACACAGGAGAAAGTCCTTCATACTTACCATAATTTCATTTTCTATTAGCTCCAACATCATCAATGGGGAGAGGTAATGAAGACCCCTACTTGGGTAGTAGCACAGCCCAAAGCTGTCAATCAGCATAGAACTTTGGGCACATGAGTGTTCCGAGATCATGGATTCTCCAATCACATGTGTCCATGCATACATCTATGTAACCAGCATTCCCCATGCCACCCAAGTCAACTTACCCTCTTCTTAACCTAACACCAACAACTTATACATGTAATTAATCATGGCATCATAAAAAGGATAAGCAGATGACCCACCCCTCTCTAGAGAGCTGGCTGATGGAGTCTTGCCGACCAGGGCCCACACATGATGCATGGCCCAAAATGGAGATGCGTGGTGCATCTCAGAAAATGCACGGAAGCGCAATGTTTGAAAGGGAGAGATGCATCACACATACCCGAATGTGCAATCATGCAGAAATAATGCATGCAATGGAAAAATAGGGGGCGGACACCTGAATATGCCACACAAACATATATTCAGCCAAAATGTGTGGCGCATGTGTTGTGCATCACAAAACTGTGCCACGCAAAGTTAGGTATGTAAGGGGATGGCCTAAATTGGCCAGCCACCCACAGGCAGGCTGCAGAACTGCAGACAGGTGACCCTGAGACAGCCCTTGGAGGTGCACCAGGATGTGCACCAGGCACCCACACACAGCAGTCATGCCAGGACGGTAGTACCCACTGCCACAGCTGCACTGTGTCTGCACATAGGGTGCAGGTGCCAGGTGCTGCTGGGTGAAACCACCAGCACCACCCAGGCAGCCACCCCACACCACACCCATGTCAAGGACGCCCAGCTGCCACATGTCAGGTGCCCTTCTAGCGCACCAGTGGAGCAGACAGCCACACTGTGGCACATGTGCCAGGTGCCATTGCCTGCACCCATGTGGACCTCAGAGTGTCACCTGGTGAAGGCATGCTCCCATGGTGGTGTCTGGGATAATGATGAGCAGGATGCATGGCAGTAATGGTGGCAGCACGGTATGGGTCAGGGACAGCCTAGTGGCACACACCCATGGCGGAACACCAGAGGTGCACACAGCACGTCTGTGCCAGACCCATGCCACCAGAAACCACATACATGTCACCGATGCCATCCCTGCAATGTGACACTGCCACAGAGGCCTTGGGTTTAGGTTACTGTGGTGTACTGGTGGTGGACAGTGCACTACCGTGAGCAGCATGGGCCAGGGGTAGCACCATCTGCGGCCTCAAGGCGGCTGGGGCATACCTCAAGGACACCGGACCCTTTTAGTGTTGTGTATGCAGCCACCTAGGGCACGGACATGGACACGGGTAGTAGCACTGCAAATCTCTTAACTGTCACACAGTATGGGGTACGGCACTCATGTTATCACTCAGACATCCTCTGACCCACACAGAGTGGGTGACATTACACACTAACCACTGTGACTGTTATGCAGAATTGTATGATAATATGAGATGCTAGTTATCAGCAGCACACAGTAGCAACATTGGTGCACTTATTTCCACAGTCTTCTGAGCTTGCACTGTCATGTTTGCTGCTGTGTCACACATTCTGACCAGTTGTCATACACCCTGGCACACATTTGGGTGCTAAAGGGTTGGAGGTATGTAGCACTGTACTCAGGCCAATGCAGTCCACCCACACACAACCATGCATTCTCACCTGCCTACTAGGCTGCACTACCTACTGATCACCTTTGTGGAGTGGTGGTGCTGTCCTGCAATGCTGGGAACTGTACATGCCAATGGTATACAATTGGCCTGCATACATTCCAGTAATGAGATGCAAATGTGCTGTTTGGGCACTGACTGTGCAATGAGGTCATTTGCATATCCTGGCTGAATATTATCCCATGCAAGTGGCTTTACATCGCGTGCTTCTGTATGCTCCGCACTGGGCTCTGGGCACCTGCCGTGCTGCGCATCTCCCACTGCGAGATCGCGCATGTTCGGAATATTCAGCTGCACATGCGCAATAGCATATTACGGCTCATCTTCTGAATATACCATTGTTTTGTGCCGGCGGAGCTGAGTTGTGTGGCACAAGCACTCATGCAATGCAGCTTGCCACTTTTGAATATGGGGCCCCAGTTCTGCTGTCCTGCTTTTTAAGCATTTGACCACTGATCCTTTCAACAGAGTTGGTCTGCTCCTGACAACACTTGTAAGATAAAGAAGTTTAAACAGCCATAACACTGAACATAACTGAAGAAAACAAGTTAAGCGCTAACCCATAACAATGACACATCATACTATGCTCAAAAATTGCAACCTGTTAACCTGCGTGCCTATAGTCAATAAAATGCAAATGCTACCATTACTAGCCAACAATTCTGGATAAGCAGCTATAATCATACACAAAACATCTTTGCTGAAATCCAAAGTCCTTACATATGTCAGACAATATCCTCCAATAGGAGCCCAGGGTTTTCGGGAGAGGCCCCACGGAAAACGTTGGAGCTAACAGAAATGAGGGTTACTCACCTGTAACCGTAGTTCTAGGAGAGGTATATGGTGCACATTCACACATTGGCAGTTCTTTTTTTTTAAATCTCACCAGAAGGTCTTCAAACTAAGCTCCTCCCATCCACCCAGGAGGTATCCTTCTCAGCACCGCACCATGACATCAGATCTTGCACCCTGGAAGCAAGGACCCATGTGTCACTTGTCAGGGGAGGTTGGGTGGGATGTGTGGATGTGCACCATATACCTCTCCCAGAACTATGGTTACAAGTGAGTAACCCTCACTTCTAGGGATGTGGATATGGTGCACTATCCACACTTCTAACAGAATCCCTAGCAGTTCTCCAAGAAGGAGGGGCAAGGTGCACACCCCTACTTGGGGAAAAAAGATTGGAAAATTGAGGCACCAAAAAGTACAGTTACGTAAAAACTTACCGTAACAGTAGATCTTTGAGAAGTGTCTCTTGCAGTAGGTAATACTTTTGGGTATCCAGCAGAGGTCACTGTGGTGCACAGCAGCCCTTCTAGCAGTTTTTCACCAGGGACCGCCCACACATGACATCAGCTTCCTGTTTCCTATTTAAGTGTGAGCTGCCCCTGGTATCCTCAGTTCCCCTGCTGGATTCAGCTCGCAAAGCGAGGATCAAGGGGAAGCCAAGGTACCAAGAGAATCCCAACCCTAGTCACTGGACTTGAATTTGCTCTCTTAGAGAAGGAGGGGGTGAGGGCGGGAACAAACCTACTGCAAGAGACACTCTTCAGATGCGTTCTGAGGACCACCCGGTCCCTATGGAAAATCAGATAGGGATCCTTGCAGACTAGAGCGTGAAGCTCCAAAATCCTTCGGGCTGATGTGATGGCCACGAGAAACAGCACCTTCCAGGAAAGGAAGTGCAAATCACAGTTCATAGCCAGCTCAAAAGGAGGAAGGGTGAGCTATTCCAAGACGAAGTTCAAGTCTCAAGGAGGAGCTGGGCTGCGGATGGGGGGTTTCAGATGGAGAATCGCTTTCAGAAAGGTTTTTGAGACCTCCAACTGAGCCACGGGTTTACAATCCACTAGCTCGTGGTACACTGAGATAGCTGAAATGTGGACCTTCAAAGAAGAGTACGAAAGACCGGGAGTCTGACAAGTGAAGGAGGTATTCCATGACTAAATTATCAACTGAAGAGGCATGGAACTCATTCAAACATATAGTAAGTAATAGAGAAAATCAATATATACCAACCAAAAGAATTTACAATAACAAAGGGAAGATCCCAATATGGCTCAACAAGGCTATCAGATCCCAGATTAGACTTAATAGTAAACTGTTTAGAAAATTGAAAACCTGTTCACAACCCAATAAAAATGTATTTTTAACCAAATATAGAACAGCAGTAAAAACACTGAAAAATATGATAAAGACGGCTAAAACCAATTTGGAATTCAAATTAGCCCATACTAAGGACTGTCATAAGTCACTTTACTCTTATTTAAATAATAAAAAAGGAAATTCTAGGGAAATAGGGCCAAGATTTAACAAGGGAATTAAATGTGAATCAGATATAGATACTGCAAACCTCTTTAATAAATATTTTTGCTCAGTTTTTTCTCCATCTAATAAAAATGTTCATAGAACATCTTACTCTTTATCACACCCAAGCACTTATGTAATCACTACTTCTGACATTATGCAGGCATTTAACAAATTGAAACCGACCACAAGTCCAGGCCCTGATAATATCCACCCAAAACTCCTTAAGGTAACCTCCCAAATGATTTCCTTTCCATTGTCAATCATTTTCAATAAATCACTACAAGAAAGTTTAATACCTTATGATTGGCGCATGGCCATTGTTACACCTATATTTAAGAAGGGAAATCAGTGACATTTTTAAAAATGATCACCCCATTAGTCTAACTTCCGTTGTAGGGAAACTTATGGAAAGGATTATTAAAACAAAGTTAGGGGATGAGGTTAAAACCTGAAATATTGCAGACCTAACCCAACATGGCTTTATGCCAGGTCATTCGTGTACTACAAATCTTGACTTTAGTCAGGCATTTGATAAGGTACCACATACCAGGCTTCTACAGAAATTAAAAAAACATGGCATTCCAATGTACCTAGTTGATTGGATAACTGACTGACTGGCTTATACGTAGGACTCAAAAAGTCAAAATTAATAAAATCTTATCTGACTGGGGCATGGTCACGAGTGGGGTTCCGCTAGGATCGGTGCTGGGGCCCACGCTGTTCAATTTATTCATTAGTGATATGCAAGCAGGATCAAACAACTATCTTTCAAAATTTGCTGATGATACTAAACTGGGGGGGGGGGGGTAGAGTCAATGACCCTAACAATTTGGCAACACTTGTTACCGATCTAGGGAAAATAGAACACTGGGCTACCGAGAACAAGATGTTCTTCAACCACGATAAATGTATTGTTCTTCACTTTGGAAGAAACAACCCAAAGCATGATTACTATCTGAACAATATAAAACTTAAAACATCAAGTTGTGAAAAAGATCTGGGGATACTTATATCCAACAAACTTACGTCTAGGGAACATTGTATAAAAACAGTTAAAATGACCAATGGTCTCCTTAAACAAATTAAACACACCTTCATTACCCGTACTGAACAGTGTATCATTCCTCTGCATAGGACTTTCATAAGACCTTAGATTGATTATGGTTCCCCATTCTGGAACCCCTACCTCAATGGAGACATGCTTTGCCTAGAACAAATACAGAGAAGGGCCACCAAAATGGTACCAAGACTTGCACATCGTGATTATACAACAAAACTAAAACTTACTGGACTACGTTCCCTAGAAACTAGGAGGAAAAGAGGTGACTTGCTAATGACTTATAAATTACTTCAATCACCCACCCTTATGACTCAATGTGGACTTGTTTATTCAACTAGAAGGATATTCCTAAGACTACATAATAAGCAGTTAGAAGTCCAATCCTTTAAAACTAATAAAAGGGGAAATTTTTTCTCCATAAGGGCACCAAGGATATGGAACACCTTGCCACAAGAACCAATCACTGCACGTAGCCTTAACACTTTTAAAAATAATTTGAAAATTTGGATAAGGGAGAACTTATAATGAGTTCTGAAATGACCCACAAAATGTGGGGACATCCTCGATGGGCCATGGCCTTCTTTTGTCCCTTAAACCAAGTAACACCAAGTAATTGAGGGGCAGAACAAGAGAAGGAGTTCCAACCCTTAGCGGTTGCCCAGATGGAAAACCATTTCTGCTTCATGGCATAAGTGGAATGAGTAGAGGGTTTTCTGGCCTCAATGAGGACTTGAGCAACCTGGGAGGGGACCCCTCAGGCTCCTCTGGGACCTCCTCTAAAGAATCATCAGCCCCCTATGAGCTATCGTCATCATCCGCCTCCTCAACAGGACGGTGTCGGGTATCGGGAAGGGAAACATCCTGATGAGTCTTCCCCGAGACATGGACAGTAGCAACACAGGAATTGCTCAGGGAAGGGGACCTGGGAGACCGTGGCAGTGGGAGCCTAGTCTCCAGGTCTGAGACCAACTCTGACCATGCCTCCTGCCACCAAGACTGAATAAGAGCCTTGAAATCCAGAGCAACCTGAGGGGGGTGGAGTAGGCAGAGGGTGAGGGGGGGTAGGGGAGGAGGAGGAGGAGGAGGAGGAATAACCGGTGGAGGGTAATGACCCTGGAATCCCTGATAAGTAGAGTAGGGATTCAACACAGGGTAGAATTGTCCGAAATGACTACAGTCTGGAGGGGGACCAGCCGGGCAGTGGTCCCCAGGAAACCCCTGCGGGTAATGTGGGACAGTTCAGGGTCTAGAGTAAATCCCCATCGTCAGATCCGGTGGCAGGGGTACCCACGTCAGACCCAGCATAGTATATATCGGCTGGGGGTCCGGCGTCGGGACAGCCAACATCAGGGGAACCAACGTCAGGACTGGCACACCCAATCTGGCACCGGAAGGGGATACAGCGTCAGAGCTGGATGAAGCGGCCCTAGCAGCGGGACCTGATCCAACACCGGGGCCAAAGGTTGAGGCCATCAGGATGTCTGGCATCGGAGGGAGCACCAGAATCCCACCCAAAGGCGGAGGAGGGGCCTCCACAGTAAGGCCTGCTGGCTGAGGAGGAGCCTCCTTCTCCTTTACCCCGAGAGGGGAATGCAGAGCTGACCCCGTAGCGTCAACAATTTCGAGGGATTCACCACTATTGTCACCAGAAGTACTCACTGGAGAAGGGGAGGGTACAGACAAAGGAAGAGGAGGGAGAGGGGCTTTCTCCCTCGGGTTCTGCTGGACATCGGGTGAGATGCCGTTAGGCCCTGATGGGGGAACCGCACCTGTGCGACCGTCGGGGATGGCCGTCTTAGCAGGTGGAGTCGGGTGGGCGGGGGAGGAGCCCCGACTGGCTTATCGACCAGTGTCGGGCAAGCACCCACAGCCTGGGTAGTTGACTTACCGCTGCTGCGCGATCCCCAGAGGAGCCGGGGCTGACTTTTCGGCTGAGGTGGTGCAATCGGAGGAGGAGCCAATGACCGGCTGACCCACTATGTTCTTACCAGACCTACTGTCCGATTTTCTGGGCAGTGGCTGGGCCTTGCTCGTCGAGGGCCATGCGTCGTCCACAGAGCGCTCCCGCTCCTTGGATTTCTCCTTATGCTTCTTGAAAGGAGAAGATTTTTCAGCCAAGGACTCTCTAAACTGGTCCATCTTCTTTTCGAGTGAAGCCAGGTGGGCTTTTGAAAGATGGGCCTCCAAAGCCTGCCATCTCCTTTTCTTTGTGGCCTGATTGGAGGTCTGGCACTCAGGGCAGGAGGAAACAGGATGGTCTGGGCCTAAACAGAGGACACACTTGAGGTGACCATCTTTGTGCGGGATCTGTGTTCCACAAGATGAGCACTTCTCCTTGGGTGAAGACATAAAGAAATAAGGTCAAAAAAGTGAGGAAAACCCATGCAAGAACTTTCACGATGATCGCTAATGGAAGTCTGCAATACGACTGACACGAGGCGATGGCGGGAAAGAACTGGAGGGCGGGCGTGGGGACCGCCCACTATATACAGTCACGCTGATGTCGGGTGGGTGGTCCCGCATCAGGTATTGCTAGAAAAGTTTGCCGTGTGGCCCGACACCAGGTGGCGCCTGTCCTATATGTGATGACCTACTGAAGGAACCCTCTCGAAGTAAGATCTACTATTACGGTAAGTTTTTACGTAACTGTACTATCGTCTGCGGAGTGGTCTCTTGCAGTAGGTAATACTTTCAGGATGAATCTCAAGCAGTAATGCCCATGTGGGAGGACAGTTATAATAAGAGACCTTGTAGGACTGCACGGCCGAAGGCCGTCCTACATCATGAGGCAATATCCAGATTGTAGTGCCTTGTGAATGTATGGATTGTAGACCAGGTAGATGCATTGCAGATATATGAAATGGAGGCTCCCTTAAAGCAAGCCGCAGTGGTGGCCATAGCTCTAGTGGAGTGGGCTTGGACAGGTCCAGGTAAAGGCTTATTGTATTTTTTGTAACAAAATGTAATACAATGCACCAACCAGGATGAAAGAGTACGTGTTGCAACCAGGAGGCCCTCGTGACCCGGGGCAAAAGAGATGAACTGTTGAGACGTCTTTCTAATTGACTGTGTCTGATTTGTATTGCAGTGTAATATACAATGAACATCTAAAGTATGTAGGAGATGTTCACCCGGATTGGAGTAGTATGGATAGTAGACTAGAAGTGCCAAGGACTGATTTAAAGTATGTTCGGAGACTACTTTTGGAAGGAAGGAAGGGCTGGTATGTGGAAAATCAAGTAAGGTTCCCTACACATGAGGGCATGGAGCTTGGAAATATGTAGAGTGGAAGTGATAACCACCTAGGAATAGGGATTTCTATGAAAGAAAATGGAGATCACAAGTGGTAGCTGGCTCAAAAGGCTCAAGGGTCAATTTTTCTATCATAAAATTGAGATCCCATGGAGGAGTGGGTCTTCTAATGGGAGGTTTAATATGTAACATTCCTTTCAAAAACATCTTAGCTAGATGATGTTTGAACCTACCATCCAGAGGCTCATGGAAAGTGGAGATGGCAGCCAAGTGGACTTTAATGGAAGAATAACTTAGACCAGACTCAGATAGTGAGGCCAGGTAGTCCAGAACCTTTGTCGGTGGACAAGAGTAAGGGTCCAAAGATCGAGAGACTGACCAGATGGAAAAGCATTTCCATTTGGAATTGTATGTTGCTGGCTTATGGGTAGCCAAGAGGATACTGGCAACAGGAGAGGACACTTGTAAATGAGTTATGAAAGCATCCTCAGGAACCAAGCGAGAAGGTGAAGAGCCTTCAGGTTGGGGTGTAGCACAGACCCGTGACACCAAGTCAAGAGTTCTGGTCTGATCGGTAAAGGGATGGGATCCTGTACTGACAGTTGCAGGAGTAGGGGAAACCATGACTGGCAAGGCCACAGTGGGGCTATGAGAATCATCATGGATGGTTCTAACTGTAGTTTCAGTACAGTCTGTAGCATGAGAGGAACGGGGGGCCGGGAAGCATACAACAGACCTGTCCAGGGTTGGGACAGGGCATCTATAGATCATCCCTTTCTGTTCGGGATAATGGAAAAATACCTGGGAAGATGGTAATTCTCTGGGGAGGCAAGCAGATCCATCTGTGGAGTGTCCCATAAGTTGAAGATTTCTTGGAGCACTTGCCCGTGAAGTGTCCATTCGTGAGTTGTGGACTGGTGACTCAGCCGGTCGGCTAACTGGTTGCAATGTCCTGGTAGGTGGATAGCTGTTAGCGTCAGGTGTCGCTGTATGGCTTCCTGCCAAACAGCAAGGCTCTCTCTGCACAGGGCGTGAGACTTCATATCCCCTTGCTTGTTGAGGTAGAACACTACTGCAGTGTTGTCTAATTGGATCAGTAACAATCCTGGTTCGAGGTCGGGCCGGAATATCTGGAGGGCTAGATGGACCGCTCTCATCTCTAGGAGACAGATATAAGACAGATGGGGAGAAGCGGGCTATTGGTCTTGGGTCTGATAAGGACCTAAGTGCGCTCCCCAGCCTAGCAGGGAAGCATCCGTGGTCAACATTTGCATGGGGGGGGGACCGGAAAGGCATTCCCTGATTCAGATTGATTCTGATCGTCCATGTCAGGGAGGACTTCAGAGAAGGCATGACCTTTACTTTGTCATGAAACTGTCCTGTTTTTTGGGACCATTGATTCTGGAGGGTCCACTGGACAGGTCTCATGTGGAGATGGGCAAAGGCTGTCACAGGGATGGAAGCAGACATGTGACCCAGAAGGCGCAGCATTTGTCTGGCTGTGATTATCTTCTGAGTCTGTATATGTAATGCCAGAGCTATGAGTGTATCCTGCCGGGCAGGTGGGAGGTATAAGCCCTGGCTGTAACTGTATCTAGAACAACTCCAGTGTATTGGAGAAACTGTGTTGGGTTTCGACTGGATTGTGATTGTCAAAGCGATATACAGTATCTTCCTACCACAATGACAGGAACAAAATAAAGCTTGTTTAATTGAAGAATCAGTAGACATTCATCTAGTTCCAAGTTTCTCATCGATGACTGCTAAGATCCCAGACCTGCAGGCAATAATGTCAGAGGCTAAACTGGACATAGTAGCAATTAGTGAGACGTGGTTTACCAGTAACCACACTTGAGAGACTTCAGTACCTGGCTATGTATTGTTCAGAAGAGACCGAGGTGCAAAAAAGGGGGGAGGAGTGGCCCTGTATGTTAATGAAAATATCAAAGCTACAGAAATTCAGAATACACATAAGGAGCCAGAAGAACTGTGGGTCACCCTGGAAACAGGAAATGGGACAGCCATAAGAACTGGGGTTGTCTACAGGCCCCCAGACCAGAGGGAGGACATAGACACATTACTGTTAGAAGATATACAAAACATGACAGCTAAAGGGGAGGTTCTGATAATGGGAGACTTCAACATGCCGGATACAGATTGGTCAATACCAGCAGGAACATCTGCCAGAACTAGACTCATAGTGGATTCCCTGCAGGAGGGCCTCAAACAACTGGTACAGTAACCCACAAGAGACAGGGCTATCCTAGATCTAGTACTGACTAACAAAGAAGGGATCAGATCTCCAGGTAGAAGGTCACCTGGGGCGTGACCATCACATGGTATGGTTCAATTTGGCTACTACATCTAAATCATCCCATTCCAAGGCAAAAATATGGGACTTCAGAGGAGCTGACTTTGATAAGATGGCCAACAGAGTTAAGCTAGCCTGGCAAAAAGAAACACAGGTGAGGGGTACAGGCAAAGTGGGCAAGCATTAAGGATGCAATATTGAAGCAACATCCCAGTGTGTTAGACAGAAAAGGAAGTGCAAAAGAAGAAGGAAACCACTTTGGTTCTCAAATACAGTAGCAGAAAAGGTCAGAGCCAAAGGCTGGCCTTCAGGAAATATAAGGAGAACACAGCGGATGAAGATAGGGAGGCATACCAAACTGCCCTAAGGGAAGCAGGTAAGGCAGTAAGGCAGGCAAAGTCCCAAACTGAGGAAACACTAGCAACAACAGTAAAAGAAGGTGACAAGACTTTCTATAGATACATTAGTGAAAGGAGAAAGTCCAGAGGGGTGCTAAGCTTAATGGAGAAAAGGGAGCATGTGAGGAGGAGGACCCTGTAAAGGCATCTATCCTAAATAGATACTTTTGCTCAGTATTTACTGAAGAGAAGGTAGGGCAGGGCCCACAGCTCAGCATCATGGACACAGGGGGAGGGAGGTGAGCACTACTCCTTCACAAAAAGAAAGGGTCCTACAAGAGCTTGCTAAGCTCTGGGTGGATAAGACAATGGGACCTGATGGCATACATCCCAGGGTACTTAAGAGCTAAAGGAGGAACTAGCAGAGCCATTAGCAGAATTGTTTAGTGAGTCTCTGAGCACAGGAGAGGTCCCAGAAGACTGGAGAAGGCTTATGTGATCCCGCCCACAAGAGTGGTAGCAGGAGGAGGCGGGGAACTACAGACCGGTCAGTCTTACCTCAGTAGTGGGCAAGATTATGGAGGCACCTTAAGGAAAGGATAGTGCAACACCTGGAATCCATATAGGGCACAGAATCCAAGACAGCATGGGTTTACAAAGGAAGGTCCTGTCAAACTAATCTCATAGAGTTCTTTGACTGGGTAACCAGAGTGGTGGACCAAGGGGAGCAGTTGATGTCGCCACCTTGACTTCAGCAAAGCTTTTGACACTGTTCCACATAGAAGATTGATAAATAAGCTGGGTAGGCTCGGGTGGTCAGAAGTTGGTCAACTGGGTGGCAAACTGGTTGACTGGCAGAAAACAGAGAGCGGTGGTAAATGGTATACAGTCAGAAGAGATGCAAGTCACAAGTGGGGTACCTCAGGGATCAGTCCTGGGGCCAGTCCTATTCAACATCTTCATTAATGACCTTGCAGATGGACTAGAGAGTAAGGCTTGTCTGTTTGCAGATGACACCAAGATCTGCAACAGAGTAGATGAGCCAGATGGGGTGGGCAAAATGAGAAGAGATCTGGATAAACTAGCAGAAAGGTCAGAAGAGTGGCAACTGGGATTTAATGCAAAGAAGTGCAAAATCATGCACATAGGGAAGAGAAACCCTGAAGCCACTTATAGGCTGGGAGGAGTTGCTAGCAGTCACAAAGGAAGAAAGAGACTTGGCATCATCATCACTGATGACCTAAAATCATCCAAGCAGACCTCTAAAGCAGTAGGTAAGGCTAGGGGGTGTTAGGGTGTATTAGTAGGGGTATTCAAGTCGTAAGAGGGAGGTAATAATCCTCTGTACAAGACATTGGTTAGGCCCCATCTGGAGTACTGGCAGTATTGGAGGCCACACCTTCACAAGGACATTAACTAAATTGAGGCAGTCCAGAGAAGGGCAACTAAAATGGTGCAGGGACTGCATCAGAAGACATATGAGGACAGATTAACGGAGCTCAATATGTATACCCTTGAGCAAAGGAGGAGAGAGGTGATATGATCGAGGCATTCAAACACCTTAAGGGCATAAACAAGGTGAAAGAGTCTAACATGTTTAAATATAAGAAAATAGCAGGACAAGAGGACACAGCATGAGATTAGAGGGAGGCCGATTAAGGGGAATGTGAGGAAATTCTTTTCAAAAGAAAGGGTGGTGGATGGCCGGAATGGTTTACCACAAGAAGTGGTGGCTATGAATGACAGTGCAGGGCTTCAAACAGTACGGGATAGGCATAAGGGAGCAATACAAATGACTATGAATAGATAGGTCACTGACAGAGCAAAGGCCGATGGCACAGTTATAAGGTAGAAAAAGGAATGGGCAGACTGGATGGGCCTTGAGGTCCTTATCTGCCGTCAACTTCTATGTTTCTATGTAACACAGAAGTTGCACTAGCTGCTGCGCTACCTGAAGACGGTGGGAAAATGAACTGAGGAAACCAGGGACCACCCACACTCATATAGGAAACAGGATGCTGATGTCATGCATGGACGGTCCCTGGTGAAAAACTGCTAGAAGAGCTGCCATGCACCATAGTGACCTCTGCTGGATACCCAAAAGTATTACCTACTGCAAGAGAACACTCCATGGAAGATCTAGCATTCCGGTATGACTCAAGGTTGATGTGGTAGTGGGAAATGAAGGTGTGAGCTGACGTCCGGGTAGCAGCCCTGCAGATCTCCTAAACAGGGACATCCCTGGAAGCAGCCACTGAGGCAGTGGCATGTCTGGTGGAATGATCCTGAAGCCCTACAAGAGGCTTCCTACCAGTCAACCTATAGCAGAGGTCGATGCAGGAGACTATCCACCTGCCAGCTGTACACTTAGCTGCTGGTCTGCCAGGCTCAGCTTCAGTATAGGTAACAAAGAGCTGGCGAACCTTTCCCTGAGCTCAAGCTGTGAGCTCAGTAAAGTCAGTGAGCACTCGCCTCAAGTCCAACATGTAGAGCCTGTGCTCAACCTCTGAGGCTGGACTGGTGAAGTATACCAGGAGGTTAATCACCTGCTAAAGGTGAAACTCTAAAACAACCTTCATGAGGAACTTCGAGTCAGAAAGAGGACAACCTTGTTCCTGTGGAAAACCAAATATTGAGACTCCACTGAGAACACCTGGAGCTCACGGATCCTTTTGGCAGAGGTGATAGCCGCCAAGAAGGTGATCTTCCATTAAAGATAGGAGATGTGACACATGTGTATTGGTTCAAATGGCTTGCCCATGAGCACTGTCAGTACCAGCAACAAGTCCCAAGGTGATGGTGGTTCATGTACTGGCAGAGGTAAGTGGCTGAGGCCTTAAATAAGTACCTGCCCACCTTTTCCTGCACCGTTGACATACCTGCCCACACCCGCTAAGCAGAGATGGTTGCTAGGTGCACCTTGAGGGTCATCGACCTTGGGCACGACTGAGAGAGGGACCACAAGTAGTCCAGGATGCTAGCTACAGGGCAAGGCAGGCTGTCTAGCTCCCTGCCCTGACACCAAATGGAAAATCTCTTCCATTTGAAGGCATAGCACTGGTGAGTCAGTGCCTTCCAATAGGCCTCAACAACATGGAGGATCTTGTCAGAGAGACCCAAAGCCACTCAGGAACAAGGCCTGCAGGTGCAAGGACTGAAGGTCCAGGTGGAGGACCCTCCCCTGAAAGCAACAGAACAGGTCCAGATGGAGGGGCAAGTGCCACAGAGGGCTGTTGAGACTGAGGAGATTGGGGTACCAGAACTAGCATGGCCAATCTGGAGCCACCAGGATCATCTACACCTTGCCCCTCTGAACCTTGAGCAACCCCCTGTGGATCAGGGGAAAGGGAGGGAAGGTGCACATGAAGCCCAGGATCCATGGCCTCATGAAGGCATCCCCCACCAGTGTCCCACACTGAGGGGGTAGGCACAAAACAGCCTCAGCTTCTTGTTCTCCTGGGAGGCAAACTGGTCAACCAGGGAAGTGCCCCCCTGGGAGAACAGGCAGTTGATTACCTCCTAATGAAGGGGCCACTTGTGAGACACCTTGCTCACTTGGCTGAGGGCATCCACCAGCTAGCTGGTGGCACCGGCTATATGGCTTGCAAGAAGATCAGTGTCCAGATGGTATACGAGGGACCAGGTGTGGAGAGCTTCTCGACACAACTGAAGGGAATGCATCCACTCTGCTTGTTGAGGTAGTACATGTTTGTGGTGTTGTCAGTCTAGACCTGCACAACCTGACCCCACACAACTGGAGCAAAAGCCATCAGAGCAAGGTGCACTGCACAGAGCTCCAGGAGGTTGATGTGACATTGGGACTCCTTAGAAGGCCAGAGCCCATGGGCCTTGTGGTCTCCCAGGTGGGCTCTCCATCCCAGCAGAGATGCGTCAGTCGTGAGAGTGACTATTGACTCTGCACAGACAAATGGGACTCCTTCCTGCAGATGTTCTGAGACAAGCCACCACTGGATGGCATCCTACATTGGCTGCATCACCCTGACCGGCAGATCTAGGTGACAGAGGTGTTGTGTCCACTGGTGGGTCAGTTCCCACTGCAGGGGGCACATCCAGCAGCGGTCCCACTGGATTACGCTGGTGCAGGAAGCCATGTACCTCAGCAGCCTCAGGAAGTACTGGGCAGGGCACGAGTAACCAACTTGAAATTCAAAGGAGATAAGATCTGCCAACCTATCTGCTGGGAGATGGGCCTTGGCCCAAGGGAGTCAAGCTCTGTCCCAATGAAGTGGATCACCTGCAAGGGGCAGAGATCCAGCTTGGCTGGTTTGACAAGAAGGACCAAGGCTGAGCAGGTCTGGAGGGACAAATCCCTGAACCACCACCTCCTTCCGGGATGAATTGGTGATCAGTCAGTCATCCAGGTAAAGGTACACCTGGACCCCTCAGTGCTGCAGGAACACTGCCACCACTGCTATGCACCTGGTGAAGATGCTAGGAGCAGAGGAGAGGACAAACCGCATGGCGCAGAACTCATACAGCACCTCTTCTGAATGGAACTGAATAAACTGTCAGTGGGATGGATGGATTGGGATGTGGAAGAAGGTGTCCTGGAGGTCCAGAGAGCAAATCACATGTCGCACCCTAGGGACAGTATGATTTGATTCAGGGTGACCATCTGGAACTTGCGCTTCCTCAAGTACTGACTGAGACTTTGAAGCTCCAGTATGGGGAACCAGCCCCGTCCCCCGTCCATTTTGGAACCAGGAAATATCGGGAGACAAACCTTGGACCTGCTGTGGAGTCTAGGACATGAGCCACAGTGTCTTTCTAAAGGGGGGGCAACATGTCCAAGTACACCACATCTTCCTGCGGGGCATGGGCTCAACTGGGCGGGACAGCCTCAAAGCCTAGAGGCAGAATGTGACCCACCACTTCGAGCGCCCATTTGTCCGATATGATAACAGACCAGGCATGAGTGAAATGCAGAGCTGACCCCTCATGGGAGTCCAAGGTTGAGACAGGACAGGCAATAGAATGGCACCCCAACCCATCACTGGGCAGGCTTGCCGACGGCTCCAACAGAGACAGACCCAGCTCCCTGGACTCTGGACTTCTTGAAGCCAAAGGCAGCTGGCCAAGTTTGGGGCCCCCAGGCCTGGGGCTGCCCTGCTTGGGGCTGCAGTGGTCTGGATGGAGGTGTTGGGTAGGGCCAAAACTGAAAGGTATTTTTCCTTTGTTTCTGGCCCTTAGGATCCTTCTGTGAGTCCAAGGTGGCGCTGGACATCTCGATGCAGGTGAGGTGACCATCCACATCTGATCCAAACAGGTCAGTATCCAAGAAGGGGGCATCTGCCAACTTGTGTTGGGTATCCCTCGTAAAGGTTGAGATCCTGAACCTGGCGCAGGAGTCACCTATGTGCAAGGCCATCTGGAGCTGTTGCTTGGCCACTGAGCTTTCCTGGTCCCAGTCTATCTTAACCACCAGCTGTAAGTCCAGAGGAAGGCATGGAATAACCTGGTTCAAGGCTCCCAGTAGCTCATTGGAGAAGCTGGCCATCATGACAACTGAACTGGCCTGCTGAAGGCCAATGGACGAAGCGGTGTAGACATTCTTCACTGCATGGCCTAGTTTACTAGAATCCTTGTCAGGGGGCTTGTCGACATCCCCGACATTGTCCATACACCAGAACACCAAGGCATCTACCAACCCTTTGGCCAAAGGATGATCACTGAACGCAGGCAGAGACCCAGTAAGGACCACATACTTGTAGACCATATGGATCAATGGTGCCAGACAGAAGGCTGGACGCTACCACGGTTCAAGGGTGGGACCAAGAATAGCTTCCACCATGTGGAAGGCAACCCCTGGGGCATCGTCCCTGTCCAGAATTTCGGTCAATGGGTACTTGGCCCGCTTCTGGACCGGCTCCAACAGGATCCACAACAACTCTGAGATCAAGCATAGCAGAGTCCCATGCTCCATGGTGAGCTCCTTGGAGGACTCTCAAACAAAGGCCGGAGTCCGAAGGGAGTGCATGGAAGAGTCCTTGGACTCCGAGGACTCCTCAAACACTGCCCTTGACCCAAGCTCCCCATACACAACCAAAGTCTCATCCGAGTGGGTGATCTTCACTGATAGCCTGCTGGGGAGTTCAGAAGCAGGGCAAGCAACCTTTGACAGAGCCATGTGTAAGGGCTGCAGGGGCTCCAGCTGAAAGAGAGGTGAAGCTGCCACAGGCTCGACTGGGGGAACCAGGTGAGAGGTGAAGCTGGCACAGGTTCGACTGGGGGAACCAGCACAGGCTGCAGAGAGGGCAACCATGGGAGTACTAGGGGCTGCAGTGGAGTACGTCCATGGCTGAGAATCCACTGTTGCCAAGCGTTACAATTTACAGCAAAGCCTGTCCTTGTTTGAAGTTGAGGAAGAAAACAAGGCGCGCCAATAGCGCTTCTTGGCCAATGGTATCAACGAACAGCCCAATCAGGACTTCAACCTGGACCTCGACCAGCAACGGGCAGGTTGTTAGGAAGGAGACACAGAGGAAGAGGCCATGTGCCAAGGAGCCCCTGAGAGGTCAATCACCCAAGAAGAGACAGCCAAATCGGCCAGTTTATCTGGCCCCTGTTGCGAGAGGACCACAAGGACCAGAGTCCTAGAAAGTGAGTCATATCCACTGTCTTCCAACAACGGGTCGACTGGGCTGAGAAACAGCTCAACGGACTGGCATGCCCAATGGTGGTATCAAGGGGCCAGCGGCCTGGTCCTGGAACACAAAAGTGTTGGCCGCCCCATCGAGCCAGATGCAGAATCAGAGTAAGGGGGGACAAGCAAGCCTGCTCCTAATCCTACAGTGGGACCTCTTGAACTTGGAGGCCCACAAAGATGTAGACCCCCAGGAAGGGCCCTCCCCAAAAGAGGGAAGGGACTGACGTAAGTCCCAGAATGCTCAAATGAAAGAAGTGCCCAAGCTCACCGGGAGTAACGTGGAGGACAAAGCTGCACCTGCTGCAGCCTGAGCAGCAGCCTCTTTTAAAGCAGTAAGGTGTGCTGCCAACCCCGTCGCTGCAGAGACCGCCTTATGGATGTCCTTGGTCTGAAACCTGAAAGAAAGCAGGCATAGCAGTCCTCCAGTGTGGAGGGCTGATGGGACCTGCACAGGCCGCAAGCCTGAAGATCAAGCTGGGATCCAAGGCAATGATTGCACGAGGCATGAAGATTGGTGTATCACATCATCTGGGAACAAGCAGGGTGCCGCTTGAACCCCGGACCCGTTTTATGGTCACCACGCTCCATATGGAAAGAAAAGGTTTTAATTCGGTTGTTGCAAACCATCGATGCCAAAGGCTTGAAGACCTAAGATTAGGCCTACACAACATGCAGGAGCTATGAAGGAGAGACAAGATGCTTTCAGCAGAAAGGAATATTTGACATCATGGGGCAGTGCCGAGGAGGATACCACCAGGGTGGGTAGGAGGAGTTTACCTTGAAGACCTTCCGACGAGATTTGAAGGTGAAGGAAAAACTGCCAGAAATGTGGATAGTGCACCATACCCATGTCCCTAGAAATGGAAGTTATGATCAGTATGAAGATATTTCTCCTTTCTGTATGACTCCACTTTGTCAGTGGGGAGTTGATACATATTAGTTCTAAAAAGTAGTACCCATTTTCAAACTTGGCAGGGGAGAATATTGTCTCATGACCCATATGGGTGAGATGTATAATTATCTGCTAGCCACTGCCTGTAAGACTCTGTGACCGAAGGCCACATCTTTGGAGCTTTGAACACCCAATATGTAGTCCTTAGTGAATGTATGAATGGAGGACCACGTTGCTGCTTTGCACAACTACAACACAGACGCCACCCCCTCTCCACCCCCAATGTAGCAAAAGCCCTGGTGGAGTGAGCTTAGATTAGAGCAGTTGTTTTCTTCTTAGTTGCATATGCCTTGGTGATGTAAACCCCTGCCCCCTAGCCAAGGTGGCCTTGGAGGCTTTCTGACTCTTTTTAGCTGCTCCAAAAAGAACAAATAGACTCTAAGACTTCCTGAACTCTGGTGTCGTTTTAAAACAAGTCCTGACTGCCCTGTGGAAATCCAACTTGTGCAGCTCATACTCTTTTGGATTTGACGACTTAGGACAGAAGGACAGTACATAGAAATCCTGATTTAGATGAAAGGCTGTAGGTATCTTAGGCACAATGGATGGGACCATCACCAATACCACCTTTTCTTTATGCATGATAAGACAGGGTTCTTTATAGCACAGTGCCTGACGTTGCCAATTTTTCCAGCTGAGCAGACTGTAACTAAGAAACAACACACCTTGTAAGACAGAATGTCCAAAGACACTGGCAAAAGAGGTTTGAAGGGTGCCCTACAAAGAGCATTCAACAACAGATTCAGGTCCCATTGGGGTATGGGAGATCAAAACAAGGATCTGTTTCTGCTGACAGCCCTAAGAAAATGGATAACATCCAACTTGGTTCACAGGAACGAGCCCGTGGAACTTCCCAGGGCTGCTCCAAGTGCAGACACCTGGACTCTCAGGGTGATCAACATGAGATCTTTGTCTACCCCAGCCTGCAATAAATCCAATATCTGCAGGACGATAGTTTTAGAAAGTCAGATACCTCTCTCTCTGGCTCAAGCAGAGAAGGTATTCCACACATGGTCATATGCTGCAGACATAGACATCTTCTCTGAGGCCATTAAGTTATCCATCACTTTCTTGGAGAAACCCTGCCTTAACAATCTCTTCTCAGAAGCTAGGCTGCCAGCAGCATCTCCTCTGGGTTTGGATGTAGAATGGGACTTTGGAAGAGAAGCTCCCCCCCACCAAAAGCAGAGTCAAAATGGGGCCTGCTAAGCCACATTCACAAAGTCTGATGCAACCCCCCTACAAAGGGGGGTTTCAAACAGCCGTCTAGGAGCTGTCTAAGCATCTCCCTGGTGGTCGGCGTTCGGCAATTAAAGCCATTTAAATGGCTCTGTGAGTGCTTGTAGAGCCTCCCTGTACTGCTTCATTAAGAGCTGTCTGCTTGCAGACATATTCACTGCTTATGAGGGGGGTTGTGTGTTCTCCTGCTCAAGTCCCACTCGAGCCACTGACTAATTGCTCAGGTTTCGACCGTCGCCGAAGGGGCAGAGTGAGCACTTTCCAGAAAGTGTAACTGTTTGTCCCATACCTTTAGATGTGGTTGTGGGAATGAAAGCTGTTTAACCTGCCTAACTTGCAGCTGGACTTTGTGTGCTGTGCCCCTCCATTTTGGACCAGGACTGTCTGAAGGGTCCAATAGGGGGCCGGGGGTATCTAAAATGGAGTAACTGGCGACCAACCAGGATCGGGACTCTCAATGGAGCCTGCTGACTAAAGGGGATACAGCTAGAGGTTCTAGGAAGTGAAGTTCTGGAACATGGCACCTTTTCTGCACCAATGAGGGGCGAACTTAGTGGCTGGTTCCAGCAGCCCACCAATGGGATCGGGTGGCGCCCCAACAGAGAATCTTGCCCCATAATGTCCAAGGGGCAGAGACGTTGTGGCTGTGAGCAAGTAAGGAGCTCGGGGCTCCGGTGCCGTTTGAGCGGTCACACGGGAAGCGCGTGGAAGGCCAGTGTTGGACGTTTTTAAATGCCAGTAATTTTCAGACAAAATCGGCTGGGAAGCGGTCAGAGGAGGCCGTGCAGGAGCGCGGCTACCTACCAGGCTCACCCTGTAGAAGACTGGAGAATCTGCTTGAATCGCACTTGGTCTGTCAGGAATAGTGAAGATGCGTCAGTTGGGCCCAGAGTACGGCGGGCAGATGATCGAAAAGGACAGCAACTGCCTGGTATGGTACCCCTCTGCCACGCTGTGCCCCCCAAATGGTCTGATGTGGTAGGGCCCTTGATGGAGGCCCCAGTGCGAGTAAATGGGATTCCCACTCAAGCTGTATTGGATAGTGGCTCTCAGGTGACCATTATGTTCCAGGACTGGTATCAGACACATCTGCCTGAGCTGCCACTACAACCCTTGGATGGTCTACATGTATGGGGGCTGAGTGACAAGGCTTATCCGTATTTGGGGTATATCCGGATCTGGTTGTCGTTTCCTACTTCTGTGACTGGGGTGGACGAACAGGTGGAAACCTTGGCCTTAGTCTGCTCCCCACTGGACTGTATGATGGGGTACCTTTGTTGATTGGGACCAATGCCCACAGGTTTGGTCAACTAGCACAACTGTGTTCTGAAAAGCAAGTGTCCAGGACTGGGCGAGCTCTTAGGATACCTGCTATGATCCAGAAGGCCACAAGACTCAGAGAAAGGCTAGTCAGAAGGAGCCTGAAGGCCCGGTGGGTGTTGTCTGGAGGAAGGATCCAGAGCCGTTGCTATTAGCCCCAAATGCCCAGTATGTTTTGCAAGGGGTGGTCTGGCTTAAAAAGGATGTCAAGAATAAACTAATGAAGCTGGATGCGCCTGGGGAAGGAAAGTTGCCTGGGGGACTGCTGGTTAAACCCAGTATCTTGCCTGCTGGAGCCCATGCTTATGCCAGGAGAGTGATGGTTCAAGTTCATAATGTGTCTGACAAAGAGATTCGAGTAAATAGAGGCTGCACCCTGGCTAGTGTGCATTGTGCGGACACTGCAGTGCTCCCCAATAGCAAGGGTTTGGGGAAGGATGACAGAGTCACGCCCGACTTGTTTGATTTCGGTGACTCCCTGTTGCCTGCTGAATGGAAAGTAAGGATCAGTGAAAAGCTTGCCCAAAGAGACCAGGAATTTTCCCTAAAAGAATGGGATATGGGATGTGCATAGGGGGCCGAACACCACATTTGACTGCATGATGAAACGCCTTTTTGCGAGAGGTCTCGGTGCCTGGCCCCTGCTGACATAGACGATGTGAGAAAGCATCTGCAAGAGATGCTTGCTGCTGGTGTGATACAAGAATCCAGGAGCCCTTATGCTTCCACCATTGTAGTAGTGAGGAAAAAGAATGGAGCCATTTGGATATGTGTGGACTACTGTACCCTGAACCGGCGAACCATTTCTGACCAGTATACCATGCCACGCATACAGGACGCCCTGGACTGTCTAAACAGCAGTAAGTGGTTCTCTGTGTTAGATCTCCGCAGTGGGTACTATCAGATTCCAATGGCTCCAGAGGATCGAGAGAAGACTGCGTTTATTTGTCCCCTAGGTTTCTATGAGTTTATCTGGATGCCTCAAGGGATTTCAGGTGCCCCAGCTACCTTTCAGTGCCTGATGGAACGTGCTGTGGGGGACATGAACTTGCTCGAGTGTTTGGTTTATTTAGATGATGTCATAGTGTTTGGCAGCTCGGTGGAAGAACATGAAAGTCAACTGTTCAAGGTCCTGGACCGGCTGGAGGATTTCGGTCTTAAGTTATCTATAGACAAATGCCAATTCTTTCAAACCTCCATGAAGTATGTGGCCACATAGTATCCACTGAAGGCAGAGACTGACCCCAGCAAAGTAGAGGCTTTAACCACTTGGCCCCAACCCAGAAATTTGAAGGAGCTACAACGGTTCCTGGGGTTCTGAGGGTACTACTAAAGATTTATTAGAGACTCACTCGGGTGATCCGCCCCTGCTTAATCTCACTCAAGGGTACCTCCCGACCCATAAGAAATATAAGAAGACTGCACAATCTGGGACTGAAAAGACTTATTTCCCCCCAATGATGTGTTTGGTACTCGCTGGACTGCTGACTGCGAGGAAGCTTTCTATGACATTATATATCAGCTTACTCACGCCACAGTGCTGGCCTATACTGATCCAGCTAAACCCTATGTTCTTCACACTGATGCCAATCTGCAAGGATTGGGGGCCATATTGTACCAAGAGCACTCGAACGGTCTGAGACCTGTAGCTTTTGCCAGCCACAGTTTGACTCCTTCTGAAAAGAATTATTCAGTGCACAAATTAGAGTTCCTGGCTCTAAAGTGGGATATTGTTGACCAATTCCATGGCTATTTGTATGGGGCTAAGATACTGGTGAAAACTGATAATAATCCTTTGACATATGTTCAGACCTCAGCCAAGCAAGATGCCACTGGTCACAGGTGGCTCTCTGCGTTATCCATCTACAACTTCGCTGTTGAATACAGAGCAGGCCTCAACCATATACATGCTGATGCTCTATCATGGAGGCTTGTGTCCCGAGCTGATTGAACCAGGTTGTCTGAACCCGACATTAGAGCCCTTTGCCAAAAATTCGACAAGGAGGAACAGGTGACTCCTGATACTGTGGACTGCATGGCGGATTGCTTGGGTCTATCTGAGAACTGTGTGCCTGCTGCTTACTGCCACTTTGTTGCATTAGACACTAGTATGCTGCCTCAGTTCAATAATGATAACCTCCAGTTGGCTCAGTCTCAAGATCCCATGATACAACCTGTTTTAGAGGTGCTGCAAGCGGGGAGAGATGTGTCCCAACTGCGGTCTGCTGACTTGAGAACCGCCCTGTTATACAAAGAAAGCCCAAAGCTGAAGCTGAACAATAAACTGTTATATTGGCAGACCGTAGACAAAGAGGGGCGAATAGACAAACAACAACTGGTGCTGCCCACCACTTTTAGAGAACTGGTGTTGAGGTCCCTGCATGACCACATGGGGCATCTTGGCATAGACCGAACTCTTGACCTGGTGCGGACCCGATTCTACTGGCCCAAAATGAGTGCAGACGTAGAGCAGTATGTTAAGACCTGTGACCGCTGTTTGCAAAGAAAAGTCCTACCTCAGAGAGCTGCCCCAATGGTCAATATCACTACCAGCGTCCCTATGGAGTTGGTCTGCATTGATTTCCTGAGCTTAGAACCTGATCTGAAAAATATCAGCAACATATTGGTGGTCACTGATCATTTCACTCGATATGCCAAGCTTTCCCCACCAAGGATCAGAAGACAACTACGGTGGCTAAAGTCCTTGTTGAAAATTTCTTTGTTCATTATGGGGCCCCCCAGCGAATCCATTCTAATCAAGGGAGAGATTTTGAGAGCCGTCTGATTAGAGACATGCTAGCCTTGTGGGGAGTGGGAAAGTCCAGAACCACCCCTTACCACCCCCAGCCTGAACGTTTCAACTGCACCTTGCTAGATATGCTAGGCACCCTCCACCCAAAAGACAAGCCTAGATGGAGCCAACAAATTAGCACCCTGGTACATGCCTACAACTGCACCAAAAGTGTTGTCACTGGGTTCTCCCCCTACCGCCTGATGTTTGGAAGAGAAGCTCGATTGCCGGTAGATGTGTGTTTTGGAGTCTCTCCTGATGGGGTTCAAGCTGATGATTATTTACAGTATGTGCAAAAGTTAAAGGCCCAGCCAAATCATGCGTGCCAACTGGCTCAAACAATGGCTGCCAAAAGGAACTTGGCCAATAAAAAGAGGTATGATAAAAAGGTGAAGGCACAGGAACTCCAGGAGGGGGATCAGGTATTGCTAAGAAATCTGGGACTGCATGGCAAACACAAGATTGCTGACCGATGGCACCATCTCCCTCACATTGTAGTGGGCAAACTAGATGATCTGCCTGTGTACAAAGTAAGGCCGGAAAACAATTCAAAAGACGTAAAAACTTTACACCAAAATCATCTGCTGCCAATTGGACAGATTTTGATAGAGACTGAGCCTCTTAATGCCCCTCCCTCTGGGCCTATAACTAGAGCTGCTGCCAAAAAGAGATTCCGAGGGGTGGACTCCTCAGAACTTAAACCCCGGGGCCTTCTCCTCTCCCCTCTCCTGAAATTGATCCCCCATCTGTGGCTGAAGACAGTGAACATGACGTGGAGCATTACCCATCTTATGAACTGAGTCAACTTTTTAAAGTCAACCCCCTAGCTCACTCTGGGGATGAAGTTGGGTTTAGTGGACTGTCTGAGCTCCCAGCTTTGTCTTTGGAGCCCATACTCCCCGAGGATAAACTGAGTGGCCTCAAAGCTGAAGAAGTAGGGTCTATGAGTCTGGCTGAATTATCTGGGCTGGCTGAACTGTCTGACTTTTCAGAAGAGGAAAGTGATGTGGGGGAATCTGTTCAGGATCCGCCTGAGCAAGAAGAATACTTTGAGTGCCCTGATAACATCCCAGTAGTGCCAGAAGTGCCCTTGACTGAACTAAGTAGTGTGGGTCCTGATATAGAGGGTCATGTCCCCGAAAGCACTATGGGGACGGGGTCCCCTTCTTATGTAGAGGTTCCCGCTACTAATCTAAATGAGGTGAAAATGGAGCCAGGGTCCATAGCCGATTTTATTGAGACCCCTAGACATACTGGCCGAGAAGTACGGCCTGTAATAAGATTAAGTTATGAGTCTCTGGGTCAGCCTGTGGACCTGCCACTAAATGTAGTCCATACAGGGGTCTATGTATCTCCGAGTTCATTGCCCAAGCTAGTTTTGGGGAACGATGCACAACTGTTAGTATTACCCTCTGAGTATAGTACTACTGCCCCAGTTAGCCCTTAGGTAGAGGATAGGGAAGGGCCCCCTTTATCCAAGTGTCATACCCCGGAAGTAATGACCTGACGTATAAAAGAAAGGGGTTGTAATATGTGTACTGTTGTATAGGTAAAAAGTAAACTGTGTAATGTGTGTAATCAAAAGTCTAATGTGCTGTTAATTTAAACAGTTTCACCTTAAAGTGATTTAAGGGTAACTACTTGATGCGGATGCCAAGTTCTTTCCAGGCCAGGAAGGGTGTAACCCCCCTACAAATGGGTGTTTCTAACAGCTGTCTAGGAGCTGTCTAAGCGTCCTCCTGGTGGTCGGCGTTCGGTGCTTAAAGCCATTTAAATGGCTCTGTGAGTGCTTGTAGAGCCTCCCCGTACTGTTTATTTAAGAGCTGTCTACTTGCAGACATATTCACTGCTTATGAGGGGTGTTGTGTGTTCTCCTGCTCGAGTCCCACTCTAGATGCTGACTAATTGCTCCAGTTTTGGCTGTCGCCGAAGGGGCAGAGTGAGCACTTTCCAGAAAGTGTAACTGTTTGTCCCATACCTTTAGATGTAGTTGTGGGAATGTAAGCTGTTTAACCTGCCTTTCTTGCAGCTGGACTTTGTGTGCAGTGCCCCTCCATTTTGGACCAGGACTGTCTGAAGGGTCCAATAGGGGCAGAGGGTATCTAAAATGGAGTAACTGGCGACCAACCAGGATCGAGAGTCTCAATGGAGCCTGCTGACCAATGGGGATACAGCTAGAGGTTCTGGGAACTGAAGTTCTGGACCATGGCGCCTTTTCTGCACCAATGAGGGGTGAACTTAGTGGCTGGTTCCAGCAGCCCACCAATGGGATCGGGTGGTGCCGAACAGAGAGTCTTGCCCCATACTGTCCAAGGGCAGAGACATTGTGGCTGTCAGCAAGTAAGGAGCTGGAGCTCGGTTCCGTTTCACGGGAAGCGCGTGGAAGAGCCAAGCGTCAGGCGTTTTTAAATGCCAGTAATTTTTTGACTAAATCTGGGTTGAGAAGCAGTCAGAGGAGGCCGTGCAGGAGTGCGGCTACCTACCAGGCTCACCCTGTAGAAGACTGGAGAATCTGCTTGAATCGCACTCAGTCTGTCAGGAATAGTAAAGCTGCGTCAGTTGGGCCCAGAGTATGGTGGGCAGATGATTGAAAAGGACAGCAACTGCCTGGTATGGTACCCCTCTGCCTTGCATATAAATGTGTGGAGAAGTGCTTGAAGTACAGGCTCGGTCCTGAGAGAGGTGAAAGAGTGCTCTGTCTGCTGGAGTCGTGAGTACTAAATCAGGGTAGCTCCCTGGCCAATGGTCCTAGTGAGGGCAGGACGGTTTTGGTTCTGTACTGATGACACTATCTGGGCCTGCTGGCTCCATTTAATCTTCGTAGGAATTAAATGTTCATTTGTGTCAGGGCCCCAACCAGCTGCATCGAGGAACTAGCCTTTAGGGCTTGGGTACCCATAGACAATAACTTATAGGTTAGGCCTGTGCACAGAGCTCTAGGTAGATACTCATATATCGTAGTGGTAAGCTAATCAACCTGATTCCCCCCGGTCCTTGTTATCTCCCCTTAAATAAATCAGATTGCTTGTTTTGCAAAGGTACACTGGCTAGTTTGTGTGTTAATGGTGAATTACTGCACAGTGAATATTGTGTAACTGCACCTTACTTTTCAGGGGGTCCCCGGAGCAAGCTGACCGGTTCGAGCTGGGAGGTAAGTGTATATGGTAAGGACACTGTAATTGAATTGTGTGGGCCACTAGTGGAAAGAGAGGGGGGTTGCAGCAACCCAGAGGGCTGTGACCAAGTCATCCTCGACCGTTCTAACCCCGACTTCTAGGTGGAGGCACCCGCCAACGGATCTAGGGCCCTCACCCTTACAGTTACAGTTAGGTCAGGCAGGGTAGTAGTTCTAGGATAGCGGATCTGGGGTTAATTAGGAGGTACCGCTGATTAGCATCCCTAGTGGCCGAGTGAACAAAGTACCTAACTATGGATAAATTGAAGGAAAAGTTGGAAGGGGATATCATGGCTAAAATCAAGTTGGACCCCATTAAGACAATGGTACATAAACTGATGGGTTGGGGTGAAGCTGAAGAGTTGGACTGTCAGAGAATTGTGTTACTGCTAGATGTACCTTTAGGGACAATGAACGCTGACCTTATTTCCGTAGTGGAGCGGGTTAAGTGTTTTTGGTAAGGTAGAGGTGAGAGGGCGTATGGCTGACCTACTCGATCAGACTTTGCAGGTGCTACTGTTATGTAGTGTAGCCATTGACCCCAAGAGGGTACCTCCAGTGATTTACCCGGAAGGTGCCCAATAGGGGTGGAGGGTCATTCACATCCTGAGTGGGTCAGTTACCCCTGGGGGTCTCCCCAGACTAATAGCTTCAAAATAAACTGCTTAAATTGTTGGCCATGGAGGGGAGGACTACCCAAGAGTTACTGCAGGCTTTGGATCCTTCCAGTGATCCCACCCCCCAGGCTTCCCCGGTACTCTCCTGGGCCCCCCAAGAGTTCTATTTTGGCCCCACTGCCCCTAGTGGTTCCTTCTATATAGCTAGATCCATACCGTAGGCTAAAACTTTTTTCTGGCACAGTGCCTGTGCCTTCAGGGAAGGATGATTTGGAGACATGGATGGACTATGCCACCCCCTTAGTCCAGGAGTGGCAATGCTCTGAGGGGGAGAAACGAAAGAGACTGATGGAGAGCCTGCGGGGTCCAGCTTTAGAAGCCATTCGGTTTTTGTGGGCTACTAGCTTGGAAGCTACCGCAGCAGAGTATCTTTCTGCTTTAGAGGGAGTGTTTGGAAGCACAGAAACTGGGGAAGACTTATTGAAATTTAAGTCTGCTAAGCAGTGGAGGAATGAAAGTCACTTTGTTACTAGGGCAAGGCATTACAGAAGGTCATCGAAAAGGGGGGGATCACTGCCCAGCCTTGAACCAGGTCAGGTCGGAACATGTTTTAAAAATCTGCTAGATTTTCCAGTGTGATACTGTTAAACTTGTTGCATGATCGCGAGCTGCCCTACTGAATACTGTCAATTGATGAGGGAGATTAGAGAAGTAGAGACTGATGAGGAGGGGTGGGAACCCTAAGTGGGGGCTGTGAATCTGTGCCAAACCCCTGAGTCTAGTGAACCCGATGAGACCCACCCTTCGGGGGGGCCTGATGTATCCCCAGAGTTACAAGGAGGGGTGGGGGTGCGTGCCATTTCCTCTGATCCCCAAGTAGAAAGTGAGTTGAGGGCCGAGATCAGAAATTTATGAGAACTGGTGAGGGACTTGAAGCAAACCACTACCCACCCTGTTAGGTTTGGGGAACCAGAGTTATCTAGAAACAAACGCCCTAGCCCAGGGGGAGTCCCCTCGCCCTCCAGATGGTCCCCAGCAGATAAAGTATTCCCCTCCCAATAGAGACCCCTGGGACCCCAAGTTCTTTTACCATTGTGGAGAGGATGGACACTTTCAGACAGACTGCCAGTTGCCGGAGAATTTCAGAAAGGCCAACAGCAGGCTGATCACCTGGCATCGCAGGCCCTACGTCCGACCCCCTAGAAAGGGCTTTGTGACCCAGGCCAATGCCCAAGCAACTGTCAACGCTGTGCCCCCCAAATGGTCTGATGTGGTAGGGCCCTCGATGGAGGCCCCGGTGCGAGTAAATGGGATTCCCACTCAAGCTGTATTGGATAGTGGCTTCTCAGGTGACCATTATGTTCCTGGACTGGTATCAGACACATCTGCCTGAGGTGCCACTACAACCCTTGGATGGTCTACATTTATGGCGGCTGAGTGACAAGGCTTATCCGTATTTAGGGTATATCCGGATCTGGTTGTCGTTTCCTACTTCTGTGACTGGGGTGGATGAACAGGTGGAAACCTTGGCCTTAGTCTGCTCCTCACTGGACTGTATGATGGGGTACCTTTGTTGATTGGGACCAATGCCCACAGGTTTGGTCGACTAGCACAATTGTGTTCTGAAAAGCAAGTGTCCAGGACTGGGCGAGCTCTTAGGATACCTGCTTTGATCCAGAAGGCCTACGAGACTCAGATAAAGGCTAGTCGGAAGGAGCCTGAAGGCCCGGTGGGTGTTGTCTGGAGGAAGGATCCAGAGCCATTGCTATTAGCCCCAAATGCCCAGTATGTTTTGCAAGGGATGGTCCAGCTTAAAAAGGATGTCAAGAATAAACTAATGAAGCTGGATGTGCCTGGGGAAGGAAAGTTGCCTGGGGGACTGCTGGTTAAACCCAGTATCTTGCCTGCTAGAGCCCATGCTTATGCCAGGAGAGTGATGGTTCAAGTTCATAATGTGTCTGACAAAGAGATTCAGTAATAGAGGCTGCACCTCTTGGCTAGTGTGTGCATTGTGCGGACACTGCAGTGCTCCCCTAACAGCAAGGGTTTGGGGAAGGATGACAGAGTCACTCTGACTTGTTTGATTTCGTGACTCTGTTGCCTGCTGAATGGAAAGTAAGGATCAGTGAAAAGCTTGCCCAAAGAGACCAGGAATTTTCCTAAAAGAATGGGATATGGGATGTGCGTAGGGGGCCTAACAACACATTTGACCGCATGATGAAAGGCCTTTTTGCAAGAGGTCTCGGCGCCTGGCCCCTGCTCACTAGACGATGTGAGATAGCATCTGCAAGAGATGCTTGCTGTTGGTGTGATACAAGAATCCAGGAGCCCTTTATGCTTCCACCATTGTAGTAGTGAGGAAAAGAATGGAGCCGCTTGATGTGTGTGGACTACTGTCACTCTGAACCGTGCAACCATTTCTGACCAGTATACCATGCCACGATACAGGACGCCTGGACTGTCTAAACAGCAGTAAGTGGTTCTCTGTGTTAGATCTCCGCAGTGGGTACTATCAGATTCCAATGGCTCCAGAGGATCAAGAGAAGACTGCATTTATTTGTCCCCTAGGTTTCTATGAGTTTAGCTGGATGCCTCAAGGGATTTCAGGTGCCCCAGCTACCTTTCAGTGCCTGATGGAACATGCTGTGGGGGACACGAACTTGCTCGAGTGTTTGGTTTATTTAGATGATGTCATAGTGTTTGGCAGCTCAGTGGAAGAACATGAAAGTCAACTGTACAAGGTCCTGGACTGGCTGGAGGATTTCAGTCTTAAGTTATCAATAGACAAATGCCAATTCTTTCAAACCTCCATGAAGTATGTGGGCCACATAGTATCCACCGAAGGCAGAGACTGACCCCAGCAAAGTAGAGGCTTTAACCATTTGGCCCCAACCCAGAAATTTGAAGGAGCTACAGCGGTTCCTGGGGTTCTGTGGGTACTACTGAAGATTTATTAGAGACTGCTCTCGGGTGATCCGGCCCCTGCTTAATCTCACTCAAGGGTACCCTCCCAGACCCATAAGAAATATAAGAAGACTGCACAATCTGGGACTGAAAAACTTATTTCCCCCCTAATGATGTGTTTGGTACTCGCTGGACTGCTGACTGCGAGGAAGCTTTCTATGACATTATATATCAACTTAATCATGCCACAGTGCTGGCCTATGCTGATCCAGCTAAACCCTATGTTCTTCATACTGATGCCAATCTGCAAGGATTGGGGGCCTTATTGTACCAAGAGCACTCAAATGGTGTGAGACCTGTAGCTTTTGCCAGCCGCAGTTTGACTCCTTCTGAAAATAATTATTCAGTGCACAGATTAGAGTTCCTGACTCTAAAGTGGGATATTGTTGATCAATTCCATGGCTATTTGTATGGGGCTAAGATACTGGTGAAAACTGATAATAATCCTTTGACATATGTTCAGACCTCAGCCAAGCTAGACGCCACTGGTCACAGGTGGCTCTCTGCGTTATCCATCTACAGTTTTGCTGTTGAATACAGAGCAGGCCTCAACCATATACATGCTGATGCTCTCTCGCGGAGGCTTCTGTCCCGAGCCGATTGGATCAGGTTGTCTGAACCCGACATTAGAGCCCTTTGCCAAAAATTCGACAAGGAGGAACAGGTGACTCCTGATACTGTGGACTGCATGGTGGATTGCTTGGGTCCATCTGAGAACTGTGTGCCTGCTGCTTACTGCCACTTTGCTGCATTAGACACTAGTATGCTGCCTCAGTTCAATAATGATAGCCTCCAGTTGGCTTAGTCTCAAGATCCCATGATACAACCTGTTTTAGAGGTGCTGCAAGCGGGGAGAGATGTGTCCCAACTGCGGTCTGCTGACTTGAGAACTGCTCTGTTATACAAAGAAAGCCCAAAGCTGAAGCTGAACAATAAACTGTTATATTGGCAGACCGCAGACAAAGAGGGGCGAATAGACAAACAACAACTGGTGCTGCCCACCACTTTTAGAGAACTGGTGTTGAGGTCTCTGCATGACCACATGGGGCATCTTGGCATAGACTGGAATCTTAACCTGGTGCGGACCCGATTCTACTGGCTCAAAATGAGTGCAGACGTAGAGCAGTATGTTAAGACCTGTGACCGCTGTTTGCCAAGAAAAGCCCTACCTCAGAGAGCTGCCCCTATGGTCAATATCACTACCAGCGTCCCTATGGAGTTGGTCTGCATTGATTTCCTGAGCTTAGAACCTGATCCGAAAAATATCAGCAACATATTGGTGGTCACTGATCATTTCACTCGGTATGCCAAGCTTTCCCCATCAAGGATCAGAAGACAACCACGGTGGCTAAAGTCCTTGTTGAAAATTTCTTTGTTCATGATGGGGCCCCCCAGCAAATCCATTCTAATCAAGGGATAGATTTTGAGAGCCGTCTGATTAGAGACATGCTATCCTTGTGGGGTGTGCGAAAGTCCAGAACCACCCCTTACCACCCCCAGCCTGAACGTTTCAACCGCACCTTGCTAGATATGGTAGGCACCCTCCACCCAAAAGACAAGCCTAGATGGAGCCAACAAATTAGCACCCAGGTACACGCCTACAACTGCACCAAAAGTGATGTCACTGGGTTCTCCCCCTACCACCTGATGTTTGGAAGAGAAGCTCGATTGCCGGTAGATGTGTGTTTTGGAGTCTCTCCTGATGGGGTTCAAGCTGATGATTATTTACAGTATGTGCAAAAGTTAAAGGCCCAGCCAAATCATGTGTACCAACTGGCTCAAACGATGGCTGCCAAAAGGAACTTGGCCAACAAAAAGAGGTATGATAAAAAAGGTGAAGGCACAGGAACTCCAGGAGGGGGATCAGGTATTGCTAAGAAATCTGGGACTGCATGGCAAACACAAGATTGCTGACCAATGGCACCATCTCCCTCACATTGTAGTGGGCAAACTAGATGATCTGCCTGTGTACAAAGTAAGGCCGGAAAACAATTCAAAGACGTAAAAACTTACACCAAAATCATCTGCTGCCAATTGGACAGATTTTGATAGAGACTGAGCCTCTTAATGCCCCTCCCTCTGGGCCTATAACTAGAGCTGCTGCCAAAAAGAGATTCCGAGGGGTGGACTCCTCAGAACTTAAACCCCGGGGGCCTTCTCCTCTCCCCTCTCCTGAAATTGATCCCCAGTCTGTGGCTGAAGACAGTGAACATGACGTGGAGTATTACCCCTCTTATGAACTGAGTAAACTTTTTAAAGGCAACCCCCTAGCTCACTCTGGGGATGAAGTTGGGTTTAGTGGACTGTCTGAGCTCCCAGCTTTGTCTTTGGAGCCCATACTCCCCGAGGATGAACTGAGTGGCCTCAAAGCTTAAGAAGTAGGGTCTATGAGTCTGGCTGAATTATCTGGGCTGGCTGAACTGTCTGACTTTTCAGAAGAGGAAAGTGATGTGGGGGAATCTGTTCAGGATCCACCTGAGCAAGAAGAATACTTTGAGTGCCCTGATAACATCCCAGTAGTGCCAGAAGTGCCCTTGACTGAACTAAGTAGTGTGGGTCCTGATATAGAGGGTCATGTCCCCGAAAGCACTATGGGGACAGGGTCCCCTTCTTATGTAGAGGTTCCCACTACTAATCTAAATGAGGTGAAAATGGAGCCAGGGCCCATAGCCGATTTTATTGAGACCCCTAGATGCACTGGCCGAGAAGTACGGCCTGTAATAAGGTTAAGTTATGAGTCTCTGGGTCAGCCTGTGGACCTGCCACTAAATGTAGTCCATACGGGGGTCTATGTATCTCCGAGTTCATTGCCCAAGCTAGTTTTGGGGAATGATGCACAACTGTTAGTATTACCCTCTGAGTATAGTACTACTGCCCCAGTTAGCCCTCAGGCAGAGGATAGGGAAGGGCCCCCTTTATCCAAGTGTCATACCCCGGAAGTAATGACCTGACGTATAAAAGAAAGGGGTTGTAATATGTGTACTGCTGTATAGGTAAAAAGTAAACTGTGTAATGTGTGTAATCAAAAGTCTAATGTGCTGTTAATTTAAACAGTTTCGCCTTAAAGTGATTTAAGGGTAACTATTTGACGCGGATGCCAAGTTCTTTCCAGGCCAGGAAGGGTGTAACTCCCCTACAAATGGGTGTTTCTAACAGCCATCTAGAAGCTGTCTAAGCGTCCTCCTGGTGGTCAGCGTTCGGCGCTTAAAGCCATTTAAATGGCTCTGTGAGTGCTTGTAGAGCCTCCCCGTACTGTTTCTTTAAGAGCTGTCTACTTGCAGACATATTCACTGCTTATGAGGGGGGTTTTGTGTTCTCCTGCTCGAGTCCCACTCGAGCCGCTGACTAATTGCTCTGGTTTTGTCCGTCGCCGAAGGGGCAGAGTGAGCACTTTCCAGAAAGTGTAACTGTTTGTCCCATACCTTTAGATGTGGTTGTGGGAATGTAAGCTGTTTAACCTGCCTTTCTTGCAGCTGGACTTTGTGTGCTGTGCCCCTCCATTTTGGACCAGGACTGTCTGAAGGGTCCAATAGGGGCAGGGGGTATCTAAAATGGAGCAACTGGCGACCAACCAGGATCGGGACTCTCAATGGAGCCTGCTGACCAATGGGGATACAGCTAGAGGTTCTGGGAACTGAAGTTCTGGAACATGGCACCTTTTCTGCACCAATGAGGGGCGAACTTAGTGGTTGGTTCCAGCAGCCCACCAATGGGATTGGGTGGTGCCCAACAGAGTCTTCCCCATACTGTCCAAGGGCAGAGACATTGTGGCTGTCAGCAAGTAAGGAGCTCGGGCTCCGGTTCCATTTGATGTCAGGCCGGGAAGCGCGGTAAGGCCAGCTGGCAGCTTTTAAGCGCCAGTAATTTTGGACTAAATCCCTAGAAAGGGTCAGAGGATGCAGGAGACGTATACCTACCAGGCTCACCCTGTAGAAGACTGGAGAATCTGCTTGAATCGCACTCGGTCTGTCAGGAATAGTGAAGCTGCGTCAGTTGGGCCCAGAGTACGGCGGGCAGATGATCGAAAAGGACAGCAACTGCCTGGTATGGTACCCCTCTGCCTTGCATATAAATGTGTGGAGAAGTGCTTGAAGTACGGGCTCGGTCCTGAGAGAGGTGAAAGAGTGCTCTGTCTGCTGGAGTCGTGAGTACTAAATCAGGGTAGCTCCCTGGCCAATGGTCCTAGTGAGGGCAGGACGGTTTTGGTTCTGTACTGATGACACTATCTGGGCCTGCTGGCTCCATTTAATCTTCGTAGGAATTAAATGCTCGTTTGTGTCAGGGTCCCAACCAGCTGCATCGAGGAACTAGCCTTTAGGGCTTGGGTACCCATAGACCGTAACTTATAAGTTAGGCCTGTGCACAGAGCTCTAGGTAGATACTCATATATTGTAGTGGTAAGCTAATCAACCTGATTCCCCCAGTCCTTGTTATCTCCCCTTAAATAAATCAGATTGCTTGTTTTGCAAAGGTACACTGGCTAGTTTGAGTGTTAATGGTGAATTACTGCACAGTGAATATTGTGTAACTGCACCTTACTTTTCAGGGGGTCCCCGGAACAAGCTGATTGGTTCGAGCCAGGAGTAAGTGTATATGGTATGGACACTGTAATTGAATTGTGTGGGCCACTAGTGGGAAGAAAGGAGGGTTGCAGCAACCCAGAGGGCTGTGACCAAGTCATCCTCGACCGTTCTAACCCCGACCTCTGAGTGGAGGCACCCGCCAACGGATCTAGGCCCCTCACCCTGTTACAGTTAGGGCAGGCAGGATAGTACCCTTAGGATAGCGCCCCCTGGGGGTTACACTGAGAACCACAACCTTCCTGGCCACCCTGGAGCTATCAGAAGGAAACTTCCTGTTGACCGCTTTATCTTGAAAATTACCTTGGGAAAAAGCAGTAGTAGAGGGAACAAGTAAGCTCTGAAAAAATCCCATGTCTGGGACAAAGCATCCACTGCCTCTGTCTGAGGACACCAGTACCGGCTGATGGAAGAACAGTTACGTACTTACCATAACAGTAGATCTTCAAGAGAATCTCTTTCATTAGGCCACACCTCTGGAACTCTGGCTGCTAGGCGCTAGAACCACATGGAAACGTTTTGCAAGCAGTCCACTAGTGGCTGCCCACGACAATGTCCTACAACGGCACTTATTTATTTGAATTTTGGTAACTGGGTGAGCCCACTGAGACAGAACAGTCCCTTTTTTTAGGGGCGACCCAGGAAATGCAGTACAATGACAATAACATGACAGGAACAATGGTTACATTTAGATCATTTACACTTACAATTACGTAATTTACAATTACATTTACGCATTGCACGTACATATACATAAACATAGGAAGTTCAGACAATGGATACCAATACATGATGTTTGGAGTGCATAGTCATGGGTCATCAGAAGCAGGAATACAGTGAGGAGGCAGAGAGGTGGAGTAATGGGGAGGATTGGAATTGAGGGAGAGAAGAGCAGTACAAAGTAGAATATGGTAGGGAGTTCCAGCAACACACTGCCAAGAAGGCAAATGATCTTCTGCCCACAGTTAACTGGGGTTTGGGCATAATGAGAAGGAGGGTGGCAGACCTTAAAGCACATTGGGGGGGGGTGCCAGAGCTGCATAAGTTCACCAGTGTGGGGGGAAGGGTGTAACAATGGTCCAGTTTGTACCCTAGACTCAAGGCGGTATACTGGAGTTTTGATTTGAACGATAGACAGCCCAGGGAAGAGAGGATATCACAGTGGTGGTGACGGGCATTGGCCCCTTAGGCAAACTTTCCAACCCTATGATAAGTCTGTTTGAGGTGAGAGAGGATGGTTGAGTTGGTTGTGAGTAGAAGGGGGAGCACCATAACTAAGGAGGGGGAAAAGGGTGGCAGCAGCAATCTTATGGCAAGAAGCTAAAGAGAGGAAGGGATGGAGGTGATAAAGCAGGCCCATCGTCTTGTTCCATGCCTTATTTATTTATTTAGCTTTTGTTAACCAGGTAAGTACACTAGACAAGACTTCTGCCTATTTTTAGGTACGACCCGGGAGAGTACAGGAAATACAAGTTCAAATACACAGGACAACATAATGCAAGTACAGGCAGTTTCACAGAGTCAGGGAAAGCATAACATATTCAGTAGGCACTGTACATACAGTTATAAATGGACAGAATATATGCATAGAATTACCAAGGCTGTGAGCAGTGCTTCATATATGGGATATGCGGGGGCTGACTGTGTGATAACTCATTTATATGCTACAGTTGCTAGTGACCTCAAGTAACTTCATGAGTGGCGAAGCCACGAGTGATGGTTACGAGAGGTCACTGGCAACTGTATCACATAAATGAGTTATCACACTGTCAACCCCCGCATATTCCATTTATGCAGCAGGCTTTTTGCGGGGTTTATATCCATTTTCATGAAAACTGAAATATTCGCCATTAGCGCTGGATTGCATGGACTTTGACTTACTACGTGACTTTGGCGTGATTTACAATTTGCTCAATGTAATAGATAGGACTTATGATTTTGCACGCAGTCACTGTATGTATAAATGAATTTATACATACAGTGACTCAGATAAATGGATTTAACACACAGTTTATCTCTAAACACCTGTTGCATAAATACAATTATATACAGTTCAGGACGCTAAAAGGTGGAGCCACAGTCAGAGCCACGCCTGATATATAGGGTGGAGACATTATATGCAGGGCCAAACCCAAGCGGGCCAACTACCCCTTAAGAAAGTGGGGTACAGTGCAGTGGACCAGGTGAGATTTATGGAGGATTGAGACAACCACACGCTGAGGAGAGCTTCAGGTGATTCCATAGTTAGATTTGGAGGCTTGCATGAGAGGGGGAGGACCTGACATGGACAGGAAGAGAGTTCCATAATCTGGGGGCACACGAGGCAAAATCTCTGCCCCCCATGTGAGTGTGAGTGACAGGAATCTTAAGAACAGCTGGGCCCAGAGACCTAAAGGAGTAAGAAGAGGAGACAGTCAGTACGAGGAGCTCCGACCAGGCCGGGGGGGGGATGCCAGTGCCAAGGACTTTGCCCGTGAAACACCCCAGGACAAAATGTAAGTAACTGGGCGGGGAGAGCCAGTTAAGCTTGCTATACAGGTCACAGTGATGGGTGAGACATGGGGCAGCAAGAGCAAAATGACAGATGTTGTTGTAGGCTATAGTCCACCTAGAAAGGTGGACTTTGGAGGTACAAGCAAACAGAAGGAGCCCGTAGATGACAGAGGAGAGAAACACACCTCTAGCCAGTGCAAGGTGAGCAGGTGAAGTGAGGTTGCTCTTTGCTCTATAAACCAGACCCAGTTTTTAGTTAACAGCTTTGCATACATTGTGGATATGGAGTACAAGGTCAAGCTAAGGGTCAAGTGTCACCCCAAGGTATTTGATGGAGTCAGTGATGAGGACAGAAGCATCATCAAGACCAGTGATACACAAAGGGACAGGGGAGGCCTTAATCATGGCCAGGGACACATAGAGCATGGCCTGAGTTTTTTTAAGGTTGAGGACCAGCTTGTGCGATATAATCCAGGACTGGATACTCCTAAAATCCTCACTCAGTTGGTGGTTTATGACCCCAATGTCCATAGAACGAGTGAGGATGACCAGATCATCAGGATACAGGACAGATCTGCAGTAGGAAGAGGCAGAGGGTAGATTGTTGACAAAAAATGGAAAAGAGCAGGGGGCCCCAGGACTGAACCCTGGGGGACTCCTGAGGACACTGTAGTGATGTCCGAGAGCACCTTACTGTATTTGATAAGCTGCCCTGTAGGCAACTGGAGAACCAATTGAGCACAGGAGGGGACAAGCCAAAGGACCTGAGCTGAGAGCAAAGTAGAGCATGGTCAGCTAGGTCAAAGGCCTTGGATAGGTCTATGAAGATGGCACCTGAGAGTTTACCTCAGTCCATAGCTACTCTGATCCCAGAAGAGACAGTGAGAAGAGCAGAGGATATACTGTGCCCTTTCTGAAAGCCATGCTGCGCGGGAGACAGCAGCTCATGAGACTCAGTATACTCTGAGAATTTTCTAGCCACAACGTTCTCGAGAAGTTTACTGACAGCAGACAATATGGCTATCGGTTGGTAGTTGTCAAGAATCTTAAGGTTGCCCAGTTTGAGAACAGGGATAACCCTAGCTACTTTCCATATATCAGGGATAATCCCAGAAGCTAGGGACAAGTTGAAGATGTAGACCACCGGGGAGGCAATATAGGAGGCACCAAGACGGAGAAGCTTAGGTTCCATGCCATCATGGCCAGCACTGGAAAAGGGGGAGAGACCACAGAGCAATCTCTGCATCTCTTGTGCCATCACAGCCTTGAAGTAGAATAACGGGTTGGAGATAGGGGCCGATTGTGGAGCAGGGACCTGGACACTACTATCACATCCACTTAGAGGAGAATAGGGAGGTGAAGGCAGACAGGTCCGAGAAATGCAAGTTAAATGCATTGGCGATGGTTAGAGGATTGTTGCAACTAGAACCACTGATGAGCATGTCACTGGCTTCACAATTGGAGGAACCACTTACTATGTTTTTAATGTTCCTCCAGAAACTCCTAGGATCCTTAGCCGAACTCAGCAATGCAGCTCTGCAGAATTCACTTTTAGCAGCCCTAATTGCTTTTTTACACTCATTTCTGAGCCTCCTATATTGCTGAAATATGGCCTGGTCCATCATGACCTTGAATTTGGCCCAGCACTTGTCTCTAGTCCTCATGAGGGCAAGGAGCTCCCATGCAACCACTTGGTAGCAGACCCCCTAACTCTCCATCTAATGAGAGGGGCATGTTTATCCTGCAGTGCCCCAAAGGTGCTGAGAAAATGACTGACTGCAGTGGAGGAGTCCTGGGCATTCCACATCGCAGACCAGTCAGTAAGCCATAGATCATTATGGAATGAACCCAGGTCAAACCTGGAGAAGTCCCTAACTTGGATGATTTTATGAGGAATTTTCAGGGATGAGATCTTCCATATGCAGTACACAGGGGAGTGGTCAGAGATGGAGTCAGGAAGGATATCAGAAGAGCTAATCCTCTCAGGCATATTTGACAGGACCCAATCCAGGATGGAGCTCGTACCACTAGCGGAAGACCACCTACTTGGTTCCTTGATGAGTTGTGACAATGACAGACTAGCAAGCAGAGGCTCATACAGCTTAGTATTTCCACCTAGCCAGTTTAAGTTAAGATCACCCAGGATCATTAGCTTATTACTCCTAGTCAAAAAATGTTGCCCTCGATTCTCCGGTCCAAGATGCTGCACAGACAGGTACACAGTGATTTAACTTTATTTCTTTGTTGAGAAATCACTGAGTCAGAGACAACAGATCCTGCTCGAAAGCAGGGGAAGGGGTTCTTAGTCCACACATGAGCACCTACTCCAGAGCAGGGGAAGGGATCTTAAAAAATAGAGTCCAGGTCCACAGTTGAGCTCCTGCTGGAAAGCAGGGGAAGGTTGCCTTGCAATCACGAGGAAGGTCCACCCGGCCAATTACTGTGAGCCGGCACCTCAACCCCACACCACTCGAGAGTCTGCAGGTTTGTGGGGGGCACCCACTTACAGAGGGATCACCTCACCTCCCCTGTAGCAGCAAAAGTGTGACATGGGTGTCCAGGAAAAGAGAAGTGTCTAAGGTGATGCCCAGATATTTAAAAGATTTGACAGATTCAAGGGCATCACCATTACGGGACAGTACTGCAAGAGAGGGGTAGGAATGTTGTGTGGAGGAGGGGTTGGAGAATAGCATGCATTTGTTTTTTTTTTAGTGTTGAGGACTACCTGGTTTTCTAGGAGCCAGCCCTCAAGGATTTGGAAGCCCGATTCAGGCATACTACTGGGCCAGCTGACTTCTGATAAGGAACGGTAAACAATGACACTGTCTGCATAGAGGTGCACAGAGGCCCCACCACAGTTATCTGGTAGTTCATTAATAAATAGGGAGAATTGTAACGGGCCCAAAATGGATCCCTTAGGCACACCACAGGTTATAGGTCTGAGGTCCAAGAGACACCCAGACCACTTGATCCTTTGTGTGTGGCCTGTAAGGTAATTTTGAAGCCAAGTTAAGGCGCTAGAGTCAAGACCAAGGAAGTGTAACTTCTATAGCAGGAGACAGTAGTTAACCAAGTCAAATGCCGCTGTCAAATCGACAAAGATAGCACCAATAGCAAGGCCTCGATCCACAGCATGGAACAGGTCAGATGAAACATTTATTAATGCTGTGAGAGTGCTGTGATTTTTCCTGAATCCATGCTGGAAAAGTGAGAAGAAGTGGTAGAGGTCCGGGTAATCCTGTAGGTGGCTGTAGAGTATTCATTCTTGAATTTTAGCCAGTGGACAGAAGACAGAAAGAGACCTATAATTCTCGACAGCTGTGTTGGGTCCACCCTTGTGAATGGGAATGACCATGGCTACCTTCCATTTATCGGGGACGGACCTCGTGAGGAAAGAATGGTTAAGCTGGTTGCGAACTGGGTGGGCAAGGGCTGCAACCCCTAGTTTAAGAAATTTGGGTTCAAGGGTGTTGTGACCTGGGGAACTATCAGCTTTTAGGTTGGCAAGAAGCTGGTGTAGTTCTCTGAGGGTGGCAAGTTTAAGGTGGAAGGTTGGACGAGCACCAGTGTCCACCGGAGAGGGTGGGGGAATCGGTAAAGAATGCTGTACATCTATACAGATCAGTGCAGAACTCATTAAATCCTGCAATGATGGTTGGGGGTCAGAGAGGATGGTGCGTTGGACATTGAGGGAACTGGGAGTCTCAGAGGACTTGCCTTTAATGAGGGAGTTCACATGCCTCCAGAATTCTTTGGGGTTGCAGAGGTGCTCGGTTTGGAGTGCCCTGAGATGGGTACACTTGGCTTTCTGAAGTGAATTTTCACACTTATTCCTGTCTTGCCTATATGCTTGCCAATCAGTGGGTAATCTGCTGCATTTGGAGGTTTCCCAAGCCCCATCGTGAGCAGTCAAGAGCTTCCTTAACTCCTTAGAGAGCCAGGGGCCTTTGAGTCCTTTTGATCTGCACCTCTTCGGGGGGGGCGTGATGGTTAACTATATTGGTGAATGTGGACACAAAAAAGTCGAGGGCCTGGTTGATATCCAGGAGAGTGTTTATAGGTTCCCAGTTGGCATTCGAAACTGAAGTGAGAAAGGCTCTGGGTTCCACATGGGACATACCCCGGACCAGGGTGACCTTGGGTGGGGGGCTGGGGAAGTTATTTCACCATATATAGAAAATTGCAGAGTGATCACTGATGCAGTCAGAGAGTACACCCACAGATTTCATCTTGAGGGCACAGTTGGTGACCATCCAATCAAGTAAGAGGTGGCTGCCCAATTTTGTGTTTATTCTTGTTGGGTCAGTGATGAGTTGAGCAAGGTTACAATTGACAAGGGTGACACATATCTTGTCAGTGCAGGGGTTCAGCCAGTCCAAATTAAAGTCACCACAAAGCATGAGGTCATGGTGAGGGAGATTATGGAAGGGGGTAGGCAGACAGAGGCTTCTTTTGGGGGCAGGTAGACGTGGCCCACTATTAGTTTTTTTTACGGAACCAAGAGTCAGGGAGAGAAACAGTGATTCCGTTACTGGGAGTCCAGGGGCTGGGGGTAGGGATTTCAGTGGCATCTAAGTCAGCCCAGACATACATAAGGACACCGCCACCCTGTTTTCCTAACCGATCCTTCCTGAAACAGTTGTAACTCTGCAGTGCTACCTCATGTTGTTTGATGCTAGGCTTTAGTCAGGACTCTGAGATGCATAGTTTGTCTGGGGTGTGATCAGTAACCCACACTTCGATTTCAGCAATCTTGGGGAGCACACTTCAGGCATTTACGTGGGCAATTTTCAGCCCTTTGGGTGACTGACATCGAGCTGTGGGGGGGAGGGTATGAATAAATGGTAGGTAGGGCCAGGGTTGAGTTCTATATCTCCCACCCAGGTAAGGAGGATGAGGAGGGGCAGGAAAGTCCAGACTGTACACAAAGTCCACAAATATGGGTGGTAGAGCCCTGTCGGTAGCTGCCCTGTTACTACAGAATAAACTACCTGCTGAGCTTCCCTCCTTAGACTCCCACAGCCACTTCAAATCCTTCCTCAAAGAGTGGCTCATGACTACCTCCAGGTGCCATTGCTTCCCTGGGTAGTCCGATACTGCTGTATACAGCTTTGAATGTTTTTTTTTTGTCTGACCTCCTGTTTTCCCTACTAGTTTCATTTATAAGCTTAGTTGATTCATGTCACCACAAACTTTATATCACTGTGGAACTCTGCCCTTAAGTAACCCTGTATTCATGTGTACCTTTGTTACCTGGGAATTGTAAACTAAAATTGATTTGTATTTATTTTTTATTTGTCTTTATGTCTACAATCTGCACCACTGTACGGTGGCCCGGGTCATGCCTAAAAACGGTACCTGGGATCAGCGCACTTACCCAGTTATCAAAGTCATAAATAAACTGGGGAAAGGAGTTGCTTCAGGTTAGTGCAGGTGAGAGGCATAGCTGCATGAAGACTTTTATGGAACTTTTTAAGCAGCATCCAATTTGGGGAGGCAGGGAATAAGGAGATACCTGCATGTGGGTTCAGTGGACACTTGCTGTGGCAGTGGATAGTCACTGTCGTGGGGGGGGGTGCAACAGGGAGCGGGCAATAAAGTAGTCAGAGGAGTAAAGGATCAATAGGCAGGAGAGGGTAGCCAAGCAGCCTGTCTTACACATAGTGAGTGGACAATAGGTGATGGTCATTGAAATAATGAGGTAGGAGGGGAGCAGGGATGACCACTACTGGTCATTCAATGTATCCTGCAACCGTGGGAAGGAGGAATACTCTCCTAGGATTAAAAGAATAGGATTAAAACTGATGCCCCCAGTGGTAAGGTCCTATAAGAAACTAATGGCAAACTGGGGTGATAGTTTCTGGCACCCAAAAATAACACAGAAGGTCGGAATAGGTCTTATCCAAAGTGAGGAGATGGAACACATGACACGCCGAATGGCTCAGTGGATAGTGTGCTTGCCTTTGGAGGGACTGAAGACCTTGTAATGGGTCTGGGTTCAAGTCCCATAGAGAGGTGAACAACATAACAGCAGGGTGAAGGCAAACAGGAGGGTAGTATCGCAGTCAGGGGGAGAGGAACAGGATAAGCAGGGTAACTACGAAATGCAGGGCACCGCTGACCTCTGTTTAGACAGAATGGAGGGATAGCACAGCGCCTTTCAGAGGCCAGGCAATATAACCTATGAATGGAGGACTGGGGGAGATAGGAAGATGATGTAACAATCACGCGACTAGGTCATGTGACCCAGTCAAACTATAAATTGAGTGTCCACCCAGGGGGGTGGCTGGGGCAGCCACCATGTGAGTGGTGGCGGGTTAACAGTGGAAAAACAGAGCTCTCTAGTCCTCTGTACCTTGATGTTCTGAGCTGGTTACCGACTGCGGGGTGGGAGGATGGAGTGTGCTCCTCGGCGGGATCTGAATGAATGTGCATCCTGTGGAGATAAATACAACAAGATTAAGAGGTCAGAAAGGGACAAAGGCAGGGTCAAGGCAGGAGGGGAACAAAGCAACAGAGGGGTGAGGGGCAATGGCAGCTCACTCCAAGACCCAGGTATGGTGCCCTGAAAAGCACTCAGTAATCACCTAACAGGCACAGGACAGTTCACTAGCAGTCAAAGACAGTTAAAGAACTCTTAAAGCAACCTCCTGAAATGGCATTTACCACTGCTGCATTCAGAGTCTCTAAAGGAAACTGCTCTACACCTGCTACAGTCACTACATAAACAGAACAAAATTCCCCAGCATAATTCAATCAGTCACTGTCTGCTGATAAGCTGCAGACACCACACAATCTCCTTTTAACAGTGGAAAAACAGAGCTCTCTAGTCCTCTGTACCTTGAAGTTTCATAGGTTTCATAGGTAGCATCAGAGCAGAGAAGACGTTAGTCCATATTGCGTGCCATCTCCCTAGTTATGGTACCCCACCATATTTTCTACTCCACAATGTTTGTCCAATTCTCTTTTAAATCTTGTCATATTGTTACTTGTGATGACTAAGCTATTCCAAATTGGTATAACCCTCACACTAAACCAGTGTTTCCTTTTCGTTGTTTTGAACTGTTGCCCCTTCAGCTGCAACGGGTGCGTCCTGGTATTATAATGCTGTTCCCTGAGGGTTATTCCAAGTTTAGCCCCTAATTCTGGGTCCCTCATTGCCCTATAGACCAAACACATGTCACCTCTCAGTCTCCTATATTACAGTGTATACATTCCTAGCTCATCCAGTCTTTAGTCATAATTTGTATCCCGTACGTCAAAAAACAACCTTGTTGCCCTCTTCTGGACCCTCTCCAATATAATCATTTCGGTCTTAAACCCAGGTGACCAAAACTGGGCACAATACTCCAATTTTGGTCTTACCAATGAGCCATAAAGTGGCACAACTACCTCTCTCCCTCTACTTTTTTTGTGTTTCCTGATGCTATTTAGAATGCCACCTGAGTCCTTATCATCTGACCACAATGCTGGTTCAACTTTAGGTCATGTGTTACCCTAATTCCCAAATCCCTTTCATCAGTGACCCTTCTTAACTGTACTCCATTCAAAACATAGTCTCCTGTGATATTATTCCTGCCAAAGTGCATTACTGCACATTTATCTGTATTAAAGGACAGCTTAGACTCCCTTGCCCATTTTTCCATCCTAGTTAGTGCCTTTTGTAGTTTCTGCATATCCCCAGTATCCTCAATGATAGTGCCAATCCTGGTATCGTCCATGAATTTAGACTCCCAGACTTCCCCTCCGCCCGTCAATGATTGTGTGTGTGTGTGTGTGTGTGTGTGTGTATGTGTATCCCCCTTGTTACCTGGGGTTACTAGAATCCCAGTAAGACCTAGTGGTAGGCAGGGAAAGCAGCTTGTGAAACTCCAGTTAAATGGATTTCACACTGTCTCACTCTGTTCTCAGTCTCAGTTGAGACTGAGGGATGACATCACCATAGAACTATCGTAGCTGCATGAGCCACAATGGAATCTGCAGAAGCGAGTTAGAGTAGAATGTTGGGAGGTTTGAACAGTCAGTCTGTGGCAGCTGGAGTTTGGAGCTTGTTGTGAGAGAAGCTCAGCAGCTCTGTGCTCAGGCTCTTAGAGCCTCAGCCCTGAAATAGGGCTACATTTAGGGAAAGATGTGTGTTTCCACCTAAAGAGAGACACAGTAAGCTGTTTTTTAGTGGTTTCTTAGAAGGGTCCCTGTGCCCCATCCCTGAGGGGATGGGGCAAGAATGTTTGCCTGCTATTCCAGGGGCAACCCCCTGGCTACTGCTGGAGAAAGAAGCTGTCTTATTTTGTCCACGTGTGTGGGATACAAGAAGATTTCATGATTTGCCTGTGGGGCACCTGCAACCGAAGGGTGAGTTCTGCTCTTTCTAAAGGGCCCATGTTTCACCCTGAACTGTGTTAAAGTGGGGATTGGACTACTGAAGTAGTGGGAGGCCTAGAGTAATAGGCTTAGCCAAAAGTAAAAGTATGTTCAAGTCCAGCACATAGGGGAAGTCAAGACATGTAGAGGAGATGTGACATACATCTACCCAGTAATCTACATTGCCAAGCTTTCAAAAGAGTTGTTTAGTTTCCAGAGAAATGGCTGGGTATGGATTGTGGGAGCTGGAGGTGGGAGACCCCCATCTTTAGTAACCAGGTCCACCTCTACGGATTTGCTCTGTGGATTTCTACTTTGCCTCATGCACTTGGCCAGTGATGAGGGAAGTACCCAGATGTGGGATGGAAGGAAAATTCCCTCTAGGAGTCGAAGGCTCTAAGGTGGTTTGGGGAGCCACCAATAGGAAAACTGGTTCATTCCCATAATAGACCACGGATCAAGTGGCTGGCGGGGGAGCTGGGCCAGTGGGGAAAACCCAAGTAGTGTACAAGTCGGGCTGTGTACCCAAAGCTGCGTGCAAGTCCAGGCTGTGTGCCTGGTGGGTTCAGAGCCTGAGGGCTGAACTGTGAAGAAGTGTTCTGTTATCTCTAATCTGCATTACCAGGAATGTAGCCCCATTGGGGTCCGCCTATGCTTTGTTTGTTCAGTTTGGATGTGAATAAAAGCCACACTGTAGAATCCCATTCCTGGTTTTGGACATTACAGTTATTGCTTCCTGTGTTCGGATTTACTTGGGTGCCCCTGTGCAGAGTAGTCAAACCTAGGCCCCCTGTGCCAAGTAACCTAGTCCTCCCGGAACCCAGTCCCCACCAGGTACTACTGTCAGCTTCAACAGCATGCCACCTGTCGTTTTGCAAAAAGGCAGGGGTCCGGGGGTTACAAAAATGGAGGCACCGCTTTGGATTTTTATTTTGGGAGGAAGGTGCTCGGGCAAGGGGCTAGCATTTTGGCTATCTGGCAGTGGGTAGCCCAAAAAGCTGAAGCATGTTAACTAGTGTGTCGCTGTGTGCTGTGGATCTTATGCTGCTGTTTAAAATGCCAACTGTTTACCAAGGAGCAGTAAAGCTAAAAGAGTGTGCCCTTGTTCTGCATCAATTGTTTACAGCGTTTTTGCCTGCTTTTTAAAAGAACTGTTGTGATTAAGAAAAGTGTGGAAGACTAGGGGTAGCAACAGGAAAATTGTGCCCTGGACATTGGAAATGCTTTTAAAAGAACTGTGTGATTAAAAAAAGTGTAGAAGACTAGGGGTAGCAACAGGAAAATTGTGCCCTGGACATTGGAAATGCTTTTTAAAGAACTGTGTGATTAAGAAAAGAGTGGAAGACTAGGGGTAGCAGTAGGAAAATTGTGCCCTGGATGTTGGAAATGCTTTTTGAATGAACTGAGAGACTTGTAGTGTGAATGGCCATGCTAAATGGCTGAAATGGCTCCCGCCGTGGAGTTAGTTGATAAAAAAAAAAAAAAAAAAGTGGTTTCTACAGTTTAAATTTGCCTGCTCGATGATCGCCGTGAGGAGAAGAGCACTCATGAGGAAGAAGAGGCTCATTTGCATGGCGTCATGTGATTGGTGAGGCTGCAATCAGTCCCACCCCTCAGCCAGCTCTACAGTGACTGCCCAGCATTCGAGAGGGAGTGTGAGTGGAGTGCATGTACTGGTTAGTGGAGGAGCGTCACGGTGATTAAAAAGCACTGTAAAACTGTTAAAAATAGACTTGTCTGTTCAAAATCGGGCTCAACCCGCATCTCAATCATCTGAATTGTGAATGTGGCGATCGAGGAGACGATCGGCAGGACTGCCCACCTGTTTTCTTTCTGAGGCCTCCAAGACTGGCTGCAGGCCGTTTTTCCATCGCAGCTAACAACTACTGATAATAGTAAGTACCAACAGTAAAAGTTGCTCAAACAGTAATTTTCTGCCAAAAGCCAACTAAATATGTGTGCAGCAGTGCAGTCGCTTTGCAAATAACGACTGTGTCAAGTTCTACCAGCAAGTGCAAGTCTGCTAGGCCATTGACTGTGTGCATAGTTAAGAGTTCAGCTTCAGTTTAAAGTTTTAAAGCCAGAGAAAGAGACTGTGGGTTGTAGCTAAATGTGCAGCACTAGTTTACAGGCAATCCTGTGCTTGAAATCCTGAGACTTTAAGGGACTGTGAGTTAAAGAAATGTTTCCAGCAAGTGAAAAGTCCGTGGAAAATCATATAAATGTGTTAGAAAAAGAACAGTGCAAGTTTGTGCAGTTTGAGCAAAAGTTATCAGCAGAGTGTGTAAATCGGATGTGCAGTGGCTTGACCCAGTTTCTGAATGTTGATGCGCATGAGTGCTGCCGCCACCATTACAGGGTGGGGTAGTAAAGTAAACACAGCAGCAGAGGAGCCATTTTAAAAGTAAAGAAGGTGTTCAGTAAAGTGGGACTTTCCATAACAGTGAGCATTTTGTTTGTTTTTTCTGCAGTTATGGCCTCAGGGCCAGCTCGCTACCCAGATCATGCCCGGGCTGCAGTAACAGCAGCAGTAAATAGATTAAGGGACATTGAAAGGTGCTATTATGGAGGACAACTGCCTTCTCATGTGGCGATTCCTGGATATCCAGTGCATGTGTGTCAAATTTGCTTAAATGCTGGAAGGGACGTCTTCATGATACCTCACTGTGCTGGGTGCCTAGAGAAATATGGCTTGTATAAAGTGCCCCAGATTCGTTTGGTTCCCACATGGACAAAGGTTCAGGAATCTGCAGTTGGCAGCACACAGCACCAGGCGGAGCCTGTTGAAGAAGGCCCCTCGAGGGAGTGTGGCAAAAAGCTAGAGGGTGCAGATTTAGAGACAGAACCAGATGTTGAAGTTTCAGATGCTGGATCTCAAAAGGAAAGTTCAGATAAAGCATCAGTAGACCCCTTGGGGGGGCTAGCCCAAGTCTCATAGGAGAAGATGAGATGAGATGAGGGAGGCCTTTGAATGGGAGGTGTCGACCTCCACGCCTAGTGATGAGTGGATAGTCTCAGGAGTGAGGACAACTGCTCACTCCTGGGCTCAGATCCTCAGTGAGGAAGAAGATGAGGAGGAACCTATGTGGCCTTGTGAAAAAGGAATGGGTACACAGCCTCAAGCTCTTGCCTCGGAGGAATGCATGGAAGAGAGTGGTGATGCCACAGCCCTGGCTATGCAAGAAGAGGAAGTCAGGGATCCATTTTTAATCTCACTGTTTCCTGTCCCTCAGCCATGCATCTACCCAGTAAGTAATATGCCCAGGGATATTATGGTCTATTAAGGCATCGATTCATTCCCCATGAGGGACTTTATCAAACGCTTTTGAGAAGTCCAAGAATATAACATCAGCTGCCTTGCCTTCATTCACTGCCTTACTTAAATGCTCATAAAATTCCAATAAATTTGTTTGGCATGAGAAGCCTTTCTTAAAACCCTGCTGTAACTCATCTCTATCCCCTGCCCTCTCCATAAACTCCACAATATAGTCCTTAATGATGGCCTCCAACATCTTTCCTAGGATAGTGGTCAAACTTACAGGCCTATAATTGCCTGCCTCCTGTTTGGATCCCTTTTTATGTATTGGTATGACATTTGCCCTTCTCCAGACCTCTGCCACCTCCCCCCTATCCAAGGAAGTTTGGAAGATTTCTGTCACAGGATCAGCCAATACAACGGCTAATTCCCTAAGGACTCTAGGATGAACCCCGTCAGGTCCTTGAGATTTACTGGGGTCTAACTGTAGCAATCTCTCTTTGATATCCATACTGTTTAGTTTGATCTTAATACCCTCTTCCTCGAGCTGTTCCTTATTCACTGTTGTTTTGACATTAAATACTGATGAGAAGTAGCTGTTAAAGTGACCTGCCATTTTCTGGTTATCATTTATTAGTTCTCTATCCTGATTCTTAATGGGTCCAATGGTAGTTTTGCTCCCTCTTTTATCATTTATGTAGTTATTGAATATTTTATGGTTATCTTTTACTTTGTTAACTAAATTTAACTCATGCTTTTTTCTTGCCTTACCTACTGCCCTCTTAGTTTCTCTTAACAGCTTTTTATACACATCCCAGTTTTTAACACTCCCACTTTTCCTAGCTTTGGTGTAGGCCTTCTTTTTCTTGTTAATCGTTCTTCTAATTTTTGGGGTCATCCATATGGGGAGTTTATCTGAACTGTTATACTTCTTCCTCACCGGTACATGTTCCTTTACCAAGTGTCTGAATTTAGAAACCAGACTCTCCCATTACTCTTTTGGTGATTTATTTTCAAACTCATTTTTCCAGTCCTATTTCAAAAATTAATTTCTTAACTTTTCAAAGTTGGCCTTATTATAGTTTCTTACCTTGGTTGAGCCTATTAAATGTATTTTCTGTCCTACAAGGTTGAAAGTAACCATACAATGGTCACTGGAGACAAGGGGTGTGGTTACCCTGCACTGCTGAATTGTGTCCCCCATGTTGCTCAATAGCAGGTTCAATATGTTATTCCCTCCTTGTTCTACTTAATATATGTTGTTCCAGGCCGGTTAACAGAACTGTGTCCAGATATCTGAATTCAATATGTTTTCCCGCAATTTGCTTTTCCCACTCTATACTGGGGAGATTAAAGTCACCTAAAAGAATGATCCTATCAGCTGGATCTAAGAAGTCTAGAAGGTTAAGAACATTCTTATCTTCCTGAGGTGAGATTGAGGGAGGTCTATACATAACCCCAATTAGTATTTTTGGGCTGCCTACTGGCATAATCTTGACCTAGTTACCATCTGCAGGGAAGGAGGGGGGAGTGTGCTGCTCGGCAGTGTCTGAAATCCCATGAAAACACTGTTATGTTGTCATTCATCCCTCTATTGGACTTCCCATATAAATGTGGGCGTCCCTTTCCCGCCTCAGTTCCCCACTGGAGATCATGCTCGACGGACCTTCCTATAGGGAACCAGGAGAGAACCTGTGGCTTTGCCTACCAGATGAGGCAGGAAGCAGCAGGTAAACCTTTCTGGAAAAAGAGACAGGATTTCCAGAGCTCTAAATCCTTAGGGGTATGAAGGGTGGGAGAACATGGCCTGATGAAAGAGATTCTCTCAAAAATCTACTGTTACGGTAAGTGCGTAACTGTTTTATCTTCTTCAAAGATATCTCCTTCATCAGGCCACACCTATGGAACAATAACTGTTTTATCTTCTTCAAAGATATCTCCTTCATCAGGCCACACCTATGGAACAAGTAGCAAGCAGTACTGACACTAAAATAGTATGGATGGCTGGAGCCCAGGTGACCTATGAAAGGAGGCCTTGAAGCACAGCTAGGCCAAAACCTGCCTTTTTTCGTGATGCACTGTCCAGACTATAATGTTTAATAAAGGTGTGGGCAGTACTCCAGGTGGCAGCTGCACAAATCTCAGCAGCAGACACATTCTTGAAACAGACAACAGATGTGGCCATGCCTCAAGTCGAATGGCCATGAACAACCTCAGGAAATTCCTTACTGTACGCCCTGAAAAAGAAAGTAATACAGTTAGCCAACCATTTGGACAGGCACTGTTAAAAAATACAGGCTTTCCTAGGAGCGAATTAAACAAAATGCTGCAAAGACTTTCTGCAGTACTTTACAGGGTATATATAGTACCTGAGTGTTCAAGGTATATCTAAATTATGAAGCAATGCTTCCCCTGGATTAGCATACTCAGGAAAATAAACTGGCAGGGGGATGGTTTGCTTTAAAGCAAATTCAGACACCACCTTAGGAAGAAACTAGGATTAGTATGTAAAGACACACGGTCTTTGTGAAAAATCAAATAAGGAGGCTCACACATTAGAACCTAATGCTTTGAAATTCTTCGAGTAGAAGTTAATAGCAACTAAAAGTAATGCTTTCCATGAGAGGAAGCATAGGCCACTAGTTGCGGCTGGCTCAAAAGGAGCCAAAGTAAGTTTTTCCAACACAAAATTCAAGTCTCAAGCTGGGACTGGATTGCGGATAGGAGGTTTCATGTGCAGGCTGCCTCTCAAAAAGGTATCGGCCACCTCCAGCTAGGCAACCATACAACCCTCAATAGGCACATGGAAAGCTGAAATGGCAGCCAAGTGCACTTTGATAGAAGAGTATTGCAAGCATGTATCTGATAAGGACAGCAAGTACTCTAGAACCTGATTTATCGGACAGGTAAACGGATCCAGTTGGTGAGATGCGGCCCACAAAGCAAACCGCTTCCACTTCATAGAATAAGTGACTCTGGTGGATGGTTTTCTGGCAGCCACCAAGACATCAGGCACCTTTTGTGACATTCCAAACTGAGCAATGGCTATGGCTTTAGGAGCCATGCATGAAAGTAGAGATCTGAGGTTCCGATAGACTAGGGTTTCCTGCTTATGTGACAGCAGGCCCAGGCATAATGGCAGAGGTACTGATGGTTCCACTGCCATTTGCTGCAGTATGGGATCTAAATCTGACGAGGCCATGGAGGGGACAATAAGTATCAGAGTTGCACCTTCCATTTAAAGTTTGATTAACACTCTGAATTAGTGGGAAGGGAGGAAAGGTGTACAGGAACGTCCCCTTCCAAGACAGGAGCAACTCGTCTCACCAGAAAACGCCAGGCCTTGGAAAAAGGGAGCAGAAAAGTGGCAGTTTTGCATTGTGTGGGGATATAAAAAGGTCCAACTCCGGACTACCCCACCTGTCGAACAGGTCTTTTACCACAGAGCGTTCAGCAGCTCCCACTCATGCATCTTGGACAGTAACCTGCTTTACCTGTCTGCCAGGACATTTTAGGCCCCTGGAACATGTACTGCTGACAGTCCTAGACAGTGTTCCAGAGTCCAGTACCTGACTCTCATTGCCTCCCTGCACATGGGATAGGAATGAGTTCCCCCTGCTTGCTGATGTAATGCATCACACTTATGTTTACTAGGTTTAGTATGGGAAAAAAAGGAGGCCAAGGCCCATCAAGATTTTTCCCCCCACACAATGTGGGCTAATAAGAATAAATGTGATTCATAGTAAGCCAACTATCAAGGTTATTCTAGAAGGTGTCGAAGTTTCTAATATCAACTAATTCTTGTGGCAATAAGTTCCAGAGTCTTGCTGCACGTACTGTCATATAGTTATTTCTTTTATTTGTGTTTGTCTTTTTAAGTATAATCTGCATGTTATGTGACCTAAGATTCCTTTTTTTGTTAGAGATGGAGAGGCCACACTGTGTTGGTAACTCTGGTGATTGTAGGCCTTTATAAAGGAACAACATGTCCCCCCTGCATCTTCTAGTTTGAGAGAGTTTGGAGGCCTGTTGCCTGTAATCTTTCAGGGTACGTTTTGTTGGTCAGAGCAGAAACCGTCTTTGTAGCCCTTCTCTGGACTCGCTCCAATTTAGTAATGTCACCTGCTAGGTAGGGGCTCCAAAACGGGGATCCATAATCCAGGTGGGGCCTTATGTGAGATCTGTATAAAGGGATGAGGCACTGTTTAGTTCTGTTAACAAAGGAGCATTTAATTTGGCTCAGAAGGGAGTGTGCTACTCTAGTAACTTTCAAGCAATGATCGTGTGATGAGAGTTTATTATTAACGAGTATTCCCAGATCTCTTTCTGTATTTGATGATTTTAAGGGAATATTGTTTATTCTGTGTATATTTTTTGGATTTTTAGCACCAAAATGGAGGACAACATATATGTCAATGTTGAATTCCATGTGATTTGTTAATGCCCACTTTTCAATAAAACTTAAGTCAGAAATTAGGCTTTTTAGGTTAACAGCTGAATCTACGTGGCCACCGAGTTTTGAGTCATCGGCAAATTTGGATAACCAGTTTTGAGATTAGATTTTCATATCACTAATGTATAGATTAAATAATATAGATCCTAGGATGGAGCCCTTGGGCACTCCACTGCTCACTAAACATTGATTTGACAGTGAGTTATTAATGTTCACCCTCTGCGTTCTGTTGGACAACCAATTTTTTACCCAATTTGTAAGGCAGAATGGAAAACCAAAGGACTCCAGTTTAGAGACCAATGTTTTGTGTGGTACTTTGTCAAATGCTTTACTGAGGTCCAAAAGAATAACGTCAGATGGAGGATTGTTATCTAAGCCCAAGTTTATGTTATTGTAGAAGGTCACTAGATTAGTAGTACATGAATGCCCTGTTTTGAAACCATGCTGTGATTTATCAACCAGATTGAACGTACCCATTTCCCTTTCAATGAATAATTTGATAATCTTCTCCATAGTTTTACAGACAACAGATGTGAGACTTATGGAATGGTAATTCTGGACATTAGCTTTATAACCTTTTTTGTTGATGAGAGTTACTGTGGCTGTCAGCCAATCCTGAAGAATGTGTCCAGTTTCAAGGAATTTATTGAAGTTTATTTTTAAGGGAACTACTATTCCCTTGGCTGTTTCTAGCAAAAATCTTGGTGTAATATTATCTGGACCTGGGCTTGATGATTTTTTTTAAGGGAATGTAAGGCTGACAGAATCTTATTATCCGAAATGGTATAGTTAGTAGACTTAATGAGCGAGTCTTGAGAACTTGGAGCTGGGGTATCCTTAGTCTGCTGGTATTAACAGAGGACCCGGGGACAGTGAGTCTGGATGGCCTGTAGGCCATACCGGGCAGCTCTCATTTCTAGGATGTTTACGTGGAGGTTGCTCTCCACTTTGATCCACATACTCTGTGTCTGATGAGGCCCCAGATGTGCCCCCCAGCTCATCCCTGAGCCATCTGTAGTAAGAATCTGGTGAGGGGAAGGGATCAGAAAAGGAACCCCCTTCATTAAGTGACTGGGTTCCATCCACCACTGAAGTACCTTTCCAACAGGGGAAGCTACTAGAACTTTCTGTTCTAGGTCATTTGCATGTTGATCCCACTGGACTCTTAGTGTCCATTGCAGGATTCTCATATGCAGTCTGTCCAGTGGTATTATGAAAATGGCTGCTGCCATGAGGCCTAGGAGTCTCAAGAATGTCCAATCTGTGACATACCTGCTATCATAGACCATATAGGCCTGTGCAATCAGACATTCGTCCCAGTCCTGAGGCAGGAAGGCTAAGCCTTGGGCTGTGTCCAAGACTGCCCCATGTACTGTAGGTGTTGGAAAGGGTCAAGATGGACTTTGGCACACTGTCAGTAATCCCTAAAGCATTGAACAGGCGTGTGTGGTGCATGCTAGGGTGTGCAAAAGCTGATCCTTGGAGCAAGCTTTGAGAAGCCAGTTGTCCAGGTAGGGGAAGACATAAAGGCCTTCGCTGCAGAGGGCTGCTGCTGCCACCACTGCTAAACATTTGGTAAAGACCCATGGTGCAGATGATAAGCCAAAGGGCAATACCCTGAACTGGTAGTGTTCCCCCTGAAACAGAAACCTTAGATATTTTCTTTTGGGGGGAGCAAATCTTGATATGCAGGTAGGCATCCTGCATATCCAGGGAACAAATCCAGTCATCTACTTGCAGCAGTGGGAGTAGGCCTTGCAGGGCGACCATTCTGAACTTATTGTACTTGATGAAAAAAGTTCAGATTTATGAGATTTAGAATGGGTCTTAGATCTCCTGTCCATTTTTGGACTAGGAGGTACCGAGTGTAGAACCATGTGCTACTTTGTTCCCAAGGGATGGGTTCTATTGCTCTTTTCTGAGGTAGAGTTTCAATTTCCTCCAGGAGTAATAGGATGTGCTCTGGAGGGTAATGGGAAGGCACTGGTGGATGGTCTGGAGGTGGTTCCAGAAGTTCCAGAGCATGACCTTGTGCTAGTGTCTGCAGGACCAGGCATCTGATGTTACCCTCCTTCACTGGACTAAGTGGAGGGAGAGGTGACCCCCAACAACCACCCCTGGAGGTATAGGTGGTGGGGGGTTGGAGAAGGAGTCTGGCAGAGCCGGTTACTGTTGCTACTGTCACAGTGTCACCTCTAGGGACTTTTGAGTGGGGCATCTGGGGTGGCTCTTGGTGGAGGTAGGACTGCTGTTGCTCTAACCTTACCCTGTTGTCTGGCAGTTGAGCAGTGTCTATTACAGGCTGGAAGAAATGGCACCCTCTCTTGACTCTTTGGCAGAGTATGATAAAGGGAATGGACTGATTTCAGGGTTCTGCCTAAAGCATGCAAATTAGAGAGGATACCTTTACACATCTGCCCCAGACAATTTATATCCTCTGAATGGGGCACTGAGAATAGATTGCTGGACATCATTTGCAAATCCAGCCACCCTGAGCCAGAAGTACCACCTGAAGCATATTCCACAGTCTGCTGCCCTGGAAGAGGCATCCGATATATACTGTATGTAAAACATAGGAGATGTTTTCCTATGTTTGCACCTGCTGTGAGAGCCCTCAAGATCTCCTTCTTAGGTGTACTTTCTGGGAGGGCCTGGGCAGCTACTTTGGCCTTCCTCCACAGGGCAGTTTGGTATTTAACCATATGGATCTGGTAGTTTGCAATTCTCAGGCTCAGAGAAGCAGTAGCAAAGGTTCTTTTGCCCAGGACATCTAGCCTCCTGGACTCCTTATCAGGAGGGAGAGAACGAAGGTGTTTTGGTGCCTTAGATCTGTCATGGGAGCATTTACAGAGTCTGCCTCAGGTTGACCTGTGAAAAAGAACTTACCAGAGGGGGGCCTGATACATCTTTGTCTGCCTTCCCAGGTATGGCAAGTATCATGTTGGGTAGCAAGGGTGGCATCCTCCAATACAGAAAGGAGGGAAAGAATGATGATGGTGGTTGGAGAATCAGGCAGTTCTAAGAGTTCTACTTGGTTTTTCTTAGTCATGACTTGTTCCTCTAAATCAAATCCCATAGTAGTTTGTTGATCCTGCATCATGGTGATGAAACAGGGATTTTCAGGGGGGACCTGGCGGTATATACCACAGAGTCCTCACTCCCAGTGGATACAGTGGAGCTAGTCCTTTTATGGGAATCCACATAATCCTCTTCTTCCTCCTCCTCTTCCTCCTCCTGCATAATAGGGTCAGGATTGTACTCCTAGTCCTCATCGACATATTCAATGGGAAGTAGGGAAGGAGCAGGGGAATCTGTCGACACCGAGAGGGAATCTGGCACATCAACTTAGCAGGCACCAACGCTGGGGTTTGCCATGTGTGCCCTGTCAATGTGTCCCCTTGTACAGGAATTGGAGGTAGCAGGCACTTAAGAATGTCTGTAAGGGATGACAGCAATGCCTTCGCATCGGCACCTGTGTGGTTGAAGGGAACGCCAGATGATATAGATGGGAGGCACAGTCCCTGATGTTGACACCCAGCTGTAATAGGCCTGGTGACACTCGTAGCCTACCCAGACCTAAGAATATCGATGGTCTGGGTGGCTGGCAGCATCACTGCTGGAGTGGTTGATGGCTCTGAAGTGGTTGCCCTGGAATGAATGGACGACTGTGAGCGAACCAGGGAAGCGTCGTCTTTGCTGAGCTCCCTCTCCCAGTGCTTATGCTTGTGCTGCCCCAAGATTTTCTCCCGGGACTTGGAGGAGTGAGAGCCGAGGAGTGGGCTGCTGACACAGTGGAGCTCTTCTTCTGGAGCTCTTTCTCCATCCTGGCTACCTGCTGCTTCAGAAGATGCATCTCTAAAGCCTTCTCTCAGAGTCAGTGGATAGCAGTGTTGAATTTTCTGAAGATCTGTCAGGTTCTCACGCTATGGGCTGAGCCAAGGCAGTCTACACAGACATTGTGTGAGTCACCTGAGTATATCTTGTCACTGCCCTAGCAGTACTTAAAGACTTTTGATGGCTCTTTAGTCAACATACACATTGTCAAAAATCACTTTTAAAAAAGTGATGATTTACTAAGGTGATAAAAAATTTGAAAACAGTTAACAGTAACAACGGCATTTCCGTGGAGGGTCTGAGTATGGTCAACAGTGGTAAAAGAAATGAGGAGGGAAGGGTCCACCCACATTTATATGGGAAGTGCTGACATAGGACACTGTCATGGGCAGCCCCTAGTGGACTGCTTGCAAAAAGTTTCTGTGTGGTCCTAGCACCTGGCAGCTATAGTTCCATGGGTGTGGCCTGATAAAAGAGCTATCCTCAAAGAAGATCCTCAGTGTCTGAGCATTTTCCTTTGACGTGAAGAGGTCGATCTGAGGTCAACTAAACCTTCAAAACAGAAACTCAAACAGCTCCAGGTTCATCATCCATTCCCCTGGAAGGACTGTCTCTCAACTCAGCCATCGGCTTCCCATCAGAAGAACTTCTAGAGTGTCAGAAGATTTTTCTCTGTCCACAGCAGCACTTCAGTTGCTTCTGCCAGTATCCCCATGCTTCTTGTGCCTCCTTAATTGTTTTGTATGCCACGGTGGCACCACTGTCTGACCTTACCTTTATGGCCTTGTACTACAGCTGAATGTGAAAATAAAGAAAGGCAAGAAACACTACCCTCATCTCCACTATGTTTATCTGCAGCTGCTGCTCCGGTGGGTCCAGACCACCTGAACCAGGACTTGGTCCAGGACTGCGCCCCAACTGGATAGACTGTCGTTGGTCGTCATAATCAGTTCTGCTGAGACATCCAAGAGAGATCCCCTGCTGAGGTTCTCGAGACTCTTCCACCAAACTAGCGCCTGCAGGTCTGATGGCAGTAGTGAGATCAAGGTTTGATAGGCTTCTGAGGCTGGATTCCAAGCCTCCAGCATCCTGTTCTTTCTTTTTGTTTTGCGCTATATCCCCTCTGACTAGTGCCTATCACCCACACCCACACCCCCAGCCTTGTCATCCGATTTCTTGCAGTCATACCAGCTCTGTCCTCCATAGCTTACCCCTTGTGGTGGCATGGCAGACAGACTCTTGATGCACCCAGCAAGGATCCGGTAAAGCCGCTCCATGGACATCATTGCAGGGAGATCATCCTGCCAGCCGGAGATGGATTTTCCTCCCAGTACATTCCTTCCCCTTGGAGGAATGGCGTGCAATGTTGTCAATGCGTCAGCAAGCATGCTTCTGTTCATGTGACATCGGACAACAACTACTACTGCCGTCCCTGTATCATGGTCCAAGTGCTCTGTCCTCCAGCTGCTGCCAGTGGCCTAGCTAACACTGTGTACTGTACCACTCCCATCTGGAGGAAAGCAGTCCCTCGGATGCTCAATCCCCCTGCCAACCCCTAGCACTCTGACTCTACTCCCAAACTGGGTCACCATTGTGGCAGGCAGTAACATTACTGCCAAGTCACCAGGCTGGCTCCAGGATCCGGCACTGGAGGAGCCACGTATGAGATTGGGCCCATGGTACTAACTCTATTGCTGTAGACATCAGCCCCAGAATCCAGAGACACTTGTAAGCAGAGACCGATGACTGGCTTCTCAGCCACTGAACCTCTCCCTTCAGGGTCTCCTTCCTGGATGAAGAGAGAGAAAGACTTTCCACAGTCAATTACAGAAACATAGAAATTGATGGCAGAAGTGGACCACAAGATCCATCTAGTCTGCCCAATATGGTTAACAACTCCCCTTCTATCCTTTCTGTGAAATTATAACTTTGTGCCTGTCCCAGTTTTTTTTTTTTCTTATTTATTCTTTTTGCGCCTTGCTCCACTTGCCGGGCTGCTGGGCCATCTGCTCGATCATGAATTCCTCGGCTGCGGCATCTCCACATGAGACACTCTCCCAGGACTCCCTGGATTACCCCCCCAGGGTGGAGACATGGCACCCATCCGTAAGGTGCCACGAGCAACAGGATAGGGTGGGAGTCAGCCTGGGGAGCCGACTGCAGCTGAGGGGTGGGCATCATGTAGGCAGGCTTGGTTTTTCCCCTGCAGGCAGGGGGCAGGAACGTGCAATGATGCCAGCATCCTTCCCACCCCCTAGAATCCTTGCCAAGCCAGTTGCTATGGCACTCCTGGCCTCCGCCAGGGGTTCCCCATGCTCCAGCAACATCCCGCACCCTCCCTCCAGAGAAGGAGAGCAGTCGTAGGACACTCAATCCTTCTCCCCCCGGCCAGCCCTCTGATGACCCAAGTCCGTTCCTGAACCTGTGTCGCTGGCGCCACAAGCAGAAGTCCAACCGCTACATGTCCCAGGTGTTTTTTAAACCCATTTACCATTTTGTCCTCCACCACTTCCTGGGGCAGGCAATTCCATGAATCAACTACACTCTCAGTAAAGAACAACTTCTTAACATTGCTCCTGAATCACCCACTCTTGAGCCTCATATCATGTCCTCTAGTTCTGATGCCTTTCTTCTCCTGAAGGTGCTGCGTACCCCTACCTTATTTATACCCTTCATATACTTGAATATATCAATCATATCCTCCCTTTCCCTCCTCTGTTCCAGGGAGTACATGTTGAGCTCCCTTAACCTATCATCATATGCCATTTGATGCAGACCCTGAATAATTTTTGTGGCTCTCCTCTGCACTGTCTCAATCCTATCAATGTTTTTCCTAAGGTGCAGTCTCCAGAACTGTATGCAGTACTCCAGACGGGGGGTGCACCAGTGCCCTGCAAAGTGGCCGCACCACCTCCCTTCTGCGATTCATGATTGCCCTGCCTATGAAGCCCAGCATACCACTGCCCTTTAGTGCCACCTATTCACATTACTTCCCCACATCTAAGTCATCTGATATAATGACTCCTAGCTCTCGCTCCTGGTTGGTGCATGCCAGCTGCCCCCCTCCCAGGTAGTATCTCACCTTGTGATTTCCCTTGCCTAAGTGCATGACCTTGCACGTTTTGCCATTGAACTTCAACTGCCAGGTGTCTGACCACTACTCGAGTTTCTTCAGGTCTGATTCCATGCTCTTCACTCCTTCGGGGGTGTCCACTCCGTTGATGATCTTGGTGTCATCTGCAAACAGACACATCTTCCCTTACAATCCATTACTTATGTCGGCTATGAACACACTGAAGAGTAGGGGCCCCAGCACCAACCCCTGAGGCACTCCACTAGTCACTTCCTTCTCTGTCAATATCACTCCATTTACCTGCACCCATTGTGTTCTTCCCTTCAGCCAGTTGCTCACCAAACCCTGAGGGAGGCAGTATAGCACAGTGGTTTAAGGCTCTGAGCTGCAAATCTGGGGACATCCAGCAGACCAGACCTGGGTTTGACACTCACAGCTTCCACTTGCATACTGTGTGACCCTGAGCAAGTCACTTAACTTCCCTGTGCTCCCAGGTCGCTCCTGTAAAAAAAGCTTTCAGCTTAGTGTGCTACTCCTGGTTAAACAACTAAAAAAAAAAAAATTCCACCACTTCCTTACCTATGCCGATGTGGTCCAGCTTCTTTACCAGCCTTCTGTGTGGAACCAAGTCGAAGGCCTTACTAAAATCCAGACAGATCACATCCACCACTCACCCTTGGTCCACTGCCTTTGTTACCCAGTCATAAAAGTCAATCAGGTTTGTCTGGCGTGATCTTCCAGCCATGAAACCGTGCTCTTTTGGGTCCTGTTGCCCACTGGATTCCAAATGTAGACCAGTCAGTGTGACATCGGTGGTGGGTAAGTTAATGGAAACACTATTATAGGAAGGGATTGTGGAATGTCTTGCAACCAACAGATTACAGGATCTGAGGCAGCACAGTTTCACGGGGGATGGCCATGCCAAACAAATCTGATAGATTTATTTGATTGGGTCACCAAAGAGTTGGATTAGGGAGGAGCAGTAGACATGGTCCACCTGGATTTCAACAAGGCTTTCAACACCACTCTACATAGAAAACTGGTAAACAAGTTGGGGAACTTGGGGGTGGGAAATAAGGGGGTAACCTGGGTAAAAAACTGGTTAAGTGATAGGATGCAGGGTAGTGGTAAACGGAGTTCTCTCCGAGGAAGAGAGGGTGACCAGGAGGGATGTGGGGAAGTACTTCTTCACAGAAAGGGTGGTGGGTGCCTGAAACAGTCTTTCAACAGAGGTAGTGGGGGCAAAAACAGTGGTGGGGTTCAAACATGCCCGAGACAGGCACAAGGAAATCGTAGGGGTGAGGAAGAGATGGTGCTGTAGAACAGCAGCAGATCTGCAGCAAAAATTAAGGTTAAAATATAAATAAATGGGCAGACTGTACTGTGGCCCTTATCTGTCATCACATTCTATGTTTCTACGTTTCAGTCTGTCAGGAACACTGTCCCCAAGTGTGCCAACTTCTAAAACAGGACCAGGGAGCTCTTCTGCTGATTGACAACCCAATCACATGCCTCCAGCACCTCTAGGGTCCTCGACACTGACCTTTCTGCAGTCTGCGCTCGGACGAGTAAGTTGTCCAGGAATGGCTATATGTGATGTTCCTCCTGCCTCACTTACACCACTATTATGATTAGGACCTTCAAAAAATACCCTGGGCACTGTTGCCAGACCTGAGGGAAGCACCAGCTACTGTCACCTTCCCCCTAGCCTCAGCTCCATCTGCTCCAGTACATCCCTTTACTGGTGCTTCTTTCCCACCCCCCTTGGGCAATGTTACAGCTTATAAGAACTTACCTGACTGCTCCTTCTTTCCTGACCCTGTGTTTTTTTCCTTATCATTATTTCCTTTCCCATGTCACCCTGGCTCCCACCTACACTCCTTGCTTACCTCCCTTGACACCATCATGGTGTTTTGCTTTCCACTCCCTAACTGTTGTCACCCTCACCTCTGCAATCACTACATGCCCTTGCGGTCATGTAGCATGTACCTCTCCTTACTCACCCTCTTGCGATCCCCTCCCCAACCCTCCCATGCCACACCAAGCACCTTCAGTCAATAATTATGTTCAAGGATACTTCAAATACACACTGTAATTATAGTTGCATATGTTTAATCTGTATATACTGTACGGCAGTTGCTATACTTTTTAGCTGCATACTCCTCCTGGTCTTAGCTTAATAGCTCTTTTTAATACTCTATTTCATGTGTATTATAAACTCCTGTGTATAATTACTGGTCTATGTAAATACTATGTAAGTGTGAATTCATTTTTATGTTGGTGCGCTTGTGCAGCCAACATCATAGGACAATGCAGCTTTGGAGGCGAGGTCGCTGTTGGGCGAATGCAGAGCATGCACCAGTAGGTGCATCCCGCATTCCCCAATCAGCCCGCATGACAGCGCCACACCATACACACATAATGTGGTGAGCACGTCTAAGAAAAGGTCTGCTGCAATCCAAGCAAAGCTCGTCATACACACCGGTCCTTTTCTTGCTGTGCTCGCCGCCATTATGTGCATGGTTGGCGAGCAGGTGGCCGCCTAACTACTGCCAACTTCGGGGGTGCCCAAGCCCCCTGTCGGTCAACCCCCTGCTTTCTAGGTGTCGACAGGGGAGCCCACTCCTGGCCAGCATAACCCCTCAGTTGTTGAATGTCGAGGGGGTGCCCAATCCCCTGGCTTGTGCCCCCCACTTTCTTTGTGTGCCGACGGGGTGCCCAACCCATCGGCATTACTTTCGTCGTGGTGTCGGATAAGGGTGCCCAACCCCGCCGGGCTAGAGACACTTCAAACAGTTAGGTGGCACGCTGGGAGCCCACTCCAGCGTGCCGAACCCCCTGCAAAATAAAAAATTGTCCCAGTCTGTATCAAGTGATTTACGGTCCGAGTCACTGTCTGCCTTTTCACTGGGTTTTGGAGCACAGGGGATTGCAGGAAATGACCTTTCCTGGGTACTGTTGCAAACTCTATGGCGTAGTCCAGAGCCAGGATCTCCAGTACTCATGCGTCTGACATTATTTGGGCCCATTGCTGGTAAAAGTTCCACAGTCTTCCACCAGGGGAAGGGGGGAAGAGATGGGTCCACATCTTTACTGTGAGTTAATTCTTCCTCATCCTGCACCTCCATTATGTCTGCAGGTGAAAGATCCTCGGTTACTGTTGCCCTTAAATCTGGAATAGGCTGTCATATTCCTCTGGTTTCCAAAATTCTGAAAGGGATGAAAACTGCCTCTGGACTGCCATTGCAACGGACCTCCTCACCCTCTTGATGTTGAGTTTGCCTTCTATTGCTGTTTTGACACCAGAAGTTGTCCCTTCTTATCCTGGATGTCCTTCAGGATGTTATCCAGGCCAGATCCAAATAATAGTCTTCCTTCAAAGGACAGGTTAAACACCTTTGCCTTTGATGCCTGGTCTGTAACCCAATGCCTGAGCCAGACACTCTGCATCACTGCCACAATAGGATATGTGGAATGGGCGGACATCCATAAATAGTCCACTATAGCATCCCCCAGAGAGGCAAAAGACATGGACCCCAGCTGCAAAATGTTAGCACCTTTCGAGTCTGGAGGGATGAAGCTAACCAGGGCCATGATCCATGAGTTCAAGGCTCTGGACACAACAAAAGATGCATACAAGGTGTGAAGATTTACTCCATTCAAGGAAAAAGCTCTTCTGCATGAGGCATCTACCCACTTATCATGGGTGTCGGTTAGGGCTACTGAACATTCAATAGGTACGGTTGTGTGTTTAACAGAATTATGCACAGTCCTGTCTGCCAAAAGAGGAACCCTCCATTTCTGGGAGCTCCCCTCCAGGAACAGAAAACATCTCACCCTCAGCCTAGGGAGCTGTGGTTCCATGTGATAATAGCGTCAACAAGAACGGCACTGAACACAGTGGCAACTACACATCGCCAACAGTCAAAATGGCGATCAGCACAACACCAATCTCCCACAATGAGCGATTAGCGCTTAGATCTAATGGGGGTGAACTTCATTCACATTTAATGCCGGGGGCTACACCCCCCCACCCACCATTTCTATTATAATCAACTCTGGGGGGGAAGGGATGACAATGGGGGAAAGGGGAAACTCCTATCCTGAGGGTTTCAGTCTGGCCTTGGGTTCAGGTGTGTCAGTGGGGATGTCCAGCGGAGCATCAGAACACAGCAACTCATTTAAGAGCAGCAAAACAATTTGCACAACTCAGCCTTCTTACCACTGCCAGTCAGTATCCTAGGTGCAACACACCCCAGCTCAGCATTTGACTGGGGGGCCAAAACAGACATGTTAGACTGTGTTACACAATTAGGGCAGTAAGACTCTAATGGGGAGGGTCACCTCATCCTAATGCAGGTCATACATCTCTTAAATACCACAGGTCTCTGATAAGCCATGGTACCAGACCCTAAAAGCCAGTATACCAAGCAAGTAAATGCTTTAATTTAAATGCAAGCTCCCTTTACCATCCCTAGCTTGCTGTTCCCACATAGCTGCACATGATCAAGGGGGATGCTCCTAATGCAAACTTTTTATATGTGTATCCACCAGATCTGACACTGAGTAATGAAACCAATACCTGAGAGTAGTTTGGTGCTTCCTATGGAGAAAAAACACTGCCCCTTTAGTGTATCCGCCAGACCGAATACTGAGCAACAAAACCAATACCTGAGAGTAGTTTGGTGCTGCTTATAGAGAAAAAACACTGTCCCTTTAGTGTATCCGCAAGAACTGACACTGAACAAAGAAACCAATACTTGAGAGTAGTTTGGTGTTGTTTATAGAGAACAAACACTGCCTCTTTAGTGTATCCACCACATCTGACACTGAGCAAAGAAGCCAATACCTGAGAGTAGTTTGGTGCTGCCTATAGAGAAAAAACATTGCCCCTTTAATAGTGTTGCTGTCAGCTTGTTACTCCCCTCTCCTTCAATATGCAGCTGTCCAGTACTCACAAAAACAACTCGGCTCAGGAAACTGCTCTGCCTAAGGTACTATGCTGGGCGAGTGAGAAAGACTGTGCCCAGCTACGTGCTATAGCATGACAATGTCACGCTGATGCACATGACCTCACCACGTTGGACATGTGCGTGTCCAGCCATTGCATGCACGCTCAGAGCAACGCAGCATGAAGAAACTGCTGAGAAGGCAAAAGGGTGCCAAACATGCTGGCAACTTGCCAACAATGGTGAACAGACCACATGGCTTGACACTGCAGGGAAACGCATGGTGGAATGCTGTCCTACTCACAATACAAAAAGAACAGTTATATAAGAACTTACTGTAACAGTAGGTCTTCGAGAGAATCTCTTTCATCAAGCCACACCTTTGGAACTATACTCGCGTCAGCACTAGGACCACTCGGAAACTTTGCACGGGTGGGGTGTCTACGATGACATCATGGGTTAACAGACCATGCTTGGAGGACCTCCCTCTAGGGAAACAAGACAGATGCCAGCACTCCGCATACCAGGTGACTAGGAGTGCTGGAAAAGACAACAATGGAAGTGGTAATGTAGAAATCCACTGCTATAGCCCCTAAGGGGGAAGGAGGGTGGGATGGCATAGCCTGATGAAAGACAGTCTCTGAAAGATCTACTGTTACAGTAAGTTCTTACATAACTGTTCTGTCATCTTCAAGGATATCTCTTTCATCAGGCCACACCTTTGGAATGAGTCCCAAGCAGTACCAAAAGCTAGCAGTCTGGGTGGATGGAGCCTATTGACTAAGGAGAACAGGCCTTGAATGCTTAATGAAAGTGTGGACAGGACTCCATGTAGCAGCTGCACAAGTTTCTGCAGCAGAAATATTTCTGAAACATGCAACAGAAGTGGCCATACCTCTTGTGGAATGACCATGAACCACATCAGGAAGTTCCTTAACGTATTTTCTATAGTGCTTTATGTTAAGGAAAACATCAAAGCGACAGCGGTACAGGGAATTTGGGGGCAGGGTAGAGGTGTTGTGGGTCAACCTCAAGTCAAGAAATAGAGCCACCATTTGGATAGGAGTGGTATACAGTCCTCCGACACAGGGAGAGGACTTAGGCAAAGAAATATTGGAACAGGCAAAATGGCTAAGAAGGGGGAGGTGGTGCTGGTGGGGGACTTCAATCTGCCTGATGTAGAGTGGAGCCTACCTCTGCAGAATCAGTTAGAAGCACTCAGACTCCTGCAAATGGCATTCTTTAGGCAGCTAAATCACTGAACTCACTCGGGGTGGGGCAATACTGGACCTGGTACTTACTAACAGGGACAATGTTGCAGACATCAGAATGGGAAGTCATCTGGGGACTTAATATAAGAACAACAATGGAATATGGACACACAAGGGTGAGGGGCCCGGATTTTAGAAGGGCTGACTTTACAAAGATGAGGGAATGCCACCAAGAGGACCTGGTGGGGGGAGATGTCATGGGGGTTGAGGGCAAATGGTCCGTATTAAAAGAGGGCATAGTAAAGTCAACAAACCTGTACATCAGGCAAATAAGCAAAAGCAGAAGGAGGAGTAGACCATTATGGTTCTCAAGGGGAGTGGCAGAAAAGATAAAGGCAAAACCAAAAACAGTGGCATTCAAAAGGTATAAAGAGACCTAAAGAGGAACGTGTATCTGGGAAAACAGAGGGAGGAAGGTAAAGCAATGCAAAGGCGCAAGCTGAAGAAAGAACATCCCAGACAGTATTAAAGGAGACAAGACATTTTTCAGGTATATTAGTGAGAAAAGGAAGACCAACGGAGAGAGTGTACAGTTAAACAAATTATGTCCAGAACCAATAGGGCTGCAGCTGAGGAATTTGGGTAGAAATATTGAAAATGTGTTTTTTCAAATATTTTTAAACCAAATTTTCAACATAGCCTTGTTATGACCATGCCTCATAAAGAAGGGCAGAGAAAATCTTCAACTCCTGCTCTAAAGGTGATTTTGCGCAGGTACTGCAAAATCAACTTCAGGATGCAAAAACACATTTTGGGCAGGAGTTGAAAAATGACATCTGTCAAATTCATGAGGTGCTGTAAAGAAATGGCTATGTTGAAAATCTGGGATAAAAATATTGAATATTACCAAAGTTATGACCCTGAGTTTGCGAAATTCAACATACTGTAGCCTCATAACTTCGTTTTTTTTACATAGTTTTACACCAAATTTAAAACATAGTCTTCTTATGACTAGGGCTGCATGAACCTCTAAAGGTTCTACCTCACAAACTTTCTGAGTAGAACCCAAAAAAGTTTAACCAGGTTCTACCTGGTTCTACCAGGTAGAACTTGGTTCTACCAGCTGTAACAAAGCTCTACCAAGTAAAACCAGGTTCTACCATGTAAAACCTGGTTCTACAGGGTATATCCAGGTTCTATAATATATAACCACATTTTACCTAGTTCTACTTAATTAAGAAATCCACCCCCAAGTAGTGTTTTTGCATGTTTGGGAAAGTACATGTAGTACTAAGAGTGGTATGTATTACAAAGCTTTGGTGCATAGGATTCTGTCTTAGTGCACCAAAGCTTGCCATTCTTAAAGTCAGAATCTCCGTAATACATGTACATTCCCAAACATGAAAAATAAAATATGTGGATTTTTTTATATTCAAGTAGAACCAGGTAGAACTTGGTTATACCCAGTAGATGCTCTGAAAGGTTCAGTGAGCAAAAAGGTTCATGTCAAAACAGATATGTGGACCAGTGGCCAGATGACTGACTATATGGCTGTGACTGGACATTGGGTAAACTTTCCTCCCTCTTCCTATTCCTCCTCTTCATCATCATGTAGTGGCACTGTTAGCAGCAGCAGCAGCAGCAACATGATGCCAGGGACTTTCACTGTTCGAAGGCAGGCAGCATTATGTATTTATAGTTTTGAAAAAGACCACAAAGCGGAACATCTTCTAGAGGGCCTTGTAGAAATGTTTGCTGAGTGGCTGACTCCGAGGTCCTTGCAACCTGGGTTTATAGTATCTGACAATGCTTCAAATATTGTGAATGCAGTAAGGCTTGGTAACTTTACACGTGTACCATGCTTTGCACACACTATAAACTTGGTAGTAAAAGATTTTATGAATGAAGACAGAAATGTTCAGAATTTGATTGCAGCTGCCCACACTGTGTGCACCCACTTTAGCCGTTCTGTGAAAGCCCGGAAGTTGTTGCGGCAGATTCAGATTGAAAACAGCCTCTCTCTTCACCAGATGATACAGAAGTTCCAAGCCAGTGGAATTCTACTTACTATATGATGCATAGAATGCTTGAACAACAGAAAGCCAACCATCAATATGTAGTCCAACATGGCTTTGGGAAAGGAGATGTGAATATCAGCCCATTCAGTTGCATCTGATAGAGAATTTTTGTTGTGTTCTTAAACCTTTTGAGGAGGCCACCCGAGTGGTAAACTCCATTGGTGCTGATCTAAGCCAGATATTACCCATAATTTCACTCATCAGGCTGAGAAAGGAGCATCTCGAGTCACAGTTTCTTGACAATGCTGACATCAATGCTGCATCACTTATGGGAAAAATGTTACAGACCTTCCTGGGTGACAAGCACATTATACTGTAAATATGTGCCAAGCTGAACATTACATTTTGCCCACACTTCTGGAGTCTCTGTTTAAGGATACAACTGAAACATTCTTCAAACCACATGTCTTTAAGGAGCTGGAATATTATTGTGAACTGTTAACTGAGAAAGTGTCAGCACAAATAGTTGAGAAAAGTAGTACATAAGTGCCCTTTTGGCAACATTCAAATTCTGAACAAAATCTGGTGGAGAGGGAAGGAGCACTATCTGCAGTTGCTACTGCTGTTGGTACCACCACTACCAAACACCAATCAGAACTGCTGCTACACCACAAGAAGATAAACCGTTGTGGGACATGCTGTCAGACTTTGGTCCGATAAAGACATCTGGAAAGGCTCAACCAGCTATTGAGGTACCAGAAGTCCCTGCTGCTAAAATGGTGAAAGATTATATGTAGGAGACTGTACATTAGGGCTGCAAGTTCAGTTCACCCATGTACTTAAAACACTCACACACCCCCAACAGATCAGTACAGCACTGCTGCCTGGGTCAAATAGCTGCACCAAAACTGGAAATTTACTCCCAGATAGGTCAGTACAGCAGTGCTTGCTGCATCGAGTCAAGTACTTTAAGTAGTAAAACACAGGGAGATTTGTTTTCCCTAACAGGTCAGTACAGCACTGCTGGCTGTGTCAAGTCAAGTACTTTAAGTAGTAAAGCACAGGGGGATATATTCCCAAACAGGTCAGTATAGCACTGCAGGCTGCATCAAGCAGCTGCACCAAGTGCAGAGAAATTTACTCCCAAACAGGTCAATATAGCACTGCTTGTTGTGTTGAGTCAAGTACTTTTAAGTAGTATAACACAGGGGAGATTTTTCCCTAACAGAACAGTACAGCACTGCTGGCTGTGTTGTGTCAAGTACTTTAAGTAGTAAAACACAGGGAGATTTTTTCCCTAACAGGTCAGTACAGCACTGCTGGCTGCACTAAGTAGCTATGAAAACAAGGAAATGATCCTAAACAGTCAGTAAAGCACTACTAGGTGCATTGTATACTTGGGAATACAGGGAGATTTCTTCCCAATACAGGCCGGTACAGCACTGCTGGTTGCATCGAGTAGCTGTGCCAAAAAAAAAGGACATTTACTCCCTAACAGGTTAGTATCGCACTGCTGGGTGCGTTGAGTAGCTGGGCCAATAACAGGGAGATTTTTCACCAAATAGGTCAATACAGCACTGCTGGCTGCATTGAGTAGCTGCATCAATAATAGGGGAAATTTTATCCCTAACAGGTCAGTACAACAGCACTGCTGGCTGCATCCAGTAACTGCACCCAAAACCAGGAAATTTACTCCCTAACAGGTCAGTACAGGACTGCTGACTGCATCGAGTAGCTGGGCCAATAACAGGGAGATTTTATCCCAAATAGGTCAGTACAGCACTGCTGGATGCGTCAAGTAGCTGGGCCAATAACATGGAGATGCTATCCCAAAGAGGTCAGTACAGGACTGCTGGCTTTACTTTACTGCTTTGAATTTCTCCTTCCCTGTGGAAAATTTGCAATCATTCAATCAAAGGAAAAATCACTCTACTAGCCCAGATTAAATTAAACTGAACTGAATTGATCCCACAGACTCTCAGAGCAGCACAGCAACTGAGTTGAGTCACTCTGATCCTACCTCCCTTTCTGTTCTTCTTCCCTGGTGGCACTGGTGGTAAAGGTAATTAAATGTTTTAACTTTTTTTTTTTGCCCTACCTTATATAACTTAGGACAGGACTGGAGTCAAGAGGAGGCCCAGAAGAAGTTAGTATTTAATATTATCCTCCCATACAATTCCACCCAAAGCCACAGTGACAATAAAAAAGAGAATGCAATGTCAGTAAGTAGTAGTCACTACTGTGTTTTTCTTTTTCTGCCCTGATGTTGTGAATGTGAAGAAACTAGGTAGGCAGGAAGGAAATGGAATGGATTAGACAATTTTCATTGAACAACAGAGTCAGTGAGATAGACTGTGTGCACTGAACAAAAGCACAAATTTAATAAATGTGTTTTTTTCCTTTTTGACACAACTTAAAGAAGAAAAATAAAATGTAAAATGTCGTCTGTGATGACGAATCCAATCGATAATGAAGATCAGGAAAGACTGCCTTCAATACAGAACTAAGCGAGCACTTTAGCAGTGCTCTCGCCACCTCTCACTCTCACACACTGACTGATTGTGACTCGTGGACTCTGGAGTAAGTCTAACACTCCATTCCCCACCCATGTGTTTTGCGACCTGCTCCACCAATGGTCACTTCTGTTATTCTCAGTTCGGAGAGGGAGAGGGAGAGGGAGAGGAGAGGGAGAGGCAGAAAGATCCTACAATCATCAAATCATGCCAGTCTTCACTGGCTGACTGCCGTGTTGGGAGCTGGTCTCCTGACTCTCCTATTCCTGCACCACCTGATGTTACTGGGGGAGAGTTGAACCGGTCACAACTGAGCGTGCACAAGAAGAACTTGATGTAGGAAAAAAAAATAACGGGCAAACTGGGGTGAACCAAAGTTTGTGTCTTTTAATAAAATGTTCATGATGAGTGGACAAGCACAAGCAAGGGGGGGTTCAAGTGTTTTAAATTTTAGGGATTTTATTCATATATTTGTATGTCATATATCTGTATTTCGGTTAATGTACTGTATGACTGCATTGCGTACACTAGGTTGCCATTGTAAATGAGCATATGCTCTATGGCTATTCCTAATAATAAACAACAGAACAGTAAATGAGTGAACCAAACTTGCAGCTCTACTTATGGCCCTGCCTCATGAATAAGGTCAGAGAAAATTGTTCACTCCTGTCTGAAAGGTGATTTCATGCAGGGACTATGAAATATCCTTTTGGGATATAAAAAAACATTGTGGCCAGGATTTGAAAAATGACAGCTCTCATATTCAAGAGGCGCTGTAAAGATATGGCTATGATGTAAATTTGGTGTATAGATATTGAAAATTACCAAAGCTATGAGCCTGACTTTGTAAAATTCAACATGCTAGATACAGATTGGTCAATACCAGCAGGAACATCTGCCAAAACTAGACACATAGTGGATTCCCTGCAGGGAGAGGCCCTCAAACAACTGGTACAACAACCCACAAGAGACAGAGCTATCCTAGATCTAGTACTGACTAACAGGGAAATATCACAGCTCTCCAGGTAGAAAGTCACCTGGGGGCCAGTGACCATCACTTGGTATGGTTTAATTTGGCCAATAGAACTAAATAATCCCATTCCAATGCAAAAATACAGGACTTCAGAGGAGTTGACTTTGATAAGATGGCCAACAGAGTTAAGCTAGCCCTGGCAAAAAGAAATACAGGTGAGGGAGTACGGGTAAAGTGGGCAAGCATTAAGGATGCAATACTTGAAGTAACATCCCATTGTGATAGAGAGAAAAAGAAAGTGCAAAAGAAGAAGGAAACCACTTTGGTTCTCAAAAACAGTAGCAGAAAAAGTCAGAGCCAAAGGGCTGGCCTTCAGGAAATATAAGGAAATGCAGCGGGATGAAGAGAGGGAGTACGAGGCATACCAAACTTCCCTAGGGGAAGCAGGGAAGGCAGTAAGGCAGGAAAAGGCCCAAACTGAGGAAACACTAGCACAAACAGTAAAAGAAGGTGACAAGACTTTCTATAGATACATTAGTGAAAGGAGAAAGTCCAGAGGGGGTATTGCTAAGATCAAGGGGGATACGGGGGCATGTGAGGAGGAGGAGGACCATGTAAAAGCATCTATCCTAAATAGATACCTCTGCTTAGTATTTGCTGAAGAGAAGGTAGGGCAGGGCCCACAGCTCAGCACCATGAACACAGGGGGCAGGGAGGTGTGCACTAGTCCCTTCACAAAAGAAAGGGTTCTACAAGACCTCAATAATCTTAGGGTGAACAAGGTAATGGGACCTGATGGCATATATCCCAGGGTACTAAAGGAGCTAAGGGTGGAACTGGTAGAACCATTATCAGAACTGTTTACTGAGTCTCTGAGCACAGGAGAGGTCCCAGAAAAGTGGAGAAGGGCTCATGTGATCCTGCTCCACAAGAGTGGTACCAGGGAGGAGGCAAGGAAAGTACAGTTACGTAAGAACTTACCGTAACAGTAGATCTTCGAGAACAGCTCTTGCAGCAGGTTACACCATTAGGACTGAAGCCGGCAGGCGTCAGGACCCCACGGAAAAATTCTAGCTAGCTATCTTCGGTGAGGACCGCCTCCGACGCCGGGTCCCGCCCGGCGCCAGACGTTAGTACATAAGGGGCGGTCCCGCCTGATTCCCCCAGTTCTCCCGCTTGAGACTTCCGCCGCAGGCTGACATCGAAATGGGAGACTGAGGATCCACCGTCAGAAGTCAAAGGAAAACCCTGATAGTAAAGGCGAAAGCCATGCCTCCTCCAAGGGGGAAGGTGGGCGGGAAAGTACCTGCTGCAAGAGCTGTTCTCGAAGATCTACTGTTACGGTAAGTTCTTACATAACTGTACTATCTTACTTCGAGACACAGCTCTTGCAGCAGGTTACACCATTAGGACTGATTCCCAAGCAGTAACGCTGCCAAAATTCTGGGAGGAGGAAACTAGGAAATACATTCCAGGTCCTGAATCTAGGACAGAAGACCCTGTAGCACCGCCAGGTCAAGCCAGCTCTTTTGCCGAGAGGCGATGTCCAGGCTATAATGCCTGATAAATGTGGCGCACAGAGCTCCAAGTGGCTGCACATATGGCAGAAGTGGAGACATTTTGAGTGCTGCAAAGGAGGTGCCACACCCCTAGTAGAATGACCCCGGACTGTACCCAGGAGGGGCTTTTTGTTTGATATCATAACAGAATGAAATACACTGGACAAGCCAGTGAGACAGGGACTGTTTAGATACAGGTTGGCCCATCATCCTTTCAGAAAAGGAAACGAAAAGTTGCTCAGAACTACAGAGTAGTTTAGTTCTGTTGAGGTAATACCTCAAGCTGCGGTGAACATCCATGGTGTGGAGCAGTGCCTCTCCTCTATTAGAGTAGTTTGGGAAGTAGACCGGCAGGTCAATATCCTGATTGAGAGTGAGTGTAGAGACCACCTTAGGCAAAAGTTTGATTCGTCCTCAGGGATACTCTGTCCCGTGGAAAACTAAATAAGGCTCTTTGCACATGAGGCGTGAAGCTCAGAAATTCTTCTCGCTGAAGTAACCGAATCAAAACAGCGCTTTCCATGACAGAAACGTAGCTCGCAATCTAAGTGCAGGCTCAAGGGGGGAAGTGAGTTGTTCCAGGACAAAAGAGCAAATCCCATGGAGGCACTGGGTCCTTAATGGGCGGCCTTAAGGTGTAACACCCTCTCAAAAATTCCCGAGAGGCGTCTAATTGTGCCACTGTCGATGTCCACGAAGGTGGTAGGCAGAGATGGCACAGAGGTGCACCTTGATAGAGGAGTAGGCTAGACCGAATGGAAAGGAGAGCAGGTAGTCCACGCCACTCCCACGGGCAACCTAAAGGGGAAAAATTGCGTGCTCGCGACCATAAACAAAAACAGCGCCATTTCATGGCGTACGTCGCATGCGTTGCCGACTTTCTGGCTGCAGAAAGAACTTCTGCAACCTCTTGCGAGACCCCGTGACGCAAGATGGCTATGTCTCTAGGAGCCATGCATGCAGGTTCAGTGAGCGTAAGTCCGGGTGGACCAGTGAACCTTCCTCCTGAGACAAAAGATGGGAGCTGAATGGCAACGGGAGCGGAGGTTCCCGGGATAGCTGAATTAGCAAGGGGAACCAGATCTGTCTGGGCCAGAAAGGGGCCACCAGGATCATTGTTGCATGCTCCCTGTGCAGTTTGAGAAGAACTCTCTGGATCAACGGGAAGGGAGGAAAAGTGTAGAGGAATCTGTCCGCCCAGGAGAGGGACAACGTCTCGCCAGAAAACACCAGGCCCTGGATCTAGCGAGCAAAATTGGGCAGTTTGCTGGATGGGGATGCTAACAAGTCCAACTCTGGAGTTCCCATCAAGAAACAGATCCTCTGCTACCTCTTGAAGAAGTTCCCACTCGTGGACTTTGGCCTGGGAGCGACTCAGGCCGTCTGCAATCGTGTTGTCCACCCCGGGAAAATGTACAGTGATCAGATTCGCGCCGTGTCGGATTACCCAATCCCACACCCTCATGGCTTCCCTGCAAAGGGGGTAAGAGTGTGCGCCTCCTTGTTTGTTGAGGTAATACATCACCGCCGTGTTGTCTGTCTGAAGCAGGAGAGTACTCGGCGGGATTACTGACTGAAGGGCCTGCAGGGCATAAAGGACCACCCTCATCTCTAGGACATTGATATGGAGATGAGCCTCCAGAGGGGACCACGTACCCTGGGACTTCACCCCGTCCAGGTGTGCTCCCCACCCTAGACCTGAGGCGTCTGTGGTGAGGATTACCTCCGGGGATGGCGCTACAAACAGGACGCCCGTGGAGAGCGACCCTGGGTCTAGCCACCACTGCCAGTCTCGGATCACGGTGTTCGTGATTCTGACCGGATGCTGCATGTGGTCTTGCCTTTGATCCCATTGCACCCTGAGCATCCACTGAGTTACCCGCATGTGGAGCCTTGCGAAAGGGATGGTAGGAATGGCCGCAGCCATGTGTTCGAGCAAGCAAAGGACCAACCTGGCAGGGACGGTCTTGTTCGACGATAACTCCCTGATGAGGGATCTGATGTGCTCCGCTCTGTCGTCTGGAAGAAAAGCTCTTCCCTGAACGGTGTCCAGTACTGCGCCTATAAATTGCAGCTTCTGCGACGGTACCAGGAGAGACTTCTCATGGTTGATTAGGATGCCCAGAGATCGGAACAGGTCCTGGGTGCTCTGGATCACACGTAACAACGCCTCTCTGGAGGCGGCCATGAGAAGCCAATCGTCCAGGTACGGGAACACATAATGGCCCTGTCTCCTTAGAGACGCTGCCACGACTGCCATGCATTTGGTAAAGACCCTGGGTGTGGATGACAGTCCGAATGGAAGGGCTCGGGATTGAAGGTGGTGGTCGGCTTTCAAGCGCAGGAACCTCTTGCGCCTGAGCTATAGGGATGTGCAGGTATCGTCCTGCATGTCTAGAGGCGCTAAGAAGGCGTCTTGCTTCAGCATGGGAATGAGACCCGGAAGAGTCACCATGCGGAATCTCTTGTAGGCGACCGACACGTTGAGGTCGCTGAGGTCCAGAATCGGACGGAGGTCCCCTGTTTTCTTTGGAACCAGGAAGAAGTGGGAATAGTATCCTTGTCCTCTCTGGTTCTCCGGGACGTACTCTATCGCTCCCTTTTGCAAGAGCGTGAATACTTCTTGCCAGATCAGAGACTTGTGCTGACACGGATACCGGGAGAGCAAAGGAGGCCTCGAGGGTGGCTTTTTCGCGAATTCTATATAGCGGCCTCTTCCGACCAACTGAAGAACCCACCTGTCGGTGGTTATAGCCTGCCATCCTGGCAGGAAGTTCGCAATGCGAACCCCGACCATGATTTCCTGTTGATCCTGAGGTGTAAGGAAAGGAGTCAGGCTGTGGCGGCTGAGGGTCCCGCTGGCTGGACCGGCTTGGAAGTACACTGGCTTCGCCTGCGGGCTGTTTCCTGGCTCTGGCGAAGCCGTCGCCCTCTGTTGTGGGCGGGGACTGTTGCCTCTAGCGTCCGTCCAAGAAATCGGGCTTTGGTTCCTGCGAAGGAACTAAGCTTGGAGTCGGTACATGGCCTGAACCGACCTCACCGCTTCCGGCCTCCCTGAAGTTTGGTAATAATCTTCTCTGAGGGCTTACCAAACAAGACTTCTCCCTCGAATGGGGCGTCCATGATATTCTTCTGGACGTCCGGGGTAAAGCCGGAGACGCGTAACCAAGAGTGTCTCCGGATGCATACGCCTGAAGCTGCTGCTCGGGCCGAGGAGTCTGCAGAGTCATATGCGGCTCGTAGCACTTGGGTTCCCACGTCCGAACCCGTACGAAGGAGCTGAAGCATCTCCTCCTTCTGCTCACCTTCCGGCAGTTTTTCAGCCGCATCCAGACCCTGTTCCCACAAGGCATTTTGGAACTGCACCATTTGGGTCAAGTAATTCAGGGTTCTGATAGGCGCAGGTAGAGGAAGACATGCACCTACCCATAGCGTCCAACTGTTTGGACTCTGGGTCCGTGGCAGGGTGCTCAGATGTTCGGTCTCTGGGACCGGTCATGTGAGCTGTTATGACCAGAGAGTCGGCCTGAGGCTGCTGAGTCAAGTACTGGTCTTCTCTGGGAGCCTTGTACATGTGATTAGCTTTCGCATCACCGAGCGAATGTGGACGCTTCCACACTGCCTTGGTGATGTCCACTGAAAAGTGTCTACCAAGGTGGCATCACTACAGGCTTGGGTCCTTCTGCCGAAGATACTTTGCAAGGCGTAGCCTTTCAGGGTCTAGCTCTTCGCATCCCATCCCATGTTCTCTTGGATGTGTCCTATAATATCCGAGAACGAGGGTCATCCGGAGGAGACTTTGGCATCTCGCTGGATCCGGAGAAGGGATGGAGAGGAAGATGGGGATCTGGATGTTGAGAACTCTGATCCCATGTCCTCTGGCGGCGATCGTCGGCGTCTTCTGGGTCTCTTAGGGCTGGGTGACCTGGAAGAGGATTTGGACGGAGGTCTCCGTTTGTCTGGTCTCCCCCTAGGAGGTGTTCTGTGCTCCCGGGGAGGAGGCAATCAGCCTGCCGACCCCGATGGGGAGGGGGGCGCAGGAACCGGAGGAGTAATCAGTGTAGGAGGAAGAGGAGGAGGAAGAGGAGGAGGAGTGGGAACCATGTCCTTCTTTATGGTGTCCCACCAGTAAGTGAACAGCTCCTTCACTTCTACCATGGAAAGGCCCGATGATGGTCCGGGCGCCGGTGGACGGTCGTCGGGTCCCGGCATCGGCTCCACAGGGGGCTCAGGTAACGGCGAGGGTCCCTGGGCATCTCAACAGGACCGGGTCGCCTGTCTGGTCCTCGGGCTGAGTAATCCTCCTCGGTTATGGTCTCCTGACCGGCGTCGGTCGGAGGCGTCGGGTTTTCTCAATAGAGGCGGGCGCGGTCCCCTACCAGCGTCCGATGAGGTGTTGGCCTGGCCGGCGACGGCTGCCCACGCACGGCGGCTTCGGGATCTGTGGTGGCGAGAGGACGACGGGCGACCGCTGCCGGGTCCTGTGGTCTCCTCAGAGACGTGAAGCTCCAAGGTCTTGCGAGGAGGCAAGGAAGCCGACTGACGCCGGGTTCAGAAGGGCAGGAACCCGACTTATGATGATGGTGGCGATCCCCAGACTTGACCAAGGCCCTGGAGGACGAGAAAGGTCTGGCAGTCTTGGCCTGAGAAGAGGAAGACTTCTTAACCGCAGCAGGGGGAGGCTGAGAGCTGGCCCTGGAGGGGGAGCGGTCGGACCTGGAACCGGAGCTGCGTGAGTCTGAGGCCCTAGATGGGGACCTGGAAGGGGCCTTCTCCCTTCGTTTTTCCGCTTCCTTGCGGGCCTTTTTTGAAGAGTCCCTCTTGGAAGACATGGTCTTAAGCTTTTCTTCCAGCAAAAAAGCCTGAAGGGCCTTCTGGCGACGGATCCGGGTTCTGCTATTAAACCCCTGGCAGAAGGAGCAGGCCGGGTGTGGGTGGTCTGGGCCTAGGCACCGGACGACTGAGCCACGTGAGGTCTTTGAAGGGGATCCGTTTCCCACAAGCACACTTGGAGGAGTGACCAGAGGTCGGAAGGACATCGAGAAAAACTTGCTTGAAGAAATCCAATTTCCCGTAGGAAGAACTTAACCGCACGTGGCGCTAGAGCTGAACCCAAGGGTCGACATGCAAGTCGACGGGCGGAAAGAACTGGGAATCGGAAGGGACCGCCTTATGTACTACAATGCCTGACGCCGGAGGCGACCGACGTCGGGGGCGGTCCCCGCTGAAGATAGCTAGAATTTTTCAGTGGGGTCCTGATGCCTGCCAGCTTCAGTCCTAATGGTGTAACCTGCTGCAAGAGCTGTGTCTCAAAGTAAGATCTACAGACCAGTCAGTCTTACCTCAGTAGTGGGCAAGATTATGGAGGCACTCCTTAAGGAAAGGATAGTGCAACACCTGGAATCCATAGGAGCACAGGATCCAAGACAGCATGGGTTTACAACAGGAAGGTCCTGTCAAACTAATCTCATAGATTTCTTCGACTGGGGAGCAGTTGATGTCACCTACCTTGACTTCAGCAAAGATTTCAATACTGTTCCACATAGAAGATTGATTAATAAGCTGGGTAGGCTTGGAGTGGGTCAGACGTTGGTCAACTGGGTGGCAAACTGGTTGAAGGGCAGAAAACAGAGAATGGTGATAAACGGTATACAGTCAGAAGAGAAGCAAGTCACAAGTGGAGTAACCTCAGGGATCAGTCCTGGAGCAAGTCCTCTTCAATATCTTCATCAGTGACATTGCAGATGTACTGGAGGGTAAGGTTTGTCTGCAGATGACACCAAGATCTGCAACAGAGTAGATGATCCAGATGGGGTGGGCAGAATGAGAAGAGATCTGGATAAACTGGCAAAACGGTCAGAAGACTGGCAACTGGGGTTTATCACAAAGAAGTGCAAGATCATGCACATAGGGAAGAGAAACCCTGAAACCACCTATGGGCTGAGAAGGGAGTTGCTCGCAGTCACAAGGGAAGAAAGACTTAGGCATCATCATCACAGATGACCTGAAATCATCCAAGCTGACCACTAAAGCTGTAGGTAATGCTAGGGGGATGTTGGGGTATATTATTAGGGGTATCACAAGTTGTTAGAGGGAGGTAATAATCCCTCTTTACAAGACACTGGTTAGGCCCCATCTGGAGTACTGCATGCAGTACTGGAGGCCATACCTTCACAAGGACATTGACCAAATTGAGGCAGTCCAAAGAAGGGCAACCAAAATGGTGCAGGGACTGCATCAGAAAACATATGAGGACAGATTTACTGAACTCAATATGTATACCCTGGAGCAAAGGAGGGAGAGAGGTGATATGATCGAAACATTCAAACACCTTAAGAGCATTAACAAGGTGAAAGAGTCTAACATGTTTCAATATAAGAAAAATAGCAGGACAAGAGGTGACAGCATACGATTAGATGGAGGCCGATTAAGGGGTAATGTAAGGAAGTTCTTTTTCACAGAAAGGGTGGTGGATGCATGAAACGGCCTACTTCAGGAAGTGGTGGATATGAATACAGTGCAGGGCTTCAAACAGGCATGGGATAGGCATAAGGGAGCAATATAGATGAGTATGAATAGATAGGCCATTGACAGAGCAAAGGCCGATGGCACATTCATAAGGTAGAAAAAGAAATGGGCAGACTGGATGGGCCTTGCAGTCATTATCTGCCATCAACTCCTATGTTTCTATAACTTAATTGTTTTTAATATTTTACACCAAATTTTCAACATAGCCTTCTTATGACCCCACCTCATGAACAAGGTTCATAGGTGTAGTATGAGTTTGAAGGACGTGCCCATATAGAACTCGTTGCCTAGTGGCAATAATCAAATTTCTTTTGCCCCATGTATTTATGTAATCTCTGTTTAAATTCCACCAAGCTTTTACTTGTGACAACATCTGCTGGTAAAGCATTCCAGATAGTAGACACCCGCTGAGTAACATAATTATTTCTTTTGGACGTTTTATTGACTATGGTTTTTAACCTTAAGCTATGTGCTCTGGTGTTCAAACCTGAAACATTTCTTTCCAGGCAAATAGCCTTGCACAGGACTGGATCTTGAAATGCTCTATATACCAAGAATAGGTTACACCTTAATGATCTATATTCTAGCGAAAATAGGCCTAGATTTTGTAGTCTACTGTGACAGAAATGGGCAGGAAAGAGTTAATGGCTTGGATTCTGTAGGTGCCTTTTTTTTTTAGCAGTTTGGAAAAAATACAGTCAGGCTGAAATCCTCTGTCCAGCAGCATCCAGCTTGTGGAATTCCTAGCTGCTAGATAAGAGCTGGGTCCTAAATCTCGAGTGGACATCTCCATACCCATACAGACCTGCAGACAAATACACAGGGCAGTTGGAATGGATTGGATCATTCAAATATAAACTTAAGGTGTAAAGGGAATATAATTGGTCACTGATAGGTGTTCACTCTGATTGGGACAATTAAATACATACATGTTAGTTGGTTGGTGCATTTAAAGGGAGAATAGGAATGACCTATTCTCCACAGAGTATACAATATTCTGAAAGGCAGAGAAGGCTCTCTTGTGCTTTGGAAGCTGGGAGGGGAAACATAAGTTTGGAGCCTACCTTGTAGCTATGTCCATGGAAGCTGGCAGTTAGAACAGGGTCCAGTGTCTCTTGTAAGGACAGGGAAGGATAAGTTTAGTGATAGCATATTTCAGTAATAGTCTTCTTCTTTTGCCATCTGTTATTTAAAAACATTTGTTTACTTTTCCTGTACGAGTGTTATTCTCTTGTGTTGTAAATATATATCCTGTAAATGCTCAGTGCACTTTCTGTTAAGTAAAAGCTATTTATTTGCTCAACAGTTGTGACTGTGATGTCATTTTTCTAAGGTAATATTTGGTTTCCACTAGCTGAGGTAAACTCTGTGTAGCATCCACCACCCGAGAGAGACACACTACCAGACTTTAACTTGTGCAATTGCACGTTTAATTATTCAAGTTTGTACACTTGAAAGAGGTTCTGGAAGGAAGGTCCGGCTGGTGGCAGTGAATACCCGAGGACAGACACCTCTCTAAAAGCTGTTTCAGCCCAGAGGGAGAGGTCTACTATTATAGTCAGTGTTGGAGAAGCCTCTAATCTTTGTAAATCTTCTCTGCACCTTTTCTATAGAGGTCTTACATCACAAGGTAGTGGGGGTGCAAAATGAAGCACAGTAGTCGATGTGTGACCTAACCAGACTTGTGTATAGGGGAATTAATACATCTGGATCCCTACTCTTAATATGTTTCAGTATACAAGAGAGTATGCCATGACATTTCTTAACTATGTTGTTAGTATGAGATGTAAACTTTAGATCATTAGTTATAGTAATTCCTAAATCCTTTTCAGTTCTTACAGTTTGTAATGTGTTACTTCCTATTGTGTAGGTGGCTAACCTGTTATTCCTACCCAGGTGCATCACCTTGCATTTAGCAGCATTAAAGGACATTTTATTTCTTACTGACCATGCAGCAAGATTGTCTAAATTAATTTGTAAGGAATTAGCTGATGCAGAGTTATTAACAATACTACCAAGTTTATAGTCATCGGCATATTTATGTATCCAAGCACCATTATTTACTTGCAAACTAGTAACTAATATGTTGAACAACAAAGGGCCCAAGACAGCCTTGGGGGATGTCACTAGTGACTGTTCCCCAATCAGACATATATCCTTTAATGCTCACTCTCTGCATCCTATTGCTCAGCCAGGAGTCTACCCATTTAATAATGTTGGCATGGAAACCATACCCTTTTAATTCTTCAATTAGAATTCCATGAGAAACGGAATCAAAGGCTTTCTGAAAATTTAAGAAAATAACTTTGACTGGTAATCCCTGGTCCAATGCCATGCTGAGAGGTTCAAAGAAATTTATTAAGTTTTGCTGACAAGATCTTCCCTTTACAAAGCCGTATTGTGAAATATCTATAATATTGATATTTTGAAGGTGAGCTACCATTTTATATTGTAGAATCCTTTCCATTAATTTGCCTAAGCATGAAGTGAGGCTAATTGGTCTATAATTATTTACAAGATGTTTACTACCTCCTTCATGAATAGGCACTAAAGTAGCTAATCTCCACTCAGATATAACAGTTCCTTCTTGTAATGATACATTAAATAATAATATAAGGATCTCTAAAAGTTCTGTTGCCAATTCTGTAACGAATTTAGCTGAAATCCTGTCCGGGCCAGGTGAGGAATTAACTTTGGTGGCCTGAATTTTCAATTCCTGCCCTAAAGGTGATTTCATGTAGGGACCACAACATTTATTTATTTATTTTGTTTTTGATAACCAGCTAAGTGCATTAGACATAGAAATGCCTATTTTCAGGAACGACCTGGGAGAGTATAAATGAGAACATTTAAATTAAATACAAGCTGTGATGGAAACATCGTGGCATGTTAACGTCAACTGGGGACAGCATATTGAAGGTTACACCTTATATAGGAGATCAAGAGCATTCAGGAAAGGTGGTGGTGTGGCCTTGTATGTAATAGATGGCATAAAATCCAAATTAATAGTACCATCCTTGGATATGGAGGATCAAGTACGGATTAAAATATTACCAATACAAGCTCCAAAAATCATTTTGGGCCTAATTTACAGAGCTCCATCATCTACATCACAATATAATACGAGTTTGATAGACCATATGTTGGCTTTAGATCCAACAGACAGGATACTAATTTTAGGTGATTTAAACCTACCAGGAATAGATTGGGGAAGATCTTATGCGGAAACACCTTTTGAGAGGGAGCTTCAAATTGTGTGTGATCAAATAGGCCTAGTCCAGCATGTGGAAGAGCCAACCAGGGGAAAACATATACTGGACATAGTCTTGTCAAATATGGGTGACACCATGTGTGAGTGCAAGACCTCTGTCACTTTAGGAACAAGTGACCACTTTATGATGGAATTTAAATTGGCTGAATCAGTACCAATCTATAGGGGAAAAACTACAAACTATGATTTTGCTAAAGCAAATTTTGTTGAAATGAATACAAATCTTTCTAAATGGGATCGGAAAAATGAGTTTGGTGATAGACCCTTAAATGAAACTTGGGATATATTCTATACAAAAATAAAACAGCAAGAATTGGAAAATATTCCCATTAAACATATAAGTATACTGGGAGAAATAATAAAACACAGTGGTGGACTCACAAAATTAGGTTACTGATAAATAAAAAACATAAACTTTATAAACAGTGGAAAACAAATAGATCACTTATAACTAGAAATCAATATAGACAATTAACAAATCAAATAAAAAAGCATATAAAGAGGGCCAATATTGACTATGAATCAAACTTGGTTAGTAGAGTAGAGGGAAATTCAAAGGCCTTCTTTGCATATATTAGGAATATTAAAGGAAATTCAAATACTATAGGTCCATTAAGAAAATTAAATGGCGATAGTACTTCCGATAATAAAGAAATGGCGGACATAGCAAATAACTACTTTTCAACTGTCTCTTCAAAAAACAAACCTGTATATTATGTTAAAAGATCTATTCCTGACCCAAATGAAAGTATAATAATAACTTGTTCAGAGATTAAAGAACGATTAGCAAATTTGGACCCTATTAAATCCCCCGGTCCTGATGACCTTCATCCTAGAGTATTCAGGGAAGTAGCTGAATCAATAGCCCCCCCTTTGACATACATTTTCCAGCAGTCCCTGAATACTGGTGAGGTACTTGAGTGCGGGAGCTCAGCAGTGGTGGTTCCAATCTACAAAAAAGGGGATAGGTCGGAACCAGCTAATTATAGACCCATCAGCCTTACTGCCATACCCTCTAAGATCCTGGAGGGGGTGCTTAAGGATAAAATACAGGAACATCTAGAGATAAACCATCTTATAGATAAATTTCAGCATGGCTTTGTGAAGGGAAGGTTGTGCCAGACAAACATGTTGGCCTTTTACAACCTGGTTATTGATAGAATGGATAAGGGTATTCCCGTTGACGTGCGGTTTTCACAGAAAGGGTGGTAGATGCATGGAATGGCTTACCACAAGAAGTGGTGGCTATGAATACAGTGCAGGGCTTCAAACAGGCATGGGATAGGCATAAGGGAGCAATACAAATGACTATGAATAGATAGGTCACTGACAGAGCAAAGGCCGATGGCACATTTATAAGGTAGAAAAAGAAATGGGCAGACTGGATGGGCCTTGCGGTCCTTATCTGCCGTCAACTTCTATGTTTCTATGTTTCTCGATTTCTCAAAGGCGTTTGACAGATTACCTCTCCATAAATTAATACAGCAAATGACAAATCTGAATATAAATCCGTATATAATAGATTGGGTACAAAATTGGTTACTTGATCGGAGTCAGCGCGAGTATTAGAGGAGAATTGTCCGATAGTCTGCGAGTGACTAGTGGGGTGCCCCAGGGATTGGTCTTGGGCCCCCTGTCTCTTTAATCTTTATGTGTCAACACTTCAAATTAAACAAAAATCTGGTTGCAAAAGTTTGCTGATGATTGTAGGGTTGGAGCTGAAGTAAACATTGCATTAAACACTTCAAATTTACAAGATGCAATAGATGATATAGCTATATGGTCAAATAAATTTAAATTGGCACTAAACCTAGATAAATGCTTCATCATGCACTTGGGAAATAGAAATCCTAAACTACCTTATAAACTGGGAAATATACCGCTCAAAATAACATATAAGGAAAGAGATCTGGGTATAATAGTTTCTGGCAATGTGACCTTCTCATCTCATTGCCAAAATATAGCCCAAAAAGGAAATAAAATCCTGAATTGCATATTGAGGCACATATCATCTAGAAGCAGGGAGGTTGTTTTGCCCATGTATGTATCCCTGGTGAGGCCCATTATGGAATACGGAGCGCAGGTGTGGTCACCCTTTAAAAAACAGGACGTTGCCCTGTTGGAGAGGGTACAGAGGACAGCAACAAGAATTGTTAGTGGCATGAAGGGTAAAGACTATGGGACTAGACTGAGGGAGTTGAATGTGTACTCCCTGGAGGAACGAAGAAAGCAAGGAGACATGTGCTTGGTATATAGCGCCTGGCAAAATTATGATTTGTGGGATGCTACGGGACTACAACTTAATAGTTGTATGTATAAAACTAGGTCCCACCCAATGCAGCTAACAGCATCAAAATGCAATAAAGTGAGAACTACATGGTGGTTTAACCATAGAGTAGTGCATGCTTGGAATGCACTGCCGTTGGAGGTTGTAGCCAGCAAATCTATTGCTGAGTTTAAAGCAAGGTGGGATAGAAATATGTACCAGACTAGAAATTAGATGATCATGGTGAGCATATAGGACGTAAGTCCATCCAGCTCAGTATCTTCCTATGAATCCTACGAAAGTACAATATGGTACAGAAAAATGTAGTACAACCTCATCACGATTAGGTCAGAAATCATCAGTGGAAATGATACAAATCAGAAAATAGATAGCAAACATTGTGAAAATACAAATTCAATATGGTACAGAAAAGGTACAGTAAAAAAACATCATTACATTAGGTCAGAGACATTAATAGAAATAATACACAACTGAATATAGATAGCATACATTGTGAAAACAACATTGAGAATGCCAGATATACAATTTGACAAAAATGTAAACATAAGTAGATTCCCTGACACAAATGATAAGATCAAGTAGAAGCAGTTCAACATATGAGGTGGGCTACCTGGGTGCTTAGGTCAAGAGCAGGATAGAAAAATAAAACTAAATGGAGCAGTCTACAGAATAGAGAGAAGAACAGAAATACAGATATGGCTACAGGGCAAATAAGGCAAAGCCGCAAAAGGAAGGACTTTGTGGGGGGTAATCAGAGTTAAGTACAGTGGAGAGAGAGCTTGGTGCTAAGGCCACCCAGGCAGGGAGGAAAGGGGAAAGGGGAGAAAAACACAGGGAAAGAGTTGTAGTGGAGGGAATTCAAGGAGGATGAAAACAATTACACGAGTCGGTTGTTATAAGGTATGTACGTAGCATCCTTTTGAAGTTTTCATGAGTTGGAGAGAGCCTGAAGCGTACTGCTAGAGAGTTCCAGAATTTGGGTGCAGCATGGGAAAAGTCCTGGATCTCCATTTGCATTTGAAGAAATATGGGTCTCTGTATCTCCGACCCGATGGGTAACAGAATTGATGGAGGCACTTAATTTCTGTAACTCTTCAGTAAGTAATAGCAACGAGGATTGAAGAGGAGCAATGTCATCCATAAACTTTTCTTCCAAAAGAGTTGTAGTCAACACCAAAGATTTCCAAGTCCCTGCAGCCTGTGGCTTAGTGCACTTTGCAGACTTCTCCCATTCGTGTGTAGCTGGGGGAGTATGCCGTGGCGGTGGGGCCTTCATCTCCGTATCCATTGCTGCAACCGGAAAGTAAAAAAAAAAAGAAACACCAGCAGATGCTTAAGGCACTCCAGAAACTAAGAAGAACGTCTAAAGGTAAAGTTCTAAGTATTTTAATATTCAAATATTGCAGAAAATGCTGCAGCGGGTAGGAGCAGGGAGCAGGCACGTCCTCTCCTCAAGCTACCATCACATGACTCTGCAATGGCAGTCCTAGCACAGCAGGTTAGAGCATAGCTTGTATGATAGACAATACCGATTTTGGAATTGACATATCGCATATGGTGGAAATGTGAAGGTCAAATTCTAATGAGGGGTCTAGCAGGATCCCAAGATATTTAAATGATCTCACATTTTCCAGAGGGGAACCATCTGTTTTAGTAATATAAAGCTTCCCAGTGCATTTCCTTATTCTAGTGGAGGAGCCGAATAACATGGACTGTGTTTTACTAGCATTTAGAACCAAGTTGTTTTGTGTGAGCCAGTTTTGGATCCAGAGGAAGTCCCATGTAAGAGTGAAACATAGAAGTTGATGGCAGATAAGGACTGCAAGGCCCATCCAGTCTGCCCATTTTTTTCCTACCTTATGAATGTGCCATAGGCCTTTACTCTGTCAATGGCCTATCTATCCATACTCATCTGTATTGCTTCCTTATGCCTATCCCATGTCTGTCTGAAGCCCTGCACTGTATTCATATCCACCACTTTCTGAGGTAGGCCATTCCATGCATCCACCACCCTTTTTGTGAAAAAAAACTTCCTCACATTACCCCTTAAATGGCCTCCCTCTAATCTCATGCTGTGTCCTCTTGTCCTGCTAGTTTTCTTATATTGAAACATGTTAGACTCTTTCACCTTGTTAATGCCCTTAAGGTGTTTGAATGTTTTGATCATATCACCTCTCTCCCTCCTTTGCTCAAGGGTATACATATTGAGCTCTGTTAATCGGTCCTCATATGTTTTCTGATGCAGTCCCAGCACTGTTTTCATTGCCCTTCTCTGGACTGCCTCCATTTTGTTAATGTCGTTGCCAAGGTGCGACCTCCAGTACCGCACGCAGTACTCCAGATGGGGCCTAAACAGTGTCTTGTAAAGAGGGATTATTACTTCCCTCTTACGACTTGTGATACCCCTACTAATACACTCCAACATCCCCCTAACCTTACCTACTACTTTAGTGGTCTGCTGGGATGATTTCAGGTCATCTGTGATGATGATGCCCAAGTCTCTTTCTTCCCTTGTGATTGCCAGCAACTCCCCTCCCAGCCTATAGGTGGCTTCCGGGTTTCTCTTCCCTATGTGCATGATCTTGCACTTCTTTGCTTTAAACCCCAGTTGCCACGCTTACGACCATTTTGCCACTTTATCCATATCTCTTCTCATTCTGCCCACCCCATCTGGATCATCTTCTCTGAGTGGTATTAAGATCAGTGATAGATGTAAAATCATTCGGGATGTAAAAAAAACACATTTTGGCCAGATTTTGAAAAATGAAAGCTGTCACATTCACGAGGTGCTGTAAAGATATATCTATGTTGTAAAGTTGGGTTAAAAATATTGAAAATTACCAAAGTTATGAGCCTGCATTCACAAAACTCAAAACAGGCTCATAACTATTGTTTTTTTAATATTTTTACACCACATTTTAAACATAGCCTTCTTAAGACCCCACCACCTCATGAACAAGGGCAGAGAAAATGTTCAACTCCTGCCCAAAAGGTGATTTTATACAGGTACCGCAAAATCACCTTTTGGGACAGATTTGCCCAATCTCAGTGCAATTGTTCATGAGGTGGTGGGGTCTGAGGATTCCCGATTGCAACACTGGAAGATTGGGCATCCCCAGTGTCACTGTTATGTTTCAGGGAAGAGGGGTGAAAAAATATATATTTAGGGAAAAAAGGTCACAGGAACACGATTGCGACACTGGGTGACTGGGCACCCCAGTGTCAGTGTTATATTTCTGAGGGGGGAAGGTTCTGAAATGGAGGGTTAGGTGGGGAAGGAGAAAAAATATATATTTAAAAAAAAAGTCATGGGAAACACAATTGTAACACTTGGAAACTGGGCACCCCCAGTGTCATTGTTATGTTTTGAGGGGGGTGATGGGTGCTGAGAGAGAGAGAGAGAGGGTCAGGTAGGGGGTTATCCCTAATTTAAAAAAAATCAATCAACGGTCACAGCATACTCCGCTATGACCAAGATGGCCACCACTCTCTACTGTGCATGCACTAGTGGTTGCGCTTGCACAATACAGTTTGGTGGCCATCTTGGACATGGTGGAGTATGCCCTGGTCTGCCATGACTGTCAACAGAGTAAAGAAAAGAGTGCAGTGCGACTTCCAGTGGAGACAAGGAGCAGAGTACTTCACAGACACAGAGACGACTGTGTTGCAATGACAATATGTTGTTTGGTTAGAAGGGATGCACTGAGTTCTTTTCTGATAGCAAGAGGTCTGTAGGGCTATGCCCACTGCAGCCTAAAAAGGAGGGAGAGGACTGCACAGAGGAGGACCAAGAAAAGTCAGACATCTTAAACAAATACTTCTGCTCAGTGTTCACGGCAATGGGAGAGGGGAGAGATCACAAATAAGCACCAAGAGCTTGCAGGGGAAGGAAGTGGACACCAGTTCCTTTTCTGAGGAGTGGGTCAGGAAAGCACTAGATGATCTGTGGGTGGACAAAGCTATGGGGCTAGATGGGGTGCATCCAAGAGTGCTGAAGGAACTCATTGAGGTGTTAGCTTCACCACTGGCAGACTTGTTTAATAGTTTACTGGAGACCAGCGTGGCTCAGGAGGACTGGAGAAGAGTGGACATAGTCCCACTTTACAAAAGTGGTAGCAAGGAGCAGGCAGGAAATTACAGACCTCTCAGCCTGGCATATGTAGTAGGGAAACTGATAGAAACACTATTAAAGGAAAGAATCATGGAAAATCTGGAATCCAATAGACTGTAGGACCCAGGCAGCGTGGCTTTACAGTGGGGAGGTCGTGCCAAACAAATCTAATAGATTTTTTTTTAAAACTTTTTGTTTATTTCAGATTTTAGTATAATTGGATCCACAGAGCAATATTATAGGAAATCATCATTATAAACAATAAGTTGCATACTTCATAGATTTCAATACATACACATGCAATAGGGAAAATTAAAAATCCAGTTATTAAATTATACGGTAAGGTGATAGTCACCGGTCTGGGTTCTAAAAACAAAATAATGGGTTTTACTTGCATATCTAAGAGATACATGTGCCTGAGTTAGGTTTACAATTGCTTCCTGGGGTAGGAGGGGGATCTGGGGAGCCCGGGAGACCACAGCTTCTGTCAGTATGTTGGTAAAGTCAAGTCTCGTCCCAACCACCCGGAGGTAAGACCCCCAAAAGGGGGACATAGGGCTGGCCAAAATCCCACGGAGCAAACAAGAGAAGCTGCACCCATAGGTGTCAGACCCCTAAGGGGCTGGTCTGGTCTAAGTTGGGAAATACTGAGGAACCAGATGTTCCAACGGTTCATGAGCTCTGGAACCTTGTTTTGTAGTTTGGCTGTCATATGTTCCAGTTTGTAAACATCATATATGGTATCTTCTCAAACTGAAATAGTAAGGGGCTCCGGTCAGAGCCACAGCATAATAATATAGTTTGTAGCTGTGCTCAACATAATATTAAGAAGGTAGATTTGGTGTGGGTCCTTAAAATGATGTGGATAGTGTAGGAGAATCCCCATAGCTGGGGAAAGGGTTCCCAGACTTGGGAAGAGGTCTATAACTCTATTATTTATCTCAGACCAGTATTACGTCAGTACTGGACATAGCCAGAATACATGTGCATGTGTTGCACCCACACAACCGCAGTCTAATAGATTTTTTTGACTGTGTAACCAAGGCGTTGAATCAAGGAGGGGCAGTGGACGTGGCCTACCTGGACTTCAGAAAGGCCTTTGACACTGTTTGACATAGGTGGCTGCTAAACAAGTTGGGTAGCATGGGGGTGGGCAATAAGGTGGTAATCTGGGTAAGAAACTGGTTAGGGGATAGGAGGTAGAAGGTGGTGGTAAAAGGAGTTTGCTCTGAAGAGGGGACAGTGACCAATGGGGTACCGCAGAGGTCAGTACTGGGGTCAGTCCTCTTTAATGTCTTCATTAGCAACATAGCAGAGGAGCTGGAAAGGAAGGTCTGCTTCTCTGCAGATTACATCAAGATCTGCAACAGACTGGACACTCTGGGGGGGTGCAAAGGATGGAAAGCGATTTAAAATGACTGGAGGAGTGGTCAAATGTTTGGCAGCTAAGGTTTAATGCAAAAAAGTGCAAAATCATGCAGTTGGGTCACAGAAATCCGGAAGGGTGCAGTACAAAATCGGGGGAGAGATGCTAGCAAAGACCAAGCAGGAAAGGTACCTCGGGGTAATCGTATCAGATGACCTGAAGGTGGCCAGACAATACAACAAAGCTATTAGGAGAGCTAGTGGGATGCTGGGGTGTATTGTAGGTAAGGGTATCACCAATAGGAATAGGGTAGTGCTGTTGCCACTATATAGGTCATTGGCAAGACCCCACCTGGAGTACTGTGTCCAGTTTAGGAGACCAAATCTCAGGAAGAACATAGGGTGGAGGCCATCCACAAGAGAGCTATTAAGATGGTACAGGGTCTACAGCAAAAGTCCTTTGTGGAAAGGCTAAAGGAACTAAACATGTACACACTGGAGGAGAGGAGGGAGAGTTGGATATGACTGAGCCATGTTCACCGAGTCACTCAACATAGAAGAGGTTCCAGAGGAGGGCACATGTAGTCCCTCTACACAAAAGCGGTAGTAGGGAAGAGGTGGGGAATTATAGGCCGGTCAGCCTCACCTCAGTGGTGGGGAAGATCATGGAAGTACTGGTGAAAGAAAGAATGGTAGCACACCTGGAATCCAGTAGTGCCCAGGATCCGAGGTGACACGGATTCACAGAAGGAAGGTCATGTCAAACAAATCTGATAGAATTTTTTGACTGGGTAACGAAGGAAATAAATCGGGGGGGGGGGAGCCAGTGGACATCGCATACCTTGATTTCAGTAAGGCCTTCGATACTGTCCCACATAAGGCTGGTTAACAAGATGGGTAGTCTGGGCATGGGGCACAAGGTGGTTAACTGGGTTAAGAACTGGCTAATGGACAGGAGGCAGAGGGTGGTGGTAAATGGGGTCCAATCCGGGGAGAGGGGAGTGATGAGCGGGGTACCTCATGGATCAGTCCATGGGCCAGTTCTGGTCAATATCTTCATAAGTGATACTGCGGAAGGGCTGGAGGAAAAAGTGTGCCTGTTCACAGATGACACCAAGATCTGCAACAGGGCAGATACTCCAGACGGGGAGGAGAGAATGAAGAGGGACCTGGGGAAGCTTGAAAAATGGTCTGAGGTGTGGCAACTGGGATTCAATGCAAAGAAGTGCAAAATCATGCACCTGGGAAGAGGGAACCTAGGAAGAGCTACAGGATGGGAGGGGGGAAGAACTGACTATCACCAGGAAAGAAAATGACCTGGGGGTTATCATTTCAGATGACCTAAAGGTAGGGTTGGCAGTTTTCAATTTTTACTTTTTTATAATTTCAATGGAAAATATTGATTTATATTTTTAAACCTTTTTCCTAAGTTTTATCAATTTAAACTTTACCAGTTGCATGAAATTATGGGTTTTTAAGCATTTATTTCTATTTGTATCGATTTAATTTTCACTGTTGCTGTTAATGACAGCAAATGCTGAGGATTTACAAACTGATAAAAGCACAAATTGTTATCTTCACATGTCAAAATAGCAACATAAAGTACAGTTACGCAAGAACTTACCGTAACAGTAGATCTTCGAGAGAGGCTCTTGCAGTAGGTAATTACATATAGGACTGACGCTGGCCAGTAGCAGGACCCCACGGAAAAATTTCTAGCTAGCAATCCCTGGCGAGGCACCGCTCCTACGTCAGGTGACCGGCATCATGCGACATCGGTATAAAGGGGCGGTCCCGGTTGTTCGCCTTCCAGTTCTTTCCCGCCACAGGCCCGGAAGGCCCGGACAAGAGAGAAGCGGATATTCCCGTTCCTGGAAAAGGAGCTGAAAAAGCCTAGGGGGAGGAGGGCAGGAAGGTATTACCTACTGGAAGAGCCTCTCTCGAAGATCTACTGTTATGGTAAGTTCTTACTTAACTGTACTATCTTACTTCGAGAGGGCTCTTGCAGTAGGTAATTACATATAGGACTGAATCCCAAGCAGTCTGGAACAAATAAGAGGCACCGGGAGGAGGAAACTACTCCAGAAAGAAGCAGTAGTCTTGAAGGCCTCAAGACAGGAGGCCTTGCAAAACAGCTAGCCCGAAGCCTGCTCTACGGCGAGAGGCAATGTCCAAACTGTAGTGTTTCATAAAGGTATGAACCGAAGTCCGGGTGGCAGCAGCACAGATGTCTGCCACAGACACATTCTTGAAACAAGCCGCAGAGGCCGCTACTCCACGAGTGGAGTGACTTCTGACTTGACCCGGAAGGGTCTTGTTGTACTTGTCATCACAGAAAGTGATGCAATGAGCCAACCACTTTGATAGGCATTGCTTGGAGACAGCATTGCCTTCCCTTTTGTGAGCAAAAGAGACGAACAACTGAACAGTCTTTCTGAGATCCTTTGTCCTGTTGGTGCAGTATCTCAGAATCCGGTGAACATCCATGGTATGGAGTAAATATTCCCCTTGGTTAGAGTACTGCGTGAAAAAGGCAGGTAACTCTATGGACTGATTTAAGGTAGACTCTGCTACTACTTTAGGTAGAAACTTAGGATTAAGTGAGCAACTCATTCTTTGTGAAAAATCAAATGAGGATTTTACACATAAGGGCCTGGGCTCGGAAATTCTTCGTCAAGTGATGGCCACCAAGAACAGCGCTCTTCCACTTAAAGAAACTTCAGATCTGCAGAAGCTGCAGGTTCAAGGAGGAAGAGTAAGTTTCTTGAGAACAAAGTTCAAGTCCCAAGGGGAGCAGGAGTTCGGATGGGGGGTCTCAGATGGAGGACCCCTCTGAGAAAGGTCTTAGAGACCTCCAGTTGAGCAAAAGCTTTATCTGCGAAGGGAACACGGTAGGCTGAGATAGCAGCCATGTGCACCTTCAAGGAGGAATGGCTGAGACCCAGGTCGAAGAGATGACGTAAGTATTCCAGCAGAACAGCCACTGAACAGGAGAAAGGCTCCATGTTCCTAGAGGTGGCCCAAATAGAGAATCTCTTCCACTTCATGGCATAAGTGGACCTGGTGGAGGGTTTTCAAGCCTCCACCAAAATCTCCACCACTTTTGGAGAGATGCCAAAACGGGATTGGGCTAGGTCTGCAGGAGCCATGCATGAAGTTGAAGGGACTTGAGACCTGGATGGACCAGGGTCCCCTGATCCTGGGTCAGCAAACCTCGAGATAAAGGAAGAGGAAGAGGAGGAACCTCTGAGTATTGTTGTAGAAGAGAGAACCAGATTTGCCTGGGCCAGAAAGGAGCGATCAGAATCATTCTCGCTCCTTCTATGGATAGTTTATGCAAAACTCTTGGGATCAGAGGAATTGGGGGAAAGCATAGACGAATCTGTCCTTCCAGTCTAGAGACAGAGCTTCACTCCAGAAAGCGCCTCGCTTTGGAACGAGCGAGCAAAATCTGGGAAGTTTTGCATTTTGGGGGAGGTGAAGAGGTCTACCTGCGGAGTCCCCCAAAGCTGAAAGATATCGTCGTGCACCCTTTGATCCAATTCCCACTCGTGTGCCCGGGCAGAGGAGCGGCTTAGCTTGTCTGCCAGAGTGTTGACTCCTGGAACATGAATCGCCGTGAGGTGAAGGTTGTGATGAGTTTCCCAATCCCAAACCCTCATTGCTTCCCTGCATAGAGGGTAAGAACGAGTTCCTCCTTGCTTGTTGATGTACCACACCATGCACACGTTGTCCGTCCGGACGGCTAGGTGGCCGGGAAGAATGTATTGGTGAAGGGCTTGGAGAGCGTATAGCACAGCTCGAAGCTCGAGCACGTTGATGTGGAGAGCTAGTTCCAGTCTGGACCATAAGCCCTGGGTCCGATGAGGGCCCAGATGGGCTCCCCAACCGTCGCCTGATGCGTCCGTGGTCAGAGTCTGGGAGGGGGGAGGATGAAAGAAGGGGAACCCCTGAAATAGGTTCTCTCAAACCATCCACCATTGCAAGTCCCGTGCCATCGGCGAGGAGATCAGAACTAGTTGATCTAGGTCATCTACAAGTTGATCCCACTGGGAGCGAAGAGTCCACTGAGAGATCCTCATGTGGAGTCGAGGTCGGGGGACCGTCAGAATAGCGGCCGCCATGAGCCCCAAAAGATGGAGTACCGACCTCGCCGGAGCCCTCCTGCTTTCTGATAGCAGGGAAATCTGGGATTGAAGAGAAGCCGCCCTGTCTGGAGGTGTATTGAGGATAGCCCCGATGAACTGTAGCCTCTAGGAGGGGTCCAGATGGGACTTGGAATGGTTGATGGTAATACCCAGACCAGTGAAAACCTGCTGGGTGAGGGAGAGAAAATGCAGGAGTTCCTCCCTGGACGAGGCCGCCAGGAGCCAGTCGTCCAGGTAAGGGAACACCTGAACTCCCATTGTACACAGGTGAGCCACTACCACAGCCAGGCATTTGGTAAATACTCAGGGGGCCGAGGAAAGACCAAATGGGAGCGCTCTGAATTGGTAGTGGTCCCCCTGAAAAGCAAAACGAAGGTACTTGCGATGAGAAAGGCGAATGGGAATGTGCAGATAGGCATCCTGCATATCCAGAGCACAAAGCCATTGACCCGGCCGAAAAAGGGGCAGAAGACTCTGCAGAGAGAGCATCCTGAACCTTTTGTATTCCACATAAAGGTTCAGGAAGCTGAGATCTAGAATGGGTCTGAGATCTCCCGTCTTCTTTGGGACCAGGAAGAAATGGGAATAGTAACCCGTCCCTCGAAGATGAAGGGGAACGGGTTCTATGGCCTGCTTCGCTAGAAGGGACAAGATTACTTCCTGGACCAAGGGAAGATGGTCTCTGGAGTACGTCGACTTCAGAGGAGGGTGGCGGGTGGTTTCTGAAGAAACTCTATGGAGTGCCCCTCCGCTATAAGCTGGAGCACCCAAGAATCTGTGGTTATCCTCTCCCAACCCGGAAAGTGGAGGGAAAATCTCCCTCCTACCAGTTCCTCCGGTAGATCCAGAGGTGGTGGGAGAGGGAAGGAGTCAGGTGGTGTGGGGCAGCGCTGCAGCTGAGGTACTCGCTGCTTTTTTTGGGCGGAGGGGGCCTGGCAGCTGTGGGGGCCCGACGTTTAGTGGCCTGCCTTCCTTGGGGTTTCGCTTGAGGCACAGTCCGTCTGCGAAAAGGACAGTGCTGCTGAGTATGGGGATGGTACATGGAATCCACAGATTTCAGGGCCGTCCCCTTCTCTTGTAAGTCGGTGATGATGTCTTTAACATCACCCATGAAAAGCACCGACCCCCTGAAAGGTGCCTCTTGAATGGCGGATTGCACCTCCGGGACCAACCCTGACACGCGGAGCCAGGCATGACGCCGTAGACTTACGGCAAAAGTGGAGCTCTGCCCAGCAGTGTCCACTGCATTGTATGTCGCCCGTAACATATGGCGACTGGCCAAACGAGCGGAATGGACAAGATCTGCTAGCTCCTGTTTGACTTGAGAGTCAGGTAAGGAGTCTAGTTTAGATTTCGCCTGGGTAAGGATGGCCTTCTGGTAATTCCCCATGTGGGCGAAGTAATTCAGGGCCCGAATTCCCAGTGTGGAAGAGGTGTAAATCTTTGTTCCATACTGGTCCAGGAGGCAAGAGTCCTTATCTGGAGGAGATGAGCTCAAATGTTTTGGATGTGCTGACCGGCCATGAGCGGCGCTAATCACAACTGAGTCGGCACAAGGGTGAGAGCCCAGATAGTCTACACCCTCAGGAGCCTGGTATAGCCTGTTAGACTTCCTGGGAAGTGGGGCTAACTCTGACGGTTGTTTCCAAATCGTGGTAACAAGGTGGGCGTGAGGCTCGATCCAGGGTGGCACTAAAGTTGGAGCTGTCACAGGCAGGTCCAAATGCTCGGCGAGCTTTAGGCGTTGGGGATCTGGTTCCAAGGAGCGCCACTGGTGAATTTCCTGAATTTTTCTAAGCAACTCCGTGAAAGATGGATCCTCCGGAGGGGACTTCAGAGGGGTCCTCGGCCGGGGCTTAGAAGGAGAGCGGGGCTCGTCATCTTTCTCGGAACATCCGTTGGAAGAATCCGAGGAATCCGAGAGGGAAGAAGAAGCAGAAGAAGAATAAGACTCCCTCACACGACTAGGGGGAGGAACGGGTTCCTTGGGTAGTACCCGTGAGCACATATCCTGCCCCTCTCTGGATCCAGACGGAAGAGCCCTGGAATCTGGAGGCAGTGAGGGAGTGTGCCGCCTTGGACGTACGGGAGCCGGGAGAGGCACCATCGTCGTAAGGCGGCTCTCCACCTCCTCGGTGAGCTGAGCCTTGGCCTCAGCCCACCAAGAGACTAGAGTCTCCTGCAGATCCACCAGCGGCCGGGGGGGCAGTGGAGGTGGAGGAGGAGGGGGAAAGGAGTAGGGGTTGTACCCGTAAGGTGAGTAGCCATAACCTGGCTGCAGGAAGCCCGGCGTCGGGTAATGTGGCGTCGGGTACTGCGGTGTCGGAGGAACCGGCGTTGGGTACTGCGGCGATGGATACTGTGGTCCCGGGTACGACAGCGTCGGATAAGATGGCAGGTACCCGGGGAGCCGGGGGAGCTGCCAGAGCAGACGGCCCTGTTGGCGGCCCCATGGGCAGATCCACGTTAATGGGCCCGGGGGGCGGAGGGCCCGATGGAGGGGGAATATCCCCTGCCGGCATCGGCAGGTCCGGCGTCGGAGGAGCCAGCGTCGGAGGTACCAGTGTTGGAGGTGCCGGCGTCCGGGGGGCCGACGTCAGATCCTGGTCCGTCGGAGGAGGGTCTGACGGAGGTGGAAAATCCCCCTTGTCGCCCGGGAAGGAGGAGAAAAATTCCGGGTCAGGCTGGGGACTCGGGCTCTCAGACGGCAGCGAAGGCTGCGAGGAACCGGGTACAATGGATGGGGGGGCCCTCGTAGGGTTCCATTGCCCGCGGCGCGTCGGAGGAGCCGACGTGCAGCTAGGGGCGAGTTCCCCGCCGGGCGCCAGAGGCGCCCTCACCGGTGGCGGGCCGAGGGGGAGGGGCGGACTGGTCTGATGGGGAAGTGGTTGTGCGCTGCCCCGAAGGGTCGGGCGTCTTATCGACCCTCTCCATGTGGACGTCAGAGGAGCCGACGTCCGACTTAGAGGAGTCGACCACGCCAGTAGGCTGCAAACCTGTGGCCGAACCGGGGGTGGAGGCCTCATTCCGCCGGGAGGCGCTCACAAGGCCCAAGTTGAGCCAGACGGGTGGGCGCGCCTCCTCCAAACCCTTGGAGGCTGCCGTCGAACGGTCCCCCAGAGGGATGTTACCTGAGCCGTGACTCCAGCGGGAGATGCGGTAGAGGAGGACTTCACCCAGTGCCTCTCCTTGTCCTTCTTTTTCCTATGTCTTTCTGGGGAAGTGGACGCCTGCCTCAACTTTTTCAACTCTTTCTCCATAGAAGACATCTTTTTCTTAAGGAGATGGGCTTCCAGGGACTGTTGGCGCCGTTTACGGGTGGCCGCGTTGAAGTTGAGGCAATGCTGGCACTTATCGACTGGGTGATCGGGGCCTAGGCAGAAAAGGCACAGGGAATGGCCGTCCTTGTGTGGCAGTTGGGCACTGCATGAGTCGCACTTGTTTTTGTGCTCGGAGGGTGTAGGGGACGACATACACCGACAATGTACCTGACAATTGTAAAAGAATATTGATTTTCAGTAAAAAAACGATGAAAGACAGGGCTGAAGCGAACTTTACCGCGAGCGCTGCACAAGCTAACAGTGCGGAAAGAACTGGTGCAATACCGGGACCACCTCATACCGACATCGTGATGACGCCAGTCACCTGACGGGGGGCGGTCCCTCGCTAGGGACTGCTAGCTGGAAATTTTTCCGGGGTGTCCTGCCACCAGCCGGCGTCAGTCCTACATGTAATTACCTACTGCAAGAGCCCTCTCGAAGTAAGATCTTACTTTTTCTAATTGTAAATTTAGACTATTATCGATGGAAATATTTTTTCATCTATTTGTGTGTGTGCAGTGAAATCGACAATTATCTACATTTACTGATTTAAATCTAATACTGCCAAGCCTACCTAAAGGTGTCAAAGCAGAGTAAAAAGTCTGCAGAGAGGGCCAGTGGCATGTTGGGGAGCATAGGCAGAGGTATCACTAGTAGAAGGAGGGCGGTGGTGATGCCATTGTATAAAACACTAGTGAGGCCTCACCTAGAGTACCATGTGCAATTCTGTAGGCCGCACCTTCACAAGGACATTGACAGGATGGAAGCGGTCCAGAGGAGGGTGACCAATATGATACAAGGCGTGCACCACAAAACATATAAGGAGAGATTAAAGGACCTCAATATGTACTCGCTGGAGGACAGGAGGGAGCAGGGGGACATGACAGAAACATTCAAGTACTGTACCTCAAGGGCATAAACAAGGTGCAGGGGAAGACATCTTCCAAGTTAGAGGCAGCACTAGAATGAGGGGGCATGATATGAAATTGGAGGGAGGTAGGTTAAGAGGAAATGTGAGAAAGTGTTTTTTCACAGAGAGGGTGGTGGACAAATGGAATGGCCTGCCATAGGAGGTGGTGGGAGCGAGCACAGTGAAGGAATTTAAACATCTCTGGGATAGGCATAAGGGAACCTTAGAGGTGGGAAGGAAGGATGAAAAGCCGCTGACCAGATAGTGTCAGAGGCCACACTCTAAGTATAGGGTGTACGGGCAGACTGGATGGGCCTAGTGGTCCTTATCTGCCGATAATTTCTATGTTTCTATGAAACCTTTAAATACTTCACAGGAGTAAATAAGGTTGAAGGTATTTTTTGGAGGAAAGGGTGCTCTAGAACAAGGGGTTATGATATGAAGCTAGAGGGGGGGTGGGTTTATTTATTTATTTATTTAGTTAAACATCAGTTTAGAAACCTTTGAGCCAGAGGCTCATTTACAAAGGTACCTCGTCACAAAGAGGACATCAGAACAGTAGTACAAGGGACACAGTACTTACAAACAAAAGTTACAGTTCAATTACAATTTTGTTACAATAGAATACAATCTCCAACGAGCAAAAGATAACAAAAGGTGCAAAGCGTGGTCGGGAGAGCTGGTGGGGGTAGAAAAGGAGGGAGATGGGAGGAGGAATTAGTAGGGAAAGGAAGGAGCCGCTCAGTGAGCATTGTCAAACAGAGTATATATATATATATATATATATATATATATATTTTTTACACTAGGCTAGCGGCAGTTGCATTTGTGAGAGCTAAGCAGGAAGTTTCTGAGCCTAGGCTTAAAGCAAGCTAAGGTTAGTGAGTTTGAGACACTGGCAGGGAAGGAGTTATACCAGTGGGGCTTAGGAAAGATGTGAGGAAATACTTCTTCACAGAAAGGGTGGCGGATGCCTGGAACGGTTTTCCAGTGGAGATAGTGGGGGTGAAAACAGTGGTGGAATTTAAAAAAGCCTGGGATAAGCACAAGGGACTCAGAAGGGATAGGTAAGGGGTTGAAGTCAAAGTGCCATACACCTCAAAGGGTCTGCAGCAAAAGCAGCACAACGATAAAGGGCAGACTGGATGGGCCAAGCAGCCCTTATCTTCTGTTGGTTTCTATATTTCTGTTTCCATAACAGAACATAATACAATGTGCCAGCCATTTGGCAGGCACTGTTTAGATACAGGAGCACCCTCTTTCCCAGAGGCAAACAAAACAAAAGCTGAGAGGACTTTCTGCAGCCCTTGGTGCAGTGTGTATAGTATCTGAGAATTCTATGCACATCTAATGTGTGGAGCAATGCTTCCCCTGGATTAGCATGTTATGGATAATACACTGGAAGGTGGATGGTTTGATTTAGAGTGAACTTAGGTACCACCTTCAGTAAGAACTTAGGATTTGTACACAAAGACACAGTCTTTGTGGAAAATCAAATACGGAGGCTCACACATTAGAGCATGCAGCTCTGAAATCCTTCAAGCAGAAGTGATTGCAATTAAAAATAGACAAGACAGAAAACATAAGCCACAGCTCACAGCTGGCTCAAAAGAAGACAAAGTCAGTTTTTTTCAACATAAAATTCGGGCCCCAAGACAGGACTGGATTCCTAATAGGAGGTTTTGTGTCAAATACCTCTTGAAAATGTACGGGCCTCCTCTAATTGGGCAACTGTACTATGGCTATGTCTTTAGCAGCTATGCAGGCAGGTACAGGGAATTAAGGTCCTGTTCCTGAAACAATAGGACTTTGCACAGAGGCAGAGGTACTGGGGGTCCTACTACCAGCTGCTGCACAAGGGGATACCATATCCGCTGAGGCCATAGAGGAGCAATGAGGATTAGAGTTGCCCCCTACATCTGCAGTTTGAGTTATACTCTGAGTCAGAGGAAAGGGATGGAAGGCATACAGAAACCTCCCTTTCCAGGAGAGGTACAATGTTTCTTGCCAGAAAACTCCAGGCCCTGGAGCGACTGAGCAAAAACACAGCAGTTATGCGTTATGTGGGGATGCAAAAAGGTGCAACTCCATCTTGCAAATAGGTCTTCAACCACTGAGGTCAGCAGTTCCCACTCATGCATTCTGAACTGCGATCTGCTTAGGCCGTCTGCCTGGATGTCTGGAACACGTACTGCTGATAATTCTAGCCTGTGCTCCAGAGACCAATACCAAACCCTCACTGCTTCCCAGCATAGTGAGTAGGAATGAGCCCCCCTTCCCACTTGTTGATATCATTCTGACATTGTCTATTTGTACTAAACAGAGGCCTTGGAGACAAGTGTTCCTGAAAGGTGTGGAGACTGTATAGGACTGCTCTCATTTCAAGGATATTTATATGCAGATTTTATGCCACCTGGGTCCCCATGCCTTGTGTCTGAAAGTGCCCCAGGTGGGCTCCCCCCACATGGATCCCAAGACATCCATGGTGAGAATCTAATGTGGAGAAGTAATAAGGAATGGGAAACATTTCAGCAGGTTGTTGCGTTCCATCCATCATAACAGTGCTTTGTGTATGGGAAATGTCACTAGCACTTTCTGGTCTAGGTCATCTGTCAATTGGTCCCATTAGACCCTCAAAGTCCACTTTGGAATCCGCCATGTGCAATTTGGGCAGTGGCACTGTGACAATGGCCATGGCCATAAAATGCAGAAGATAGGAAAATCCTTGCTGGGACAGAATGGTTGTTGTATACCTACTGCCATTCTGCCCTGTGTAGCAGCAGAAACACACAGCCCTGAGCCATGTGCAAGACTGCTCCTATGCATTGTAGGTGTTGACAAAATGTCATTACAGAGTATGTTATGCAGACAGTCACCCCTAGGGCATCAAACATCTGTCTGGCTTGAGCTAGGGTTTGCATCAGTTGTTCCGTGGACTGGGCTTTTAAAAGCCATCTGTCCAGGTAAAGAAACACATACAGACCTTCCCTGTGAAGGGCTGCTGCTCCTACTGCCAAGCACTTGGTAAAGACTCATTGGACAGAAGATACCAAACTTCAATACTCTGAATAGGTAATGCTCCCACTCGTCCATGAACCTCTGATATTTCCTGTGAGGTTTCCTGATTTTGATATGAAGATAAGCACCTTTCATATGCAGGGAGCATATCCAGCCTCCTGTTTGCAACAGGGGGATGAAACACTGCAGAGAAACCATCCGAAACGTCTTGTACTCTATGAAGAAGTTGAGATCCCTGAGGTCTAGAACAGGCCTCAGATTCCCTGTCCATTTGGGGATTAGGAAGTATCTGGAGTAAAAACCTTTGTTCCATTGACTTGGAAGAACAGGTTCTATGGCATGTTTGTGAAGTAAGGCCTGTATCTCCTCTTTTAACAGGGACATATGTCCCATTGGCCAGGCTGTTGCAGGTGGTGGATGATCTGGAGGTGTCCAGAAGCTCCAGAGCATGACCTTTCTCTATAATCTCCAGTACCCATGTGCCCATGGTAACCTCCCTCCATTGGTTCAGATGGAGAGAGAGATGACCCCCTACAACCACCCCTGGGGGTAATGGCGGTTGAAGGATATACTGTGAGTCATGCTGAACCAGTGGGGGGCAAAACCACCAGCTCCACTGCCTCTAGGTGATTTAGTATGGGTGCCTGGCAGGAGAGAGGTTGGGAAGGCTCCAACACCCTTACCTCTTACTTGCTGTTTGTTGGTCTCTCTGGGACCTAATATAGCCACTGATACAGTTAATGGATCATTGAACAGTTCAATAATTAGTCTGTTTTTAGACTTTCAATGGGTATGTAAATTTTATGGATTTATGTTGACTGTTCTGTACTGTTTTGTATGTCTGTATTTGTACTGTAAGGGTGCCCTGAACCTTCGGGGAATGGTGCCCAGTACAAATAAACTCTACTACTACTACTACTACCTCTAGTAAAATCTCACATTGTGAGAGAGGCGTAGGCAACAGACACATACGCGGCGTGCGTTGTCCTTGTATATCTTCTCTCCACACTCGCAATATCGAAATAACTTCAACAGTTCTTTCAGTGGCATACAAGTTGCCAAAAATCATTAAAATAGTCATTATTAGTGTAACCATCCAGTTCCCTGGGGTTACTAGAATCCCATCAGTGTCAGTACTAGGTAGGGAAAGGCAGCTGGTGAATAACTAGTTTAATGGGTTTTTCACCTACTCACTCTCTTGTTTACTTGACTTCAGCTGAGATGAGAGAGATTAGGTCCTTTAGAACTTGCACAGCAGCGTAAGCCACAGCTGGTTGTGAGTGGGAAGTTTTTAGAAACTTGGGTGAATTGTTCAGTAGTAGTTGCTGTAGTGAGTCAGTGGAGGAGTGAGAGCTGCAGCTGTAGGCTCTGAGAGGCCAGCCTGTTTTCTCACCCTAGTCCTGGTATTCTCCAGCCTGTCATGAGAAGTGGTGGAAACTATTGTCTGCAGCAGGATCTCCTGATTTTCATCCCCGGACAGGTGAAAAGGACTGCTTGTGGATGGATCCTAGGGGCAATCCCATTTTTGATCTAGGAATTTTTGAAGCTGCCGGAAATGTTCTAACAGTGAGTAAGATCTGACTTTGTGCTGCCTAAGGAATGTATCAGTGTTGTGGTGTTTCTCTGAAAAGAGGGAAATGTATACTTGTTTGTTCAGAAGTTTGAGACTGTTCTCAGTTTAAAGCTGGCTGACAATTGTGGGGTCCAGATACATGACTAATTCACATTGCTCAACACTTTGGATCTCACACTACCAGTGTAGTGTTCCTTAAATGCTGGATGCAAAAGTTCATTCAATGATGCATTTACCAAAGTGTGTTCAAGATATTTAAGGTGTAACTCTGAAAGAATGCCTGGGTATGGATTTGGGAGCAAAGGGTGGGCAGCTCCTCATCTGGAGTAACCAGTTCAGGACTACAGGTTCAGTAAGGGCACCTGGTTACTTTAGACATAGAGGCCAATGTCAGAAGAGATTTCTACCACCTGGAGTGGGTTGTGCTAGTAAATAGCTGTATGTATGCTCAGTTGTGGTCAGTGCCACTAGAAGTATTTCCAGTTTTGTGGCCAGTGCCACTGGAAGAAGTTTAACCGTCCTATGCCATATGGAAAATGTGTGTTCAGTTGTCGACAGTGCCACTAGAAGACATGTTCAGTTGTGGCCAGTGCCACTGAGACAGTGTTCCAAAGTCCTATGCAATGTGGGAATGCCAGTGCAAGAAGTACAATGTCCAATGGAAATATGGGAATACGTAGAGTTCTGTCAGATACAGTCATTTTGTTATTCTGCCAATTCCTTGTGCCATGATGTGTAACCCTTGGGGGTCCACCCTTGCTTTAGAGAACATCTTTTGGAATAAAGTCACACTCTAGAACCCCAACTATGGTTTGAACATTTATGTTATTGCTTCCTGCGTGTGGAATTACTGGGTACCCCTCCAGAAGTATAGGTCTAGCACAGCCCTAGCAAAAAGTTCTCTCCCCAGGACCTGGTTGTTTGTAAATACCTTATTACTTGGTATTAGGGACAAAAGAAAGCCATGGCCCATCGAGATTGTCCCCCACATTTTGTGGGTCATTTCAGAACTCAATATAAGTTCTCCCTTATCCATAAATCCAAATTATTTTAAAATGCATCAAAGCTACTTATAGTGATTAATTCCTGGGGCAGAGTGTTCCATAGCCTTGGTGCCCTTATGGAGAAAACATTTCTCCTTTTGTTAGTTTTAAAGGATTGTATTCTAACTGCTTATTGTGTAATCTAGGGACTATCCTTCTGGTTGAATAAACGAGTCCACATTGACTCATAAGAGTGGGTGATTGACATAATTTATAGGTTAATAATAAATCACCTCTTTTTCTCCTAGTTTCTAATGAATGTAGACCAGTAAGTTTTAATCTTGTAGTATAATCAAGATGTGTAAGTCTTGGTACCATGTCGGTTGCCCTTCTCTATATTTGTTCCAGGCAAGATATATCTCCCTTGAGGTAGGGGTTCCAGAACGGGGAGCCATAATCAACATAAGGTCTTATAAAAGTCCTATACAGGGGAGTAATACACTGGTCAGTATGGGTAATGAAAGTATGTTTAATTTGCTTTAAGAGACCATTGGTCATTTTGGCTATTTTTATACATGTAAGTTTGTTGGATATAAATATCCCCAAATCTTTTTCACAGCTCAATGTTTTAAGTTTAGTATTATTAAGATAATAATTATTTGGTCCAGCTTGCATATCACTAATGAATAAGTTGAAACATGTGGGTCCCAACACTGAGCCCTGAGGAACCCCACTCGTAACCAAGCCCCAGTCAGATAAAATGTTATTAAATCTGACTTTTTGGGTTGTACATGTAAGCCAATAGTTTTGCTTTTGTACACCCCCACCCCTTTTGACCTCTAGAAGTAATGAGCCTGGTATACATACCCAAAGCTAGGGATGGTACAATTTTTAAATGTCTGGTCCCAGTTAAGGGTGCCAGGGGTAGCTCTGTAAAGTAGCAGGGGGAGGGTTACATTAGTTTTATGTAGGAAAAATAAAATATGGCAGTTTTCTAAAGTGGTGTTTCTGATGGTGGGTCCAACAAGTCTGATCGATGGAGGGAAAAGAACTGAGGATAACTGGGGCCACCCACATTTATATACACGCTAGTGCATGATGTCATCATGGACAGCCCCTGGCTTGCAGAGTTCCCATGTGGTCCTAGCACTGACACAGGTATAGTTCCAAACGTGTGGCCCGATGAAAGCGATATCCTCGAAGATCAGCAAATCAGCAGGCAGCTAACTAGGACAAAACAGGGAAAAACACTAAATGCCAAGCTACAAAAGTAAAAGGCCACTACCCAATGCCTTTCTTACAGAGAAAAAAAACACACTGGCGCTATCTGAGGGTTTTACTTCTCCCACAAAGAAAACAGAGAACAGGCAGCCCAACAACACAATTGCACTAACTGTTTAGCACCTAAAACCTCAGATAGGAGGGAGAGAAAGGGTGGGGCTGTCTCTAGAAAAAGAAAGAAAGAAAGAAAGAAAGAAACGACAAGCTAGCTGACAAGCTGCACCCTCTCAAATAAATCACTTACCTGAGGCACCAGACTAAGGGAAGAAGAGATCTAGTTGCACACCCTAAAATTAGTGCAGTGGCACGTGAACCCCAATCCATGCACAAAAGGCACTGAAAATGGGATAGAAATAGCAGATTAGTCAATTTGGGAGCTGCAGCTTAACAGGCATGAGTTCTAAATTTGAGGGTGCTCTGTTACCAGGCAGCCCCAACCTGCTTAACAGCTTCACAGTTCTGCCAGAAAAAGAATAATTGCAGACAGAAAACTTCTGAGAGAGCTCTGCCCATGCTGTCCTATCCCCCTAGTGGCACAGCAAAGACTGGGGAAACAGTGATCTTAGAATGCTCATGTGCCCAAGGTTCTATGCTGATTAACAGATTTGGACTGTGCCTTAGGGGTGTTCATTACCCGTATGTATTAACTCCCCATCGGCAACGTGGAGCAATACAAAAATGATTTTGATTGTTGGCCATTATTTTATGTTCTATAATTAGCGGTTTTGTGTTTCCTCGGTGCAGCAAAGCGCAGATGGCTGACTTCATAGATTACATAGATAATACAGAGCATTAAAGACATTAGTCCATGAGCTCGCTAATCATAATTTATGTATACCCACTAATATTTTTACTTAAAAGAAATTTATCTAAATTTGTTTTAAATCCCAACATTGTTTTACTCTCCACAACCTCACAAGGCAGCACATTCCAAATTTCTGTTACCCTATTGTTTAACCAATATTTCCTTTTATTTGTTCTATATCTATCCTTTATTAATTGGTGACAATGGGCTCTAGTATTATATGGTTGATCCCTTTTTACTAGGCCTAAGAGATCGCACAATTTGATATCTGTCAGTGCTCTGTACATCAAACACATGTCTCCTCTCATTCTACGATACTCGAATGAGTACAACCCCAAATACTGCAGTCTCTGCTCATAGCTCAGTCCCTCTGTCCCTTTGATCTTTTTGGTGGCTCTCATCTGCACTCTTTCCATCATTCCAACATCACCCTTTTTATATGGGGCCCAGAACTAAACACAGTACTCCACATGGGGGTCGCACCAGTGCATTATACAAGGGCATCACAAACTCCTTGTCTCTACATTTGATGTGTCTCTGTATACAGTGTGTTATACTCCAAGCCTTTTTTAGAGCTGTGTTACACTGTAAACTAAAACTAAGATCACTGTTAATAATGATTCCCAGATCTTTTTCTTCACCTACAGCCTTTAGTACAAAACCACCCAAGGTATACTGGAACTGGTTATTTTTCTTTCCAAAGTGCATAACTGTGCACTTATCAATATTAAAGATAGAGTGCTTCTGGGAGGCCCACATATCTAATTTATTTAAAGTTGTTTGTAAGATGAACTGTTCCTCTATATTATTTACCAGACACCCAATCCTAGTGTCATCTGCAAATTTAGACAACCAAACCCCTGAATGGACCTGCATGGTTGATATATATAAATTAAACAGACATGGTCCCAATACCGAACCCTGCAGGATACCACTACTCGCTCTAGCCTGGTCAGAAAATTCCCCTTTAATACAGACCTTCTGGCCTCTATTTTTAAGCCACACCTGAACCCATTTTGGTACCCAAACTGGGAGATTTTACTCCAACAGTGATTTCACAAGCTCCTCATGGGGAACTTTGTCAAAAGCCTCGGCAAAATCCAGGAAAATCACATCAACCGGGTTTCCCATGTCCATGGATTTACTAACCTTATAAAATTCCAATAGGTTGGTTTGACACGACCTCCCTCTAGTAAACCCATGTTGAGTCATATCTATCCTGCCTGTAGCTACTAGGAATTTAACGGTGTGATCTTTAATTAGCAGTGTCAGTGGCTCAGTAGGTAGCACACTCGCCTCTGAGGCCGGGAGATCAGAGGGCTGTGGGTTCAGTTCCCACATCTGGCACTTGGGTTAATATCCCAGTACTGACACTGTAATGCAGCATGAGAGGGGTGCTGCATTTCTGAGGTGCCGTCTTTCGGATGAGACGTTAAACCGAGGTCCCATCTGCCTGGATTGGTGGTAGTTCAGGTGGATGTTAAAGATCCCATGGCACTTATCGAAAACAGTAGGGGAATTTCCCCGGTGTCCTGGCCAAATTTCCCTCATTCACTAAAAATACCACCAACAGCTTAATCTGGTTCAAGGTCAGTTGCCATTCATCTGTACCCCCCTCCCCCCGGGTCGTGCCTGAAAATAGGCAGGATTTGTCTAGTGCACTTACCCGGTCAACAAAAGTTAAATAAATAAATAAAAATAAATAAAATTATACCTTCCAGAATCTTTCCTAGCACTGAGGTCAGACTAATGGGCCTATAATTTGAGACCTCCTGTCTTGAACCTTTTTTGTGAATGGGTATTAATCACCACTTGCCTCCAGGCCTCTGGAACCTCGCTAGTACCTATACTTTTCTGAAAAAGGTAGGATACTGGACCCACTAGTACTGCTGCCATTTCTTTAATTACCCTGGGATGAATCCCATCTGGCCCCTGTGCTTTATTCTGATTTACCTTTTGTAGTCTAAGACTTCAGCTGGGTCTATCTTTAGGCTTTCTCCCCTATGTATTATTTCACCATCGTCCTGGATAACTCAATGGCTTATATTAAATACTGATGAAAAATATGTATTATATTCCTCAGCTAATGCCCTATTCTCTATTATAAGATCCCCATTTTGTGTTTTTAGGGGTCCAACAGTATTGTTTTTCCCCTTCTTACTATTAACTCATTCAGGCCTAGATACGCCTGTAGGCGGCGTCTGAAAGCATAGCCATTCAGCACAATAACGCCTGTAGACGTACTCAGCTGACTTTCACTCAGGCCGAGAAACATCTGAGGAAGTCAGCAGTTTTTCCCTAAATATTAAACAAACAAAATTGCTTAGAATTGATTGCATAGCACCGTTAGGTAATTTTGTGATGAACAATTTTGCTACTGCTTCTTTGTGTCTATCATGTATACTTTAGGAGTTATTTGCATTTGTTTAAGGTATGGTGTGCATGGCTGACATTTGTCTCTCAAGCCTCACCTAAGCAACTTGAATAAATCTGAAAAAAAAATAGTTGTTTGGTATTTCAGCTACTATAAAATAAAAACGAAATGGATTACAATTGATTGCATAGCACCATTAGAAAGATAATTTTGTGCTCAACAATTTTGCTACTGTTACTTTGTGTCTACCATGTATACTTTAGGAGTTATTTGCATTTGTTTAAGGGATGGTGTGCATGGCTGACATTTGTCTCTCAAGTCTCACCTAAGCACCTTGAATAAATCAGAAAAAAATCAGTTGTTTGGTATTTCAGCTAGTATAAAATAAAAACTAAATTGATTACAATTGATTGCATAGCACCATTGGAAAGATGATGTGCCAAACAACTTTGCCACTCGTACTTTGTATGTAGCACTTACGGTTCAAGAGGTAGTCACATTTGTTTGTGGTATGCTGATTATGGCTTGATTTTGCTTAGAAAGGCCCAGGATGCAGCGCTAAGAGTATACAGGGCACAAGTGGTGGAAGTCTTAAAGAGCTCTTGTGGCGTGAATTTGTTAATATATGCGTAAAAGGTTTTATAATTATCCTGGACTTTAGTGGCCAGTGTATGCTCATAATTTCTTTTGGCCTGAACAATACCCCTTTTGGCTAGTTTAAGACTTTGTCTGTATATCTCCCAGCCAGCTTCCGTGTTGTTATGTCTTGCTTGATGGTATGCTTTATTTTTGTTTTTAATAAATCCCTTAACAGATTGGGTCATCCATGGTGCAGGGGAATTTCTGGCCTCCTTATATTAATTTCTAGTTGGTACGTGTCTCAGCATTAAGCCATTTAGGATTTCTGTTAACTTGTCCCACATTTGAGTGACTGTCTGGTTTTCGAAATCTGATTTCCAATCCCATGCTTCTAATTCATAGCTCATTTGCTCAAAATTTGCAGAGTTATACCTAAGTAGTACTGTGATACCTTTTTTAACCCCAAGAGTACCAGAGTACTAAAAACCAACTATAGAGTGGTCACTAGATCCCAATGGGGGGAATAAATTACAGTTAACAATATTGTCCCCAAGATTACTTAATAGTAAGTCCAGAATATGATTTCCCCTTGTATTGGTTGTAACATACTGATCCAATCCTGTGAGACTAAATATCTCTAAATATTTAGATTCTACAGATGTACTTGCTCTTAATGTATCTCATCCAATACCAGTGAGGTTGAAGTCGCCAACCAGTATTACATTCCCTACTAGAGAAAACTGGTTGATAAAATCTAAGATAACCTCATCCTCCATTACCCCAATGGATGGTGGCCTATAAATCACTGCCAAATTAATCTTTGCTGCTTGGGGTGGACTAATCTTAGCCCATATGACTTCTAGATCCAACCACCTAGCTGTAGCCATACTTTCTGTAGAAATACCATCTGCTACATATAGATCCACCCCCCACCTCTTGAAAGGGATCTATCCTTATTATATACTGTATAGCCCCGGATTTGCTTATCTCAGGTATCCTCAGGTTGCCACCATGTTTCCACGATTGCACAAACATGAATGTTATGAGCGTTTAATATTACTTGTAATTCATCAAATTTATCTGTAAGACTCCTTGCATTGATGAGCATAAAATTCCACTCAGTTTGTGCGTCCCCTGATTTTATATCCCCCCTACATCCCCCTTCTGGTGGAGTTTAAATGGTGATCTACAGTATTCTTAAGTTGTTGTGCTAATAAATGTTTTCCCATTTTATTAAGGTGCAACCCATCCCTTGCAAATAATTGACTGTTCTGAAATTCCTGCCAGTGATCTAGAAGTCCATCTTTTGAGCCAGCCATTGAATCTAAAAATTTCCTGATTTATTAAGTTAAGTTGCTCTTAGGGTATTAAGTATTAAGTTGCTCTTAGGGTAGGTAAAATCCCGGAAATCATCACCTCTCACCCTCTACTTCTAAGTGCAGCACCCACAGCTTCAAAATCCCTCTGTATTTCTAGAATATCCCTTTTCCCTATGTCATTAACTCCTACATGTAAAACTGTAACTGGGGTGATGGTATTCTCTAATAAGCCTGGCAGGAGTTGCTTTATATCACTTATGCCTGTTCCTGGCAGTACGCTGACAGTTGTGTACTCATTTTGCTGTTTACACAACACATTATCAGCATATCATAGCATTGAATCACCAATAAACAAGATATCCCATGGGGTATTACTTTCTGGGACTTGAATTTGATGTGGTAAGTGCAATACAGTATTCTGGGTGCTTGTGCATACATTATTTGGTTCCCTAAGGCCTACAGCAGTATTTAGTTGGATTTCTTCATCCTCCTCCTCAGTTGTAATCAGGGTCTGAAATCTATTTGGGGTCAGGATATTTGATACCCCACCAATATTCCTTCTTCCTCTTTTTTGTGAAATTTGTTTTGGGACCACCAACCATACCTCTGGGCTTTTGGTCATCCCATTTGGTGACATAATGCCTTCATAATCCTCCTCATTACTAATGTTTATATCCTCAGTAATACTCTGCCATGGAGTCAATAAATTGCTCCAGTGTTGATATTTCTAACTGTACCTTCATCCTAGCTTTAAGCACTGCAATTTCAACCTTAAGTTCTTTGATTTCACAGCATTTACTGCATGTATAATTTTCCACCTCCTCCCCATGCATAAACATATCACATAGACTGCAAGTCAGCATTTTACTTTATATACTCACAACTTATCTAACTTCCTGCTTTTCTCAGCTTTCTCAGCTGACACGTGCCAAACGCGCGTGTCTCTGCACACAAAAATGCGTGCCCTGCTCGCACTCGCCCTGCTCGCTACAGTGCGAGATTTTATGGGTCCTCAAACCCGGAAGTGGCTGTGCGTGTCTTGGGAGCACTTTGCAACAAAAGTTGCGCTTTAGAAATAAAAGTCAGCTGCCCCTGTGCCCCAAGCTGTATTAAGGGCTCTGACCTGACAGTTGCAGCAATTAACAAATAAAACAAATGCTATTAAGCATTGGTAGTTTACCCCCTGAACACAATATAGGGCTTCCACTACCCTCTACCTAGTTCCTGAACCGGAACAATAGGGCTCCAAATTTCAAATAACAACACTGTCAATGTTATAAATTTATCAGCTCCCACTGTTTTCCCACAGCAGTACTTCAGATCTCATTAAAAGAAAACGCTTGCTACAGTGCAAGTTTTATGGGTCCTTGAACCCAGAAGTGGCTGCGCGTGTCTCGGGAGGACTTCGCTACAAAAGTTGCATGTTAGAAATAAAAGTCAGCTGCCCCTGTGCCCCAAGCTGTATTAATGCCTCAAAACAGCCGAGGTGGAGTACTACGTAATCAACTATGTTTCATTTTTATAATAACTGGTGCTTTGTGTTACAAAGAAAAAAAAATACTTTTCCCCTCCCTGACACGCTCCCTGATCGTGGGGGAATTTGTATAGTTAATAAATAAGCTCAATTTAGCTTTTAATCTAGTTCCCTACAAGCAGGGAAAGTACAGTTATGCAAGAACTTACCACAACAGTAGATCTCTGAGAGAGGCTCTTGCAGTAGGCAATCACCTTGAGAACTGCACCTCTTGGAGTCTGGACTGTCAGTGTGACACTATATGGTGGGCGGTCCCCACACCCGCCTTCCAGTTCTCCTGCTGGAGACACCCTGAGAAGGAGCAACAGGAGAACAGAAAAAGAGGCTCCTAGAGCCCAAAATGAGCTCATAGAGAGAGAGAGAGAGAGAGAGAGAGCAGCAAAGAATCTTGGGGGAAGGAGGGAGAGAAAAGGTTACCTACTGCAATAGCCTCTCTCGAAGATCTACTGTTACTGAAAGTTCTTACATAACTGTACTATCTTACCCAGTCCCATGCAGTGTGAATCAGAAGGAACTGAAACATAGAAACATAGAGACACAGAAACATAGAGGTTGACAGCAGATAAGGACTGCAAGGCCCATCCAGTATGCCCATTTCTTTTTCTACCTTATGAATGTGCCATTGGCCTAGCTCTGTCAATGGCCTATGTATTCATACTCATCTGTATTGCTCCCTTATGCCTATCCCATGCCTGTTTAAAGCCCTGCACTGTATTCATACCCACCACTTCCTGAGGTAGGCCGTTCCATGCATCCACCACCCTTTCTGTGAAAAAGAACTTCCTCACATTAGCCTTTAATTGGCCTCCCTCTAATCTCATGCTGTGTCCTCTTTACTTGGTATTACCTAGTATGAAAGAATAGAAGAAGGCCAGAGCCCATCGAGACTGTTCCCCACACTATGTGGGACATTATTTATCTATTATCCCTCAACCAAACATCTAATTTGTTTTTAAAGACAGTGGCACTAGTTGCCTCTACCAATTCTTGTGGCAAGGTGTTCCATACAATGGATGCTCTTATTGGAAAAAAGTTTCCCCTTTTGCTGGTTTTATAAGTTTTTACTTCAAGCTGTTTATTATGCAGTCTTAGAACATGTCTCCTTTTGGAGAGTGTTAGACCACATTTTTCCATTAGATCTGGTGAATTTATTAAATTAAAAACTATAAGCATATTACCTCTTAATCTTCTAGTTTGAAGAGAGAAGAGACCAGTAGCTTTTAATCTGTTCTGATAATCCAAGTTTGTTAATCTTGGAATCATTCTAGTTACTCTCCTTTGAACCTGTTCAAGAATTGCTATGTCTTTTTTTGGTTTGGATTCCAGAAAGGAGCCACAGTCTAGATACGGTCTAATGTATGCCTATACAACGAATAAGGCATTGTTCAGTGCTATTAACAAAAGTGCATTTTATTTGCCTCAAAAGTCTTTAGGTCATGCAAGCAGTTCTAACACAGTGATCATTTGATGTAAGTTTATTATTAACATATATCCCTAAATCTTTTTCACAATTTGATGAGTGAAGTGGTAGTCCGTTTATATAATATATCGTTTTTGGATTATTTACACCGAAATGCACTACTAAACATTTGTCTTGATTAAACTGCGATCTTCATTTGCCCAAAGTGTTAATTTTTCCAAATCCTTCTTTAATGCAGAAATATTTTCTTGATTATTAACCTTGCCCCCCAATTTAGTATCATCTGCAAATTTAGCCATGAAGTTATTTGGCCCTGTTTGTAAATCACTGATAAAGAGATTAAACAATGTTGGTCCCAAGACCGACCCCTGTGGTACACCACTTGTCACACTACCCGAATCAGACAAGATATCATTAATTCTGACTCTCTGAGAACAATTTGCCAACCAGTTTAAAGTCCAGTTGACAATATCAGGTGACAAACCTAGATTTTGCATTTTAGTAATGAGTTTTTCATGTGAGACTTTATCGAAAGCTCTACTAAAATCCAAAAGAATTACATCAGTAGGGATACCCACATCTAGTAGAGTACTTATATTATTGTAAAAAGATATCAGATTGGTGGTGCAGGAATACTTGGGAGTAAACCCATGCTGATTTGAATCATAAATTCCAATTTTTTTACAATCTTAATCTATTAGAGACTTCATTACTCATTCCATTAATTTACCAGCCACTGAGGTCAGGCTAGTTGGATGATAATTTTGCACAGAACTTCTATTGCCTTTTTTAAATATGGGAGTGACTATTTATATTGAAACATGCTACACTCTTTCACCTTGTTAATGCCTTTAAGGTGTTTGAATGTTTCAATCATATCACCTCTCTCCCTCCTTTGCTCTAGGGTATACATATTGAGCTCAGTTAATCTGTCCTCATGTGTTTTCTGATGCAGTCCCTGCACTATTTTGATTGCCCATCTCTGGACTGCCTCAATTTGGTTAATGTCCTTGTGAAGGTGTGGCCTCCAGTACTGCATGCAGTACTCCAGATGGGGCCTAACCAGTGTCTTGTAAAGAGGGATTATTACCTCCCTCTTCCAACTTGTGATACCCCTACTAATACACCCAACATCCCTCTAGCTTTACGTACTGCTTTAGTGGTCTGCTTGGATGATTTCAGGTCATCAGTGATGATGACTCCCAAGTCTCTTTCTTTCCTTGTGACTGCCAGCAACTCCCCTCTCAGCCTATCGGTGGCTTCAGGGTTTCTCGTCCCTATCTGCATGATCTTACACTTTCTCTTCCGACCATTCTGCTAGTTTATCCAGATCTCTTCTCATTCTGCCCACCCCATCTGAATCATCTACTCTGTTGCAGATCTTGGTGTCATCTGCAAACAGGCAAACCTTACAATCCAGTTCATCTGCAATGTCACTGATGAAGATATTGAAGAGGACTGGCCCCAGGACTGATACCTGAGGTACCCCACTTGTGACTTGCATTTCTTCTGACTGTATACCATTTACCACCACTCTCTGTTTTCTGCCTGTCAACCAGTTTGTCACCCAGTTGACCAATGTCTGACCCAACCCGAGCCTACCCAGCTTATTAATCAATTTTCTATGTGGAACAGTATCGAAAGCTTTGCTGAAGTCAAGGAAGGCGACATCAACTGCTCCCCCTTGGTCCACCACTCTGGTTACCCAGTCAAAGAAATCTATGAGATTAGTTTGACAGGACCTTCATTTTGTAAACCCATGCTATCTTGGATCCTGTGCTCCTATGGATTCCAGGTGTGCACTATCCTTTCCTTAACGAGTGTCTCCATAATCTCACCCACTACTGAAATAAGACTGACTGGTCTGTAGTTCCCTGCCTCCTCCCTGCTATCAATCTTGTGCAGCGGGATCACATGAGCCCTTCTCCAGTCTTCTGAGTCCTCTCCTGTGGTCAGAGACTCAGTAAACAGTTCTGATAATGGTTCTGCCAGTTCCACCCTTAGCTCCTTTATTATACTGGGATGTATGCCATCAGGTTCCATTGCCTTGTCCACCCTGAGCTTATCGAGCTCTTGTAGGATCCTTTCTTTTGTGATGGGACTAGTGCACACCTCCCTTCCCCTGTGTCCATTGTGCTGAGCTATGGGCCCTGCCCTACTTTCTCTTCAGTAAATAGTGAGCAGAAGTATCTATTTAGGATACATGCTTTTACATGGTCTTCCTCCTCACACGCCCCCTTATCCCCTTTGATCTTAGCAATACCCCCTCTAGACGTTCTCCTTTCTCTAATGTATTTATAGAAAGTCGTGTCACCTTCTTTTACTGTTCGTGCTAGTGTTTTCTGGTTTTGGGCCTTTGCCTGCTTTACTGCCTTCCCTGCTTCCCTTAGGGAAGTTTGGTATGCCTCCCCATCTTCATCCTGCTGCTTTCCCTTATATTTCCTGAAGGCCAGCCTTTTGGCTCTGACCTTTTCTGCTACTGTGTTTGAGAACCAAAGTGGTTTCCTTCTTCTTTTGCACTTCCTTTCCTCACTAACACAATGAGATGTTGCTTCAGGTATGGCATCTTTAATGCTTTCCCACTTTGCCTGTACCCCCTCATCTGTATTTCTTTTTCCCAGGGATAGCTTAACTCTGTTGGCCATCTTATCAAAGTCAGTTCCTCTGAAGTCCCATATTTTTGCCTTGGAATGGGATGATTTTATTCCAGTGGCCAAACTGAACCATACCACGTGTTGGTCACTGGCCCCCAGGTGGCCTTCTACCTGGAGATCTGTGATCCTTTCCCTGTTAGTCAGTACTAGATCTAGGATAGCCCTGTCTCTTGTGGGTTGTTGTACCAGTAGTTTGAGTCCCTCCCCATGCAGGGAATCCACTATGTGTCTAGTTCTGGCAGATGTCCCTGCTGGTATTGACCAATCTGTATCTGGTATGTGGAAGTCTCACATTATCAGAACCTCCCCTTTAGCTGCCATGTTTTGTATATCTTCTAACAGTAATGAGTCTATGTCCTCCCCCGGTCTGGAGGCCTGTATGCAACCCCAGTTCGTATGGCTGTCCCATTTCCTGTTTCCTGGGTGACCCACAGTTCTTCTGGCTCCTTATGTGTATTCTGAATTTCTGTAGCCTTGATATTTTCATTGACATAAAGGGCCACTCCACTCCACCCCCCCCTTTTTGCACCTCAGTCTCTTCTGAACAGTACATAGCCAGGTACTAAAGTCTCCCAAGTGTGGCTACTGGTAAACCATGTCTCACTAATGGCTACTATGTCCAGTTTAGCCTCTGTCAGTATTGCCTGAAGGTCTGAGATCCTGTTTCCCAGACTGTGAGCATTTGTGTACGTGATTTTCCATTGGCCAGATTTCAGTGTGTTAGTTGTTGGGCGAGGTCTGGCATTTCCCCTGTGCATTGTATGGGGAGCTGGACCTTTTTTTTTACCTGTTGACACAGGAGGCAGGAAAGGTCTGCAGAAAAGCAGAGAGTTTAGGACAGGAGGCCTTGGAGGACAGCTAAACCAAAGCCAGCCCTGAGCCTAGAGGCACTGTCCAGACCGTAATGCTTGGTGAAAGTGAGGACAGAGCTCCAAGTGACTGCCGTACAAATGTCAGCAGCTGACACATTCCAGAAGCAAGCAGTGGAAGCAGCCATGCTTCTGGTAGAATGCCCCTTAATTTCCCCCTGGGAGGGTTCTACCATACTTCTGGTAAGAGAAAACAATACAGTTTGCCAACCATTTGGATGAACACTGTTTATAAACTGCCGTACCCTCTCTCCTGTGTCTAAAAGAAACAAAAATTTGGTCCATTTTCTGGACACACTTGGTTCTATTGGTATAATGACGCAAGATTCTGTGAACATCTAAGGTATGCAGAATAGCCTCCCCCTGGCAGGAATGCTAGGGGTAATACACTGGAAGTTGAATGCAGTAGTAAGTAGTAGTAGTAAAAGTTAATTTTTATACAGGTAGAGTTGGTTTACATCATTGGGTCAAAGACCCCTTTTCAAGATGGACCCGTTTACTTCAGTTTAAAAAAAGTTACAAAATTTTACACAAAAGTCCAAAAAACAACATTCAGTATAATAGTCATACAATATCATATCATTTTTATATGTTCACCCATACAAGACACCACATCAAACATTGATATTAAATCATGGCTATGATTCCTAAATTACTAAGGAAAACCTCTATAAACAATTCGTAAAATATCATTGTTCTTTAATAACAATATTTCATCCATTACACTTACATCTAATTGTCAGTCCACTATCAGTACATACATACATAGATACATAGACAGTGTCGGCAGATAAGGGCCTATGGCCCACCCAGTCTGCCCATTTGAGCTTGTAAGTTCAGTTTATGTTTTCCAAGAAGTCTGTTGCCCCTTACCACTGACCTCCAGAATTCCTTCATGTCTATCCCATGCATTCTTAAATCCCATGATTGTTTCAGCCCCCACCACTTCCTCTGGCAGGGTGTTCCACTTGTCCACCACCCGTTCTGTGAAGAAATTCTTCCTCATGTTTCCTCTGAATCGTCCTCCCTCCAACTTCATCCCATGTCCTCTAGTCCTGGAACATCTTTTTAGCTTAAAAATAGTGTATTCCTGCACCCTGTTCCTCCCTGTAAAATACTTGTATGTCTCTATCATATCCCCTCTCTCCCTCCTTTCCTCCAGGGAGTACATGTTCAGTTCCTTCAACCTGTCCTCATAGGACTTGTGATGCAATCCATGCACCATCTTTGTTGCCCTCCTCTGAACCTTCTCTATCCTGTCTATGTCCTTACATAGGTAAGGTCTCCAGAACTGTACAATGTACTCCAGGTGGGGCCTCACTAGTGTCTTGTATAGTGGAATTATGACCTCCCTTTTCCTGCTGGTGATGCCCCTGCCTATGCATCCCAGCATCCTATTTGCTTTACCTGATGCCTTGTCACACTGTTTCCCTGCCTTGAGGTCATCAGAGATGATAACCCCAAGATCCCTTTCCTGCTTGGTACATCCTATATCCTCACCCCCCAACTGATATATTGTGCCAGGGTTTTTGTGCCCCATATGCATTATCTTGCACTTCCTTGCATTGAATTTCAACTGCCAAACCCCTGACCATTCTTCAAGTTTCTGCAGGTCCCTTCTCATTCTGTCTACACCCTCTGGTGTGTCTACTCTGTTACAGAGCTTTGTGTCATCAGCGAACAGTGAAATTCTACTTCTAGGTCCTGAGCAATGTCACTGATGAAGATATTGATTAGGACCGGTCCCAGCACTGATCCCTGTGGTAACCCACTGGTCACTCTTCCCTCTGTGGAGTGACAGCCATTTACCACCACCCTCTGTGTCCTGCCACCCAGCCAGTTACCTACCCACCACACTACTGTCCTGCCCACACCCATATTCCCCAGTTTGTGCAATAGTCTTCTATGTGGAACAGTGTCAAAGGCCTTGCTGAAGTCCAGATAGGATTTACAGATAGGATTTTATAGACAGTAGATTTCATAAAGTGTTTAGATTTTTGGATCTGCTTTCTTTCCGAATCTATTGGGGCCCAAAGATTTATAATTTTCATACAAAAGGTCATTTCACCATATTTATTATTAATTTTTGGCATAACGTATTTACTTCCCACATTTCTTCTTAAGTTATATTGATGAATATGTGTTGAATATGGAATTTTATCCACTAGGTACTTCAGTCTATAGTTGTGTATTACCCCGTGGATTTGTTTTAACCACTTCTGATCCCTTTTTTGTTCTATTTGTTCCCATTTTAAAATCTTATACATTTCACAATGATGGGTATGATAATCACAATTTAATATGAATCTAGCTAAATTATTATAAAGAACTTGTATAGCTCTCAAACTTGACTTACTGGTCATACCATATATATGAATTCCATATTCAATACATGGGATAATTAATTGATTAATTATATCTTTTCTCATTTTTTGATCTAGACAATATTTAGATCTACGAAATGTCCCTAGTTTATTGTTTGTTTTAAAAATGTTTTTTTTATATGAGAATTAAATTTCAAAGTACTGTCCACAATTATCCCCAAGTACTTGTAAGATTCCACCTGGTTCAAAAATTCATTTTTAGCTGTTTTAATAAAGATTTTGGAAGAATTACTAGAATTTCTTCCTTTACTCTGGAAGATCACATAATTTGTTTTTTTTACTATTTAAAACTAATCCTGACTAAGAGAACCAAGTTTCTATCCTACTAAAATCATTCTGAAGGATTTTTTCCATTTCCTGGACTGAATCACCACTAGCCAGCAATACAGTATCATCTGCGTACATGCTCAGAACTGAGTGCTGTACCACTATTGGAAGTTCATTTACATACATTAAAAATAATAAAGGGCCCAAAACTGAGCCCTGAAGAACTCCTCTTCTTACTGGGGCAGATTTTGAAATAGTTTCACCAATATGAACTTGTTGGACTCTGCCTATCAAATATGATTCAAACCAGGGAAGGGTTTCGCTATCTAATCCCAAATCCATCATTTTCTCAAGCAATTATCCATGGTCTATAGTGTCAAAGGCCTTGGAGAGATCCACGAACACCGCCCCCAACGATCTACCCCCATTTAACTGGCAGGCAATGTTGTCTATTAAATCGGTGAGTGCGGTGTCCGTGGAATACCCTTTACCAAATCCTGACTGTCAGGGAGACAGGAGAAAGTTTGTTTCTAAATATCTACTCAACTGTCCCTTAACCAATCCCTCCATGACCTTTGACAAACAAGACAATAGAGAAATTGGCCTGTAGTTTTTTGATTCTACAGGAGAAGATCCTTTATGAATTGGAACAACCTTCACATGTTTCCACAAAGTTGGAAACTTATTTTCCATCAAGCTCCAATTAAAGAGTCTTACTAAAATTGGGGCAATTTCCTCAAGAGTGTCTTTTAAGAACCTATTTTCTAATTGGTCCAATCCTGAAGCTTTTTTTAATTGAAGTTTCCATAATTCAGACTTGACCTCTCGCATGTTACTGCTTTAAACCTAAACCTTATTTTATTTAATGGCCAATTTAACCTTTTACCAGAAATTATATGGGGCTGCTTTGGAATTTCTATATCAGGTAGTAGAACAAAATATTGGTTCAACCTTTCTGCTGATTCAAGTGGTGATAATAGGGTATCTCCCTCCCTAATCTGGATGGGCCATCTATTTTCCACTATAGTTTCAAAAGATTTTATCAAATCCCAGTATTGTCTGGGATCAGTACTATGTTCGACCTAATTTTTATAAAACTGTTTTTTCGAAGTTCTTATTTTAGTTTTAAGCTTATTCCGTTCATTTTTATAATTTATCCAATCATTAGGATCCAATGTTTTATTTGCCTTTTTCCATAATTTATTTTTCTATCTAATATTATGTTTTATTTTATCAGTAATCCAAGGAACACATCAATTTTTTACATACTTTAGTTTCAAAAGGGGCAACCTTATCACAGGCCTGAACAAACTGTTTAGAAAATTCTTCAATGGCCCAATCCAGATCAGGGATTAAAAAAGCCTATCCCACCTGATACTTCTTAATTCTTGCAAAAAAGTAACTTTATTATACTTTTTTAAATTTTAACATCTAACTATGCTTGGACCTGGGTTTATAGGTATTCCCCTTTTTATAGTCGCTTCCCCACACCAACAATGGAGGAGTGGTTCCCAAATATGGGTTGCTTCACTTCCATAGAAATAACCTTAATTCCATCTGAGGTAAAAACTAGATCCAAACTGGTTCAACATAAACTCAAAAACCATCTTTGGTAAGAACTGAGGATTGATACGCACTGCCACCCGGTCTCTGTGAAAAATTAAATAAGGCTCCTTACACATCAGGGCCTGAAGCTCGGAAATCCTTCGAGCAGAAGTGACTGCAACTAAAAAGGGCGCTTTCCATGATAAATAGCGTATATCACAACTACCAGCTGGTTCAAAAGGAGGCAAGGTCAGTTTTTCCAAAATAAAATTGAGATCCCAAGGTGGCGTGGGACTGCGCACTGGGGGTTTCAGGTGAAGGATCCTTTTCAGGAAGGTTTTGAAAACCTCCAGCTAAGCCACAGCTTTGCCCTCCACTAAGGTATGGTAGGCAGAAATAGCAAACAGGTGAATCTTTAGAGAAGAGTAACTCAGGCCCAGGTCAGAGAGGTGTAGTAAATACTCCATGACCTGAGAAATTGGGCATGAAAAAGGGTCCCAACCCTTCGAGGTGGCCCAAATAGAGAAATATTTCCATTTAATGGCATATGTTGTCCTCATAAAAGGTTTTCTGGCATCCCCAAGGACCTGAGCCACTCTGCAGGAAACTCCATAGTGTGAGGCAGCTATGAGGTGCCATATGTGAAGATGCATGGACTTTAGCCCTGAATGTACCAGCATGCCCCTCTCCTGAGCCAGGTGATCACAACAGAGAGGCAGGGGGACTGGAGGTTCCACTGCAAGCTGCTGAAGAAGCAAAAACCATATTTGGCGAGGCCAGTACGGGGCAATCAGAATCATGTAAGCCCCTCTGCCTGAAGCTTGAGCAGCACCCTCTGCAGAACTGGAAAGGGAAGGAAGGCATACAAAAACTTCCCTGTCCAGCAGAGAGATAGCACATCTCCTCAGAAAGCACCATGCCCGGGAGCGAGCAAGCAAACCCTAGGTAGTTTTATGTTGTATGGGGAAGTGAACAGATCCAGGTCTGGATGACCCCATAGGTCGAAAATGTGTTCAACCACCTTTTGCTTGAGCTCCCATTCATGGGCTCTTACTCTGGTGCAGCTGAGACTGTCCACTAGGATGTTTTGCATGCCCAGAACATGAACAGCTGTGAGGTGAACTCGATGCAGAACTGCCCAATTCCACACCCGCACTGCTTCCCTGCAGAGGGGATACAAGTGAGTGCCCCCTTGCTTGTTGAGGTACCAGACTACACACATACTGTCTGACTGGACTAATAGTGAGCCTGGAAAAGCAAATGATGGAAGGCTTGAAGAGCATATAGCACTGCTCTAATCTCCAGCACATTTATGTGCAGGGAGAGCTCTGACTGAGACCACAGCCCTTGAGTCCTGTGGATCTCCAAGTGAGCACCCCAGCCCTTCCGCAATGCATCTGTGGTTAGGATCTTGGTGAGAGGTGGGGACTGGAGGGGAACCCCTTTGGTGAGGTTGTTGAGATCCTGCCACCATAGAAGATCCCGCTGCATCAAACTGGAGACTATCACCATGTGGTCCAGGTCATCTGACCTCTGATCCCAATGTATTCTGAGTGTCCACTGAGAAATTCACATGTGGAGCCTGGCCAGAGGGCCAGTGGGGAATGGCCGCTGCCATAAGGCCAAGGAGTTGGAGAACAGACCTGGCCATGACCCACCTGCTGGAAGCTACCAGATGAGCCTGTTTCTGCAAGGTGTCTGTCCTGTCCAAAGGGAGGAAGGCCATACCAAAGGCCATATCCAGCACTGCTCCAATCAACTGGAGGTGTTGGGAAGGGGCAAGCTGGGACTTAGGATGACTGACAGCAATCCCCACTTGTGCAAAAAGGGCCAGAGTAGCTGAGAGGGAAAGTTCCAATTGCTCCCTCGACGGGGCTGACAGAAGTCAGTCATTGAGGTAGGGGAACACATAGTGGCCCTGACACCTCAGGGTCACCAGCACTACCACAAGGCATTTGGCAAAAACCCGGAGTGCTGAGGCCAGGCCGAAGGGGAGTGCTTTGAACTGATAATGCTCCCCCTGGATGGCGAACCTGAGGTAGCGGCAATGGGTCTGAAAAAACTAGGATATGCAGGTAGGCATCCTGCATATCCAGGGCACAGAGCCACTGTCCCTTGTGCAGGAGGAGCAGCAGACCTGGGAGAGTCAGCATTCGAAACCATCTGTACTCTATGTACTGGTTTAGAGTGCTGAGGTCCAAGATGGGATGCAGATCTCCCATCTTCCTTGCTACCAGGAAGAATTGGGAGTAATACACCTTTCCTACCTGGCTTGATGGAATGGGCTCTACTGCCTCCTTTTGCAGAACAGCCTCGATTTCTTCCCTTAAGAGGGGAATGTGCACCTTTGGATAATGCGACACCCCTGAAAACTTGTCTGGGGGTTTCTCGAGAAACTCCAGTGTCGCCCTGTCTGATCAACTGAAGGCCCCACAAGTCTGTGGTGACTGCCTCCCACCCCTTCAGGTGACAGGTGAACCTTCCACCCACCGGCTCCCCCAATGGAAGAGGAGATGGGGGAAGGCTGTGAGTCAAGAGATGGAGGGAGGGATGGGGAAAGCCACCCCTGGGGCTCTCTGAGCTTTTGCTGGAGGGGTGGATGCGGCTGAAGGTGCCCGACGCTTGGCCTGACATCTGGCTGTATGCTGCTGTTTTGTCTGCTGCTTGGACTGGCAATGAAATGGCTGTTTGGCCTTGGATCTGGGGTGGTACATAGTGTGAACCAACCTCAGGGCCTTGCTCTTATCTTGGAGGCTGGTAATGATATCCTGGGCAACCCCCTGAACAGGACAGAACCCCTGAAGGGGGCATCCTGGATAGCCTCCTGGACATCAGGTGCCAAGCCTGACACCCCGAGCCAGGAAAATCTCCTGAGACAGACAGCCGTAACAGTGCCCCTGGCGAGGAGTCCACAGCGTCATAGGTGGCCCTCAGAGAGTGGCGACAGGTGACTTTGCTTGACTGAATAGTGTCAGCCAATAGGCTTGGATTCCAAGTCCGGCATGGCCTCAATGATGGGCTCCAACTGGTGGAACAGTGACTTCTGATACATCAGCATGCGTGCCACATAGTTCAGGGTACGCATGGTGAGAGTGCAGGAAGAATATAACTTCCTCCCAAACTGATCGAGCTGCCTCGAATCCTTGACAGGAGGGGAGGTGCTCATATGCTTGGGCTTGGTGGACCTGTTGTGGGCCATTGTAATTACCACCGAGTCGGCCTTAGGGTGGACAGTGAGGTGATCCGTTCCCTCAGAAGTCCTGTAGGTCCTGTCAGCCTTCTTCGCCACAGTCGGAATAGAGGAAGGCATCATCCATATAGTGGAGTCCAAATCCTTATGAGGCTCCAGCCATGGAGGAGTGAGGACAGGTGCAGTCTCCTGGATGTCCAAGTGCTCAGCCAGCCTCGGACGTTTGGGGTGGTGAGCACTGGATTTCGATCCGTAGGACTCCGCAATCTATTTCAGCAGGTCTGCAAAAGAAGGGTTCTCTGGAGGCAATTTGAGGGACTCCTTCAACCTGAATTCTTCTGTAGGGGAAGTCTCAAACCCCGAAGCCAAGGAGGAAGACTCGGACTCTGATTCTGAGTCCAAAGAGTCTGACAGACCGACATCTGGGCAAGAGTCCTCCAGAGTCCTAGGAGGAACAATGCCCAATGTCAGGGCTGACGGAGGAGCTTTCTTCAGGCCTGACATAGACTGGCACGGTTCTGGTGGGGAAGCAGGTCTGGAAGGCTGATCCGAGCGAGCCAGGAGGAAGTTCTCACCTAGTGCCAGCTGTCCAGCTCTGGGACCAGCTAAGATTTGTTCTCGGACCACCAAGATTGGAGAATGGCCCTAAAATCCGCCTAGGTTTGGGGAGGAGGCAGAGGGGGCAGAGGTGGCTGGTAAACCTGCTGGAACCCTGAAGGGTACCCCATCATCGGATATCCCAGCATATAAAATCCGGGCATCGGATAACCCAGCAAAGGGTATGAAGGAGCATACCCTGACGTCAAGAAGCCTGATATCTGGTAGCCTGGTGGAGGATAACCTGGAGCCTGATGAAATGGATGGTAACCGGCTGGAGGGTAGCCCAATGGAGGCCCCGACAGAGGAGCTGCGGGGGCTGACGTGAGACCCTGAGACCTGAAATTTGGACCGGAAGGGTCTGAAGGAGCAGATTCAGGCACGGGGCCGGCAGGAGGGAACGCCGGCAAAGGTGCTGACAACCCCACCAGATGCACCAGAGATGGGACCTGCGGAGGCTCCAACATTAGGTCCAGGGGTGAACCAGGAACTAGGGCACCTGACGGACAACCCCTGTCTCCCAGCTCCCACTGGCCTGGTGAGGGTGGAGGTGGCTCCATGACAGGAGAAGAGGGGGTATCTCCGTGGGCAGAACCCACCGGAGAGTGCTGCCCAGAGACTGGCAGCTGTCTCTCATCCAGCCGGATGTCATCGGGGCTTGCGCCGAGCCCAACATGAGTGTAATGGTCGGGCAGTCATTGGAGGGTATGACTACCAGTTTATCGACCTTGGCCAAGTGGGTACTGGTTTCCCCGGAGCCCAACTTATCGGCCTAGACTGGGCATTTGTCAGAGGGTCCGATGAGTGGCTTATCAGCCCCACCAGCCTGCTTAGACCCGGTGGTGGAGAGGGGTCTAAGGGAGGCGGAAGCCTCAACTCAGCTGAGACACCCATGGCCATTGTAACCAGTGTCGGGGGGGGGGACTAAGGGCTGCTCCTGGGAAAGTGGGGCAGACTTGAGGGTAGCAGCAGTCTTCCCACAGGAAGTGGGCTGCTGTTCACCCAAGGATGGCTGCGGTTGAGACGGGGACCATTCCTGGTCCCGATGCTTCTTTTTGTCCCTCTTCTTCTTATGTTTATGGGAGTCAGTCAGCAAGGAAGAAGCGCTTTTTAGTTTTTGCAGCTCTTTCTCCATGGATGCCATCTTCTTTTTCAGAAGATGGGTTTCGAGAGCCTGCTGGTGACACTTCAGTGTGGCCAGACTGAAGCTGGAACAGTCCTCACAATCCTTGACCTTGTGCTCCCGGCCTAAACAGAAGAGGGAGAGGGAATGAGAATCTTTGTGCAGTAAATGCACGCCACAAGAATCGCACTTATTTTTATCCGACTCAGCAGAAGACGGTGAAGACATGCACAAATTGAAGGTTTTTTACAGAAAACAAGGAAAAAACAGATACTCATCCGAAAACGGCATTCAAACTGCAGCAATGATCTCCGCAAGGTCAGACATGCTCAGGTTGATGGTGGGAAAGAAATGGAAGGCGGGTGTGTGGACCGCCCACTATATAGTGTCACACTGACGTTGGGTGGGCAGTCCTCCATCAGACACTGCTAGCTAAAGTTTCCGTGTGGTCCTGACACCAAAGGGCGCAGTCCTCAAGGTGATTACTTACTTCAAGAGCCCTCTCGAAGTCAGATCATTGAAACATTATGAATTCCAAAAGTGGAGCTTTGGACATATTTCAAAGACCTGCAAGTGGTGTAAATTTTACATAAAATGAGGGCAAGCATGTAATTAGCCAGCTATGATGTTTGCGAAGGACCCCTAACATTTTGCCTTTTTTTGGTTCCCAAAGCCATTACTGCAGTGCCACAGCATGGATAGTTAACCGGAGCAGTGAAAGAGGTCTTTGTGATGGCCATGGTTTGTGGCACTATCAGGGCATTCAAAAATGTTAGCTTGAAATGCCGCAGCAACTAGGTATGACATCATACCTAATTACAGCATTTGATCAGATCCATTATTGGTGTGATAAAGGGGATCACCTGTAATTATATACATTTAAGTCACAACATGCAAAGATGCAAATAGCAGCTTGAGATATAATAAAAATGGTCATGTTATGTAAGCTTCCTCTCATGAACACTCGGTGAGAAGTCGTACTCAAGACACAAAAATAGTAAATATTCATTACCCATTATTTGGCCTTAGATAGGGAAGCAAGGGTTAATAAGTCCACCTTCATTCCCGGGGCCAGGACTACTCCCATGGCCACCACACACACCCTTGTTGTCTCCCTCTCCCTTCTCCATCCCTGGTCCATCCTTACCTTATAAAAATGGCATTCTGCCAGCCTTACTACGCAACTGTCTTATACATCACACCCCTTCCTAACCTGACCCCCCAGCACATCATTTGGTTTTACACCCAACAATCCCCAACCCATCATGGTGGGAGTTATAGGTGATAAATTGCCCATATGGTATAATAAACAAATTACTCACTCTGATTGCCCTGCCAGCCCCTCACCCCATCCAATACGTTCTGAAGCAAGTCTCCCACCTTCCAATCCTCCACTCCCCCACACTGTACCTTACGGGACAAAGCCCAGATATCATAGTCTTTGCCCCTGACCACTGATTCATGATGCAGGGTTGAGCTTCACTCCAGTCCTCTATCACAGTATGCTTTCCCCAACCCCAACAGAACCAGTGAGAGAAGTACTGGAAGAAAGGGCTTAGTGGAAGTGGGAATTGATGTTTCAGTTACAGCCCTACCCTCCAATCACAGATCAGGGCGTAGACTATGATAGTTGAGCTTCTGAATTACAAGATTCAGAATGCTGCGATAACTGTGAGGAAACCTGAAGCAATGCTCCATTGACCCAATCAAATGTTTAGACTGCCCTAGGAGCACCAATGCAGTGTACAGAGTCCTGTAATGAAGCATGCCTCCAAGGACTGGTGTGCTCACTCTCAGACAATCAAATTCCATGAGAGAAAATGGCTACCAAATGCAACAAGAAATTTTCTGCTGATAACTGATCAGTTCAAAACTGAAACCCAAGGGTGCTGCCCAATGTTCTTCCATGTCCGTGTCCCCCATTTGGGAGCAAGCTCCAGAGCTGAAGTTGTAGTGGTCAAGGTCTAGGGAAAGAGCTTTACTCCCCAGTCCGTCCACCAAATCATCTAATTCTGACACTCGATTAAATTTCCTAAAATCAAGGCAGATTCTAACACCCCCTTCTTTTTTGTTTACAGTCACCATTGGTGATGACCAAGCACTTCTCGACTCTTCTAGGATACCCAATTCTTCCATTTCTTTTGTATTTCCTTAACCATGTCTGCTCTTAACCGCTCTGGTAATCTGTATGTCTTGTGTCTATTAGGGCAAGCATTCCTTGTCACTATTACATGCTCGACCCCTTTTGCTCAGCCTGGCACTGTGGTAAAAGTACTGTAAAATGTCTTTATCAAGTTACAAATTTCTGAGGTTTGTTTGGAGGTTAAGGAAACATTCACCTTTACAGCATCAGCAGTAACAGTTTGTTCCAGTCTATCATAAGCTACATCAATATCTTCTTTATCAGTTTCTGGTAAAACTAGCAAAACAGCTTTTGGTGTTTTTTCAACCCATTTATTGAGGAGGTTAGCATGGTATATCTTAGTAGGATTTTTCCTATCACGGTTCTTAATCTCATAGTTAACTGTGCCAGTAAGTCTAAGCACTTTTTAAGGCCCTCGCCACGTCATTAACAGTTTATTTTCTGTAATGGGTAACAGTAGCAAGACCTTTTCACGTGGCTCAAAAACTTTTGTTTTTATCCCATGGTCATAATACACCTTCTGCTGGGTTTGGGCCTCTTCCTGATTACTATGAGCAATTTCAACATACTGTACTTTGCTATCTTTTTTCTCAGGGCATACATATAAGATGTAATAGATTGTTTCTGATGGGGGTTATCTTCCCATATGTCTCTTATTATATCTAATGGCCCTCTAGGTTGTCTACCATACAGCATTTCAAATGGTGAAAAACCTGTTGATGCCTGTGGCACTTCTCTGTGAGTAAAAAGCAGGTAAGGTAAGTATTGGTCCAAGTCTTTCCCTTCCCCTTTTACATACCTTTTTAACATGCATTTTAGGGTTTGATTAAAACTTTTAAATATGTAAAGGGGCTCAATAAAGTGAGAGAAGAGGGTTTACTTAAGAGGAAGGAGGGGGTGTCGGAACTAGAAAGCACTGCCTCAGACTGCAAGGAAAAAGATACAGGGGCAATGTGAGAGGGATTTTCTTCATGGAGAGGGTGGTGGAGCCCTGAAACAGACTACTTACAGAGTGGTGGGGGCTAAATCGGTGGAAGAAGTCAAGCGGGTATGAGACAAGCATATGGGGCTGAGTATCGGGGAGAAGGCATAAGGGCAGACTAGATGGGCTGGTAAGGTCCCTTTCTGCCATCAAACTTCTATTATTCTATGATTCATAGCATGGCCCAGCCTATAGACGGAGGATGCCAAGGTTTGATGTGGCTGGAGAGCCTGTTTCCTCGTGAGAGTGAGGTGCACACACTAATGAAACCCTGCATTATTTTTTGGGGGGGGTGAGCTCCTGGAGAAATACACCAGAAAAACCACAGCCACAGTCAGAATATTTGCTGCAGAACCACTCGGGCCTCCTAGCCATGGATACCACAACTTACACTAGATTCTACAACTCCTTGGCGGATGACAGCAATCTACGGAGCCCTGCTAAAAGGAGTTAAGTCCATGGGAAAACACAGATGCAGCAGGTTAATGGTTTATGAGACGGGGTGGTTGTCATAGTCTGAGACAGGGTGACGGGGGCCTGCCAAGCAGTAAAAAGCTTGCTAGAACCCCCTCTCCACACTTTAAACCCAGTTGGAAACTTGGGAATTCAGTGACACTCCCCTCTCCCTTATCATGAAGGCCCCAGTAAAGCAAACCCTCCCTACATAAGTTTTCAGCCTTGGCTTATCATGAGTAAGTTTTTATCAGAACTTCCTACCTGGTCCAACTCCGATGTACTGTCCCCCTTGGGAAACAAAGGATCTTCCAAAAAGATTATTTGGAAGGTCCAAAGTATTGGACTAGCACCTGAGCAAATGTCCATAGTGCAAAACTAATCAACCATCCTGTTAGCTGAACTGTGTTTGATGCAACCTTCAAGAAAAACTGTCCACACCAGCAAAGGATTAAGTTTCCCAGTACTGTCCCTTTACATACAACTTCTTAGACATCTCTGTAGTTTCAAAATAACAAAATTCAGTAGTTTCCCTTCTATACTCTAAAAAAAACTTGAAACAATGCATCAATTAAAAACATTAACCCAGTCAGGGTGACCTCATCCTGCCAAGCAGTAAAAAGTTTGCTAGAACCCCCTCCACACATATTAAGCCCAGTGGGAAACTTAGGAATTCAGTTACACTCCCCTTTCCCTTATCATGAAGGCCCCAGTAATGCCCACCCTCCCGACATCAGTTTTCAGCCTTGGTTCATAATGAGCACATTTTTTTCAGAACTTCCTACCTGGTCCAACTCCGATGTACTGTCCCCCTTGCCAGTAATTCATGTTGTGATGGCTGACTGCTCTCTGAAAAACAGTAAGTCCAAATCAGTATGCAATTATCAGCTTGAATGTATCAACCAAGTGCCTTGAAAACACTCAGCAAACAATACAATACTGCACAGTACCATACAATACAGTACAGTACAACACAATATGAGCCTTGGGGTGACATGGTATTATTCAATGGACCATCACTGAGCCAGTAAAGCCTCAGGCCCAGGTTATCAACAGTCAATGCAGCATCACACTGAGCCAACATACTCCCAGCCCTTGAGGAACTGGGTGTCAATGCATTATCACTGATCCAATATAGTACCTTCCCTAGGGAACCGAGAGTCAATCTACCCTCACACTGAGCTACAGTATCAACTGAAGGGAACTGACTGTTAATGTAACATCACACCGAGCTAATACATTCCCAGCCCCAGGGAACCACAAGTGTCAATGTAGCATCACACTGATTTATTTTTTATTTATTTAAAAGTTTGTGACTGTGAGAGGTATACTGAGCCGCAGCTCGTTTCCAGGTATGACCCAGGGGCAAGGGAAGGGGAATATTTGTACAGATGTAAATAGACTTACAGAACCAGATTAAGCTGTTGGTGGTATTTTAGTGGATGGGAAGAATCTGAGAGGACACCAGGGATATTCTCCTACTGCATTGCTGCCAACAGGGGGAGACGCTGTCCCACTTGGCAGTCAGCCAAGATGGAGGACAAGAAGCTGAAGGGTGCAGAGGTGGAAGAACTTATGGAAACAGAAAATCTACAAAGAACTGAGGATTTGGAAACAGAAATTGGTAAGGCTACTTCTGGAATAGGCCCTGACCTAACAAAAGCCTGTATTTTACAAGATGTGGAACTAGCACAAACTGATATGATCCCAGCCTTACCAAGTGATAGCAATTCCAGTAATGAGGAAGTAGTGCAAGACTCTGTAAAATAGGCTGACTTGGTGATTACTTCAGAGGAGGAAACTTTGCTACGGAACAAATTTGAGCAATAGGAAAGACTGTTTTTTCAGAAGAAAGCATAGCTGGAAACTAAGCTCAGATCACTTAGAGCTGACAAGGAAAAGAAATCTGTCAAAATGGATCAGCTGAAAGCTGATGATGTGGCATCATCAAAGGGCAAGCCGGCTAGTTGGGCTGAACCTATGGAGGAGGTTGATGTGGCTGAAAAAACAAATTGTGCCGAAATACCTGAGGAATCCACAGAAACCGTGTTGGGAATGGCAGAAATGAGTAACAATCCACTCGACCTAAGAGGCACTGTCGGAAAATCAAATAATGTATTGGAGAAGAGCTGGTCAGTTAAAACAGCACTGGATGGCAGGATGGCAACAGAATGCATAAACAGGTCAGTGGGTCTCAGGAGACTCTCCGATAAAAATGTCAGCACCTACAGACATTAACTTTCCTAACAGAAGTAATACAGTAAATGTGACTGCACCTGAATTAGAGGTTCCTTCTAGCCTGGAGCTAACACAAAATCCTGCACTGCAGTGTTTACAAGACATAACATAGCAATCTGAAGGGGGACGCTCCAAGGGTTTAGATCTTGCATCTCAAAGGCCTTCAAACCTTATTAATAAAATGGCATCAAAAACCTTTGCATCTTTGTTTAAAACCCCCATATACCCAGCAAAGAGACATAATGCAGTGCGTTTGACCTATACTGGGGGTATGGAGGACCCACCGGACAGACTTTTTGCGGCCAAAACACTTCTAAAGGAATCCATGAAGTTTTTTTCTACAGAAATATACGCTTTAATTCACATTTCAGGTGAAACCACTTTTGATATGTTTCAAGACAGCACAGGGATTAGAGTGTTTCTGGACTAGGTGTAACGCTTTAAAAAAAATCATCTCTATGGTCCCCTTTTTTACCAACCCCTCTATCAAAACCTGCACACAAAGTTATTACAGTTCTTTTCAGAAATTAAGGGGTTAGTGTACAAGATCTACTCGTCTGGTTAAGGCAACGTTGCACAGTTACTGATTATCCTGAGGTCATCCTGGATTCAAAAAACATATGGACTGGAGGCTGGAAGGTGAAAGTCATGCTCCAAACATCAGACACTGGGATAGTTCATCTGCTGAACTCTTTCTATTTGGAGAGGGATATGGGAATTATGTTTTATGCAGGACAACCCAAAATGTGCTACAAATGCGGTTCACTGGAGCACTTAAGCAGTGTACGTGCTAAAAATAGATGTACTATGTGTGGGGATCTTGGGCAGGTAGGCACTGACTGCATAAATGAAAGCAAATGTAACTTATGTGGGGAGCTTAGACACACTTTCCAGAACTATAGTAAGGCAGCACATAATACCCTGGATTAGGCAGATGGCGCAGAACAATGGCTATTTATAGCTCTGGCTCAAAAAAATAAGGTAGGAAATACAAGTACCATTTGCAATACAGAGCAGGAAAGGCCTAGCTTAGAACCCTGTCCTACCACCGAGTAACCCGCCCACACACACATACCTCCATCAGAAGCATCGAATGTGATTCCTAAAGGACATAAAAACAGGACTAGTGAGGACAGGTCTCCAGTTAGGGCCCCCCCTCCCGTGGTAGAGGGTTCTTCAGGCAGAATCAGCCCCCTCCATTCCGGAAAGAAGGTCAGGAGATAGAGTAACAAGGTTACAGGCTAAGGACGCTTCAAGGCAAGGGACACATACACAAGTAACTATTTCCACCAAAAATAAATGTGAGGCACTGCAGTCTGAACAATCTGACGACTCAGATAGTTCATCAGTTGAGTTATCTGTGCCAGAAGGTAACACAGACACAGAAGGGAAAGAACTACCCAGAGGACAACAGAAAAGGAAAGCTAAAGTAAAGCTGAAAAATATAGAGAAACAAAGCAGGAAATATAGTCATAAACAGACAAACATGTTTATCTGTCACACAATAATTGTGAACAGTATCACAATAATAAGCAAAAGGCAAGCTGTTTTTTACATCTTGTCCCATTTATATTTTGGAATTTTCTTTTTGCAAGACACCAGACTACATTCACTGCCCGAAAGTCAACAAGCTTCTAAAGCTTGGTACTTAGGTCCATCTTTTTTGGTCTTTAGGAAGTGAGACATGCTCAGGTCTGGGCATTTTGTCTAAACATCCTGAAATCAAACTCTTAAAATTATATGATTTAGTGTCAGGCAGGGTCTTAATAGTAGATGCCTTAATACAGAACTCTCCATATCACTTGATTAATCTATATGCTCCTCAGACTAAAGCACAAAAATGTGAGATACTTAAAACAATCCTGCCTTACTTACAGACAACCTTCCAAATTATATTTGCAGGAGACTTCAATTGTCCAATCAAAGCAAAAAAAGGTAAACAATACTGTGACTCCAACTTACTAGCACAAATAATACAGAAATCCAAACTCATAGATGCAGTATATCAGCTGTCAAAATCAGAACTTCCAACCTTTCATAAAGGAAACTTAGGTTCAAGAATAGATTACATTTTTACCTCTGAACATCTACAAATACATAATGCTACTGTAACAGCCACTGAATTCTCAAATCACAAAATAGTTTCTACCGCAATAAAATCAGGAATGTCTGAAATAAAAGGTCCAGGCTTCTGGAAATTGAATATATTTCTCTTCTCTCTGACAGAGATTTACAGGTGTATTCAGAACTTTCTTGAAGCAAGGAAATCAGTCTTTATTTGCTTTGAAGACCCCACCTTGTGGTGGGAAGATACAAAAACAGATTTACAAGTGTTATGTAAAAATCTTAGCAGGCATACATCTAGGCAACAATATATAACATACCTACAAAAAAGGAGAAACTTACAACAACTAATGACTGTATCCTATGAAACAGGACAAAATCTAGAATCCCAAATAACTAAATTAAAACAGGAAATGGTGGCCTTTCATAATAAAAAAGCTAAGGCCCTAAACTATCAACAGCAGTTTAGCACTCATGGCAGCATATAAACTATATGTCATGAGCACTGGCAACTGCACACACAAAAGATAAAAATGTCTGTTTTGAAAGATAACATGGGTGATGAATATACAGCTTATAACAATATTCTAAGAATTGTAACAGAATACACAGGAAAGATGTATGACAATCTGGAATCAGAAAATAGTGAACTAGATACTTTTTTAGAGGACCTTCAAATACCTAAACAAGAGGTAAAAGAGACATAGGAGTTAACAAAGCCTATAACAGCATCAGAAGTTCAAATGGCTATTTCTCCCTTAACTGATAATAAATCCCCTGGGCCAGATGGCCTACCTAATGAAATATTTAAAATTATTGGGCAATGTTGCCTGGAGGAACTGACTACAGTTTTTAACACAATCCTGAACTATAAAACAATTCCCTTAAAAATGAATATGGGTACCTTAATTTATCTATATAAAAATGGAGATAAAAAGGATTTAAAAATTGGTGGCCGATAACTCTTTTGAACTCTGATTTTAAACTTTTAACTAAAATACTAACATAATGGTTGTCAAAAGTAGGAATAAAACTAATCTCTTCAGCTCAAATATATGCAATTCCTGGGAGACAAATACAAAATCATCTAATGCTGCTAAGGGAAGTGGTGGAACAGGGGAAACTGGGGAATCTGGATGGCTACCTAATTTCACTAGATCAGGCTAAGGCATTTGACAGTGTGAGCCATGCATATTTGTGGAAAATACTATCCCATTATGGAATCCCTATGGACATGATCAATTGGTTTAAAGGTATTTATAACACAACAATGGTTAGGCCCATGATACAGGGTTGAAAAGGTCCTTTGATACAGCTAAAAAGAGGGGTAAGCAGGACTGTCCATTAAGCCCTGTCTTATATGATTTTTTCACCGACCCTCTGCTAAGGAAAATTAATAGGTCAATTGATAGAAAAGCAACATCCTTAGGCACACAGTCACTTCCCTTCAAAATTTTGGCCTGTGCAGATGATGTGAATGTGTTAATACAAGATGCAGAATCTGTTTGTAAAACTCTAGGAATCTGTAAACTATTTGGCCAAATGTCTGGAGCTGCTCTAAACTTGGATAAATGTACTGGGCAGGGATTAGATTACACACTAAATTTTAAGGGACATATTGGGGGTAATGTGATCACGGATGCACCTATAAAAATGTTGGGTATCTTCTTTGGTAATTTTGAGTTAGACATATTTAACTGGGAAAAGAAAATTGATATAGGGAAAAATAAAGTAACTAACTGGAACAGATTGAAATTCAGTAAGAAGAAACAGATTTATTTAATTAAAACCTGTTTAATTCCTATATTTCTGTACATAAATTACATCTTCCCATCACCCAAAAACTTTGAAACAACACTCCTAAGTATATTTTTTCAACTATGTTGGGGGAGTAAACTAAACCCCCTGAAAATAAATATTCTATACCTCACTCTAAAAAAGGAGGTTTAAACATGACCAACCCAATATTGTTCTTTACTAGTGTTTTTATTCAGAGCAATTTAAAAGCACCGGTAACAACAGACAATTTTGGATGGGAATGTATTCTTCTAGCAATATGTGTATACTGGTTGTCCTTATGGGAAACATCATCACTTAAAACTCTCAAAAAAACAATAAAAGTCCCGGAGTATATCAGAAGCACTTTTCTCCGATTAAAATGGTGGAATGTCACAAAGACACAGATACTAAATTTATCCAGGAAGCAACTCTATTTTTATTTACTAGCAACAACCTGTACAGTAGACAAAGTCTTTGAGAAATGTCCTAGCCAGTATAGGGACATGCTAGTTCTTTTTTTAAACAATAAAAGAGTACCCGAACATCTGTGGGATTTTCACTGGCTAGCATGCCATGAAAAAATAAATGTGAAAGCTAACCAAAGAGATAAACCCCAACAAGAAAGGATATGTGCAAGGTTGACATGCATACAAACGGAAGAAACTATTGAGCATTTACTGTTTCATTGTTCTTTTATCTCAGGGTTCTGGGACATGGTAGCACAAAGGTGGGAGAAAAATATATATTTTTAAATAACATATGTAAACATTATGTATGGAGTTTTTGATAATACATGGGGGGATGGAACACTAGCACCTTGCAGATACTTATGGTAATATTTAAGTGGAATATATGGTCCATGAGATGTAATTTTACCTTGCAACAAAAAGAAGGAAATTTAATTGAATTATTAAACAAAGTAACTCAAAATATGAGACAGCTATATGCAAAAGAACAAAGAACCCTTGAAAACAGCAAAGTGTTAGAACTTTGGAAGGGTTTTCTTTGGATCATAGACAATGATTTTCCTGTAACTTAAGGAAGAAAACTGTCGCGATGAGTTCTCTCCTCTTTGATTTACCCTTGGATGGGCATTTTTTTTTTGTAAACATACAAATATTGAATAACAAGTTATAGATACTGTATGAAAACTTGGATGAAATTTTATATGTGATACTTATATCCCTGATATTCATTTTTCTTCATACAAACTTTTTTATTTTGGAATGTACTGGCAAATTGTTTAATCAATAAAAACTTCCCCTATTCTTTGGCAGGGGGCACTGTTCTGCTGCTGGAAAGATGGAGGATTCCAGTGAGAGACAGGAAGATGAAGATGCAAGAGCACCTGTGGAAGGGGAGAACGAGCTCCACTCAGGATTGAGAAATTTACCTAAAACCAGTAATATAACATTGGAGAAAATGGATTATGCAGATGAAGAGGAAAAAAGATTACAGCAAGACATGGAGGAGAGAAAGTGGCAACTACTGCACATGGTTAATGAAGATGAAAAAGAATATGTATAAAACAAAACAAAGTTAGAGGAAGAAAAGAAAAAGAGTATCAGTCGGCCTGGTTGGAGCTCCAGAGCAAAAACTGCTTTTTGCCTCAGAGGACTACCATCTAGAAGAACTGTATTGTCGAGTTAAGCTCTGAAATAAGCATTCCATCAACTTTTTTGTCTCAGCCCAGTACAGCAGAATGGACACTGGAGCAAGTGCTCCAGATCACTGGATGGATTTTTAAAAAGGGCAAATGGATCCCTGACCCAGCCTTAACAGTCCAGGGAGCTCTGGAGATAATAGTGGAGATGGAACAAGGGAAAGAGGGGAGACCCAAACTGATAGTTGAATGGAGCAGTGAACAAACAGCTGTGACAGCTGGACAGGATCAAAGCATTGCACCAGGAACTACAACTGCATTAGACGTTGGAGAGAAATGCATGATACACCCAGAGAGATACAGCACAGAGTCTTTGCACTTGACCACAGGTACAGTGCATACAAATAAAAACAATGCACCACTAGCTGAGAGTTTAATGGTCATGACCCTAGAAAATAATGAAAATCAAGTTCCCCCTGTAAAACCACTCAGTTGTGCAAACTTCTTTAAGCAACCTGCAGAGACTGCAAAATGAAGATCTGTGGTAAGAATAAGATATAGAGGAAGATTAGAACTGGAGCCAGATATAAATTTTGTTGGGAAAAAATTGATTATAGATTCCTTGCACTTTACTCCAATGGATGTGTATGCATTTATACATGCACCATGGGGACTATAACTGTAGCTTTAGGATTGCAGCATTACTGGACTAATTTTGGACTACCTCTTATTCAGTAAAATATACCCCTGTATAGCAACACTTCCTAGCAATCCCCATTACTAAACCAACCTTTAAAGCAATAACTGTTTTATTCAGAAATGAAGGGGTCGACACAAGTGATATCATTTATTGGTTAGAAAAAATATGTCCAGTACAAGGTACACTGGATCCAATAACAGACAATAACGGCTTCTAGACGGGGGTGGAAATTCCAAATTCAGCTAAGACAGAATGAACAAGGAATACACCTTCCAAATTGTTTTTACTTGGGTAGAGATAGGGGTATCTTGTTTTACCCCAGACAGTCAAAGTTATCCTACCTGTAACCCCTCTACAAATGGGGCTTCTTAAAAGCCTTCCCGGAGCTGCTTAATAGCTCCTTGCCTAACTGGTGTTCGGCGCAATGCCGCCTAAAATGCGGCCATTGTGAGTGCTTTTTAAGCCTCCAGTACTGTATCTTTAAGAGCTGCCTGCTCGCAGGCTCCAGCGGGTTGGTATGGGGAACTGGTGTTTCCCTGCTCGAATCCCGCCTGAGCTGCAGTGTAATCGCCCTACTCTGTAGTCACTGAAAAGCGCAACGAGAGCCCATCTGACAGATGTAACTGTTTGGCTGTACTTAGTTAAAGTATTAGTGAAATTATGATTTGTTTAACCTGCTTTCATTGCAGCTGGGACTCTGTGTGTTTGGCCCCTCCATTTTGGACCTGGACTTTTGAGATGGGCCAATGGAGAAAGGGGGGACACTAAAATGGAGATCTTTTGAGCCAACCAGAATCAGGACTCATTTTGGAGCCAGCTGGCCATAAGGGATATAGCCAGTAATTCTGGGAAATGAAGTTCTGGGCTACGGCGTCCTTTTTGCACCAATGGGGACTGACTTAAGTGACTGGTATCTGCAGCCCACCAATGGGATCGGGTGGCACCCGAACTGAGAGTCCTTGCCCAAACTGCCAAGGGGCAGAGTCATTGTGGTCATGAGCGAGGAAGGAGCTCTGGGCTCCTGCGCTGTTGAGCTTCCACGTGGGAAGCGCGTGTGGAAGGCCACATATCGGCAGGTTGAACGCCAGCAAGTGTCAGACTAAATCCACCAAGCAGCGGTCAGAGGAGGCTGTGCAAAAGTACAGCTACCTACCAGGCTCACCCTGTAGAGGACTGGAGAATTTGCTTCAATCGCACTCGATCTGTCAGAACAAGTGAAGCTGCGTCATTTGGGCCCAGTGTTCAGTAGTAAAAGCAATCGGGATTATACAGCAGCTGCCTGGTATGATACCCCTCTGCTCTTCATATAAATGTGTGGAGAAGTGGTTGAATTCCAGGCTCGGCCCTGCAAGTGGTGTGAGAGTGATCTTTTTGCTGGAGTCGTGAGTACTAAATCAGGGTAGCTCCCTGTCAGGTGTTCATAGTGAGGGCACGATTTGTCTGGCTACTTTTTTGGCTACACGAACTGAGCCCGCTGGCTGTACTTAATCCTCTTAGGAATCAAATGCTTGTTTTCTGCATCAGAACCCCAACCAGCTGCATCGAGAGGCTAGCCTTCTATTGCCTGGGCACCCAGAGACAGTGAACCATAGGTTAGGCCTGTGCACATTGCCCTAGATAGATACAAATATATATATATATATATATATATATATATATATATATATATATATATATATATTAGAGTGGTAAGCTAATTAACCTGATTTCCCTCAGTCCTTGTTATCTCCCCTCTGAATAAATCAGACTGGGTGTTTTGCAGAGGTATACTGACTGATCTGTGTGTCTATGTTGAATTACTATACAGGTGGTTATTGTCTAATTGCATCTTACTTTACAGGGGGTCCCCAGAGCCAGCTGAGTGAATCAAGCCTGGGGGTAAGTGTATATTGCAAGGGTACTGTGACTGACTTGTGTGGGCCACTAGTGGGAAGAAAGGGGGGGTTGCAGTGACCCAGAGGGCTGTGACCAAGTCATATCAGACTGTCTCAACCCCAACCTCTGGGTGGAGGCACCCGCCATCAGATCCAGGCCCCACAACCTGTTAGCAGCAAGTCAGGCAGGGGTAGTAGCCCTTGGGGTAGCGCCCCCTAGGGGTTACATTTTGGAGGCACCACTGGGATTTGCGTCCCCTAGTGGCCGAGTAGACAAAGTACCTCAACACGGCCAAACTAAAGGAAAAACTGGAGGGGGATATCATGACTAAGATTAAGTTGGACCCTGTTAAGACAATGGTGCATAAACTGATGGGGTGGGGTGAAGCCAAAGAGTTAGATTCCCAGAAAATTGTGTTACTACTGGATGTACCTGTGGGGACAAAGAACGCTGACCTTGTTTCTGCAGTGGAGCGTGTTAAATGTCTAGGCAAGATAGAGGTGATGGGGCATATGGCTGACCTACTCAACCACACCTTGCAGGTGCTACTTTTATGCAGTACAGTTATAGACCCCGAGAGGGTACCCCCAGTGATCTACCCGGAAGGTGCCCAACAGGGGTGGAGGGCCATTCACATCCGGAGTGGGTCAGTCACCCCAGGGGGGTCCTCCAAGACTAATAGCTTTAAAGATATACTGCTTAAATTGCTAGCTGTGGAAGGGAGGACTACCCAGGAGTTACTGCAGGCGCTGGACCTTTCTAGTGACCCCACTCCCAAAACTCCCCAGGTACCTCTCCTGGGTCCCCCAAGAGTTCTATGTTGGCTTCACCTTCCCTAGTTGTTCCCCCTATACAGTTAGACTCCTATCATAGACCAAAACTTTTTCTGGTACTGTGCCTGTCCCCTCGGGGGAAGATGACTTGGAGGCTTCGATGGACTATGCTACCCCTCTAGTCCAAGAGTAGCAGTGCTCTGAGGGGGAGAAATGAAAGAGACTGATGGAGAGCTTGAGGGGTTCAGTTTTGGAAGCTATTCGTTTTCTGCGAGCTACTAGTCCTGAAGCCCCTGCAGTAGAGTACCTTTCTGCCTTAGAGGGAGTGTTTGGGAGTACAGAAACTGGGGAAGACTTATTATGGAAGTTCAAGTCCACCAAACAATGGAGGAATGAGAAATTGTTAGCCTTTGTCACCAGGGTGGAAAGGGCATTGCAAAAAGCTTATCGGAAAGGGGGGTAACTGCCCCAGCCTTGAACCAGGTCCAGCTGGATCATATTTTGAAATCTGCTAGGTTTTCCAGTGTGATATTGTTAAAACTCAAGTTACATGACCGACAGGCTGCCCCTCCCAAATACTGTCAATTGATGAGGGAGATTCAAGAAGTAGAGACTGATGAAGAGGGGTGGGAACCCTATGTGGGAGGTGTGAATCTATGCCAGACCCCTGAGTCCAGCGAACCAGATGAGACCCTCCCTTCAAGGGGGCTGAGACAGGGGTCTGATGCTTTTCCTGTGCTCCCAGAGGCCCAAGGAGGGGTGGGGATGCATGCTGTCTCCTCTGATCCCCGGATAGAAAGTGATTTGAGGGCTGAGATTAGAGATTTACGATAAATGGTGAGGGACTTGAAACAAACTGCTACCCACTCTGGCAAGCTGGGGGAACCTGAGTTATCTAGAACTAAACGACCTAGTCAGGAGGAGCCCTCCAGAACCCCTGATGCCCCCCAGCAAGTGAGATATCTCTCTCCTAACAAAGACCCCTGGGACACTAAGTTCTGTTACCATTGTGGGGAGGATGGACATTTTCAGACTGAGTGCCGGTTACCAGAGAATCTAAGGAGGGTCAACAGCAGAATAGTCACCTGGCATCACAAGGCTTATACCAGACCTTTGGGAGGGCCTCCTCGGAAGAGTTTTGTGACCAGGGCCAATGCACAAGCAACCTCCAAAACCCCACCCCCGAATGGTCTGATGTGGTGGGGCCCTCAATGGAGACCACCGTGAGAGTGAATGGAGTACCCACCCGGGCTGTGTTGGACAGTGGCTCTCAGGTGACCATTATGTTCCAGGACTGGTATCGGAAACACTTGCCTGAGGTGCCTCTGCAACCTTTGGATGGACTACATGTTTGGGGGCTGAGTGATAAGGCCTACCCTTATTCTGGGTATATTCAGATCTGGTTGTCTTTTCCTACTTCTGTGGCTGGGGTGGCTGAACAAGTGGAAACCTTGGCCCTAGTGTGTCCCCCCACTGGACTGTATGATGGGGCGCCCTTGTTAAATCCAACCAATGCTCACATGTTTGGTTGCTTGGCGCAGCTGTGCTCTGAAAAACAGATGTCCAGACCTGGGCAAGCTCTCGGAATACCCACCTTGATTCAGAACGCCTATGAGACTCAGAGAAAGGCCGGCCAGGTGGAACCTGAAGGCCCGGTGGGGGTCGTCTGGAAGAAGGAGGACCGGGGATCCAGAACCACTACTACTAGCCCCAAATGCTCAGTGTGTTTTGCAGGAGGAAGTCCGGATTAACAAGGATGTTAAGAATAAGATATTGACACTGGATGCACCAGGTGATGGCAAGTTGCCAGAGAGGTTGTTAGTTAAACCCAGTATCTTACCCGCTAGAGCCCATGCCTTTGCCAGGAGAGTAATGGTCCAAGTGCATAACGTATCTAATCGAGAGATTTGAGTGAGGCGGGGTTGCACCCTGGCTACAGTGCACTGTGCCGATACTGCTGTTCTGCCCCACAACAAGATTCCCAGGAAAGGAGACCGAGTGACCCCCGAGCTGTTTGATTTCGGTGATTCCCCACTACCAGCAGAATAGAAGAAAAGGATCAGCGAAAGGCTTGCCCAGAGGGAACAGGTGTTCCCCTTGAAGGAATGGGATGTAGGATGTGTGCAAGGGGCTGAGCATCACATCTGGCTACAGGATGAGCGACCTTTCCGTGAGCGATCTCTATGCCTAAGCCCTGCTGATGTAGATGATGTAAGGTGACACCTGCAGGAGATGCTTGCAGCTGGGGTGATACAAGAATCCAGGAGCCCCTACACCTTACCTATTGTGGTAGTGAGAAAAAAGAATGGAGCTGTCCAGATGTGTGTAGATTACTGTACTCTAAACCGGCGGATCATACCAGACCAGTATACCATGCCACGCATTCAGGACGCCTTGGACTGTCTAAATGGCAGTAAGTGGTTCTCTGTGTTAGACCTCTTCAGTGGGTACTACCAGATCCCGATGGCTCCGGAGGATCGAAAAAAGACTGCTTTTATTTGCCCCATAGGCTTCTATGAGTTTATGCGGATGTCCCAAGAAATTTCAGGTGCCCCTGCTACTTTCCAGCGTTTGATGGAGTGTGCTGTGGGGGACAAGAATCTGCTCGAATGTCTGGTTTACTTACATGATGTCATAGTGTATGGCAGCTCCTTGGAAGAACATGAAAGGCGGTTGTTCAAAGTCCTGGATCGACTGGAAGATTTTGGTCTCAAACTATCTATAGATAAGTGCCAATTCTTTCAAACCTCTGTAAAATATGTGGGGCACACAGTATCCACTGAAGGCATAGAGACATACCCCAGCAAAGTAGAAGCTTTGACTACTTGGTCCCAATCAAAGAATTTGAAGGAGCTGCAGTGGTTCCTAGGGTTTTGTGGGTATTACAGATGATTTATTAAAGACTACTCTCGGGTGATCCGCCCTCTGCTTAACCTTACGCAAGGATATCCCCCAACCCATAAAAAGTATAAGAAAATTGTACAATCGGGGACTGAAAGAAATTATTTCCACCCAAATGATGTGTTTGGCACCCGCTGGACTGCTGATTGTGAAGAAGCTTTCCATGACATCATATATTAACTTACTCATGCCCCAGTGCTGGCCTATGCTAACCCTGCCAAACCATATGTTCTTCATACTGATGCAAGGGTTGGGGGCAGTACTGTATCAAGAGCACCCAAATGGGCTAAGACCTGTAGCTTTTGCCAGCCGAAGCTTGAGCCCTTCCGAAAAGAACTACCCAGTGCACAAACTAGAGTTCCTGGCTCTGAAGTGGGCCATTGTTGATCAATTTCATGACTATTTGTATGAAGCTAAGATATTGGTGAAAACTGATAATAATCCCCTAACGTATGTGCAGACCTCAGCTAAACTAGATGCCACTGGCCATAGGTGGCTCTCCACGTTGTCAACCTACAACTACGCTGTTGAATATAGAGCCAGCCTGAACCATATAGATGCTGATGCCCTCTCCCAGAGGCCTGTGTCCCGAGTTGATTGGGTCCAGTTATCAGAACCTGACATAAGAGCCCTTTGCCAAAAATTTGACAGGGAGGAAAAGGTGTCTCCTGATGCTGTGGACTGCATGGTGGACTGCTTGGGGCCATCTAAGAACTACTTACCTGCTGCTTACCATCATTTTTCTGCATTAAACACTAGTATATTGCCCTAATTCAATAATGATAGCCTCCAACGGGCTCAATCCCAAGATCCCATGATAAACCCTGTCCTGGAAACTCGGCAGAGAGGGGGAGATGTGTCAAAGTTGCGCTCCACTGACCTGAGAACTGCGCTGTTGTACAAAGAAGGACCAAAGTTGAAACTGATTACAGTCAGCACTCAGATATCCGTCTCCCTTGGTTCCCAGGCATGGTGACGGATATGTGAGAGAAACTGTTAAATGCATCTTTTTCTGTCTGATTGTCAGAACTCATGGAAACCATTTAGAAATGCAGGAAAAGAGTTTCTGGTGAGCCTGCAATACTTCAATGACTCTAGATATTAAGTAAAACACTAATAAAATACGGCTTAAAATGTAAACTGGTCTTTATTTCTTATTTTTTCTTGTTCTAGCACTGTTTTTCACTGTGCAGTTCTGTACCTGTAGTGCTACAGTACAGTACTACAGTACAGTATATTTTTTACAGTACAGTACTGTACATTTTCCACTTTTTAAAACAGTTAACCTTGTTACAGTACCCTGTACTCCATCACAAGAAATCATGGCATTTTTCAGTTTCATGAAAAAGATTCCACCACACCATCACAAAGAATGGCATCCCCCTTCCCCAATACAGTACTGTACAGTACAAAAAACATGGCAATTTTTTTCAGCCTTATGGAAAACAGTTCTCCACATCACCATGAAACAACGCACTTGCAATGAAAACAGTCCCCAACAAGCCGAGAATAAAGCATGGCATTTGTTTAACTTTCAACATCTCACCATCACAAAACCATGGCATTCCCCCACACCCATAACAATTCTGTTTTTCATTTAAGAGAAAACAGTCCCCCATATACAGTACATACTGTACCCAGAGTAAAGCATGGCACCTTTTTAACTTTCAGGGATAACATTCCACCGCATTATCACAAACCATGGCATTTTCCCCCATCCCACCAATAGCATGGCATTTTTTTGTCACTTAAGAACCACAGTCCCCCACATGCCCAGAGTAAAACATGGCACCTTTTAACTTTCAGGAAAACATTCCACCATGCACCATCACAAATCATGGCACCCCCCACAGCATGGCATTCTTTTGTAATTTAAAAAACCACAGTCCCCACATGCCCAGAATAAAGCATAGCATCTGTATAACTTTGAGGAAAACTTTCCACCACACCATCACAAAACCATGGCATCCCCCACACCACATAGCTTTTTTTTTTTAATTTAAGAGACAACAGTCCCCATGCCCAGAGTAAAACATGGTACATTTTTAACTTTCAGAAAAACATTTCGCCACACCATCACAAACCATGCCCCCCACAGCATTGCATTCTTTTGTCACTTAAGAAACCACTGCCCCCCACATGCCCAGAATAAGCATGGGATATGTGTAACCACACCATCACAAAACCATAGCATTCCCCTCCCACCCATAGCATGGCATTCTTTTTTTTCATTTAAGAGACAACAGTCCCCCCAAATGCCCAGAGTAAAACATGACACCTTTTTAACTTTCAGGAAAACATTCTATCACACTATTACAAAACCATGGCATCCCCCTGCACCCATAGCATGGCTTTTTTTTTCATTTAAGAGACAACAGTCCCCCACATGCCCAGAGTAAAACATGGCACATTTTTAACTTTAAGAAAAACATTTCACCACACCATCACAAACCATGGCATCCCCCCTCCCACCTAGAGACCATGCCCCACCCCACAGCATTTCATTCTTTTTGTCACTTAAGAAACCACAGTCCACCAGATGCCCAGAATAAGCATGGCATATGTGTCACCACACCATCACAAAACCATAGCATCCCCCCTCCCACCCATAGCATGGCATTCTTTTTTTTTATTTAAGAGATAACAATCCCCCACATGCCCAGAGTAAAACATGGCATCTTTTTAACTTTCAAGAAAACATTCTGCCACACCATCACAAATCATGGCATCCCCCCCTCCCACCTAGAAACCATGGCCTCCCCACAGCATTGCATTATTTTGTCACTTAACAAACCACAGTACCCCCACATGCCCAGAATAAGCATGGCATATGTGTGACTTTGAGGAAAAAAATTCCACCACACCATCACAAAACCATGGCATCCCCCCAACCCCTACCCATAGCATGGCATTCTTTTTTCATTTAAGAGATGACATTCCCTCACATGTTCTTGGACTTACCAACAGTGCCATAACATCACAATTGAAAATGAAATGCACTGACTCACAGTTTGAAGTCCCTCACAGTTCACTGCCTTCATGATCTTTTTTAAAGAACTGCTCGATCACAGTCTGACGTGACTTTTTCTGACCCACCACAAAAGTCTTTGCAATCAGGGCCTGGATGCAGCCAATATCCTTTATGTCGAAGAAATCCATATTCTGTTCAGCATATTCCAAGGCAACTTCCAATCCACGATGAGCATCCACTGCTGTCCGGGTGACAGGTGTTTCTGTGTCATCGATGCTGTCAGTGTCTTCATTGGAATTTTCTGCTTCATTGGGTGGTTTCACCATCGGAACAATTTCCTCTTCATCTAGTGTTGCACAGGTTTCAACATTCTCATCAGCCCGCAGGATATCTACCGCATTGACATTTGTGGTGTCAGGCAGTTGGTCAAGAATGGAGGAGATGGATTGCACCACAGAGTCAGTGGAGTTGTTAGGTTGTTCTTGGGTGGCACTGTCGTCAGTAGATGGCTGAGCAACAGGGTACAGAATTTCTGTATGTTTCCGGCAATTGACGACTGTTGTGCTCACATCATGCCAACTGTGCCATATGAAATACAGAGCCTCCTTGATGTTAACATCTGCTAGTTTGCCATCATCCAGGCAGTTGACATAGTGCTGCAGTTGCTGTCGTTGGTACAGAGCCTTAAAGTTCTGGATTATGCCAGCATCCAATGACTGGATTTTAGAGGTAGTGTTTGGAGGGAGGAAATGAAGGGTGACATTACGGTGGCGAACTGTGTTGGAGTGCGAGGAAGCACTGTCAAGCAGCAAAATCACACGACGTCTCCGCAGACGCATTGATCGGTCAAACTCCTTTAGTCATTCTTCGAAAACTGCAGCTGTCATCCAGGCTTTTCTGTTAGTGTACCAGTAGAGGAACTGTTAGGATCAAAGTCCTTTCCAAAGCACCGAGGGCAGTTAAATTTCCAGATGACCACTGGCTTACGTTTGTCTGTGCCACTTGCATTGACACATAGTGCCACTGTCAATCTATCTTTATTTTTCCTTTTTCAAGACACTGGCCTTGTTGAAAGTGTAGCATTGGGTTCCATCCGAAAGAATAGACCAGATTCATCCATGTTGTAAATGTCATTATGGTCATACTCTTTCAAAACAAGTTGCAACTGCAGACGCCCATCAGACACAACTCCTTCATCTCACACTTGCAGCCTCACCATGCAGTTTGTAATGCCTAATGTTGTGACGCTGTTTAAATCTTTGCAGCCACCACACTGAATAGGAAAAGGAGTCTGGCACACCCAGATGCTGGCCAAGTGATTTTGCTTTGGTTAACAGGACATCATCACTTATGGTTACTTTTTGCATCCTGGCATCTGTGAACCATAAAAACAGGGCATCCTCCTCTAGTTGCTTATGCTGAGTCTTTCTTACTTTAGTTGAGGCATCAGAAGATGAACAGGCTAACCACTTGTCCTTCTCTCTCAAAATGTCTGAAACTGTGGATTTTTCTATTGACAGTTTATGCTCCTTTAAAACATAGGCAACTATGTCAGACCTTGAGCATTTTGGATTATGGCTATGGAAAACACAAATGCTGCATTTCACATTTGCAGCAATGGCTGTCCTGGCCCTTTTGTTTGCAGGCTCCATCTTACAGCACTGTACGTACTGTGCTGTGCAGATTACAGTCTACCGTAAGCACCTTCAATCTGTAAAAAAAAGGTTGCTGTTTACTGTACTGCACAGCTGTACCCACCTCCTCTGCCTTCTCCCCCCCACGAAACAATAGGTGGTATTCCAACATTTAGTTTATGGCTGCTTGACTGGTGGCAGAAAAAGTCACTGTACCCCCCTCCTCTGCCTTCTGTCCCCCTCAGCCCCATGAAACAGCAGGTGGTGTTCCAACATTTAGTTTATGGCTGCTTGACTGGTGGCAGAAAAAGTCACTGTACCCCTCCCTCCGCCTTCTGTCCCCCTCACCCCATGAAACAGCAGGTGGTGCTCCAACATTTAGTTTATGGCTGCTTGACTGGTGGCAGAAAAAGTCACTGTACCCCTCCTCCGCCTTCTGTCCCCCTCACCCCATGAAACAGCAGGTGGTGCTCCAACATTTAGTTTATGGCTGCTTGACTGCTGGCAGAAAAAGTCACTGTACCCCCTTCCGCCTTCTGTCCCCCTCACCCCCATGAAACAGCAGGTGGTGCTCCAACATTTAGTTTATGGCTGCTTGACTGGTGGCAGAAAAAGTCACAGTACCCCCTCCTCTGCCTTCTGTCCCCTCACCCCATGAAACAGCAGGTGGTGCTCCAACATTTAGTTTATGGCTGCTTGACTGGTAGCAGAAAAAGTCTCGTACCCCTCCTCTGCATTCCTGCCCCCATGAAACAACATGTGATGCTCCAACATTTAGTTCATGGCTGCTTGACTGAGGAAAAAAATTGCTGTACCCCCTCTGCTTTCTGTCCCCCCCACCCCACATTTAACAAGAAGTGGTGCTCTAACACTTACTTTATGGCTGCTTGATTGGTGGCTGCTTTGCCTGCTTCAGTTTGTCTGCACAAAAAGTTTGAGGTGCAAATTACACTACACAGGTTCTGTACTGTACTTGTTTTACTGTACAGGACTACTGTACCTGTACTGTTTTCTATTTTATTTAAGTACTGTACTATACTGTAATGTACACTACAGTGCAGTAGTTTTCTTAATCTTCACAATGGTGTTTGTGATGGCGCGTTTACAGAGCTCTCCAGATGTGGCTGGATCCTCCTTGATGTGCTGCTTCTTCCGACTGGTCTGCTTGGAGCGCCTAGAAGGCGTGCTAAAAAAACGTGATGTTTCCACAGCATAGTCTCGCAGAAGGTCAGTTATCTGAGAGTGGAGACTGTGATCTGCATAGGAGACAACATGCAGGATCAGTGATGGAAACGGATAACGCGAGTGACGGTTATGCGGGTGATAACACAATGGGGTGGGAAAAAAATAACGGGTTGATGATGGATACGTGCGTGTGCCAGTAAAATGCGAGTCGGATAAACGAGTGCTGACTGTAATAGGCTATTGTACAGGGAGACCGTGCACGAAGAGGGGCGAGTAGTCAAACAACAACTGGTGTTGCCCATTGCTTTTAGAGAACTAGTGTTGAGGTCCCTACATAATCACATGGGACAACTTGGCATAGACCGAACCCCTGACTTAGTGCAGTCTCGATTTTATTGTCCCAAAATGAGTGCTGATGTGGAGCAGTATATCAGGACCTGTGGCTGATGCTTACAAAGAAAGGCCCTGCCTCAGAGGGCTGCCCCCAACGGTCAACATCACTACCAGTGCTCCTATGGAACTGGTTTGCATTGATTTCCTGAGTTTAGAACCAGATCTGAAGAATATCAACAACATATTGGTAGTTACTGATCATTTCACCTGGTATGCCCAGGCTTTCCACACTAAAGATCAGAAAGCAACCACGGTGGCTAAAGTCCTTGTTGAGAATTTCTTTGTTCACTATGGGGCCCCCCAGTGAATTAATTCCGATCAGGGGAGAGATTTTGAAAGCTGTCTGATTAAAGAAATGCTATCCTTGTGGGGGTACAGAGGTCAAGAACCACCCCGTACCATCCCCAGGGTGATCCTCAACCTGAAAGGTTCAACCGCACCTTGCTCGATATGTTGGGCACCCTGCATCCTAAAGACAAACCTAGATGGAGCCAGCAGCCTTGGTCCATGCCTATAACTGCACCAAAAGTGATGCCACTGGATTTTCTCAATATAGACTGATGTTTGGAAGGGAAGCCAGATTGCCAGTAGATGTTTGTTTCAGAGTTTCTCTTGATGGGGTTCAGGCGGCTAACCATCTACAGTATGTGCAAAAGTTGAAAGCCCAACTCAACTATGCCTACCAACTAGCCCAAACCATGGCTGCTAAGCGAAACCTGGCCAATAAGGAAAGGTATGATAAAAACGTGAAAGCAATGGAATTGAGAGAAGGGGACAGAGTACTATTCAGGAATTTGGGACTGCATGGCAAACATAAGATTGCTGACCGATGGCATCACCTACCTCATATTATTGTGGGAAAATTGGAAGATTTACCTGTATATAAAGTGCGGCCTGAAAACAATTCAAAAGATGTGAAGACTATACACAGAAATCATCTGCTGCCCATCGGACAAATTTTGATAGAAACTGAACCTCCCAATGCCCCCCCCCCGGGCCTAAAACTAGAGCTGCTGCCAAGAACAAACCAAGATCGTTTGACTCCTCAGAAATCAAACTAAAGAGGCTTCCTCCTCACCCCGATGAAGTTGATCAACAGTCTGTGTCTGAGGACAGTGAGAACAAAGTTGAGTACTACCCCTCTTATGAACTGAGCCAACTGTTTAGGGGCAATCCCCTAATTAACTCTGGGGATGAAGTTGGGCTTCCTGGACTGTCTGAGCCCCCAGCTTTTTCTCTGGAACCAATGCTCCCAGAGGATGAAGTGAGTGGCATTAAAGCCGAAGAAGTGGGATCCTTGAGCCTGGCTGAACTGTCTGGCCTGGCTGAGCTATCTGACTTTTCAGAAGAAGGCAGTAATGTGAGGGAGCAAGCTAGTGATATGCTAGAACCTGAAGAATATTTTGAGTGCCCTGATGGTTCCTTGGCAATACCAGAAAATTCCCCCACTGACCCAAATGCTGCGAGCTCAGAAATAGTAGGACTAGACCCTGAAGGTACTATGGACTCTGGGTCCCCTTCTCCTGTAGTGGTTTCCCTGACCCATCCCAGTGGGGCTGACAGAGTGTCAGAACTCGCAGAGAGTTTTTCTGAAACTCCTAGATGGACTGGCCGAGAAGTACGGCCGGTGGTGAGGTTGAGTTATGAATCCCCGGGTCAGCCTGTGGATCTGCCTCTGAACGTGTCCATAAAGGGGTATACATGTCCCTGAGCTCCTTGCCTAAACTGACCCTGGGAAATGATTCTCAACTGTTGGTATCGCCCTCTGAGTATGGTGCCCTTGCCCCATTTAGCCTGCACATAGCTGATAGGGAAGGGCTCCCTCTATCCAAGTGTCAGGGGCAGGAAGTAATGACCTGATTTATAAAAGAAAAAGGTTGCCTGTATGTGTAATGTTGTATAAACAATAGTAAACTGTGTATTACAGTACCAATGTATGTAACCCAAGGTCTGATGTTCTTTCAGTGTAAACTGCTTGCCTTAAAGTGATTTAAGGGTAACTACTTGACGAGAACGCCAAGTTCTTTCCAGGCCAGGAAGGGTGTAATCCCCCCTACAAATGGGGGTTCTTAAAAGCCTTCCCAGAGCGGCTTAATAGCTCATTGCCTAACTGGTGTTCAGCACAATGCCGCCTAAAATGCGGCCGTTCTGAGTGCTTTTTAAGCCTCCAGTACTGTATCTTTAAGAGCTGCCTGCTTGCAGGCTCCAGCGGGTTGGTATTGGGGGGGGACTGGCGTTTCCCTGCTCGAATCCCGCCTGAGCTGCAGTGTAATCGCCCTAGTCTGTAGTCGCTGAAAAGCGCAACGAGAACCCATCTGACAGATGTAACTGTTTGGCTGTACTTAGTTAAAGTATTAGTGGAATTACAGTTTGTTTAACCTGCTTTCATTGCAGCTGGGACTCTGTGTGTTTGGCCCCTCCATTTTGGACCTGGACTTTTGAGATGGGCCAATGGAGAAAAGGGGGACACTAAAATGGAGATCTTTTGAGCCAACCAGAATCAGGACTAATTTTGGAGCTGGCTGACCATAAGGGATATAGCCAGTAATTCTGGGAAATGAAGTTCTGGGCTACGGTGCCCTTTTTGCACCAATGGGGACCAACTTAAGTGACTGGTATCTGCAGCCTACCAATGGGATCGGGTGGCACCCGAACTGAGAGTCCTTGCCCAAACTGCCAAGGGGCAGAGTCATTGTGGTCGTGAGCGAGGAAGGAGCTCTGGGCTCCTGCGCTGTTGAGCTTCCATGCGGGAAGCGCGTGTGGAAGGCCAAATTTCGGCAGGTTGAACGCCAGCAAGTGTCACACTAAATATGCTAAGCAGCGGTCAGAGGAGGCTGTGCAAAAGTACAGCTACCTACCAGGCTCACCCTGTAGAGCACTGAAGAATTTGCTTCATTCACGCTCGGTCTGTCAGGACAAGTGAAGCTACGTCGTTTGGGCCCAGTGTTCGGTAGTAAAAGCAATCGGGATTATACAGCAGCTGACTGGTATGGTACCCCTCTGCTCTTCATATAAATGTGTGGAGAAGTGGTTGAATTCCAGGCTCGGCCCTGCAAGTGGTGTGAGAGTGATCTTTTTGCTGGAGTCGTGAGTACTAAATCAGGGTAGCTCCCTGTCAGGTGTTCATAGTGAGGGCACGATTTGTCTGGCTACTTTATTGGCTACATGATCTGAGCCCGCTGGCTATACTTAATCCACTTAGGAATCAAGTGCCTGTTTTCTGCATCAGGGCCTCAAACAGCTGCATTGAGAGGTTGCCTTTCTATTACCTGGGTACCCAGAGACAGTGAACTATAGGTTAGGCCTGTGCACAGTGCCCTAGGTAGATACAAATATATATATACTGTATATATACATACATATATAGGTAAGCTAATTAACCTGATTTCCCTCAGTCCTTGTTACCTCCCCACTGAATAAATCAGATTTGGTGTTTTGCAGAGATGTACTGACTGATCCGTGTGTCTATGTTGAATTATTGTACAGGTGGTTATTGTCTAATTGCATCTTACTTTACAGGGGGTTCCCAGAGCCAGCTGAGTGAACCAAGCCTGGGGGTAAGTGTATATTACAAGGGTACTGTGACTGACCTGTGTGGGCCACTAGTGGGAAGAAAGGGGGGTTGCAGTGACCCAGAGGGCTGTGACCAAGTCATATCAACTGTCTCAACCCGACCTCTGGGTGGAGGCACCCGCCATCGGATCCAGGCCCCTCAACTGTTAGCGGCAAGTCAGGCAGGGGGTAGTAGCCCTTGGGGTAGTACCCCCCAGGGGTTACATACTGATGTGGCTCATTGTCACATTGAAACACAGATTGTGACATGCTCAAATATTTTCGATGTGGGGAATTCGGCCATTCTGGAAACAACTGTATGATACCACCAAAGTGTAATTTATATGGGGAAGAAGCTCATGCCTTTAGAGCCTGCCCTCGGGCAGCACATAACACTTCGGATTATACCAAACAAGACTATTACTTAAATCAGGCACTTAAATCCCACAAAGGCAAGACCCCACTGGCATGGAAGACTCAGTCAACTTCTGGGCCTACTAGACCCCATCCACTACTGTCACACCTGAAGCAACAGTAGTAACAGAAACTGACCCTATATTACTACCAGTAACCGAACACATGGAAAGTGAATCAGTAGAAATGCCCCCAAATCAGCACAGCAAGATACCAACATTTTTCATCTGGCAACAAAGGAAAGAAATCAGCAAAACTAGCAAATGGGGAGAGGGTGCAGCACCCATCGTTGAATGGGAAGAACACCCCTCCCCTCAGCTAGTGGTCAAACAGGGATTCAGCATGTTTGCAGTTCATTTGCATCACCAGGTAAGAAAAAAGGTTTGTCTCCCCATACGACGCACAGGGGTAATGCCAAACCTCACCCAACAACTAACACACCAAAATCTGGCAAATGGAAAGTCATGTACACAAATGCTCACAGCCTGGGAAATAAGATCCCAGACCTGCAGGCAATAATGTCAGAGGCTAAACTGGACATAGTAGCAATTAGTGAGACGTGGTTTACCAGTAACCACACTTGGGAGACTTCAGTACCTGGCTATGTATTGTTCAGAAGAGACCGAGGTGCAAGGGGAGGAGTGGCCCTGTATGTCAATGAAAATATCAAAGCTACAGAAATTCAGAATACACATAAGGAGCCAGAAGAACTGTGGGTCACCCTGGAAACAGGAAATGGGACAGCCATAAGAACTGGGGTTGTCTACAGGCCCCCAGACCAGGGGAGGACATAGACACATTACTATTAGAAGATATACAAAACACATGACAGCTAAAGGGAGGTTCTGATAATGGGAGACTTCAACATGCGGATACAGATTGGTCAACTGCCAGAACTAGACACATAGTGGATTCCCTGCAGGGGAGGGCCTCAAACAACTGGTACAGCAACCCACGAGAGACAGGGCTATCCCAGATCTAGTACTGACTAACAAGGAAGGGATCACAGATCTCCAGGTAGAAGGTCACCTGGGGCAGTGACCATCACATGGTATGGTTCAATTTGGCTACTACATCTAAATCATCCCATTCCAAGGCAAAAATATGGGACTTCAGAGGAGCTGACTTTGATAAGATGGCCAACAGAGTTAAGCTAGCCCTGGCAAAAGAAACACAGGTGAGGGGTACAGGCAAAGTGGGCAAGCATTAAGGATGCAATACTTGAAGCAACATCCCATTGTGTTAGACAGAAAAGGAAGTGCAAGAAGAAGGAAACCACTTTGGTTCTCAAATACTGTAGCAGAAAAGGTCAGAGCCAAAAGGCTGGCCTTCAGGAAATATAAGGAACACAACGGATGAAGAAAGGGAAGCATACCAAACTGCCCTAAGGGAAGCAGGAAGGCAGTAAGGCAGGCAAAGTCCAAAACTGAGGAAAACTACCACGAACAGTAAAAGAAGGTGACAAGACTTTCTATAGATACATTAGTGAAAGGAGAAAGTCCAGAGGGGTATTGCTGCTTTAATGGAGAAAAGGGAGCATGTGAGGAGGAGGACCCTGTAAAGGCATCTATCCTAAATAGATACTTTTGCTCAGTATTTACTGAAGAGAAGGTAGGGCAGGGCCCACAGCTCAGCATCATGGACACAGGGGTGATGGAGGCGAGCACTACTCCCTTCACAAAAGAAAGGGTCCTACAAGAGCTTGCTAAGATCAGGGTGGATAAGGCAATGGGACCTGATGGCATACATCCCAGGGTACTTAAGGAGCTAAAGGTGGATCTAGCAGAGCCATTAGCAGAACTGTTTACTGAGTCTCTGAGCACAGGAGAGGTCCCAGAAGACTGGAGAAGGGTTTATGTGATCCCGCCCACAAGAGTGGTAGCAGGGAGGAGGCGGGAACTACAGACCAGTCAGTCTTACCTCAGTAGTGGGCAAGATTATGGAGGCACTCTTAAGAAAGGGTAGTGCAACACCTGGAATCCATAGGGCACAGGATCCAAGACAGCATGGGTTTACAAAGGAAGGTCCTGTCAAACTAATCTCATAGATTTCTTTGACTGGGTAACCAGAGTGGTGGACCAAGGGGGAGCAGTTGATGTCGCCTACCTTGACTTCAGCAAAGCTTTTGACACTGTTCCACATAGAAGATTGATAAATAAGCTGGGTAGGCTTGGGGTGGGTCAGAAGTTGGTCAACTGGGTGGCAAACTGGTTGACGGGCAGAAAACAGAGAGTGGTGGTAAATGGTATACTGTCAGAAAAGATGCAAGTTACAAGTGGGGTACCTCAGGGATCAGTCCTGGGGCCAGTCCTCTTCAACATCTTCATTAGTGACCTTGCAGATGGACTAGAGGGTAAGGTTTGTCTGTTTGCAGATGACACCAAGATCTGCAACAGAGTAGATGATCCAGATGGGGTGGGCAGAATGAGAAGAGATCTGGATAAACTAGCAAAATGGTCGGAAGAGTGGCAACTGGGATTTAATGCAAAGAAGTGCAAGATCATGCACATAGGGAAGAGAAACCCTGAAGCCACCTATAGGCTGGGAGGGGAGTTGCTAGCAGTCACAAAGGAAGAAAGAGACTTGGCATCATCATCACTGATGACCTGAAATCATCAAGCAGACCTCAAAAGCAGTAGGTAAGGCTAGGGGGTGTTGGGGTGTATTAGTAGGTATCACAAGTCGTAAGAGGGAGGTAATAATCCTCTTTACAAGACACTGGTTAGGCCCCATCTGGAGTACTGCATGCAATATTGGAGGCCACACCTTCACAAGGACATTAACCAAATTGAGGCAGTCCAGAGAAGGCAACTAAAATGGTGCAGGGACTGAATCAGAAGACATGAGGACAGATTAACGGAGCTCAATATGTATACCCTTGAGCAAAGGAGGGAGAGAGGTGATATGATCGAGGCATTCAAACACCTTAAGGGCATTAACAAGGTGAAAGAGTCTAACATGTTTAAATATAAGAAAAATAGCAGGACAAGAGGACACAGCATGAGATTAGAGGGGGGCCGATTAAGGGGGAATGTGAGGAAATTTTTTTCACAGAAAGGGTGGTGGATGCATGGAATGGCTTACCACAAGGAGTGGTGGCTATGAATACAGTGCAGGGCTTCAAACAGGCATGGGATAGGCATAAGAGAGCAATACAGATGAGTATGAATAGATAGGCCACTGACAGAGCAAAGGCCGATGGCACATTTATAAGGTAGAAAAAAGAAATGGGCAGACTGGATGGGCCTTGAGGTCCTTATCTGCCGTCAACTTCTATGTTTCTATGTAGCTTTGCCTCATACTACTCAGTTAGTAGCCATGGAACAACTACCTTTAGCGAATAAATTTGAAGCTTTACAGAATTGGGGCCAAACAATGAATGATGTGCACTCTGATGTGTCGGTGCAATCATCCCAGAGCAAGCCGCCCCCCCGAAGCATTTTTGATTGGTACGTCAGGGGTTAAACCACCACGTTTGAAAATGATGACTAGATTTAAAAAAAAAAAAGAGCATCTTTAAAAACAAAACTTTCCTAGACTTCCCTGAAATCAGACTAGCAAGCCTGAATGTGAATAGTGTGAATAGTGCACAATCTGAAGTTGAGAGGGCATCCACCTTTTCATCATTGTCCCACTTTGCATATGATATACTGTTCCTACAAGATACCAGACTTCACACTACACAGGAAATAGAAAAAGTAAAAGCAGAGTGGCTATTAGGGAATTCTATATGGTCCATAGGTATAGAAACTTGTAGTGGATTAGGGATATGTTCTCTAGATCCAAAAAATAAAATTAAAGTGCAAAAACAGACTGATGTTTCACCTGGGAGAGACATGATAGTAGACATTCTGTACAATAATCTGCCATGTAGGTTAGTGAGCACATGTGCACCACAAATGAAGGCTTTAAGAATAGAACTGTTGAAAGAACTACATCCCTTCCTATTTACCAATAAACAACTATTTGGGGAGGGTTAACATCAGCCTATTAAAATCTGACAAAAGCCCTAGAACTGCAAAAAAACATACTGTGATGCTAGCATTTTAAAATTTTTGGTCAAACAGGCCTAAATGATGCATAAGACATAGCAGGGAAAAAAGGTAAAATTTCTACTAGAACAGATTTTTGGTTCATCTCTCACGCTCTTCCAGTTTCTAACACAATTACTGTGCCAGTTGAAAAATCAGACCTTGCATTAATTGGAATTTATGTCTCTACTCACCCCCACCCCCCAAGAGCAACAGGAAAGGGGATGTGGAGACTAGATGCGAGTCTGCTACAAGACAAGCAAGTAAAAACTAATCTACAACATGTTATGAGAGACAGACAATCTGCTGATTTCCTTTATGATTCACCCATAGCTTGGTGGAAAGACACTAAGGTTTGCATTAGTGATTTTTTGAAGCAAGCAGCAAAACAGAAGGAGAAAAATAAGTATCAAAAATATTTAGCCTTAAGAAAACGGTTATATGAGGTGATATCATGGCAAATAGTATTGAATCAAGATTTTACAGAACAAATTCAGGAGGTAAAACGAGACATGGCATTTTATCAGTATAGCAGACAAAAATCTTTAGAAATGGAGCAGCGTGTGGGGGGCACTAGAAAGACAATCTCCTGGCAGGACGCAATTCGTGACTGCTCTACACAACAGCTTCAGTAAATTGTTAATTACTGCAATTTATATTGAAAAAATTTAGAAAGAACTCAGAAAACCTGCATCTTGATGTCCAGAGCTATTCCACAATATAACATTTGTTATGGGGAAGCAGGAAAGTATGGTGCCAGGACCCTCCAAATCAGCAGCATTAAAAACATCCAAGGCCGTAGAATCCCCGGTCTTAGAAGGGGAGAACGCTGCAGAGAGTCAGTTGCACCTACATGGCAACAAATGTTGGCCAAAATGAAGTCGATGGATGCAAAAATGGAAAAGACCCAGACTTGCTTGGAGAAACACAATGCATCCATCATAGAACTCTCTACAACTGTGGCAGACTGCGACTGGAGATTGAACACCACTCAAGCAGCAGTTACCTCACTCTCCCAGGAAAACGTGCAGCTCCAGGGTAGGCTGGAGACCCTATAGAATGAGGCCTGCTTGGGAAATGTCCGTTTAGTCGGTGTACCAGAAGGAGTTGAAGGGCTGGACTTACTAGTTTTTTAAAGGAGTGGATGCAATCTTTGATCCCGGTACCAGAGAACTTTGACTGGAGGTCCTTGAAACGGGCATATAGAGTCAACCCCAGAAAGTGGCCTGTACATACCAACCAACCCCACACTGTTCTTTTGCGCACCTCAGGGGTAGATGTTCAGGATACTCTCATCTCTGCAGCACAAGCATCCTATCCCCTGGCCATCAATGAACTGGATGTTAAGCTTTTTCTGGACCTTTCTTTCCAGACCCGCTCATGCCAGAAAAGATTTGATGGTGTCTGGCAATGACTAGAGGCACTGAGAATTATACACTCATTTCTTCAGACAGCAAAACTTAGGATCATCTATGGGGCAAGTCGTGGCAGTTCACCAATCCAGCAGATGCGGGCTGTTGGCTGGAGATAACAGAGAAGGACTTTACTTCCCGAGACAGTGTGCCAGCAGAGGAAGAGGCCGAAGAGGAGGCTCAGGTTCCAGCTTGACTTTTTGCTGTATTTCCCTTATTGATACAGTAAGCCCATCCATTGGTGTTGCCCCTTCCCAGTCCTCACAGTAAGGTTTTTGGGATTTTGGTCAATATTTTGGGCTATGATCTAACCACTGGCTGTTTGGATCTATATGAGGGCACATATTTTGTAACCCTCTTTATTTTTCCATTTTCACCTGATGGGGGCGGTCTATGTGGCTCTTTGTTGACAAGTGCCTTACTATAATACAGTCTGTTCATCATTTGTGTTACATATGAACATATGAAAATGCCAGCAGAAACAGGCCTCATGGTCTAGCGGGTCTGCTCAAGTGCGCAGTTAGCACCTTATAATGCTGCTGCCCCTCCCTTCCCGTCATCCTATTACCCCATCCCCTATCCCAACTCCTCCTGAAGCTGTCCACTGTCTTGCAGGCCATTATCTCACCCGACAAGGAGTTCCACTTGTCCACCACTCTTTCTGTGAAAAAATGTCTCCTCATCTCTCTCCTGAATCTACCCCCCCAATCTCAGTTGGTGTCCTCTCATGTCCCTCCCCTTTCTCCTCTGGAAAATCCTCTCTGTATTCATCTTGTTTATTCCCTTCAGGTAAGTAAAGATCTCAATCATATCTGCCCTGTCCATCCTCTCTTTCAGAGAGTATATATTCAGCTCCCCCAGCCTTTCCTTCTATGCTTGCCTTCCAATCCCTGGATCATCTTTCTAGCTCTATGCTGTACCCCCTCCAACAAATTGATGTCCTTTTTCAGGAATGGGCACCAGTATTGCACACAGTAATCCAGGTGGAGCCTGACCAGCGACCTATACAAGGGCAGGATAACCTCCCTAATTCTGGTGGAGATCCCTCTAGCTCAGGGCCCCTACTTTTCTGCGGCACAGTGGGACCAAGTTCTGTGGCAAGACTACCATTTGCCGCAGAACTTCTGCGACGGTGGTTTGTAATTTCTACGGAAGTTCTGCTGCACTAACAAACTACCACATCACAGTGACAGCTTGTCATCCTGACTTCACTTTCATGGCAGTTTTTATAGCAATCAGGATGGTGGAAAGCACAGTAACACTAGTTCAAATAATAACAGAATTATAAAAATAATTTTATGCCTAAAAAAGCAAAACAAACGTCTCTCCTTTAAGGTCCTAGCCTGTTAAATAAATGACATATGCAGAGGGGATCTTATGTGATAAAGAAGGTATTTCTATATGCATGCTATCTATCCCACTAATGAGGTTTCCACTGTCTATCACTTATATATTTGTATGTGCTTTCTACACCACTCATGAGGTTCCCACTGTGTATCACTTATATATTTATATGCAATCTGTGACATATATACAAATGTGTATATGTGTGTGTGTGTGTGTGTGTGTGGCGAGAGACAGACACTGTGTGTGTGTGTGTGTATATATATATATATATATATATATATATATATTTTTACATTTCCATGCACTTGCATCCTCTATTCACACAGGTCCCATTAGAAATGGAATAGAGGAGTTATTGCAAAACTCATTTTTGATGTCAGCCTGCTTTCCCTGACACACTGCATAACACCATCAGGCCATGACATGCATGTGAACCGATTGTGAGATAGAGCTCTCCAGACCAGCAGAATGTGTCCACCATGTGACAGAACACTGCACCATACCTTCCCAGGCTCCGAGCAATGATGTGTTCCACCAATCCTTGTGCTGCCCAGCCAGAGCTAATCTCTAAACCTGAGTTGCCGGCACGGAAACACAGCATACTACCCTCTGGCCCAACAGCTGTCCCTGCACACAACATTTCTCAATAACTTTTAGGTGATTCTATCAGCCAATGACAATATATAATCAATAACCCTGGCAAAAATGCATACAGTGCAATTATTTATTTAACAGATCTATTCTTTCAACAGGTCTACACATTATTACATTCCACTTTTCTGGGCATAATTACTTTATTTTTCTTAAAAATGACAGTTAAATTCATTTTACCAGTTATTCATTTCAGATGGCATCTCTATACCTTAAAGGCACACATAGGTTTGTACAAAGTGAGGTATGGACTTAACAGGTCTGTGCTATTGACAAGGTTTTGTTTAAGTTGGACCTAGTGCAATAATGTAAGACTGAAAATTGTATTAGGCTGCACTGCAGGTTGAGCAAATATCACCATGCTTAATGTTCTGTGCCACCGTCTCTGGCAGTGGGAGCTGTGGTAGATAAGTGACTATTCATTTCTGTTGCAGATTGCAGCCATTTCATTAGCTAATGTATGATGTTATAGCAATGATAACATCACATTCTGAGCATATAGGGGGTTTAGGGTATAAAAGAGGGAAGGAAACCAGATTCTATGGAAAACAGAAATATTAATAAAAATCGACAAGAAGAGTGATTTCTGCGCACTAGAAGTTCTGTGTAGATTGCAAGTTTTATGAAAACTTGCAGAATTCTAGGGGCCTTGCTCTAGCTATATATCCCAGCATTTTGTTGGCTTTTGCCACTGTCCTTTTGCATTGAACAGAGTTGTTCATGCTCCCAGTTATGATCACCCCTAGGTCCTTCTCTTCTGTGCAACAACCCAACTGAACCACATTTAAGTGATAATCCCTCCCCTGGTTCCGGGCTCCGAAGTGCAGAACCTTGAACTTCTTGGCGTTGAACCCAGCTGCCATTTATCTGCCCACTCCTGCAGCTCATTCAGGTCCTCCTGCATCCCCTCCCCCCCCCGTGTCATCTACCACAGCTTCCATCTTGGTATCGTGTACGAACAGACTAATTTTGCTAAGGATCCCATTCAAGATATCTGCAATGAAAATCCTGAACAGTACTGGTCCCAGCACAGATCCCTGTGTCTCCCCCTCAGCCAATTCCTGATCCAGGTCATCATTTTTGGTCCTGCCCCCACATACTCCAGCTCCCCCCCCAACTCTCCCATGTGGCACTGAATCAAAGGCCTTACTGACTTCCAAGTACAGGACATCCACAGCATGGCCCTTGTCCAGTTCCCATGTCACCTAGTCATGGAACTCTACCAGGTTTGTCTGGCACGATCTGCCCGTGACAAACCCATGGTCGTCCTGGATACTGTTTGGCTCCAAGAAGCTCATAAGCCTCTCGTTTAGGATGGTCTCCATGAGTTTGCCCACAATCGAGGTGAGGCTCACTGGCCTGTAGTTCACTGGTTCATCCTTTAGCCCACTTTTATGGATGGGCATCACATGGACCATCCTCCAGTCCTGTGGCACACATCCTGAGTCCAGGGAGGTATTGAACAGGTCTGCCAGTGGCCCTGCAAGGACCTCTGCCAGCTCCCTCAGTACTCTAGGGTGAATGCCATCTGGCCAGGTGCTTTGTCCACTCTTAACGCCCTCAACCCCTCCAGCACCCTGCCCTCTGTATTCCCTACATCTGTTGTCCTCTCCCCCTTACCCACCCCTCCACTTGCCTGAGGTATTTGCGCCCCCTTCTCCTGAATGAGCACAGAGCAGAAGTACTCGTTCAGTGGCTCTGCCTGCTCTGCCCCTTCTCCACCCACCCCCATCTTTCTCGTTTCTCTCAAGCTGGTCTTTGCATCCCCTTTTCTTGCCTATGTAATGGAAAAAGTATTTTTCTCCTCTTTTGATCCCCTGCGCCAGTTTCAGCTCTCTAGATGGTGTGGCCCCCCTGACCAGTCTGGTGACCTCCCTAGACTTTTCCCTGTATATGTCTTTATTTTCTCCCCTTCCCATTTTCCTATACTTCTGAAATGCCACCCTCTTGGCTGTCACCCCTTCCGTGACCTCCAGTGACAGCCAACTGGGTTTCTTTGCCCTGTACTTCTTGTTTTTTTTCCTAGTATAGGTCTCTGTTGCCTCCACCAGCCCTTCCCTTATTATATTCCACTTCTGATCTGCATGTATTGTTGGATGTCTGCCAGGTGCTTGCTCAGAATTTCCCCCATCATCCTAAAATCTGCCTCCCTAAACTCAACCACCCTTGTACCTATGCCCCGTGTCCCTCCCCATGTTTAGCGTGAACCATCCCGAGTAGTGGTCACTCCCAGCAAGCGGTTCCCCCACTACTAGGTTCCTTCCAGCTTCCCCATTACCCAGTACAAGGCACAAAGTCCTTTCCAGCTGTGTTGGCCCCTGTACCAGCTGTGTCAAGAAGCTGTCCTGAAAAGCTTCCAACAGGACCCTCTCTTGCACACAAGGAACTAGAAGTGGAAAGGGATCACATCCGTTCCAGTACAGTAGCTTCTTCTTCTTGTTTTTACATTGTTTCTTGTGGATTTTACTTGGCAGAAGGTTATTTATTTTCTTTCTTACTACTTCAAAGGGGTTAGCAGGGTATTGTTTTTGGACTGTTGGAATTTTGAAACCTGTTTTGGTGGCTATAAGTGGGCTCATTTGTTTGATGTTTCACTGTGTAGCAGGCTGCATTGTGCAAGCCTATTTCTTCTGATTTAAAACCTATTTGGTTTGATGTAATTGGGGCTGTTTCTTTGATTTGGAGATCTATATCTTCTAAATTCAAGCCTATTTTGATGTGTTGTTAGTGAAGCTGTTTGAATTGGAGACCTGTTTCTTTTGGTAGCAAACCTATTTTGGGGGCTTTGAGTAGAATTGTGATTCATTTTTGCTGGCTTCACTAGCTGCAAAGGTTAGTGCATAATGGGGGAAGGGTGCTAATGGTCTGACCAGGGGCCTCAGCTACCTGATTGCTTCTGGAAGACTTGGGCTGGTCCCACCCCCCCAACCCCTCACCACACCCGCCTCGGTCAGTGATTTCCTTTATACCATGGGTTCTGACATCACTTCCTCAAACGGGCAAAGGATATGCACCCGTCATAGCAGAAGCAGATATCCAGGAAAGGAACAGCAGCGAGTGAAGAGGTGACTGCTATCTCACTGGAAGGGAAGTAACTGCCAAATCAAGGAGCTTTCATTGTTACTTCTTTGCATTTCTATTGCATTGTGAAAAGGAGGAGTAGGAGTTTGAAGAAGGTTGTGCAATAGCTACTTAAAGTCTCTTTTTGAGTGTGGATAGGAAGGCGGTGAATACAAAATGCAGTTGCTCAATCTATCTAAATGTATGTACAACAAAGGGGTAAGGAAATTAAGAAAGAATGTTTGCACTGATAGAGGGGGGAGAGGGGAGACTTGGGGGAGTGTTTGGTATCCTGCATCTGGAAGGGTGGGGGGCTCGCTGGTGGGCAACGACAGCAATGGGTAGGGTGGTAGGCTGCAACAACTGCAGTGCACCAATCTTTCTAAAAATTGCCTGGAGTGTGTGAGGATGTTTAGTGTGCAACCACATAGAGAAACTTAGAAAGATCATCGAGGGTCTGCAGGAGGAACTAAGACAGGCAAGGCAGACTGGGGGTGGGTTTAGCCTAATACTGGAGGGAGGAAGGAGGGGAGATGAGGGAGGGCGATTTGAGCCAACAGTGGTGAGCAGAGGGTCAGAAGAATGAAAGCAGATACAAAGGGGCCCAGGCCAGGAAGAACGATTGCTGGGGAACCTAGATCAGGAGACCAAAGAAAAATGGAAGGAGGAGATAGGGACTTGTGAGGGGAGGCGAAGAAGTGGCAAAAGTCATGGAGTGGAAAGGAGAGAACAGGTTACTATGAAGAGAGAGGGAGCGGGCATTTGTGAAGGGTCTTCAGAAAATAGTTTTGCACTGCTAGAGAGGAAGAAGGAGGAGGAGGGAAATGATGAAATTAGAGGAGTAGTTGATAAATGCCTGGACCAAACAGGAGCGGAGGGAAGTTCTGCTGGGAGAATTGCAATAGGGGCAAAAGGGGGAAATAATGTGCAGGAGGAGGAGGAAGAAGAGGAGCCAGAAATGAGAGAGGGAGATGAATGGAAGCAAGCAGGGAGTAAGAGGGGTGGAATCTTAGTGCTGGGGGACTCAATACGAAGAGGAGTCAGGTGGGGTAGCAAGGGAGAGAGGCATAGTCACATTTGGGTGGAGGCTATGCCAGGAATGATAGCGGAAAGGGTGGGACAATCTGTTCTGAAATATGCTAGAAGGAGTAGGGACAAGCCTCATTTAATTATACATCTTGGGACGAATGACTTGGCTGACAAGACAGTAGATATAGTCCAGAGGAGGTTTGAGGAACTAGGACAATTATGTGAGGGGGCAAGAAGATCAGTAACTTTTTCAGAGATACTTCCAGTGCCCAAGGCAAGCACAACAAGAAAGTTGAGAATAGAGGAATTTAACGAATGGCTAAGAACCTGGTGTTGTGCTAAAGGGTATGGGCTGTTGGGGGGTGGGGAGGGACCTGGGAGGACAGTAGTCTCTATGCCAAGGACAGACTACACTTGAGTGAGGAGGGAAAGAAGTGTTGAAACAGAGGATGGAGGAGTACATAGAGGAAGCTGGGAATTTAAACTAGGAGCGGGGGGTGGCAACTGGGCAAGAGACATGCAGAGACCACAGGTTGGGAAACCATATGAGGTTACCCCCCATAACAGTGACAATGGACAAATGGCAAGTACTACTGGTGTTGCTAGTAAAGGAGGGCAGGATGGGGGGAAGGGTGGAAGGTGGTTACCCTCAATGCTAGGAGCCTTGGGAGGAAAACTGCAGAGTTACAGGTGCTCATTGCAGAGGGAGAGGTGGACATTGCAGCCATCGCAGAAACATGGGCCATCCAATACATTGAATGGGACCTGTCTGTACCAGGGTACAGGTTATTTCATAGGGATAGGGTGATTGGAAAAGGAGGGTGTGGCACTATATGTGAAGGAAGGACTGAGTGTATGTAGGGGAGGAAGGGGAGGAGGTAGTACGGAGTCACTTTGGATGCATATCCAGGATTCCAAGAATAGGATTCTCAGAATGGGAGTGGTGTACAGGCCGCCATCTCAGACAGAGGAGATAGGGAACTAGCAGGACAGATCAGGAGGACCTATGAGAAGGGTAGTGTGGTGATTGTGAGGGACTTCAACATTCCAGGAGTGGACTGGAGTACCCCAACAACCAGGAACAGAAGGGAGCAGGTACTGCTGGATGCCTTCCAGGACAGCTTTCTGCTGCAAATGGTCAGTGAACCAACCAGGTTAGGGAATATCCTTGACCTTGTGCTGGCAAATGGGGACTTTTGTGAGAGAATTTACAGTGGAGGAACTGTTGTCAGGGAGTGACCAACCCTCAGTATGGCTCACATTGGATATGGGCAAGGAAGGAGTGGAATCTGGCACAAGAGTGCTGGACTTCAGGAGGACTGACTTTGGGAGGATGGGGGAAGAGGTAAAAGGGTACCTGGCCAGAATTTAGTCTAGTATGGACACTAACCAGAGGTGGGAGCTCATAAAGCTGGGATAGTGGAGGCACAAACCTGCTGCAAGGCCCAGAGCAAGAAGGCTGGGGCTCTGAGCTGAGCTGGTTGAGCAGGAGGGCATGGAAAAGGTAAGAAGGAAAGAGCTACAGTACCTTTAGGAGTGCGAGAAAACAGGAGGGGAGGACAGGAGGAGTACTTGACGGAATCGAAGGAGGTGACAACGGCAGTAAGGGGAGCCAAGGCATCTACGGAACTCAGGCTTGCACAAGGCATTAAGATGGGGGAGAAGGACTTCTTTAGGTACATCAGGGAGAAAAGGAGCTGTAAGGACCACAGAGTAAGGATAAGGAAGGAGGGGGATTGGGTGGAAGCAGGGTGCAATAAGGCAGAAGCACTAAATGATTACTTCAGCTCGGTATTTACTAAGGAGAAGAGGGGGGTGACACCCAAGGGGAGAGGAAGGGCAGAAATGGGGGGAGGGGTGACAGATGGGGAAATCATGGAGGGCAGAGTTCGGGAGGGTTTGAAGGCACTGAGGGTGGACAAGGCGCCAGGCCCAGATAGCATCCACCCCAGGGTACTGAAGGAGCTGGCAGAGGTCCTTGCAGACCTTTGGCAGACCTATTTAATGCCTCACTACATTTGGGGTGTGTACCTCAGGACTGGAGGATGGCTCATGTGGTGCCACTCCACAAGAGTGGCCCCAAGAATGAACCCAGAAACTACAGACCAGTGAGCCTTACATCCACTGTGGGTAAGCTAATGGAGACTATCCTGAAGGAGAGGCTGGTGGCCCTCCTAGAGGCCAAAAGACTACAGGACAGCAGACAGCATGGCTTCATATGTGGCAGATCCTGCCAAACCAACCTGCTGGAGTTCTATGACTGGGTAACCAGGCAACTGGACAGGGGCCATGCAGTGGATGTCCTGTATCTGGACTTCAGTAAGGCATTGACTCAGCCGATGGAAGGCTGGAAAAGTTAGAAGGCACAGTGGGTGCAAAGCTGGTGAGATGGGTAGGAACTGCTTCAGGGAAGGCAACAGAGGGTGGTGGTGGTGGGAGCTCTCACACCCAAGGGGTAGTGAAGGGTGGTGTTCCAAGGCTCAGTGTTGGGACCAGTGTTATTTGGGATATTCATTACAGACATATCACTGGACATCAAGAGCAAGATCAGTCTGTTTGCTGATGATACCAAGGTAGGAGCGGTGGTGGATGACCTAGGGGGATGGCAGGGGTTGCAGGATGATCTGGCAAAGCTTGAAACCTGGTCAGACACCTGGCAACTGGGGTTTAATACCAAAAAGTGCAAGGTGCTGCATTTTGGGATGAAGAACCCAAGGAGGAGTTACCAGCTGGGGGGAGTGCAGCTAGTCCAGACAGAGGAGGAGAAGGATCTGGGGGTGCTCACTACAGGGTGAATGAACAACTCGGCACAATGTAGAAAGGCAGCTGCAAAGGCCAACAGAATGCTGGGTTGTATTGCAAGGGGTATATCCTCGAGGAGGGAGGAGGTGATTCTGCCACTGTATACTGTAGGTCATCAGTTAGACTGCACCTGGAGTACTGCGTGCAGTACTGGCGCCCGTATTTGAAGAGGGACATTAAGTTACTGGAGGGGGTGCAGCGCAGGGTGACAAAGATGATCAAGTAGCTGGGGGACTTATCATATGAGAGGAGGCTGAGGGAGTTGAACATGAACTCACTGGAAGAGAGGAGGGACAGGGGGACAAGTACATGAAAGGAATAAACAAGACAGGTACAGAGGGGCTGTTCAAAGTAAGAGAGGGGAGGGACACCAAGGGCCATGATATGAGACTGGAGGGAGGAAGGTTCAGGAGGGAGATGAGGAGACACTTTTTTACAGAGAGGGTGGTGGCTGGGTGGAATATGTTACCTGCAGAAGTGGTATCCAGTAGAACAGTGGACTGCTTCAAAAGGGGATGGGACCAGACAAGGGGGAGGGTCAAAGAAGGGGAAGGGTGGAAGGGAGGGGAAGCAGCAGAATAAGGGGTGCTAGCTGCACATTCGAGCAGACTTGATAGACCTCTAGGCCTTTATCTGCTGGCAAATTTCGTATGTTCGTAAGTATGCTTCAATCCACCCCCAGTAGGCTGAAATCCCCCACCACCACCATGCTTCTCTTCCTGCTTACCCTTCGGATTTGATCTGCCAGTTTCCGGTTCAGGTCACTACCCTGTGATGGTGGCCTGTACACTACCCCCATCCTCAGTGTCCTATTCCTCGCATCCTGAAACTGCATCCACAGAGCTTCTGTCCTCCCTTTCCTCCCTTGCACACTTAATCCCCCTCCCTCACATAGATTGCCACCCTCCCCCATTCTCCTTGGCCCTATCCTTTTTGAATAGCCTGTATCCTGGGATCATCATATCCCAATCCTGGTACTGGGTGGCCCATGTTTCTGTGATGGCTGCCATGTCCACCAATTCCACCGCCAAGAGAGCCTGTAACTCCGTAGTTCTGTACCTTAGGCTTCTTGAGTTCAGTGAGACCACCTTCCAGCCTGTTGCCTCCCCAACCTTACCATTCCTCTTCTCCCCTTTGGTCCTCTCTGTGCCCCCTCCTCACTGCTTTCACCGCTAACTAGGGGGTAAGCACCCTATGCTCCCCTTTTCTGGACATTGTTTCTAACAATGGTCCCCTCGCCACCCCCCCTTCCTAGTTTAAATCCACCCTTGTTGAAATATACTTCTACAGTCCCTGTTTGAGTATGCTCTTCCCCTCTTTGCTCAAATGTAACCTGTTCCCTGCGTATAGGTCCCTGTTGTCCCAGGTCCTGCCCCAGTCTGACAACAGTCCGTATTTCCTGGTTTGGCACCAGTCCCTCAGCCACACACTGAACTCATCTATCCTTTTTTTTCTCAATGTACTTGCACATGGTACTGGTAGCACTTCAGAGAATGCCACCAATACTCCCACCTCCTCACACTGCCTACTCAATTCCTCGAACCTGCCCTTTACCACCTTCAATGTTTCCCCAATCAAGTAATTTGTTCCCACATGCACCACCACGTGTGGTTTCATCCTCCCTCTGCTTTTTCACTTGAGAAGTGCCTGCCCTGCCTGTGTCAACCCCGGTATTGCCTCGACCCAGGTACGACTGTGCCTTTCACCCCTTCCTCCCTATCTCATACCCTTCAACATGCAGTCCCCCAGCACCAACCCCTCCACCCATCATTCTGATCCTGAACCATCTTCCACTTAGATCCCTGTCCACTTCCCCCGGAACCCTGCTGCCTCCCTACTTACATCCCTCATCTGCACCTTTTGTGCTCTTTGCATCATTCCCCTGCTGCCTCCCTCCTGTTACTGCCTCGCCTCCTCTACCCTACCTTCCTCTCCCATCTCTGTTTCCCACTGTAAATCCTGCCTCTTGGACCTTCCCTACCCCTCTCCCCCCCTCGCAGCTCTGATACCTCCCCTTCCTCTGCCAGCACTGCAAACATATTGCTTGATAACCCTGCAATGGTGCCCATTGCCTCCTTCATCCTTCCCTGATCCCTCCTCCTCCTACTGCACCTCTGCTGACCTTCCCCCATCCTCCTTATATCCCCATCTTTAGCTCTGCAGTTCCCTCTCTGAATCTACCTGCCTCTCCTTAGCGGGGTCACTCCTGCCTCAGCTCCCCCTTCCCTCACTCTCCTTAGTTCCCTCCATAACCAATTACTTCATCCTCCAATTTCCTTAGCCTGTAGCAAATTGGACAGCCTCCCAGTTTCCAAAATAAATTCATCCAAACAGCTGCCCCACATCCACTGCAACTCATTATCCTCCCTGTGCCTGCCGGCCTCCCTCTATGGCGCCCATCATTCCACCCTCTATGCTGCAGCCTCCACCCACCCTTATCCATATCTGTCTGCTTCCATAGGTTTCATAGGTAATTCAGAGCTTAGAAAACTATTGTCCATATTGCTCGCCAGATTTTAATTATAACCCTTTATGGAATTTTGACCCAAGTATACGTCCAAACGATTCTCAAATATGTCCATACTCTCACTGGCAACCACCTGTATTGGTAAGTCATTCCATCCACTTGCATTCCCCCCATGTAGCCCTTCACACCTACTCCACATTATTTGCATTAAGCTTAAGTGTATCCCCACACCTGTTCCCTAGTCCTCACTCTCATATTTATATGCTCTATTACTAGTCCAATATTAGTCCTTTAACCCCTCGGTCCTCTTTTGATGGCCTTTACTGAGTAAAACATTAATACAATCCCCTCAGTGTACTACATTAATACAGTAACACATCAGTACAATCCCCTCAGTGTATTACAGCTCTTATGAACCCTAAATACTTATCACAGCCCCGAGTATGCTAGATCTGTAGCTTAGTAATACATTACCACCCTAGAATATATCAAATCCAAATATGACATCACATAACAAGGCTAGCTTTTGTATCGTAACAATCATTGCAAGAGACCCTGTGGGCTTGGTAAACCTTTCTATCTCCACCCACCTATACGCCCTGTGTCTGAACATTTACCACCTGACTATTAGCTTTAAAAGTTAGTTCATACGGGCAGTCTGTATCTCCAAAAGCTCCTCCCTCACAGCCTTCAAAAGCCCAACTCCAGTGGCTTTTCAGTATTTAAGAAAGCCGGCAACACAGAGTAGGAGGGAAGGCTTTACCACTGCCGACAACTGTTCCCACAACCCGCAGACAATTTATTTATTTGTTTATTGAAATAGTTTTACCAGGAAAGGCACACTGAGCAACAAGATTCTCGTCTCCCGGTGCGACCTAGGGGGAAGGGGTACAAGGGGGTTGGATAACACGCAGGTTATCAACTGAGCAAATAACAGAGGCAAGTAGCAGCATATGGATACAATTGCGTCAAACGACAAGCAACAACACATGGAGTACATTGGATATTGTATGGAGCATATAACAATTACTTGACATATAGCAGCAATACAAGGGAAAATTTAGCGCACAGTAATATGCAGGTATAAGCAACAGGAGACACAGAACACATGATGGTGCAGGACAAAAAGGCACAGGACAAAAGTGCATAGGTTGGGGCTATATGTCAGCATTTATAGCAAAGCTAAGGCCGCTGGTCGGGCAGTTGGGAGGGAAGCAATTGATGCATGTCCGAGTTAGGTACAGGATCAATTAGTGGTGAGAAAGTTAGCTAGGGTGGTAGAAAGAGAGTGGGCAGAGGAGGAATTACACAATCACACATGTCCCCACAATGCAAAGCATCATGGACTGCATATGCAAATCACCACAGAATGTTATGCTGGTCGGCATAACATTGTGTGTTCCTGCTCTAACGCCCATGATACTTTACGTGTGGGCATGTGTGATTGTGTATTTTCTTGAAACTTGGCTTCCAGCCAAATGCCCTTTGGGGTAACCTTGCCTCGGTGTTTGAGCACAGAGGTTCTTTGTCTTTTAAAGAGGAGGAATGCTGAATTTGAGGTGGGAGATCATTCCATAACTTGGGTAACCGGTGTGAGAGGGCGGCTTGCCCGGCAGTAGTCTTCCACCTAGAGATTGACAGTTGGCGGTAGTCGCAGGATCTAAGATAATGGGCGGGGGGGGGCAGCTGAGAGCACGGAGGAGAGGCAGGAAGGGATGGTGCCAAGCCATAGATTAGATACATATTTAGCACAGTGCAGTTTCCGAGGGATGGTAGTGCCAGGGAATGGTAAAGGTCACAGTGGTGGGTAAGGGGTGAGGCATTGAGAGCAAAGCGGCAGAAGGCATTAAAAAGTGTGTCCAGCTTAGATAGGGTGGACTTAGGGGCTGCACTGTAAACAATGTCACAGTAATCAAAGGAGGGGAGTATCATCTTCTGGACAAGTTCACGTCAAACGCGGGGAGGGAGGCTACTGCGGTTCCTATAAAGTGCACCAAGCATGGGGCATAGTTTTTTTGAAATAGCATCAATGTGGTCTGAACAGGAAAGATGGCAGTCGAGCCATACCCCCAAGTAGCGGAATGAGGAGATATCTTTGAGTTTTTGACCATCCAGGGGGTGGAAATAGGGAAGGGATGGGAGTCTGGACAGGCATTGTCGTGTGCCAAAAGTCATCGTGACAGTTTTTTTTACATTTAGGGAGAGCTGGTGAGAGCTGAACCATTGCTGTACTTTGCTGAAGTCGGTTTGGAGGTTAGTTTGCACCATTTCAGGGTCGGAGCCTGAGGAGAAGAGTACAGTGTCATCTGCATACATGTGGATTGAGGTAGTAGAACAGATGAGTGGTAAGTCATTTAGGAATATAGAGAACAGTATGGGTCCCAGAACCGACCCCTGGGGACACCGGTAGTTAAGGGAAGGGGGAGGAGATAGCATTTGCTACTCTAACAGACTGGGTTCAGCCAGACAGGTAAAATATGGGCCAGTTGGTGGCAGCAACAGAGAGACCTGATTCAGTGAGACAAGAGAGTAATATGGGGTGGGAGACGGTGTCGAAGGCTTTCTCAAGGTCGACGAAGATGGCTGAGGAGATCAACCCACTGTCCATACCAGTCAGGATGGAGTCAGTAAGCCTTATCAGGGAGGATGCAGTGGAGTGTCCCTTTCTGAAACCTGACTGGTAGGGTGTGAAGAAATTAGAGTCGGTGAGGAAGTAAGTAAGTTGGGTGAGCACCAGGTGCTCTTGTAGTTTTGCTAGTACTGAGAGGAGGGAAATAGGGTGGTAGTTGGAGGGGGGGTGGGGGTACCTCCTTTTGGAAGGGGGATGACAGTGGCGTGCTTCCATGCTTGGGGGATGGCAGTGGTGGCAAAGGATTGGTTTAAGAGTTTGGCAAGCAGAGTTGCTATGGTGGTGTTGGAGAAGTAGAGGAGTTTAGGGTCCAAGCCATCTGGAGATTTGCCTTTTGAAGGGTTGAGAGAAAGTAGTGCATCTAGGGCATCCACTGCAGAGATGTCATTGAAGGAAAAGGAGTGAGGCCTAGTCAGGTTCTTTACGTCTGTAGAGGGTGCGATAGGTGCAGGGTTTGGCAGGGGTAGAGAGGACAGTGGCAGTACAAGTGGAATAATATATGTTGAACTCAGTAGTGACTGCTGTTGGCTCAGTGAGAATGAAGTTGTTAATATTTAGAATTGGAGTGGGATTGGCAGCTGGTGGGGTGAAGAGGGAGTGAATGACCTTCCAGAATTTTGAGGAGTTATTTAGGTTGGACTGTAGGGAGCTGCTGAAGTACTCTGCTTTAGCTAGGCGAGTGGCTCTGGTACACTTGTTTCGGAGCATGCAGTGTGTGGAGAGCTGTTGTGGGAGGTATGAGGATTTATGCGTTTTCCAGGCTTTGTTACGGGCGGTTTGACGTGCAATCAGTTCTTAGGTGATCCACAGCAGATGGTTGCCTCGTACCCTTGTATGTCACAGCACGGCATGTTTGTCCCAGACACTTAGGAAAGTGTCTTTAAAGTGGAGAAAGGCGTCGACAATGGAGTCCATAATAGGGGCAGGGGCCCAGTTTGCTAATGCAAGGTCGTCTAACACTGGGGCAAGATTGAGGGATTTGAAGGAGCTTTGGTCTAGAAATTTAGGGGGGGATTTTGAGCGGTGGATTTTGCGCACTAAGAAAGTAACGTGGTGGTCACTGAGGGAGTCGGGAAGAATACTGGCATTTATGACCCGGTGAGGGTGTGTGGTAAGAGCCTAATCAAGGAATGAGTGGTTACCAGATTTTAGGTTAAGCTGGGTGGGCTCAGCAATTATTTGAGAGAGGTTTAGAGCAGCAATTTCAGTTCTGGTTTTGTTGAGGGCAGGAGCTAGCCAGTTGTGGTTCAGATCGCCCATAATATAAAGTTCCCCTGTCGGGGTTAGGCAGGAGATTTGCTTGAGGAGGTTGGTGACAGCAGAGGATGCCTGGTGTGCCAGGTTAGCAGTATATTCCTGCAATGTAGATTGGTAGCGAGAAGGGGAGTGTCAGCTGGAGTAAAATTAATTCATAGATTTTAGGTTCAGACTTGGCTAGAATAACCGAACAGTGCAAGTCTGAGCTGATGTAGATGGCAACTCCGCCGCCTCTTGTGGCTCTGTCCTGGTGGGCCAAAGTGTAGCCTGGGATGGTGACAGAGGAGTCGCTAATGTTTTTTGTGAGCCAGGTTTCGGACAAGGTGAGGATATCTGGAGCATAGTGGGCAGCAAGTACCTGGAGGGAGTCAAGTTTATGGACTAGGCTTCTTATATTTAGGTGCAGGAGGCACAAGCCACCACAGTTACAATATCAAAGCCCAAGTAACAACTGTAACTCAAAGTACTAATTTAAACAGTTGTAACTCACGGCACTAATTTAAAGTACAGACTATTCAAATATCACAGTTAAAACAGAAGTTAAACAGAACCACTTTCCTGAACACACCTCCCTCTTCTGTCCCCAGGTGAATAACATAAGGTTCTTTCTAACAACGTAACAGAAGATAACATAATGTAACGCAACGTAACATAAGGTTCTCTCTAATTCTATAGACTGAAACAGGTGACTTCAACTGTGTTACATTTTATTCTGTAGCTGATGACACAGGTGGTTACCTCCCCCTACCCATATAGGGAGTCACTCGTTGGACCTGGTGTTTCTCCTGGGGATGGAGATCACTGATTTGGGGGTGAAACCAGTCAGCTGGTTTGACCACCACACTATAAAGTTCAGCTTCAGGGCTCCCCCCAATGGGCCTGCCCCAATGGAGATGGTTCAGTACCGCCCTTTAAGGGGAGTTACCCCAGATGGTCTATCGGCGGTGCTGGACCTATCGGGATTGTCAGGTGAATGCATGAGTCTGGGGATCTCGTACTGACCTATAATAGGACAGTGGGAGATGCCCTGGACAAAATGGCTCCTTTTCATGTTGAACATCTCACTCTTCGCCCAAGGAACCCCTGGTTTGATGGTTCCTTGAAAGAGCCGAGGTGAGTTGGTCGAAGGATGGAGAGAGCATGGCAGAAGTCTGGCATGGATGCTGACAGGCTTAGGTTGATGGCACATTATGAAGGTTATCAATCAGAAACCACCCGTAAGAAGGCAGAATTCCTGTCCAGGGAGATTTCTGCTGTGCAAAATTGACTGGCTCAGCTCTTCCGGACTGTTGACAGATTGCGCAATCCAATCTGTCCCCAGCCCAGAGAAGCTTTTTCTCAGCTAAAATGTGAGGAGTTCGCTCAATTCTTCACGGATAAGGTTGCCAGCATCAGGTATGGCATCAGCCTGGATCCTCCTATGAGGAATTGCAGAGGTCATCAGGAGGTGGCATGCACTTGGTCTTTGTGGTTGGACTTCAGTCGGCCAGAATTCATGGACATTGTGAAGTTCGTCCAGACCTTGCGCCCAACCAGTTGTAGTTTGGATCCGGGCCCTACACCCCTATTAGTGGGTTCTGTAGATGTTATCTGCCCGATCCTAACTGCAATTTTCTGGAGTTCCTTGGAGAGGGGGGTCTTTCCAGATCCCCTCAAGAAGGCAGTTGTACGACCACTCCTTAAGAAAGCCTCCTTGGATCCAGACTGTCTAGCTAACTACCGACCTGTCTCTAACCTACCGTTTGTCGGCAAGGTTATTGAGAAGGTGGTTGCATTGCAACTGGATGATCACCTTGTAACTCAATGTCTATGATGCTCTCCAGTCCAGATTTAGGAAGAGACATAGCACTGAGACTGCACTTGTCTGAGTATTGAATGATCTCCTAATGGCGAGAGATCGAAAGGCACGTACCATCTTGGTCCTTCTTGATTTCTCTGCAGCATTTGACACTGTGGACCATGGTGTGCTTTTGGAGTGCCTGCAGCTCCTTTGTGGGCTGTCAGGTACACTCCTCGAATGGTTTTGATCCTTCTTCACAGACAGGTCCCAGAGAGTGGCCACTGGAATTTATTCCTCTGACGTTCCTCCCTGTCCTGCGGGGTCCCGCAGGGCTCCATTCTGGCCCCCATGTTGTTCGCAGCGTATATGCTGCCATTGGGAGATATCATCAGGCGACACAGTTTCAGTTTTCACTGCTATGCAAATGATACTCAACTGTGTATGTCCTTTCTACCTGGACAGGTTGATGCAGTCTCTGTGCTAAACAACTGTCTTGCCGAGATCAGGAGCTGGATGAGCACCAGCTGGCTGAAACTGAATCCTGATAAGACTGAAGTGTTGGTAGTGGACCCAGGTCATCCAGGGGCAGGTTTGGGTACTGGACAGGGTCGGGCCTATGGATTGATGGTGTTCAGCTCACGACCTCAGACCGGGTGCATAACCTGGGTGTTATTTTTGATGACAGCCTGACCTTGAAATCTCAGGTGTCGGCTGTGGTTAAGTCCTCATTTTACCATCTGAGGAATATTGTTCGGGGTGAAACACCTGGTTCCTCCAGATGACCTTCCAACATTGGTCCATGCCTTTGTCACTACCCGCCTTGACTACTGCAATGCCCTCTACCTAGAGCTTCCAGGGGTTGATATCCACCACCTGCAACTGGTGCAGAATGCAGCAGCCAGGCTTTTGACTGGGACATCAAGGGCCAGTCACATTGCTCCTGTGTTGCGCGAGCTGCACTGACTGCCTATTCAGTGACAGAGCACCTTTAAGGTTGGCTTGCTAACTTTTAAAGCCCTACACAAGCAGGGACCCGGCTACCTGCAAAACCGCCTGACTCCCTACTGTCCCCTCCGTCCTCTCCAATCCGCTGATGAGAGACTGCTACAGATTCCCAGGGTTTGTTTAAAAACACCTGGTGCCCGTGCCTTCTCTTTTTCAGTACCAACCCTGTGGAATTCTCTACCTCGTCGGTTAAGAGAATGCCTGATGTTTAACTTATTGATATATTTATTGTTTTATGCTATGTTTATTTTTTAATTTGCAGCGTCTTGGTTTTGAAAGGCACTGTATAAATAAAGTTTGATTTGATTTGATGAGTAAGCTGTACTGAATCACATATTTGTCCTGTTTTATATAGTCTGTATACCTGGATTAATAGCAACCCCTGCGATTCCATTAAGTGTCTCCTGTAATTTTCCCTGTTTTTGGAAATTCCAAAGCCGCTGAGATGGCTAGCATTATTGGACAATTTAATGGACTTTTACTTTTAGATACCCCTGCCTCCCATTGCACAAGAATACATGGGATGACTATGATTATCACAATTTACAGGTTACTATGTCTATATCCCCAGCCCCTGCCCGCAGGGCCACTGTGCAGAAAATGATCCTCCCAATCTTCAACTACGGGGACGTAGTCTACAGTGCAGCTCCTAAGTCCGCCCTAGCCAGGCTGGACCCTCTTTTCCATTCCTTCTGTCGCTTTATCCTGAACTGTCCTTACTCAACTCACCACTACACCCTCTACCAATCAACAAACCTCCCTTCTCTAGACAATTCAAGGCTGTCCCACTGTGCTAAGTTCACAGCCAGGTACTGGCCTGGATGCTCCCCTCTTACCTTGTCACTGCCCTTGTCAACTCTGCCACCCCCGCATACTCCCTCAGAAACACCAACTCTCATTCCCTAATGGTCCCATATAGGGCCACTGTTGCTGGCCAGGCGGATTTTTAGCTACCGCCTACCGACGCTGAGGAATTCCCTCCCAACAATCATTTGTCACTTCTCTTCCCCCCCCTGCGCCTCAACTCCATGCTCCAATCTGATTTCTTCTCTACCTGCTCATGTGTCTAGACAGTCTATGGAGTATAGAATAGCAGAGCTGTGCATCCAAACTGTTAATACAACACTATATTGTTCCACCTGACTATACTATATAATAATATTATATGGTAATGTATCTATGCTATGCCTGTCTGTGTTATCTCATTCTTCTTGTATCCTAACCTGGACCCATTGTGCTAGTAGGTATTCCCACTATGCAACCATATTTGTATTATGTCTGTTCAACCATGTAACTGTACCCCCTTCCTCCAGGACGCATCTGGAAACGAGCAGTAGCCTGCTCAGCATGCTTTCCTGGTTAAATGCTTAAATAAATAGATAAATAAGTGTTATAGCCCTGTATGAGGGAAAGTGTGTATGTTTCACCTTAAAACAATAAACACAAAGTTAAACAAGCATTTATCAATGCCGACTGTTGATTGCTTATATGTGCTGTTTAGGTATTGGGAAGTGAAAGTACCATGCCTAAGAACTGTCATGTGCCCCCCACCAAGAATTACACTGTGTCTTTCTGTTGAGTATTCACAGAAGAGGGGGAGGGGTAAGGGCCACAGCATTACAGTAGTTGCAAAGGTGAGAAGAGGTGGACAATAGTCCATTCACAGGCAGAAGAATCCTGCAGAAGATGAGTAAATTGAAGGTGGACAAAGCGATGGGACCAGATGGCATACATCCAAGGATATTAAAAGAACTGTGAAGGGAAATAGCAGTACCTCTGGTAGCCATATTCACCGAGTCATTCAACACAGGGGTGGTACCAGAGAATTGGAGGATGGTACATGTGGTCCCTCTATAGAAATCCAGCAGAAGGGAGGAGGCGGGGCACTATAGACTGGTCAGCCTCACTTCAGTAGTGGGGAAGATCATGGAGACATTGGTTAAAGAAAGGATAGGGGGGCATCTAGAAGCCATCAGAGCCCAGGACTATAGGCAACATGGATTCACAGTGGGGAGGTCATGTCTGACAAATCTGGGGTAATGTCTTTGACTGGGTAACAAAGGAAGTAGATCAGGGTGGGGCAGTGAACAACGCTTACCTTGATGTAAGCAAAGCCTTTGACATGTCCCACATAGGAGGCTGATAAATGAGCTGAGTAGGTGGGGCATGGGGGAAAGGGTGGTAAACTGGGTTAGAAACTGGGTAACAGACAGGAGGCAGAGAGTGGTGGTAAATGGGGCACAGTCTGGGGAGAGGGGGTGACCAGTGGGGTGCCGCAGGGCGTGGCCCTGGGGCCAGTCCTGTTCAATGTCTTCATTAGTGACATTGCAGAAGGGCTGAAGGGAAACGTCTGCCTGTTTGCAGATGACACCAAGATGTGTAACACAGTGGATACCCCAGAGGGGTGGAGAAAATGAGGAGGGACCTGGGGAAGCATGAGAAATGGTCTGAGGACTGGCAACTGTAGCTTAATTCAAAAAAGTGCAAAATTATGCATCTGGGACACAGAAACCCTGGGGAAAGGTACAGGATGGGGGGTTGCTGACAGTCACAAAGAAGGAAAGGGACCTGGGGGTTCTTATTTCAGATGACCTGAAAATGTCAAAGTGGTAAGGCAGCTGGGAGGGCCAGTGACATGCTGGGGTGCATAGGCAGGGGTATCACCAGAATAAGGAGGGAGGTAGTGGTGACATTATATAAAACCATGGTCAGGCATCACATGGAGTACTGTGTGAAGTTCTGGAGGTCGCACCTTCGTAAGGATATTAACAGGCTGGAGATGGTCCAGAGAAGGGTGAATGAGATGGTACAGAGCTTGCAACACAAGACTTATGAGGAGAAATTAAGGGACCTCAATATGTACTCACTGGAAGAGAGGAGGGAAAGAGGGCATATGATAGAAACATTCAAGTACCTCAAGGGTATAAATATAACTACTGAGAAGCAGGAGACAGCTGCTATAGGCATACGTGCCAGCTTGTATCTGATATTCTTTTCTTCTTATAAATCTGTAATCTCCAGTATTTCAGAAACCACACAACCACACTGCCTTCTTTAGGCAATTTTATGCTAGTTGATGCCTGGTGTCAGATGGCAGACAGAGGGCTCACCAGATTGTGTTGCCATTTGAAAAACTTCATAGAGTGTTCTTTTACTGGTAAGCATTTTGGAAAGTTGGTGAAGGTCTCACAATTTTTATATTGATTTTATCTCCTTATGTGTGGCCCCTTTGGTCCCCCCATCCCCACACCCCAACTGTCATCAATGGCCACAGCTGCAGCCTTCTTCTTGCCAAGATGATGGGTGAGAAACATAGAATTTGATGGCAGATAAGAACCGCTTGGCCCACCTAGTCTGCCCATGTCACTACCTGATGGATAAACTGCAGATTCTAGTTAATCAACAGCTTACTTCCTCCTACCCCCCCCAGTAGAATTGCCATATGTCTGTCCATGAGCAGCTGCCTTCACAGTCTGTGAAGTTTGATGTCTTTCAGTGCCACTTATTGGTTATCTTCCAACAGAGGTGAGGTGCTGCCAGCCCAAAACTAACTCAGGACAAGCAGGTTTCAAAGTGAGGAAGAAATGGCGTGAGCAAGAATCAAGTACTCCTTAAGATGTGGCATCGATTTTAAGATCAGCATACTGGTGTGGACACTGCAAATAGAACCCCAGCTCTTTAAGCAGCCTTATGAAGAGTAAAGGCTTCTTGAAACACTAGGGTTCTGTTTATTGTACTGTATGTGGACTGCATCTAGTTCAGTAATTTACTGTACCTTACATCTGGATGTATGGTAGGCCCAACTTTAAACACGACACCTGAATTACCACATGGTGCCATAGAAACATAGAATTTGTCAGCAGGAAAGGACCACTTAGCCCACGCAGTGTGCCCAAGTGTTCTCTACCTACTTGTAACTCCTGCCTGTATATGTTACTGCATGTCTTATTCTGCCTGCGTCCATCAGGACCTCCTTGTGAATGAGCTTGCTTAATGGATTTTTCCTGCAATGAACTTGAACCTACTCCACTTCCATAGCCCTATTGATCTCCGTTGATCCCCTCCTTCCCCTTTTTCTGATATACCCCTAAATTTATCCCATGGATGCTTCATGCCCCCTACCATTTTAGCTTCCACCCCTTCTCCTGGCAGTCTGTTCAAGACATCTAAAACCCTTTCAGTAAAGAAATATTTCTTCACATCTATCCTGAATGCCCCCCCACCAGCTTCATTGTATTTCCCTTGGTTTGGGTGCTCATCCTCATTTGGAGGAAACTCCCCAACTGTACCCTCTTTATCTTTGTGAGGTACTTTGCAGGTCTTGTTCATGTCACCTGTTGCCCTCCTGTCTTCCACAGTGTACATGTTGAGAATCTTCAGCATTTCCTTGTAGGCAGTAATGTGAAAATTCTGAACCATTTTAGTTGCCCTCCTCTGCAAAACCTCCACCTTATGTCCTTTTTGAAGTGTGGACTGTAAAACTGGACACAGTACTCAGCTGGAGGTATACCAGGGAGTGATACAATGGCAGCACAATATTCCTCCTCCTCCTAGTGGACATGCCACTCCTTATGCACCCCAGAATCCAATTTGCCCTGCCCTTGTCACATTGTACTGCCATCTTGAGGTCGTCTGATACAATAACCTCAATGACCCTGTCATGTCTAGTGAGTATTGTCACAAACCCACTCAGCAGGTCAGCCCTCTACTCCCAAAGTGCCAACCTCCGAGCGCAGTCTTGTGAACAGTTAACAGAAACAGGGTAACCCTCCTGTCTGTTTTGTGGGTTCGAATCAATCTTTGGTCTCAAGTCTTGGAGGGATTCAAACTGTGAACCTCTTACTAGCGTACCCAATGCACAGGCTCAGATAATTCTGTCTTCGGGGGGCCATATATCATTGCCTAGGGGCACCTAACCACGTGTACAAAAATGAACCCTTAAAAACTCTAATAAAAGACCTCAGATTAAACTCTCACTTTTTCCACTTTGGTATTGTTACATGAGGTCCCTGCATCCTAATTGGTACCCTCAGAGGTACACCATAGACAGCTAGTGCTTAAGTATATGTTATACTAACTTATAGGGCTAAGGGCATCTACCATACAAGAGTAGATGTCAGGATATGTACGTATATTGTTGTAATACACTTTGCTTGCTAATACACATATTCTCCTATGTATTTTCTGTGTATTTCTTACTCGTAAGATGCCAAAGCACCTGTGTCCTTGGAATAATTATGATATGTAAGTCGGCATTGCCACCTTTTGGTGATTTGTATAACACTGAGTTATATAAGACTCTGTATTACTTATTTGGTATTACTTGCTATGAAAGAACAGAAGAAGGCCAGAGCCCATCAAGACTGTTCCCCACACTATGTGGGACATTATTTATCTATTATCCCTCAACCAAACATCCAATTTGTTTTTAAAGACAGTGGCACTAGATGCCTCTACCAATTCTTGTGGCAAGGTGTTCCATACAATGGATGCTCTTATTGGAAAAAAGTTTCCTTTTGCTGGTTTTATAAGTTTTACTCAAGCTGTTTATTATGCAGTCTCGGAACATGTCTCCTTTTGGAGAGTGTTAGACCACATTTTTCCATTACATCTGGTGAATTTATTAAATTAAAAACTATAAGCATATCACCTCTTAATCTTCTAGTTTGAAGAGAGAAGAGACCAGTAGCTTTTAATCTGTTCTGATAACCCAAGTTGTTAATCTTGGAACCATTCTAGTTACTCTCCTTTGAACCTGTTCAAGAATTGCTATGTCTTTTTTTTGGTTTGGATTCCAGAAAGGGGACCCATAGTCTAGATACAGTCTAATGCGTGCCCTATACAATGGAATAAGGCATTGTTCAGTGCGATTAACAAAAGTGCATTTTATTTGCCTCAAAAGTCTGTTGGTCATGTAAGCAGTTCTAACACAGTGATCATTTGATGTAAGTTTATTATTAACATATATTCCTAAATCTTTTTCACAATTTGATGACTGAAGTGGTAGTCCGTTTATATAATATATCATTTTTGGATTATTTACACCAAAATGCACTACTAAACATTTGTCTTGATTAAACTGCATATGATTTTCATTTGTCCAAAGTGTTAATTTTTCCAAATCCTTCTTTCACGCAGAAATATTTTCTTGATTATTAACCTTGCCCCCCAATTTAGTATTGTCTGCAAATTTAACCATGAAGTTATTTGGCCCTGTTTGTAAAGCACTGATAAAGAGATTGAGCAATGTTGGTCCCAAGACCGACCCCTGTGGTACACCACTTGTCACACTGCCCGAATCAGACAACATATCATTAATTCTGACTCTCTGAGAATGATTTGTCAACCAGTTTAAAGTCCAGTTGACAATATCAGGTGACAAACCTAGATTGTGCTTTTTAATAATGAGTTTTTCATGTGAGACTTTATCAAAAGCTCTACTAAAGCCCAAAAGAATTACATCAGTAGGGATACCCACATCTAGTAGAGTATTTATATTATTGTAAAAAGATATCAGATTGGTGGTGCAAGAAAGAGTAAACCCATGCTGATTTGAATCATAAATTACTAATTTTTTACAATCTTGATCTATTACAGACTTCATTACTCGTTCCATTAATTTACCAGCCACTGAGGTCAGGCTAATTGGACGATAATTTTGCACAGAACCTCTATTGCCTTTTTTAAATATGGGAGTAACTATTGCTGAATGCCAATCATATGGTATAATGCTTTCTTGTAAGGATTTGTTGAAGATAATTGACAAAGGTATAGAAATATTTATTGAGGTTTCGATCAGAAACCATGGATGAATACTGTCTGGGCCCGGACTAGTATTTTTTTTAGTTTTTTGATAACCTGAATAATGGCAGTTGGATAGAACCTATGGTAATCTACGTGGTGAATTTCAAATGTACTAATAGGTGATTTTTGAGAGAAGACGGAACAAAAGTACTTATTAAAGAGATTCGAGGTTTCTATATCAGATAAAGAAGAACCACTGGTTATAATGGGACCAATGGTCCTTGATACACCTTTGATTTGTGACAGTCTTTTTGTGTTAGCTAGTTTAAATTCTAGCTTATTTTTTTCCAATTTAATAGAATTTTTTAAGTTTTTCACAGATAGTCTGTATTTATGTAACAGAGTAGTTTTAAATGGAACAGAACTATTCTTAAGTTTCCTAAAAAGTTTAATTTTTATTTTAATCTGATTTTTAACTGTCTTGTTGAACCAAGGGGGAATTTTTCCTTTATTATTAAATTTCCTCTTAGATGGAATAAAGGTATTTTCCAAATAATGTACAATGTTTTTAAAAAAGTCCCAAGCTTGTTGTGTTGTACAGTTATGAAGATTAGATTCCGAGTTTATGTTTTGTAAGTATTCATTGATTTTAGAAAAATTTGCTTTATTATAATTTTGTATACAGTATAACTTCCTTTGTGTAGTTTTAAACTGTTGAATTTCAAAAAGAATAGAAGAATGATCACTGGTCCCAAGTGGATCCCACATTTGTAAATTGCTAATTTGTTGCTCTATGTTAGTAAATAATAGATCCGAAATATTAGGACCTTGAGTGGGTTCAGTAACAAGTTGTTGTAATTCAGTACTAACTACCACATCTATTAGTCCTTTCTCAGCATAGGACTGTCCTAAGAATGAGTCCCAGTTAATATGAGGGAGGTTAAAGTCACCAAATATTACAGTATCTTGAGATTCTGAAAAATGTGTAATTTCTTTAAACATATCAGTTGTGTAATCTGAATTTGCAGATGGAGGTCGATAGATGTTACCAATAGTTATATAGGACTGCTCCTTCAATAAGATTTTAACCCATATACTTTCCAAAGGAAAGGGAGAACACACTTCACAAGAAGGAATCTCATTTCGTATGTACATACAAACTCCACCGCCTTGCTTATCTAATCTGTTTTTGTGATATAACTTAAAACCTGGAATTTCTCTGGACCAAATTGAGGATGCGTCCCACCAAGTTTCAGTTACTCCCACCAAACCTATATTTAAAGTTTTACATTTGGCTTCGAGTTCTGCTAATTTGAGCTGGTTTAAAGATCTTGCATTCAAAGCTAGGAATTTACATTTAGTTGTAATAATATTTTGGTAAGTATTCAGAGACTTGGGAATAGACCCATTCTCCCCCATTGTTTTTAGTTTAAACAATGATTTATGATTTTAGTGATATTTTTCCCCATAAGTGTACTACCCCTACGACTGAGATGTAAACCATCCCAGCAAAACAAGGAAGAACGATCTGAAAATGATTCCCATTGGGTAATATAGGGTATATCCTGCTTAAAACACCGCTTTCTCAGCCATTCATTTAGGGCTTTGATTTTCTACGTCATGGTAGATGTTGCTTTCGGGACAGGTAGAATTTCAGATATACATACACAGCATTCCCTATCGAGAACTCTTTTGTTTCACAAACTGATGACTACTACAAAATTGTATAATGTTATCTTGGACCATGGAGCATCCTCTAATTTAGCCAATAGGGCTCATCTCTGTAACTAGAAATGTTTCTGTCTTACAGTAACCATAGTAATTATCATAGGTATATAATGTGATACACTAGTCTTGTACCTCGGAGATCCCAAGAGACACAAAGAAACCTCGAGGTATAGGGAACGCTTAGCACTGGCTTCCGGTTCATATTGGTAAGAACTGCTTAGGGCAACTGTAACTTTATCCTTTTTGGTAGTAATAAACAAGTTTATTACTCTAATGCAACATGTCTGTGATTACTTGCATTCCCAATATTGCCAAGAACCTGAAAGTGAGGTTTAGACCTCCTGACAATTGGCAACCGCATGCAGGCGATGTTTAGTGTTTGTAAGTTTTCACTTGTTGCTATAACTTTACCCTTTCCCACAGGGACAGTAGGTGTATATTCCCGTATCACCTCTCCCATTTTAAAACCAGTTTGTAGTCACTTACAAGGTCTGGCTGTCGTCCTTTTGGGTGTGGTTGATGCTGACTCGACTCACTCCATTACAGCTTTGAATTGTAAGCCTACAACTTTTACAGTAGCCCAGCTGTGTATAAAGTGCTCCTGCTGTGGATCAGTACATAGCACGGCGCCTTTTTCACAGTTTGATTTTTCATTCCCTCCCACACAATGGCCACCGTATCAAATATCTGCACAGAACTGAGACTCGATGTCTCGAACTTCCTTACCTCCCATGGAGGATGGGTTGACTTCGTGCGGCACGCAAGTCAATCTGAAAACACTATACTGGGGATTTCAACCCAGTACACAGAGACAATCAACCAATAAGCGTCAGGCTAAAGGGTTGATGCTCACGGCTCTCTATGCTGCTCTGGAAGCCTCCGAAGCAAGGTTTCGAACCCTTGATCTGCAAATTTCATCTCTTAAGCAACAGATGGGTTTGCAGGAAATAGAATGTGTTAGACTGCAGCAGAACTTGGAGTCTGAACTCCAAACTCTGCGGAATGAAAAGGATTCACTTTTGCATCATTCAGCTCAAGCTGGAGAACAGGAACTTTGTATGTTGAAGCAGAAGTGTGAATGTTTGAGATAGGATAAGGGACAGGCATTGCATATGAATGATTTGTTAAGTGCTGCAAATGCTCAGTTGAGTGAGGAGATGGGAGAGCTACAGGACAAGATGAACCAGGTACGTAATGACTTAGAAGTGGCTACTAGGGACAATCGCGAATTGAGTGCCACGTATAGAGTGTTGCAGAAGCAAATGCAAGATAAGGTTGATATGGATGTTGCAACTGTGAGTCATGCTGAATGTACAACCAAGATGGCGAAACTGCGCCATTAACAGGAGGTTCTGGCTGGACATGTTAAGGCGATGGGAGGCATAGCCCCTGCCTTACACACGTCATCTGAAGGGGAGGTATCAGATGATGACATCTCTGAGTACAATGCCCAGTCACACCCCTACTATGGCCCAGAAACCCCACCCAGCCATCTACAACATGGCGGGTCCCCACTACACCCTCACCATGTCATACATCATCGACGTCTGTGGCGCCCATCATGGGAGATGCCAACATGGCGGCCCCCATGATGGGAGGGAGCAGGCCCAGGCCTGTTCCCGACGGCACCATCTATAGCCGTTATTAATGTGGAAGATAGGCAAGAGATAGAAACGATGATTGAAACTGCAATAGGCAATGTACACCTTCCTGAGAGAAGTAAATGGGCCATTAAAACCCAGATTAGGCAGCTTCTGCAGGAGGCTGGCTCTCAGGATGGTATTGTTCGTACTTCGTCTGAGGCTGCAGCTTGGGCCTCCCTAGACGGCGCTCGAGACAATCTACCTCCGCCTGATCAACCCAGTAATCCCCTACAAATGGCCTACTCTGTTCAGCAAATAGCTGACAGTATCAGTCAGATGAACCTGTCCGACAACCTCAGCTGTCACTTAGAAAAGGTGCGTTCTAAATGCGAGATGCTTAGCCTCACTGCAGAATACCAGGTCCAGATACTACGCCAGACCATCAATCCTAGTTTGTGGGTCAAACTCCCCGATGCCATCCGCCAGGATGGGAATGCCACCTTTGATGAGGTTGCAGCTGAGCTCATTTCTGCTCACAGACCAGGTGTAGTAGGAGTGATGCTTGCATACCCTGTAAAAAAGAATGCAAAGGAAAGTCCAGTGACTTATCACCAGATACTTTGGATGGCCTACCAAGCAGGAAAGTACCTGGCACAAGAAGCTGCAGATGTAGATCTTATTGAGTATAAGACCCTGTTCCTTAGGAACGTGATTCCTGCAGTACGAGAAAAGGTAGAGCCAACCACCTACCCCAATATGGATAGGTTTGCCGACATCCTTCAGAAAACCGAGAGAGTTTACCAACTCTATATTCGTGATCCGGGCCCCGGTTCCAAGAAGATAGCCGCTGTGGAGCCTTCTTCAGAAGCCACGATGCACTACACTGTGGAAGGGCAGGCCCAATGGCAACAGACCCAACATCAACAGGCCCCTCCAGCTGATAACCAACACCCTCAACAACAACCACAACAACAACAACAATGGGGTGGGAACCGGAATTGGCATAAGAATAAAAAGCATAAGGGTAAAGATAAACAACAACAAAGAAGAGGCCCTTCATATAGGGATATAGCCAAAGAAAATCAGAAATTCCGAGAGCTCCTGGGACAAGTGCACTCTGTAGCGCACGTTGTTCCCGCACAGACCCTTGCGGCGGTACAACCGGCGACCCAGACCCCAACAGGCCTGAACCCAGAGGCTCCTCCCTATATAGCATCAGTGCAGCATGGTGAAGTGATTCACAGGAGTCAGGCCCAACCTCTCCATGCTCCCAGCAGTACAGATTGACAATTACAGGCCCCAATCCGGATTGTAAACAAGCTGGTCTTGGATACAACCGGAACACCCTGCACTGAGGCCGAGGTCGGGGGCTGCCTACTAGTAGTCTTATTAGATACAGAAGCAGCTGTAGCTGTATTACATGATGAACACCCAGACATATCCCCTTGGTCCACCGGATGGAGGACCAACATGTCAGGAGTTGATGGTACTAGGCTACCTGCATACCATTATCTACCCCTACCGGTAGAGCTAGGCCATCTAAAGGCCTCACACACTTTCCAACTGATGGTAATGCATGATCATCCTAGTATCATAGGAATTGATTTCCTTGCACCACACAGCTGTGTGGTGGATCTAGCTAACATGCTACTGATACAGATTCAGGATTAATACCATACCATTTTGAATCCCGATTCACACGTTGTGGTGACAATCTCTGCCAACGACAAGGAGTATGACGTCATACTTTTGTTCAAAGGTCATGAGCTTATTCCAAAGCTTCTCCCCATTTTGCAATGACATCTGGAGGCGTTTGCGATTAACAAACATGACTGTGGCAGAATGCACACTGTCATCGAAGTGCCAGGCCCAGCACACGAGAGGCAAAGACAGTATATTTTTCCAACTGAGGCCTTGCCTTCTCTTAGAGAAACAATCAAGTCACTCCTCAAGCAAGGAGTAATCAGAACTTGCATTTCCACTGCTAATTCCCCAGTGTGACCCATGAAAAAACCCACAGGCACCTGGAGACTTACTATTGACTACAGGAAACTAAATCAGGTCACCCCCAGTAGTTCCCCAACTGTGGCATCAGCACCCGATGTGCTACGACTCTTGACTCCTGACCTGAAATGGTTCAGTACCCTGGATATTTCCAATGGTTTTTGGTCATTGCCACTGGCCCTTAAGAGTCAATATAAGTTTGCCTTCACCTTTGAAGGAAGACAGTACAAGTGGACTTGATTGCTGCAAGGATTCCATAATAGCCCGCCCCTGTTCCATCTGCACATGATGGATGCCTTCGAGAGTTTCTCTACTCCCCAATGTCTCTTGCAATACAGCCACACAGGAACATCTGGATCTCTTGAACGAACTACTGACTCTCTTGCAGAGAGCAGGCCTGAAATGCAATCCAGCAAAAGCACAACTATGACAGAAAGAAGTACTCTTTCTGGGTCTAAAAATAACTGACCAAGGTTGGAGCCCCACCTGGAAGAAGATACAGGGATTGAAAGACTTGCCATTGCCTACCACCATGGCAACTCTTCAAATGTTTCTAGGTATGGTGAATTATTCGAGAGATTTTATTTGAGATTTTGCTCAGAAAGCTGCTTTTCTGCATGAGTTACTCAAAAAGGACATCCCATGGACTTGGGGCCCAATACACACCCAGGCTGTGACGTTACTGAAGCAGGCCCTGGCCTCCACCCAAGCTCTGGTCAACCCCACTCCAGCACTACCATTCCATCTGGAATGTGCCACCTCAGACATTGCCATGTCAGCAGTGTTGGCCCAGAAGGTTCATGGCACCCGGAGAGACACTGCATATGCATCACAGCTCTTGACCCCAGTGGAATAGAAGTACGGCCTTTGTGAAAAGAACCTTCTGGCTACCTACTGGGCTGTCAAGTACTTCCTGTATATCATTGGGTACTCTCCACTGATCATCAACACCAATCATACCCCAACTACCTTTCTGCTCTCAGACAGAGTGAAGGATGGGTCAGTCTCCAACACCAGACTGACACACTGGTCACTTCTTCTCCAAGACAGAGACATACAGGTGCACCCAACAAAAATTCCATCTATGCTGGCTCATGGACTCCTTTTCCAAGGAGAACCCCATGACTGTACACTGCAGTCATCTGATCTTCCAGATCCAGGTCCTTTCCTCCCTGCTACGCCACAAATACTTGATAACACCTCTTTGTGTCGCGTCTTTACTGATGGCTCAGCATCCTACTATCAGGGAGAATAAATCGCAGAGATGGGCATTCTAGTGATTTACCCTTATGGGAACACTGCTAAAATATCTAAGCATTGCAGTGTAGTATCATCACAGTATGCAGAGATGGCAGCGGTGGCCTGTGCCCTCGAGTTCATCCAGCATGGGACCAAGGATGCTATCATATTTATAGACTCTAACTGGGTTTGTTGTTCTCTTACAGAATTTCTTCCTTTCTGGCAGAAGAACTCCTTCCTCTTCTCTGATGGAAGCCCAGTGAAGTACAAGGAATTGGTAATATACATACATTCACTGCCACAAAAATTGGCACACAAACTCTATGTAGATAAAGTCAAAGCTCATTCTCTCCATGACCCCTATCATGCCTTCAATGACACAGCAGACACCCTTGCCAAGGAAGGGGCCCGAGGAGGGGACATCTGGATGATGGACCATCCAGAGGCCAATGCAGACGTATAAATTGCAGCACTCAGGAAGAAACCTGAACCCTTCCTCCCCCCCCAGACCTCTCAGCAGCCCAACATGTTGATACTGAACTCAAAGAAGTGTTTGGATTCCTTGACAAGAGTACTGAAGAGAAACCTCCCACACACAACCCCTATCGGAGACATGAAGGTAAGTTACACTTGTCACCCGATGACAAGCTCATCTGGTACCAACCAGATGATTCCACCACCAAGTTGTGGGTGGTCCCCAGACATCTCAGGTCTGAATTCTTGCACCAAGTGCATGACTGGTGGACACCAGAGAGTGGAAAACACCCTCCAAGGGCTTAAGACCACCGCCTGGTGGCCTGGTGTCACCAAAGATGTTAAACAGTACATAGATAATTGTCTCGTTTGTGTGCAAAACAACCCCATTCCTACCAAGCGAAATGCCAAACTCTTACCACAATGACACTCTGGCCCTTGGCATGCCATACAGATTGATTTTATTGGCCCCCTGACTAACACCAGCAGAAATAACAAGTATGCTCTTGTGGTAACTGATCTCTTCTAAGTGGGTTGAAGCTCTCACTAAGACATGCACTGCTAAGACCACTGCCAAAATCCTGGTGGAACAGATTTTCCCCAGGTGGGGCCTACCTCTCAAGGCAGACTCTGACAAAGGAACCAGTTTTACAGGTGAGTTGATGAAAGAATCCCTTGAACTCCTTGGAGTTCAACAGAAGTTTCACGTACCTTACCACCCCCAATCCTCAGGTCAAGTAGAAAGAGCTAACAGATGGATTAAGCAAATGCTCTCCAAATTCATTGAGGACAATCCCAAAACCTGGGATTCCCTACTGCCGTTACTCCTTATGGCAATTAGGGGTACACCCTCAGCCACTACCCAGATCACACCTTTTGAGGTGATGACTGGAAGACAGATGAGATTACCTAAACACCTGTTGTTTGACCTGCTCACCCCCACTGCAGACCGTGTGTCTGTAGACCAATATGTGGAAAAACTCAGAAAAGACCTCATACACACACTTGTATGCTGCCAACTGCATGAGCAAGGCCCAGCAACAACCCAAAATACAGTTTGACAAACACGCACAAGAAGTGGATTGGCAAGCTGGAGATCAGGTAATGGTACTCCGATTTGCACATCCCACCCATTCCTTCTCCAATAAGTGGGAAGGCCCATACCCTATTGTCAAGAAGCTCAGTCCGGCAGTCTATCAGGTTAGACTCCTGCATAACAATAAGTTGACTGACAAATGGTTACATGCAAACCAGTTGAAACTGTATAAAGGAGCTTAATAACTTTTCCTCACCCCACTGGGTGGAATAGTACTAACTTACTAATCTTTGATTTTGCTTTTCAGATACACTGACAAGATAGCTATCTTGTCAGTGTTATCTCTTCATCTCAGGAGTTATTCTCTACATCCAAGGCACGGTACCGAACCTCCTACCACACCTTGATCATCCCGCATCTCTTTCAGAGGGAGTATCCATCAATATGCCCGACAGTCTGATTACTGTCCAGGAAGGTTCCGATGCTTACCATAGACAGCTAGTGCTTAAGTATATGTTATACTAACATATAGGGCTAAGGGAGTCTACCGTACAAGAGTAGATGTCAGGATATGAACGCATATTGGTGTAATACACTTTGCTTGCTAATACACATATTTTCCTATGTATTTTCTGTGTATTTCTTACTCGGAAGATGCCAAGGCACCTGTGTCCTTGGAATAATTATGATATGCAAGTCGGCATTGCCACCTTTTGGTGATTTGTACTACTACACTGAGTTATGTAAGACTCTATATAAGAACTCTTTTGTTTCACAAACTGATGACTACTACAAAATTGTATAATGTTATCTTGGACCGTGAACTCCTCTAATTTAGCCAATAGGGCTCATCTCTGTAACTAGAAATGTTTCTATCTTACAGTAACCATAGTAATTATCATAGGTATATAATGTGATACACTAGTCTTGTACCTTGAAGATCCCAAGAGACACAAAGAAACCCTCGAGGTATAGGGAACTAGCACTGGCTCCCGGTTCGTATTGGTAAGAACTGCTTAGGGCAACTGTGACTTTATCCTTTTTGGTAGTAATAAATAAGTTTATTACTCTAATGCAACATGTCTATGATTACTTGCATTCCCAATATTGCCAAGAACCTGAAGGTGAGGTTTAGACCACCAGACAGTATCACCATTCAAGCTTATGCATAGTGTTAGCTTTAACCATATATACTTCACTTGTTAAAGAAAGAAATTCAAAGACAGACTAAGTAGGCTCTAAAAATAGAGTTTTACTAAAATAGATAAAAAAATGTAAAATATAAATACAGAACCATATATCACAAAACATACAAATCACTTAAACAAAACAGGTTTAAAAGTGCAGACAAAATCTCCTACCACAGGACTCTTATAATTGTCTTTTCTAAGGTATTCTTATCTCACAGTGCTGCTGATGTTTCTTTTTCAGAATCCAAACATTTGTGTCCAAAATGGAAAACAGAATACTGTTTAAAAACTGTCTTTGCCAACCCCTTTGTGTGAGGTCACCTAACTTCTCCTCTGTTTATCAAAAATCATACACCAAGGATGTTTTATAATTTTAGAAGGTAAGTTAATTAAGGTTACATCAGCAGAAACTCCTTTCCCCATGTGACTTCTCCAATCAAGTCTGTAAGTTTCCTTTCATCTATGAGCAGTATCCTCTCTCACACAGACATCAAAGCATTTGTGATTTTGCACCAGTGTGCCAGAACCTGGTTTCCTCCTCTAAATGTCATAAAATGGATACTGATTTCCCTCTTAGCAGTTAAAGCTATATTTAACTTAGATAAACAGGAGATCCTTGATTAAGGCCTGTTCTAGTCTATAATTAGCTCCTGGCCTTCCAGGTAACACCTTGTATCTAAAACCTGGGTGTGTGTGTGTGTGTGTCATCTTACATGCTGTCTCAGCATCTCTCATGAGAGACAGTCCATAACACATTTTTATATTACAAAAAATCATAGTGTACTCAGAACTGGCTATCCTCGTGTCACAAGTATCAGTACCTCTACCCATCCTATACCCAGCATCAGGGTTCTCATGCCCTAGGTACATGATTTTACACTTGTTGGCATTGAACCCCAAGTAAGCAAGAAAATGGAATTGATCTAAATGAATTGCAGGCTTTTAAGTGGCTTTTCGGGGAGTGTGTATGTGTGTGAGTGGGGGAGGGCTCTGTTACTACAACTATTTGCTTTTGATTTGGTATAATGTGTGAACAGACTAACCCTGCTCCCCACTCTGTGTGCTATATAGAGCCCAAATAGCATTGGCCCCAGCACTGAGCCCTGCGCCTCCCCGCTTATCACTGTTCTGGGTGCTGAGAGCTACCCCACCACTACCACCCTCTGCACCCTCCCCTGTAACCAGTTCTCTATCCATTTAGTCAGACGACCTTCCACCAGAACCCCTCCTTCTCCTCACTCTTCTCCTCCTTGGCCTGTGTCCCTCCTCCCGGTAGTCCGCACCCTTTCTCCTCCTTATTCTTACTGGGTGGTGGTGCCTTCTGTATAACACTCAGACCACTCTGCCTGCCCCCTTGCAGGGTTACTACACCTCCGCCTTTACCTATATCTAGAGCGGTGAACTCATCAGGCTCCCCTGTCTGGACCTTTCTACCAACCTCAGTCTTTTGGCCACCCACTTAGTAGAGATATACCCCTCTAATCCTGCCTTTTTTTTTTTTTTCAACATATCTCACTGGGCTATGGTAGGCTTGGTCATCCCGACCGACCCCCCCCCAGCCCTGCTACTGACATCAGGCCAACCTGCTCACCTCCATGGATTATCCCTGTGGTGGGGTGGTGAGGAGCTGACCAAGTCGACCCACCGGAGCAGGATCCGGTTGAGGAGGCACCATTCGGGGCAGGCGGGGGGGTGTCGGAAGCTCATGCTGCGTGACCGTAGCCCATTTTCCACTTTTCTCCCTTTGCAGAGTGCGGGCATGCAGTGATGCTTAGGCACAGCGTGCCAACCTTCGCCACACTCCTCCACCCTTTACTACACCACTGCAGTAGCACCCACGGTCATCACCAGGGGTTGCTACAGAGTGGTGAGTCCCTGGATCCTACCCCGAGATAGGAGAGCAGTCCTCTGGATGCTCAATCCTATCCCTCCCTTGCCAACCCCTGGTGGGCCGAGCTTGCATCTGAACCTGGGTTGGCAGCGTGGCGCGAGGTGTGGCATCCAGCACCTCAACCCTCAGCGTGCTGTGGCCCTGCAGCAATGCTGCCTTAATACGTCCCTCCTCTTCCTGCTCCAGTGTACCCTGTCCCCAGCGTACAAGTCACTATTCCCCACAGACCCTACCCCAGTTAGTCACTAACCCATAATGTTTCCTGTAGCACCAATCCCTCAGCTACTCGAACTCCTCAAGCCTACCCTTCCTTGCCATGCTAGCACATGGTACCGGCAGTACCTCCAAGAATGCCGACTTCCCCACCCCCCCACACTGCATGCCCAAGTACTCAAACCTCCCCCCTCACTACTTCCACAATGTCCCCCGCCAAGTCGCTTGTACCCACATGCAACAGTAAATGAGGTTTCTTCCTCCCCCTCACTGCACGCTTGAGCAGCGCCTGCCCTGCCCCTCCTGCAGTCAGCCTGGGGACAGCTTCAACCCAAATATGGCTGTGCCTTTACCCATTTCAATATAGAATCCCCCAGGATGAGTACCACCCCACCCTTACCCCTTTCCCTTCTAATGCCCCTTCTACCACCCCAGTATTTGTTCTTCCCTGCCCCTTACCCCCGCCAACTGCTCCCTCTGTGACTTCTGCATCTGTACTCCTACTTCTGCCTCATTCCTCCCATCCCCCTTGAACCCCTTCCCAGCCTGACTACTTCCTACTGGGCTTCCCATGTCGACCTCCCCCCCCCTGCAGATTTCCAACCCCTCTCCTATCCCCACTGTTGTCGATTTAGAGCCCCCATTCCCTTCTACCCAGATAGTGATGCCCTCCCATCCTTCCCCTTCCCGTAGCCTTCTCTCCTTCAGTCACCACCTCCTCCTTCTTTACTAGCCCCCTTCTACCCTTTTGTCATCGAGTTTTAAGATTGCTTTAAAGACGTATCTTTTTGGTTTGGCATTTGTTGATTACTGAAGTTGCTACTGTATTTTATGTGATTTATTCATTTTGGGATAAATATTTTATATGTTTTATTGTACAGGCACCTTGGTTTGGAAAGGTGCCTTTTAAAAATAAAGATGATTTGATTTGATCGCTTCCCCTACCTGTTGCCATCCCTCTCATGTCCCGCTTGTCCTCCCCCTTCAGTATGTTCCTGCTCCCCCTCTCTGTCTCATAGCAGAGGTTCAAATCTATTCGTAGTTGATACCTGTCCACATCTCTTCCCCTATTGGTTCACCCCCACTTGTTCCCCTCTGTGGTACCCCTGGTCCCTCCCTACCCGCAGCCATCTGCTCTCTCCCCTGGTACTCCTCATGGTCTCTTCCTCCCCCATCAGGAGGCCGCCTTGCCCTCGCCTCAGGCACCCCTTCCTTCTTCTCTCTTTTCTGCTACTGCCCCTGATACTGGCGTCCATTTCAGTCCCTAGTTATTCTTCCTCTGTCCCCCTTTGCCATCCCCTATTCCACCCTCAGGATGCCTACCATACTCATCTGCCGTGCCACTTACATTCCTCCCTAATCTCCACAGTTCCTCCCTGAAACTAGCCAGTCATTTACAGACCATATCCCCCCATCCTCGAAGCCCAGTCCAGCATCATGGCAGACCCACACCCTGTACACCCCTCCACCCTTCCAAAGATGCCCGCCCTACTGACATGTGGCACCTGCCCCATTTTGGCCCCCATCTTATGTTACGGGCCCTCACTCCCAGGTCCTGTACCCTACTACACTGTTCGGCCCCTATTTACTCAAATTCCTGCCCCCACACACTAGCCCCCCTACTGACCCCTTGACAACCGGGGTAATTCAGTCTCAGATCTCATCCGTTAGATATTGTATTACTGTAGCAATCCTAAAGCCTCCTTGTCCATTTTTCACCCCTCAGCTACCATACTTTTTGTTCTCGGCAGTCATATAGTTTCATTTAGCCCAGTTAGACATCCTATTGCACTCCAAGTATTACTCAGCTCAGTTGGAGAAATAAACAGAACAAATAAATATGTATTATTACAGCAATCATAACAGTGCAGCTTAGTACTTAGCTCAGTTAGAGAAAGAAACAGAACAACTAAATCTGTATTATTACAGCAATCCTAAAGTATCCAATCATTGCTTTGTCTCCACTCCAGCGAGCCTGCTGTAATATAGGACCACACAGGACCCGGGGCGGGAGGGTGGACAATTGTAAAGTCCTGGCAGAGCCCCACTGAGCTCGCTCACTCCCCCTCTCTCACTCACTCGTTCTATTTCTCCTGAAGCTGCAGGCTGCCCTTTTGTACTGGGCTCCTGCTTGCATTGGCATCTTTTTCTGCCCACAAAGCAATCTGCAGCAGTCCCAACACAGCTCCGTTGAGCTCGCTCACTCCCTCTCTCTCACTCACTCGTTCTGTTTCTCCTGACGCTGCAGGCTGCCCTTTTGTACTGGGCTCCTGCCTGGGCTGGCACCCTTTTCTGCCCACAAAGAAATCTGCAGCAGTCCCGACAGAGCTCCGTTAAGCTCACTCACCACCCTTCTCTCACTTGCTCATTCTGTTTCTCCTGGAGCTGCAGGCTGCCCTTTTGTACTGGTCTCCTGCCTGCGTTGGTGCCTTTTTCTGCCCACAAAGAAGTTCACAGCTGTCCCGAAGGAGCTCCATTGAGATTGCTCACTCCCCCTCTCTCATTCTGTTTCTCCTGGCACTGCAGGCTGCCCTTTTGTACTGGGCTTCTGCCTCTGTTGGTGCCTTTTTGTGGCCACAAAGAAATCTGCAGCAGTCCCGACACAGCTCCGTTGAGCTTGCTCACTCCCCCTCTCTCACTCACTCATTCTGTTTCTCCCGGAGCTGCAGGCTGCCTTTTTGTACTGGGCTCCTGCCTGTGTAGGCACCTTTTTCTGCCCAGACACCCTTGCTTCTCCATCAGACCTGGCAGGTATCAAAGGAATGTCTTTCATGTATCTTATTGCCTGTAGTTTGCTAAAAAAGTTCACCCTTATCCAGGCTTGGGTAAGCCAGACCCTACCTGACGTCCTAATGATCACTGAGACCTGGCTTAGGCCAGCTACCCCAGACAATGAAATCAATATCCCAAATTATTTACTTTTCCGAGCGGATAGGCAATCAAGAGGAGGTGGGGTGGCAATTTATGTAAGGGACAAATACTCAGCCGCATGCGTAGATGCATCAACTTCCCCCAAATAATTCGAGTGCTTGACCCTAAAGATCAAACTTTCTCCTTCCAGTGCACTCTCATCTCCTGTCTCACCTCAGTTCCGTACTGGGGCTCAGTTCCATGGAAATCATTATTCTTGGCGACCTGAACTACGATTGGCCATCAAGTGCATCAGCTCCCTTGAAATCCTTTTGTGACACTCTAGGACTGGTGCAACTCATTGGCGAGCCTACTCGACCAAATAAAAAGAACCTTAACAACAGCTCCCTCTTAGATGTAATTTTGGTTAGCAAGCCACACCTGTTCTCTCATGTCGGAACATTTTTCTCAGACATTAACAATCATTGTATAATCACCACCATTAGATCTGTGCACAACCCACAGTTTGTGGCAAAGTTCTCTATCAAGAGGTGCAAACACAACTTAGATTTGTTTGCATACATCCACAACTTGAAACATTCACCACGATGGCAGGAATTCATCCTAGCCAAAATGGTTAACAGGGCATATACTATTTTTTATGATATTTTAAGTGACGCTTTAAATAAGCATGTACCCTTGGTTAAGGTGCTGGTCAGGAGCAGCACCTGCCGTTGGTTCTCGCCTGAGCTCAAAGCTTCCCTGTTAGAAAGGGATACTTTATGGAAAAAAGCCCAAAGAAGCAAGAATGACTCGGATTGGTGTCTTTTAAGAGAGCATGTAAAAAGGCACCAAGTTGTACTGAGCAGCCAAGGCCACCTACTATCGTTCAGAGCTAGCCTCTGCCTCAAGAAATCCTTCAAAGCTTGGAAAACATTAAAAGACATGTCTGGAAACGCACCGGGTAATTCCAGCAAAAATTAAGTCCGGTGGCAGCATTATCTCTAACCGATTGGAGATATTGGAAGCCCTCAATAACCATTTCGCAACGGCAGGGCTAGCATTTGATACTTCCCCTGTCAATGACCTCCGCACAGCTCAGGACCCACCAACCCATGAGTTCCCCTCTACCGAGGAGGTCTTCTCTCTCCTGCCTGTCTCTCTAAAAGAGGTGGAAGACCTACTGCTGCAACTGGACACCAGGAAGGGAGCAGGCTCCGACTTCATAGAGCCATACTATCTGAAATGTGCCGACCATGTGCTTGCGGTGCCAATCACTCACCTATTCAACATGTCACTCTCCCAGGATAGCCTCCCCCCAATGGAAAATAGCCCATGTCATCCCTCTATTAAAAGCAGGAGACCCCTGAGATCTAGATAATTACAGACCGAACTCCCTCCTCCCCATCCTGTCTAAATTACTAGAAAAAATAGTGTGTGGCCAGCTAGGAGTATACTTAGAATCCAGAAGCCTATTAAACCCGGTTCAGTCTGGATTCAGAGCAAAGCACAGCACCATAACAGCCCTAGCTAAGGTGACCAATGATTGGCTCCTAGACCTTGACAACAAGAAGCATGTCTGTGCTGTTTTCTTGGATCTTAGTAAGGCATTCAACACAGCCTGCTTCTTTCCTCTCTAAGCACCTTAGGCCTGGACCATAAATCTATGTGCTGGTTTGCAGATTACCTCGGAGAACGGAAACAGCAGGTTAAAGCTGAAGGTGATCTTTCTGCATTAAAACCTATGCTGAGGGGTGTGCCCCAGGGCTCTATCCTTGCAGTCTACATTAACAACATCAATGACCCCATCAAAAAAGCCAACATCCACTTATTCGCAGACAACACTGTACTGTACTTGAGTCGTCCCACGCCGGAAGCAGCCTGTGAAGACCTCCAAGCTGAATTCAACCTTCTACCATACCAGCTCATAAACAAAAAGCTTTTGCTCAATGCGGAAAAGACAAAAGCCATGCTCTTCTCCTCCTCCTTGCATGTGGCAATTCCTGTTGGTGGGGGGCTATCACCACAAATTACCACTGTTCTTGGTGAAACACTAGAGTATGTAGCTAAATTCAAAAATCTAGGAGTTTGGCTCGATCATAAACTTTCCTTCGACGACCATCTCGAAGAACTACAGAAGAAACTTAGGCAAAGATTAGGACTATTCTACAGAATTAACCACCTGCCTCCAAAGGAGCCAAGATTCAACTGGTTCAAGCTACCTTCCTATCTTTAATAGATTACATGGACCTGCTCTACAGCCACTGCACTGCCTCTGCACTGGCTAAGTTGGACACCCTCTACCACAGAGCTATCAGGTTCATTACTAGCCTTCTACTTTCCACACACCACTGCTCCCTGTACTCATCATTAGGCTGGACTTCCCTTCACTATAGAAGAAATAGAAACATCGCCCTATGGGCCTTCAGAGCAGTGACCAACAAGCTCCCCTCATATGTCTCAGATTGTATTCCCCGGAGTGAGTTAGGCACCTACGCTCTAAGGAGCTATTCTGTAATTGCCCTCCAAGTTCCAAGGGTCAAAACTCGTTTCGGCAAAGCTGCTCTAAGCTTCTCTTTGCCCACATTGTGGAATGGTTTACAAAGGAACTTGAAGCTGAGCTTCCCTGTTAGCCTGAATATCTTCAAGGCGCTCTACGATCACTACATGAAAGCACCTAGCAAATGTTTTCCTCACCACTAGCCCACTAATTCCGCAACTCCCCCTTTCCATCCTGACGCTCGCCATGTTTCTACCCCTGGCTCTCACTCTTTCCCTATTAACTCTTCCTGCTGCACTCACCCTTCCCTTTCCGCTCCAGCCTAGCTAAAGTCCCACCCCATCCATAGCAGTGTCCCAATTATCTACCCCTCCTCCGTCATTATCATAATAAACAAGTACACGACAGCCATCGTCACTTTCTGTGGTTTTATCCCAATTTTTCCCTCAGTCGTCGGTAATATATCCCTCCTCTTCTTTACCTCTCTAACCTGCCATCCCATACATGGCCTCTTTCCCCTATATGTGTAGTTGCCGGCGCCTCACTCAAAAGATCTGCTTATAACCCCTGTATGCCTATGGTTGATTGTACAGCTGTTGACTTCTTCAATTGTAAAATAATGCTGTTTTTTTTTTATTTCAACCTTGTACTGTACTGTATACACTGTATATACTTTTTCTTCCTTGAATATTATTGCTTTTTGTATAGCTGCTTCTGAACTGTACTTTGATGTATTCATGACCAGGTCCACCTTGCAAATGAGCCTTGCTCAATGGTGCCCGCCTGGATAAATAAAGATTCTGATGGATTGATTGAGAAAGAAATCTGCAGCAGTCCTGACACAGCTCCGTTGAGCTCGCTCACTCTCCCTCTCTAGTTCTGTTTCTCCCAGCGCTGCAGGCTGCTCTTTTGTATTCTGCTCCTGCCTGCATTGGCGTTTTTTTTCTGCCCACAAAGAAGTTCACAGGTGTCCCGACAGAGCTCTGTTTAGGTCGCTCACTCCCCCTCTCTCACTCGCTCGTTCTATTTCTCCCTGAGCTGCAGGCTGCCCTTTTGTACCGGGCTCCTGCCTGCGTTGGTGTCTTTTTCTGCCCACAAAGAAATATGCAGTAGTTCTGATAGAACTCCATTCAGCTTGCTCACTCCCCCTCTCTCACTTGCTCGTTCTGTTTCTGCCGCTGCTGCGGGATGCCCTTTTGTACTGGGCTCCTGCCTGCATTGGCACCTTTTTCTGCCCACAAAGAAATCCTCAGCAATCCCGACAGAGCTCCGTTGAGCTTGCTCACTCTCCCTCCCTCACTCGCTAGTTCTGTTTCTCCTGGCGCTGCAGGCTGCCCTTTCATACTGGGCTCCTGCCCGTGCTGGCACCTTTTTCTGTCCACAAAGAAATATGTAGCAGTCCCAATAGAGCTCAGGTGAGCTCAGTCAGTCCCCCTCTCTCACTTGGTTGATCTTAATCTGTCCCAAACACTGATTTCCCAAAGCAACTGTGCTATTCTGCGCCTGAAGTGCAAAAACACATTTCGGCCAGGATGTGAAAAATGACAGCTGTACTGCTCATAAGGAGGTGTGAAAAAATGCTACTGTTGAAAATCTCATGGAACATATTACAAATTTGCGGTTAGTTAGGGTGCGTGGAAACTGCGTAACGACAGTTGTAACACAGTCATTTTATGGACTTTTGTCACCACATTTGCAACATAGGCATTTTAGGACCTCTGCTCATGAACAGTGTCACTGTCATTTTCTCAGTCTATCCCGAAAACTGATTTCCCACAGCGACCACGCTATTCAGTGCCGGAAGTGCGAAAACACATTTTGGCCAGGTTGTGTAAAATGACAGCTGTACTGTTCATAAGTAGGTGTGGAAAAATGGCAATGTTGAAAAGTTACGAGCGCGCATGCAAACTGCACAACACACGGTCGTAACACAGTCATTTTATGGACTGTCATCACAAAATTTTCAACATAGGCATTTTAGGACTTTTGCTCATGAACAGTGTCACTGTGATTTTCTTAATGTGTCCTGAACACTGATTTCCCACAGCGACTGCGCTATTCTGTGCCGGAAGTGTGAAAAACACATTTCAGACAGCATATGAAAAATGACAACTGTACTGTTCATAAGTAGGTGCGGAAAAATGGCAATGTTGAAAATCTGGAGTGAAAATATTGCAAATTCGCTGGAGTTACAAGTGCGAGTAACCGCGCAATGCACGCTCATAAACAGCCATTTTTGAGCTTTTCCCACCAAATTTGCAACATAGACTGTTTGAGAGCCCACCTCATGAACACTGCCACTGTCGATGTGTTACACAGTCCCAAAAGGTGATTACGCTCAGTAACCATGAAATCACCTTTCAGGACCAAATAATGCCATGGCAGTGGCTGATATCACGAGGAGGGGTCCTAAAAACCCCATGTTGAAAATTTGGTGCCAAAATTCCAAACAATGCCTAAGATATGCATCAAAGTTTAAAAACCCCTATTTATGCCATTATACAGCTTACCGGCATTTCTTCAGTTCGCGGTCGACTTTGAAGAGTGCAGGCGTGTTCCCGGTCCACCGAAGATCGTCGCAACAGACTCCGCAGGTAAATATGGGGTGAGGGGTGTGTGGGAGGCAGGATGCAGAGGGTGGAAGCAGGTTGTGGGAGGGGCAGGAGACCATGAGGAATCGCTTTTCTTTTTTTATAGGTTAAAAAAAACTATGGGATCTTTTTTTTTTTTTTTTTACAGGGCATTTGGCACACTGGAGTGGGCTCCAGCATGCCAACTGAGTGTTTTTGGGGGCAGCTGTAGCTGAAAGGGGATTCGGGCACCCTGTCGGCACAAAGAGGGCACAAGAGCCGAGGGATTGGGCACCCTCGCACAAATCTACTGCTTTTTGTGGGGAGACATTATGCCAATGGGAAGTGGCCCCCATCAGCAAATCAAATTGGGAGGGGATAATGCCGATGGGGAGTGGGCTCCCCATCGGCAATGTGAACTAGGACGGGACTGAAGCCGAAGGGGATTGGGCCCCGCCGGCAAAAACACACTGTTGTGGGGGCACATGCTGCCGTGGATACTGCGCCCTCGGCAGTGGGGCTGACTAATATAGTTTGAGAACACGGCAGCAAGCCGCCGCCATGTTTACAAACAATATTACAGTAGCAACTTTCCGCTCAGCAATGACGGGTCGTTCCCTCATTGCAGCACAATGACTGATGCTGCAATGATGAGGTGGCCCCTAATTGCAGCAGCTGAAATGTTTCGAGGTTGTGGCATGCTGGCTGAACTAGTGTCAGCAGCAGCGTGCCACCCTATTGGGGAACAGGGGCCAAGCCTCAAAAGGCAGTGGGGGCACTGGCCACAACAGTGCCACGCTTCCACAGCCTGATTCTGCAGCAAGTTGCCGCTACATGTTTTTTGTGTATGCGCGCAATCAGCATAAAAAGGAAATGGAGCCATGCCAAACTAATCCCTAGGACTGTAAAAATCAGATAGGAAGGAATGTAATTACAGAATTAAAAGATACAGAAGGAAAAATGTGTGCAGAGAAAAAGGAATAATGAAAATAGTGATGCAACATGTTGTAGAATATTATGGCACTCCTATTCCTTCTAATGATCAAATGACATGGATCCTACAGGCAGCAAATCTTCCACAGGTGGCTGTCTCAAAAAAAACACCTCACTGCTAAAATTTCTAATGAGGAATTGGACATAGTAATTAAAAATTTAAAAATGAAATTTCCCCAGGGATGGATGGTTTATCAGAAGAATTGTATAAATTACTATGGGAATATCCCATATGGGATATATGGGAAGATCCATATCCATCTTTCGGATGAGACATTAAACCAAGGTCCCATCTGCCTGGATTGGTGGTAGTTCAGGTGGATGTTAAAGATCTCATGGCACTTATTGAAAAGAGTAAGGGAAATTTTTATTTGAAACACATAGAAAACACATACAGAGAAAAACAAACAGAATTTACAAATCAAATCCAGAAGATATGATCAAGCATTTGGATAACTCATAAACCCTAAAAAAGTATATCAAACCCTAAACCATAAACCCTAAAACACTACTCTATTTATATTTGATAAAAAAAGTGAGACCCTTCCACCACATCAAAACTTGATGTGCTGAGAAAATTAAACAATCTGATTTATAAATGTTCCAAAGCTCATTGCTAATTAGGATACTCAGACAATCATATGACATCCTATTCTGATGTAACAACCATTGACATCTGCCTTGCCAAAGATAAAATCTAAGGCAACAAAAAAAAATATTTAAAGTATCAGGGTGAAATTGAGATAAACCTGCCACATATTTACCTACTACGAGTATGTCATAAGTTAAAAAACGAAGCCAGGGTAAATGCCATTTATGTGCCAAATAATCCCATAAGGCCACAGTATAAGAGCAATGTAACAGGAAATGTTCCATCGTTTCTGTCTGTGCTATGCACTCCATGTAGGGACAATTGCGTTCAGTTATACTTTAATGTTTAGCGTTACCCCTCAAATATAATCTGCTATAAACCATCAGCCAAAGGTTTTCCCACATTTTCTGTGGTATCCTTGAAAGTGTTAGTTGGTGTAAAATATAATAATTATCAACTGAGGGGCAATTTTTAAAACAAGGATCCCTAGGGTAATTGTTAAACATAATTTCTTTATATAAGTTTTTTGTAGAGAGTATCATTAGACTGTGCTTCATAATACACCATTTATATAATTTCTGAGCGGCAGGTAAAAAATAAGGGGGATCTGTAAACGACGGTGAGGTTTAGGTGCTAACTGTGCCCATGCTTTAAGATAGACTGCTAAGGCTTTCCTCATCCAGGCATCTGGGCATATACTAGTGGTGTGTAATAAAGTACTGAAGGAGTGTTTAAAAAATAAAGCCATGGGGAAAACAACAGGCTCTATCATGTTAAGACCTCCTTTACTAAGTTCCAAATAAGTGTAATGCCTCTTAATAGGGTTCAGTTTTGAACCCAATAGCATTTGAAAAGACAAATTGTAAAGTCGGGTCTCCAATTTGGTGGGTAACGGATATAATGATGCTATAAACTGTAAAAGGGGTAAGATCAATTTTTTCAAAATCGCTATATGTTTAAGTTTGGAAATCTTCCACTGTCGCTATCTATTTACTTTTTGTTCTGCTTTGCTTAAACCCAAATCACAATTTCTATCTGGCAGATTTTGTGGCCCAAAAGTTATTCCCAAAATATCCAAAGGGGCAGAGGAAACTGAGAGTCCATACCATATGGAGTCTGGCTGAACCACAGGTCCTATAAAAAGACCAATTATCTTAAATTATCAAATTTAATTTGGCATTAGAAACTGATTGGTACCCATCAATTATATTTAAAAAGGACCAGATTTGTACAGGGTTAGAAAAAAAAGCACATATGTCATCCGCATAAGCTTGAATATATAGAGATTGTGGGATCTCAAGACCTGTGAGGCCTGTCCACTTCTGGGATGATGAAACTATATGAAGTAAAGGATCAGGGGGAAAAATGTATAACAAAGGGCTTAAAGGGCAGCCTTGTCGGACCCCACAATGTACTGGAAAACTATGCCCTACCGTACCGTTTATCATAGGTCTAACTGAAAAAAAAGAACATAATAACCTTAATTGGCTTATAAAAACCATAGGTATTCTATAGGTATGTAATACATAAAATAAATAGTCATGAAGAACCCTATCAAAAGCTTTTTCCTGGTCTATGGCCACTACACAACCAGGAAACCCTAAAATATTGCAGTGATATATCACATCCCATATGGTACGTAAGGTCTGTTGAATATTACTGTTAGATAGTCCACAGTACTGGACTGGAGAAATCACAAAAGCAGCATAAGTTTTCAAATGAGCATTTAGAATATGTGCCAGCAACTTATAACCAGTGTTCATGAGAACTATAGGTCTCCAATTTTGTATTTTTGAACGGTCCCCTTTTTTGAACAGGTAATACTTCAGAAAAAGATGGGTGTATAGTATTATTTGAAACCCAATAAGTGTAAGTTATAAATAAACATTCTATTAAATGAGGAAGAAAGGCCTTATAGAATGAGTGTGGGATACCATCCAACCCTTAATGGCCTGTGAGATTTCATATTTAGTAACAGGGGTTTGTAATTTTCCAATTTCTTCTGGTAAATCTGGAATATGTACTGAATGCTAAAACTGAGTTATATGGGTAGATGGAATATGCACCTTTGGACGGAGAGAGCCATAATGCCTCTGAATTTCAGTTTCTAAATCTGATAAAGAAGAAACTGACCTACCATCTGGGGTATTCAAAGTTTCCATTAAAACTGTAATTTTAACAGATTTACAAGCCTCGTAGGGGTCACCTATGGGGAGTTTTTTGTATTATGACATAACATTGACTGAATTGATTTTGCTCTGACAGTTTCACACACCTTCATAGCATTTTTATAGTAGTATTCTGAGGTGTATAATCATACTTAGAAAGATTTACCAGAGAGATTAGTTTATATAACTGTTGCCTGAGAGATAAATAGTGTAACAAAATCTGTATTTCCCTTCTTTTTTCCATATTTGGAAAACCAGTACTTAATGTCCATTTTAGTGTCCATCCACCATTCACCTTTATCATCATATACAAATTCAACAGATAATCTAGCCTGTAGTAAGGCCGTGACCTCCTGAATAACCCATTTGTCCTGTAAAACAGACATTAAGCTTCCATCTTCCATGCAAAGTGGTCCTGGGAACAAAATGATGCACTGAAAAAGTAACAATAAATGGTCTGGGAAGGTGACAGGAATAATGGATAATGAACCCTTGGGAACATTTGTGGAAATGAAAATATAATCAATAGTAGATACATAAGTGTTACGCTTATATGTAAATTTAGGACCAGTAATATGTAGTTGATGGCAATTATATAACCCAGCTGTGAAAACCATATGGTTGGAATCACAAAATGTTTTTTTTGTCACCTTTTTTCTGCTTATCCTTGGTGGGTAGGGTACAATTAAAATCTCCACACAGAAAGATTTTATAATGTGTGACCAAAAAAGGCTGAATCGAATTCATAAGTAACACCTTTTCAGCTTTAATCTGAGAAGCATAGACTGAAATAAACCAACAGTCCATGTTGTTCCAGAGACCATCGAGAACCAAAACCCTTCCAGGTATTAGGTCATATAATTTACGTAAAGTAAAATTAAAGGAATGAAAAAGAAAACCCACCCCATCAGCAGAGTCGTGACCGAAGGACCAGTAAGATGGACCCCAGACCCATTCTAGCTGAAAAAGGCATACCTGTTCTTCTGTATAAATCCAGATCTCCTGTACTGAACATACATCAATAGTTTTATCATGTAAAAATTGAAAAAACATATTCCTTTTTTAATAATTTAACAAACTGTGTACATTTAATGAGCAAATCAAACCTCCAGCCATTCAAAATTTACCCAGGTGAACCTATTACTAAGTTTTCTTCCTTTTTTCTTCTTTTTCCCCTTATAATCACCCTCTGTAATTTTTTGCAGCTCCTGATCAGTTGTAGATTTCTGGGCGTCTGAATCCCCCACCTCCATTTCAGAATCACCCCAAAGGGTGAACAAAGCGACATAAGAATTCTTAGATTCTATCGGGGTGGGAGGGTCTGAGGAGAATGATTTAGAGAATCTAGAAGATCTTCAGCAAGGTAAGGGATCGGGCAAGGGCAGACTATCAACCTCCTTCCGAGAAGAAGACATGTCTGTATAACAAACTGGGGTCAGCATGTCAGATTCCAGAAATACCGGAACAGGGTTCTGGGGAACCTCCTCTTTTAAGTCTGGAACAGCAGGTTTGCAAACAGGAGTATTAGGATCTACAGATGGAGTGGAACTGGAAGAAGGGAGTGGAGAAGGTAAAGGTTTCAAAGGAGGAGGGGGAGGGGGGACGGGGCGGAGAAGGAGGTGCAGAAAGAGTTTGAGGAACTCCCTGTGGGTCCTTATGGGTGGACAGAGCAGGTTCAGCCAGGTCTTGTGCCTGCTGAATAAGCAGCTCAGGGCTTATACAACTAGTCTTATTGCGTGCTGGCCCAACGGCATTCCCCAAAATTGTGACCATATTCTTCACAAAGGTCACAGCGAGTATGGTTTGCACATTGTATTGTGCTGTGGCCAATTTCACCACAGTTGTTACAACGGGGTTTATCACAGGTGCTGGAGAGATGTGTGTGGGATCCACATCTATAGCAGGCCTGAGGCTGTCATGCATAAAAACACACACCCCGATCCCTCCCTAGAAGGAAGGAATTAGGTATATGCTCTATACCTACCTCTCCCTGTCGTAATTTGACTTTATACTTCCACCCACCTGTCCAAAAAAGCTCGCTATCAAGGATAGCCTCAGGTGCCCCAAGAACCTCACATTTTTGAGATAACCAATATGAGATATCTTCAACATGGGCCCCTTCATTATAAACATAATGGTAACATATTTAATCAGGGGTTTCAGTAGTGGGACAACTACAAAAAGGTCCATGTTGGAGATGTCTTTACTTGCCCATACCTCTCCCAAAACAGTTCTAACGCATAAGAGGTTCTAAAACTGACATCGTAATTATCTTCCCCAGAGATATTAATAAAGGCATAGACTTCCTTAGGAGAAAAATGTAGAGAGTCTTTCAATAAAATTTTCCCAACATGGTATCTATCTGGCCTGTCTGCCAGCCCCCCCCCCCCATATCATATCCTGACAGCATTCCTCTGAGGAGCAGCCACTTGTTTAGAGTTGGAAAATAATTCAGATAATAGGGGTTTGGGGTCCTGGACAGGAGCTGATACTGAGGAGGGGGGAAGACCTTTGTCTATATTAGGACCAGATGGTAAAGGTGGAAAAGAATCAGGATCTGGAGGGCTTATAATAGTTGAAACCTGATGAGATACATCTAAGTCTTGAGGGATGGAACAGACAGGAGGAACTGTTGCCAATCTGGGGGAAACTCCAGGCTTCCATTCTGCTGTGGACTGTGAAAAGGAAATGTCTCATGAAGGGTCTGGAGTCCAAGTTCCTGCCTTTGTTCTAGCCCAACCTGCCTCTGCAAGTGCTTTTTGGGGTGACCAGTTGTCATTATGTTAAAGAACTGTAGATAAATGAAGCTCAGAATCAGTGTTAATGGTAATTTTTCCACAGGGATTGTCAGCCTGGGTTTGCTTAATAGCACCCTTTTGTCTGTCCAAACAGACCTTTGCTTTATGGAAATTGCCTGTTGTTCCATTTTCAGCAGAGATTTTGAAGGAAAGAAAAAAATCTGTGGCCACTTCATGAGAGGTAGGCTGGGTCTGGTACTGAATATTTTCCACTTGATCCACCGCCAAAGGCTTGTTAAACACAAATCCTGCCGTCTTAGACAGAATCATCCCTGAGGTATTTTTTAAATCAGTTTCAAGCTGGGGGTGTACAGTATTGCTCAAACAAACACTTGAGTCACAGAAAGCTTTCCACGGGTTGCTACAGTCAGGGCTGGACATTCGCTACTTGCTGTGCAAGCTGTGACTAAGGGAGCGTTTTGTTTAACCACAGGCAGCTATGCTGGTGAAGACTGCGGCTCTGAACAAACCAGGAGCTGTAAAACTTACAGCGAGTGAGACTCAGCTTCATATTTTTTTTCCCTCATTAGGAAGACTCGACTCATTGTCCTTAGGCTCTAGGCACATACCAGACATGGTATTTTCACTGCCAGCCTTAAAAAACCAACAGGTTTTCATTGAAAGGTAATGACTCACCCGATTCCTCTGGCCCAGTTTCTTTGACAGCTGAGTTTTGTAGGGGTTTGACAGGCATGGGAGCTGGGATGACAGCCGGCAGGCCAGCCTGCAATGTGGCAAATTGTTGCACTAGACGTCTCTTTTCCAGTAAATGTCGTTCCTCTTCAGAATGGATGAGTTTTAAGAGCTCTTGCTGCTGTTTGTCTAAGTTAGTTTCCAGAGATAAATCCGTAGATAAAATGGATGCCATACGCAAATACTCTGTTGAAACATAGACATCTGTGATGTCCTCCTCAGAATCATATAAACTCGCTTTAAAACTTCCATCTTCAGCCTCTACCAAACACAGATCAGGAGACGAGGCCTGCTCGTCTGTCTGCAGCACTTCCACACCAGGATCCATGGGAGCCGCCATCTTGGTCCCACAGGAAAATGGGTCCTTCCTGCTCACAGGAAGCAGAGTAGGGGAATTTTTTATTAAAACTTGAAATCAAAATATACACAAAAAAGTGTTACTGCACACAAACATAATACAGAAATAAAGACAAACGTAAATAAGTACTGCATCATACAATCAATATGAAAATTCATTTTCACAGTCTCCAAACTAATAAAAAGAAATACTAGAACCCCCCCCCCCCCGGAGCAGAGGAAAAAGGATTGAAAATTCAAACAAAAAAAATCATACAAAATAATATGAAAGCATACAAAATAGAATATAAAACATAAAAATAAGCAGTAGAAGAAATCATAAATAATTGTCCTGACAATACCTCCTAAAGATATAATACGTCTCACGTGCGGAGACCTACCCCACATTCAAAAACCAGTCCATATGATGCCACCACTCTTGAAAAAGGGAGTGTGAACAAGTGAAAAAGTCCAAATCCCTTGAACCTTTAAAGGAATTATATACAGTCCAGAACAACTGTTCAGCAGTAACTCTTCTTTTATATAAAGTCAATTGGCATCTCGTATGCCATATATGGTACTTGAGTATCAATAAAATTAAATGAACGGTTCCTGAATCATACTTAATTCATTTCTTTGGTAACAAACCCAACAACAAAATATCTCTAGTTAGACAAGAAAAAGGAAAAGAAGGCCACTGTGAATAAAGAAATGACCAAAAGGACAAAATAAAAGGACATTCAAAAAATAAATAATGTACAGTTTCCAAAACCCCATGGCACATGTCATCCCTAGGGCACAATCTCTCAGCTAATCCCTTGTGCTTCGAATTATTCCGTACATTTAGTTTGTCATGAACACTTAACCAAAGAACATCTCAAATCTTTCCCTGCAACCTAGGATTAAGCAACATTTTTCCTATAATTGGAGTTTCACTTGGAGTTTTAATTCAATATCTAGGAACGTCACTAAAAAACCCAGAGACAATAGACACATACATCTCTTTCCTAGAAAGGGTCAATAATTGTCTCCTAGTAATACCCCATAGCTTCAATTTCCCAAAAATATATATTGCATATATGAAGGGAGGCCCTGAAGTGATTTTTGTTTTGGAATGGCGGACTCAATACCCCAGGAAAGAAGCCATGGGTCAATTTGGTCAGAAACCCAAGGGTTCCAAACCTTGGGCCCATCGCCCATCACTGGCATCAAATTCCCATACAAAAATAAAGAAAAGAAAAAAACAATAGGGTGAATCATCTGCAATCCACCATCTTTGATACGGCCATACAAAACCCTCTTTAATCGGATTGCCGCTACCCCAAATACATTGAAAAATAAACCATGGAGTACAGTCTCTAATCATACAGTTAGTGGAAAAACCACACATAAATGCAGAAACATTGGCAATAAAAAGGTTTTTTACCATATATACTTTTTTTAACTTGGACATATGCCAAGAGTTCCACTTTCCAATTTCACCCCCAGCGTCTGATATAATAAGAGACCAATTATAAGTACTCATGTCCCCCATACCCAAAAAAAAAACAGTAATTTCTGTGATTGAGTCTGACAAGGTATGTCCAAAAAAAACGGAATTTTAGGAACCAAGTCACCTATAGGAAGATATATACTTTTGGCAATATTAATAGTGGTATTAGTTAACAGAGAAAAATGCATAATTTCCTGAGCAGCCGTATTTGCTGATGCCTGGTCTCCCAACACCAGGCACATATCATCCGCATAGGTTATACTTTTAACCTCCATATCCCCACTATGCACTGAAAGACCCCTAATATCTTCATGCAGCTGTAATTTCCTTAAAAACGGATTTAATGCCAAAATATACAAAGCCGGATTCAGGAGGCAACCTTGCTTAACCCCCCTCTGAACTAGACAACTAGCCACCACCCAGCCATTCACATAAGGTTTAAACATAGCCTGTTGGTAATATAACTTAAGCCAGTTCAAGAAGATAACCGGAAGACCATGACTTTGAAGTACAATCCATAAATAATCATGACAAACAGTATCAAAGGCCTTAGCTTGATCTGACCCTACTAAATAACCACTCACTTCCCCTCCAGATCCCTTTTCCATAATTTCCCTAAGCAAAATAAGTGCATCAGCTATTTTTCTCCCAGGAACAGCACAAAATTGTGTGGGGTGGACTATATCTTCCAAAACTAAAGTTAAACGATGATACAACAATTTCGTCAGGATTTTGCTATCTGTATTTAAAAGTGTAATGGGCTGCCAATTATCCAAAAGGGATCTATCACCAGTTTTAAACAGGAAAAAAATAAGGCCAGTGTACATACTACCTGGTAAAACACAGGAATCCAGAAAAAATTGAAAGCTGCAACAAACTCAGAGGGGAGTAATGGAAAAAGTAATTTATAAAACTCATTCGGTAGGCCATCAGGCCCTGGAGCTACACCTGGTTTTAAACTAGAAATAATGGAACCCAACTCATGTTCAGTAACAGGGGCAATCAAAGAAAATTTCAGAGAGTCAGGGATTTGTGCCAAATCACAAGAACCCACCCAATCAAACACCTCTGTTTCAAGGATAGCTACAGAAGAAAATTTAGACTGTACAAAACTTTCCACTTCCTTCATGATATCCAACTTCCCAAATTTCTCAAACCCATCCTTAGATTTAAGGGAGTACATGACCTTATGGTGACGCTGAGCAGAGTAGGAATCAAAAGGATTAACACTGCCCTGCTTCCCAGTGCATCCTCTTTTTTGTTCAGCTTCTAAGGATTTCATCCTATTATATTGCAAACTTGTCAAGTTATACTTAATCTGTTCTATTTGATCAACATAAGAAGTCCCAGTAGAAACCTGTAATGACTGCAATAACACAAGTTGTTCTTGTAAAACCATATAATCCTCCTTTCGTTTTGTACCATTTAATTTACCCATCAACTGAAAATATCTTTGAAAATAGGCCTTACTATCCAACCACCAGTCTGCCAAAGAATCATATAAAAAGCTACAGATTGTCTGGCTTGTACCAGGGCCTGAAAACCCTCCCGGATGTCATCAATTGCCATCAAACTTAAATTTAGTCTCCAATACCCCTTCCCTCTAACAGTAGCATCAAGATCTGAGAGAGAAACAACAAGGAGACCATGGTCAGAAGTAGCAACAGGTGTCACAGATTTATGCCTAATAGTTAAATGAGGGGATAAAAACCAAAAATCTATCCGGGTAGATAAAAGGCCCTTAAAAAAGGTATAGGGCGGCTTAGGGATATCCGGAAAGGCAAAGGCATCAACAAGCCCGGTCAACTGTAACACATGATTAAGGTACTGTGAATTGCAATAAAGTTTAGAGACCCTGGGACCCCTATCCAAAATCAATCTACTTGTATTAAAGTCTCCACCAAAAAGTAGATATCTAGATGTAAAAAGATATGGCAAAATAAGCTTAAACAACTCTATCCTGACAGTTTTAGTTTGAGGGGCATATACATTTATGAGACGAAAATCCATCTCCTGAAGCTGCACATCCAACAAACGGGCTCTACCTGGGAAAATGTCTGCAGAATGAAAAACTTTAATATTATGAGTAGAAAAACAAATCCCTACCCCACTACAAAGATCAGTCCCCTGACCAAAAACTAGTTCTCAAACCCAGGCATCCCTCCTATCTTAATATCAGTTTGGGACTGTAGCTGGTATCCTGAAAAAAAAAAACATCAAAACATAAATCTGAAAATAAAGAAAAGTCGCCAGTCTCTTTGCTCTGACAACACACTATTTGTGTTGAGAGAGACTATAGTTAAATCATAATGACTCAGATCCATAACAGAGATCAACGAGGGAGTCAAGGTACTTTCCTAGAGGAGGCTCTCACACCCATACGCCTCCTCCTAGTTCGACTGGCAACAGTACCTTCCAGATATTCAACAACAGAGGGGGCTTCAGCCTGGGAAGAAGCCCAAGAGGCAGTGTCAGAGTCTAAATCATCCTCAGATATACTTTCCCGAAGAGGATGAAAAGGACTGTCATGAATAATTGCCTCCACAGAACTCCCAGGCTGAGCCTTACCCTTTCGTCCCTTCGTCCCCTTTTTTCCTTTTACTTCCTGAAATCCATCACTCACAGGAGGAGGAGGCTTGGGGGGGCCATAGAAACAGAAGACTGAGGAACATCCCCAGGAACCAGGGTAATATCCCTACTCCCAACCTCGTAGTCTACTATAGCAGCATTATCTGAATTGACCACATCTGGATCCACCACAACTGGGGCAGTATGGGGAGAAGGAGAAAAACCCCGAAAGCCAGAGGCTGATTTAGATTTTTGAATATAAAAATCTTGGATAGTGAAGTCTGCATCAGCAGTATTATGAGATGCCTAGGGGCAAGTTGGAAAGGAATGCCCCTCCTCTTCACACAAGGTGCACTTCAAAGAGTTTCTACAATGGAAACTCGTGTGATCCAATTCACCACAGAGAATGCATTTAAGCATTTCACAGTTGGGGCTAATATGTCCGGCAGACCCACATTTAAAACACCCACAGGTAAAAGATGGGTAAAAGATGAAACCCTTATCCCACCCAATGTAAAGACAGTTTGGCAAGTGTTTTAAGTCTGTACCCTCATACCGTAATTTAATTTTTACTTTCCAACCCTGTTCCAAAAACCTTCCCCATCTAAAATGGGCTCAGGGATACCTTGCACCTCACAGCGTTTATCCAACCAGTAAAGGATATCCTGAATATTGATCCCCTCTTTACGAAATAAAACAGTGATAACCTGAAAAGATTGTTTAGTTAAAGGAATAATTTGAAAGGGGATCCACAGGGGGTTAGTCTTTAAATTCATGTATTAAGTCCAAAATGTTTCCAACAGATCTGGGGTTCGAAAACTAATATCAAAAGTGAATTCCCCTGCTGCATGAATGAGAGCATAAACATCTACAGGGGTAAAATGCAAAGATTGTTTTAGCAAGACCTTCCCCACAAAAAAATGATCAGGAGGTGTCTCCATACCCCCTAGATACCTAAATCGCACAGCGTTCCTCCGTTTAGCAAGTTCCACAGGCTTCTTAAATAAACTGGCAAAGGTCGGGCGGAATCAGTCTTTTCACCCAAAGGGGAATCAGGGGCAGCATCCAACTCAGAAGACTCCACAACCGGCAGCAGAGCTGTGTCCACAGAGGGAGTTTGGAAGCTTTGTGGGGACACAGTCAAAAGAGGGGGAAAAGAAACAGTACCTGAAGTCTCCATTTTCTCCTGTTACTCAAAATCAGCCCCAACCACAGAAGAAGGTGTAATCGATTCCTCGACAGTGTCCTGCACACTGTCTGCTAATACTGGAGCGACGTCAGCCTGCCACACACTGGTGGCATCCTGTGACTAACCCACCCCCCCCCAGGGCCCGTTCCGGGGACCAAACTTCTTCCACATCACCGCAATATGACGTAGCCACCTGGGGAGGACCTGAAACACCTACTGAAGAAGCCAGCAGAGTAGAGGAAGAAATAAAAACTTTGGAAACACCTCCAGTAACTTTACCAGGGGAATCATCCCCCAAGCGTTTACATTTTTTATCTTCCTCGCAGAGCAGTTTCTCCGCATTCAGCTGTGCTTCAATAGCAGACAATTCGGCCTGCAAAATTTGCCGTTTTTCCTCAAGAGAAAGGTCTAAAACATTTTCCTGGTCTGAAGACTGTAGTGAAACTAAATCTTCAGGCTGCATACCGGTTTCCAAAACAACCAGCTGAGGTAGAACTTCAGAAACAATGTCGGTGTCTACAGCACCAGGCAGAAAATCCAAATCGGGTCCTGTCCCCTGCACCTCCACACATGAAATGGTGGACTCCATGCTCACAGACTGCAACACTTCCACACCAGGATCCATGGGAGCCGCCATCTTGGTCCCACAGGAAAATGAGTCCCCCCAGCTCACAGGAAGTAGGGGAATTTCCCCGGTGTCCTGGCCAAATTTCCCTCATTCACTAAAAATACCACCAACAGCTTAATCTGGTTCAAGGTCAGTTGGCATTCATCTGAATCCCCTCCCCCAGATCGTGCCTGAAAATAGGCAGAATTTGTCTAGTGCACTTACCGGTCAACAAAAACTAAAATAAAAAATATATGCCAAAAGAATTACTAATAGTTGTTAATGCTTTTCTTGCAGAAAAAAATACTATCACAGAAAAAAAATGACAGGAGGACTACTAATCTTTTTATACAAAAATGGAGATATAGAGGATAATGCATGATGTACAGGTGATAACCATAGTATAATCACCTCGAGGGGTTGCTAGGGCATCAGTAAACCTCGAGAGTTCAGCTTGAGAGGTTTACCATTGCCCTAGCAACCATAAGAGGTGATTATACCATGGTTATCACCTATATATCAGGCATTGTCATTTACAGTTTATGGGACTTGACATTAGAATTTACCCCCCCACACACACCCAACACAAGTAATGTAGCCTTACCCTATTAATGAATCTGCGCTATGGCTATATGATTGTGTAGGAAAACAGTTTATTAGAATACACGGACTGAATGACAGTGGCCGAAATAGCACCAGAGTTAAAATCTCTATCATACATGGAGAGTTTGCTAGACTCAATAACAGTAAACTGTGACAATTGGAATGTTATTTGAATACTGTACTGAGACTAACAATCACATTCTTGGTGTGTAGAATACTGAATAACACTTGCATTCCGTTTTGTAAACTCACTGCTATGACATAGATGAGAAGGGTTTATAAGGTTCTGACATCACAACAGTGGGATTACAAGGTTGTAAACAGCTTACTTTCAGTGGGTAATAAGGGCTACCTATACATTATATAGATGATAATGGTTGGGGATCGGGTGATAACCACACTGTAATCACCTTGAATGGTTGCTAGAGCAACATGGTAAACCTCGAGAGTGCAGCTCGAGAGGTTTACTGTAGCCCTAGCAACCACGATAGGTGATTTCAGCGTGGTTGTCACCTGATCCCCAGCTATCATCTTTTATAGTGTATGGTCAAAAAAACGCTGTTTGCATTCTATGTGTGAGAATTCTGGAACTCTGGTGCATTCTTTTCTCTTATGCCACTGTTTGGAAGTTCCGAAGTGTGATTAACAACTTTTAAAATTCTAAACAGTGCATAACAAAGCTGTGTGACTGCTGATTATGGTGGTTAATAGGCACTTACCAAACACTATCAATCTAATATACAGAATTGGAGGCATACAACACTACTAAATACTGATTTAAAAATGTTAGCAAAGAATATTGGGGAACATTTAGTGAAAACTTTAGATAGCATTGTACATCCAACACAACACTGCTCAGTTCCAGGTAGACGCATTACTGAGGATTTTTTAAATTGGATTAAAATGTTTTATGTTTCAGCTAATGTGAGACCTTTTGAACATGCATGGATTGGACAAAATGTGGGATTAAAGTAGGGGTGAGATGGGGTGCCCCATTAGCCCCCTGTTATGTTTTAACACTTGATTGGGTGATACGGATCTTACAGCAATCTCCAGCTATACATGGGATTTGTTATATGAATACGGCAGAATAAAGACACTTGCTTATGAGGACAATTTATGCCTACTGGTGGCAGAAGAACAATCTGGCCATATAGTAAGCAACCTATTACAAACAATATCTGGTACATTAGGTTCTTCAATTAATAAACAGAAAATTAATTCCATACAGATAGGAGACTCGGAAAGAGGAGTTCAAGACATAGCGGGTATTCCTATAGAAACAACTCCATGAAAAATATTGGGGATTTATTTTGGTTCAGGAGACATGGTGACCTTTAACTGGGAATCACAAATCACTAAAGGGAGAGCGAAGGTTAACCAATGGAACGTTTGGAGGAAGGGTAAACTTAAAAGGATTTCTTTTATTAAAATCTTTTTGATCCCAACCTTTTTATTTCTTAGTTATATATTTCCTGTCCCAAAACATCTTTATATGCATGTTTCTTTTCCTGCTTGTGGGGGAGAAGACTAAACCCCATTAAAAGGAGTACCACTTATTTAGAAAAAAGGAGGGTGGGCATGATACACCCAACTGTCTTCTTTTTTACTATTTTACTGTATACAAATCTTGTTCCAGGAGAGAAAAATCAGCACAAATTACGGATGGAATGGGTAAAAACCAACTACTGTAGAGCTATCACAAGAATGGACAGCTAATAATTTCATACATAAAAATAAATGGGTTCCTAGATTGCATGTAATGTGAACATATTTGTTTGATTATGTAAAAAAGTGGAATTTGACAAAACTAGAGGTACTGACTTTCACAAACGCACTCCGAAGGTCAGGCCCTCTGCTCCCACAGTGCCAACCTCAGAGCACAACAGTATGAACAGGTGACAGACAGGGTAACCCTTCTGTCTGCTTTGGGTCCAAATTACCTGTTAGCCTCGAGTTCTGGAGGGATTCAAACTGTGAACCTTATGCTAGCATACCCAATTAATAGACTCTGATATGTACCCTCTTCGGGGGATGCGGTACAATCCTTTGCCCAGGGGCACCCAGCCAGATTTTCCAAAATGTACCCGTAGAACTCTATAAGAGACCTAGATATTTCTTACCTTTTTAAGCAAGATCAGTAACACCATCAAGCCTTTTAACGGCTGTCAGCTTTAAACACAGGTTCAGCAATCATCACATGAAAAAAGGACTGAGAAGACACAGGCAGTATAATAAAGAAAATGTTGATTACTAAAAAGTTTTAAAACAGGTAAAATAAAATACAGAACAAATTATATCACAAATCTCACAGTCATATAACAAAATAAAAAGGAAAGTTACAAAATACAAACTCCTACCACAAACACTTAATTCTTCTCTAAGTGCTTTTTAAGTCAGAGAACTGTCTTTTTCAGAGTCCAAGAATCATATGTCACTGTTACCCTCTGTTAGTTGTTCATTTGAAACACCATCTCCCCTCCCCTTTCGTGTGGTCAGCTAGATCCTCACTTAGGTCCAATTTCTAACATAGTTATCTACAAGGACGTATTTTAAATAATGTGAAAATCAGCAAAAAGCCATTTCCCAAATCTGACAGTCATTGATCAACATTTCCTTTGAGGTTTACAACCCCACAATCTGTCACTAAGGTGTGAGAAAACCAATAAGAGCCAGCCAAGACTACTTCTTCCTGCTACATCATAAAATTCATATATGTGGAACACTTCAAAGGCAGCACAGGTTATGAGGGCCATAAACTATCCCTCTGAAAGGAAGGCATCAATTAGGTTTTTCCTTGGTCAGAAAATGCGTTAGGGCCCGAAAACCCTGCTGGTGGACCAGGGAGGTCCAGGAGGTGGTATGGGGAAAGAAGGCAGCCTATAGGCAATTCAAGTGCTCAGGGAGTGAAAGGGATCGAAGGAAGTACGAACTGATGGCTAGAAGGGCCACTAGGGTGGTGAGGCAAGGAAGGAGAAGAAGCTGGCCAGGGAAACTAGAAGAGGGAATAAGGGGTTCTTTAGCTACATTGGGGAAAAACAAAGGGTGAAGGGGCAGATTAGCAGGATTAAAACAGGGGAGAGATGGGCACAAGACCCGGGGGAGCAGGCTGAGGTACTAAATGAGTACTTCACCTCAGTTTTCACCAAGGAAAATGGGGGTGCTGCATCATATATGGGAGGAGACAGTAATACTGAGGAGGGGGGATCCTTACCGATCTGTGGGTCTGAGGGAAAGGGGAGGCATCACTGGCAGGAGGGGGGAAGGCTAAGCAGGGAGAAGAGGTAATGGAGGTGGAAATCACGGCAGAGAGAGTGAGGGAAGCCCTCAGGTCCCTTAAGATGGAGAAAGCACCGAGGCCGGATAAATTACATCCCAGAGTGCTGAAGGAACTTGCGGATGTCCTGGTGAAACCCCTGGCGGAGATTTTCACCATCTCTCTGAGGACAGGGTGGGTACCCCAGGACTGGAAGGTGGCGCATATAGTGCCTGTCCACAAGGGGGGATCAAGGGAGGTGGCATGGAACTACAGGCCTGTCAGCCTGACATCGGTGGTGGGCAAGGTGATGGAGGGCATTGTCAAGGAGAGGCTGGGGGGGGACCTGGAAAAGTCAGGGTGCCTGGACGATAGACAGCATGGATTCGTCCCAGGGAAATCGTGTCAGACAAACCTTGTGGAGTTCTATGACTGGGTGACGAGTGCCTTGGACCTGGGTAGACCAGTGGACGTCCTCTTTCTAGACTTCAGCAAGGCATTTGACTCTGTTCCTCATGAGGGCCTGTTAGATAAGCTGGGAGAAATGGGTGTGGGGAACCAGATGATCAGATGGATAGACAATTGACTCCAGGACCGGACCCAGAGGGTCGTAGTTGGTGGGATAGTCTCATCCCCAAGGAGGGTCATTAGTGGGGTCCCACAGGGATCAGTCCTTGGGCCCCTCCTGTTCAACACCTATGTCTCTGACATAAGGACAGGTATCAGGAGTGAGATGAGTCTCTTTGCAGATGACTCAAACCTGGGGGCGGTGGTGGATGGGGAGGAGGGGAAGGTGGCCCTACAGGGGGATCTGGAGTCTCTGGATAGATGGTCTTGAAAGTGGAAGCTGAGGTTCAATGCAGGGAAATGCAAGGTACTGCACCTGGGGGCCAGAAACCCGGGCCAAGTGTACACCCTGGGGGGGGAATGCTACATGTCTCGATGGCTGAGAGGGACCTGGGGGTAGTGGTGTATGTCAAGGTGAACTCGGAGACTTGTAGGACGGCAGCAGCCAAGGCCAACAGGATGCTGGGATGCATAACTAGGGGGATCACTTCCAGAAGGAGGGAAGTGATACTCCCTCTGTATAACTGCTTGGTGAGGCCACACCTCGAGTACTGTGTGCAGTTTTGGAGGCCACACTTAAAGAGGGACATTAAAGTCATGGAGAGGGTCCAGAGGAGGGCAACCAAAATGATTTGGGGCTTGGGGGACAGGACCTATGAGGAGAGGCTCAAAGAGCTAAATATGTACACATTGGAAGAGAGAAGGGACCGGGGAGACATGATAGAGGTCTTCAGGTACATGAAGGGGGTAAATAGGGGAGGAGCAGTCAGGGTGCTTCAAAGGAAGGAGGAGGGGACAACTAGACGGCATGGGTGGAAGCTGGAGGGGGGAAGATTCAGGGGAGAAAGGAGGAGGTGCTACTTCACTGAGAGGGTGGTGGAGCCATGGAATGTGCGGCCCAGGGGGCTGGTGGAGGCAGAGATGGTGGAGGGGTTCAAGAGGGGGTTGGACAGGTACAGGGGAAGGGTTCTGGAAGCAAAATCCAGTGCAGCGAGAATATCCAGAACTGGGAAGGAAGAAGCCAGAGAAGGCAAGGGGTCAGCAAGGTCAGCTCCCAGGGTGGGGGCTGACCAAACAAGCAGACACGAAAGACCGTTAGGCCTATTCTGCTGGCATTTTAGCATGTTAGTATGTTAGTTTAATGACATCCTCATTGACACCTTGAAGGTTAAAAGCCAAACTGCTAACCTGTGTGAGATAATTACATACACAGTCCATATATTTATAATACAAATATCATACAATAACCATAAGCAGATGGCAGAGCGTCACACTGACATCAACCCGGAAACAACTATATAAGGTGATACTGCAAAGAGATGGTGTTGAAATACCCTTTACACAGTATTCTCAGACAGAATGATAACAGAGTAGAGCACTTTTGTCTGAGAAACGAATACCATTAAGGATGTGGGACTAAGTATGGCGGGGGGTACATGGGAGAATTAATGTAAAAGGAAATCAGAAGCACAAAGAATTAAAGGATAGATATTTTCCTAGACAGACCTGTTCACAAACAATCGAGCATTTATACTTTACATGTCCATACATAATTGAATTTTGGGATTTCATAGCAAATAGATGGCAGATGAACATGTTCCAGTCTTTAACACCAGCAATATTATTTTTGGGAATCTACCCTCAGCTTGGAAATCCTATAATAGTAGCAGCATGAGAATCCTTATGACGTGTTTTATACTGGATATGGCAAACTCGATGCAAGTTTCTTTTACAGCCAATATATACAACTCCTGCACAGTTATTTCATGTGTTTTTATCTGATTTACAACAGATCCAGAAAATGGAATTACATCTCATGGGGCAGCTTAAGTGGGCAGAGCACTAGGATGCTATAAAATGGCTTTTTTAAACAATAGAATATGTATGTCAATGGTTCTTTAAGAAGAAACTATTTTCTGACATTTTCAGTGTAGTACAATAAATGAAGGCAACCGGTAGACAGGCATTGATTTAAGTTTTATGTTTTTTTCTTTATAAAATAGAATTAATGAAAGTGTACTTTCTTAGATTACACCCATAGACTGGGATATACTGTAGTTTTATTTATTTTCTGTTATTATTTTCTTGAAATTTTTCTGTAATAATGGAAAGTAGGAGTATAATAATCTTTTTTGATTTTCAGTGGAATTTTCACTAAGTAACTCCGTTTGTATCATATTGTTGTTCTTCTTCTTTTGATGGCTTTCGATTCTTTTCAGTGTATGAAATATTGATATGTCTTAAATATGTAAACAAAAAATTCCTCTACTCTGTCAGTAGGGGGAACTGCTGGCCGTCAGTACGATGGCCGACCCTGGTGAGAGAGGATGCGGTAGTATTTAGCTACAGGGTGACATGCTGATGGAAATCAGCTTGCTGATCCCTTCAGAAGCCTCACCTTTAATCAAAGATATTCAGCTTTCTCGGACAGCTGCCTCGATGGGGCCGGATTTGATGGAAATTACAGTGTTGACAATTACTGCTCCATACTACGAGAGTCAGTTGGTAACACAGGTGGATACCCTGCAGGACGACCCATGCTTCATCCAGGAACTTACTGCTCAGAGAACTCAGCTGTTGAAACTGGTAGATGCCACAGACTACTCTACAATGCCAATATCAGCAGCCTCGGGAGTGGACGAGAATCAGCAAGCAGGCAGATTTGATTCTCAGTGGAACTCGACCTTTGCACAGTGGGTCGCACTGATGCCTAGAACCGCCACTGTTGCTGCTTCTAATAGGGCTGCATTTTCTCCCTCCCAGCCACTAGAATCCCCCGACCTCTTGGTCCTGATTATGATGACCAGAGTTCCGGTAAGTACACCTTTTCAGTCCCACGTGTTTTGTTCTGGGAGTCTACCAGATGGCATTTTGGCTTTGTTACAGCAGACAACATCAGGTTTGATCAATGTGCCAAGACTGTATATCTCACCCGAGTTGAGACCAGAACTGGAGTTCCCCACATCTCCAAGGGGTGGGGAACCAATGGAATACAGTCCCAGCTGCAGGGCCGTGCCACCAGTAGTGAGTTAAACAATTCGGCTCAGGGGGGGGGACGAATTGCTTGGTTGCTTTCGGACACAGGACAGTGTACAAGTGAGGCCACTTACACCTAGGAACCAGCACCCAGTTGCCATTTCAGCCCCCACAGTTGTCGACGCTGTGCCTGAATCTGTCGTTCTGCACCAATCACAACCTGTGGTTCAAGGGGATAAGAGTGATCATTATTTACTGCCTCAGGTGCCCTCTGGCCCACCACCAGACTTTGCTTTGCCCACTTTAATGGGCGAGTTTGCTATTCCTATTTCCATCTTTCCAGTTACTGAAACTCAGCCTCCCAGAGACTTGCCACATACTGCTCGGATGCCGGGGTCATGCCCTGCCCTTCCCCATACATCCATGGCGCTGTCCATGTCATCTACACAGGGTTGGAGCCCTGTTAAAGTCCTTCAAAAAGCAGGCTGGATTATTGGTCTGATGGACATTTCTGGATCCCAGACCCAGCTCTCCTGCCAGACTATTGTATAGATTCTTGTGAAATAACTATATTGATGGCTCATCCGGGGTCTGATTCTCCACCCCTGGACCTGCAACATCCTACTTTGCTACCTAATCATAACACAATGGCTCCCCCATTTCGACCTCCAGCCATCACTGCTCTGGCCAACTCAGTGAATCCTGCAGTTTCGGATTCTGCTTCCTTGAGCAAAGCCCCAACTCCACCCAGGTCTTCGGATACCTCCCAGGAAACTCCATTTAGACTTTCAGACCTTTTTACAGCACAGCCTGCTCCTGCACAGAAACGCAATGCTGTCTGACTCAAATAAGTTTGGGTAGAGGATCCTCCTCCTGACTGCTCCTTTTTGGCCAAAACACTTTTGTTGGACTCCCTTGCTTTGTCCAGCTGACATCTTTGCTATCATATATACCTCAGGATCAGTGTTCTATGACATTAGCTTTCAACTCCATTCTTCTTTGGACCACTTCTGGACAAAGTACAATTCCCTGAGGTATTCTGAACTTTGGCTTCCATTTCAGGCTATCTTGTTAGCCAGACCTACCACTCTTACGGTAGCAATAATGTTCTGTAATGAAGGGGTGGACGTCCATAATGTCACTTATTGGTTACAGCAATGCTGTGAAGTGCTTGGCCACCCAGACTCCATTATGGATAAATAAGAGATCTGGACTAGGGGTTGGAAGTATCAGGTCCAGCTGTGAGCCTCTGACTCAGGCCTCTCTCACCTCCCTAACAGTTTCTTCTTAGGCCGTGATCATGGTGTTTGTTTTTACTCGGGTCAACTGAAGGCCTGTTTCAAGTGTGGTTCGCTTAATCATCTCATTAACGTCTGCGACCAATGGCTGTGTAGCCTATGCCTGGAACATGGCCACATTGCTGTTCAATGCACCAACCGGATGAAATGCAATCTGAGCCAATTGGGAGGTTATTCCTTCCGAGATTGCCCTTGGGCTGCTCATAATACATCAGCTGGAGTCCATCAAGATGATCCGACCCTCCCAGCTGCAAGCCAAAGTGCTGGCCTGGCCCCTGAGACTTCTTCCAGCAGTCCTCAGGTGACCTGTCCTCCACTCCTCCTCCCTTTCAGCCCCCATTATCCAGTCCTCAGGAAGACAATTTTTCGGTACCCTAGGAGCCTGCCCCGATACTCCAGCATTATCAGAGCTGACTTCATCTGCTGATCTGGAAGTCACTACTTTGCTGATTTCATTGGACCTCCCAGAGACTTCTTCCATGCCTCTGCCTTCTTTCTTTACCAAAGTACCTCGCAGATGTTCTCTTCGGAACCACACACTTCGGGACAGTCCAAAATCAATGCAAGCCACGTCACTTCCTCTTCGAAATAGATACCATCCTCTTGCTCTCCCCAAGAATTGAGGAGATGTTGATGCAGATATTGATTCAGCTGCCTCTTCTACAATGTTGATGGGTATCGATGGCTCTCTAGACACTGAGGAAGATACCCCAAATAAACCAACTCTTCATAAACGAAAAAATGGTTCCTTGCCTAGATCATAGGTCAAATTCAAAAAGAAACATACTCAACCTCCGTAGCATACCAACCACTGGGCAGTGGATTCATACTGCTCCTTTTTTGAATGAAGGCTGCGACACTTAATGTCAACAGTATAACAACCTTCTCCATAGGAAGGCTATTTTGCAGGCCCTGCAGGATTCTGGTGCAGACCTCATCTTCATGCCGGACACTAGGTTGCGTTCATTGACTGATGTCACCACTACTCAAAAATTTTGGACATCTGGTGTTTCTTTTTATTCATTGGGCACCGACATCTGTTCGGGTGAAGCCATCCTGTTTAACCATGTTTTTCCCATATTTTGTAGGGTAACTGATGTTCAACCAGGTCGGGCTCCAGTACTAGATTGTCACGTGATGGTACAGCCTTGCGTCTACTTGTACTTTATGCCCCTCAATCTAAGTTTGACAGGGTGACCTTATTTAAATCATTCAAATCTTTGTTGTGTACATCTAAAACTATTCTTCTTTGTAGACTTTAACTGCCCACTTCAACTTCAAGATAGGGGAGCAAAGATGACCAAATTGTATTGTAATTCTCTATGCCTACAAGCCCTGCATCGAGAGTCCCACCTGGTTGATACCTTTCATGCTCCGCATCCGACTGGGGGTTTTATGTACCATCGAGCACAATTGGCTACACGTATTGGCTATATTTTTGTTTCCCGCAAGTGTTCTGTTCTGTCTGCTGCAACCTGTCCCACTGAATTTTTAGATCACTCTCTCCTTAGTTGCAGGATTTCAGGTGACTAATCGGTTTTCCCAAGAAAGCCTTGTTGGAGGTTGAATAACTGCATCCTACAAGAATTTTCCTTTCAGACTTCCTTGAGCTCCCTCTTGTGGGCGAACACATCAGTCCTGGATCTTTGCTACGATATGCTGCTCTGGTGGGACCATACCAAGATATCCACTGGGGAGTTGGCTAAACGCAGCTCAAGGTGGTAGGCAGATCCGCCCACCATGCCTATCTTGAGTTATGTTGTACTCTCCTTCAACTTATTTCCCTACAGGTCAACAATGATTCCACAATCACAGCCCAGATTCAGTCCGTTACTGAACGCATGAAATCCTTCCAATATGACAGGGTTAAGTCACTGACGTTTGAATGCTCTTATGGCACTCAAAGTTCCCATTTGACTGGTGACATCTTTATGAGTTTTTTTCACAGAGTCAAATCATAACAGATGCTTTCCTTGCTTGGCCCTGAATGGCGGGAACATGCCACTCATGTTGGCATGCTACAGGGGGTCCAGAATTTCCTGCACAAAATGGTCGGCGCTCAGTTTCAGCCTGCGGAATTGATTACTCCTTTTTTGGACTCCTTGCCCCCACCACAGGTGTCCTCCTTAGATAGCTTACTTCTCACTCAGACGATCACTGAGAGTGAAGTCCATTCCATAATTCATTCCCTTCACAAGTGAATTTCCCCCAGAGCAGACAGCTTGAGATCACAGTTATACCAACTGTATCTGTTCATTTTTGGCCCTATACTCACTTTTGTTTTTAATTCTATAATAGCTCACATGTCTTTCAATGGCTTGATTACAGAGGCCATTCAAACTTTTCTCTTTAAGAGAGGTGATAAACGTCACCTCTCAAATTGGCGACCGATCTGTCTCCTTAACACAGATGCTAAGATTCTTGTGGGCATTTATCCCAAATTTTATCCATGATTATACACCTCCCCTCCAGTCCTGCTCTATCCCTTGCTGCAAGATTCAAGACAATCTATTGTTAATCAGATACCTGATTGCTTCCTGCCACTCCCAACAGGTGGGCCATTTCTTGTTGGTCCTGGATCAAGCCAAACCATTTAATGCAGTTTTGCATGACTATCTTTTCATGGTACTTCCCAAGTATAGTTTCTCAGACACTTTTATTCGATGGCTCCATCTTATATACTCCTGTTCCACCATTATCCCCATATTAATGGGTGGCACAGTTCCCATATTCCCCAGCAATGGGGTGTCCATCAGGAATACCTGCTGAGCCCCCTCCTATATATCCTGACTCTAGATCCCTTGTTGTGAGCTGTGATGGAGGCCCCTCAGATTGTAGACATTCCACGCACCCTCTCTACTTCCTCAGTGAGACTGTCCGCTTATGCAGACGATGTTGTTTCATTTGTTAACGATATCACATTAGGTGAAAATGCCATAAAGTTACTAACTGACATAGCTTTACTTAAAGGTTCAGGCACAAATTATTCCAAATGTTTGGTGCTTCCAATTGAGACACATGTAGCCCTTTCTCCCACAATTGGAAACACTGAAGTTGCCATGGAACCGGTGAAAATACTTGTTGTTTTTTTTTTTTTAAACACAAATTTGCCAGCTCTGAACTGAAACCATGCCTTAGACACTGATGCAGCCCGAGTGGCTCTCTGGAAATCTTGGCAATTGTCAAAAAAAAAAGAGGGTTGTAGTTAAAACTTTTCTGATCCCCATTTTACTTTATGTGAATGCCATTTTTTCCTCTCCCCCTTGTTCTGAAACTTAATTATTCAGTATATTTTTTACTATGATTTGGGGGAGTAGATTGAACCCTATTAAGAAGGACATTCTTTACCTTCCGTATGACATGGGTGGTTTAAATATAGTGAACCCTGTGGCATTTTGTTACAGTATTTTTTTTTCACTATAATTCCCTGGATTTTAGGCCCTCCCACTGTGTGGAAAGAAAGGGGGTAATTTTGGATGACACCTCTCCAATTAGAGTGGAGTAGGTCAAAACCTTCATTCTGGCTGGCAGCCATTTTCTGGGGTTTGTGGTCACTTTTATACAATTTATTAAAAGACGTTGGTTGTCATGGGACGTAATTCGCACTCAACATAGGAAAGCCTTTATACAGCACTTCTCCTACAGTGGAAATTGTGCCTGTGTGCAGCCCAACCTTAGACAGCAGGCATTGCAGTATCTCACTGATCTGTACTTTCCTCCCCAATATTGGGAAATCATGTGGTTGTGTTGCCATGATAAACTGAATGTTAAAGGTAATAATAAACACAAAAGCAGCATGGAGTGATTCTGCCCAAGGGACAGTTGCTCAGGTGCCTCTGAATCGATTCAACATTTGTATTTTGACTGCTCTTATATTCGTCCATTTGGGATGTCCTTGGGAATAAATGAGCAGACCCCCTTTTGGCACACCCTTATCTATGAGGCCCTGATTTACAGTTCAGTAACTAGTAGATCCTCTAGGAATGGTCCCTCCGTGTTGCTTACAATTCTTTCATGTCTTAAGATGATGATCTGAGAGTCCATTGTAGATATGTGTTACAACAGCAAGTTTTGGATCACACCACTTTATTCAGGATAGTGGAATCAGATCTTTGTCGCCAGTGTGCGGCTGAACATACCGGCCTCCTCCCCACACCCCCGCGATATGGATACGTCACTGGAAATACTGCCTTTGGGCACTGTTTTTTTTTTTTTTTTTTAGTTTTTGTTGACTGGGTAAGTGCACTAGATAAATCCTGCCTATTTTCAGGCACGACCCGGGGGAGGGGGATACAGATGAATGCCAACTGACCTTGAACCAGATTAAGCTGTTGGTGGTATTTTTAGTGAATGAGGGAAATTTGACAAGGGCACCAAGGAAATTCCCCTACTGTGAGGACAGTAGGTAGAGCTGCTGGCCATCATTATGGCCACTCTGCAGAATTCGGTGGATGGTGAGGGTGAGGACGTATGTGAGCCAGGGGAGCGAGCCTCCTCCTGTGGGCTCGATATTGGAGAGGCTTTCCTTCCCGTAATACAAACGGGAACATTGGTTTCTTCTCAAGACAACTCTGCAGTTATGAAGGATCATTTGGTTACAAACATGGCTTTAGAATCTCTGATAAGTGTTAATTCCTTACCACACGGATTGTCAGAGTCTCCGATATCTCCTATTTTCCACGATGAAGCTGGGGATAGTTTCTTCTTGAGTGAACCTCCGCTGCATTCAACTGACAAGCCTGTCATAGCGGATGACACAGTTGCATCAGACAGCGGTACCGTACAGGTGATTGGAAACCATCCATGCTTGCAAACCTTACAGAACAAGAGTGTTACCGGCGAAATTTCAGCTGGCAGCATAGTCGCTGTTTGTGGCGAGTGCCAAGAGCCGAGTCCCGGTCGAGAAGCTAGTGTTATTGGAACTACTACGAAAACCTTACAAGGTCAGTCCTTTCATACTAATGCTTCATTTATTTCAACTATTTCCGGTTCTAGCGCGTTGCCTAGCAACAAGCAAACAAAGCTTTTTACGACTGGTTCCAGTTACTCGATAATGGAAGAGCCAAAAATGCAAAGTACAGTATGCAGTATTATCCAAGAGGAATTAGTATATCAAACTGATGCCTCTAGCCAAGCGCACGTTACATCCTTTTCATTTACAACCAGCAATAAGGTTTCCCCAGACATGACAAAAATAAAAGAGCTGCCTTAACAGCAGCTAATCGAAATTTGCCTATTAAACATATGCAGCAGGCTGAAGTTAAAAACAAACTATCTCAGAAGGTCTCTACTTCTCAATTGATTCAGCAAGTATTTTCTTTACCTACTAAAGATGTAATTGATAATAAAGACTGGGCTCCGGAGAAAGTGCTATTAGAATCAGGATGGAAATTAAACCCCTCAGGAACATGGATCCCTGACCCGGATTGGTCGTCAGTTTCTCCCCTGTCTTCACTCCCTTCAGAGTGGTCTCCTGCGCTCAAAAATTTCTCTGAGCCTCTGCCACTGCAACCTGGAACTGATACTTTGACAGGATCCTTACCTTCTATATCTGAGAAAGTAGAAACTGATGCTGTAGTGGATGAGATAGTCCCTAAAGATCCTTCTGTGGACCCCCCCCACTAGACCTCTTCTATCAGATCTTTTTTCACAATCCCGTAAAGACTCAGCCCCTCGAAGGAATGCAGTCCGCATACACTATAAAGGGGGATTAGCAGAACGGCCTGACCATGTATATGTGGGGAAACTTCTTCTAAAAGAATCTCTACAGTTTTCACCTAAAGATGTGTTTGCCTTCATTAATATCTCAGGGGAGGACAATTATGATGTCAGCTTTAGATCTGTATTTTTGTTGGATTTATTTTGGCAACGATATAACCAGTTGAAATTTTCCCCATTATGGTCTCCCTTTGTCGTTACTCCCCTCACTCAATCATTAATCAAATATGTGACTGTAATGTTCAGAAATGAAGGGGTTCACGTTGACAATATTTCTTTTTGGCTTTCTCAGAAATGCGTAGTGTTAAGTAGCCCAGAGGCAGTATTAGATTCTGAATTATTTTGGAACGGTAGTTGGAGGTATAAGGTGAAACTACAACAGATTAACAATGAAATTAAACACATTCCTAATTCTTTTTCTTTAGGGAGAGACAGGGGTGTGTGCTTCTACACCGGGCAGCCTCGGGCTTGCTATAAATGTGGGAATAGGACACATCTTTCTAGTTCCTGTGACACTACCAGATGTGAGATATGTGGGGAACTTGGACATGGTCATTTTCAGTGTGCTAACCTAGTGAAATGTGACTTATGTGAGGAATCAGGACATGGGTATAGGGACTGTCCTTGGGCGGCCTCTAACAAAGCCTCAGTTGGTAGCCCTGAGTTATTAATACAAAAAGCTCAGGATGAAGCCTTTTCTAAAAATCAGAAAAAAGGTCTTCACACTATGACCGTAAAGGTAGCAGGGGTTGAGGAAGATAGAGAGGTCTCAGGTTCTGACCCTTCTGTGAGTTCTAAAACAGGTCTTGGGCCTCCGGACCCCTTTAATGTCCAAGAATTTCCACCAGTTTGTTACCATGATCCAGTAAAAAACAAACCTCTTAGCTGTAATTCTGCTGAGAAAAGAGTTACCAGAAGTTCTAAACCTCTACCCCCGGTTCCCCTCCCCCCCAAAAAAACCCTCCTCTTCCCCAACTTCAGTAGGCATTCCTAATTTTGAAATGGAAAATTCATATGCTATTTTGGATACTGTAACAGGGGATTCTGACATGGATACTAATACCCCCACTCTATCTCAATCCTTAGGGAGTAAACCATCTTCCACAGATTATAAAGGGAAAAAAACCTAAATGTCTATGATTTCCTTTGATGTTGGATCTCTAAACTGCAGCAGTCTTTTGAATAATTGCAAAAGAACTGCTCTTTTTCATTTTCTTCATCAGTTGGGTCTCGATATTTGTTTTTTACAGGAAACATGGGTCTACACTTTGGACCAGTGCCGGTTTTTAAGCTCTGAATGGATCTGGGGACCATCCTATTGGTCCTTTGGTTTGGACAGAGCTGACGGTGTTGGGATTCTTTTTGGTTCTTTTAATTTTACTCTCAAAAAATTGATGGACCTTATACCTGGGAGATTACTTATAATTGACGGATTATGGAAACAGGCCGATTTTCACTTTATAATAGTTTATGGGCCACAGACAAAAGCAGGAAGGGTGGCAATGTGTAAAGCCCTCTCCCCCTTTTTGGCTACCTCTAGTTATATTATCTTGGGGGGGGTGGATTTTAACTGTGAAATTTCTGGGTTTAGTAGGGGTAAGGCAGGGAAGAAAAAGTATTGTGATACTGTAGCTCTAGAGAGAATCATTAACCTAGCAGGATTGAGGAATGGGAGGAGTTATCAGGACAAGGGGTTAAACTACACCTTTAGAAGACGGCCTTTGACATCCACTATAGATTACCTTTTTTTTTTTTCAAGAAATCTCTCCCTACCTGTCCATAAAACTCATATTACAGAATTTTCTGATCATTTATTCATCACTCTTTCCTTTAGTGACCCCCTCCACAAACCTATATATAAGCCAAGATGGAAACTTAATAATTCTGTTTTGCAGGACCCCGGGGTTATAAAAGGTATATCTTCTATATTGTATGCCCGAGTATCTGTTTTGGATTTATATGAGGACTTATGGGAATGGTGGGTAGATACAAAAGATGATATCAGGAAATTCTTCCAAAAATATGGGAAACAAAGAGTTAATGCCAAATTCTTACGATATTTAACCCTAAGGCAGAAACTTCAGGGGTTGTTTTCTGAAGCAAATACTTCTAGAGCTGATCTTTCTGCCCAAATATCCCTTATTAAGTCTGCTATGAGAGATTGCCAGTATGATAGAGCGCAGACATTACGTTCTGAACTCTCCTTTGGCACTCAAAAGAAACCATCAGGGGATCCCTTTGAGGCCTTTAGGGAAAAAAATGAGTTAATTAGGATTAGAGGTGTTACAAAATAAGGAAGGGAAATTTAAAACCTCCCAGGGAGATTTATTTTCTATTATTCAGGATTATATAAAGGAAAAGGAGGGGCCTGAGATCCCAAGTAGTGTTGTTCATCAGTTTTTTCAGGATTTTGCTATATCTCCCCCATTTGGTCAGGAAGTGTATAAATTAGCTGATTATATATCTCAGCAGGAGATTTTGGAAGTTTTGACCTCCTTAAAGGGTGGGGTTTCTCCAGGGTTAGATTGGCTGTCCTATGAATTCTTTAAACAGTTTGGTGATATTTTGGCTCCTTGTCTTGAAAAGGCTTTTTCCTTTCTACATGGTGTCCATTGTTTACCTGTGCAGTTTACGGCAGGATTATTGATATTTATTTTTAAGGGCGGGGATAGAACACATTTATGTAACTGGAGACCTATAACTATTTTGAACTCGGATTTCAAGATATTATCCCAAATATTGAATAGGAGATTGAGATCAGTGTCTGCTGAGTTGTTATATCCTCTTCAGTTTTGCGGTATTCCAAATAGGAAAATTTTGTCTGCACTTATTATTATTAGAGAAATAATTGAATTCTCAAATAGGTCCCCCAATTGGCATTGCATCCTGTCATTAGACCAAAATAAGGCCTTTGATAGGGTATCTCGCTCTTATTTATTACAGTATTAGAAAAATATGGGTTACCTTATGATTTTATTTATTGTATTAAGTTACTGTATAATAAAGTTGTAGTATATCCTGTCATTAAGGGTCAATATTCCTTCCCAGTTTCAGTTAACTTTGGGGTGTGACAGGGCTGCCCCTTGAGCCCTTTATTATATGTTTTTTCTCTTGACCCCTTACTTAACATGTTAGACCAAATGGAAGGATTGCCAGGTATTTCTGGGAATTTGCATACAGATACGGTGGTTGTTCAAGCATATGCTGATGATATTTGTATTTTTCTGACTGCAATGGCTCAAATTCCTATTGTCCTAAATTGTATTAATAAATATGAGAGGGTTTCCAACTCGAAAATTAATACTAAGAAATCTAGAGGCTTGCTTTTAGGGCCAATAGACCAAGATCAGTTTATAGTGTCAGATATTGTTTTTTCCTGCTTACCATGTAAAATTTTGGGAGTAATTTTTGGAGCTCACAATCTCCCTGTGGAAAATTGGGAAATTGCCTTGAAAAAGGCAGAAGTAAAGGTTCAAAGGTGGAAGGGATGGAGATTATCCAAAATAAAAAGGATTTTTGTTATTAAAAAATGTACTATTCCTGGGCTGCTTTATATAGCCTTGGAATACCCTCCTCCGTTAGCCCTTGAAAAACGTCTTTATGCATGTTTTTTTTCAATGCTTTGGGGTAGTAGGCTTAACCCCATTAAACGATGCTATACCTATCTCCCTATCTCTAAAGGGGGGTTAGGCATGGTTGATCCTCTCAGTTTTTTTATGGCCCTTTTCTTGCTCAGAACTTTAATTTTGACCCCTCTTTTCCAATATTGACTCAGCAGTTATGGGAAATGAATAATTTTAAATCCTTTTTTGATGTTTGGATGGCATCTCTTACCCCACGGATCCCTAAAAATACATATATTCCAGGTTTTTTTAAACCTTGTGCTCAGAAGTTGTTTAAATGTGGGGAGATAGGTATAGCATTGTTTAATGGGGTTAAGCCTACTACCCCAAAGCATTGAAAAAAAACATGCATAAAGACGTTTTTCAAGGGCTAACGGAGGAGGGTATTCCAAGGCTATATAAAGCAGCCCAGGAATAGTAAATTTTTTAATAACAAAAATCCTTTTTATTTTGGATAATCTCCATCCCTTCCACCTTTGAACCTTTTCTTTCCAGTGTATTAAAAATAACACAAAGGCCGGATTGTATTTTTTTTCCCCTTGAAAAACTGTATCCAAGTAAACCTGCATTTGCTAATTGTCCCCATTTTTACACGGAATTTGTTCTTAAACAACTTAATTATCATAGAATCCCTTCTCAGATGTGGGAGGTGTTGTGGCTTTCAGTCTATGGAAGATTAAATGTTAAGGGGGAATGCTAAGCATAAGATGATAGGCGAAAGATATTGCCCTTATTTGCAGTGTCAGGCGAAGAAGGAAACTATGGACCACTTTCTTTTTAAATGTTCTTATGCTTCAGGGTTATGGGTTTTTTTAAGTACCAAGCTACAGTTTCCATGGCTACATAAACTCGACTATCAGGCCTTGATTCTTGTTTTTTTTTTTCCTCACCTTCTTGCCTCCTATGATTGGGGTACGTTAGTAGTGTTCTTTTGTTGTCTGAAATATTATCTATGGCAGGCCAGATGCCAGTGGGTACTGCAGAAAAAAATTATGCCATATGAAACATTTTTTGTACTTATAATGGAGGCTATGAAATCTATTTATATGAAAGATAAACAATTTGGGACTGCTAGGAAAATATTTAAATGGTGGAAATGATTACAGGTTTTCATTAAATATAAATAAGGGGGCTTGTGGGTGTTAGTTATTATAAATGGAGTTTACTGCATGGTTGATTTCCTTTTATATTATGGTTGTATAAAAAAAAATGTTGATCCTATGGTTTTTCTTCTGATGTATTTTGATGTATTTTCAAAAAAAACTCCCCTACTCTTTTCGATAAGTGCCATGGGATCTTTAACATCCACCTGAACTACCACCAATCCAGGCAGATGGGACCTCGGTTTAACGTCTCATCTGAAAGACGGCACCTCAGAGTGCAGCACCCTTCTCATGCTGCACTACAGTATCAGTACTGGGATATATTAACCCCAAGTGCCAGATGTGGGAACTGAACCCACAGCCCTCTGATCTCCTGGCCTCAGAGGCAAGTGTGCTACCTACTTAGCCTCTGACACTGCTAAGTGTCTTTCTTAACCAATTGCTGTGGAGTGCACTTTTGTCTGGACTTTTATTGCATCAGTACTCTCATTTGGTTGTTTTCTCTGGTGTAGTTCTCATATTATTTTGACGGTGCCAGCTTTCTGGTTGTTATACTGATACTTTTGATTTTCCATTGCTACCCACTTCCCCTACTCATTGTTTATACTTTTGCATGAGGTAATGTTATAATTTTGTTTTTTTTTCTTTTCCTTGTCATTTTTCTATCTCCTTGTGTCTTGTTTGTAATTGTACTACTATTTTTTTATTTTTATTTCAATAAACAATTCCCCTACTCTTATTGAGAAGTGCCATGGGATCTTTAACGTCCACCTGAACGACAACCAGAACAGGCAGACGGGACCTCAGTTTAACATCTCATCCGAAAGACACTGAACCAACACAGTACCAGCTTAAAGGAACTGATAGTCAACTTACTATCACACTAAGCCAATTCCAGCTAAGGAACTGAATGTTAATGCAACATCACACTAAGCAAATACACTCTACAGCCCCCGAGGAACAGAGTGTCAGTGTACCATCACACTGAGCCAATACACTCCCAGCCCCTGGGAACTGAGTGTCAATGTACAATCACATTGAACCAATACAGTACCAGCTCCAGGGTACTGACTGTTAATCTACTATCATACAGGGCCAATACACTGGCAGTCTTAGAAAACCATAGGTCAATATGACATCACACTTAGCCAGTACATTCCCAGCCCCTGGGACCTGATGGACAGTCTACCATCAATCTGAGCCACTACAGTACCACCCAGAGAGAACCAAGTGTTAATCTAGCATCACACTGCACCAATACAGTACAAGACCCAGGAAACTGAGTGTGGAGCCAATACACTCCCAGCACCAGGAACAACTGTCAGTCTTCCATCACACAGAGCCAATACACTCCCAAGCCCCAGAATACAAGTGTCAATCTACCATCACCCTGAGCCAATACAGTGCCAGCCAAAAGGAATTGAGTGTTAATGTAACATCGCACAGAGCCAATACACTCCCAGCCCCATGGTATCCATATTCAATCTACCATCACACTACAATACAGTACAAGACCTAAGGAACTGAGTGTAGTGCCAATACACTCCCAGCACCAGGAACAACTGTCAATCTTCCATCACACTGAGCCAATACAATACCAAGCCTAAGGTACCAATGGTCACGCTAAGTCAATACTGTACCAGGCTCCATGGAACCGAGTGCCAATGTAACATCACTGAGCCAATACAGCCCCAGTCCCTGGGCATCGACTTTCAATATGACATTGTACTGTGCCAATAGCACTCAGTCCCCAGGTACTAACGGTCACTCTACAAATACACTGAGCTAGCGGAGTACCAGCTCTTGGGATTCAAGTGTCAGTGTACCATCACACTGAGCTAATACACTCACAGCTCTTATGGAACCGATAGTCAATCTACCATAGCGCTATGCCAATACAGTACTAGCTCCAGGGAACTGAGTGTCAATGCACACACTGTATTGACATTGTATCTGTTCCCCAGAGGCTGTGAATATATTGACACTGAGTTGATACACTCCCAGTCTCCATCATTCTATCATCACACTGAGCTAATACAGTACAAGCCCCAGGGAAGAGTGTCAGTGTACCGTCACACTGAGCCAACACATTCCCAGCCCCAGGGTACTAAAAATCAATGTACCACAGGGTATTAAATAGCTGGTATAGCATAGCAAAATGCTAAGCAAAATGGGGTAATGCTAAAGCGTCACTGTACTATCACAGTAAGCAATTACAGTCCCAGCCAGAGGGAAGTAAGTGTCAATGTACCATCACATTGAGCCAGTATAGTCCCAGCCAGAGGGAACTGAGTGTCAATATATGGTATCAGCCAGAGGGAAGTAAGTGTTAATGTACCATCACACTGAGCCAGTACAGTCCCAGCCAGAGAGAACTGAGTGTCAATTTATGGCATCAGCCAGAGGGAAGCAAGTGTCAATGTACCATCACACTGAGCCAGTACAGTCCCAGCCAGAGGGAAATGAGTGTCAATATACAGTATCAGCCAGAGGGAAGTAAGTGTCAATGTGCCATCACACTGAGCCAGTACAGTCCCAGCCAGAGGGAACCGAATGTCAATATACGGTATATGCCAGAGGGAAGTAAGTGTCAACGTACCATCACACTGAGCCAGTACAGTCCCAGCCAGAGGGAACCGAGTGTCATTTATGGTATCAGCCAGAGGGAAGTAAATATCACTGTACCATCACACTGAGCCAGTACAGTCCCAGCCAGAGGGAACAGAGTGTCAATATATGGTATCAGCCAGAGGGAAGTGTCAATGTACCATCACACTCAGCCAGTACAGTCCGAATCAGAGGAAACCAAATGTGAATATCAGCAAGAGGGAACAAAGTGTCAATCTACCATCACACTGAGTCAATACAGTTCCAGCTAGAGGGAGTCCAGTGTCAACATACCATCACACTGAACCCATACAGTACCACCCCAGGGAACTGAGTGTCAGTGTAACATCACACTAAGCCAATGCAATACCAGCCCCAGAGAACTGAGTGTCAATGTACCATCATACTAAACCAATACAATACTGGCCACGGGGTACTGACTGTTAATCTTCCATCACACAGAGCCATTACAGTCTCAGCCTCAGGAAACCAAGTATCAGAGTAGCATCACACTGAGCCAGTACACTCCCAGGCCCATGGTACAACTGTCAATTTTCCATAACACTGAGCAAATACTGTAGCAGCCTCAGGGAACCAAGAGTCAATGTAAGATCACACTTAGTCAATACATTCCCAACCCCAGGGAACTGATGGTCAGTCGACCATCATTGTAAGCCAATACAGTACCAGCCAGAGGGAACCAATGGTCAATGCACCATCACACTGAGCAAATACACTCCCAGCCCCAGGGTACAGTACAACTGCAATCTACCATCAACCTGAGCAAATACAGTACCAGCCAAAGGGAACCTAGTGTCAATTAAGCAATAAGGCATGACCGAGTGTGTGTTATTGTATAATAATGTCACACGTTGTGTGGTTAAAGCACGAGGCCACAGGCCGAGTGCATTCAATACCCAAGACGTAACATTATTACACAATAACACACAACCTGGAGTGCCTTACTGCTATTATACAATAGCTCATTTGTGAAATAAAATTAAAAAAAGGGGGGGGGCACTGCTGAGCAGCCTAGATGGAAGCAGCTCAAAACTCAAGCTCCTGAAGGAAACTTATTAAATAAAGCTTTTAAGTACTAAATACATAGAAACATAGAATTTGACAGCAGACAAGGACCGCTTGGTCCACCCAGTCTGCCCATTTCCCTACCTAATGGATAAGCTGCAGATCCTAGTTAACCAACAGCCTACTTCCTCCTACCCCCAACCCCTAGAATTGCCTTATGTCTGTCCCATGCATTCTTGAATTCCCCCACTGTTTTTTACTCCACAACCTCCACAGGAAGGCCGTCCCATGCATCCACAACCCTCTCCGTGAAAAAATACTTCCTCACATTACCTCTGAGCCATCCCCCTTCTGTCTTCAAATTGTGCCCCCTTGTTCTTGCCCACCTCTTTTTCTGAAAAGATGCTACTCTCTTGGACTTTGTTGATTCCCTTGAGGTACTTGAAAGTTTCTATCATGTCCCCCCCGTCACTCCTTTCCTTGAGGGTATACATGTTAAGCTCCTTAAGTCTCTCTTCATATGTCTTCTGCTGCAGACCCTGCACCATTTTCGTTGCCCTCCTCTGGACTGCCTCCATCCTGTCTATGTCCTTGCAGAGACTGGGTCTCCAGAACTGCACAGAGTACTCCAGATGGAGTCTCACCAGCTGTCTGTACAGAGGTATAACAACTTCCTGTTTTTTACTGGTGATGCCTCTTCCCGTACATCCCACTATCCCTCCCAGCCCTCCTTACTGCCCTCTCACATTGATTGCTCACCTTTAGGTCATCAGATATGACTACCCCCAGGTCCCTTTCCATTTTTGTTGTTGTTAGTATCTCACCCCCATAGTGTATTCTTCCCCTGAGTTTTTGTTTCCCAGGTGCATTACTTTGCACTTCTTAGCATTGAATATAAGCTGCCATATATTTGACCATTTCTCCAACCTTGCCAAGTCCCTTCTCATCCTTTCCACCCCACCCTGTGTATCAACCCTGTTGCAGATTTTTGTGTCTTCTGCAAAGAGACATACTTTTCCTTCCAGTCCCTCTGCAATTTCACTTAGAAAGACACTGAAGAGGACCAGTCCTAGAGCTGAACCCTGCGGTACCCCACTAGTAACCCCTCATTCTTCAGGGTGGACTCTGTTTACTATTACCCTTTGTGTCCTGTTCTCCAGCCAATTTTTTACCCAGACTACCAGGATAAGGGAGTGTACGACCGTAGGAAGCTTTAAACAGGCTCTCAAATCCTTTTTATGGAAAAGGGCCTATGGTGGTTCTCATTAATTGCTGTATCTGTTTTAATAGTTTTTATATTACTGTTTGTATATTTTGTTTGTATTATATTTTACTGGAATGCGCCTTGGTATTCGAAAGGTGCAATACAAATAAAAATATTATTATTATTACCATCTTGGGACCCACTCCCAGGCTGGCTAACTTGTATATTAATCTTTTGTGTAGGACTATGTCAAATGCCTTGCTAAAGTCTAGGTAGGCCATGTCCACAGTCCCTCCCTGATCTACTACTTTGGTGACCCAGTCAAAGAAATCTATTAGATTCGTCTGACATGACCTTCCTGTCACCTACTCTATGCTGCCTTGGGTTCTGTGCCCCTCTGAGCCTCTAGGTACTCAACAATTCTTTCCTTCAGAAGTGATTCTATCATTTTCCCTATCACTGAAGTCAAACTAACAGATCTGTAATTTCCTGCCTCTGCATTGCTTCCACTTTTCTGAAGTGGCATCACATCTGCCCTCCTCCAGTCCTCGGGTTCCACCCCATCCTCCCAAGATTTGTTAAAGAGGGTAGTCAGCGGTGTCACTAGTTCTACCCTTAGTTCTTTCAGAATTCTGGGATGAATCCCATCAGGCCTCATTGCTTTGTTCACCTGCAGTTTTAAGAGTTCTTTCAGAACTCTTTCTTCTGTGAATGGGCTGGTATCAACCCCCCTATCTAGAGTGTTTCTGTTGTTTGGTTTAGGTACCTCCCCTTCTTCACTTGTGAATACTAAGCAAAAATATTTGTTTAGTATCTCTGCCTTTTCACAGTCACCCTCTGTCCACCCCCTTCCCTTTATTAAGCCTCACTATCCTGCCCTTGGTCTTCCTTCTCTCCCTGATGTACCTATAAAAGGTTTTATCCCCCTTCTTAACTGAGTTGGCTATCTTTTCCTCAGTTTGGGCCTTTGCTGTTCTGACTGCCTTCCCTGCTTCCTTCTGCTTTAACTGATACAGTTCTGTGTCCTGCTCCTTCTGTGATTCCTTGTACTTACTGAATGCTATCTTTTTCTCCCTAACCTTCCCTGCCACCTCCTTTGAGAACCATAGTGGGTTTTTACACTACTCGCAAGTTCTGCAGTTACAAGTGATCAGACAAGTGCAAGGACCTTGTAGACTGTTAAGATGGGGAAATCCAAAGGAAATAACTCTTCCTTGACTGACTTTTTCACCCCCTGGTGAGCGACCCCCAATGAGCGGCCTGTGTAAAGTGGTGCGACCTCAGACCATGTTGAACCAACCACCGGAGAGGCCTCTCTTGCAGCAATTCATGCCATGTTGCAGAAATTGGTAAACTTGGTCCAAGAACTAGATAAAAAATTTGATTCACTTACCCTCAGGGTTTCAGCCCTGTGAGACCGTGGTGCAATGATCAGAAGCCTCAGTACTTAAAACCACAGAGGCTACTACTAAACTAATTAAGGAGAACATGCAACTGTGCCAACATCTGGAGAACGTGAAAAACTAGATGAGGGAACAAAATCTTCAGGTAATAGGCCCACCCGAGGTGGATGAAGGGGAAGATGCTCTGCTGTTTGCCAGGACATTTTTTGCCAGCTCTTCTGGGCCTCTCAGAGGAGGATCCTCCATTCTCATTGGAAAAAGCATATAGATTTATGCCCCAACGGGCCCCGCTGGACCCTACAACCCCTCGGACACTCATGCTGATATGCACTGGTGTAGGAGATCACGACCGTGTTCTTGCTTTGGCCTGAAGGCAGAAATCGCTGAGATACAGGGATGCTGTGATTATGATGTTCCCAGATCTGTCCTATAGCACTCAGTAACGGCAGAGAGCTTTCAATGGCCTGAGGGGTCGTCTCAGACAACATAAGGTGCAACACCTGCTACTTTTGCCTGCAAAGCTGCAAGTGGTCTGGAATGGGCAGCAATTCTTATTTAATGATGCAAAAGATGCTGAGAAGCTCATCACCCGAATAGAGCAGGAGCTGGAGGATCCAGAAGAAGGGGAGAATTCGTCTGAAGAGGCTTGATCTACAAATTGACTGTGGATTAAAACAGTAAGACTGCCAAGGCCCTGTGTACTTGTTAATGTCTAGGCCTGTAGCGTTAAAATATGTTACATATTACAAGCGATTTTGTTTGCCTTATTGAGTGAGAGGATTGGGAATGGGACCTTCTGGGTCAAGTTAAATGTTTTTTTGGACTAATTTCAAGTCCTCAGTACTCTTTTTGGTTTCTTGATGCCTGATCTCCATGCCAATTTATTAATATAGCCTTGTATAACTTGGCAGGTAATGTGGGGTTGTTTTCTACTGATTGCTGAACGTTTTATTAACCTTAGGGTAAATACTGTCAAATAATGTGCCATAATCTCTTGTAACATGAACGTGCTTGATGAAGTTAACAGTAGACATGTGCGAGTATACTGTTGGTGGGTTCCTTCTGGGAGCTGGGGGATTGTATTTCTACTATGCATGAACTGGCAAATCATAGAGGACTCCCTATGACCGAGAGGTCACTACATTAAAAGGGACTCGACTATGACCTACTAGTAAAAATGATTCCTCTGGACTCTTCCATGGCTGCATGCATATGAACAATTTACTTTGGACTCATATTTCAATTTTTTCTGTACTTCCCCCCATGGTGTACCAAACAAGGGGGTGTCCTACCTTGATCCTTCGTAAGAGGAGAAATGTTATGTATACTCTGCTAACCACCTGTGTATAATTGATCTGTGAGTTTTGCAAGTTTTTACAAAATCAATAAAGATATAACACACACAAAAAATAATATGTTTAAAAATACTTTTTTATTAATTTTTTGCTGGGTAGATATACATACAGAAAAAAATAGTGCTGCTGTATTATTTGCCCAGTAGGTGGTGCCGTTGTTTTTGTTTGTTTGTTTACTACACTGGGCTTCTTCTATCTGCCCCCCCACTTCTCTGATTGCTAAACTCTTGCTGCCCCTCAAGTTTAATTGACCCAGTCCTACTGCCTGCCCTGGGACTGGGTGAAGATATATGTGTGTGTTTTTTTGGGTTGGTGAAGACCGCAATCTGCTGAAACCGTTCTGACACTGAGAAGATGGACACTTCTAGTTTCCCGTTTCCATTGGTAAGTCACTGTTAATTGATCTGAGAAAGGCAGTTAATGAAAATGTTGTTCTTAAAAGTGAAAACTAATTTGAAATGTTTTACTAATAGCCGCTACATGTGGTTTTGTGGGTGAACAACTGAACACTGAGAAATGAGCATGTCCTGCATTAAGAAATGGAGCTACTAGCAACAGTGAAGGCACTCGCACTCAGCGGCAGTTTCTTAAATTAGATTTAAATTTTTTTACTGAGTTGCCTGCAGGAGTGAAGGATGGAATGTGTGTGTGCGGTAGTGGTGGTGGTGGTGAAGCTGAGATGGCTCCTCTATCTGGTAATGGTTGGGTTCTTTTTTTTTTTTAATTAGTTGTTAACCAGGAGTAGCACACTAAGCTGAAAGCTTTTTTACAGGTGCGACCTGGGAGCACAGGGAAGTTAAGTGACTTGCTCAGGGTCACACAGTATGTAAGTGGAAGCTGTGGGATTCAAACCCAGGTCTGGTCTGCTGGATGTCACCAGATTTGCAGCTCAGAGCCTAAAACCACCGTGCTATACTGCCTCCCAGAATGTGTGTTCTGTGTGAACTGAGCAGGGAGTGATCTCTCAACTGGTTATGCGGTCTTTTCTGTTCATGCTCTAGATACAGTAATGTTACTGTCCGATAACTTCACTGTGTCTAGGGCATGACAGCCAATCAGATTGCTGGAATTATCCTTGCCACTGTATTATGTGACATCACACTGAGGCAATACACTCCCAGCCCACGGAACCGAATGTCAGTCTACCGTCACACTGAGCCAATACAGTACAAGTCCCAGGGTACTGAGCAAGCAATAATACCCGACAGGGTGGGTGGTACTGGGCAATACCAGACTGCCCAGGGGCATAATGAGGCTCAACGTAAAGTTATATTATTTAAAAAAAATTTAAGTTGACTGTTATTTCTTCACTTTTATTTGTTTGTTTGCAGGGGGAAACAGAGGGCCAAACGGGGGGCAGTGTGAGCTGTATACACCTAGCGCTGCAAGAAACCACCACTTCAATCTTGGCAGTGTTTTTTATTAATGGACTGAAGTTGTTTTTGAGAATGTAGGCTGGATTTTGGGGATGGGGTTTTAATTTTTTAAAACAAAGAATTGCAGTGCAGTTGTGGGCAGTGTGTGTGTGTGTGTGGTGAGACCATCTTCTGGCTCAGTGAGGGAAAAAATGGCGGGTTGTCAGTTTGAATGTGGAAGGTGGCGGCTGCGGCAGGATACCAGTGATGGGGTTGGCATGCCTGGAACTCATTTTTACCAGGGCTCTAACTGTTAGTTAATGTGCTCCCCCGGCATGCCTGGCAGCCAATCAGACTCCTTAAATTTCCAAGCCCATTTTCTAACAGGAGTTAATCTATCATCACACTGAGCCAATACAGTACCAGCCCCAGGGAAACCAAGTATCAGTGTAACCTCGCAGTCAGCCAATACACTCCCAGGCCCATGATACAGCTGTCAATCTTCCATCACACTGAACAACTACACTCCCAGCCCCACAGTATCAATGTCAATATACCATTACATTAAACAAATTCAGTACAAGCCCTAGGGAAATGAGTGTCAGTGTAACATCACTTTGAACCAATAAAGTACCAGCACAAGGGAACCGAGTGTCAATGTAACATTGCAGTGAATCAATACACACCCAGTCCCTGGGTACTGACTATCAATCAACCATCGCACTGAGCCAAAACAGTACCAGCCCCAGGGAACTGAGTGTCTGTGTAACATTGGACTGAGGCAATACACTCCCAACCCCAAGTACAAATGTCAGTCTACCAATACACTGGGCAAAAACAGTACCAGCCCCAGAGTACCAACGATCATGCACCATCACTTGAAGACAATACAGTACCAGCCCCAGAGTACCAATGGTCATGCAACATCACGCTAAGACAATACAGTACCATCCCCAGGGTACCAACGGTCACACACCATCATTCTAAGACAATACAGTACCAGGCCCAGGGTACCAATGGTCATGCACCATCACGCTAATACAGTACCAGCCCCAGGGTAACAATAGGCATGCACTATCATTGTAAGACAATACTGTACCAAGCCCCAGGGAACGGAGTATGAATGTAACATCACTAAGTCAGTACAGGCCCAGCCCCAGGGAAATAAGTGTCAGGGTAGTGTACTTTTACAATAAGCGAGTACACTCCAGTCCCTCGGGTACTGACTGTCAATGTACCAACACAGTGAGACAAAACAGTACCAGTCCCAGGGAACTGAGTATCAATGTAACATCGGACTGAGCCAATACACTCCCAGCACCAGGAACAACTGTCAATCTTCCATCACACTAAGCCAATACAATACCAGTCCCAGGGTATCAATGTTCACGCTATGATCACTCTAAACCAATACAGTGCCAGCCCCAGGGAAATGAATGTCAATACTTACACTGTACTGGCAGTGTATCTGTTCCCCTTGGGAGGGAGTATACTGATTCAGTGTCGCACTGTGCCAACACACTCTCAGCCCCCGTGGAACCAACAGTCAGACTCAGGGGCCGAAATAAGGTTTTGCCAATGATAAGCCGTGAATAGCTCCTGGTCATTGGCAATTTTTCAGCTGCCCAGGAGCTATTCTAGGCCAACCAGGAGCTAATGCCTAAAAACAGACAAGAAGTTCATAAAATTAATAAAACCCTTTTTCTGTTGATTGCGTGCATACGCAAGAAACATATTGCGTCAGCTTTCTCCACAAGCAGGTTGTGCAGGCGTGGCACTATTGTGCCCAATGCCCCCACAGCCTGCACAGGCTTGTCCCTGTCCCCCAATGCCGTGGCACGCTGCTGCTGACACTAGTTCAGCCAGCGTGCCACAACCTTCTAAAAAAGTAGCCGCTGCAATCAGGAGCCGCCTCGTCATTGCAGCGTCAGTCATCCGCTGCAATGAGGGAGCGAATCGTCATTGCAGGGCGGGATGTGAAACCCCCCGACATTGTTTGTGAACATGGCGGTGCTTGCGCGAGTTCACAAACAATATAACCCCACCCCACCGTGTTTACTTGTTGCCGACGGGAGCCCTCTCCCATCGCATTCTGAACTCCTGCTTGTTCCTGCCAACGGGTGCCCAATCACAGTGATAATGAACCCCCACGGTTTTGTTCCCGCCGATGGGGTGCCCAGTCCCGTCAGCATAATGACCTCCCCATTTTCTTCCTGCGATGGGGTGCCCAATCCCCGTCGGCATAATAACACCCCATTTTGTTCCTGCTGACGGGGTGCCCAATCCCCGTTGGCATAATGACCCCCCCTTTTGTTCCTGCTGACAGGGGGTGCCCAATCCCCCATTGGCTACTGCTTGCCCCCAAGCTGAAGGCTCTGCTGGCATGCTGGGAGCCCACCCCAGCGTGCCAAATACCCCTGTGAAGGGAAAAATGGTCCTGCGATGGCTTTTGTTTGTTTTTTTTGTCCTGAAAAAAAGAAAACTGCCCCTTGGCGCTCGTCCTGCCCCCCACCCACAACCCGCACCCACCCACTGTGCACCTTGCCTCCCCACACCCCTCCTCACCCCATACTTACCTCCGGAGCTCGGCGCGACGATCTTCGGTGGACCGGGAACACGTCTGCACTCTTCAAAGCCGACCGCGAACTGAGGAAATGCCAGTAAGCTGTATAATGTAATAAATAGGGTTTTTTCTACTTTAGTGCATATCTCGGGCATTTTGTGGAATTTTTTCACCAAATTTTCAACATGGGGTTTTTGGGACCTCTCCTCATGAACTCTTGAACTGTCATGGCGTTGATTGGAACTGAAAGGTAGTTTCGTGGTCACTGTGTAGCATCACCCTTCGGGGCTGATTAATGAAACGACAGTGCCAGTGTTCATGAGGTGGGCTCTCAAAAAGCCTACGTTGCAAATTTGGTGGAAAAAATCCAAAAAAATGACTGTTTTATGAGCGTGCGTTACGCAGTTGCTATGTACGCTCGTAACTTCGTAAATTTACAATATTTTCATACCAGATTTTCAACACTAACATTTTGTCACACCTCCTTGTGAGCAGTACAGCTGTCATTGTCCACATCCTGGCCGAAATGTGTTTTAGCACTTCCGGCGTAGAATAGCACAGTTGCTGTGAGAAATCAGTGTTCAGGACAGATTAAGAAAATGACAGTGACACTGTTCATGAGTAGAGGTCCTAAAATGCCTATGTTGAAAATTTGGTAACGATACTCCATAAAATGACTGTGTTACAAGTGTGCGTTGCGCAGTTGGCACGCACGCTCGTAACTTCGCGAATTTATAATATTTTCACTCCAGATTTTCAACAATGCCATTATCGCAGACCTACTTATGAACAGTACAGCTGTCATTTTTCCCATCCTGGCCGAAATGTGTTTTCGCACTTCCGGAGCAGAATAGAGCAGTTGCTGTGGGAAATCACTGTTCGGGACAGATTAAGAAAATGACAATGACACTGTTCATGAGCAGAGGTCCTAAAATGCCTATGTTGAAATTTTGGTGATGATAGCCCTTCAACTGACTGTGTTACAAGTGTGCGTTGCGCACTTTCCACGCACCCTTGTAACTTTGCAGATTTGTAATATTGTTACACCAGATTTTCAACAGTGCCATTTTTTCACACCTCCTTATCAGCAGTACAGCTGTCATTTTTCACATCCTGACCAAAATGTGTTTTCACAGTTCCGGCGCAGAATAACGTGGTCACTGTGGGAAATCAGTGTTCGGGACAGATTAAGAAAATGACAGTGGCACTGTTCATGAGCAGAGGTCCTAAAATCCCTATGTTGAAAATTTGGTGACGAAAGTTCATAACATGACTGTGTTACAAGCGTGCGTTGAACTGTTTCCACGCACTCTTGTAACTTTGCAAATTTGTAATACTGTCACGCCACATTTTCAACAGTGGCATTTTTTCACAACTCCTTATGAACACTACTGCTGTCATTTTTCACATCCTGGCTAAAATATGTTTTTGCACTTCTGCCGGACAATAGCACGGTCATTCTGGGAAATCAGTGTTTGGCACAGATTAAGATCGACCGAGTGAGAGGGGGGAGTGACCGAGCTCAACTGAGCTCTGTCGGGACTGCTGCGGATTTGTTTGTGTTTAGACAAAGGCCCCAGCACAAGAGCCCAGTACAAAAGGGCAACCTGCAGCACTGGGAGAAACAGAACGAGACAGCAAGTGGGAGTGGGCGAACTCAGCGAAGCGCTGTCAGGACTGCTGCTGATTTGTTTGTGGGCAGAAAAAGGTGTCCATACAGACAGGGGCCCAGTACAAAAGGCCAGCCTGCAGCGGTGGGAGAAACAGCAAGAGCGAGTGAGACAAGGGGACTTAGTGAGCTCAACGGAGCTGGAATTTCTTTGTGGGCAGAAAAAGGTGCCAATGCAGGCAGGAGCCCCGTACAAAAGGGCAACTTGCAGCGCCAGGACAAACAGAATGAGCGATGAGAGAGCGAGACTGAGCGACCTCAGCGGAGCTCTGTCGGGACAGCTGCAGATTTCTTTGTGGACAGACAAAGGTGCCAAAGCAGCCAGGAGCCCCATAGAAAAGCGTAGACTGCAGCGCCAAGAGAAACAGAACGAGCGAGTGACAGAGCATTACTGAGCGAGCTCAACAGAGCTCTAGTGTGACTGCTGAAGATTTCTTTGTGGGCAGAAAATGCAGTAACACAGGCAGGATCCCAATACAAAAGGCCAGCTTGCAGCGCCGCCAGAAACGGAATCTGAGAGTGACAGAGGGGGAGTAAGCGAGCTCAGTGGAGCTGTGTCGGGACTGCTTCAGATTTCCTTCTGGCCAGAAAAAGCTGCCAATGCAGGCAGGAGCCCAGTACAAAAGGGCAGCCTGCAGCACCAGGAGACACAGAAAGAGCGAGTGAGGGAGGGGGAGTCAGTGAGCTCAACGGGGCTCTGTTGGGACTGCTACAGATTTCTTTGTGGGCAGAAAAAGGCAGCAATTCATGCAGGGGCCCAGTACAAAAGGGCAGCCTGCAGTGGCAGGAAAACCAGAATGAGCGAGTGAGTGAGCTCAACAGAGCTGTATTGTAACTGCTACAAATTTCTTTGTGGGCATAAGAAGGCAGCAACGGAGGCAGAAGCCCAGTAGAAAAGGGCAGCCTGCAGCGCCAGCAGAACAGAATGAGTGAGCGAGAGAAGGGGAGTGAGCAAGCTCAACAGTGCTTTGTCAGGACTGCTGCAGATTTCTTTGTGGGCAGAAAAAGGCGCCAACAGAGGCAGAAGCCCAGTACAAAATGGCAGCCAGGAGAGCCAGAATGACTGAGTGAGACAGGGGGAGTGAGCGACCTCAACAGAGCTCTGTCGGGACAGCTGTGGATTTCTTTGTGGGTAGGAAAAGCCACCAACACAGGCAGGAGCCCAGTACAAAAGGGCAGCCTGCAGCGCCAGGAGAAACAGAATGAGCAAGTGACAGAGGGGGTGTGAGCCACCTCAATGGAGCTCTGTCGGGACAGCTGCGGATTTCTTCCTCAGCAGAACAAGATGCCAATGCAGGCAGCAGCCCAGTACAAAAGAGAAGGCTGCAGCACTGGGACAAACACACTGAGCCAGTGACACAGGGCCACTGAGCAAGCTCAACAGACCAACACAATCAACATTCGGCATTGACAAATGCTTGTTTTTTTATGGCTTGACAGGGAAAAACAGCTCACTTGAAGAGTAGGCAAGGATGAGGATTAGACTGCCACGAAGACAAAGATGCAGTGAGTGACAGCAAGCCCAGAAAGACTCAGGTCAGATTAACAAGCAGACTGATGCAGAAGAAGGCCAGCAAGCACAGAAACAAGTTACTGGGACTGCAGTTCACTTTACATTTTAGAAAGTACACCGTTCAGGATGCTTACCAGAGTCAGACTTAGTTTTGTTGAAGAATACTGTGTTGTGTCAGACAGAAGTTTAAAGTTTTTTTTTTATTACTAGTTTATTTCCTTTCACTGCCAACTTGGTCCCATTCAGGACTGGTTCCACCAGCCCCATTCCCCGTCTTCCCTAGAGCTTACCTCTGGTGGAACTGAGGAGCTGTAGACCAGTGAGTCAGGTGATAAAGAGAGAACCATGTCTTCTCACTGCCACAAGTGCCACCTTAAGCAGGCGTTATGACAAGGAACACAGTAGGTTCCTGAGTGGGTGGATGGAGGCATCCAACAAGGAGAGGCAGGGGTCGTACTCAGAGGTTCGATGAAGTAAGAACTTTATTGAGCAGCAAGCATGACATGGTCACAGAGGTAAGAACTAGCACTAACAACATAACAAAATACAGTACATGCAGTTTAGGAGGCAATTATCACAGTTCAGGAACAAATACTAGTTGCTGGAGGCTATCTGTGCAGTTTGGGGCAAATTATCTCCACAGGAAAATAACACAGTTCAGAGGAAAATGCCCTATTCAGGGGTAATTAACACAGTTCCAGGGCAATTAGCAGATTCTGGGGCTAACATCACAGTTCAGTGGTAAACAGCATAGTTCATGGCAAGTAACACAGTTCAAAAATTCATTTACAATATCCGATGCACTGTCACCTTAAACACCCTTGGATGTGCCCTGGGGTTCTTTTACAATCTACTCCCCCTTATACCAGCCCCAACTGGGCACTTTATTTCTGGCTGCCTTTCTCACTGGGCCTGCTGGTCCACTCCAGCTCTTGGCCACTTCTACGAGTGGTACAAAGGTGGGGAAAGACAGGGAAACACCCTCCCACTCGTGCAGCCTCAGACACCTTATAAAGCACCCTAGGCATGAGTTATTCTTTAAAGAAAAAAGCAAAGGCTGGAATATGGTCTAATGCAGATGCTTGCCTGCCCCTTGCTACGCCCCTGGGATGCTTATTTAATGAATATTAATTTATTTAAATCAGGCCTGTGGCCCTTAACCCCACCTCTGAGAGGTTTATGTTTGAATATTAATTTATTTAAAGCTGGCCTACAGCCCACCCCTTTCTGGCTCTCAGCCAATGCCCCACATCCTTAGGTGCCTTAAATAAACATGTATTTGTTTTAAAACAGATTCCTGCCGGTCAGCACCTCCCTAATGGTGTTGCTGATGACTCACCACCTCAGCCCCGGGTGAAGACTGGAGAGTTGGCATGCTGAAGGGTGCTAGAGGAGGGAGGAACTAAACTTGAAGACAGGTGTTTTGGCTCCACCCAATGCAAAAGTGCGGCTGTCGCTGGACTTCTCTCCATCTTGGAGCGCTCTCACTCTCTCACTGGTGTTCAAGGAAACCACGGTGCAGGCAAGACACCATCAAAAAGGGACTAAAACATTTCCTTTTTTTATTAAAAAACAATAAACAGGACTTAAAAGAGCCCACACCATCCAACTACCATCACCAGGACACTTTATGGTGGAGTGCAGTCACACACCAACCGGAAAGAAGGCACTGTAGCAGAACCAATGGAACCAGCTTCAACTACATCAGGTAAGCCCTCAGTTCCCATCACTCCTTGTGGCTGTCCACTCCTACTCCTAGCTCAGTCCCGATCTCAGCTGCCACCAGAAAAACTCTATTTTTTTTATGCTGAGGATTCAAGTGCTAGAACCCCGAGCCTAAGCCCAACTGTTTCCACATGCTAGGTAAGAACAGCAGTCCCAGCACGTGACCTGCCCACAATCGTGCTGCCTGCTCGGGGAGGTGGGGGGTTCCAGGCGCAAGCAAACAGCCAAAGGAGGGAAAAACTCTTTTATTTATGTACTGCTGCCTTGCAAGGAGGGGAGGAGAACACATCAACTGAAGGGCCCCACTGTCCCTCTGCCATCCATGCTATAGTTACTAGTGGGCTCCACAGCAGGGTACCTTTCTTTTTTTCTGTAGGGTCCATATACAATGGAGCAGTACAGATATGGCTGCTACTGCTGCGCTGTCTTCATCCAGAGGACATTTGGAGAGCCCAGCCTGCGAGGGACCAGTCCACCATTCTGCCAGGGTCAGGGATTATCCGCCTTGGTTTTCTCCTCTGGATCCGTGTCAAGTGCAATGATGCATTTTCCGCACTAGATGGATGCGGCCCTCAGTGTCAATAGGTGGTTCACCTTCCCTGACACCACACTGCGTGCCACCCAGAAACATTAGATGGCAGCCGCCTAGCAAAATGTCCTGTCCCCCTCACCCTGAGAGAGGAGAGTTGTCCTCGGGATATTAAATCCTCCCTCCCTGGCCAGTCCCTGAGCGACCCGTGTCCATTTCCAAACCTGGGTCGCCAGGGTGGTGGGAAGTGAGGTGCTCGGCTCATCAGCCCTCCATGCCACTGGGCCGGCTTGAAGTTGAATCTTATGCAAATCTATGAAAAAAAAAATTGAACAAGAACCACAAGCAGCTACATGACAGAAAATATACACACAGGCTCCTAGTCTTAGTCTTCCTCTGAATCTGGTTCAGGATGAGGACAGAGTTCCTCCTCATTCTCACTTTCACTAGGTGTGATTTGAATTCCCTCTACCTTCACCTTGCTTTGGCCTGCTGCTCTTGACCTGCGATGTTTTGCTCCCAACCTATGCTTTGATTTTAAGAACAAGCCCTTTACTGGAGGTGTGCTGCAAAAATCTTGTGGTTCTGGACCCTCCATGGAGATAAAAAGCAAGCCCTCAACAGGACTGGCATTTAAATTAGCTGTCCAATCTAAAAATTATTTTCATAGCTGAAAGGCTCTTTCTAGTGTAGCACTTGATATTGGATACATAAGTACAATAGAACTGACATATTATATCATAAACAGAATAATAGACAGAGAACTACAGTATATGTTACTAACGCTGCTAAGATCACTCTTATGGTTGGAAGAGTGGTCTCACTCACATTCTTTTAGTACGAGTACCGCTGGACAAAGGTCAGCAATTCTGATACTCTTAAGGATTTAAGTGAGACCACTCTTCAACCATATGAGTGGTCTTGGTGATATTAATATATGAGTGACTGAGACTGATCAATAATATATTAAAATTTAAAAAAAACCTTACCCAAACATACCCATATCTAGGACAGTTGCACATGAGACAGTATTCAGACAATAACAGTGTCTCATGTGCACAGGAAAGAAGTGTTGCAAGAGCCTCCCCACAAGAAGGAATGCCTTTAGGGAGGCAGTATAGCGCACTGCTTTAAGGCTCTGAGCTGCAAATCTGGAGACCTGGGTTTGAATCCCACAGCCCCCACTTGCATACGGTGCGACCCTGAGCAAGTCACTTAACTTCCCTGTGCTCCCAGGTTGCACCTGTAAACAAGCTTTCAGCTTAGTATGTTTCACCTGGTTAAACAATTGGAAAAAAAATTTCTAGAGAAAAAACAGTTACATACTTACCGTAACAGTAGACCTTCAAGAGAACCTATTTCTTCTGGCCACACCTATGGAACTTATAGACGCCAGGTACTAGGACCACACGGAAGCTTTTGCAAGCGGTCAGCCTGGGGCCACACATGATGACGTCAAACGTCAGCATCTACATAAATGTGGGTGGTGCCTCCTCCCCTCAGTTCCTCACTGGAGGAGCATGCTCAGAGAATAACCCTGGAGGGAAACCAGAAGAGAACCCAGCAGAATACAAACCAAGTGAAGTAGAAGGCTGGAAAATGTAACAATGGAGATAGAAGCACAAAGAAATCCAGTGTTGGAGGCCAATAAAGGGACAAGGAGGGTGGGCTGGCATGGCCTGATGAAAGAGATTTTCTCAAAGATGTACTGTTATGGTAAGTATGTAACTTCTTCGAGGATATCTCTTTCCCATTACCTTACTTTTAAATCTCTTCTTCTCCTCTTCTACTGTTTCTGATGCCTGGAAACAGGCTCCTGTATACCCATTCACAAAGGTGGCGATCCCACCTCTTCTGGTAACTTTCATTCTATCTCTTTCCTTCCTATCTTGGCTAAGTTACAGGAGCGTATTATCCTCTCTCAGCTTGCTTCCTTTCTTGACAATTCCTCCTTTTTCACCCCCTTCCAGTTTGGCTTTAGGAAATTCCATTCCACTTCTACTTCCGTCCTTCAGCTCACTGATTCCATACTTACAAGCATGGATAAAGGACCGATGACTGCTGTCATTTTTGTTGAGCTTGCTAAAGCCTTCAACACTGTGGCACATCCCCCTCCTACTGGACAAACTTAAAGCTGCTGGCCTCTCTGACTCCTCAGTTAATTGGTTTTGTTCATACCTTAAAGGCAGGTCTCAAGCTGTCTGGATAGGTAAATCCATTCCCTCTTTCTTCCCATTAGCTCAGGTGTCCCTCAAGGATCTGTCCTGGGTTCTATTCTCTTGTCAATATTCCTGAATGACCCAGCCTCTGTCTGTTCCTTCATGTCCATTCATATGTACGCTGATGACAGTTCTTTTTGCTTCTGGCTTCTCTTCCCATGACCTTTCCTCTCGACTTCAGCTGGATTTTGACAACATTCAGCACTGGTTCAAGATTAACCAGCTGTCTCTTAAGGCCAAAAAACTGTCTCTATGACTTTTGGTACCCGTCAGAGGCTTGTCAAACTTACTTCTCCTTCCCAATTTAATACCCTTGATGGTGCTATACTTGAAGATGCCTCCTCCTTTAAGTATCTCGGGGTCTGCCTTAACCAGCATCTTGATTTCTCTCTGCACATTGATGCAATTCAATATAAGCTTCATCCTAAGCTTGGTGCTTTGTACAGAAACAAAGTGTGTATTCTGCTCCATGTCTGCTGAGAAACTGTACTAAAAATGACCTCCCATTCATTGACTATTGTGACATAGTCTACTGTAGTGCCCCTAAAACCTCCCTTGCTGGACTGGATCCCCTTTGAGGGCTGTGGGTGGAGCCTACAGCCTTTTTGGGATTGCTCAGTAGGTCTAAAAATGGCCGATCGTGGACATTTCCATTGGACTTTTGGGAGTATCCTTCCAAAAGCCCAACAGAACTTGAACCCCTCTGCCACGATCATCCGCTACAGAATAATAGCCGCACTGTTTTAGCTGTTACTTCCGCATTCCGGTGCATGAACTGCGCATGCCCAGTTCTGCAGGTGCCGTCATGTTGTGAATGGTAAAATGCCATTCACCGCAAGTGCACATGCACAAGTGCCGCGCATGCGCAGTTGCATCACCACCGCCAGCTCTGCAGCATTCTGTGCCCCCCCCACCAAGTCAAGTGGCACACTGGGAGCACACCCCAGTGTGCCCAAAGATGTTTCATGTTATCTGCCAACATCGAGGTGCCCAATCCCCATGTCAGCAGTAAGTGCACTCCCCACTCATGCGGCACACTGGCAGTCCACCCCAGTGTGCCTCACTTTTTGTTTTCTCCCCCCCAACCCCGCTGACATCGGTGTGCCAAATCCCCATGTCAGCATCCTGTATACACCACCATCATGTGGCACACTAGGAGCCCACCCCAGTGTGCCCAAATGTTTTCTTTTTCTGTTTCCTGTAAAAAAGAAAATGGTCCCTCATCGTCGCTCCACTCATTTTATTTTTCCCTGTAAAAAAGGAAACAGTCCTCGTTATCACTCCAGTCCCCTCCCCATCCCCACCCACCCTCCCACTGAGCACTCACCTCCCACAACCTCCCACCTCATACTTACCTCCGGAGTCGGCACCATCTTCTTCTCTGGACCGGGATATGTCTGTACTCTTCAAAGCTGAATCGAGAACTGAAGAATCTAAGGTAAGCGTGCTACCTGCATAATGCCATTCAAGTGGGGTTTTCAACTTATGCTGATAAATCAGCCATTTTTTGGAATTTTTGCCCCACATTTTCAACATGGGGTTCTTGGGACCCCATCTCATGAAAACGGTCACTATCATTTTGTTACTCAGTCGAGAAAGGTGATTTCACGGTCGCTGTGCGGAATCACCTTTCGGGACCAATTCATGAAAAGACAGTGCCACTGTTCATAAGGTGGGGTCCAATAAAGTCCATGTTGCAAATCTGGTGAAAAAGTACCAAAAATTTACTGCGTTATGAGTGTGCATTGCGCAGTTTCTATGCACGCTCCTAACCTCGCCAATTTTTAATATTTTCTCTCCACATTTTCAAAATTGCCATTTTTGCACACCTTCTTCAAAACAGTACAGCTGTCATATTCCACAAAATGCCCAAAATGTGTTTTCACCCTGTGGCACAGAATAGCACGTTCCCTCTGTGAAACCACCTTTCGAACAAGTGAACAAAATGACACTGGCACTCTTCATGAGGAGGCACCCCAAAAAGGCCATGTTGAAAATTTGGTGCAACACCTCCAAAAAATGGGCAAGTTATACCAGGGCATTGAATAATTCCTACGTACATGTGTAACTTTGGTCAATTGGTAGCTCTTCACTGCCCTGTCGGCACTGGCTACACCTTGTTCATTCTTTCTGCCACTTTGCTCTAGATTGCCCCTCTCATACTCACCACTGCTGTCTTTACTCAGCTCTTTCCCTTCCCTCTCTTGATGCTAGGTGCCTTTCCCACTGTCTCTTTTTTGTCCAAATTCTAGTTTGGCACCCTTCCTTCTTATCTTAAAACCCTTCTTTCCCATAATTTTTCTTCCTCCTACTCTCTTCACAACAATACTTTCCATTCTCTTAATATCCCTCCTAGAATATCTGTTGCAGGTCAATCTGCTTTTTCTTACCGCTTTCCTAAACTCTGGTCCTCCCTTCCCCTTTTCTATTCATTCTGCTTCTTCTACTTCCTCCCTTAAGTCTCTTCAGTCTGACTTTTGTCATCCTACTTGCAACTGCTTTTGACCCTTCCTCTTTTTCTCTATTCTCTATTCTCTAGTCTTGCCATCTTCTTGCTGTTTCAGTTTCTTTTTCTGTATATATTTGAGAGTTTTTATTTTCTAATTTTATAATATGCCTTTATATTTTTGATTCTGTTTATATTACTTACTCGTATTTACCTTGTTATTATACTGATAGCTGTCAACCTCTCCCCTCTCCCCCAAGGACTCATCTGGAAACAAGCTGTATTCAGCTCAGTATGTACTTTCTGGTTAAACATTTAAATAAATAAATAATCAGGCCACACCTTTGGAACAAGTATCAAGCAGTACCAAAAGCTAACAGTCTGGATGGCTGGAGCCTACAGGCTCATGAAAGTAGGCCTTGTAGTACAGATAGGCCAAAGTCAGCTCATCGACGAGAAACAATGTCCAGACTGTAGTGCTTAGTGAAAGTGTGGACAGTACTCCAGGTAGCAGCTGCACATATCTCTGCAGCAGAACCATTCCTAAAATAAGCAACAGAGGTGGCCATACCTCTGGTAGAATGATCACAAACCGCACCAGGAATTTCTTTACCACACTTCCTGTAACAAAAGGTAATACAGTTTGCTAGCCATTTGGACAAGCATTGTTTAGAAACTGGGGTGCCCTCTATCCCAGGAGTGAATGAAACAAAAAGCTGCAAGGACTTCTTGCAGTCCTTTGTATGGTGTGTATAGTACCCGAGTATCCGATGCACATCTAGAGTATGAAGCATTGCTTCCCCTGGATTAGTATGCTCAGGATAATACACTGGTAGGAGGATGCCTTGATTTAAAGTAAACCCAGACACCACCTATGGAAGAAACTTAGGATTAGTATGCAAAAACACCTTGTCTGTGGAAAATCAAATAAAGAGGCTCACATATTAGAGCTTGCAGCTCTGACATCCTTTGAGCAGAAGTGATTGCAACTAAATATGATGCTTTCTAAGACAGAAAGGTAAGCCACAAATTACAGTTGGCTCAAAATGAGCTTTTCCAAAACAAAGTTCAGCTCCCAAGCTGGGACTGAATTTCAGATAAGAGGCTTTAGATGTAGAAGGCCTCTCAAGAACATATGGGCTACCATTAACTGAGCCACCGTGTAGCCATCTGTAGGCACATGGAAAGCTGATGTGGCAGCCAGATGCACCTTGATATAGGAGTATTACAGGCCTGAATCCGATAAGGACAGCAGGGTATTTTAGAACCTGATTAACTGAGCAGGTAAAGGGATCAAGGTGATGAGAAATGGCTTATAAAGCAAACCACTTCCATTTCATGGAAAGTACAGTTACGTAAGAACTTACCGTAACAGTAGATCTTCGAGAGGAGCTCTTGCAGCAGGTATTACCATTAGGACTAATGCAGCCAAGCGTTAGGATCCCACGGAAAACTCTTGTAGCTAGCAGTCTGAAGCAGGGGACCACCCTCAACGTCGGCTCCACCCAACGTCAGATGTGGTATAAAGGGGGTGGTCCCCCAACGCCATCTCAGCTCTCCCACCGGAGACCTGGCTGAAGTAAATGGAGAACTGAGCAGGATCTCCCCTACCCTAAAGAAGGGTAACAATAGTAGTTCCTGGGGGGATGGTGGGTGGGAAAGCCACCTGCAGCAAGAGCTCCTCTCGAGATCTACTGTTATGGTAAGTTCTTACATAACTGTACTATCTGACTTCGAGGTGGAGCTCTTGCAGCAGGTACTACTATTAGGACTGAGTCCCAAGCAGTATCCAAAAATAGGCCCAGGTCTGACGGGAGTGGGAGAAGAACAAATAGCTGAAAAGCTTCAAGAGTGTAGGCCCTGAAGGAAGGCTAGTCCAAATTCTGCTCTCCTCCTAGAGGCAATGTCCAGGCTGTAATGCCTAATGAAGGCGTGGACTGTGCTCCAAGTTGTGGCAGTGCAGAGATCTGCTGAGAAAACATTCCTCAAAGAGTCAAAGGAGGTAGCCACAGCCCTGGTGGAGTGACCCTTAACCAATCCCAGTAAGGGCTTACCATGATGCCGATAAAAAGAAATGCAGTTCACTAACCAACGGGTTAGTGTCTGCTTAGTGACAGGAGCCCCTGTCTTTCTGTGAGCAAAGGAGATGAACAACTGGTCAGTCTTCCTTAAGGAACCAGTTCTGTGAAGATAATAACGCAAAACTCAGTGAACATACAGAGTATGCAACAAAGCATCTCCTTTATTGGAGAACTCTGGGTAGTAAATCGAAAGTTGGATGTCCTAGTTCAGTATCAGTTCGGACACCACTTTCGGCAAAAATTTGGGATTCGTACGCGTGGCCACCCTCTCCCTATGAAACACAATATAAGGCTCCTTACACATCAGGGCCTGAAGTTCGGAAACCCTTCAAGTGGAAGTAACAGGAACTAAAAATACCACTTTCCACGAAAGAAAGTGCAGCTCGCAAGTCGTGGCTGGTTCAAAGGGAGGCAGGGTGAGCTTCTCGAGTATAAAAAGTAGATCCCAGGGAGGGACAGGATCCCTCCTGGGGGGGTCTGATGTGAAGAACACCTCACAGAAAGGTCTTGCACATATTAAGCGGTGCCAGAGTCTTCTCCCCATATGGTGCATGATATGCTGATAAAGCACACAGGTGCACCTTGATGGACGAACAGCTTAAGCCCAGGTCCAAGAGATGGAGATGGTAGTCTAGCACATGCTTGACCAGACAATCCAGGGGATCAAGGGGCACGTGCTGTTGCCCAAAGGCAGAAACGCTTCCATTTCATTGCCCTACTGGAGGGTTTCCTCACTGCCACCAAAACCTCTGCCACCCTGCTTGACACTCCTAATCTCTCCTCTGCTAAGACTGTAGGAGCCGGGCGTGCAAGTGAAGAGACTGCAGAGCAGGATGGATGAGTGTCTCCTGCTCTTGAGAAAGCAAGTGAGTAGAGAGGGACAACTGCATGGGAGGTTCCATGGCCAGTTGCTGCAGCAGCGGATACCAAATTTGTTGAGGCCAAAGAGGAGCCACCAGAATCATTCTGGCCTCTTCTGTCTGCAATTTGAGCAGAACTCTCTGAATGAGAGGGAAGGGAGGGAAATTGTACAAAAACCTCCCTGTCCAGGAGAGGGACAATGCATCTCACCAGAAAACACCAGGCCCTGGATCTAGCGAGCAAACATTTGGCAGTTTGGCATTGCACGGGGACACAAATAGGTCCAACTCTGGTCAGCCCCAATGACCAAAGAGGTTGTGTACGACTTCCTGGAGTAACTCCCATTTGTAACTCAGAGAATGTGAGCGACTTACACTATCAGTGAGAACGTTCTGGCTTCCGGGCACGTACACAGCCGTGAGATCCAGAAGGTGTTCCACTGCCCAGTCCCAAACTCTCAGAGCCTCCCTGCAAAGGGGATATGACTGAGCGTCTCCTTGCTTGTTGATGTAGAAGACAACCGGAGTGTTGTCGGACTGCACCAAGAGCTGACCCTGGGAAACTTGGTCTTGAAACGCCCGTAGGGCATACAGAATGGCCCTCATTTCAAGGATGTTGATATGAAGAGACCGCTCTGTGGGGGACCATGTCCCCCTGGTCCTGTGGTCCCCTAGATGGGCCCCCCAACTTAACTTTGAGGCGTACGTCATCAAGGTTTGTGATGGGCACAATCTCTAGAAAGAGACTTCTCTTTTGAGATGTGGAGGGCAAAGCCACCACTGGACAGAATGACGGATCGCCGCTGAGACTCGAATCAGGTGATCAAAGTCGTCCACTACCTGGTCCCACTGGACCTTGAGGTGCCACTGCAGAACCCTCATGTTTAGCTTGGTGAGAGGGACCATAGCTATGGTTGCAGCCATGTGGCCTAAAAGCTGAAGAATTACCTTTGCTGGGAGAGATATTGCTGCCTGAACCCTGCATGCCAGGTCCATCAGATGGCCTGCTCTGTCTGATGGCAAGAAGGCTTTGCCCTGGGTAGTGTCCAGATTGGCTCCAATATACTATAGCCATTGGGAGAGACATGGTTGTGACTTCGGCCAATTTACAGTGATGCCCAGGGAGTGAAAAAGATCCTTCATTTCTTCCAGGGCCACGTTCAACTGCCTTGCTGGCTGAGTGGAAATAAGCCAGTCAATCCAGGTAAGGATAAACTAAATGGCCTTTCCTCCTCAGGGCCGCCACCACTACCGACAAGCACTTGATGAAAACCCTGGGTGCCAACGAGAGACCGAAGGGCAGAACCCTGAATTGGTAATGCTGGTCCTGAAGCCGGAAGCGTAGAAACTTCCTGTGGGAATGCAGGACTTTGATATGCATGTAGGTGTCCTGCATATTGAGGGAGCATAATCAGTCTCCTTGATGGAGGAGGGGTAGCAGGCTTGCCAGTGTCACCATCCGGAATCTCTGGTACTTGATAGACAGATTGAGCTGGCTGAGATCGAGAATGGGATGAAGATCTCCTGCTTTCTTCAGAACCAGGAAGAAACTGGAGTAGAAGCCTGTGCCCCACTGGGCCTAGGGGACTAGCTGAATGGCCTTCTTCTGGATGAGGGACTGAATTTCAACCTCCAGATGCTTGGCATGGGCGGGTGGACAATGAGAAGGGGGGGGATTGTCTGGGGGTATGCTCAGAAACTCTATCGCATAACTTCTGCAAATGCTTTCCAGCACCCATTGGTCTGAGATGATACTGGACCATTCTGAAAAGTAAAGGGAAAATCTCCCTCCTACCGTCTCATTCTGCATAACCCGAGAAAGAGGAGGGGTTTGCAGCGAGTCATGCCGTGGCGGAGGGGTTGTGTCCCGGTGCCCTGGGGACCTTGGGCACTTTGAGGGACAGGGTGGCAGCACCTGTTGAACCCTTTTCCTTGGGGTTGCCTGCCCTTTTGTCCCTGACATTTCTGAAAGGGATGATGACAGGGACCTTGAGGCTCCTACTTGTACATCCTATGGACATCAGCAATGGCCTTGCCTGAGTCCTGCAGGTTCTTCATAAGAGACTCCACCTCCTGGCCAAACAATACTGGACCCTGGAAGGGGGTATCCAGTATAGTCTCCTGAAGGTCTGGGTGAAAACCCGACACCCTGAGCCAGGAATGCCTCCTCAGACAAATTCCCACCACAGCTGCACAGGAAGCCATGTCCACTAAATCATATGAGCAACAAAGGACATGCTTGTCCACGTCTATTCCGGACTAGACATAAGAGAGAATCTAATTTTTATTGTCTCAGTCTGGCAGGGCCTTGATCTCCATCATTTTCTCCCGCAAAGATTGCTGGTACAAAACCATATGGGCAAGAAAATTTAGTGAACGGATGGAGCCAGTAGCTGAAGAAAAGACTTTCCTGCCCCAGTGATCCAATTTCTGGGACTCTGGATCAGGGGGCTGAGAGCTCAGGTGCTTGAGCTGGCTAACACAACCATGCGCGGCCGTAAGTACCAGTGAGTCTGCCTTGGGATGTTCCCCCAAAAACAGTTCCACCTTGGGGGGTTTATAGTGTCTGTCCAGCTTCCTGGGAATGGCTGAGGTGGATGATGGTTTCTGCCACGTAAGCCTGGTGACATCCTGGCATGGTTCCACCAGAGGTTTTGGCTCTTTGGAACCCAGAAACTTAGCCAGTCAACTTCACTCTAGGTCCAGCTCCTCAGTGTCCCTTTCATAAATAGACTGAATGTGGAGCATAATGTCCAGGAATGATGGGTCGTCTGGGGGACCTAGAGCGAGTTCCTGGGACCTGGAGAAGGCAGAATAAATTCTTCCTCATCTGAAAATTCTAAAGGAGGAGGGGCTTGCAGCAATGTCGTCCAGAGAGGATGGGCGTCCGCTGGAGGAGAGAACTGGGGAAGAGTACCTTCTCCTGCGTTTGCCTTTTGGATCCAGACATGGTTGGTCATCTCCAACTGGTTTGACAGGAGTTGGAGGGGGTTTCATGGGAGTTTCCCTAGGAGGTGGGTCAGAGGGTCTATATAGTAGGTCCCCTTTGACTGTATTCCACCAAGTGAAAAAAACGAGCTGATGACCACCACGGAGATGACAACTGGGGCAGGCGTCGGGTTCGCCGGACCGGGCGTCTGCAGATCCTGTGGGTCTGGCGTCTGGTCGGGGATCCCTCTTTATCTTTATCTTTATCAGGCTGCTGCTCAATGTCTGTATCCCTGGGGGACCCGGCGTCCGGAGTAGGAAGGGGCCAATCGGGTGACCGAACCACTGAAGGTGGGGTGGGCATCCAAACCTCATCCGGTGACGTCCTCCAATCAGGCGTTGGGGCACGAGTTGTCGGGAAAGGCAACCAGCTTGGTGGGTGCTTGTCAGTAGCAGGTGGGCGCCCCTTGGCCAGTGGAAGAGGAGGAGGAGGAGGGGGGCATCTGATGGCGGACGGTCTCCTGACGCCTATCCGAGTCGTCCGTATGTTTTCGCTTTTTGGACGACCCCCCCCGGGCGTATGGCTGGAATCCTTAGGCCTGCTGGCAGGTGAATGACCTTCCTGGATCGACCCAGTGGAAGCTTTATGGGGTCGGTGGGCCAAAGAAGGATGAGTGGGTGAATGCTCAGAGGAAGACTGCTCCCTGTGTTTGCCCTGGGAAGAGGAGGGAGCCAACTTTGAAGATGTCCCAGTTTCCTTAATAGGGACAGAACCCAGTCTCCCACCGGAGGTCGAAGAAGAAGGTGCCCTGGAAGGTGACTCTGGGCAGGACTCAGACCTGGCCCTATCCTTCTCCCTGTGGTGATGGAACTGCCCTCCCAAAGCCTTCTCTCTGGGTAGGGAGTCCTTGGCAGGAGAAGAAGAGCTGTGCTCTGAAGTCCGCTGCATAGCCGCCATCTTCTGTTCAAGGAGATAGGTCTTAAGGGCACTGGCTCTCTGGTCTTCTGGTTAAACTTCTGGCAATGCGGGCAGTGGGTGGGCCGATGGTCAGGGCTTAGACAGATGAGGCAGGCTGCGTGGCTCTCCTTAGCCGGTACCTGCCTCCTGCATGCACACTCAGACTTGCACCACGGTGGAGAGGGCGACAACATGCAAGAAGATGAATCTTCAAAAAAAACTTTGAAATACTGGAAAATGGCAAAAAGCGCAGTCGACTGCGATGAAAGGCATCTGTGGAGCTGAACTAAGTGGGTCAACAGCAGGAAAAGAACTGAAATGGTGCCGGGGGACCACTCCCTTTATACTATGTCTGAAGTCGGGTGGAGCCGACATCAGGGGCGTTCCTCCTATCATCGAGGCACAGGTCAGGAAGCACAGAGAAAACCCAGGAGCAGTTGTAAAATTCCACAAAACTGTTTATTTGTAGTTGCAGTAACATAAAATAAAATATACCTGTTCAGAATAACTATATACTGAAGCAAAATAAAATCTCTTGTAAAAAAATCTCCCTTGCAGCTCAGCTTAGTTGTGTTTATAACTCTTTTCAACCCCCATCCTTTGCAAGCATCCTGTTCTTTGTAAATTTCAGGAGCTGCTACAACATTGAGAACTTCCTGAGGTCCCCACAGCAACGTCAAAAGGCTCATGCATTCACACCCAAGTAACCTCTAGCTTTTTACAATTATCTCAAATTATAAATATATATACATTTCAACAGTAACACCATATTTTCTAAACAAAAGTGATCCCATTATCAGTTTCACTTCCATATATTGATTTGAACATATTCTTATATTACCAGATCCAGATATGCAAGGAGGAAAAACAGAAAGCAAGAGAAAACAGAGAGACAGTAAGAGGCAAAGGATTGCGAGACTGTTCGGGTTGATCATGTCCGAGGTCTCATAGGAAAATTTGGTTGCGCAACCAGACAGAAGAGACAGAAAGGAAAGACTACAGATCCTTGCATTTAAATACCTTATCCAAAACAAATGGGACAGGGTTCTATTCTACCCTGTCACTCCCCTGCCTCAAACTACTAGCTACAAGATTTTTCTGTGGGGTCCTAACACCTGACGGCATTAGTCCTAATGGTAATACCTGCTGCAAGAGCTCCACCTCAAAGTCAGATTAAGTATTTCTGACGGATGGTTTTGTAGCAGCTACCAGAACATCTGACACTTTTTGTGACACTCAAAATTGAGCTATGGCTATGTCTTTAGAAGCCATGCATGCAGATGGAGAGACTTCAGGTCTGGATAGACCAGGGTTCCCTTTTCCTGTGACAGTAGACCCTTGCACAGGGGCAAAGGTACTGGGGGTTCCATTGTCAGCTGTTGAGCAGAGGGAACCAGATTTGTTGCGGCCACAGGGAAGCAATGAGTATTAGAGTTGCGCCCTCCATCTTCATTTTAAGTAGTAGTCTCTGAATGAGAGGAAAGGGATGGAAGACATACAGAAATCTTCCTTTCCAAGAGAGGGGCAAAGCGTCTCATCAGAAAACTCCAGGTTGCAGAGCGAGTGAACAGAAAAGCGCCATTTTTGCATTGTGTGGGGATGCAAAAAGGTCCAACTTTGGATGACCCCACCTTTTTAGCAGGTCTTCGACCATGGAGGTCAACAATTCCCAATCATGTATTCTGGACTGTGATCAGCTGAGCTGGTCTGCCAACACATTTTGGATGCCTGAAACATGTGCTGCTGATAGTTCTAGACTGTGTTCCAGAGCCCAGTACCAAATTCTCATTGCTTCCTTGCACAGTGGGTAGGAATGAGTACCCCCTTTACTGTTGATGTAATGTGTCACACTGACATTGTCTGTCTGTATTAACAGAGGTCCTGGGAACGAGTGATTCTGGATGGCCTGGAGTCTGGCCATAACTGCCCTCATTTCCAGAATATTGATGTGTCAATTGCACTCCACTGGGGTCCATGTGCTTTGTGTTTGCAGAGGGCCAGGATGGGTTCCCCACCCTGATCCCGAAGCATCCATGGTGAGGATCTGAAGAGGGGAGGGGATTAGGAATGGAATCCCCATGGGTAGGTTGCCACATTCCATCCACCATTTCGGCAGTTTGCACACAGGGGACATGACTAGAACTATCTGTTCTAGACCATCTGTGAGCTTATCTCACTGGACTATTAGGGTCCACTGGGGAATCCGCATGTGCAGCCTGGCCAGTGGTACTGTGACAGTGGCCATGGCCACAAGTCCCATGAGGCTTAAAAATATCCTTGCTGAGACATAACGGCTGTCATGCACTAATTGTGCTTGGGCAATCAGGTGACAGGCCCTGGGCCATGTCCAAGACTGCCCCTATGTATTGCAGTTGCTGGTAGGGTGTCAATACTGATTTTGGTATGTTGACTGTCACCCCCAGAGCATTGAACAGCTGTCTGGATCAAGCTAAGGTTGTCAACAGCTAGTCCCTGGAGTGGGCCTTCATCAGCCAATCATTCAGGTAAGGAAAAACATACAGACCTTCCCTGCAAAGGGTTGCTGCCACCACTGCTAAACACTTGGTAAAGACCCGTGGTGCAGAAGCCAAGCCAAAGGGCAACACTGAATTGGTGATCTTTCCCTTGAAACAGGAACGTCAAGTTTTTTCTCTGAGGGTTCTGGATCTTGATACGGAACTATGCAGCCTTCATATCCAGGGTGCATATCCAATCCACTGTTTGCAGTAATGGAAGAGGAAATCCTGCAAAGTGACCAGTCTGAACTTCTTGTATTCTATGAAGCAATTTTAATATCTCAGATCCAAAACAGGGCTCAGGTCTCATGTCCACTTTGGGACAAGGAAGTACAGGAGTAAAAACCTGTGTCCCTCTGTTCTAGAAGGACAGGTTCTGTGGCCCATTTTTGCAGCAGAGCCATTACTTCCTCAGGCAACAGGGGCAGGTGCCCTGGAGGATATGTTGTCACAAATGGGGGATGATCTGCAGCATTGTCCAAAAGTTCCAGAGCATGTCCCATTTCTATGATCTCCAGAACCCATGTATCTGTAGTTACCTCCCTCCACTGGTTTAAGTAGAGTGAGCGTTGACCCCCTACAACAACCCCTGGGAGTAAAGGTGGTTGGGGGTGTATAAGCAGTCATGCTGAGCCAGTGGGGATGGCTACACTGGCTCCATCACCTCTGGGTGCTTCTGAATGGGTGCCTAGGGTAAAGCTGATTCGTCAAGACTCCAGATACCCCAAACCCTAATGGTTTGTTTTGTTTTTTTGCTGCTTGAGGGGTGGGGGTGGGAAGTTAGGGTTGGAAACCCTAGCACTATATTTCCCTGCATCAGGTGCATTAACAAAGCTTTTTGCAAAGAATTTCCTTTCTTTTTGAGATAGACGAATCATATCCTCATTCAGTGCAAGGCCCTTTGGGCCATGCACCACGGGAAGAATACATCTGCCTACAGCAGTGCAGGGCCTGGCACATTCACACTTCTTTTTCAATTTAATTCTGTCCCCAAGTTTTCAAGATAGTCACTGTAAGACTGCCCTTATAAACATGACATTTAGCATTTATAGTATACTGTCCCAAATTTCATTTCATGCCAGAAGTACAAAAAGTAATCTTGTCCAGGATTTAAATAATAACACCGGTCATGTTAATGAGGTGGTGTGGAAAAATGGCTGTTGAAAGTTTGGAGTCATGATACTGAAAATTAGCAAAGTTCTCCCCTTACATATGCATAATAACTTCTTACCAGGCAAATGGGATACTACATATAGATGTTGGTACTGAAGTGGCACACTTTTCCCTTATCAGTTGTTAGACGGAAATTATGTTAAAACCTTTCAGTCTTTGAAGGACAATCTGGGACTCCCACCAAGGGATACGTTTCACTACTTTCAAGTAACAACCCATCTCATTTTGTGTATAAGACCTGACCCGCTACTAGAGCTGAACAACCCGCTGGTTTGATTAACCAAGTCAGCAGTACAAGAGGACCCCATGACTCACTAAATTTCCAATCTTTACTCGACCCAAATCTAGGTTCATGCTCTGCCCCCTAAATCTGTCTATGATGGATGGAACAAGGTGATCACTCAGCCACTTACCCTGGATCAGTGGCAAATAGCCTATAGGAATTACCACAGAATCTCACTCTCGTTGGTATGATGGAAGTTCAGTTGGAAATGTTTAGTACAATGATTTCTAACTCCAGTGCAGCAGGTACATCAGGGGACAGCCCAAAATAGTCACTGTTGGAGGCACTGTGAAGAGGAAACAGCGGAACATTACCACATCTTTTGGACTTGCCCCATACTAAAACCACCTTTCCTTGCTTTGGTAGAAGCAGCACTAAAAGAGATTTCCTCGCAGTTTCTCTTGACAGAACATGTGTTCCTCTTCATGTTGTTTCCGAGTAGTATGAAAGACCCAGCGACACGGTACCTGATAGGGATTCTTACACTTATTGCTAAGAAGTGTACAACTAAAACATAGCTTAGGGGAGCGGTGCCGAGCATGGGGGAGTGGATCGCATAGGTTAATAACACCTATGTGATGGAAGATGCTCATGTATACCATTTGCCAACAGGAGGATGGGGGAGAAATAAGTGGAACAGGGTGGTTGCTGAATGCTATGGCTAGAAATCCCAGCTTTTTTCCATAACAGGGTCTTGGGTGGACATAGCAGGGAGGATTAATAAGGGAGGTCTGGCTCTGAAGAGTAATTGATAAAAGAGCTGGGCCCTGCACTCTGCTTCCCCAATAAATTTATGTAGTAAAGGTCAGAATTAAATAGAAAGTGTAAACTTAAATCAGTGTTAGTGACCTAGCCACCACACATACTGTCAGTCCTAGATATGGTTCTCTTGTTTATTTTTTATTGATTGCCTTCCATTAATTTTTTGTGTTTGTACTGTTGCATGTTTATATTAATGTATTGTATTATTCTAAACAGCAATAAAATTTGATTAAAAAAAATTTGTGAACTTATGAGTTGACGTTGAAATACTGCAATGTTCAGTCATAACCTGGGTGTTTTACCATATTTGTACACCAGATTCTCAGCATGGCATTCTCATTACCCCATATCATGAATCAGGTGGGTGAAAATGCTCAAATTCCCACAGAAATATCATTAAGTGTCCCTGAAATATCAATCCACGCAACAGATGCAAAAACACATTATGGCCAGGATTTAAACAAGCATTTGTCAATGCTGAATGTTTGCTTGCTGCTTTGGCATTGGAAATGCAAGAGTTAGACAGATGCAGAGTAGGAATGGCAGTGAAGTATTGAACTTCACGCCAACCCCAACTCCACCCTGCAGAGACGGACAGGCATTGGGGTATGCATTTGTGTTGTCGCCCATAACGTTCATGCCATTTCACCTCACCCTATCCTGCAGACACTGATGAGTGTTGAAGTGTGCCTTGGGGTGTTTGGCTTTACAGTCACCCCACACCATAAGGACATATGCTGAAATGGGTGCAATATAGAATGGGGTGAACTATGGGGCCGACAAGTCGAAGGCACGGCTGAACGCCTGTCAGTGGCTGGGGGTGAGGGGTGGGGTTGGAATGGTATGAGCATTACAGTCAGCAATCCAAAGGCACAGTCACTGTCACTCAATAAAGGGTTGGACGTTATGGTTAGAAACCATAACGCTCCGGGCATTTGTTGGTATTTGCAGTACAAATGTTCAACATGGCCATTTTGTGGCCCCCACATCGTGAAAGCATTTGAAACCTCTTCTCATGAACAGTGGCACTGTGATTTTGTCAATGTGTCCCAAAATTTGAATTTCCACAGCGACCGTGCCATTCTACACCAGATGCACGAAAACACAGATCAGGCAGGATGTGAAGAATGACAGCTGATACCATTCATAGGGAGCTGTGAAGAGATGGCAATGTTGAAAATCTGTAGTGAAAATATTAAAAATGCTGAAACTTCCGAGTGTACATGGAAACTGCGCAAAGCATGCATGTAACACAGTCATTTAGTGGAATTATTTCACCAAATTTTCAACATAGGCATTTTGTGACCTCTGCTCATGAACACTGTCACTATGATATTCTTAATCTGTCCCAAACATTGATTTTCCACAGCAGCCGTGGTATTCTGCGCCAGATGTGTAAATGCATATTTCGGGCAGAATGTGAAAAATGACAACTGTACTGTTCATAAGGAGGTGTGGAAAAATGGCAATGTTGAAAATCTGAAGTGAAAATACTACAAATTTAAGAAGTAACAAGGCTGCGTGGAAACTGCACAATGCACACTTGTAACACAGTCATTTTATGGACATTTGTCACCAAATTTTCAACATAGGCATTTTAGGACCTCTGCTTATGAACAGAGTCACTGTGATTTTACATACAAACATACATATGAACATACGAATCTGCCAGCAGAACACACCAATCGGTCTATGTAAGTCTGCCCAAGTGTGCAGCTAGCACCCTAGTTTGCAGCTGCCTCAGCCTCCTCCCCCTTAGTTCCTCCCCCGCTCTTCCCAGCCCCTGCTCCCCCGACTATTTCTCTTGCTTTATCACACTCCTCCTTAAAGCTATTGACTGTCCTACATGTTACCACACCCTCTGGCAGTGCATTCCAACTAGACACAACCCTCTCAGAGAAGTACTGCCTCCTCATTTCCCTCTTGAAACGCCCCCCTTCCAACCTTAGTCCGTGCCCCCTCATCTTTCTTCCACTCCTCAGTTTAAACACCCCCTTGGTGCTAGGTTTATTTAGCCCCTCAGGTGGTTAAACGCTTTAATCATATCCCCCCATCCCTACTCTCCTACAGTGTATACATGTTCAGCTCCATCAGACTAACTTCATATTCCTTTCCTTCCATCCCCTTTAACATTTTTGTTGCCCTCCTTTGCACCCCCTCCAGTAACTTTATATCTCTCCTCAGGTATAGCCTCCAGTTTTGCACACAGTACTCTAAGTGTGGTGTGACCAATGATCTGTAGAGAGGTAGGATCACATCCCTGTGTCGGTACGAGAACCCCCCTTGCGATGCATCCCATCATCCTGTTTGCCTTCACTGCTGCTTTCCTGCACTGGGCTGAGTTGTTCATGCTCCCAGTTACCAACACCCCTAGGTCCTTCTCCTCCTCTCTGATCCCCAACCAATAGTCCCTCTTCTGGTTCTTAGCCCTGAAGTGCATCACCTTACACTTCTTTGCACTGCATTCTAGCTGCCACTCCACCGACCATGTCTGTAGTCTTGTTCAGTCCCCCTGTAGTTTTTCCCATCCATCCTCTTTGCCCACCACCGCTCTCAATTTGGTATAATGCGCGAAAAGACCAACCCTGCTCCCCAGTTCATGTGCTATATCAGAGATAGAGAGCCCAAATAGTACCGGGCCAAGCACTTACCCCTGCGGCATCCCGCTTGTCACTGCTTTTGGTGCCGAGAGCTACACCACTACCACCCTCTGCACTCTCCCCTGTAATCAGTTCTCCATTCATTTAGTCAGACCTCCTTCTACCCATACTCCTCTTTCTCATCACTCTTCTCCTTCTTGGCCATGTCCCTCCTCCTGGTAGTCCACACCCTTTCTCCTCCTTATTCTTATCGGGTGGTGGTGCCTTCTGTATTACACTCAGACCACTCTGCCCACCCTCTCCAGGGTTACTACACCCCCACCTTTACCTATATCTAGGGGGGTGAGCTCATTAGGCTCCCCTATCCGGACCTTTCTACCAACATCAGTCTTTTGGCCACCCCACACTAGTTTAAATCCACCTTAGTAGAGATATACCCCTCTAATCCTGCCTTAAATACTCCCCTCCCTGCTCAAGTGTACCCTGTCCCCCGCGTACAAGTCACTATTCCCTCCAGACCCTACCACAGTTAGTCACTAACCCATCATTTTTGGTGTGGCACCAATCCCTCAGCCACTCATTGAACTCCTCAAGCCTGCCCTTCCTCCCCATGCTTGCACATGGTACCGGCAGTACCTCCGACAATGCCACCGACTCCCCCAACCCCTCTCACTGCCTGCTCAACTACTCGAACCTCCCCTTCACTACTTCCACAGTCCCCCACACCAAGTTGTTTGTACCCACGTGCAACACTTAATGAGATTTCTTCCTCCCCCTCGCTGCACACTTAAGCAGTGCCTGCCCTACCCCTCCAGCAGTCAACCTAGGGATAGCTTCAACCCAAATACGGCTGTGCCTTTCCCCCCGCCGCCTCATCTCACCCCTTTCAGTATAGAATCCCCCAGGATGAGTACCCGCCGTCCCTTACTCCCTTTCCCTTCTAAAGCGCCTTCCACCACCTCAGTATTCATTCTTCCCTACCCCTTACCCCTGCCAGCTGCTCCCTCTGTGACTTCTGTATCTATACCCCCTACTTCCACCTCACCCCTTTTCTCCGCCTTATTCCTCCCATCCCCCTTGAACACCTTCCCAGCCTGAGTACTTCCTACTGGGCTTCCCATGTCGACCTCTCCTCCTCTCCTGCTGATTTCCAACACCTCTCCCATCCCCGCTGTTGTCGATTTAGAAGCCCCATTCCCTTCTACCCCGATAGTGATGCCCCTCCCATCCTTGCCCCTTCCCATAGTCTTCTCTACTCCAGTCACCACCCCTCCTTCCTTACTAGCCTCCCTTCTATCCTTTCATCCTTGCTATCTCTTCCCCTACCTGTTGCCATCCCTTTCATGCCCCGCTTGTTCTCCCCCCCTTCAGTATGTTCCTGTTCCCCCTCTCTCTCCCATAGCAGAGTTTCAAATCTATTTCTAGTTGATACCCCATCTACATCTCTTCCCCCTGTCGATTCCGCCTCCATCCTACCCCTGGTCCCTCCCTACCTGTAACCATCTGCCTCTCCCCTGGTACTCCTCGTGGTCTCTTCCTCCCCCCATCAGGAGGCCCTCTCGCCTCAGGCACCCCCTCTCTTCTTCTCTCCTCTCTTTTCTGTTAGTGCATCTGATACTGGCGTAGGTTTCACTCCCTACTTGTTCTTCCTCCATCCCCCTTTGCCATCCCCTATCCCCCCCAACCAGGATGCCTACCATTCTCATCTGCTCTGCCACTTAGACTCCTCCCTAACCTCCACAGTTCCTCCCTCAAACTAGCCAGTCGTCTACAGACCATACTCCCCCCATCCTCCAAGCCCAATCCAGGATCATGGCGGACCCACACCCTGTACACCCCACCACCCTTCCAAAGATGCCCGTCCTATTGACATGTGGCACCTGACTCATTTTGGCCCCCATCTTATGTTACAGGCTCTTACTCCCAGGTTCTGTACCCTACTACAACTGATACGCCCCTATTTACTCAAATTCCTGTCCCCCCCACACTAGTTCCCCTACTGCCCCCTTGCCGGCCGGGTTAATTCAGTCTCAGATTTCATCCATTAGATACTGTATTACTGTAGCAATACTAAAGCCTCCTTGTCCATTTTTCACCCTCAATTACCATACTTTTTGTTCCCAGCTCTCATATAGTTTCACTTAGCCCAGTTAGGAATCATATTACACTCCAAGTATTACTCAGCTCAGTTAGAGAAATAAACAAAATAAATAAATGTGTAAATATGTAACATATGTATCCTTTTCAATTCCTATATCTCAGACATATGGTGGGGTGTTAGGAGTAGGCTGAGTCTCTTTGCAGAGGACTCAAAACTTGGAGCACTGGCAAATGGGCAGGAGGGGAGAGAGGCCCTACACGGGGATCTTGATACTCTGGGGGGTGGGCAAGGAAGTGTGGGCTGAAGTTCAATGCATGGAAATGTAGGGTGCTGCATCTGGGGGTCAGAAACCCGGGACATGCATACACCCTTGGGGGACCACACTGCAAGTCACATCGGGCGAGAGGGACTTAGGGATAGTGGTGGACAGCAAAATGAATAACACAGAGAATTGTTGAAGAGCTGCAGCAAAAGCAAACAGGATACTGGGCTGCATAGCCAGGGGGATTACCTCCAGGAGGAGGGAGGTGATCCTCCCTCTGTATAATGCCCTGGTTAGGCCGCATCTCGAGTACTGTGTGCAGTTCTGGAGACCCCATCTTAAGAGGGACATAGCGCTGCTGGAGAGGGTCCAGAGGAGGGAGACCAGGATGATTCAGGGCATGGAGGGTAGGACCTATGAGGAGAGACTGGAACTCAGTCGGTACACATTGAAGGAGAGGAGGGATAGAGGGGACATGATATAGACTTTCAAGTATGTAAAGAGCATAAATAAGGGGGGAGCCAGGAAAGTGTTCAGGCTTAAGAAGGGGGAGAAATACCAGGGGACACGAGTGAAAGCTGGAAGGGGGAGACAGGGGGGGCGCAGGAGACACTTCTTCACAGAGAGGGTGGTGGAACCATGGAACACACTGCCCAGGAGTCTGGTGGAAGAGACCACAGTGGAAGGATTCAAGAAGGTTTGGGGCAGTTACAGGGGGAAGCAAAGGCCAGAGAGGGCCACCTCTGGGACAGAGGGGGGAGGAGCGAGCTCCCAGTAGGGGGCTAGATTCTGAGCAGACACGATAGACCATGGGGCCTATTCTGCTGGCTTTTACTATGATACTATGATTATTACAGCAATCATAACAAGATAGCTCTGTATTTAGCTCAGTTAGAGAAATAAACAGAACAACTAAATCTGTATTATTACAGCAATCCTAAAAGTATCTAATCATTGCTTTGTCTCCTCTCCAGAGACCCTGCTGTAATATAGAACCAGAGAGGACCCTGGGCATGAGGGCAGGCAACTCTAAAGTCCCAGCAAAGCTCCACTGAGCTTGCTCACTCCCCCTTTCTCACTCGCTTGTTCTGTTTCTCCCAGCACTGCAGGCTGCCCATTTGTACTGGGCTCCTGCCTGTGTTGGCACCTTTTTCTGCCCACAAAGAAATCCGCAGCAGTCCCAACAGAGCTCCATTGAGCTTGCTCACTCCCCCTCTTTCACGCGTTCGTTCTATTTCTTCTGGCGCTGCAGGCTGCCCTTTTGTACTGGGCCCCTGCCTGTGTTAGCGCTTTTTTCTGCCCACAAAGAAATCTGCAGCAGTCCCGACAGAGCTCCATTGAGCTCGCTCACTCCCCCTCCCTCACTCGCTCATTCTGTTTCTCCTGGCGCTGCAGGCTGCCCTTTTCTACTGGGCTCCTGGTTGCGTTGGCACCTTTTTCTGCCCACAAAGAGATCCACAGCAGTCCTGACAGAGCTCAGTTGAGCTTGGTCACTCCCCCTCTCTCACTCGCTCGATCTTAATCTGTCCCAAGCACTGATTTGCGAAAGAAACTGCGCTATTCTACGCCGGAAGCGCGAAAACACATTTCGGCCAGGATGTGAAAAATGACAGCTGTACTATTTATAAGGAAGTGTGAAAAAATGCCAGTGTTGAAAATCTGCCGTGAAAATATTACTGATTTGTGAAGTTACAAGGGTGCATGCAAACTGCGCAACGCACACTCGTAACAGTTATTTTATGGACTTTCATCACAAAATTTTCAACATAGGCTTTTTAGGACCTCTGCTCATGAACAGTGTCACTGTGATTTTCTTAATGTGTCCCGAACACTGATTTCCCACAGCGACCATGCTATTCTGCGCCGGAAATGCGAAAACACATTTTGGCCAGGATATGAAAATGACAGCTGTACTGTTCCTAAGGAGGAGTGGAAAAATGCCAATGTTGAAAATCTGGAGTAAAAATATTGCAAATTCGCAAAGTTTCGAGCGTGCGTAGCAACTGTGCAACACACACTCATAAAACAGTCATTTTTTTGATTTTTTCCACAAAATTTGCAACATAGGCTTTTTGAGAGCCCACCTCATGAACACTAGCAATGTCGTTTAGTTAATCAGTCCCAAAAGATGATTCTGCGCAGTGACCGCAAAATCAGCTTTCAGGACCGAATAACGCCATGACAGTGTCTGAATTCATGAGGAGGAAACTTAATAACCCCATGTTGAAAATTTGGTGCCAAAATTCCCACAAATGCCAGAGATATGCACCAAAATTGAAAAAAACTTATTTATGCCATTATACAGCTTACCGGCACTTCTTCAGTTTGCGGTCGGCTTTGAAGAGTGCAGACGTGCTCCCGGTCCACCGAAGATCGTCGCGCCATGCTCCAGAGGTAAGTATGGGGGGGGGGGAGGTAGGGTGCGCAGAGGGTGGGAACAGGTTGGGGGAGGTGCAGACAGCGAGGGACCGTTTTCTTCTTTACAGGTTTTAAAAAAATAATAGACATCGCTGGATGGTTTTTCCTTTTAGCAGGTACTTTTGGCACACTGCAGTGGGCTCCCAGCATGCCACCTGTGGGTTTTGGGGTGGGGGGACTAGAGCCGATGAGGATTGGGCTCCCCATTTGCAAAAAAAGACTTGGTGGAGGGCGCATGAAGCCGAGGGGGACTGGGCACCCCCTCAGCAAACAACGAATGGGGGAGGGGGGTTAAAGTGTGCCGGCAGGGAGTGGGCTCCCCCATCAGCAAATTACTGGGTCGGGATGGCAAGGTACACCCTGCAATGATGGGTCGCTCCCTCATTGCAGCAGAATGGCTGACACTGCAATGACGAGGCAGCCCCTGATTGCACCGGCGAAAGCCTGTCAAGGTGGTGGCACACTGGCTGAACTAGTGTTAGCAGCAGCATGCTACTGCATTGGGGAAAGTGGGCCAAACCTCAAAAGGCACCGGGGGCATTGGCCACAACAGTGCCACACCTCCACAACCTGCTTCTGCAGCAAGCTGCCGCAACATGTTTCTTGCGCATGTGCACAAGCAAACATAAAAATGACAGCTCTCACATTCATGAGGTGGTGTAGCACACTCGCCTCTGAGGCTGGGAGATCAGAGAGCTGTGGGTTCAGTTCCCACATCTGGCACTTTGGTTAATATCCCAGTACTTATTTATTTATTTTTTTACTTATTTGTAAATCGGTTTACAACCTTTGAGCCAGAGGCTCATTTCCAAAGGTACCTCGCCACATTGAGGACAGACATAACAAATTTAGGTTACAGAATACAAGTCACTGAATTACAGTTACACATACTGATTTCATGCATTATACAATTTAATAGCAATTACATTGATACAGCTGAGCACAAGCTGGTTATAACAGAGGCAGGATACACAGGGGGAGAAAGTGGGGGGGTGAGGTGGAGTGCCGCCCAGCGGGCGTTGTCAATTGTGGAGAGATCGAGGCCACATTTAGAGACAGGAGAAGCTGCAAGTGTTAAACAGTTGGCTCTGAAAGGCGGTTTTGAAGTTGGAGATTGTGGGGGCATTGGAGATGGGAGCAAGGAGAGATTTAAACCAGGATGGGGCTCTGTAGCAGAAGGACCTCTGACCATTGGTGGTCCTGGATCTGGGGACCAGTAGGTGATCTTGTTGGAGGTTCGATGTTCATGAGTGGATGGGGTATGGTGGATGGAGGCTGTCACCCCAGGAGGGGAGAGCCCGAGTAGGGTCTTTTTTGTGAGGAGGCAGGTTTGATAGCGTAGCCGTTCATCTAGGTTAAGGAGTTTAGCCTCACCATAGAGTTGACATGCATGTGTGAGCCTGGGTGCACCAGTAATCAGCCTGCAGGCCTTGTTTAGGGTGAGGTGAATTTTGTTGACGGCAGTCGTGTCAGCAGCACCATAGACTGGCAGGCCATAGTCTACAAGGGACAGTACTGAAGACATAACAGCAAGTCAGAGGGCATCGGGGGAGGCAGTTTTTATAGCGGTAGAGGATGCCAAGCCATGTGTTAGTGGCGGATGCAAGGGCATCAATGTGGGTGTGGAAGATGAGGGCTGAATCGAAGGTAACCCCAAGGTATTTGTAGGAGCAGACGTGTTCAAGCAGTTGTTTGATATGAGGGAGGATAGGGAGTGGGTGGTTGCAGGCTTTGTTTTGGGGGTGGGCAAAGAGCATTGTTTTTTTGTTTTTTTTAAGATTAATGATGAGTCTGTGCTCCTTAAACCAGGCTTCAGCATCATTGTAGGATTGTTGTAGGGAGTCCTGAAGGGAGATGAGATTGCAGTGGGTGGCAAAAATGACAGTATCGTCTGCATGCATAAGAATTTTGCCAGAGCATGCAGGGGGCAGGGTGTTTAGACAGACTGAGAAGAGAAGGGGGCCCAGGATGGAGCCCTGGGGTACCCCTAAGCGGATGGGACGAGTTTCAGAGAGAGTCCCACTGATTTTTATACACTGTGAGCTAGCGGATAGATAGCTTATGCACTATGCAAGGGGGCCAGTGGAGAAACCAGCGTGGCAGAGGGCATCCAGCAGAAGAGGGTGGCAGACAGTGTTGAAGGCCTCTGAGAGGTCAACGAACACTGCACCAGATAGGGAGCCGGCATCCAGGGAGGAGTATAGGAAATTGGAGAACTCAACTAGTGCAGTGCTGGTACTGTGACCAGCACAGAAGCTGTGTTGCTCTGGGCATAGGATGTTATGCTTAGTCAGATATTCAGTGATTTGAATGTCCACCACTTTTTCTAGGGCTTTGGGGGGGTGGAGATTGGTCGTCAGTTGCTGGCGGAGGACCTGTCGCCCCCTTTATGAATGGGTGTGACTATGGCTGTTTTCCATGCAGTGGGAAATTGCCCGAGGCAGAGGGATCGGTTAAGTAGGCTGGTGAGTGGGGCAAGGACTTCTTCCAGCACCAACCTGAGAATACTGGGGTCCAGGGAGTCGCTGCCAGGACTACTGCTATTTAATACTTTAATTAGGAGGGGTCTGGCTTCCTGGGCAGATACCTTGCATAGGTGGAAGCTGGGGCATTGGAGGACAGGGGGAGGTAGGCTGGGGGGAAGGTCAAAGAAATTATTGAGGAGGACAGAGCTAAGGTCAGTAAAGGAGGTGTTAAGGCAGTTAGCAATGCAGCCAGGGTCAGTGGAGGTACAGCCATCAATAGTGAGTTGGGATGGGGGAGGGGAGCGTGATTTCCCATTTAGCTGTTTAATATTGTCCCAGAAAGTCCGGGCAGACCCCCAGGAGGAGGTGAGGGTGGCCTGGTAATGGTCGGCCTTGGCTTTACGGTCGGCCCATGAGCACCTGTTCCGTGCAGCATTGTAGGCCTGTCTATCAGCCATCTGGCCAGTTTCAGTGGCAAGGTGCCAGAGATTATCCCTATTTCTAAGCATTAGTAGGGCAGGGGTAACCCAGGGTGCATTGTTTTTTGAATCAAATTTTGGTGAGGGGTGCAAAGAGGTCACAGGCCTTGTTAAAGGTTTGGGAGAAAAAGGCAAGGGCAGTGTCAATGTCAGGTGCATGATGAATGGGGGACCAATTAATCTGGGCGAGAAACTGTTTGAGTTTTATCAGCCCACCAGGGCGGAGGCACCTGTGGAGTGTGGTCTGTGCTGTGGGTTTGGGAGTGGGGGCCGCCCAAATAAATAGGATAGGGGAGTGGTCACTTAGGGAGTCTGGGAGGACCTGGATGTTATGGATTTTTGGGGGGCGGTTGGTGATAATTATGTCCAGAAGGGTACTGGTTCCTCTTTTTGGGTTTACTCTAGTGGGCTGGGAGATGAGTTGTGTCAGGTCTTGGGTAGCGAAAGAATCTCGGATCGTGGAAGAGGAGGCGCTGAGCCAGTTCACGTTAAGGTCCCCACTAGGATTTGTTCCGCCTTGTGGAGGGTGGCAAGATATTCAGTTATAGATATCAGTGCTGGGTTCTGGTTCTTTGTGGGAACATAGGCAGTGGTGAGATAGAGATGGGGCTCTGGAGGGCCCTCTGGCCCCTGGAGGGGTCAGGAGTGAGTTTGAGGGTGAGTGCCTGGGCCCCATTCAGAAGAATGGGGGCAGGGAGCACTTGTCCGATGATTGTGTCCCTGGTATAGATTGCACAACCTCCCCCGCATTTGCCTACTCTGTCCTCCGGTATAGGGTATAGCCTTGAGGGAGACAAAGGGAAAGAGAAGAAATTTCCCCCCACAATTGTGGGGAAAGTGGTCTCGATGGGCCTAGTGCCTTCTTCCACTTTAATAAAACCGAGTAATACTGAGTAAAAAGGAGTCAGGGGTGGATTTGGACAGCCAGGTTTCAACCAGGCCTATGATGTCTGGTTGATGTACCATGGCCCAGCACTGGAGGGCATCACATTTTTTCAGTAGGCTGCATATGTTCATGGAGGCTATTCGGAGTTCAGTGGACCTAGCAGGTGGGCTGGATGGGGCATGGTCTGGGTTAGGATGTATGTTGCCGGACAGAAGCAGTAGGAAGACCAAGGCTCTGACACTGTAGTGCAGCATGAGAGGGATGCTGCAATTCTGAGGTGCCGTATTTCGGATGAGACATTAAAACGAGGTCCCATCTACCTGAATTGGTGGTAGCTCATGTTAAAGATCCCATTACACTTTCGAAAAGAGTAGGGGAATTTTATTGTAAATTGGATTTCATTACAGCACAGTCATAAATAAAAAGTCAAAAGAAAAGTATACAAATAATAACATGCAAATAAACAAGATAGAATTCCTATATATACATAAACAACAAAAAAAGTAAAACCTGAGACCATGTCACATTAACATACATAGTCACACCATTCCTTACAATTGGCCCACAAATGTTTTACTTTTTCAGGTGGAAATCTATTCATATCCTATTGCATGGTTCTCCTGAGAGCATGTATAAAATTCTGTAGCAGTTCTGCATGTGATACCTTCTTTTGCTGTAAAATCCATAAGCACAATGATTGCCAGATGAAATATTTTATAAATACAAAGATAATGTAAATAGTATCTGTATGGCCTCTAGTAAATGAGTTATCTGATGGGCCATAGACTATAGAGGGATAATCTAAAGATGAAAACTTTGGTTCCTTTAAATGTACCGCTAGTGCTTTCCAAAAAGGTATTATATATGGGCAGGTTAGAAACACATGTTTCTGCATTCCTGTCACCTGATAGCATAATTCCCTTGGGCAGTTCCTTTCTGTCATCTGCTTATGCTTACTATTTCCTTTCACACTCAGTCTTCCAAAATTACACAGCCAGGTACAGTCCCATGCATAAGGTAGGATTCTAATATTTAACTGTTATACTACTTTATTTAACTGTGAAGCAGGACAGTCAGGGGGAAATAATCCTGATTTACACTCAGCTTGTAGTATCAAGTTGTAAATTGCTTTCCTTTCATTTACTAATACTTGCTATGGGAAAATTCTCTATTTTAAAAGACTCTTGATAATTTCCAAACCATACTGAGAGAGGCTTTGACTCTATTTCGGCCTCTCATCGTATTATTTTCCCACAGGGGAAGATAAGACCTCAGCCAGGATTCTAGTAATACTTTTCCATGAGAGTGATCCAGGTTTTATGGACTGGCTAAAATTATAAGAAACAACAATACTTATGTAAAAAGCAACAGGGTGTACCATCCCAATCCCTCCTTTATTGACTGGGAGGTATGTAAATTCCCACTTAGTGGGGTTTAGGCGTGACCCCCAGAATGCTTGAAAAAAGATACTAAGTAAACTTGTGAACCTGCTCTGTGGGGGTGGATAAATGTAGCTAAGGTATACAAATACCAGGAGCAACAAGGTTTTTATGAGCATAACCCTTATTTTTTTTGACAACTGCTGCCCTTTCCAAGCATTAACTAACCATGTGACTCTAACTAAATGTTTATCCCAATTATGTGCTGACATATCTCCTGAACCGAAATCTACTCCCAATACCAGAATTGGTTGTGTTGACAAAGTGATCCCTAATAATTGTCCTGTGGGTGGTATAGGAGTATTCCTAATTGTTACCCCTTTACTTTTCTCTAGATTAATATGGGACCCAGAAATCGTGGAATAAGTTACTAGTGTCTTGGACAGTTCAACTTCAGATACAGTGGGAGGAACAACAAGCACCATGTCATCTGCATAAGATAAGGTTTTTACCATAGGATACTGAGGAGTGACTACTATACCATCTATACTGATGTTATTCTCGATTTGTCTAATCAAAATATCAAATGCAAAAACATATAGTAGAGGGCTTAGTGGGCATCCCTGTCTAACACCTTTTTTGATTGGGATTTTGTTTCCTAGACACCCATTTACATTTGGTACAATAAAGGCAGCTTTATACATTTGTCTTATCCAGGTAACAAATGTTTCAGGAATTCCAAAGGATTTTAAAACCAAAAATAGAAATTCATGAGATAGCCTGTCAAATGCTTTTTCCTGGTCTAATGCCAACAAAATCCCTTTCAAAGTACCCACTTCCCCGTTATTAAAAATTTCCCTTAGTATTATCAGATCGTCCTGTTGTTTTCTTCCAGGAACTGTGCACGTCTGTCTAGGACTTACTAAGTAACTTGCCACCTTCAATAGTCTCTCTAAAAGTTTCTTACTAAGAATTTTCAGGTCTGTGTTTAATAAACATAGTAGGCACCAATTACGTATATCATTTTTGTCTCCTGTCTTATATAGCAAGATCATGATTGCTTCCTGCATAGAGGAACCATATGTGGATGTTTTCAAAACAGTATTAAAAAGGTATACCAGTATGGGAGCCAAATCAGTGCAAAAGGTCCTGTAAAACTCGGTGCCAAGCCTGTCCGTCCCTGGTGCTGTATTAGGGGCTAGGTTTGAGATTGCCCTTCTAACTTCCTCCAATGTTACTTCAGTAATCAATAGTTCTGCATCTATCTGTTTAACCTGTGGTAAGCCTAGGGAGTGCAATATAGTTTGTGCATTCTCGACAACCTGAGGGTTTCCAAATTGTGCATCTGCATAGGACTCAACAGTATGAAAATTTTTAGGGAAGAAACCAAAGACCCACCTGGGAAAATGAGTTCTAAAATAATTTTGTTCTCTACTCTTTTCTGGCATTCTTTATATGGATCTAAGGGGCATTTTGACATCCTAGTTCCAAATGTCATCTCTTGATTCAGAGACTGGGCTCTGCCATACTGTACTGCTGCCATTTTTATGTTTGCTTGCATGCATGTGCAAGAAACATAGTGCCATCATCGGAGATTTCAGAGGTGTGTCACCCCCCCCCTCCAATTCAGTCAGTGTGTTGGCAGGCGCGGCCCCTGTAAGCCAATGCATTCTGGAGCTGTGTATGACATGTTCCAAAATGCAGTGGCATACAGTTGAAAGGGAGCTACACTTGAGTGAGCAGCGATAAGATAAGGCTGCTCACGTGCAGCTCCCGACAAAAGCCCATGGCGTCCACCCGCACTGTATAGCCCGACGGGGTGCCCAATCCCCGTCGGCTGTGCTGCGTTCCCCGCCTCCCCAAACCCTTCTGAAATGCCACGCTGGGTGCCCACCCAAGCGTGTAGAAGTAATCCATAGGCCGGCGGGGTGCCCAATCCCCGTTGGCTGAGCGCACCCTCCCCCAACGTCCTTGTGCCACGCTGGGAGCCCGCCCCAGCGTGGCAACGGCCAACCTCGTCCGTTTTTTTCCCTGTAAAAAACGGTCCCCGCATAGTTTCCCGCCCCCCCACAACCCGCACCCACCTCCCACACCCCTCACCCATGCTCCTCTGGAGTCCAGCAGCGACGATCTTCGGTGGACCGGGAACATGTCTGCACTCTTCAAAGCCGACTGCAAACTGAGGAAATGCCGTAAGCTGTATAATGGGCTACATAGGGGGTTTCAACTTTGTTGCATATCTCAGGCATTCTTGGAATTTTTGCCAAATTTTCAACATGGGGTTTTGGGACTCCTTCTCGCATGATTGATGACACTGTCATGAGATTGTGTCCGGACCCGAAGGGTGATTTGCGCAGTCACTGCACGGTCACTCGCGGCGAAATCACCCTTCAGGCCGACTCTTCATGTTTAATTCGTGAAGGAGTTCAAAAACCCATGTTAAATCTGATGCAAAATTCAAAAATAACTGTTTACTGGCGATGCATTGTGCAGTTCTCGCGGAAGCTTGTAAGTTCGCGAATTTTCAATGTTTTCACTCCAGATTTTCAACATTGCCATTTTACCATATCTTCTTATGAGCAGTACAGTTGTCATTTTTCACATCTCACCCAAAATGTGTTTCCGCCCATGTAACACACAATGGCGCAGCCAGTGTGCGAATTCAATGTATGGGACAAATTAAGAAAATCACAGTGACACTGTTCATGAGGTGAGGTGTTAAAATGGCTATGTTGAAAATTTGGTGAAAAAATTCCTCAAAATGACTGATGTTTCTGACGTCGCGTTGTACAGTTCTAAACGCACTTATAAGTTCATGAATTTTCAATATTTTCACTCCAGATTTCCAACATAGCCATTTTGCCACACCTTCTTATGAGTAAATATAGCTGTCATTTTCACATCTCACCCAAAACGTGTTTCTGCCATGTAAGCACAATGGGCGCGGTCGATTATCTGCGAAATCAATGTCAGGATAAATTAAAAATCACAGTGACACTGTTCATGAAGCAAAGGTCTTAAAATGGCTATGTTGAAATTCGGTGAAAAAGTCAAAAATGACTGTTTCTGGGCGTCGCGATGTACAGTTCCTCACATGCGCTCGTAGGATTCGTAATTTTCAATATTTTGCTCCAGATTTTCAACATTGCATTTTTACCACACTTTCTTATGAGGTACACAGCTGTCATTTTTCAAATCTCACCCAAAATGTAAGTTTCTCACCCATGTAGCTAATAAATGGCTAGTCGGTATGTTTAAATCAATGTATAAGGAAATAAGAAAATCACAGTGACACTGTTCATGAGCAGAGGTCTTAAAATGGCTATGTTGAAAGTTTGGTGAAAAAATCCTAAAGATGACTGTTTTACGACGTGATAGGCAGTTCCCTCACTTTTTCATGAAGGTCGCGAATTCTAATACTGCTCACCAGATTTTCAACATTGCCATCTTTACCACACCTTCTTATGAGTAGTATAGCTGTCATTTTTCACATCTCACCCAAACGTTTCTCGCTCATGCAGCATACAATGGCGCAGTCGGTGTGCTAAATCAATGTACGGGATAATAAGGAAAATCACAGTTACACTGTTCATGAGCAGAGGTCTTAAAATGGCTATGTTGAAAATTTGGTGACAAAAGTCCATAAAATGACTGTGATATCACGAGTGAGCATTGCGCGAGTTTCCACACCCTCGTTACTTCATGACTTTGTAATATTTTCAGTCCAGATTTTCACCAGTGACATTTTTCCACTACCTTCCATGAACAGTACAGCTGTCATTTTTCACAACATGGCTGAAGTGTGTTCTCACAGTTTCAGCGCGAGATGCGTGGTCGCTGTGGGAAATCATTGTTCGGCACTGATAAAGAAAAGACAGTGACACTGTTCATGATCGAGGCACCAAAATGCCTGAGTTGACAATCTGCTGTAAAAATCCCCAACCTAATTATATTACAGGGTGTGCGTTGCACAGTTTCTATGTCACGCTCACGGACGTCCACCATTTTTTAATATTTTTGGTACAGATTTAACATTGCCATTTTACACCTCCCATGAACAGTACAGCTGTCATTTTTACATCCTGTTAGAATGTTTTGCACCTGTGGTGCTATATGCCGTAGTCACTGTGCATAAGCAGCTTTCGAACAAAGTGATATTCCCGTTCATGAGGTGGGGTCACAAAACAAACATGTTGAAGATTTGGAGTGAAAATACCAACCGAATGCCTGAGGTATTAGGTTTCCAACTATAACGCCCAACCCTATAGAGAATGACAGGCATCAGGGTGTGACTTGGGATTCTTGCCTGTGATGCTCATACCATTCCACACCCTGCAGTCAGTGAGAGGCACTGAGGTGTGCCTTGGACTCTTCGACCCCAAACTCACCCCATTCTCCTATATCGCACCCATCTCACCATATTTCTAGAATGAAATGGGTGCGATAAGGGCCAAAGACCCCAAGGAACACCGCGACACTTGTCAGTGTCTCAGGGTGGGGTGTGGTGAAATGGGCGTGGCCGTTATGCCTGATAATTGCGCCTTTTTAATGCCTGTCACTCTTTGCAGGGTGGTGGTGGGGTTGGCTTCAGTTCAGTACTTCACTGCCATTCCTATTACGCAGCTCTGTAACTTCTACGCTACCACTGCCAATGCCAGCAAGCAAACATTCGGCATTGACAAATGCTTGTTTGTTTAGTGATCTTTATTTGTGAACTATAGTCCAGATCAGTCTCTGAAGCTTGCAAAATTAGGTGCTGCAAATGGTGACTTAACTGTAAATAAGATATGTAGTTCTTTTGAGCTACATATTGAGCACTTTTTTGAAAAAAATCCTGCCAACTGTTTTTGTGTCCTCCCACCAATCTACAATGTTCTCAGATACATCTAGTACAGAGAGACGAGCTCACCATTCCCTTTTCCATTTTTTTTGTATAGATGGATCATCTAATAGTGACTTATTAAGCCTCCACTGGTTCTTTTTACATCTGGGAGTATTATCCCATGTGATTTGTGCCATTACTAAAACATTGTCCGAGTATTCAGTAGGATGGATTGTTGCTTGACTGATTCCTAGAGAACAGGAAGCAAAAATGAAGTCTATCCGAGATTTTAATGTATCTTTATGATATGTATGACCTTTATCAGAGCAGCAAACTCTGTTAACATTTTTTACATTAGCAGTTTGGAGCATTTGCTTCAATATTTGTGTATCACAGAACAGCTTATTTGTACGTAAACCTCTATCATGAATGGACAGCCCACAATTAAAATCACCCACCCAAAGCAATATTTTAGATGTATGTAAAAAGGGTTGAGTTTCTTTAAATAAGGCTACTCTTTGAGCTTTTGTCTGGGGGGCATACAGCACAATTAAACGAAATCTTTCTGAAAAATAGGAGATATCCAACAGTAGTGCACGACAGGATGAATTTCTATTAACTTAGAAAACTTGAGAAAAGGATTAGGAAAGAGAATACCCACCCCATCACATGTGTCTGGCCCTGTAGACCAAAATGAAGGACCAAGAGTCCAGGCTCATATAGCTTGCTAGAGTTCAAAATGTGTTTTTAATCTAGTATCTTGCAAGCATAATATATCATATCGATTCTCCTGTAAAGAGAATAATGCCCCTATCCGCCAGCTCGCTGATACTGTTTATGCTTAATGTTGCAATTGAAGAATGCATAGTCGTAGGTTGTGATGGAAATGAATTACTATGTCTCATAAGTGTTCAGATATTTTAAATTTCTCCTTTGTCTAGTTCTTTTGCTATACAATTGTTCCTCCCCGTCCCTGTCTAGTAGAAGCCACTGAGGCGAATCAGTCCTCCTTTCCTTCAGAATCACCATCTGTACCTTCTGAAGCTAAAATCGTGAATTTATTGCTAGCTGGGATGGGTCCTGCTGCTGAATCAATTGTAGGAACAGTTTCCCCCTGCTTATTTTTCTTCTTTGGGGGTACTTTTTTGAAAGGTGTATCCTTGCCTCCTGGCAGGGTGGAGGCATACCTGTGTCCATAGATTCTGATGCGGAAATTTGGTCAGACACAACTGGGGCCTCAACTATCTGGGGTTCTGAGACTGTTTCTGTCTCTTCAGATCTATTAGGCTGTCGATCTGGGCCTTCCTGGGAAGGATTTGGGGCCTGGTTGTCCATATCTCCAGTGTCTCTTTCAGTAACATTTTTTGCCTGCTGGTGCTGCACTATATTGATCAAACCCTCATGTGAAGGGCAACTGTCCCTGTTGTGAGAGGCCCATGGGCATCTCCCATAAGCGTGGCTTGTTTGCTCGCGTAAGTTACATTTAAACAAATTAAGACAAGCTGATGCTTTATACCCAAAATCTAAACAGTGATTACATCTTGAAGAATCACAAGCTGAACTTAGGTGAGATCTTGACCAGCATTTAAAACAGGATTTAGGTTGCCCAATATGAAAAATAGCACCCCAGTCTTTCCCTAAATAGAAGGAGCTTGGAAGATGCACTGGGCCTGTATTTATGGTGAACAACTTTATCTTAATCCGACAACTCCCATCCCAGTTCTGCTCACTTTCTAGGTTTGGAAAGGGTTTCCGTATAATTTTGCACCGTTGTCATAATCAAAACATGATGTCCTCTATATTTACCCCTTCATTTTTGAAGAGGACCATGAAAGTTTGAATCAGGGGTTTGGTTAATGGGATAACATGAAAAGGTATCCATTCTGGCTTGTTTTTGAGAGTCTGGTATTGGGCCCAGAATCAGTCAAGACTGGACACAGCTTTAAACTAATATTATAGTTCTGTTGCCTAGCCAATTAGCATAAAGATTTGAAGGAAAAAAACCACATAGATACTTTCCAGTAAAGTTTTGGCCTATCTGGGGGGTTTCGTCACCTTTATACAAAAAAGCAGACACATTAGTCTGGGGTGGGCTGGCCATATTTGCAAATAGGTCCGAGTTTAAACATTTGGCGCAAAGAGGGCCCTCACAGGATTGTCATAAAACATTTCCACTAGGCCCTAAACACACATAATCTGCCCCATTTCCATCTACCACATTATCAATTACCCCCTCTGTAACTGTCATAGTATTAATATTTGCAACGTCACATGGCACTGGAATATCATTAATAATAGTAATATTTTTAGAACCGTCAATGTTATTACCCCGAGTGAGTTGGAGCTCGGTGAAGTATTCTCACAGGTGGCCACTCCTGTCGAGGGAAAGGGGACCGGAAGCAGGGTCCCGTGCGCCTAGGATCCACTGTCCATAAATCCTTCATCCAACCTGCTTGGGCTAATGCATTTTCAGGTGTCCAAGAATCAAAGTCAATATTAGAGTCCAAATCGATTCTGGTGCCCCAATCCTTATTTGCTTGTCTCTCCGTGAAAGAAAAAGTTTTTTCTCCAGTTCCAGGCATTGCAACAGTGCCTCTTGCTGTCCCAACCCCTAAGTGATGTGTAGTTGGTCTATCTTTTGACTCCTCTGTGCCTGGGCATGTGTGCATAGTTTCCAGTGGCTTTCGGCACAGGTGTGGAAAGTACAGCTACGTAAGAACTTACTGTAACAGTAGATCTTCGAGAGGAGCTCTTGCAGCAGGCTATTACAATCAGGACTATGCGGGCACTAGGACCCTCAGTGAAATACCCTTGGCAATACACACAGCAGGGACCGCCCCGATGCGGCCCGCCCGGCGTTGGTCAGGATATAAGGGGAGGCGGACCCAGCTCCACCTCAGTTCTCCGCCAAGACCCAGACAGAAGACCTGACAGAAAAGAGACTAAGCCTACCATGAAGAGAGAGTTAGAGAAGAAAAAACAAATGGATCTGCACACCACGAGGGGAAGGCAGGTGGAGAAGCGCCCCTGCTGAAGAGCTCCTCTCCAAGATCTACTGTTATGGTAAGTTCTTACATAACTGTACTATCTCACCAGTGGGAGCTCTTGCAGCGAGCTATTACAATCAGGACTGAGTCTAGCGGTCCCACAACAAAGAAGGTAGACGACCCGGAGGTGGAATATGCTGACTCCAGAGGCCTTAGGACAAAGCCCTTGTAAAAGCAGCTAGGGCAAGCCAGCTCAGCATCTGGAGACGATATCAAGCTGTAATGTGACCAAGGTATGCGCAGTTCCAGGTTGCAGCCACACAAATGTCCCAGTATGGCGACATTCCACAGGGCGGTGAAAGAAGCTGACACTCCTCTGGTGGAGTGACCCCTAACCGGGCCCAGCAGGGGTTTATTTTGATGCTCGTAGCAAAACAAGACACAGCGAACTATCCATTTAGAAATAGTTTGCTTGGACACCGGTTGACCCAAGCAATGTGGTGCAAAAGCCACAAATAGCTGCTCTGATTTATGGTGCTGAACTGTCCTTTTGAGGTAATACCTCAGAGAACTGTGGACATTCAATGTGTGGAGGAGAGCCTCCCCTCTATTGGAAGGGGAAGGAAAATAAACAGGAAGATCAACCGACTGGTTGAGGGTCAACTCTGAGACCACTTTTGGAAGAAACTTAGAGTTGTTCTGAAGAAACCTTTCCTGTGGAAAACCAAATAGGACTCTTTACACATCAGAGCCTGAAGCTAAAAACCCTCGAAGGCTGAGTAACAAAACAAAAAAGCAAACCTCCAAAAAGGAATGACAGCTCACAATCTGCTGCTGGCTCAAAAGGAGAGAGGTAATTTCTCCAACACAAAAATGAGGTCCCAGGGTGGGACAGGGTCCCGAATGGGAGGTCTCATATGTAGAATTCCCTAAGAAGGTGCGGGCCAACATCCAATTGTGCTAATGCTCTCTCCCAAGCGAGAGCATGATAGGCGGAGATTGCCCACATAAAAGTGCACCTTGATAGAGGGTAACTCGAACCTTATCATACAAAGAGAGAAGATACTGTAGCTGAGTTCAAGGGGCAGGTGACGGGGATCCAAACGCTGTGACAATGCCCAAAGACAAAACACTTCCACCATAGCATAGGTGGAGAGTAGGGGCTTTCTTGCTGACACTAAGACACCGACAGCCACCCTCGGGAAACTCCATATCTATGTTGAGCTATGTCTGAAGCAGCCAAGCATGTAGGTGTAAGGATCAAGATCCGATGGACCAGTGACCTTGGTCCTGGACAGTAACTGCAACATAGACGGCAGCGGAACTGGAGGTTCCATGGATAACTGCTGCAGTAGTGGGAACCAAATCTGCAAGGCCATTTTGGGGGCCACTAGGGATATCTGGGCCTTCTTGCCTGTGACTTGAGCAGTACTGTCTGAATGAGAGGAAAGGGGCAAGAAAGGCATGAAGAAACCTCCCTGCCCAGCAAAGGGATAATCGTCTGGCAAAAACTCCAGGCGCATGCTCTACATGAAAAGAACATTGGCAGTTTGGCGTTAGTGGTGGAAAGAGGTCCCTCAGGGCCCACCTGTCAAGGCTGGCCCATTATGGATTAGCTCACACGTACGCTCTGGAACGCGACCCGCTGAGGCTGTCGGCCAGATCACGAGGATGCCTGGAACATGCACGGACAGCAAGTCCCAGCCCAGCGCCCAGTACCAGACTCTCATAGCCTCCCTGCAGAGGATACGAATGAATGCCTCCTTGTTTGTCGATAAAGACGACTGCCATGTTGTCTGTCACAGCTAAAGACAACCTGACACCAATCCCTCGAAAAGCCTGAAGTGAGGACTACTCACATTTCAGTACTGATGTGGAGGGACTGCTCGGGTGACCAAACCCCAATGTGCACAAGTAAGCCCCCACCCCAAGTCCGATGCAACTGTTGTCAGAGTCTCACCTGGTGGCCCCAACAAAAGCTGACCCCTTCTCCAGATTGTTGGGGTCCATCCACAAAGCAGGTTCTTCCGGCTGGCTCCCAGATCTGACGGGAGTCTAGATCGTCAGAGCTTTAGTCCCACTGCACCTGAGCATCCACCGTGGGACTCCCATGTGGAGGCAGACGGAGTGACAGAATGGCCACCACCATGCCCCAGTAAACTGAGAAGTTCCAGCTGAACTCGAGGAGTTATGGGAGATATGTTCTGCCATCTCTAAGTGAACTCCCCTCTGTGGGAGGAAGGCCATGCCCTGGACGGATCAGGATCACCCTATGAAGGAGAGCTTTGGCTGGGCCCGGGATGATTTCATAAGTTCAGGGATCCCAGCTCTTTCCGGAACAGAGTATAAGTGTCTTGAGGAAATATTGAAACCTACTCTTGACGGTAAGTAAGACGCCGAGTAGAGGGGAACACCAGTGTCCCATCCGCCTTGAGCCACAGCCACCACCCAGGCATTTGCAAGACTCACAGAGCAGAAGAGAGGCTAAATGGAAGCACTGAAATTGAAAATGCTCCCTGAAGTGGAACTCAGAAACTTCCCGTGGAGGATAGACCTAGATATTCATATGATCCCAGCTGTCGAGAGAGAATACAGCCAGTCCCCTCGGGTGCAACAAGGGAAGAAGTCCCCTGAAGAGTCACCATCCTGAACCCGTACTCGATGAAAGAGGTTTAGAGGACTGAGATCCAGAATGGGACGAAGGTCCCGAGCTGGGACCAGAAAAGTGGGAATAGAACCGCTGTCCTTGCTGCTGCAAGGGAACCTCTCTATTGCTCTCTTCTGCAGAGGAATATGTCTCTCCTTCTATTGGTGGGATGTGAGAAGGAGGATACAAGGAGAGCTTTGGCGGAGTATCGAGGGAGGAAACTCTGTGAACTCTAGCATGTGTCCTGTCACCAGAATATCCAAGACCCACTGGTCTGCAGTAAAGACTCCACCACCTTCAAATGAAAAGGAGAAGCAGCCCCAACTGGCTCCTGGGTCTTCCTGTGGAAGGGGATGGAAGGAGTCATTACAGAGCCGGGAGTGGGAGAGAGGCCTGGGAGGACTTGGGCCCCATGGGCAGGAGGTCCAACGAATGCTGGTTCCCGGATCTCCTGCAGAAGCTTCCTCTCTGCCCCCTGCTGGCTGCCACGGGCTGGACCTTAACTGCCTGAGGACATCTGAAGAAAATGGGCCGCTACAGTGCTGTCATCGCTGGTCGCCACGGCACATCTGGCAGACCAACAGATTGACTTGCCTGACTTATTTTGGAGGTGGGAGATCAAAGCCACGCCTCCTGCCCAAACAGCCACAGTACCCTGGAAGGGCAGATCTTTGATACCGGCCTGCAGATCTGGTGGCTTGAGACTCTCAACCAGGCATGGCGCCAAGCACACACCCCGAAGCTAGCTGCCCCTGGCTGCCATGTCTGCAGTGTCACCTACAAGACCCCTCAGTACATGGGAGCCTCATGTCTGAGCCACCGGCACTGGAGGAGGGCCAGCGAGCGCTCCCTCCCTTGGTCAGAGTCTGGCATGGTCTTTCCACAGCTCCAGTCCCCTCCCACAATGCATTCTGGTACTGAACCATGTCCTAGGGAAACTGATGGAGACCGGATGGAACAGGTGGAGGTTGCATATACTTTCTTGCCCACCTGGGCCAGGTAGTGGGACTCGGGTCGGAGGCTGGGAGCTGAGGTGCTTTCAGTTGCTGAGACTTGCCGGGTGGCAGCTCGTGATCACCCCAAGAATCGGCTCAGGGTGTTCCACTAGAAAGGGTTCCACCCTCGGGCCTTATACAGCCTTATCTGACTTCTTAGGAACTGCTGGGATTGAGAGCCGATGCATCTAGGTGGTTCTGGTAAGGTCCTGGAAAGGATCTACCAAAGGAGGGATAACCAGAAGCTTTCACCTTTTGCCTCAGGGTACATGGCACAACCTCCTCGTGCAGGACCAGGTCCTCCCGTGTCCCACGTTGGAGCCTCGATATGCCTCATGATGTCCATAAGTAGGATCGTCCGGAGGCGAGGAGCGCTAGTCACTTCTCTCCCGGGAGTACTTTGAGGCTGAGAGAGGACGAGGAGGAGAGTGATGAAGAGGAGGATCCAACTAATCCACTTTTGAATAGTCTGACCCCATCCTAAGTGACCATGCCTCACTCGGCGCTGTAGCTAGGGACCGACGCCGGGTCCGAAGACTGACTCCAGTCCCTGGACCGCGACGAGCATGACTGATCGCCGGGTCAGAGGACCGCCGGCGAAGTGATCTCGCCTGGAGCAGAAGGGCTCCTGGAGACGTGACCTAGACTGGACGCGGGTCACCAGAGTCCCTGGAGCGAACGCCGATGTCTCCTCGGACTCCTGCGGGGAACCAGCCCCGGAGGGAGGTGGAAGGCTGGTGCTCCGTGACTTCAGCGTGGAAGACTCATCCCCCAGCTGGGTTCTCCCACAGGGTCTGAGTACCAGTGTCTGGGCCGGCGTGGGGAGGACCACTTGTGGACCTGCCCCCACCAAAAGGAGAAAAGATCCTTGAGCTCGGCCCCAGTGAAAATTTCAGCCAGCTCGTTTCGGGAAGGAAGTCTCCGGAATGTCGGGGTGAAGGAGAGCTCTCCTGAGGGCCCGGGGAGGAGGACTTGGGTGACAGGGACGCCGGTACCTCCATGACTGACTGACCCGCTGCCACCCGCCTCTCTCTTCGACAAGCTGCCAGTGTAGGGGCCGACGGTGATGACACACTGGGGACACGGAGAGTCCTTGGTCTTTGGAGGTGCGCCTCTAGCAGGCGGCGTCGGTGCCTTAGCAGGTGGGGCCGAAGCAGGCACCTCTAAGGACTTAGTGATGACCCTTAGCAGAGTCACCTTTGGCTTGGCCGGCTTCTCCCCCGACGGGCCCGCCTTAGCCTGGGGAGTCTTTGGAGGATCTCCAGAACCCGAGGGACGGGCCTTTTTGGGAGAAGGCAGCGAATGCGAGCCGACCCAGACCAGGACCCGGTGACAGGCCGACTACGGTCCTTGCTGGCCTTTTTCTCCTTCCTCTTCCCCTCCGAGTGCAGATCCATCTTCTGCTCCAGCAGGTGAGGCCTTAAGGGCCTTCAGGCGCGGATGCCGGTCCGCTGGTAAAGGCCCGGCAATCTGCGCAGTTGGTGGTGTTGCGTGGTCCGGCCCAGGCAGAAAAGCACGTGATGGTCGTCCTTAGCTGGGATCTGCCTCCGCAGTCACACTTGTAAGTGTTCTGGAGATGCCCGGACCCGGAAGACATCGAACCCGTCCGGGTAAAACTAACGGCTGACGCCGGTACTCAGGTAGCCGTGCGACAGGAAACAATGCTCAAAGCGGGAGAAAAGAAGCAATCGGTTGTGCAGCGGACTGACATTGGTACCTGAAAACAGTAAAACCCATTGAAAAAGGAGGAAAATCTTGACTGAAGAGTGAATCTTTTGCTGTAATCACAAGCAGAAGCGGTTTCTTTACACCAAAATGCAGGACGAGCGGGAAAGAACTGAGGTGGAGCTGGGTCCGCCCCTCTTGTACCCTGACCGGCGATGGGGCGGGAGGCGCGCCGGGGCAGTCCCTGCTGTGTATTGCTGGCAGAAGTTTCACTTGAGGGTCCGAAGCGCGTGCATAGTCCTGATTGTAATAGCCTGCGCAAGAGCTCCCACTCAGCTAAGATTTACCTTCACCGCCAGCGCCACCGTGAGAGGGCCGCTTATCCCTTGGATCGCCCCATGATGCCAGATCTTGCCCGCTGGAAGCAGAGGCTGTGCGCTTGACCATGGGGAGGTCAGGTGGGTTCGTGTGGATGAACAACATATACCACTCCTAGAAAGTACAGTTAAGTAAGAACTTACCGTAACAATAGATCTTTGAGGGGTATCTCTCGCAGTAGGTAATACACTTGGGTTGTCACCAGAGTGCGCTGTGGTGCACAGCAGCTCTCTTCTAGCAGTCTTTTTCTGAGGATCAAATCAATTGTGAGACATTTTCCCCTTTGTTTTTCTTCTTTGAAATTGTACTTTTTTGAAAGGTGTATCCTTGCCTCCTGGCAGAGTGGAGCATACCTGTGTCCATAGATTCTGATCACGGAGTGGTCAGGTGAGACACAACTGGAGACTCCAGCTAATCTGGGGTTCGAGACTGTTTGTCTCTTCAGATCTATTAGGGTTGTCGATCTGGCCTTCCTGGAAGGATTTGGGGCCTGGTTATCTCCAGTGTCTCTTTCAGTAACATTTTGCCTGCTGGTGCTGCATATTGATCAAACCCTCATGTGAAGGGCACTGTCCTGTGAGGCCATGGGCATCTCCCATAAGCGTGGCTTTTTTGCTCGTAGTTACATTTAAAACAAATTAAGACAAGCTGATGCTTTATACCCAAAATCTAAACAGTGATTACATCTTGAAGAATCACAAGCTGAATTTATTGAGATCTTGACCAGCATTAAAACAGGATTTAGGTTTCCCAATATGAAAAATAGCACCCTGTCTTTCCTAAATAGAAGGATTGGAAGATGCACTGCCTGTCTTATGGTGACAACTATCTTAATCCGGCTCCATCCAGTTCTGCCTACTTTCTAGGTTTGGTGGTTCCGTTATCATTTGGACGTTGTCATAATCAAAACATGATGTCTTCTATATTTACCCTTCATTTTGAGGGACCATGAAAGTTTGAACAGGGTTTGTTTAATGGGATAACAGTGAAAAATCCATTCTGGCTGTTTTTGAGAGTCTGGTCCATTTGGAATCAGTTAAGACTGACACAGCTTTAAAACTAATATTATAGTTTGTTTCCTAGCCAATTAGCATAAAGATTTGAAGAAAGAAACCACATGGATGCTTTCAGTGAAGTTTTGGCCTATCTGGGGGGTTTCGTCACTTTTATACAAAAAAGCAGACACATTAGTCTGGGGTGGGCTGGCCATATTTGCAAATAGGTCCGAGTTTGTTGTTGCGCCAAGAAGGGCCCTCACAGGAATTTGTCATAAAACATTTCCACTAGGTCCTACACACATAATCTGCCCCATTCCATCTGCTACATTATCAATACCCTGTAACTGTCATAGTATTAATATTTTTAGTCACATGGCAGATATCATTAGTAGTAGTAATATTTTAGAACTGTCAATGTATATCCTGGTGAGTTGGGCTGGGTATTCTCTTGGTGGCCCTCCTGTGGGGAAGAGTAAGGTGGGGTCCGGGAAGCAGGGATCGTCGTCTGGGATCGTGTCCCATCCCTTCATCCATTTCTTGGGTAATGTATTTCAGGTGTCCAGGAATCAAAGTCAATATTAGAGTCCGTCGATTCGTTGCCCCAACTTGTTGCTTGTCTCTCGTAGAAAAGTTTTTTCTCAGTTCCAGGCATTGCAACAGTGCTTCTGTGTCCAACCCTAAGTGATGTAGTTATCACTGTCCTCTGTGCCTGGGCATGTGCATAGTTTCCAGTGGCTTGCTTGGGTGGAAGTAAGCTACGTGAACTTACTGTAACAGTAGTCTTCGAGAGGGCTCTTGCAGCAGGCTATTACAATCAGGACTATGCGGGCACTAGGACCCTCAGTGAAATTTCCTGGCAATACACAGCAGGTGGCCTGATGCGGCCCGCCCGGCGTTGGTCAGGATATAAGAGGCGGACCCAGCCCACCCTGTTCTCCGCCAAGACCCAGCAGAAGACCTGACAGAAAGGAGCTAAGCCTACCATGAAGAGTTAGAAGAAAAACAATGGATCTGCACACCTCGGGGGGAAGGCAGGTGGAGAGCGCCTGCTGGGGCTCCTCTCAAGATCTACTGTTATGGTAAGTTCTGCTAACTGTACTATCTCACCAGTGGGAGCCTGCAGCAGCTATTACAATCAGGACTGAGTCTAGCGGTCCCACAACAAGTATGAGCGACCCGGGAGGTGGATATACTGACTCCAGAGGCGGACCAGCCCTTGTAAAGCGGCTGGGCGACAGCTCAGCATCTGGAGGCGATATCCAGCTGTAATTGGTAGTCTTATGCACGAGTTCCAGGTTGCTTTCGGAAATGTCCTGTATGGCGACATTCATGGGCGGTGAAAAGCTGACTCTGGTGGGTGACCTCAACCGGCCAGCAGGGTTTATTTTGATGCTCAGAAAACAAGATACAGCGAATATCCATTTAGAAATAGTTTGCTTGGATACTGTTGAGCCAAGCAGTGTGGCAAAGCCACAAGTAGCTGCTCTGATTTATGGTGTTGAATGTCCTTGAGGTAATACCAGAGAACTGTGACATTCAATGTGGAGAGAGCCCCCTTTATTGGAAGGAAAATAAACAGGAAGATCAACGACTGGTTGAGGTTCAATTTGGACTACTTTGGAAGAGCTTAGGTTTGTTCTGAGGCACTTTTCCTTGGAAGAGCAAATGGGCTCTTACGTAAGGCCTGACTCGGGAAGCCTTGAGCTGAGCTTAGAAGCCAAAAGCAAACCTTCCAGAAAGGTGTACAGCCTACAATCTGCTGCTGGCTGCAAGGAGGGAGGGTGGGTTCTCAACTCAAAGTAGGGTCCCAGGGGACAGGGTCCCGATGGGAGGTCCTATTAAATTCCCAAGAAGGTCTTGAGCCGTGATTGTGCTAATGCTCTCTCTTGGAGGCATAGGTGGAGATTGCCCATGTGTGCCCTTGATGGGAGTAACTCAGAACCTTATCATACAGAAGAAGATACTGTAAAGCTGAGTTCACAGGGCAGGTGGCGGATCCAAACCTCTGGCGGCAATGCCCAAGACAGGCAGCTTCCACTTGGTAGCATAGGTGGAGTGGGTAGGGGCTTTCTTGCTGACACTAAGACCGCTGCTTCCCGGAAACCATATCTATGTTGGGCCTGTCTAGGCAGCCACATGTAGGTGTAAGGATCAAGATCGGATGACCAGTGACCTTGGTCCTGGACATAACTGCAAGATATAATAGCGGAACTGAGGTTCGTGGATAACTGCTGCAGTAGTGGAACCAAATCTGCTAGGCCATTTGGGGCCACTAGGATATCTGGGCCCTTGCCTGTGACTTGAGCAGTACTGTCTGAATGGAGGAAAGGCAGAAAGGCATGAAACCTCCTGCCCAGCCAGGGATGTCGTCTGGCCAAAACTCCAGGCGATGCCTCTTGAGTGGAACATTGGGCGGTTTGGCTGTGTGGTGGCGCGAGGTCAGCCTGTGAAGACCCCACCTGTCAAGAGCTGGTCCATTATGGATTGTAGCAGCTCCCACTGTGGGCGCTCTGGAACTCCGACCTGCTGAGGCTGTCGCCAGATCATTTAGGATGCCTGAACATGCATCGCGGGATAGCAGGATGCCTCGCTTCCAGCGTCAGTACTAGACTCTCACGCCTCCTGCAAGAGGATAGGAATGAGTGCCTCTTGTTTGTCGATGTAAAAGACGATCGCTATGTTAATTGTCTGAGGCTAGAAGACAGCCTGACACCGGATTCCTCTCGAAAGCCTGGAGGCGAGGACTACTCACATTTCAGTACACTGATGTGGAGGGACTGCCTCGGGTGACCAAAGCCCCAATGTGCACCCAAGTGTGCCCCCCCACCCCAAGTCCGATGCATCTGTTGTTTTAGAGTCTGACTTGGTGGCCCTGGACAAAAGCTGACCCTTTCTCCAGATTGTTGGGGTCCATCCACCAAAAGCAGAGTTCTTCTGATTGGCCCTGAGATCTTGGACCGGGAGTCTAGATCGTCGTAGCTTTGGTCCCACTGTACCTGGAGCATCCACTGTGGGACTCTCATGTGTAGGCGGGCCAAAGGAGGACAGGAATGGCCACCGCCATGTGCCCCAGTAAACTGAGGAAGTTCCGAGCTGGAATCTCGAGGAGTTGTGGTGGAGATATGTTCTGCCATCTCGTCGCAAGGAACTCCTGTTCTGTGGGAGGAAGGCCATGCCTGGACGGAATCCAGGATCACTCTATGAAGTGTGAGCTTTTGGCTGGGTCTGGGATGATTTCTACATGTTCAGGGTGATCCCCAGTCTCGGAACAGAGTATAAGTGTCTCGAGAGCTCATAGAGGCCTACCTTGACGGGCCGTAAGTAGTCAACGCCGAGGTAGGGGGTAACACATAGTGTCCCATCCGCCTTAGAGCCACAGCCACCACTGCTAGGCATTTGGTGAAGACTCACTGAGCAGAAGAGAGGCTAAATGGAAGCACTTGAATCTGGTAATGCTTTCCCTTGGAAGTGGTAACTCAGAAACTTCCTGGGGAGGATAGACCTAGATATTCTATATGGATCCTGATGTCGAGAGAACATAGCCAGTCCTCGGTGCAACAAGGGAAGAAGTCCTGAAGAGTCACCATCCTGGAACCTTTTGTACTGATAAAGAGGTTTAGAGGACTGGAGATCCAGAATGGGATTTTAAGGTCCTGAGTCTTTTGGGACCAGAAAGAAGTGGGAATAGAACCGCTGTCCTGCTGCTGCAAGGGGAACCTCTCTATGTTTCCTCTTCTGCAGGAGGTTCTGTACTCTCCTTCTATTGGTGGATGTGAGAAGGAGGATAACGTGAGAGCTTTGGCGGAGTATGCGGAGGAAACTCTGTGAACTCGAGCATGTGTCCTGTCCGTATAATATCCAAGACCCACTGGTCTGCAGTAATAGACTTCCACCCTTCGAAATGAAGGGAGAAGCAGCCCCCAACTGGCTCTCCTGGGTCTTCCTGTGGAAGGGGGATGGAAGGGAGTCATTGGGCAGAGCCGGGAGTGGGGAGAGAGGCCTGGGAGGACTTGGGCCCATGGGCAGGAGGTCCACCAGAATGCTGGTTCCCGGATCTCCTGCAGAAGCTTCCTCTCTGCCCCTGTTGGCTGCCACGGGCTGGACCTTAACTGCCTGAGGACTTACGAAAGGGCCGTTTACAGTGCTGTCATCGCTGGTCGCCACGGTACATCTGGCAGACCAACCAGATTGACTTGCCCGACTTTTGGAGGTGGGAGATCAAAGCCTACGTCTCCTGCCCAAACAGCACGGTACCCTGGAAGGGCAGATCTTTGATACCGGCCTGCAGATCCTGGTGAAAGCCCGAGACTCTCAACCAGGCATGGCGCCAGAGGCACACCCCGGAAGCAGCTGCCCTGGCTGCCATGTCTGCAGTGTCATACAAGACCCTCAGTACATGGGAGCCTATGTCTGAGCCTGACTGGAGGAGGGCCAGGAGCTCTGCCTTTTGGTCAGAGTCTGGCATGGTCTTTGCCAGCTCCAGTCCCCTTTCCCACAATGCATTCTGGTACTGTACCATATGCGTTAGGAAACTGATGGAGCGGATGGAACAGGTGGAGGCTGCATATACTTTCTTGCCCACCTGGGCCAGGTAGTGGGACTCCGGGTCGGGAGGCTGGGAGCTGAGGTGCTTCAGTTGCCGAGACTTGTCATGGGCAGCCGTGATCACCGAAGAATCGGCCTGAGGGTGTTCCACTAGAAAGGGTTCCACCCTCGGGGCCTTATACAGCCTATCTGACTTCTTAGGAACTGCTGGATTGGAGGCCGGATGCATCTAGGTGGTTCTGGTAAGGTCCTGGAATGTATCTACCAAAGGAGGGATAACTAGAGGTTTTGGCCCTTTTTCCTTCAGGTACTTGGGCCAACCTCCATGCGTCCGGATCCAGGTCCCTCCGTGTCCCACCTCGCTGGAGGGCCTGGATACTGCCTCATGATGTCCATAAAAAGCTAGGATCGTCCGGAGGCGAGGTGGCGCTGGTCCTTCTCTCCCGGGAGTGCTTGAGGCTGAGAGAGGACGAAGAGGTCGATGATGAAGAGGAGGATCAACTATCCGACTTTGAATAGTCTGAATTTCATCCTATGACCATGCCTTCACCTGGCGTCGGTAGCTAGGGGACCCGGCCCGTCCGTCTAAGAGCGACTCCAGTCCCTGGACGGCGACGGCAGCCGACTGACGTCGGGTCAGAGGACCGCTGAAGTGATCTCGCCTGAGCTTAGAAGGGCTCCTGAGCGTGACCTAGACTGACGCCGGTCACCAGAGTCCCTGGAGCGACGTCGATGTCCTCGGACCTGGTGCGGGAACGAGCCCTGGAGGGAGGTGAAGGCTGGTGCTCCGGTGACTTCGGCGTGGAAGACTCACCCCCAGCTGTGGTTCTCCCACAGAGGGTCCTGGGCGGCGACAGGGAGGACCACTTAGTGGACCTGCCCTCACCCAAAAGGAGAAAAGATCCTTGAGCTCGGCTCTCTTAGTGAAAATTTCAGCTGCTCGCTTTGGGAAGGAAGTCTCCGGAATGTCGTGGGTGTGAAGGAGAGCTCTCCTGAGGGCCCGGGGAGGAGGACTTGGGTGACAGGGACGCCGGGTGGCTTCCATGACTGACCCGTCAAGGCTCTTCGCCCCTTCGACCGGGCGCTGTGTAGGGGCCGACGGAGTGACACCTGGGACACCGGAGAGTCCTTGGTCTTTGGAGAGGTGCGCCTTTAGCAGGCGGCGTCGGTGCCTTAGCAGGTGGGGCCGAAGCAGGCACCTCTAAGGACTTAGTGATGACCCTTAGCAGAGTCACCTTTGGCTTGGCCGGCTTCTCCCCCGACGGGCCCGCCTTAGCCTGGGGAGTCTTTGGAGGATCTCCAGAACCCGAGGGACGGGCCTTTTTGGGAGAAGGCAGCGAATGCGAGCGCGACCCAGACCAGGACCGGTGACAGGACCGACTACGGTCCTTGCTGTGGCACTTTTTCTCCTTCCTCTTCCCCTCCGAGGAGTGCAGATCCATCTTCTGCTCCAGCAGGTAGGCCTTAAGGGCCTTCAGGCGGCGGATGCGGGTCCGGCTGGTAAAGGCCCGGCAATCTGCGCAGTTGGTGGTGTCGTGGTCCGGGCCCAGGCAGAAAACGCACCGCTGATGGCCGTCCTTAGCTGGGATCTGCCTCCCGCAGTCACACTTACTTAAGTGTTCTGGAGATGCCGACACCCGGGAAGACATCGAACCCGTCCGGGTAAAACTAACGGCTGACGTCGGTACTAGGTAGCGGCAAGAGCGAGGGAAACAATGCTCGAAAGCGGGAGAAAAGAAGCAATCGACAGCAGCGGACTGACATTGGTACCTGAAAACAGTAAACCCATTGAAAAAGGAGGAAAATCTTGACTGAAGAGTGAATCTTTTTGCTGTAATCACAAGCAGAAGCGGTTTCTTTCGGCTTCACGTGCAGGACGCAGCGGGAAAGAACTGAGGTGGAGCTGGGTCCGCCCCCTCTTGTACCCTGACCGGCTGTCGGGGGGCGGGCCAGCGTCGAGGGGGCAGTCCCTGCTGTGTATTGCTGGCAGAAGTTTCACTGGAGGGTCCTAGTGCCTGCGGCATAGTCCTGATTGTAATAGCCTGCGGCAAGAGCTCCCACTCGAAGTAAGATTTACCCTTTCACTGCCAGCCACCGCAGAGGCCGTTTATCCCTTGGATCGCCCCATGATGCCAGATCTTGCCCGCTGGAAGCAGAGGCTGTGCGCTTGAGCATGGGGAGGTCAGGTGGGTTCGTGTGGATGAACAACATATACCACTCCTAGAAAGTACAGTTAAGTAAGAACTTACCGTAACAATAGATCTTTGAGGGGTATCTCTCTCAGTAGGTAATACACTTGGGTTGTCACCAGAGTGCGCTGTGGTGCACAGCAGCTCTCTTCTAGCAGTCTTTTTCTGAGGATCACCCACACGTGACATCATCTTCCTGTTTCCTATATAAGAATGGGCAGTCCCTGGTATCCCGAGTTCCCCTGCCGGATTCAGCTCGCTAAGCGAGGACTGAGGAAAACCCGAAGTACCATAGGTCTCCCATCCCATAAATAACTGGATCAGAAGTTGTTATAGAGAAGAAGGAGGATGGAGGGAGGGAGGGATCATACCTGCTGCAAGAGATACCCCTCAAAGATCTACTGTTATGGTAAGTTCTTATGTAACTGTGCTGTCTTCCACAGGATGATCTCTTGCAGCAGGTAATATACTTGGGATGATTCCCAAGCAGTGAACCCAAGAAGGGTGAAATTATGACAGAAAACCTTGTAGGACAGCTCGGCCAAAGGCTGTCCTACAGTGTGAAGCAATGCCTAAGTTGTAGTGCTTCGTGAAAGTATGTATTGTGGACCATGTGGCTTTGTTGCAGATATCTGTGATAGAAGCCCCCTTGAAGCAGTCCGCTGAGGTGGCCATAGCTCTGGTAGAATGGGCTTGGACAGGTTCTGGTAATGGTTTGTTATATTTCTTATAGCAAAAGACGATACAGTGTGCTAGCCAATTGGAGAGGGTCCGTTTAGTGACCGGGAGATCTTCCCTGGTTGAGGTGAAGGTAACAAAAATTTGAGAGGTCTTTCTAATCGATTCGGTACGATTGGTATAATATCATAATATACGATGGACATCTAGGGTACGTAGGAGGTATTCTCCCCGATTCTAGTGTTCAGGGTAATATACTGGCATCTCTACGGACTGATTTAAGGTGTGTTCTGAGACCACCATATGTAAAAAGGAAGGATTTATCTGAAGTGTCACTCTGTCTTTGTGAAAGATTAAGTAAGGCTTTTTACACATAAGAGCATGAAGCTCGGAGATGCATCGAGCTGAAGTGACGGCCACTAGAAATAATATCTTCCAATAAAGAAAACAGAGGTCACAAGTGGCAGCCGGTTCAAAAGGTTCAAGGGTCAGTTTTTCTAAAAGAAAATTCAGATCCCATGGGGGAGTGGGTCGTCTAATGGGAGGTTTGATATGTAACATTCCTCTTAGAAACATTTTGGCTAGATGATGTTGATACAGAAATCTTCCATCCAGAGGTTCATGGAAGGCCAAAATAGAGGTCAAATGGACCTTAACAGAGGAATAGCTCAACCCTGTCTCAGCAAGTGAGGCCAGGTAATCCAGGACAGTTGTTAGTGGACATGAGTAGGAGTCCAACGACCGGGAAGCGTCCCAAATGGAAAAGCGTTTCCATTTAGCAATATAAGTTTCCCTGGTTGCTGGTTTATGTGAGGCTAATAGAATGTTGGTCACAGGGGAGGAGACCTGGAGACAGGCTATGAAAGTGTCCTCAGGAGCCAAGCGTGTAGGTGTAGTGATCTCAGGTTGGGATGAAGGAGCGTTCCATGATTCTGAGCCAACAGGACCAGCCTGACTGGTAATGGAATGGGTTCTGCCACTGAGAATTGTTGAAGTAAGGGAAACCACACCTGCCAAGGCCATAGAGGGGCTATGAGGATCATGGTGGCAGGTTTGAGTTGTAGTTTCAGCAGTGTCCGTTGTAGGAGTGGGACGGGGGAGGAGCATATAAGAAGAGTCCTGTCCATAGTTAGGAAAGGGCATCTGTAGATCATCCCTTTTTGCTCGGGATAATGGAATAGTATCTAGGGAGATGGTGATTGACGGGGGAGGCAAATAGGCCCAGGTGCAGGGTCCCTGACAAGTGAAAGATTCTCTGAAGAACTTCTTGATGAAGTGTCCATTCGTGCATGGAGGACTGGAGACTGAGAACGTCGTGGCATCCCAGTAGATGGACAGCTGTTAACGACAGGTGTTGCTGTATGGCTTCCTGCCAAACCATCATCGTCTCTCTGCAGAGAGTGCAGAACTTCGTACCTTCTTGTTTGTTGAGGTAATATACCACTGAGGTGTTGTCTGATTGGATCAGCAGAGGTCCATGGGAAAGGTGAAGCTGAAAAGCCTAAAGGGCTACATGGATCACCCTTATTTCCAGGAGATTTATATGAGGGAGAGTGGAGGATCGGGACCACCTGCCCTGCAACCCGTAGGGACCCAGGTGTGCACCCACCTTTCGAGAGAAGCATCAATGGTCAACATCTGCCGGAGTGGGGGAGATTGGAATGGCATGCCTTGAGAGAGGTTGGCATGTTGGGTCCATCAAGACAGGGCCAACCACAGAGTGGGAGTGACTTTGACTTTGTCTTTGAAGTCTCCAGTTCTTTGACACCATTGGTTTTGGAGAGTCCACTGAACTGGTTTCTATATGTGGATGAGCAAATGCTACCGTAGGGATGACAGTGGCCATGTGCCCTAGAAGGCATAAAAGTTGTCTGGCTGTGATAAATTTTTGAGTTTGTATCTAGGAAGCCAGAGATAGAAGCTTGTCTTGTCGGGCAGCAGGGAGGTGGAAGTCCTGGCAGAGGCAGTACCTAGGACCACTGCTATTTACTGGAGTGACTGGATAGGGGTCGGTTGGACTTTTGGCCAGCTGACTGTAATCCTTAGGGAGTGAAACAGTTAGGGTTACTTGAAGGGAAGAAAGCAGAGAAGTTCTGGACTCTGCTTTTATAAGCCAGTCATCCAGATATGGGAAGATGAAGTGTCCTTCCTGTCGTAGGGCTGCAGCCACTACCGCTAGGCTGTTGGTAAACACTCTCGGCGCAGATGAGAGACCGAGCAGGAGTGTCTTTAATTGGTCAATGTGCTAGTAGGTAAAAGCTAAGGAACTGGTGGTTGGCGTGGTGGATGCGGATATGTAGGTAGGCATCTGTCATGTCTAATGCACATAGCCAATCCCCTTGTTTTATTTATTTATTGAAAGATATCGGAATTACAATCCGTTGAGTCATAGACTCCTTTGCAAAGGCTCCATGTCAGTAAGAATATACACTAAGTATCACAAACTAAACATTTTAACATCGACATTATAGATGTTAAGGTGATCATCCAGAACTTTTTGTGCTGAATGTGTGTAGATTCAGTTGTCTGAGGTCTAGTATAGGTCTGAGATCTCCAGTTCATTTGGGCATACCTCTCAAGTGTACTGGATTTTGGGTGACGTTCCGGATTCTGAGCCCTGCAGTCTGCCTGTACCGCCGCCCTGCATTTGCCGTTTTGTTTCCGCATCAGAATGCCAAACCACACGGCCACACTGTGCTCAGCACTCCACTGATCCCTTTGTTTAATCCTCCCGGGCTGGCTCCTCATCTCCTCCAATTAAATCTCTGGCACCCCTCACGTCTGTCGTAGCAATAATGACGCTGGTGTGAGGGGGGCTTGGGGAGGTGTCGAGAGAGAGAGAGGAGCATAGCCAGGTTGCCCTGCCCCACCAGCGCTGCTGTGCTGTATCAGGTCCCTCCTCAGGTCTGCTGCCAGGCTAGTAAAGCAGCCTGCTGCCCAGAGGGGGAACCATAGCATCGGTACTGTTTTGCGGGTAGGGCCGCTGTTCTGAAGGATCTGAAGGCACCAATCGCTGTGCTAGGAAGGAAGAAGGAAGGGAAGGAAGCCGGAGCCTGGAACAACAAGCCGCATTGAAGCACGTCCCAGACAGAGAGCAAGAAAGCAGCAGAAGAATGCCACCAGCCACCAGAGAGCGACCCAACTGGGGGGGGGGGTAGTATTCCGTTTGTTTTTGTGCCCGTTTTGGTTGTTTGGGGGATGAGGTGGGTGGGGGTTCTCTTGATGAGGGCCCATACTAGTGATCTGAACCTTCAGCTCTAATATTCCTGAAAGGGACTTTGTTCGGTTTCTTCACCCCTTGCAGCCCAGCTGAGGTGCAGCACTGTGTTCCTACTGAGGTGGCTTGTCTCTACACAACAGGACAGCTGGAAAGGGGCAGACACCAGAGCTCAGCCTATTTGGTGCAGGCCACATCTTGTGCTGTGGTGGGATTCGACCCTGAGATCACCTGTGTCACAGGCTCACAGCCAAGGATCTAACCTACGACTATAAACTATTCTAAGTGTTGAAAGGTATTCCTCCTCTAGAGAATATATTACTTTTAATTTATGAAAACAAGCTCAAATGGTGTTCTCTGTGAGCTTCAACTATATTTGGCTTTGCTTTCATAGGCATTTAAAAGAAAAATCTGTCATTTTTGTTTACAAATAGTATTCCAAGCAATTTAGGTTCTCGCATGACAGAATGGAATGCTTACATGAAATATTCTGGCAGCATTTCAAATTCTGGCTAACAATATTTGAAACTCTTAGCTAAGTAGATTAGTAAATGACTGTGGATAAGTATGCTGTTTTGGAAAGGTACCCCCTCCTTTCTGTATTGCAACACAGAAAATTCTTGCATAGACTAAAACAACATACAGGGCAGGATAGTGCTGTTATATGGAGGGTCCACTGCTTTTCAGTATGGGCTGGAATTTCAGTGCAGCTGAGTGTGTTTCTGCAGCTCCTGACCCTCTTGTTCCTCTGAGCAGCTCCATAGTGCTGTGGCCCTGTTTTCTAACTTGCACATGACATCCTGCTCGCTAGTCGTGCTTTCCACCCTCTATTACTATCACCTTTGTTTAGGGCTAGCAGTATAGCCTCAGAGGTTAGAGTAGCAAGCAGCAGTGAGTGAGCTTTGGACTTACAGACATGGGTTTGATTATCACAACCTCCACTTACATACTGTGTCTGTGTGATTCTGGAGCAAGTCACTTCACCAGCCCAAAGCTCTGAGGCACGACACCATGATGCCATGGTGAAAAACAGTGTACTCACATTTTTGCCATTTGTCACACATTCTGGGAATTGCCTAATCCAATTAACAGAACACAGGGGTTGATCCCAGTCCTTTCACAGAAGAAAGGGTTCTGCAAGAACTCCCAAACTGAAGGTGGACAAAGCAATGGGTCCTGATGGGATCACCCCAGAATTCTAAAAGAATTAAGGAGGAACTAGTGAAACCACTGGCTACTGTTTTTAATAAATCATGGAGGATGGTGTGGTACCCGAGGACTGGATGGAAGTGGATGTGATTCCCCTTCACAAGGTGGGGACCAAGACAGAGGCAGGAAACTACAGACCTGTCAGTCTGACCTCTGTGGTGGGGAAAGTGATGGAGTCACTTCTGAAGGAAAGAATAGTTGAGTACCTAGAGGCCAGTGGAGCACAGGACCCAAGGCAGCATGGGTTCACAGCTGGAAGGGCCATGTCAGACGAATCTATGAGATTTCTTTGACTGGGTGCTAAGTAGTAGACCAGGAGGGCTGGTTTACATGGCCTACCAGACTTTTAGCAAGGCATTTGACACAGTCCCACAAAAAGATTAATAGTCAAATTAACCAGTCTGGGAGTGGGTCCCAGGGTGGTAGCCTGGGTAAAACATTGGCTGCACAACAGGACACAGAAGGTAATTGTAAATGGAGTCCACCCTGAAGAAGAGAGAGGGTTATAGTGGGGTACCGCAGGGGTTCATTGTGGGTCAGTCCTTTTATTGTCTTCAGCTGGTGACATTGCAGAGGGACTGGAAGGAAGAAAGGTAACACCTTTTGCAGACACAAAGATCTGCAACAGGGTTGATACACAAGGCTGGCATGGAAAGGATGAAAAGGGACTTAGCAAGGTTGGAGGAATGGTCAGAAGTATGGCAGCTAGGATTCAATGCAAAGAAGTGTAAATAATGCACCTGAAACAAGAACCCAGGGAAGAATACACAATGGTGGGAAGGTAGTAATTACAATAAAAAGGAGAAGGGACCTTGGGGGTAATCATATCAGATGACCTTAAGGTTAGCAAGCAATGTGAGAAGGCAGTAGGGAGGGCTGGGGTATACTGGGATGTATAGGGAGACACATCAGCAGCAGAAAACAGGAAGTTGTTATCCTCTGTGTACAGACGGTTGGTGAGACCCCATCTGAGTACTGTGTCCAGTTCTGGAGACCCCATCTCTGCTGGGACATAGACAGGATAGAGGTAGAATCCTGAGGAGGGTAATTAAATGGTGCAGGGTCTGCAAGAGAAGCTGTATGAGGAGAGACTAAAGGAGCTTTAACATGCATACCCTTGATGAAAGGGGAGAGGGGACATGATAGAAACTTTTAAGTACCTCAGTGGAATCAACAAAGTCCAAGAGGGTAGCATCTTTCAGAAAAAGAGACGTGCAAGAACAAGGGGACACAATTTAAAGATAGAAGGAGGGTGGTTCGGGGCAATGTGAGGAAGTATTATTTCTCAGAGAGGGTAGTGGATGCATGGAACAGCCTTCCTGAGGAGGTTGTGGGGTCTAAAACTGTGGGAGAATTCAAGAATGCATGGGACAGACATAAGGCAATTCTTGTGGGGGGTAGGAAGAAATAGGCTGTTGGTTAACTAGATCTGCGGCCTATCCTGTAGAAACAAGCAGACCAGATGGGCCAAGCGGTCCTTATCTGCCATCAAAGTCATATGTTTCTATGTTTCTATTTTGTAGCCCTTTGTCACACACTGTTGAGGTTGGGAGGTTGAGAGGTATGCATTTGGGTACCAGGAAGAAGTGGGAATAAATTCCTGTTGGTGCTCTGATGGAAGGACTGGATAGACAGCCTCTTGAGCAGAAGAGCCTGAAGTTCCTCCTGGAGAACAGGAATGGTTCGGGTGAGTAACGGACAGGTGGGGGTGATGGGGAGGCATGGAGTGAGTTCCAGTGTGTGACCCCTCTGAATAATCTGAAGTACCCACTTCCAGAGGTGATCTTCGCCAGGCCTCTAAATGGAGTGCAAAATGATCGCCATGGCTTCCGAGGCCTGGTCAAGGAAGCCTGGGCAATTCCCCAGTTGGTCACTGGGAAGTGGGCTGGCCGGCTCCACCCGGAGGGTGACAGTGGGAGCCCTTGGTGGCAGAAGTGGCGGTCCTGGAAGAAGGCTGGAAACAACCATGGGATCCGCCTCTGTATGAGCCTCTGTATTTACCACCTCTCTTTGTATGAAAGGAGGATTGGGGATGGTAAGATGGTAAGTGAGGTATGGTACATACCATGTACTGTACATAGGGTCTGTCCTGAAGACTGGGGATCATCTAAAAGTGTTTGGGTACCTGGATTAAAATGTTTGGACCCATTAAAAGGGGGTTGATGACTATATGTTGTACATCTGTCGTGAACCCTGAGATGCTGAAGCCAAACATGGCGCCGTAGGGTAATCCCCTGTGGCTGACATGTGCGACAAGTATCACTGCATCATAACCCGCGAGCGGAGTAAGTGTGTGGAGATGGAAATGCCAGTGGCTACTGTAGCCAACAATTGATCCTTCTCCTGTGAAGGAGGGAGTTTATTGACTGGTCTGTTGCAGAGAACCAGAGTGTACGCTGGTACTTGACCATGTGTCCCATACAGTTTAGAATTCTGAGAGTCATAGTACCTGCTTGGAACACTTTTTCTCTAGGTAATCAATCCTATAGGATTCTTTTATCAGGAGGTAAGCAGCTCTTGTGCCTTGGTCAGTTTAATATGACCATGAGCTGCAGTGATTACTACTGAATCTGCTTGGTGTAGTACAAAGAAAGGAAAATCAAGAGGAGCCTGATAAAGGTGGGATCTGCTTTTCAGAGGATGGCCAGGGCAGCTGAAGGCTGGGTCCAGGCCACCAGTATAGCATTTTGGTAGCTTTGTAAAAGTGGGGGTATCACTGTGACAGGTTCCTCAGACAGTTCAAGATAGTCTGCCATGTCCTTTCTTTGTTTGTCATGTTCGGTTGCTGAAAACCCCAAGACTTTTTGGATTTGGACCATCATCTCATGAAAAGATGGGTCATCTGGAGGAGAGGCAGCCACCTGGTGGGAGAGGTCCTTTGTTTAAACAGGAAATAGTAGAAAGAGGGGACTGGGGATGGAGTCCAAGACCTTTAAATCCATGTCTCCAGGTCTCCGTGAAATCAGCCAGAAATTCAGCCTCATCTGATAGGTAATCATCTTCATAAGAGGGAGGGGACCAGGTTGGAGAAGGGTCCCTGTCACCCTGAAAGTGTTTTGCGGAGGGTAGGAGAACGGGGAAGGATGACTGCTCCCCTGGAGGGGAAGGCTGAGAATGCCTCATGGCCAGTAGAACCTGCTATACCACAGTAGCAATGTCCACTGAGGGAGGGGGTAGGGAGATGAGGGTTTCTGAGAAACCAAGGAATCATGGAGGAAATTGGGTGTGGGGTATAAGCAGTGTCTGGCCCCAGGGTGGTAAAGCCTAGGGTCCCGATCTCCTGTCTGCCTGGCCCCCGTGAGAAAATGAGTGTGAAGGATGAGGGGCATTATTCATTGCAAACGCAGTAGGCTTCCCCACGGAAATGTGACCCACCATCTGATGGGCAGCAAGGGAAGAAGCATTAGAATGCTGAAAGAGAACGTCGTCAATAGGTAACGATCCCCATCGATGGGGAGCGTTGATAACCAACATAGGGTTCATCAGAAACTGCAGTGAGGGTGCCTGAAAGTGCTATCTGCTGATGTGAGGTGAACCCTCAGTTGACGAGGATGCAGTTTTGGAGGGCATCGTCGATGGTGGAGCACCTGTGACAGTGGCCCTCGATGAGTGTTTGTAAGGAGGATGAGGAGGGCTCTTCGCAGCTTCTGTGAAGCATTGGCGGGGGTCCTTGGGTGGGGCCTCCTGGTTCTCTAGTAGAACATTTCTGCTCCATAAGGTAGGTTATCTCCTGCAGCTGTTGGCCGGTTGCCTGGTTGAATTCCTGACAAGGCTGGAGATGGTGTTGTGTGTGGTCCCACATCTAACACAAATAGTGCGGTTGTTGAGTGGTAGATCTTCCTACTGCAACGTCATGAGCAAATAGTGCTGACTTGCTTGTAGATTCTTTTGACATCTGTAAGATGTAGTAAGAGAAACGGAAAATTCTGTCCGCTCAAATTCTCATCAATGCCTGCTGCTCTCTGCAATAGCTGCTGCATGCAAGCTGGTGGGTAGAAAATGAATAAGATACCAGACCGCCCACTTTATATAGGAGCAGGAAGATGATGTCATATGGGGCAGCCCTGAAAGACTGCTGAAGAGAGGCTACTTGCACCACAACACCCTGGTGATGATCCAAGTGTATACCTGTTGCAAAAGATCAGCCCGTGGAAGATCTGCTGTTACAGGAGTAACCTGTTTTTCTAGGATGTGGATATGTTGTTCTAGCCACATTCTGGCAGGCTCTAGCAGTTCTCTAGGAGGAGGGATGGGCACACCCCTACTGAGATACAAGACTGAGAACTGAGGCCCCAGAACCAGCATCCCAGTCACTATACGTTAATGGTATGGGGAAATTAAGGTGTGTGCTGACTTCCAGGTAGCTGCCCGCAGATTTCCTGGATAGGGACGTCCTCAGAAGAGCCGCCACGTAGCAGTATGGCTGGTGGAACCTCCCACCCTATAGCAGCGATCAAGAGATCAATGATGATGTGATCCATCTGCCAATCGCCGCTTCTCTGCCAGGTGTGGCTTCAGCGTAGGTGACAAACAGCTGGCGGACTTTTCCTAACTCTGCAGCGCTTTGTACAAGTGAGCCATCTCAGGTCCAGAGGCTGGAGCTGTGTTCGGCCTCCGGTGTGATTCAGGAAGAACACTGGAAGAGTCATCACCTGATTCAGGTGAAACTCCTGCACAACCTTCGGGAGGACTTTCAGGTTGGGGTTGCACACCCTTGTCCCTGTGGAAGACCAGGTAAAGGAGACTCTACCGTGGCGCCTTGGGCTCACTGATCCTTCTGGCTGATGTGATAGCTACCAAGAAGGTGGTCTTCCATGACAGCTGAGACATGCCACACCTATGCATCAGTTCGAATGGCTTGCCCATGAGCTTTGCCAAAACCAGCAATAAGTCCCACAGTGGTGGTGGTTCATGCACCGGAGGGGAAATGTGCTCTAGGCCTTGGAAAAAGCACCAGACCATCTTGTCCTGTGCCACCAACTGCTAACCAGCCTGCACCTGGTAAGCAGAGATGGCCGCCAGGTGCACCTTAAGGGTCGTTGATCAAAGTCCTCTTGGGAGAGAGAGACCACAGGTAGTCTAAAATGCTAGCCACTAGACAGGATGAAGATTCCAACCCCTTAAATGACACCACAAAATGGAGTGTCTCTTCCATTTGAAGGCATAGCATTTTCTGGTCGCTTTCTTTCTAGGGATGCCCTTCAACTACAGTGAGGACATCTTTGGAGAGACCCAAAGCCTGGAACTCTAGCCACTCAGGAACCAGGCTGTCAGGTACAGGGATTGAAGGTCTGGGTGGGTACCCTCCCCTGATTGATTGAGAGCAGGTCTGGGCGTATGGGGAAGACTTCTTGGGAGACTTGTTGTCTTCTAGCAGTCTTTTCTGAGGATCACCCACGTTGACATCATCTTCCTGTTTCCTATATAAGAATGGGCAGTCCCTGGTATCCCGAGTTCCCCTGCGGATTCAGCTCGCTAGCGAGGACTGAGGAAAACCAGTACCATAGGTCTCCCATCCCACAAATAACTGGATCAGAAGTTGTTATAGAAAGAAGGAGGATGGAGGGGAGGAGGATCATACCTGCTCAAAGATACCCCTCAAAGATCTACTGTTATGGTAAGTTCTTATGTAACTGTGCTGTCTTCCACAGGATGATCTCTTGCAGCAGGTAATATACTTGGGATGATTCCAAGCAGTGAACAAGAAGGGTGAAGTATGACAGAAAACCTGTAGGACAGCTCGGCCAAAGGCTGTCCCACAGTGTGAAGCAATGCCTAAGTTGTAGTGCTTCGTGAAAGTATGTATTGTGGACCATGTGGCTTTGTTGCAGATATCTGTGATAGAAGCCCCCTTGAAGCAGTCCGCTGAGGTGGCCATAGCTCTGGTAGAATGGGCTTGGACAGGTTCTGGTAATGGTTTGTTATATTTCTTATAGCAAAAGGCGATACAGTGTGCTAGCCAATTGGAGAGGGTCCGTTTAGTGACCGGGAGATCTTCCCTGGTTGAGGTGAAGGTAACAAAAATTTGAGAGGAGTCTTTCTAATCGATTGATACGATTGGTATAATATCATAATATCGATGGACATCTAAAGTGCGTAGGAGGTATTCTCCCGATTCTAGTGTTCAGGGTAATATACTGGCATCTCTACGGACTGATTTAAGGTGTGTTCTGAGACACCATATGTAAAAGGAAGGATTTATCTGAAGTGTCACTCTGTCTTTGTGAAAGATTAAGTAAGGCTTTTACACATAAGAGCATGAAGCTCGGAGATGCATCGAGCTGAAGTGGATGCCACTAGAAATAATATCTTCCAATAAAGAAAACAGAGGTCACAAGTGGCAGCCGGTTCAAAAGGTTCAAGGGTCAGTTTCTAAAAGAAAATTCAGATCCCATGGGGAGTGGAGTCGTCTAATGGGAGGTTTGATATGTAACATTCCTCTTAGAAACATTTTGGCTAGATGATGTTGATACAGAAATCTTCCATCCAGAGGTTCATGGAAGGCCAAAATAGAGGTCAAATGGACCTTAACAGAGGAATAGCTCAACCCTGTCTCAGCAAGTGAGGCCAGGTAATCCAGGACAGTTGTTAGTGGACATGAGTAGGAGTCCAACGACCGGGAAGCGTCCCAAATGGAAAAGCGTTTCCATTTAGCAATATAAGTTTCCCTGGTTGCTGGTTTATGTGAGGCTAATAGAATGTTGGTCACAGGGGAGGAGACCTGGAGACAGGCTATGAAAGTGTCCTCAGGAGCCAAGCGTGTAGGTGTAGTGATCTCAGGTTGGGATGAAGGAGTTCCATGATTCTGAGCCAACAGGACCAGCCTGACTGGTAATGGAATGGGTTCTGCCACTGAGAATTGTTGAAGGGAAACCACACCTGCCAAGGCCATAGAGGGCTATGAGGATCATGGTGGCAGGTTTGAGTTGTAGTTTCAGCAGTGTCCGTTGTAGGAGTGGGGACGGGGAGGAGCATATAAGAAGAGTCCTGTCCATAGTTAGGAAAGGGCATCTGTAGATCATCCCTTTTGCTCGGGATAATGGAATAGTATCTAGGGAGATGGTGATTGACGGGGGAGGCAAATAGGCCCAGGTGCAGGGTCCCTGACAAGTGAAAGATTCTCTGAAGAACTTCTTGATGAAGTGTCCATTCGTGCATGGAGGACTGGAGACTGAGAACGTCGTGGCATCCCAGTAGATGGACAGCTGTTAACGACAGGTGTTGCTGTATGGCTTCCTGCCAAACCATCATCGTCTCTCTGCAGAGAGTGCAGAACTTCGTACCTTCTTGTTTGTTGAGGTAATATACCACTGAGGTGTTGTCTGATTGGATCAGCAGAGGTCCATGGGAAAGGTGAAGCTGAAAAGCCTAAAGGGCTACATGGATCACCCTTATTTCCAGGAGATTTATATGAGGAGAGTGGAGGATCGGGACCACCTGCCTGCAACCCGTAGGGACAGGTGTGCACCACCTTTCGAGAGAAGCATCAATGGTCAACATCTGCCGGAGTGGGGGAGATTGGAATGGCATGCCTTGAGAGAGGTTGGCATGTTGGGTCCATCAAGACAGGGCCAACCACAGAGTGGGAGTGACTTTGACTTTGTCTTTGAAGTCTCCAGTTCTTTGACACCATTGGTTTTGGAGAGTCCACTGAACTGGTTTCATATGTGGATGAGCAAATGCTACCGTAGGGATGACAGTGGCCATGTGCCCTAGAAGGCATAAAAGTTGTCTGGCTGTGATAAATTTTTGAGTTTGTATCTAGGAAGCCAGAGATAGAAGCTTGTCTTGTCGGGCAGCAGGGAGGTAAGTCCTGGCAGAGGCAGTACCTAGGACCACTGCTATTTACTGGAGTGACTGGATAGGGGTCGGGTTGGACTTTGGCCAGCTGACTGTAATCCTTAGGGAGTGAAACAGTTAGGGTTACTTGAAGGGAAGAAAGCAGAGAAGTTCTGGACTCTGCTTTTATAAGCAAGTCATCCAGATATGGGAAGATGAAGTGTCCTTCCTGTCGTAGGGCTGCAGCCACTACCGCTAGGCTGTTGGTAAACACTCTCGGCGCAGATGAGACCGAACGGGAGTGCTCGGAATTGGTAATGTGCTAGTAGGTAAAAGCTAAGGAACTGGTGGTTGGCGTGGTGGATGCGGATATGTAGGTAGGCATCTGTCATGTCTAATGCACATAGCCAATCCCCTTGTTTTATTTATTTATTGAAAGATATCGGAATTACAATCCGTTGAGTCATAGACTCCTTTGCAAAGAGCTCCATGTCAGTAAGAATATACACTAAGTATCACAAACTAAACATTTTAACATCGACATTATAGATGTTAGGTGATCATCAGAACTTTTGTGCTGAATGTGTAGATTCAGTTGTCTGAGGTCTAGTATAGGTCTGAGATCTCCAGTTCATTTGGGCATACCTCTCAAGTGTACTGGATTTTGGAGGTGACGTTCAGTTCTGGCCCTGCAGTCTGCCTGTACGCCGCCTGCATTTTGCGTTTGTTTCCGCATCAGAATGCCAAACCACACGGCCACACTGTGCTCAGCACTCCACTGATCCCTTTGTTTAATCCTCCCGGCTGGCTCCTCATCTCCTCCAATTAAATCTCTGGCACCCCTCCCGCGTCTGTCGTAGCAATAATGGCTGGTGTGAGGGGGCTTGAGGAAGGTGTCGTGAGAGAGAGAGGAGCATAGCCAGGTTGCCCTGCCCCACCAGCGCTGCTGTGCTGTATCAGGTCCCTCCTCAGGTCTGCTGCCAGGCTAGTAAAGCAGCCTGCTGCCCAGAGGGGGAACCATAGCATCGGTACTGTTTTGCGGGTAGGGCCGCTGTTCTGAAGGATCTGAAGGCACCAATCGCTGTGCTAGGAAGGAAGGAAGGAAGGGAAGGAAGCCGGAGCCTGGAACAACAAGCCGCATTGAAGCACGTCCCAGACAGAGAGCAAGAAAGCAGCAGAAGAATGCCACCAGCCACCAGAGCGGACCCAACTGGGGGTAGTATTCCGTTGTTTTTGTGCCCGTTTGGTTGTTTGGGGGATGAGGGGGGTGGGGTTCTCTTGATGAGGAGCCCATACTAGTGATCTGAACCTTCAGCTCTAATATTCCTGAAAGGGACTTTGTTCGGTTCTTCACCTTGCAGCCCAGCTGAGGTGCAGCACTGTGTTCCTACTGAGGTGGCTTGTCTCTACACAACAGGACAGCTGGAAAGGGGCAGACACCAGAGCTCAGCCTATTTGGTGCAGGCCACATCTTGTGCTGTGGTGGGATTCGACCCTGAGATCACCTGTGTCACAGGCTCACAGCCAAGGATCTAACCACGACTATAAACTATTCTAAGTGTTGAAAGGCATTCCTCCTCTCTGAGAATATATTAATTTCTAATTTATGAAAACAAGCTGCAATGGTGTTCTCTGTGAGCTTCAACATATTTGGCTTTGCTTTCATAGGCATTTAAAAGAAAAATCTGTCATTTTTGTTTACAAATAGTATTCCAAGCAATTTAGGTTCTCGCTGACAGAATGGAATGCTTTACATGAAATATTCTGGCAGCATTTCAAATTCTGGCTAACAATATTTGAAACTCTTAGCTAAGTAGATTAGTAAATGACTGTGGATAAGTATGCTGTTTTGTGCAAAGGTACCCCCCCTCCTTTCTGTATTGCAACACAGAAAATTCTTGCATAGACTAAAACAACATACAGGGCAGGATAGTGCTGTTATATGGAGGGTCCACTGCTTTTCAGTATGGGCTGAATTTGTGCGGCAGCTGAGTGTGTTTCTGCAGCTCCTGACCTCTTGTTCCTCTGAGCAGCTCCATAGTGCTGTGGCCCGTGCTTTCTAACTTGCACATGACATCCTGCTCGCTAGTCGTGCTTCCACCTTCTATTACTATCACCTTTGTTTAGGCTAGCAGTATAGCCTAGAGGTTAGAGTAGCAAGCAGCAGTGAGTGAGCTTTGGACTTACAGACATGGGTTTGATTATCACAACCTCCACTTACATACTGTGTCTGTGTGATTCTGAGCAAGTCACTACCAGCCCAAAGCTCTGAGGTACGACACTCCGCATGCTGTGAAAAAACAGGTGTACCACATTTTTGCCATTTGTCACACATTCTGGGGAATTGCCTAATCCAATTAACAGAATACAGGGGGTTGATCCCAGTCCTTTCACAGAAGAAAGGGTTCTGCAAGAACTCCTAAAACTGAAGGTGGACAAAGCAATGGGTCCTGATGGAATTCACCCCAGAATTCTAAAAGAATTAAGGGAGGAACTAGTGAAACCACTGGCTACTGTTTTTAATAAATCATGGGAGGATGGTGTGGTACCCGAGGACTGGAGGAAGGCGGATGTGATTCCCTCACAAGAAGTGGGACCAAGACAGAGGCAGGAAACTACAGACCTGTCAGTCTGACTCTGTGGTAGGGAAAGTGATGGAGTCACTTCAGAGGAAAGAATAGTTGAGTACCTAGGGCCAGGTGGAGCACAGGACCCAAGGCAGCATGGGTTCACAGCCGGGAAGGCCATGTCAGGACGAATCTAATAGATTTCTTTGACTGGGTGACCTAAGTAGTAGACCAGGGAGGGCTGTGGACATGGCCTACCTAGACTTTAGCAAGGCATTTGACACAGTCCCACAAAGATTAATAGTCAAATTAACCAGTCTGGGAGTGGGTCCCAGGGTGGTAGCCTGGGTAAAACATTGGCTGCACAACAGGACACAGAAGGTAATTGTAAATGGAGTCCACCCTGAAGAAAGAGGGGTTACTAGTGGGGTACCGCAGGGTTCATTATTGGGTCAGTCCTTAATTATTTCAACAGTGACATTGCAGAGGGACTGGAAGGAAAAAGTATGCCTTTTGCAGATGACACAAAGATCTGCACAGGGTTGATACACAAAGGCGGCATGGAAAGGATGAAAAGGACTGGCAAGGTTGGAGGAATGGTCAGGAATGGCAGCTAGGATCAATGCAAAGAAGTGCAAAATAATGCACCTGGAAACAAGAACCCAGGGAAGAATACACAATGGTGGGAAGGTAGTAACAACAACAAAAAAAGAAGGGACCTGGGGTAATCATATCAGATGACCTTAAGGTTAGCAAAGCAATGTGAGAAGGCAGTAGGGAGGGCTGGGGTATACTGGGATGTATAGGAGACACATCAGCAGCAGAAAACAGGAAGTTGTTATCCTCTGTACAGACAGTTGGTGAGACCCCATCTGAGTACTGTGTCAGTTCTGGAGACCCCATCTCCAAGGACGATAGACAGGATAGAGGTAGGTCAGAGGAGGGCAATTAAAATGGTGCAGGGTCTGCAAGAGAAGCTGTATGAGGAGAGACTAAAGGAGCTTAACATGTATACCCTTGAGGAAAGAAGAGGAGGGGGACATGATAGAAACTTTAAGTACCTCAGTGGAATCAACAAAGTCCAAGAGGGTAGCATCTTTCAGAAAAGAGACGTGCAAGAACAAGAGGACACAATTTAAAGATAGAAGGAGGCGGATCGGGGCAATGTGAGGAAGTATTATTTCTAGAGAGGTAGTGGATGCATGGAACAGCCTTCCTGAGGAGGTTGTGGGGTCTAAAACTGTGGGAGAATTCAAGAATGCATGGGACAGACATAAGGCAATTCTTGTGGGGGGGTAGGAAGAAATAGGCTGCTGGTTAACTAGGATCTGCGGCCTATCCTGTAGGTAGGGAAATGGGCAGACTAGATGGGCCAAGCGGTCCTTATCTGCCATCAAAGTCTATGTTTCTATGTTTCTATTTTGTAGCCCTTTGTCACACACTGTCAGGTTGGGAGGTTGAGAGGTATGCATTTGGGTACCAGGAAGAAGTGGGAATAAAATCCCTGTTGGTGCTCTGATGGAGGGACTGGATAGACAGCCTTCTTGAGCAGAAGAGCCTGAAGTTCCTCCTGGAGAACAGGAATGTATTCGGGTGAGTAACGGACAGAGTGGGGGGGTGATGGGGAGGCATGGAGGTGCGTTCCAGTGTGTGACCCCTCTGAATAATCTGAAATACCCACTCGTCCAAGGTGATCATTCACCAGGCCTCTAAATGGAGTGCAAAATGATCGCCATGGCTTCCGAGGCCTGGTCAAGGAAGCCTGGGCAATTCCCCAGTTGGTCACTGGGAAGTGGGCTGGCCGGCTCCACCCGGAGGGTGACAGTGGGAGCCCTTGGTGGCAGAGTGGCGGTCCTGGAAGAAGGCTGGAAACAACCATGGGATCCGCCTCTGTATGAGCCTCTGTATTTACCACCTCTCTTTGTATGAAAGGAGGATTGGGGATGGTAAGATGGTAAGTGAGGTATGGTACATACCATGTACTGTACATAGGGTCTGTCCTGAAGACTGGGGATCATCTAAAAGTGTTTGGGTACCTGGATTAAAATGTTTGGACCCATTAAAAGGGGCGTTGATGACTATATGTTGTACATCTGTCGTGAACCCTGAGACGTGAAGCCAAGCATGGCATCGTAGGGTAATCCCTGTGGCTGACATGCAGGCCAAAGTATCGCTCGCATCATAACCCGAGCGGAGTAAGTGTTGGGAGATGGAAATGCCAGTGGCTACTGTAGCCAACAATTGATCCTTCTCCTGTGAAGGAGGGAGTTTATTGACTAGCTCTGTTGCAGAGAACCAGAGTGTACGCTGGTACTTGACCATGTGTCCCATACAGTTTAGAATTCTGAGAGTCATAGTACCTGCTTGGAACACTTTTTTCTCTAGGTAATCAATCCTACAGGATTCTTTATCAGGAGGTAAACAGCTCTTGTGCCTTGGTCGTTTAATATGACCATGAGCTGCAGTGATTACTACTGAATCTGCTTCGGGGTAGTACAAAGAAAGGGAAAATCAAGAGGAGCCTGATAAAGGTGATCTGCTTTCAGAGGAATGGCCAGGGCAGCTGAAGGCTGGGTCCAGGCCACCAGTATAGCATTTTGGTAGCTTTGTAAAAGTGGGGGTATCACTGTGACAGGTTCCTCAGACAGTTCAAGATAGTCTGCCATGTCCTTTCTTTGTTTGTCATGTTCAGTGGCTGAAAACCCCAAGACTTTTTGGATTTGGACCATCATCTCATGAAAAGATGGGTCATCTGGAGGAGAGGCAGCCACCTGGTGGGAGAGGTCCTTGTTTAAACAGGAAATAGTAGAAAGAGGGGACTGGGGATGGGAGTCCAAGACCTTTAAATCCATGTCCTCCAGGTCTCCGGTGAAATCAGCCAGAAATTCAGCCTCATCTGATAGGTAATCATCTTCATAAGAGGGAGGGGACCAGGTTGGAGAAGGGTCCCTGTCACCCTGAAAGTGTTTTGGCGGAGGGGTAGGAGAACGGGAAGGATGACTCGGCTCCCCTGGAGGGGAAGGCTGAGAATGCCTAATGGCCAGTAGAACCTGCTATACCACAGTAGCAATGTCCACTGAGGGAGGGGGGGGTAGGGAGATGAGGTTTCTGAGAAACCAAGGGAATCATGGAGGAAATTGGGTGTGGGGTATAAGCAGTTCTGGCCCCAGGGTGGTAAAGCCCTGGGTCCCAATCTCTGTCTGCCCGGCCCCTATGAGAAAATGAGTGTGAAGAAGGAGGGGCATTATGCATTGCAAACGCAGTAGGCTTCCCCACGGAAATGTGACCCACCATCGACGGGGCAGCAAGGGAAGAAGCATTAGAATGCTTGAAAGAGAACGTCGTCAATGGGTAATGATCCCCCATCGATGGGAGCGTTGATGGAACCAACATAGGGTTCATCAGAAACTGCAGTAAGGGTGCCTGAAAGCACCGTTGATGTGAGGGTGAAACCCCCCATTGACGAGGATGCAGTTTTGGAGGGCATCGTCGATGGTGGAGCACCTGTGACAGTGGCCCTCGATGAGCATTTGCCTAAGAAAGATGAGGAGGGCTTCTCCTTCTCCCACTTGTGCTTCTTTTGGGAAGCAGTAACACGGGGGTCCTTGGGTCGGGCCTCCTGGTTCTCTAGCAGAGACAATTTCTGCTCCATAAGGTAGGATTCTATATCCTGCAGCCATCGACGAGTTGCCTGGTTGAATTCCTGATAAAGAGTGCAGGAGATGATGTTGTGTGTGGGTCCCAGACACCTAACACAAACGGTGTGGTTGTTGAAGTGGTAGATCTTCCTACCGTAATGACATGAACAAAATAGCGCGGACTTGCTTGTAGATTCTTTGGACATTCGTAGATGTAGTAAGAGAAACGGAAAAATTCTGCTTCTAGCTCAAATTCTCATCAATGACTGCTGCTCTCTGCAATAGCTGCTGCATGCAAGCTGAAGACGGTAGGAAAATGAATAAGGATACCAGGACCGCCCACTTTTATATAGGAAACAGGAAGATGATGTCATATGGGGCAGCCCCTGAAAAAGACTGCTAGAAGAGAGCTACCATGCACCACAACACCCTCTGGTGATGATCCAAGTGTATTACCTGTTGCAAAAGATCAGCCCGTGGAAGATCTACTGTTACAGGTGAGTAACCTGTGTTTCTAGGGATGTGAATATGTTGTTCTAGCCACACTATCTAGCAGACTCCTAGCAGTTCTCTGGGAGGAGGGACGCAAGGCGCACACTCCCTACCTAGGAAATAAAGACTGGAGAACTGAGGCCCCAGAACCAGCATCCCAGTGTCACTATAAGTCAATGTGGTAATGGGAAATTAAGGTGTGTGCTGACTTCCAGGTAGCAGGCCTGCAGATTTCCTGGATAGGGACGTCCCTAGAAGCAGCCACCGCCGCAATGCTATGGCGGGTGGAATGAGCCCATAGGAAGGCTCCCTACCCACCAACCTATAGCAGAGATCAATGCAGGAAGTGATCCACCTGCCAATCATCCAGTGGGCTGCAGTTCTGCCAGGTGTGGCATCAGCGTAGGTGACAAACAGCTGACGAACCTCTCCCCAAACTCTGGCTGTGCGCTCTTTGTAATAAGTGAGCGCTCATCTCAGGTCCAGAGTATGGAGCCTGTGTTCGGCCTCAGGTGTGATTCAGGAAGAACACTGGAAGAGTCATCACCTGATTCAGGTGAAACTCCAGCACAACCTTCGGGAGGAATTTCAGGTTGGGGTACAGCACACCCTTGTCCCTGTGGAAGACCAGGTAAGGAGACTCCACCGAGAGCGCCTGGAGCTCACTGATCCTTCTGGCTGATGTGATAGCTACCAAGAAGGTGGTCTTCCATGACAGCTGAGACATGCCACACCTATGCATCAGTTCGAATGGCTTGCCCATGAGCTTTGCCAAAACCAGCAATAAGTCCCACAGTGGTGGTGGTTCATGCACCGGAGGGGAAATGTGCTCTAGGCCTTTGGAAAAGCACCAGACCATCTTGTCCTGTGCCACCAACTGCTAACCAGCCTGCACCTGGTAAGCAGAGATGGCCGCCAGGTGCACCTTAAGGGTCGTTGATCAAAGTCCTCTTGGGAGAGAGAGACCACAGGTAGTCCAAAATGCTAGCCACTAGACAGGACGAAGAGTCCAACCCCTTGCCTTGACACCAAATGGAGTGTCTCTTCCATTTGAAGGCATAGCATTTTCTGGTCGTCTCCTTTCTAGATGCCTCAACTACAGTGAGGACATCTTCGGAGAGACCCAAAGCCTGGAACTCTAGCCACTCAGGAACCAGGCTGTCAGGTACAGGGATTGAAGGTCTGGGTGGAGTACCCTTCCCTGATTGATTGAGAGCAGGTCTGGGCGTATGGGAAGACGCCTTGGGAGACTGTTGTTGAGGCTGAGGAGATTGGTATACCAAAACTGGTGGGGCCAGTTCAGAGCCACCAGGATCACCTGTGCCTTGTCCTCCTGACCTTGACTAGCACTCTGTGGATCAAGGGAAGTGGAGGGAAGGCATAGAAGAGGCCTGGGATCCAGGGCCTTGAGAAGGCATCCCCTTGCAGCAAGCCCTGCTGAGGGAGGGTGGGCACAAAACAGCCTCAGCTTTGCGTTCTCACTGGAGGTAAACAAGTCCACCTGAGGAGTGCCCCACTGGGAGAACAGACTGTGAACTACCTCTAAATGGAAAGATCACTTGTGAGACGCCTCGCCCACCCAGCTGAGGGCGTCCGTCAGCTGACTGGAGGCTCCTGCGACATTGATGACTAGGAGATCCGCCTCCAGGCTGCGCACAAGAGTCCAGATGCAGAGAGCTTCCTTGCACAGGGGCAGGGAGTGCATCCCGCCTTGCTTGTTGAGCTAGTCCAGCATGTGGGGGAGCCTACTAGGCAGGATCAGATCCTGGAAGTTATTCTAGCAGATAGTGACCAGATAAGGGGCCTGGAGGTGAGCAGCCCGTTGGCAGGCAGTGACCATGCCACGGTCTGGTTTCTTATGTTCCTAGGGGGAGAGGAAATTTGCACTAACACAGAAGTAATAGATTTCAGGGGGGCGGACTTTGAGGGGGATGGGAAGGATTCTTAAAGGGTGCTTGGATGAGATGAGGTCAGACATGGATGCTGGTAGCTTGTGGGAGACCATTAAGAAGGGGTGCAAGAGATTTCCAGGGCCTGCGCAAAGGTAAGGCGCAAGCAATGTAGGGCCAGTAAGCCGTGCTGGTGTACCCAGGAGGTGCAGGAGGTGGTGATGGAGAAAAAGGCTGCCTATGCACGCTTAAAGCACTCAAGGGGGGCTAGGGAGAGGGGAGAGTATGATTTCCTGGCTAAGAGGGTCACCAGGGTGGTAGTGGGCCAAGGCAAAGAAGGAGCTAAACCTGGCCAGGGATATCCCAGAGGGGAAAGGGGTTCTATAGATACATAGGGGAGAAAAGAAAAGTGAGGACACAGATTAGCAGGATTAGAACGGGGGAGAAATGGGCACAGGAAGCTGGGGAACAAACAGAGGTGCTAAATGAGTACTTTGCTTCTGTCTTTACCGGGGGAGGTGGGGGATCTTTCCAACCCGATGGGAGGGTAGAGGAGCCCACTGAACCAGGAGGTCAGTTGGAGACTGAAGGACTGGATGAGACTAGGGCATGGGTCGTATCTAGAAGGGGAGAAGAGGATGCATGATGAGGGGGGATGGGAGGGCGAAATCACAGCGGATAGGGTGAGAGAGGCCCTCCGGTCGCTAAAGACTAAGAAGAAGCCGGGACCAGATGGGCTGCATCCAAGGGTACTAAAGGAACTGGCAGATGTGCTGGCAGCTCCACTGGCCTCACTCTTCAACATCTCCCTGATGATAGGGGTGGGTGCCTCAAGATTGGAAGGTGGCTCATGTGGTGCCTATGCACAAGGGTGGGGGTCCAGAGAGGAGATGGGGAATTACAGGCCTGTTAGCCTAACATCTGTGGTAGACAAGGTTATGGAAGGCATTATCAAGGAGAGGCTGGTGGGGCAGCTGGAAAGGTTGGGGCACCTGGATGACAGGCAGTATGGTTTTGTTCTGGGGAGGTTGTGCCAGACTAACCTGGTGGAGTTTTATGACTGGGTGACAGGTGCCCTGAACCGACATAAGCCGGTGGATGTCCTCTATCTGGATTTCAGTAAGGCATTCGATTCGGTACCCCACAATGGCCTACTGACAAAGCTGGGGGGGGATGGGGGGGGCAGTTGCTCACTTGGGTGAAAAACTCTTACGGGGTGAATACAGCAAGTGGTGGTTGGAGGGATAGTCTCCTCCTCCAGGAGGGTCATCAGTGGAATCTCCCAGGGTTTGTTCCTGGGGCCACTCCTGTTCAATTCCTATGTCTCGGACATACGGTGGGGTGTTAGGAGTAGGTTGAGTCTCTTTGCAGATGACTCAAAACTGGGAGCACTGGCAGACGGGCAGGAGGGGAGAGAGGCCCTGTAGGGGTATCTGGATACCCTGGGGGGGTGGGCAAGGAAGTGGGGGTAGCAGTTAAATTCAGGGAAATGTAGGGTGCTGCATCTGGGGGTCAGAAACCCGGGACATGCATACACCCTGGGGGAACACACTGCAAGTCACATTGGGCAAGAGGGAGTTAGGGATAGTGGTGGACAGCAAAATGAGCAACACAGAGAATTGTCGAAGAGCTGCAGCCAAACCAAACAGGATACTGGGCTGCATAACCCAGGGGGGTTACCTCCAGGAGGAGGGAGGTGATCCTCCCTCTGTATAATGTCTTGGTTAGGCCGCATCTTGAGTACTGTGTGGAGTTCTGGAGACCCCATCTTAACAGGGACATAGTGCTCCTGGAGTGAGTCCAGAGGAGGGTGACCAGGATGATTCAGGGCATAGAGGGTAGGACCTATGAGGAAAGACTGGATGAACTCGATCTGTATGCATTGGAGGACAGGAGGGACAGAGGGGACATGATTGAGACTTTCAAGTATGTAAAGGGAGTTCCCAGTAGGGGGCTAGCTTCCGAGCAGACACGATAGACCATGGGGCCTGTTCTGCTGGCTTTTACTATGATACTATGATACTTGTACATGGTTGAGGTGTTGTCCGTCTGGACTTGAACCACTTGATCCCAACTAAATCGAGCGAAGGCAGTCAGCACCAGTTGGGACTGCTTGGAACTCCAGCAGGTTGAAGTGGCATCGGGACTCCTTGAGGATCCAGAGCCCGTGGACTCTGTGCTCCCCCAGATGGGCACCCCAGCCCGTGAGAGAGGCATCAATTGTCAGGACGGCCAATGGCTCGGGGTGGACAAATGGGATTCCCTCCTGCAGGTACTCTGGGACTAACCACCACTAGAGGGAGTCCCACATCCTCTGGGTCACAGTGACCAGCTGGTCCAAGTGACCTTTGCGCTGAGACCACTGGCTGGCCAGCTCCTACCACAGGAAGCGCATATGCCAATGGGCCCATCGGACCACACTGGTGCAGGCCACCATGTAACCCAGAAGGCGCATGAACTCCTGGGCAGGGCACAAGTGCCCAAACAGAAATGATCAGGCAAAGGAGAAAGAACCTGGTTCAGCAAGAGTTGAGCTCTGCCCCGATGAAGCTGATCACCTGCAAGGGCATGAGTTCTGACTTGGCCTTGTTGACCAGGAAGCCAAGGTCAATGCAGGTCTGGAGAGCCAGGTCCCTGGACCGCTCCACCTCCTGCCTGGAGGGACCTGCTAATCAGCCAGTCATCCAGGTAGGTGTATACCCAGACCCCTCAGCACCTCAGATAAGCTGCCACCACTGCTATGTATTTGGTGAAAACCCTGGGGGGGCTGAGGAAAGGCAGAAAGGCATGGCCTGGAACTCACAGAGGTTTCCCTCAGCTCAGAAGCAGAGGAACCTTTGGTGGGATGGATGGATCGGGAGATGAAAGAATGCATCCTGAAGATCCAGAGAGCAAAACCACATGTCTTGCTCCAGAGAAGGTATGATCTGGGACAGAGTTACCATCTGGATGGTGCAGGACCTGAGGAATTTGTTCAGATTGTGCAGATCCAGAATGGGGTACCAGCCCCCCATCTGCTTTGGTACCAGGAAGTACTGAAGACAAACTCTGGGTATTCCAGAGGATCCTCAACCCTGGCCACAACCTTCTTGCAGAGGAGTTGGGCTATGTCGTCTCAAGAGCCGACCAAGTGTCTGCAGAAACCAAGTCCTCCCATGAGGCGAGGGCTCGGCTGGGAGAGTACTGCTCGAAATCTAGAGGCAGACCCTGACTGACCACTTCCAGGACCCACCTGTCCGTGGGTGCAGACCAGGTGGAAAGAAAGTGGCGGAGCCGGGCCCCCCACAGGAGGACCCAGGAAAGGCATGATGGGTATGAGGGTGGCATACTCCATCCCATCACTGAGCAGGCTTGGAGGAGGAGGAGGAGGAGGAGCTGGCTGAGGAGCCACTAGGTCCCTTCCCTCCAGGCTTTCGGACCACCGAGGCCACAGACCTGTTCCTGGGTCGACAGGACTGAGCCTGCTGGGCAGACTGATGCTGGGCTGGTTTTGCCACAGGAGTGGAGGGCCAAAAGGGCTTATGCTTCTGCTGCTTGGAGTCCTTGGGATCCCTCCGGGCAGATGTAACAGAGTTCAAGGTGGCATTGAACTTCTCGATACACTGGAGCTGACCCTCCAGACTAGGCCCAAACAGGTCGGTGCCTAAGAATGGAACATCCACCAGCTTGTGCTGAGTGTCTGCCATGAAAGTCGAGATCCACAGTCAAGCCCTACGGTGCATGGCAACTGCGGCTACCATTGGGCACAGGAATTTCCGATATCCATTAGCCATTAGCGAGACATGGTTCACCAGTAACCACACTTGGGAAACTTCAGTACCCAGCTATGTACTGTTCAGAAGAGACCAAGGTGCAAAAAGGGTGGGGGTGGCCCTTTATGTCAATGAAAATATCAAAGCTGCAGAAATTCAGAATACATATAAGCAGCCATAAGAACTGTCGGTCGCCCTGGAAACAGGAAATGGGACAGCCATACGAACTGGGGTTGCCTACAGGCCTCCAGACTAGTGGGAGAACATAGACACATTACTGTTAGAAGATATACAAAACATGATAGCTAAAGGGGAGGTTCTGATAATGGGAGACTTCAACATGCCAGATACAGACTGGTCAATACCAGCAGGAACATCCACCACAACTAGACACATAGTGGATACCCTGCAGGGGGAGGGTCTCAAACAACTGGTACAATGACCTACAAGAGACAGGGCTATCCAACATCTAGTACTGACTAACGAGGAAAAGATCACAGATCTCCAGGTAGAAGGTCACCTGGGGGCCAGTGACCATCAACATGGTATGGTTCAAATTGGCCACTAGAACTAAATCAACCCATTCCAAGGCAAAAATATGAGACTTCAGAGGAGCTGACTTTGATAAGATGGCCAACAGAGTTAAGCTAGCCCTGGCAAGAACAAATACAGGTGAGGAGGTACAGGTAAAGTGGGCAAGCATTAAGGGTGCAGTACTTGAAGCAACATCCCATTGTGTTAGAGATAAAAGCAAGAGCAAAAGAAGGAGGAAACCACTTTGGTTCTCAAATACAGTAGCAGAAAAGGTCAGAGCCAAAAGGCTGGCCTTCAGGAAATATAAGGGAACGCAGCGGAACGAAGATAGGGAGGCATACCAAACTTCCCTAAGGGAAGCAGGGAAGGCAGGCAAAGGCCCAAACCGAGGAAACACTGGCATGAACAGTAAAAGAAGGGGATAAGATTTTCTATAGATACATTACTGAAATGAGAAATTCCAGAGGGGGTATTGCTAAGATCAAAGGGGATAAGGGAGAGTGTGTGGAGGAGGACCAAGGAAAAGCATCTATCCTAAATAGATATTTCTGCCCAGTATTTACTGAGGAGAAGGTAGGGCGGGGCCCACAGCTCAGCACCATGGACACGGGGGGTGGGGTGGGGTGTGCACAAGTCCCTTCTCAAAAGAAAGGGTCCTACAACAGCTCGCTAAGCTCAGGGTGGACAAGACAATGGGACCTGATGGCATGCATCCCAGGGTACTAAAGGAGCTAAAGGTGGAACTAGCAAAGCCATTTTCAGAACTGTTTAGTGAGTCTCTGAGCACAGGAGAGGTCCCAGAAGACTGGAGAAGGGCTCATGTGATCCCGCTCCACAAGAATGGTAGCAGGGAGGAGGCAGGGAACTACAGACCAATCAGTCTCACCTCGGTAGCGGGCAAGATTATGAAGGCACTCCTTAAGGAAAGGATAGCGCAACACCTGGAATCCATAGGAGCACAGGATCTAAGACAGCATAGGTTTACAACAGGAAGGTCCTGTCAAACTAATCTCACAGATTTCTTTGACTGAGTAACCAGAGTGGTGGACCAAGGGGGTGCAGTCATGTCACCTACCTTGACTTCAGCAAAGTTTTCGACACTGTCTCACATAGAAGATTGATTAATAAGCTGGGTAGGTCAGAAGTTGGTCAACTGGGTGGCAAACTGATTGATGGGCAGAAAACAGAGAGTGGCGGTAAACGATATACAGTCAGAAGAGATGCAAGTCACAAGTGGGGTACCTCAGGGATCAGTTCTGGGGCCAGTCCTCTTCAATATCTTCATCAGCGACATTGCAGATGGACTGGAGGGTAAGGTTTGTTTGTTTGCAGATGACACCAAGATCTGCAACAGAGTAGATGATCCAGATGGGGTGAGAAGAATGAGAAGAGATCTGGATAAACTGGCAAAATGGTCGGAAGACTGGCAACTGGGGTTTAATGCAAAGAAGAGAAAGATCATGCACATAGGGAAGAGAAACCCCGAAGCCACCTATAGGCTGGGAGGGGAGTTGCTGGCAATCACAAGGGAAGAAAGAGACTTGGGCATCATCATCACAAAAGACCTGAAATCATCCAAACAGACCACTAAAGCAGAAGGTAAGGCTAGAGGAATATGCTGCATCAGGAACAGAGGTGCACCCCCCGGCCCCCACCGACAGGTGGACAGTCGTGAGGGCCAGGCTGCTGTAGCCCTCCCTCCAGCTCAGCTCACCACCACAGATTCTGTATCGGGAACGGAGGTGCACCCCCCCCTCCACTGACAGGCAGACGGTCGCGAGAGGCCAGGCTGCTGTAGCCCTCCCTCCAGCTCAGCTCACCAGCACAGATTCTGCATCGGGAATGAGGTGCACCCCCCCCCCACTGACGGGCGGATGGTCGCGAGGGCCAGGCTGCTGTAGCCCTCCCTCCAGCTCAGCTCACCACCACAGATTCTGCATTGGGAACGGAGGTGCATCCTCCCCCACCGATGGGCAGACGGTCGTGAGGGCGAGGCTGCTGTAGCCCTCCCTCCAGCTCAGCTCACCACCACAGGTATGCATCTCCGACAGCAGAACGACACGCTGCTTCGGCCACAAGCTGCTACTTCACTGCTCATCAGAGGAGGAGGCACTTTGGCGCCTTTTTGCATTTCAAAACTGTGACTCCTGTACCTACTAATTTGCTTTTCTTGTTGGTGTGGGAGTGGAGATAGTCTCTCACACTCAAGAATCTGCTTGGAATTTGTGGGGTTTTTTGCTCCTCCAGTGAGGTGCCTTAAGGGGAAAAATCTGTAATTTAACTTGTTTTAATTTAAAAGTGTACTGTGGCCATTCACCCTTCATGCCTTAAGGGTTTAAACCTTGGGAGATATCTCATTCTGGCACCATTTTCCTCTCAACACATCCTGGTTCTCCCACTGTTCATTTCAGTGTGTTTAAGCAAGGTGCCTTAAGGGGATTAAACATATTGGAAGCTGCATCTCTAAATTAATAAATCTTTAACCACTCCATCCAGCTAGTTAACTAAGAATCTGGAGCTCCCAAGCTAAACAGAAAATTACAACTACAAATCCTGTAGACTATTTAATATACAGAGGGTTTTGCTCCCCCAGAGAGGTGCCTTAAGGGGGAAAATCTGCAAATTAACTCCATTTAATTCAAAAGTGCACTGTGGCCATTTTCTCTTTGTGCATTAAGGGTTTAAACCTAGGGAGTTATTTCATTCTGGCGCCATTTTTCTCTGCACACATCCTAGTGCTGTTACTGCTCATTTCAGTGTGTTTCAGTTTAAGAAGCCAGGTGCCTTTAGGGGATTAAATATGCGGAAAACTGCATCCTTAAATTAGTGAATCTTTAACCACTCCAGCCAGCATTTTAATCAAGAACTGGGACTTCCAAACGAAGCAGAAAATTGCATCTGCAAACCCTGCAGGCTATTTAAATACAGAGACTCTAAGTTTAATGCATCAGGAACCTTAGTCTAATTATTTGCAGTTGTTCTGAATCTGCAGTCCTCCCCTTTCTACACACCCCCACTCCCCTTAGAGCTACCAAAGGGCCCTTACCTGATATAAACATCTCTCTGCTCTCCACAGAGTCTGCATCGGGAACGGAGGTGCACCCCCCCACCACCAACGGGCAGATGGTCGCGAGGGCTAGGCTGCTGTAGCCCTCCCTCCAGCTCAGCTCACCATCACAGGTACGCATCTCCGATGGTGGAACGACATGCTGCTTCAGCCACAAGCTGCTACTTCACTGCTCATAGGAGGAGCCCCGCTGCCCCCACCACCCCCTTGCTTGACTGCGCCTTATAGAGGTGGTCTCGTGACCACCTGAGTCTATCAGCTCGCTTTCCTATCTGCAACTTATCAGTTGCTACCACTACAGGCCACTTCAAGTAGGGCTGAGTAATTTGCTGACAACCACCTACTGCAAGGCACTCTAAAGTCTGTTTCCTGGGATGCCTATGGTGCAGAGCTGTTCACGTGGCACATCCCCGATCGTGGTCAGTCTGCAGTGCTAGAGCCAAGGGCTACGGTCCCCCCTCGTATACCCCATATGATAACACCACAATCCTGGCTACTACCTGCTGTGTGAGAATCTAACCACAGCTACCTAAGTGTACCAGCATAAACCCTAGGGCATTATCGTCCCTACTCTCCAAGTGCCCTCTACTTGAGGACAGGAACAAGTAACCAACTCGCACACTGTTACTGACAATATGGGCCCGAAGGCTCAAAGTTCCAAACGGAAACAGCTCAGCCTCAACAACTCTGGAAACCACAGGAACCAGGGTACTGCCCAAGCCCTGCCCCACTTAGGGTCCACGGCATGGTTCTCCTGTACAATGTGGCGCTAGCATGGGTAGATATAACACTAGACAACAGCTTCTACCTGAACCTGCATAAGGGAACCCCAGGCAACCACTTCCCGCACCTGACACAATGCTCTGCACTCAGTACTCTGGATGCCCTGATATTGATGTATGGCCTATCACGTAAGGGAACCTGCTACCGCATCCTAGCAGGCGCAACCAAAAGGCATACAACACTGCCTCCCCAAATCCGGCAGGGGATCCTCCACCTCCTTGTGCTCACCTTGTTAAAGAACTTGGGCGATGTCCAACCCAATCCAGGCCCTAGTGTTCATAACTCCACTGTGGGGTCCCCCAGTGACCCCACATGGCACATCGCAAGAGGTCTGAGAGTTGCCCATATGAAAATCTGCAGCTTGCGACCCAAGATGCACGAGGTCCAGTCCTGGGTGGAAATGTACATGCCAGATGTGCTAGCCATCTCTGAATCCTGGCTGAAGCCTCACATTCTTCCTCACAAAGTGGAGCTGGCAAATTACCACTCCTTCAGAAAGGACCGAGAGGGAAAAAATGGAGGGGTGTCCTAATTTATGTGAGCTCCTCACTGAAGGAGTCATCCTCCTCAATTTAACTGCCAAGCTCCTCAGGCCTTGAGTCTCTCTTCATCAAAATCATCCAGGGCCATGCAAAACACCTAACCATAGGCTGTATCAATAATCCTCCCACTGGTGGCAGTACTGCCCTCCAGAGCCTGACAAGCGCCCTCACAGGGTGTCCACCCATGGAGCTGCTAGTCTTAGGGGACTACAACCTGAAGTGGGATCCTGCCGCCGAGCAAGCCCGTAAGACCTCGCTCCAAGAAGCTAACTTGACCCAGGTCATCACAGAGTTCACCAGGCAAAATCTAAAGACTGGGGATCACTCCACCCTTGATTGGATACTAGTCTCCAATCCAACCAACATCCAAGTGGCCAGCGTGATGTCTGACGCTTTGAGTGACCACTTCCTCACCTTCTGCATCTGGAAAAACAGGCTGTCCAGAACCCCCCCCCCTCCCAGCTCATAACAGCCAGGGACTTCTCTGGCTTCTCTCCTGAGGCCTTCCAGAACTCATTGAGAAACGCTGACTGGACACCACTAAGCATGCTAGGTAGTATCAATGATGCTACTCAGTACTTCCAACACACTTTCTCTGCGGTGGCCAACCTACATGCTCCATTACGGAAAAGACGAGCGAAAGGGCAGTGCCACAGGTGAATATTGCACAAACTTAAATCCCTAATGTTAAGCAGAGACAAGGCCTGGAAAAGAGCCAGGCACTCCAATAGCCCAGTAGACCTAGCTGATTACAGGTCCTTGCTGAACAAGTGCAAGAAAGCCTCAAAATCTGCTAAAAGGGACCGTCTCAAAGCCCTTCAGCGAGACACCCTGTACAACCCTAAGTCCTTCTGGACCAGCATCAGTACCTTGTTAAAAGGTAAAACAAACCACAGCAGGGCAATATTACCTGCAATGGGCTAACTTTAACAGACGGAGGAGAGACCGCCGCTGTCTTCAACAGCTTCTTCACGGACCTGGCCACCTATAGAAATGACCGACAACTTCATCACCAGGGTCCCTCGGTCACAGAAACACAGGACCCACTGACCCCCCCCCATTTCCACCTAAGAACCGTACATGTCAAAGAAGTGCTACCCCTCCTGCAATCCTTAAAACCTAGGGGATCACCAGGACCCGACAGATTGGACCCTTGGCTGCTCAAGGCTACGGCCTCCACCAAAGCCTTACCTATCACCGTGCTAATAAACAGATCCCTGCAGGAAGGAGTTGTCCCCACAATGTGGAAACATGCCCATGCGGTCCCAATACACAAGGGTGGATCCAGAGATCCAATTGGCCACTACAGACCCATCTCTATTCTTTGCCACCAAGCAAAGATCCAGGAGTGGCTCGTCTACAACCAACTGAGGGACTACCTGGAAAACAATCAGCTCCTGGCCCCCTAACAACATGGGTTCTGGCAAAAACACGGGACTGACACAGCCCTCATCAGTTTTACCTTGACATCCTAGCTGCCCTGGACAAGGGTACTCCCACATGGGCAGTCTTTACAGATCTGACCAAGGCTTTTGACCTGGTAGACCACCCACTCCTACTACACAAATTGAGCACACTTGGACTGCACCAACACTCCCTGAACTGGTTCAGCAATGCAACTACCTGATTGACCCCTCCCAGCAGGTCAAGTGGAGAGGTGCTACCTGTGACCCACTACCGCTAAAGGAGGGTGTGCTCCATGGCTCCATCCTGTGCCCATTTCTGTTCTCCCTGTTCGTCAATGACGTCCGTCACCACTGCGGGAGCAGTTCCGTTGTACAGTACGCTACAGAGCTGCACCACTTCAGGATGATCTAGGACCCCTGCTCCAGGCTGACTTCTCCCAGGCTGAAGCGTGGCTGGTCGAGAACTGCCTGGTTCTCAACCCAACCAAGACCAAAGTGCTCCTGTTTGGTCCCAAATCCCTGGGTCCATCCCGGGCACATCTCCTCCCATTGGTCACCACATCCGGCTCTCCTATCGAAGTGGTCCAATCCTTCAAATATCTGGGTCTTACATTGGACCAGGGAGTCACACTAAAACCACATGTAGATTTGGTGGCCAAAAACATCCACCAAAAACTCGGGCAGCTCTACCATCTAAGCGCCAATCTGATACTGGAGACAAGGCTGGCAATCACTCAGAGTGTCCTGCTACCTACTCTTACCTACGCTGCCCCAACCCTATTCAGCATCGCTAAGCTCGACTATGGTAGACTACAGACACTGTACCATAAAGTCGCACGATTCGCTACAAAAGCCCATCCAAAGACCCACCACTGTGAAGTCCTCGCTGCACTCAAATGGCCCACCCTGAACCTAAGACTTCAGTACCCCCTACTAAACTGGACATACAAGCTCCTCTCCAATGATCCCCCTGCAGGGCTTATCGGACTACTGTCCCCAAAACGGCCCAGCAGGCCCCTTCGCACTTCGGGCAAAAAAACTGCTTGAACTGCCCAGACCCAGATCCGTAGCCAGCAGTAAATCCTTTGCCCATATAGCCCCCACACTGTGGAACAAGCTTCCCTGTCAACTACAAGAAGCCCCCTCCTGAGCTCTTTTTCAGACGAGGTTACATGCTCACCTCCTGAAGCTCAGCTCCTGCGTCTGTCTGGAAGGCTAGCTCAATCACATCCCCGGCATCTAGCTACCACTGTTGATCTGGGGTACTCGCCCTGTAAATAACTGCCCTCTTCTATATAACGCTAGTATCTCCAATGTAACACTGCACCTTTTTAAAGCCCTATAACACATTGCTTGTACATTTTAATGTACTACCTGCCCTAAGCCTAACAGCTGCCACTGTTGTTGTGTTGTCCAATTATTGTACAGAAGCATTGTACACTTGTATCCAATGTACTACTCTGTATCTATTGACTGTACTTGTTCAACTCTATGTAACTAACTCCGGGTCACCCCAGAAAAAGGGACCTCTGGGCCCAGTGGGCCTACCCGGTTAACAAAATTTAATAAATAATAAATAAATTAGTAGGGATATCACAAGTCGTAGGCGGGAGGTAATAATCCCTCTTTACAAGAGGCTGGATAGGCCCTATCTGGAGTACTGCATGCAGTACTGGAGACCACAGCTGCACAAGGACATTAACAAAATAGAGGCAGTCCAGAAAAGGGCAACCAAAATGGTGCAGGGACTGCATCAGAGAACAGATTAACGGAGCACAATATGTATACCCTAGAGCAAAGGAGGGAGAGACGTGATATGATGGAAACATTCAAACATCTTAAGGGCATTAACAAGTTGAAAGACTCTTAACATGTTTCAGTATAAGAAAAATAACAGGACAAGAGGACACAGCATGAGATTAGAGGGAGGCCAATTAAGGGGTAATGTGAGGAAGTTCTTTTTCACAGAAAGGGTGGTGTAGGCACGGAACAGCCAACTCAGGAAGTGGTGGATATGAACACAGTGCAGGGCTTCAAACAGGCATGGGATAGGCATAAGGGAGCAATACAGATGAGTATGAATAGATAGGCCATTGACAAGAGTATAGGCCTATGGCACATTCATAAGATAGGAAAAATGGGCAAACTGGATGGGCCTTGCGGTCCTTATCTGCCGTCAACTTCTATGTTTCTATGTTTCTATCAAAAGCCATCTGAAGCTGCTGTTTGGCCACAGCTTGACCCTGGACCCGGACCTGCTTGACCAAAGTCTGGAGGTCTGCAGGAAGATGAGGAATCATCTCATCCAGACAGCCCAAAAGGGCATGGGAGAAGAGTGCTATCATGATGGCCGAGCTCGCCTTGTGGAGGCCGAGCGAGGAGGCGGCACAGACCTTTTTAGCCGAGTAGTCCAATTTCTTGCATTCCTTATCCAGTGGTCTGTCGATGTTCCCTGAATTGCCCGAGTGCCAAAACACGGAGTCGGCCACCAACCCTTCAGCTGAAGGATGCTACATGAGCCCTAAGAGGGTACCAGTGGGCACCGCATATTTGCTGGCCAACCGGGCCGACGGCACAGGCAGGAGGTTGGTCACTGCCAGAGCTCCAGGGCAGGACAGACAATGGCCTCAGCCACTGGAAAAGCCTCCATAGGAGAGTCCCCTTTAGTTATTTATTTTATTTATTAAGCATCAGTTTACAACCTTTGAGCCAGAGGCTCATTTACAAAGGTACTTCGTCACAGAGAGGACAATACAGTGAAAACAACTTGGTACAGAGAACCAGTGTACAGTTTTTTTGAGGATACAGGAGGACAAATGAGATCAACAATTTACAACATACAGGATTGGTGAAGTTAACATTGTTCAGGGAAATAACATCAGAAAAACATAGGATATCAATACAGTGTGTTTTAGCGGAGTCAACAGGGAGGTAACAGGAACCAAGGGTAGAGAAGGTAAGGATTTGAGCAGCCAACAGGGGGCTTTGTCAGAGAGTGAGCAAGATAGCTTAGAAACAGCAACAGCTGCAAGTAGTGAGAAGGTGGTTCCGGAGGGTAGTTTTAAAGAAAGCGATTGTGGGGGTGTCTGATATACTGGCAGGGAGGGAATTGTACCAAGAAGGGGCACGGTAGAGGAAGGCCCGTTGTCCATGAGATGTCCTTGCCCTAGGTACCTTCAACTTGGTGTTACAGGAGGACCGTGTTGAAGCTAGTGAGTTTACATGGTGGATAACGGCAGTCAAACCAGGAGGAGAGAGCCCAAGGAGAGTTTTTTTTTGTAAGGATGCAGGTTTGATACCTAAGACGTTCATCAAGATTAAGCAGATTTGCCTGGGAATAAAGATGGCAGGTATGTGTAAGTCTGGGAGCACCTAAGATTAGTCAACAGGCCTTATTTAAGGTGAGGTGGATTTTGTTTAGCGAGGTCTGGTCAGCAGCCCCGTAGACTGGTAAGCCATAGTCAACAAGTGACAGAATGGAGGACATAACTGCGAGTCGGAGGGCATCGGGGGGGGAGACAGTGCTTGTGGCGGTAAAGGATTCCCAACCTAATACTGGTGGTGGAGGCTAAGGCGGAGATATGGGAATGGAACGTGAGGGCAGGGTCAAAGGTTATCCCAAGGTATTCGTATGTGTAAACTTGTTCGAGTGGGAACATAGAGCTGGTGAAGACTTAAAGTTGGAAATTACTAGCTTTGTTTTGGGGGTTGGAGAAGATCATAGATTTGGTCTTTTTAAGATTGATAACCAGTCTATGTTCTTTAAACCAGGCTTCCACGTCTTTATAGGATAATTGCAGGGAATCTTGGAGGGTGGTGGGGTTACGGTCAGAAGTGAAGATAACAGCATCATCATCAGCATAAAGGAGGAGTTTACCAGTACAGGCACCTGGCAGGGTGTTGAGATAAAGGGAAAAGAGCAGGGGCCCAAGAATAGAGCCCTGGGGAACCCCAGATCGGATAGGGCAGAGGTCAGAGAGGGTGCCATTGATTTTTTACATACTGGGACTGGGCAGACAGATAGCTGGAGCACCATGAGACAGGTCCTGTGGCAAAGCCAGCATGGCTGAGTGCATCCAGCAGGAGAGGATGGGATACGGTGTCAAAGGCTTTTGACAGATCGATGAACACTGCACCAGTAAGAGAGCCCAAGTCTAGGGAGGAATGGAGGAAGTTAGAAAACTCAATGAAGGCGGTATTGGTGCTGTGCCCAGCATGGAAGCCATGTTGTTCAGGGCAGAGGATACTGTATTTGGTAAGAAACTCAGATATTTGGGAGGAGACTACTTTCTCCAAGGCTTTTGAGAGTGGCGAGAGGATTGAGATGGGATGATAATTACCAGAAAGGGCCCTATCTCCACCCTTATGTATGGGAGTGACAGTGGCAATTTTCCAGGCAGATGAAAATTGCCCTAGACAGAGTGATTTGTTGAAGTGGCTAGTGACTGGGGCGATGACCTGGTCAAATGCCAGGCTGAGGAGTCTGAGGTCCAAGGAGTCACTGCCAGTGGTGTTGCTTCTTAGGGCCTTGGTCAGATATGGTCTGACTTCATTGACAGTAACCCGGTGGAAGTGGAAAGATGAGTGTGAGGGAGCAGGGTCAGGAGAGTGGGAGGGTGGGTCAAAAAAGTTGCTAGGGAGTACAGAGCTAAGGTCAGTAAAGGATTTATTGAGATGGTTAGCAATGAGAGTAGGATCAGTAGAGATAATACCCTCAATATTGATTTGGGAAGTGGAGGAGAGCGTGTACCACCCTTTAGTTGTTTGATGTTATCCCAGAAGGTTCTAGCATTCCCCCAGGATGAGGTGAGTGAGGCCCGATAATGATCGGCCTTTGCTTTACGTATGGCCCAGGTACATTTATTTTGGGCAGCAGCATATGCCTGTCTCTCGGCAGGGTGGCCAGTTTCCGTGGCTAGGTGCCACAGGTTATCCCTGTGCCTAAGGAGTTGGAGTAGGGAAGGAGTGACCCAGGGAGTATGCCGTACCTTGGAACGAAGTTTGGTTAGGGGTGCAAAGATATCACAAGCTTTGTTAAACATTAAGGTGAAGAAGGCCAGGGCCGAATCAAGGTTGGGGCGGTCCAGAATCTCTGTGAGGGGATAGCGAGCCCGCTTCTGGACAGGCTCCAATTTCATTCCTGTGGACTCTGAGATAAGATGGAGGATGCCCATGAAGGACATGGGACCTTCCTCCATCGAGAAGTCCCCCACCGACTCCATGTTGATCGAATGGGAGTGCAGTGAGGAATCCTCGGACTCCGAGGAGTCCACATAGAGCGGCCTAGCACCCGAGTCACTCCAGACCCACCGCGGGTGGTCAAGTGTAAGATTGACTGACAGCTGAAAGGGAAGCCCCTGAGTCAGCTGAGACTCCTTAGTCAGAGTCCCAGTTGGCGGCTATTGAGCTGGCAGCTCCACCACAATCGGTGAGCTGAGGTGGCGCTTGATGGTGCTCAAATCTTCGGATTTACCGACAGTGAAGATGGTCTGTACTGCCGCTGCAGGCGAGGGAACGGTGTCGACCGGCCCTGCCAAGGGCGTCAGTGTCGGCCTGTCGGGCGACAGCCAAGTGATGGTTGGTGTGGGAGCCGGGGTCGGCTTCAGACCGGACAACGCCATCTGTTGCCACATAAGGTCTTCACTGTGTAAACGCAACTTGAGTCGAACCCTCTCCTTACCCGAGGAGAATGAAGACGAGTAGCAGCGGTGCTGCTTCTCATTGTGCTGAGAGTCAGGCCGCTGATGCTGGCAGTTCCTGCTTGACCCAGAGGATGAGGAAGACCTCTACCTCAGTCTCCGGAGGTGCTGAAAGGGGGATCTCGGAGGGAGCCGGGGAGTGCCGCCACTCCTCCTGGTCCAGGTCGGTGACCAGAAGGTCTGGCTGAGCAGGCTGAACGAACTCTTTGGTAGTCACCTGCAGGACTGGAGTCCTGAACAAGGGAGTTGTCGGCCTCTTCGGATGGCAACCAATCGACCAGGTTGAGAAAAATCTCAGCCGAATCGTCAGCCTGCGTCTTGACCGGCTGGCCTGATGAGGGCACTGTGAAGTCAGCGGCCAAGGCCGCGGTTTCGACCATGGTCAAAACCTGAGATTCCCGAGACCAAGAATGTTCCCAGTTCCAAGAACAGTGATGGTGAATCTTCACCTTTTCTCTCTTGGACTCCTCCTTGCAACAGCAAGAGCTGTGCGAACCCGAGAAGCCCTCTTCCCTTGGTCGGGAGAGACTGGCACAGCTCCTGGAAGGAGCCCGAATAAGTGGAGTCCAACTTGAGAGGAACAAAGGCCAAAGCCAAAGACGACTGCACGGTGGCCTGAGTCGCCTCCTCCTCAAAGGCCATAAGTTGCTCCAGCTGCCTGATGGACCCCACAGCCATGGAGACCACCCAACGGGCGTCCTTAGATTTCACCGGCGGATGTCATTTGTCTAGGCGGCCCAACTTCAGGCAGGCAAAGCGGTCCATGATGACCGTGTGAAATTACCTGCAAATACCATAAGCCTGGGAATCGTGCTTGTGGCCCAGACAGCAGACGCACACATGGTGTAGGGGTCGGTATGCAACATCTTCTGCCTGCATTGGCACTGGTGAAATCCGGGGGAGGACTGGTCCTCCATCACGGTCGCGATCGAAGATCGAGTTGAAGACAGAACTCTTACGAGTTTAAGTTTTGGAAGTAAATCTGAAGATTTAAGCACCAGGGCCTACTCCATGTGGGAACAGTAAGGAGGGAACCTGCTTCTTCCAGTGGAAAGGAAGATCTGGCATCATGTGGCACAGCTGAAGGATATACCACCCGGGTGGGTGGGAAGAGCCAGCTTGAAGACTTTCCGGCAAGATTTAAAGGGGAAATCACAATGCCAGATAGTGTGGATAGAACAACATATCCACATCCCTAGAATGACAAAATTATGCATCAAAGTTCAAAACCAATTTAAATACACTGAACCGCACTTACCTTAGTTTCTCATATTACAGTCACCAGTTCTAGCAGCAGGACTTGTATTCGATCAAAGAGTGGATCTATGCCATGGGACACGTTCGAGTGAATGAGGATGTGTGGGGAGTGTTGTGGGGTGTGTGGTGGTGAGTACTGACTTGGAGGTAGGGGTGGCAGGGTCAGGATTGGCAAGGAACCATTTTCTTCAAGGTGTGAGTGAGGTCACTGCAGGCTATAGTGAGGCTGTTACCAAGGCACTCAACTCTGTTGCTCCAGTCCGTGTATGACCCAGGTCTTCTCGCTTGAGACCCCCATGGTTTTATGGGGCTATCAAGGAGATGAAGACGAATGGTCAGAGGTTGGAGCATTTTTGGAGGAGGACTAGGTCCAAAGAGGATAAACTGGCTTTGAGATTTCACTACGGTGACTACCAAAGGGCAATCAACCGTAAGAATGCAGAGTTCCTATCCAGGGAGATTGCTGCAGGGAACAGCAGACCTGCTCTGCTTTTTCAAACTGTGGACAGACTTCCCTATCCTGCCGGTCTACAGCAGATACAAGCATCTTCAGTCACCCAGTGTGAGGAGTTTGCTGTGTTCTTCTCTGACAAGGTGTCCTGCATCAGGACTGGGATCTCCCCAACGGGGCACTTGTGGTCCTACGGTGGCAAGTTGTGTATATCCAGAGGCACTCCTGTTGTTTGGAGCAGGTTTAGGCCAGTTGGCATGGCTGAGGTTTGCGAGGTGAGTTCGAAGCTTTGGCCCACATACTGTGACCTGGACCAGGAGCCAACTCCTCTCTTACTGTGATGCTGAGTCCACTGGGCCAGTGGTCACTGAGATTGTCTGGTGTTCGCATTTGAAGGGATGTTTTTCCAGCATCCTTAAACAGGCGCTGGGTGAGACCCCTCCTAAAGAAACCATCTCTCGACCCTGACATCCTGGCAAATTATTAGCCTATCTCTAACCTCCCATTTCTAGGTAAGGTTATTGAGAAAGCGGTGAAGCTGCAGCTTGAGGCACACCTCGCAGCCCATGACATCTATGAGTCCTTCTAGTCAGGATTTAGGTCAAGAGATAGCACTGAAATGGCACTAGTCAGAGTGCAAAATTATCTCTTCAGGATGCGAGATAGAGGGGAGGAGCAGTCAATTCTCATTCTCCTTGCATTTGACACTGTGGACCACACAGCATTTGACACTGTGGACCACGTAGTGCTGCTGGATCGCCTAAGGGAGCTCTGTGGACTCACTGGTACTGTCATCAACTGGTTCAAGTCCTTTTTTACAGGCAGGACACAGAGGATTGTAATGGGAAATTTCTCATCCAGCTCAAAGCTCCTGCCTTGTGGAGTCCCCTGTCTGATCTTGTCGCCTGCATTGTTCGCAGTGTGTATGCTTCCCCTGGGTGAGATCATTAGACAGTACAGTTTGGATTTTCACTGCTATGCAGAGGATTCCCAGCTATACATGTCATTTGCACCCGGGACAGATGGTGCCAAGGAGGTGCTAAACAAATGTCTAGACGAGATCCAGGACTGGATGTCCTCTGGCTGGCTGAGACTCAATCCTGACAAGAGGTGCTAGTAATTGAGCCTGGTTGTCAGCACTGGATTATTTCTTGCCCCACTCCCTTGACGGCATCCATCAAGGAGAAAAATCTGGCCTTCATCCTCGATGATGGGTTCACACTTGAGCTCAGATTTCATCTGTTGTCAGAAGCGGATTTTACCACTTGAGGAATGTTGCCCAAATCAAAGCCTTGATTCCACCTGATGATCTGCCCTCACTGGTACATGCATTTGTGACATTGTGGCTCGATCACCGTAACGTTCTGCACCTCGGGGTCACTGGAGTGGTTCTCCAGTGACTGTAGCTGGTGCACAATGCAGCGGTGAGGTTAATGACAGGCCTTCCAAGGTCCTGTCACGTGACCCTGGTTTTGCACGAACTGCACTGACTGTCAGTTAGGTGGAGAATCACCTTCAAGTTGGGCTTGCTCTATAATGATTTTCGTCCCCCCCAAGAGGATAAATTAATTTATTAATTTATTAATTGTGGGTGGGGATTGGGATATTTGGAGTTCTTTTGTATGAATGGTGTAGGGTTGAGTGGATGAGAGAGTGAGATTTGGGTGTGAGAGTGTGTTTGTAGGGTTTACGTCATTTGGTTATTTTGAAATATGTACCTAGGAAAGAGTCTGGGAAGGTGCAGATACTCGGCCACCCTCCTTTGGAACCTCCACCCATTTGAGCTTCCATCACTCCCTTTAGAGACCTATGGGAGATGTCGGGCTTTAGGGATTTCCCAGAGGGGGGGGGTCCAGAGCGGGATCAGTCCGGGTGACTGCCAGACAGTCACAGATACGGTTGGTGAAACTGAGGAGATGCCTGGGGGTATGTGAAATGGCCACTAGAGAGGGGTTCTCCCTGTTTGGTGCCCATACCCAAGGGCTCCACGGAAATTAGTGAGCAGGCAGCTGATCCAGCAGTGCCCCCTCATGATACTCGGGCTGTGTTAAGCAATGCCAGTTCGATGAGAAACAGGACTGCCATAATGGCGGACTTGATTGCCTCGGTAGACCTGGCTTGCATCACAGAGACCTGGCTGGATGAAAATGCAGCTCCCATTTTGGAGGCGGCAGTGCCAGCCGGGTACTCTGTGATGCACAGCCTGAGGAAGGATTGCAGAGGTGGGGGGTGGCCCTTTGTTTTATTTCTGATCTGGGCCTTATGGTGCTACCTATGGATCCCACAGAGTATTTTGAAAGTGTTACTGTGTGGGGGGGGGCTGGCGCGGGTTACAGGATCCTCCTGCTCTATCGCCTCCCCCCGAGGTAGGGAGGGTGAATTTTTGAGGGAGTTCAGAGAGCTCGTCGCCGGCCTCGTGTTGGAGTCCTCTAAATGGTTAAATCTTGGGGACTTCAATGCCTGGGTTGACGATGAGCTCTCTGTATTTGGCAGTGATCTCCTTAGGAGCATGGAGGCACTGGGCCTGATGCAAATGTTACTTCAGTGACCCACACACTGGACTTGGTGTTTTCATCAGGTCTTGAGACTTATGACCTTAGAGTTGATCAGGTAGTTTGGTCAGATCACAGCACCATGAGGTTCAGGTTTGGGCCACCCCCCCCGAAGCCCTTGCCTCTGTGGAAATGGTCTGGTACCGCCCTTTGTGGGGACTGTCTCCATTAGGGTTATTGGCAGTACTGGACCTATGGAGTGTGGAGGCAGCGTTGTGATTGGAACAGAGGAGGCAGTAGCGATCTATAATGGGGCCGTCACCGCCGCCTTTGATTCAATCGCACTCGTTCATGTCTGACCCTTATCTACTCGCCAGAGACTACTCTGATTTGATGGGGAACTTAGGGAGTTAAAGATTAAGTGTCGGAGGTTAGAGAAAGGTTGGAGGGGGCTCTGGCCTGATGGAGGACAAATCTGTCCTGATGTCCCATTACAAGAATTATCAGGGGGCAATCTCCTGTAAAAAGGCAGAATTCCTGTGAAGGGATATTTCTGCGATAAGGAACAGACCCGCTCAGCTCTTCCGCACGGTGGATGGGCTATTGCATCCTGCCTGTCTCCATGTGGGAGGAGCAGGTTCAAGCACTAGGAGCGAGGAGTTCGCTCCGTTTATTGCCAACAAAGTGTCCTCTATCAGAGCTGAAATCTCCTCCAGCATTACTCAAAGGGATTGTGGGGTCCACTCTGAGGTGTACAGGACATTCCTCCTGTCTAGATTGAGTTTGATCCAGCTGGAGTGGAAGAGGTGGTGAAGGTTGTCTCGAGACTGAGGCCAACACATTGTGATCTGGACCCAGGTCCGACACAACTTTTGGTCGGATGTATGGACCTGATTGGACCTGTTGTTGCCGAAATTGTCCGGAGTTCCTTAAGGAGTGGGGTCTTCCCACTGACTTTGAAAGAGGCATTGGTTAGACCCCTATTAAAGAAACCCTCATTGGACCCGGACTGTCTCATCAACTACAGGCCAGTCTCTAACCTCCCATTTTTAGGGAAGGTTATAGAAAAAGTGGTGGCAAGTCAGCTTGAGGAGCGACTCACCTCGTCCTCCACCTGTGAGGTTTTCCAGTCTGGGTTTAGGGCTAGACATAGTACGGAGACCGCCCTGGTGAAGGTGCTTAATGATCTCCTAATGGTGAGAGACAGGAGAGATCATTCCATCTTGGTCCTCCTGGATCTCTCAGCGGCGTTTGACACTGTGGAACATGAGGTGCTGCTTGACCGACTGTGGTTCTGGTGTGGCCTGTCTGGTAAGGTCATCAAATGGTACAGGTCATACCTGACAGGCAGAGTGCAGAGGGTGGTGATGGGGTTGGCCTCATCTAGCCTGAAGCCTTTAACCTGTGGTGTTCCACAGGGGTCGGTCCTGTCGCCCTTATTGTTCACAGTGTATATGCTGCCATTGGGAGACATCATCAGGAGGTATGGGAAGGGTTTTCACTGCTATGCAGATGACACCCAGCTATACTTGTCCTGTGCATCAAGTAACCAGATGGCAGACTCTATTAACAACTGCCTGTCTGAGATCCGGACTTGGATGTCCCAGAGCTGGGTGGGACTCAGTCCAGACAAGACTGAGGTGCTGGTGGAGGATCTGGGTCATTGTGGGGGAATGGGGTTCTGTGGAAACACCCTAGTCTTGTACTGGAACATCCAAAAAAAATGGCTCCAGAGTATGCATGCTCACTCCAAATAGCAACCAAAGAAAACAAGAAAGGAAAGCACCACTCGTCTTGATAGTATTACACAGTTTACCTCTTTTAATAACTAAAAAAGAGGACATACAGTGGTACACAGCAGCTGTACTCACACCACCAGGCACCAAAAGATCTGACCGGTTTCGCTCAACAGAGCCTCCTCAGGGATCAATATGATACTGTAACCTGAGCTCCTTAAATAGTAATTTATTTAAACTGATATGCACCCTAAAAACCACTTCATATCAAAAATATGTAAGTTAAAATTGTGCATATATTTTTTATTATTAAAAACCCAGAGCTGTTACATATAGATGTGTTGTCTACACTGGGTCAAATATAAATTATAATAGTATTAGTTAAGAGAACCAGCACAGCAAGCTTATAACTCTTATACCTAATTGATATGCTCTCCAAGACACACCAACATCTAACAAAACATTTGCAATTGCACTCTTATATGTTTTTTCTTTACATAAAGTATATAGCTGAAACTCATTTTCTATGCTGATACTTATAATTAAGATAGAAATAACTTTTTAAGTTGGAAAAAACATTTGAATTCTCTTTCTAAATCCTAGCCCATACTTAAATATCAAAACAGCAATTAAAAAAGCATAAAAAAGGAAAAAGCAGAAAAAACAAGTGCTTATATGACATCAAGTAAATGCTCTGTCCTACCATATACTCCTTACTTTATAGTATACCCTAGTCTTGTACTGGTAGCTGCCACTGGCCCCATCTGACTGGGTGAAGCATCTGGGTGTGATCCTCAACAGCGGCTTGACACTTGATGCTCAGGTGTAGGCCGTTGTTAAGATTTGATTCTATCATCTGAGGAACACTGCCCGAATTCGGAACCTGTTACCCCTTGAGGACCTAACCTCACTAGTACATGCTTTCGTAATGTCCAGACTGGATTACTGCAATGCCATGCCGTGAGAGAGGCGTCGGTCGTCAGGATGGCCAATGGCTCAGGGTGGACAAATGGGATTCCCTCCTGCAGATACTCTGGGACTAACCACCACTGGAGGGTGTTCCACATCCTCTGGTTCACAGTGACCAGCTGGTCGAAGTGATCTTTGCGCTGAGACCACTGGCTGGCCAGCTCCTACTGCAGGGAGTGCATATGCCAATGGGCCCATCGGACCACGCTGGTGCAGACCACAGTGTAACCCAGAAGGTGCAGGAATTCCTGGGCAGGGCACAAGTGCCCCGCCAGAAATGATCAGGCAAAGGAGGAAAGAACCTCTGCCCTGTCCGCTGGGAGCCAGGCTCTGGTTCGGCAAGAGTTGGGCTCTGCCCCGATGAAGCTGATCACCTGCAAGGGCAGAGTTCAGACTTGGCCTTGCTGGCCAGGAGGCCAAGGTCGATGCAGGTCTGAAGGGCCAGGTCCCTGGACCGCTCCACCTCCTGCATGGAGGGACCTGCTAATCAGCCAGTCATCCAGATAGGGGTACACCCAGACCCCTCAGCACCTCAGGTAAGCTGCCACCACTGCTATGTATTTGGTAAAGACCCTGGGGGCTGAGGAGGCAGAAAGGCATGGCCTGGAACTCACAGAGAGTTTCCTCAGCTCAGAAGTGGAGGAACCTTTGGTGGGATAGACGGATCAGGACATGAAAGAATGCGTCCTGAAGATCCAGAGAGCAAAACCACATCTTGCTCCAGAGAAGATATGATCTGGGACAGAGTTACCATCTGGAAGGTGCAAGACCTAAGGAATTTGTTCAGGTTGTGAAGATCCAGAATGGGGCACAAGGCCCCCCCCCCCCCGTCTGCTTTGGTACCAGGAAGTACCTGGAGACAAAGCCTGGGTGTTCCAGAGGATCCGCAACCCTGGCCATGACCTCCTTGCAGAGGAGTTGGGCTATGTCATCTCAAAGAGCCGACCAAGTGCCTGCAGATACCAAGTCCTCCAGTGAGGTGAGGGTTCATCTGGGAGCGTACTGCTCGAACTCTAGAGGCAGACCCTGATCAACCACTTCCAGAACCCTCCTGTCCGTGGGTGCAGCAGACCAGGCGGAAAGAAAGTGGTGGAGCAGACCCCCCCACAGCAGGACCCAGGGGAAGCATACTGGGTATGAGGGTGGCATACTGAGCAGGCTCAGAGGAGGAGGAGGATCTGGCAGAGGAGCCATCAGGTCCCTTCCCTCCGTGCTTTCGGACCATGAGGCCACGGACTTGGGCCTGGGTCGACAGGACTGTGCCTGCTGGCCAGACTGATGCTGGGCTGGTTTTGCCGCAGGAGTGGAGGGCCAAAAGGGCTTCTGCTTCTGCTGCAGGGAGTCCTTGGGAACCCTCCGAGCAGATGTAACAGAGTCCAAGGTGGCACTGGACTTCTCAATACGCTGCAGCTGACCTTCCAAACCAGGCCCACACAGGTCAGTGCCTAAGAACGGAACATCCGCCAGCTTGTGCTGAGTATCTGCCACGAAGGTCGAGATCTGCAGCCAAGCCCTATGGTGCATGGCAACTGCAGCTGTCAGGCACAGAAGTGGGCACAGGAATTTCCTATATCCATTAGCCATTAGTGAGACATGGTTTACCAGTAACCACACTTGGGAAACTTCAGTACACAGCTATATACTGTTCAGAAGAGACCAAGGTGCAAAAAGGGGTTGGGGGTGGCCTTTTATGTCAATGAAAATATCAAAGCTACAGAAATTCAGAATACACATAAGCAGCCATAAGAACTGTGGGTCACCCTGGAAACAGGAAATGGGACAGCCATACAAACTGGGGTTGCCTAGAGGCCTCCAGACCAGGGGGAGGACATAAACACCTTACTGTTAGAAGATATACAAAACATGACAGCTAAAGGGGAGGTTCTGATAATGGGAGACTTCAACATGCCAGACACAGATTGGTCTATACCAGCAGGAACATCCACCAGAATGAGACACATAGTGGATTCCCTGCAGGGGGAAGGTTTCAAACAACTGATACAACAACCCACAAGAGACAGGGCTATCTAAGATCTAGTACTGACTAACAAGGAAAATATCATAGATCTCCAGGTAGAAGGTCACCTGGGGGTCAGTGACCATCACATGGTATGGTTCAATTTGGCCACTAGAACTAAATCATCCCAATCCAAGGCAACAATATGGGACTTCAGAGGAGCTGACTTTGATAAGATGGCCAACAGAGTTAAGCTACCCCTGGCAAGAAGAAATATAGGTGAGGGGGTACAGGCAAAGTGGGCAAGCATTAAGGATGCAATACTTGAAGCAACATCCCATTGTGTTAGAGATAAAAGAAAAAGAAGGAGGAAACCACTTTGGTTCTATAAACAGTAGCAGAAAAGGTCAGAGCCAAAAGGCTGGCCTTCAGGAAATATAAAGGAACGCAGCAGGACGAAGATACGGAGGCATACCAAACTTCCCTAAGGGAAGCAGGTGTAACCCTTAGGTGGTGCTATCCCAAGGGCTACTACCCCTGCCTGCTTTGCTAGTAGCAGGTTAAGGGGCCTGAGTTCTGAAACGGGTGCCTCCACCCGGAGGCCAGGGTTGGTAGTGGTCAAGCTAACCTGGGCACAGCCCTCTGGAACACTGTAACCCCCCTCTTTCCTTACTAGTGGTTGGAACAATACACAATAGTCACTTTCACAATACCCCTAATACACCAAACAAGTACCCAAACTGTTTGCACTTACCACCAGGGCTTTCCTCTAGCCCGGCCCTTGGGACCTCCTGTAAAAAAAGGTTATACACAGCGAATAACAGTAGTACAGTACTCTTGCACAAGCTGGAACCACAGTCAGCATAAATGCAAAAAAGAGTTAGATCTGATTTATTTAAGGGGCTTGAACAAGGGAAGGGCGTAATCAGGTTAATTTGCTTAAAGGCTCTATCAATCAAACAGTTATGCATGCACTTCAGGGTCCATAAACAGTCACACACTCTGGGTGCCAGATGGAGAATGGCAGGCTAGCCAGGAACATTGCAGCTGGTTGGGGCCCTGTGACAGAAGAAAACAACATGCACAACACACACTATTTGTAATCCGGAGCCGGAGGGCTCAGTTCATGAAAAGAAAACAACAAGACAATCAGATGACACACTTTTAGATTAGGCAGTTGTTGCAGGGAGCTACCTTGATGGGGTACTCATGATACCCAAGACTGGACACAGGCTGGATGAAAATCGAGACAGCAGGTGGTTAATCTGGAGTACCAGGAAAAGCAGGGCCCACACGATTCATTGAGGCGTCATTCCTGTTCAAGCGTGGAGCAGGGGGCTGATCCCCAGGCGGGTCTCTCGGCGGTGGCTTTCTCTGTACAGTGGGGTAGTCTGGCAGGACCAGCATGGCATGGCCCAGGCTGAATGGAGATGAACGTGAATTCAGTCCGATTAGGCTGGATAAAGCTTCCAGCAAGCAGAAAACAGTTCACACAGCGGGGAACCAAATCACAACCCACTTTCAATACACAGCACATTACATGTAAAGGATTCTACAGTACCAGCAAGCAGAACACAGTTCACACAGTGGGGAACCAAATCACGACCCACTTTCGATACACAGCAATACCAGTCAAACCGCTCTCTGGTCACGATCGCAAAGTCTCTGCACAAAACCGGGATTCAAAAGCAGTTGGAAATCCTGACAGGCCGATCGCATTCAGCAAATCTTCAGTCTTCTTCAGGTAAAAGCCTGGTAAAAAAATCAGTGGCTTACTTCGTTCTCACAAACTTGGATTAGTCCGAAATAATTCTCTTCTCTCCCTCTCAGGGGCAGCTGGCAGACATGCAGGCCACAACTCAGGCCTTTCCACAGTTCTCCCACGTGAAATTACTCAGACAGCTGCTTGACTGTCTCAAGCTCTTGCTCATTCAGCTCCCAACTCAGATCTGACTCAACTGCCAGCAAGCCAGGTACTTTCCCCAGAATCCAAACGGTTTGGTTGGCTGATCTGTCTGTCAGTCACAACAAAGGCTCCCCCTTCAGGTGCAAAAAGGCGCCAAAAGCCCAAAACGACAATTCCTACAAATTTTGACTCCAGACAGCTCCTGTAGTCTGGCTCCATTTTAGGTCCCACCAGAACTGATTGGTCCATTGTGCAGTCCAGGACCAAGATAGTGGAGATAAACAAAACAGTCCTTGCTGCAAAGAAGGCAGGTTAGACAAACTACATTATCATTATCACTCTAAATGATTTTCAGCAAATAGTTACATCTTTCCACAGAGATCCCGCTCAGATTACTAATGACTGCAATCCAGGCATCTCTTAAAGAGACAGTACACAGAGGCTATACAGGCACTCTCTGGCAATCACATTTAAACTGCTAAAACGCAGGACACCAGCCTGGCAGTGAGCATTTAGGCAAGCTCGAGGAAGCCTTTTTGGGAACCCCCATTTGTGGGGGAGGGTACACCCTTCCCTGACTGGAGAAAACTTGGTGTCCGCGTCAAGTCTGTACCATCATGCATCAGTTAACATAAACTTATTACTTTACTATACATATTCACTACACTTCATGATACTTTATCCATTCTGACAACACACTGTGCATATTTCACACAGGTAAAATTGAACATTACTATACTGAATCAGGTAATAACTTCTTGTACCTTAAACAATTCAAGAGGGGGCCCTTCCCTCTCAGCTAACTTGGGGCTAGAGGGGGCAGGGGCACCGTGGTGAAAGGGAAAGACAAGTAATCTGGAACTGGCTGTCAAGCTCAATTTGGGCAGTGAGCTTATTGAGACATAAACACCTTTGTGCACCACACTGAGAGGCAAATCCACTGGCCTCCCGGGAGAATCATAACTGAGGCGTACTACTGGCTTGACAGCTCGGCCAGTCTTTCTGAGGGGGACAACTACAGTCTCTGTACTTTCAGCACTGGTCTGGGGACTCTCGTCACTTGTGAGGGGTGCCTCTACCTGGGTGGGAACGTCCAAACTTGGGGCACTGTCGGCTCCTCACTCTGCAGGCTCTGTTTCTACAACACTTGACTCATTTTGCGAAGGCTCAGGCACAATCAAGCTTTGAGGCACTGAAGAGGGGTGGTCAGCACTCTCATAGTGTTCTTCAAGTTCTGGTATGTCACCAGAAAGACTCAAACCCTCAGTCCCTTCTTCAGGCAAATCACACAGTTCCACAATACACAGAGACTCAACATCTTCAGACATGATACTTTGCACTTCACTTTCTCGGAGCATTGGCTCCAAGGACGAATCTGGGGGGTAAGGCAGTCCAGAAGGCCCAGCTTCATCCCCACAATTTTTCAGGGGGTTACCTCGAAACAGCTGACTCAGTTCATAAGAGGGGTAATCGGCAAGGTCGTATTCACTTTCATCAGAAGTGGACTGACAGTCACTATCATTCTGGGCCTGCTGCAGAGGAAACCTTAAATATGTGACCACAGGGGTAGGTTGACTCTGTCTCTTTCTTGCAGCAGCACGAATCACCGGCCCAGGGGGCTCAATTTCTGGGGGTTCAGTCTCAATCATGACTTGGCCGATAGGTAGCAAGTGGTTACGGTGCATGGTCTTGACAGCTTTGGAGTTGTTCTCTGGGCACACCTTGTACACAGGTAAATCATCCAACTTTCCAACTACTACATGGGGAAGATTGTGCCACCGATCAGCAATTTTGTGTTTACCATGCAGTCCCAAATTGCGTAACAACACATGGACTCCAGGTTGAAGCTCTTGCGCCTTTACTTTTTTATCATGCCTCTCTTTGTTGGTTAGATTTCTCTTGGCGGTCATTGCCTGGGCCAGTTGATAGGCATGGCTCAATTGAGCTTTCAGTTTTTGTACATATTGCAAGTAGTTTTCGGCTCGGACCCCATCTGGAGAGACCCCAAAACAGACATCAACTGGCAGCCGGGCCTCTCTCCCAAACATAAGGCAGTAGGGGGAGAACCCAGTGCATCATTTTTCGTGCAACTATATGCATGTACAAAGGTGCTAATCTGCTGGCTCCATTTATGCTTGTCTTTTGATGCCCAGCATGTCTAGAAGGGTGCTGTTAAAACATTCTGGTTGAGGGTCTCCCTGCAGGTGATAGGGGGTGGTTCTTGACTTTCACTCCCCCCATAGAGAGAGCATTTCTTTGATTAGCTGACTCTCAAAGTCTCTGCCTTGATCAGAATGAATCCGCTGAGGGGCACCATAGTGGGCGAAGAAATTTTCCACTAGCACTTTGGCTACGGTAGATGCCTTTTGATCTTTGGTAGGAAAAGCTTGTGCAGACCATGTGAAATGATCCGTAACCACTAACACATTGCCAATATTAGGCTGATCAGGTTCTAAACACAAGAAGCCTATGCAGACTAGTTCCATGGGGGTGCTGGTAGTAATATTAACAAGGGGGGCAGCCCTCTGAGGCACGGCTTTTCTTTGCAGGCAGTGACTACAAGTCTTTACATGGTGCTCAACATTGTCCCCCATTTTGGGCCAGTAGAAGCGAGATCGTACCAGGTCAAGGGTTCTGTCAATACCGAGGTGCCCCATGTGATTGTGGAGGGACCTCAGTACCAAATCTTTAAAGGCCGTGGGCTGGACCAGTTGTTGCTTGTCTACTTTGCCACTACGATCTACTGTCTCCCTATACAACAACTGATTGAGCAACTTCAATCTGGGGCCTTCCTTAAACAATAAAGCAGTTTGTAAGTCAGTAGAACGTAACTTAGACACATCTTTCCCTGCACACAGGGCATCAAGTGCTGGCTGAATCATAGGATCTTGGTATTGAGCCCACTGAATGCTGTCATTGTCAAACTGAGGTAGTGCACTAATATCTAGAGCAAAGAAGTGGCAATAAGCAGCTGGTATGTGGGTGTCAGAAGGGCCCAAGCAATCTACTAAACAGTCCACTGTGTCCGCAGACATCTGTTCATCTCTATCAAACTTTTGGCACAATGCTCAAATGTCAGGTTCAGACAGCCTGACCCAATCACTATGGTGCCTTTGTGAAAGGGTGTCAGCATCAATATGGTTCAGGCCCAGTCTGTATTCGACAGCATAATCACAGGTTGATGATAATGCAGAAAGTCACCGGTGCCCAGTGGTGTCTAACTTAGCTGAAGTCTGTACATGGGTCAATAGGTTATTGTCAGTCTTTACCAATATCCTTGCCCCATAGAGGTATTCATGAAACTGGTCAATGATGGCCCATTTTAGCACAAGGAACTCCCAACTTATGCACAGGGTAGTTTCATTCAGACGGGGTCAAGCTCCTACTAGCGAAAGCTACTGGTCTCAGGCCATCCTCATGGTCTTGATACAGCACTGATCCTAGACCCTGCAGACTAGTGTCCGTATGAAGCACATAGGCTTTGGTGGGGTCAGCATAGGTGAGGATGGGGGTGTGGGTGAGCTGGTATATGATTTCACGGAAGGCTGCTTCACAGTCGGGCATCCAGTGGGGCCCGAAGAGTTCACCTGGGCGGAAGTATACTTTTTCTGGTTCTTTAATGGACACTTTTTTGTATTTACGATTGGAAGGAGGGTAACTCTGGGTAAGGTTCAAGAGTGGGCGAATCACCTTGGAATAGTCTTTTATGAACCTGCAGTAGTAGCTACAGAACCCCAGGAAACATTGTAGTTCTTTCAGATTATGGGGCTGGGGACAAGTAGTCAGTGCTTCAACCTTATTGGGATCAGTCTCTATCCCTTTTGTAGAAACTATGTGCCCCACATACTTTACGGAGGTTTGGAAAAACTGGCACTTGTCAATGGACAGCCTGAGGCCGAAGTCTTCCAGTCGGTCTAGGACTTTAAACAGTCAGTTCTCATGCTCCTCTAAGGTGCTTCCAAACACAATCATCATCCAAGTACACTAGGCATTCCTGCAAATTCATATCTCCCACCACACGTTCCATCAGTCGCTGAAAGGTGGCCGGGGCATCCGATATCCCCTGTGACATCCTCAGAAACTCGTAGGACCCCAATGGACAGATGAAGACTGTTTCCTCACGGTCTTCTGGGGTCATCGTGATCTGGTAGTATCCGCTGCAAAGATCCAACACCGAGAACCATTTGCTCCCATTCAAGCAGTCCAAGGCACCTTGTATACGAGGCATAGTGTATTGGTCCGGGATGGTCCACCGGTTCAGGGTTCGATAATCAACACATATCCCCACAGACCCATTCTTCTTACACACAACCACAATGGGAAAGGCGTATGGGCTCCTGGATTCTTGTATCATGCCGCAACGAGCATTTTCTGCAGGTGTCTTCTCACATCATCTATGTCTGCTGGGCTAGGCGTCAGGACCTCTCTCGAAATGGCCGTTCATTGTGCAGGCGTATGTGATGCTCTGCACCCTGGACACATCCCACATCCCATTCCTTCAACAAAAACAGTTGGTCTCTCTCTGGGCAAGTCTCTTGCTAATTCTAGCCTTCCATTCAACTGGCAACGGGGAGTCACCAAAGTCAAACAAGTCTGGGGTCACTCTTTCCTTCTCACCAGGGTGCTTGTTGCTGGGCAATACTGTAGTGTCTGTGCAGTGCACCGTACCTAGTGTGTACCCTCTGTTCACCCGGATCTCCTGATCTGACACACTGTGAATCTGGACCATCACTCGGCGTGCATAGGCATGGGCACGAGCAGGCAAGATGCTGGGCTTGACCAATAATCCTTCTGGCAATTTTCCATCGCCTGGCGCATCCAACATCAGTATTTTGTTCTTGACATCTTTCCAGGGGTGGACCTCCCCTTGAATGGTACACTGGACGTTAGGGGCCAGTACCACTGAATCGAGATCCTACTTCCACACAATCCCCACTGGTTCATCATGGTCTACTTCCTCGGGTTTCTGTTGCAAATCATAGGCCCTCTTGATCAGAGTCGGAATTCTCAGGGCCCTCCCAGTTCATCGCCCTTGTTTCTCGTGACAGAGTTCCGCCAGTCTCCCAAACATGTGAACATTTGTCCCAGTTAACAGGGGGACCCTATCATACAGTCCAGTGGAGGGGGGACACACTAGGGCCAATGTCTCTACTTGTTCCTCAACACCCATTACAGTTGCAGGACAAGACAACAAGAGGCGGACATACCCTAGGTAGAGATAAGACTTGTCGCTCAGGCCCCACACATGTAGGCCTTCCAGGGATTGCAAAGGCACATCAGATAAGTGTTTGTCATGCCAGTCCTGTAATACAACGGTGACTTGCGACCCACTGTCAAGCACAGCCCGAGTATGAATACCATTCATAGTCACTGTAGTCTCCATTGAAGGGCTCACTATTTTGAACCAGTCTGGAAAGGCAGTAACAGAGGCCTGGACAGACGATTTAGCCGCAAAGAAATTTGAGTTAGGGTTTCTCGAACCCTCACTGCGGTCATTTCAGGTACCCCTTGGCCACTGATTTGCTTTTCAGAGCTCCCCTTTGAGTCTGCTTACTACACCTTGTAAGTCCTTCTGAGACCAGCATTCTCTTTTCATATGACCATCCTTTCCACAGTTGTGACAAATGATAGACTCCTGGGTCATCCTGGGAGAGAACATCGTATGAGGAACTGACGCAATAGTAAGAGATTGGGATCTAGTATCTGCTTGCAGCGGTGAGAGTGGTGCAACGTGTCTTAACAGTTCCTTTAGAGTGGCAGTCAATCCGGTGATCTCAGCCTTGGAGCCACCCTTGGTAGCGGATGCCTGAGGGTGCACCCCCACCACCATGGCAGTCACATCCTGAAAGGGACCAGAATCTTGTTCCATGGGGGACACCCTTGCAGAGGCACCCGTCTCCAACTCTCAGACCTCCTTTAGTAGCTCATCTTTCCAATGCTGGGTCCAGTGCGGGAAGTCCTTTGCATTCTCAGAGTGCTCATTAAGTGCCGACTTTTGCCCCGAGCCTCACTTGGCTGATCACTCTCAGTCACTTGCGTAGCAGCAGCAGATATGGGTGCAATTCCCCCATGGGGTCGCCTTTGCTCAACACCCCAAATTTCTTTCATTAGCTTGTCATAGGCGGGGGGTGATTCCAGTTGGGTGGCAAGGCACAACTGAAGCAGTAATAATTCTGAAAATGGAGCAGACTTAAGGATCCTGTCCAGCCTAGTTTGATCTAATTCATTTGACGGCAAACTACCCTTTCTGAGGCACTCTTGTAGCAGCTTTTCATGCTGAGGTACATACACAGACAATGGCTCCACTGGGTACTGCTGAGTGTTTCTTACTCACAGATCCTCAGCTGAATCCGGGCTCCCATCACATTTTCTAATGCATCAAGATAGTTCCGTACAGTTGCTTCGGGGTTATTGGCCCACTTGGCATGGATGGTAACCAGGGCAGGACCTCAGAGGCTCTCACTCAACCTCTTTCGTTTCTCTGCTTCTGAGCATTGCCATTCAAGTACTACGGGGCAACATAGTCTATCCAGGTCTCCCAGTCATCCTCCCCCTGGGGTAGGGTTACCACCTTTTAAGAAGCCCAAAGTGGGACATTTCTTACTGAAACATGATTTTTCGCAGGACAGTACGTAACCTCAACCGATGCAACAGACTTGTTTTCTCTATATAATCAGAATTAAGGCTAAGTATTGTAGTTTCTTAGTTGCTTCTAGTGTTTCTTATCATTTTAATGTATTCTAGTTAAGCTATTGTAGTTTTCTAGAACATTTAGTGGAAAGTTAGAAAATATTTTTTTCTACTGTAAAATCAGGACATTTAGTATTTTTCATGTTTTTTTGCAGGACACAGCTGCCCAAATCAGGACTGTCCTGCGAAAATTACGACAGGTGGTAACCCTACCCTGGGGGGTGGGGAGGGTGCCCAAGAAGATTCTTAGTCTTCAGTAGGAATCATGACTAATGGCAGGTACAGATATTGGCCAGCATTGGCACGGGCTCAGAAGGCGGGGCAGTAACAGGTGCTGGACTGGGAGGGGGTGTTGGGGAAGGAACACCCTCAGGTGGCAGGAATAGTTTCTTAAAGTCCTCTACGGTGTTCCCTTCCTCCAGCAACAACTTAGCAAATTTCTTTTTTGAAATTAAATGTACTTTATTCATTTGTAATATATGGATTTGCCAAATAATACCATTGAAAATGATTTAAAAAAAATCCTCGTAAACCATCTCGGAGAACTCTGCAGACTCAATAATACCACACTTCACTGGCAATAATACTATCGTTGCAAGAAACGATAGTATTATCACCAAAATGCCACAGCGCATGTGCAACTCTTCCCAGCAAGAAATCAGGTTGCCATGGAGCCACGTCCCTTCCTGCCCATCCAAAGTCACACCGTGCATTCTAATTCGTCATTGTTCTTCTGTGGTAAAGCCTCATTTGAAAAACATAGGCTCAATTACTCTCTAAACAGCGAGCCAAATGCGTCTGCTTCGTTTCTTCATTTTTTTTTCTATAAATGATTTTTTTCTATAAATGACTCTGGTTGATCCTGCATTACCGAAGGATCATAACGAAAAGGTAGGACTTCGAAATTCAACCAGACACTGACAGACTGGCGGTTACGAGTGGGGATGTGGGCAAGTGACTCTGTCTCCAGTGCCACGGTCAGCTGACTGCAAGCATGTCTTCAGTACTGCGACTGGCTAAAGAAAGGCAAATCCATATATTACAAAAAATAACAAATAGGCGAGTGTCTATGACTCGGGAATTATACCATCTCGAGGTTCTGGGGTCAAGGGAACCTCTCGAGCTTCGCTCTCGAGGTTCTCTTGACCCCAGAACCTCTCGATGGTATAATTCCCTTGTAATAGACACTCGCCTATCTATTATTCTATTTGTAAATATCCATACATACCGATAAAGCAAGGAGCAGCTCAGGTACAACTTGATACAGGTAAAACAATTAGGAGCCTTGGAGTTACATCGGCTCAATTAACACAAAGACTAACTAACCTTCTACCCACCTCCTCCCCCCTCCCAAACCATCTCACCCTCCCCAACCCTACCTACTTCACACATCCTTATAATATACGGATATAGTTAAGGCAGCAAGTTAATTGGGCAGAATAGCTTCCATTTGAGACCAGCTCTTGCTTTGGTCCACCTCCTTGGGGCAACTAAGGGCTACGATGTAACCATGAACCCCCAAAATACCCTGAGTTATGAGATTTGATAAAATACTTGCAGTGGGAGAGGGCTTATTTTTTAGGCAGGGTATATAGTGTATGAATCTTTCCCCATTTCTTATCAAAGACTGCTGGAGTGCGTCTAAGGAATGCTATCATTTTTTCTATCCTGAGGTTGCAGAGGAATGCGTTCAACCACTCTGAATAGGAGATGCTGGAGGAATCCTTCTAATGTTTTAATACCAGTTTTTTGACTGTGTGGGAAATAAGAGTCATAGTATATCTCCTTTCTTTTACCAAGATCTGTGAGAAATCCCCCAATATGCAGATTTCAGGTGTAAAGAGATCTACAATTCCTAGTAGGGAATCTATCTGCTCTGGCCTTTATCTTATTCCACAGTGGTCTAATTTTGGGGCAGTCCCACATAACATGAAGTAGAGTACCTTCACTGAGACCACATTTGCTACAATCTGCATCCTGCACCTTCCCCATTTTGAAGAGTTTCAGTAGGGTATAATACAAATTGTGCAGGATATACAATTGCATAAGACGAAGCTTGTCATTGGAAGTGTACTGGTATACGGCTTGCCAAATCTCATCCCAAAGGATTTTGTTGTTGGGATGCTGGGCTGCTCAGTATGGAGGGGCATCAGGTCCCTCAGAGCAGATGGCTGGGTATAACATCGAAGTAATTTGGGAGACTGCATGAGGTTGCCATGCTAGGTTGTGAAGTGAGACAATGAATTCAGAGCGATCATTGTGCCGTACTCCTGTGCCAAATTTGGTAATCAATAAGTGCCAAATTTGGTACCCTTTAAAAATCTGCTTCTTCGGGAGAATCAGGAGGGGTAAAATATCTGGTGTAGTCTTAAGCCTTCCATTCTCTAATAAATCAGATATTTTAAGCTCCGTCATATTAGAGTTCAGTTGTGGAGTCAAGCAATGCCCATTCAACCTAATGTTAAGATTACACTATGAGGGTTGTGAGATGTCTGTGCAATTGTCATATTTAAGTGCCCTGTATAGCTGATCATGTACTTTTACTGACATTAGAATTAATTCGTTGTCAATAACATCAGTACAGGATTTGGCATTAGTATATTGCAAACTAAGTGGGGATATGTTGCCCCGGGTGATGATATGGCGTTCCAGGTGTAGCCATGCCGGAGTGAAGGGAGAGTTGTTTTGTGGAGAGTCGTGGGCTATCCAGTGCAGGTATTTGACTAAATGACTGGCTAAGTAATAATGGAAGAAGTTGGGAAGTTTAAGCCCGTCATCGTGTTTTGATGCCCCCAGCTTAACATATGATCTTCTTGGTGGTTTATTTTGCCAAAGAAATTGGGATAATGCTGTGGACCTTTTGAAACCAGGATTGTGGGAGATAAAAGTTCAGCATGTTCAGATGGTAAAATATCCTTGGAAGGATATTCATTTTGATTACATTGATTCGTCCTTGCAAGGAGAGGTATAGGGGGCCCATCTTCCCAGGTCTTGTCATACAGTCTCTATTAAAGAGTCTAGGTTAAGTTTCTTAATTTGGGACATATCTTTGACTAGGGTTAGTCCAAGGTATTTAATTTGAAGTGTTCAAACTAGATAAAACCCCCTCAAGTTGTGAGTGATAGGTAAGTTTATTTAAAGGCATAAATGACGATTTTTCTATATTAAGTTTATAGTTAGAGAGGGACCCAAAAGCATTAATTATATCAAGTATTGCAGGGATTGAGACATTTGCTTCCAAAATATGCAACAATATATCATCAGCATAAGCAGATAAACGGAAGTTAAAAGGACCGATTGGGGTGCCTTTTATATGTGGAGAGTTTTGCAGGAGATGTAAGAGTGGTTCAAGGTAAAGATTAAATAACATCGGGGAAAGTGGACACCCCTGTCTAGTTCCGGAGAATATCTGGAATTAATTTAAATAAACCCCATTGCAGTATATTTTGGCAGTTGGGTTAGTATAAAGTACTTTAATCCATTGTACAAATTGCTTTGGAAAGCCGAACTTAATTAGAACCTCAAAGAGAAAGGCCCAGCTGACCCTATCAAATGCTTTCTCCGCATCCAGGGAGATCAAAGCCATTGGGCATGAGGCCTCCCTGGATGCACAGAAAATATGGAAAAGCTTACGTAAATGGTCGGCTGAGGAGTGGCCTGCCATGAAACCCACCTGCTCTGGACTAAGCAGAGAGGTCCAGGCGGCTGCCAATCTTGAGGCTAAGATTTTGGCAAAAAGTTTGATATCATAGTTCATTAAGGATATGGGATGGTAATTACACACTATTTCTGGGTTTGTTTGGTTTAGGGAAGACAATTATAAGAGATTCTAATATGGATGGATTGGAAACTCCTACATCACAGAAAAAAATTAAACACCTGTAGAAGAAGGGGAGAAAGTTGCTCTTCAAAAGTTTTGTAGAAGCTGGGAGGGAAGCCATCTGGACCTGGGGCTTTGTCCTCTGGAAGAGAACGGATTGCCATTGACAGCTCTGCCTGATTTATTTTAGGAAGGAGACTGTCTTTTTGTCTAGCACTAAGAACTGGAAGAGGGATGGAAGCTAGATAGTTCTAGATATCTGAGATCTGTGGGGGGCTATCAAGAGGAGAATATAAGGATTTGTAATAGTTCTCAAATTCCAGGGCCACTTCCTTTGGACTTGTAATTAGAGAGTCATCAGTAAGGGAGTTTAATGCTGTAATGAGCCTTGAATCTTCTTGCTTTTTAAGTCTGAGGGCTAGTAAGTGGCTGGTCTTATCTCCCTGATCCACATAGTGCGCGTGGGTTTTGAATAGGGCATATTGCACTTGCTCCCATAAGGTTTCTTGGTACTGATTCCTAACTTGTGTTATCTGAGCTAGAAGAGACTCATCTGGGTTGGAAGTTAGTTTCTCCCTGAGGGCCTCAAGTTGTCCTAGAAGTAAGGCTGAGAGGGCTTCTCTTTTTCATTTCCTAATGGTAGCTAGCCGGAGGCACTCCCCTCTGAGGACACATTTAAGAGCACACCAGATCTTGTCAACCTGCTGTATCGAATTTTGGTTGTAATGGAGATATTGTTAAATTGCTTCTTTGAGGGCTTGAACAATATTTGTATCGTGGCGCATTTGGGTATTTAACTTCCAGTTGCGCTCTTTGCAGGAAGCATGTGGGAGGGTCCCCTCTAGCCACACTGGAGCATGGCCAATTTAGCAAATTTCTCCTCAAAGGTCTCCGATAATGGTGGGAGCTCATCCTCCCTGGGGTCTTTACTTCTTTTGTTATCACTCTCCAGGCAGCTGGAACCCATTCTGGGGCAACAGTCTGTGGCACTTTAGAGCTGTCCACGAGGTCACTATACTCTACCAAGGCTATGAAAGTTTGGCGATCAAATCAGCCTGTCAACACACCACCACAGGGTTTTTCAAACATTCAACTTTGGAGAGTGCTCCCTCTACAGTGTCTTTACTGGTACCCAGGGGGATATCCAGTATAAGAAGAGCATTTTGGGGGCCGATCTCCTGCCCAGTACACCACCCCACCAACTGGTGTACAGACATTTCTACTGGGGTAGCCATTAATCTTTAACAATAATTCATAAATTTTGGCCACTAGAAGGCACAAAATCCCAGCAGTGAGCCTCCAAAATATAACCCTTAGGTGACGCTATCCCAAGGGCTACTACCCCCGCCTGCTTGGCTAGTAGCAAGTTAAGGGGCCTGAGTTCTGAAACGGGTGCCTCCACCCGGAGGTCGGGGTTGGTAGTGGTCAAGCTAACCTGGGCACAGCCCTCCGGAACACTGTAACCCCCCCCTCTTTCCTTACTAGTGGGCGGAACAATACACAATAGTCACTTTCACAATACCCCTGATACACCACACAAGTACCCACACTGTTTGCACTTACCACCAGGGATTTCCTCTGGCCCGACCCTGGGGACCCCCCTGTAAAACAAGGTTATACACAGCACATAACAGCAGTACAGTACTCTTGCACAAACTGGAACCATAGTCAGGGTAAATGCAAAAAAGAGTTAGGTCTGATTTATTTAAGGGGCTTGAACAAGGGAGGGGCATAATCAGGTTAATTTGCTTAAAGGCTCTATCAATCAAACAGTTATGCATGCACTTCAGGGTCCATAAACAGTCACACACTCTGGGTGCCCAGATGGAGAATGGTGGGCTAGCCAGGAATGTTGCAGCTGGCTGGGGCCCTGTGATGGAAGAAAACAACATGCACAACATACACTATTTGTAATACGGAGCCAGAGGGCTCAGTTCATGAAAAGAAAACAACAAGACAATCAAATAACACACTTTTAGATTAGGCTGTTGTTGCAGGGAGCTACCCTGATGATTACTCACAATATCCAAGACTGGACACAAGGCTGGATGAAAATCGAGACAGCAGGTGGTTAATCTGCAGTGCCAGGAGAAGCAGGACCCACACGATTCCCCGAGGCGTCTTTCCTGTTCAAGCATGGAGCAGGGGGGCTGATCCCCAGGCAGGTCTCTCGTCGGTGGTTTTCTCTCTGCAGTGGGGTAGTCTGGCAGGGCCAGCATGGCATGGCCCAGGCTGAATGGAGATGAACGCGGATTCAGTCCGATTAGGCTGGCTAAAGCTTCCAGCAAGCAGAACACAGTTCACACAGTGGGTAACCAAATCACGACCCACTTTCAATACACAGCACATTTACATGTAAAGAATTCTATGGTACCAGCAAGCAGAACACAGTTCACACAGTGGGGAACCAAATCATGACCCACTTTCAATACACAGCACATTTACATGTAAGGAAATTCTACTGTACCAGGCAAACCGCTCTCCAGTCATGATCGCAAACTCTCTGCACAAACCGGGGATTCAAAAGCAGCTGGAAATCCTGACAGGCTGATTGCATTCAGCAAATCTTCGGTCTTCTTCAGGTTAAAGCCTGGTAAACAAGCATTTGTCAATGCCGAATGTCTGCTTGCTGGCATTGGCAGTGGTAGTGTAGAAGTTACAGAGCTGCATAATAGGAATGGCAGTGAAGTACTGAACTGAAGCCAACCCCACCACCACCCTGCAGAGAGTGACAGGCATTGGGGTGTGCGTTTGGGTCGTCAGGCATAACGGCCACGCCATTTCACCACACCCCACCCTGCAGAGACTGACAAGTGTCACGGTGTTCCTTGTGGTCTTTGGCCCTTATGCGCACCCCATTTCATTAGGAAATATGGTGAGATGGGTGCAATATAGGAGAATGGGGTGAAGTTTGGGGCCGAAGAGTCCAAGGCATACCTCGATGCCTCTCACTGACTGCAGGGTGTGGAATGGTATGAGCATCACAGGCAAGAATCCCAAGTCACACCCCTGATGCCTGTCATTCTCTATAGGGTTGGGCGTTATAGTTGAAAACCCTAATATCTCAGGCATTCGTTGGTATTTTCACTCCAAATTTTCAACGTTTGTTTTGTGACCCCACCTCATGAACAGGGGGAATATCAGTTTGTTAGCCGAAAGCTGCTAATGCACAGTGACTACAGCATTTAGGACCACAGGTGCAAAAACATTCCGAACAGGATGTAAAAAATGACAGCTGTACTCTTTCATGGGGAGGTGTAAAAAATGGCTATGTTGCAAATCTGTAGTAAAAATATTAAAAAAAATGGTGAAGTCATGATCGTACATAGAAAGTGTGCAATGCACACCTGTAATATAATTAGGTTGGGGATTTTTTACAGCAGATTGTCAACTCAGGCATTTTGGTGCCTCTGATCATGAACAGTGTCACTGTGATTTTCTTTATCTGTGCCGAACAATGATTTCCCACAGCAACCACGCATCTCTGCACTGAAAGTGTGAAAACACACTTCAGCCATGTTGTGAAAAATGACAGCTGTACTGTTCATAAGGAAGTGTGGAAAAATGCCACTGGTGAAAATCTGGACTGAAAATATTACAAAGTCATGAGCTAACGAGGGTGCGTGGAAACTGCGCAATGCTCTCTCGTAACAGTCATTTTATGGACTTTTGTCACCAAATTTTCAACATAGCCATTTTAAGACCTCTGCTCATGAACAGTATAACTGTGATTTTCTTAATCTGTCCTAAACATTGCTTTCGCACACCAACAGCACCATTGTGAGCTACATGTGCAAAAACACATTTTGGGCAACATATGAAAAATTGCAGCTGAACTGTTCATAAGGAAGTTTAATAAAATGGACATGCTGAAAATCTGGAGTGAAAATATTAAATTTGCAAACTTACGAGCATGCATAGGAACTGTGCAAAGCACGCTCGTAAAAGTCATTTTTAGGAATTTTTTCACCAAATTTTCAACATAGCCATTTTAAGACCTCTGCTCATGAACAGTGTCACTGTGATTTTCTTAATTTGTCCTGTACATTGATTTCGCACACCGACTGCGCCATTGTGCGCTACATGGGCGGAAACACGTTTTGGGTGAGATGTGAAAAATGGCAGCTGTACTACTCATAAGAAGGTGTGGTAAAATGGCAATGTTGAAAATCTGGAGTGAAAATATTGAAAATTCACGACCTTACGAGCGTGCATAGGAACTGCGCAATGCACGCTCGTAAAACAGTCATTTTTAGGACTTTTTTCACCAAATTTTCAACATAGCCATTTTAAGATGTCTGCTCATGAACAGTGTCACTGTGATTTTCTTAATTTGTCCCGTACATTGATTTCGCACACCGACTGCGCCATTGTGCGCTACATGGTCAGAAACACATTTTGGGTGAGATGTGAAAAATGACAGCTGTACTACTCATAAGGAGGTGTGGTAAAATGGCAATGTTGAAAATCTGGAGTGAAAATGTTGAAAATTCGCGAACTTACGAGCCTGCGTAGGAACTGCGCAACGCACCTCATAAAACAGCCATTTTTTGGAATTTTGGCACCAAATTTTCAACTTGGGGTTTTTGGGACCCCATCTCATGAATGATGTCATTGTCATGGCGTTATTCAGGCCGAAGGGTGATTTCATGCAGTGACTGCGCGGTGACTGTGAAATCACCGCCGGGCCAGAATAACACCATGACAGTGACATCATTCATGAGAAGGGGTCCTAAAACCCCATGTTGAAAATTTGGTGCAAAATCCAAAAATGCCTGAGATATGCAACAGTTGAAACCCCTATCTAGCCCATTATACAGCGCACCGCATTTCCTCAGTTCGCGGTCGGCTTTGAAGAGTGCAGACGGTGCTTCCAGGTCCACACCAAGATCGCCGCGCCGAGGTCCGGAGGTAAGTATGGGGTGAGGGGTGTGGGGAGGCTAAGTGCGCAGTGGGTGGGTGCGGGTTGTGGAGGCGGGGAGACAACGTTGGACCGCTTTTCTTTACAGGTTAAAAAAAGCGGACGACATGGACGTTGCCACGCTGGGTGGGCTCAGCGTGGCACAAGCAACGGTTGGGGGGGCGCGCCCAGCCGACGGGATTGGGCACCCCTGCCGCCTATGATATTGCCACGCTGGGTGGGCCCCAGCGTGGCACTTCATTACTCGGGGAGGACAGTGGAGCCGACGGGGATTGGGCACTTGCCGGCGAGAATATTAGTTGCCACGCTGGGGTGAGCACCCAGCGTGGCATTTGGAAGCCTTTGGGGAGGCGGGAACGCAGCACAGCCGATGGGGATTGGGCACCCTTGTCGGCTATACAGTGCGCATGCGAAGGCACGCCTGGCATGGGCTTCTGTTCGTGTGGGGGAGCTGTGCATGAGCAGCCTTATCTTAATCGCTGCTCACTCAAGCGTAGCTCCCCCTTTCAACTGTATGCCACTGCATTTTGGAGCATGTCATAGACAGCTCCAGAATGCATTGGCTTACAGGGGCCGCGCCTGCCAGCACACTGACTGAATTGGAGGAGGAGGTGACACACCTCCGAAATCTCCGATGATGGCACTATGTTTCTTGCACATGCGTGCAAGCAAACATAAAAATCAGTGGCTTACTTCGTTCTCACAAACTTGGATTTAGTCGGAAATAATTCTCTTCTCCCCCTCTCAGGGGCAACAGACAGACGTGCACACCAAAACTCGTGCCTTTCCAAAGTTCTCCCACGCGAAACTACTCAGACGGCTGCTTGACTGTCTCAAGTTCTTCCTCATGCAGCTCCCAACTCGGATCTGACTCAACTGCCAGCAAGCCAGGTACTTTCCCCAGAATCCAAAAGGTTTGGTTGGCTGATCTGTCTGTTAGTCACAGCAAAGGCTCCCCCTTCAGGTGCAAAAAGGCGCCAAAAGTCCAAAACTACAATTCCTACAAACTTTGACTCCAGACAGCTCCTGTCGTTCAGCTCCATTTTAGGTCCCACAAGACCTGATTGGTCTAATTCGTAGTCCAGGACCAAGATAGTGGAGATAAACAAAACAGTCCTTGCTGCAAAGAAGGCAGTTTAGACAAACTACATTATCATTATCACTCTAAATGATTTTCAGCAGATAGTTACATCTTTCAACAGAGCTCCCTCTTAGATTACTTATGACTGCAATCCAGGCATCTCTTAAAGAGACAGTACACAGAGGCTACACAGGCACTCTCTGGTAATCACATTTAAACTGCTAAAACGCAGGACGCCAGCCTAGCAGTGAGCATTTAGGCAAGCTCGAGGAAGACTTTTCGGGAACCCCCATTTGTAAGGGGTTTACACAGGGAAGGCAGTAAGGCAGGCAAAGGCCAAAACCGAGGAAACACTAGCATGAACATTAAAAGAAGATGACAAGACTTTCTATAGATAAATTAGTGAAAGGAGAAATTCCACAGGAGGTATTGCTGTGATCAAAGGGGATAAGGGGGAGTGTGTCGAGGAGGACCAAGGAAAAGCATCTATCCTAAATAGATACTTCTGCTCAGTATTTACTGAGGAGAAGGTAGGGCAGGGCCCACAGCTCAGCACCATGGACACGGGGGGGGGGGGAGGTGTGCACAAGTCCCTTCACGAAAGAAACAGTCCTACAACAGCTCGCTAAGCTCAGGGTGGACAAGGCAATGGGACCTGATGTCATACATCCCAGGATACCAAAGGAGCTAAGGGTGGAACTAGCGGAGCGATTTTCAGAACTATTTAGTGAGTATCTGAGCACAGGAGAGGTCCCAGAAGACTGAAAAAGGGCTCATGTGATCCTGCTCCACAAGAGTGGTAGCAGGGAGGAGGCAAGGAACTATAGACCAGTCAGTCTTACCTGGGTAGTGGGCTCAATATGTATACCCTAGAGCAAAGGAGTGAGAGAGGTGATATGATAGAAACATTCAAACATCTTAAGGGCATTAACAAGGTGAAAGACTCTAACATGCTTCAATATAAGAAATATAGCAGGACAAGAGGACACAGCATGAGATTTGAGGGAGGCAAATTAAGGGGTAATGTGAGGAAGTTCTTCACAGAAAGGGTGGTGGAGGCATGGAACAGCCTACCTCAGGAAGTGGTGGATATGAACACAATGCAAGGCTTCAAACAGGCATGGGAATAGGCATAAGGGAGCAACATAGATGAGTATGAATACATAGGCCATTGACAAAGTACAGGCCTATGGCACATTCATAAGGTAGAAAAAATGGGCAGACTGGATGGGCCTTGCGGTCCTTATCTGCCGTCAACTTCTATGTTTCTATCCAAAGCTGTCTGAAGCTGCTGTTTGGCCACAGCTCGACCCTGGTCCCGGACCTGTTTCACCGTAATCTGGAGATCCACCGGAAGATGAGGAATCACCTCATCCAGAGAGCCCAAAAGGGCATGGGAGAAGAGTGCTATCATGATGGCCAAGCTCACCTTGTGGAGGCCGAGCGAGGAGGCAGCACAAACCTTTTTAGCCGAGTGGTCCAATTTCTTGGATTCCTTATCCAGTGGTCTGTCGACATTCCCTGAATTGCCCGAGTGCCAAAACACGGAGTCGGCCACCATCCCTTCAGCTGAAAGGTGCCACATGAGCCCCAAGAGGGTACTAGTGGTAGGAGGTTGGTCACTGCCAAAGTGCCAGGGCAGAACAGACAATGGCCTCAGCCACTGGAAAAGCCTCCGTAGGAGAGTCCCCTTTATCCAGAATCTCTGTAAGGGGATAGCAAGCCCACTTCTGGACACGCTCCAATTCATTCCCGTGGACTCGGAGATGAGATGGAGGATGTCCATGAAGGACATGGGCTCTTCCCCCATCGAAAGGTCCCCCACCGACTCCATGTTGATCGGATGGGAGTGCAGTGAGGAATCCTAAGATTCCGAGGAGTCCGCATAGAGTGGCCTAGCACCTGAGTCACTCCAGACCCACTGCGGGTGGTCAGGTGTAACAGTGACTGACAGCCGATGGGGAAGCCCCTGAGTCGGCCAAGACTCCTTGGTCAGAGCTGTTGAGGTGGTGGCTCCACCACAATCAGTGAGCCGAAGTGGCGCTTGGTGGTACTCAAATCTTTGGATTTACCGACAGTGGAGGTGGTCTGTACCAGCTCCGCAGGTGAAGGAACAGTGTCAACCGGCCTTGCCGAGGGCGTCAGTGTCAGCCTGTCAGGCGAGAGCCAAGTGATGGTTGGTGTGGGAGCCGTGGTCGGCTTCAGACCGGACAGCACCATCTGTTGCCACATAAGGACTTCATTGCGTCAACACACTTTGCATCGAAGCCTCTCCTTACTCGAGGAGAACGAAGATGAATAGCAGCGGTGCTGCTTCCCATGGTGCCGAGATTGAGACCACCAATGCTGGTGGGACCTGCTTGACCCAGAGGATGAGGAAGAACTCAACCTTGGCCTCCAGAGGTGCCAAAAGCGGGAACTCAGAGGGAGACAGGGAGTGCCGCCGCTCCTCCTGGTCTAGGTCGGTGACCGGAGGGTCCGGCTGAGCAGGTTGAGCCAACTCTTTGTTGGTCACCAGCAGGACTGGAGTCCTGAACAAGGGAGTTGTCAGCCTCTTCGGATGACAACCAGTCAACCAGGTTGAGAAAAATCTCGCCCGCATCATCAGCCAGCATCTTGACCGGCTAGCCTGATGGGGGCACCGTGAAGCCAGCGGCCAAGGCCGCGGTTTCGACCATGGTCAAAACCTGAGGTTCCTGAGACAGAGAATGTTCCCGGTTCTAAGAACAGCTACGGTGAGTATTTACCTTTTCTCTCTTGGACTCCTCCTTGCAACAGCAAGAGCTGTGTGAACCCAAAGAGCCCTCTCCCTTGGTCGGGAGAGACTGGCACAGCTCCTTGAAGGAGCTTGAATAAGTGAAGCCCAACTTGAGCGGAACAAAGGCCGAAGCCAAAGACGACTGCACGGTGGCCCGAGCCACCTCCTCCTCGAAGGCCATAAGTTGCTCCAGCTGCTCGGTGGTCCCCACAGCCACGGTGGCCACCCAACGGACATCCTTAGATTTGACTGGCGGATGTCATTTTTCCGAGCGGCCCAACTTCAGGCAGGTGAGGTGGTCCTTGATGACCGCATGAAATTACCTGCAAATACCATAACCCTGGGGATTGTGCTCGAGGCCCAGGCAGCAGATGCACGTGGTGTAGGGGTCGGTATGCAACATCTTCTGCCGGCATCGGCACTGGTGAAATCTGGGGGAGGACTGGTCCTCCATCACGGTTGCGATCGAAGATCGAGTTGAAGACGGAACTCTTACAAGTTTAAGTTTTGGAAGTAAATCCGACAATTTGAGCACCAAGGCCTACTCAATGTGGGAGCAGTAAGGAGGGAACCTGCTTCTTCCGGCGGAAAGGAAGATCTGGCATCATGTGACACAGCTGAAGGATATACCACCCGGATAGGTGGGAAGAGCCAGCTTGAAGAATGTCCGGCTAGATTTAAAGAGGAAAGAACAATGCCAGATAGTGTGGATAGAACAACATATCCACATCCCTAGAATGACAAAATTATGCATCAAAGTTCAAAACCTATTTAAATACACTGAACCGCACTTACCTTAGTTTCTCATATTGCAGTCACCAGTTCTAGCAGCAGAACATGTATTCAATTAAAGAGTGGATCTATGCCATGGGACATGTTCGAGTGAGTGAGAATGTATGGGGAGTGTTGTAGGGGTCTGCGGTGGTGAGTACTGACTGGGAGGTAGGGGTGGCAGGGTCAGATTGGCAGGGGACCATTTTCTTTAAGGTGTGAGTGAGTAACAGCCTAAAATGAGGCTGTTACCAAGGCACTCGACTCTGTTGCTCCAGTCTATGTATAACCCAGGTCTTCTCGCTTGAGACCCCCCATGGCTTTATGAGGCTATCAAGGAGATGAAGACCAAGGGTCAGAGATTGGAGCATTGCTGGAGAAGGACTAGGTCCGAAGAGGATAAACTGGCTTTGAGATTTCACTACGGTGACTACCAAAGGGCAATCAACCGTAAGAAGGCAGAGTTCCTATCCAGGGAGATTGCTGCAGGGAAGAGCAGACCTGCTGTGCTTTTTCAAACTGTGGACAGACGTCTCTATCCTACCTATCTACAGCAGAAAAAAGCATCTTCAGTCACCCAGTGTGAGGAGTTTGCTCTGTTCTTCTCTAACAAGATGTCCTGCATCAGGACTGGGATCTCCCCAACGGGGCACTTGTGGTCCTACGGTGGCAAGTCGTGTACATCCAGAGGCATGCCTGTTGTTTGGAGCAGGTTTAGGCCAGTTGGTGTGGCTGAGGTTTGCAAGGTGATTTCAAAGCTGTGGCCCACATACAGTGAACTGGACCTGGGCCCAACTCCTCTCTTAATGTGATGAGTCCGCTGGGCCAGTGGTCACCGAGATTGTCTGGTGTTCGCATTTGAAGGGATGTTTTCCCAGCATCCTTAAAGAGGCACTGGTGAGACCCCTCCTAAAGAAACCATCTCTCGACCCTGACATCTTGGCAAATTATTAGCCTATCTCTAACCTCCCATATCTGAGTAAGGTTATTGAGAAAGTGGCGGTGCTGCAGCTTGAGGCACACCTCGCAGCCCATGACATCTATGAGTCCTTCTAGTCAGGATTTAGGTCAAGATGTAGCACCGAAACGGCACTAGTCAGAGTGCAAAATGATCTCTTCAGGATGCAAGATAGAGGGGAGCAGTCAATTCTCATTCTCCTGGATCTCTCCTCAGCATTTGACACTGTGGAACACGCAGTGCTGCTGGATCGCCTAAGGGAGCTCTGTGGACTCACCGGTACTGTCATCAACTGGTTCAAGTCCTTTCTTACAGGCAGGATATAGAGTATTGTAATGGGAAATTTCTCATCCAGCCCAACGCCCCTGCCTTGTGGAGTCCCCTGTCTGATCTTGTTGCCTGCATTGTTTGCAGTGTATATGCTTCCCCTTGGTGAGATCATTAGACAGTACAGTTTGGATTTTCACTGCTATGCAGATGATACCCAGCTATACATGTCATTTGCACCCAGGACAGATGGTGCCATGGAGGTGCTAAACAAATGTCTGGATGAGATCCAGGTCTGGATGTCCTCTAGCTGGCTAAGACTCAATCCTGACAAGAGGTGCTAGTAATTGAGCCTAGTTGTCGGCAAGATGCGCACTACTAGAATGAGAACTGGATTAGTTCTTGTGCCACTCCCTTGATGGCATCTACCAAGGAGAAATATCTGTCCATCTTCGATGACGGATTGACCCTTGAGCTCAGATTTCATCCGTTGTCAGAAGCAGATTTTACCACTTGAGGAATGTTGCACAAATCAAAGCCTTGATTCCGCCTGATGATCTGCCCTCACTGGTACATGCATTTGTGACATTGTGGCTCGATTACTGTAACACGCTGCACCTCGGGGTCACTGGAGTGGTTCTCTGGTGACTGTAGCTGGTGCACAATGCAGCGGTGAGATTACTGATGGGCCTTCCAAGGTCTTGTCATGTGACCCTGGCTTTGCGCGAACTGCACTGGCTGTCAATTAGGTGCAGAATCACCTTCAAGGTGGGCTTGCTTACTATAATGATTTTCGTCCCACCCAAGAGGATAAATTAATTTATTAATAGTGGGTGGGGATTGGTCTATTTGGAGTTCTTTTGTATGAATGGTGTAGGGTTGAGTGGATGAGAGAGTGAGATTTGGGTGTGAGAGTGTGTTTGTGGGGTTTACGTTGTTTGGTTATTTTGAAATATGTGCCTGGGAAAGAGTCTGGGAAGGTGCAGTTACTCAGTGGCCCTCCTTTGGAACCTCCACCCATTTGAGCTTCCATCATTCCCTTTAGAGACTTATGGGAGATGTCGGGCTTTAGGGATTGCCGGGGGCAGAGGGAGATCAGTCCGAGTGACTGCCAGACAGTCACATATACCGGTGGTGAAACCGAGGAGACACCCTGGGGGCAAAATGGCCACTAGAAAGGGGTTCTCCCTGTTTGGTGCCCATACCCAAGGGCGCCACGGAAATTAGTGGGCAGGCAGCTGATCCAGCACTCCCCCCTCATCCTACTTGGGCTGTGTTATGCAATGCCAGGTCGATGAGGAACAGGACTGTCATAATGGCGGACTTGATTGCCTCAGTAGACCTGGCTTGCATCACAGAGACCTGGCTGGACGAAAATATGGCTCCCATTTTGGAGGTGGCAGTGCCAGCCGGGTACTCTGTGATACGCAGCCTGAGGAAGGATTGCAGAGGTGGGAGGGGTGGCCCTTTGTTTTAAATCTGAACTGGGCCTTGCAGTGCTACCTATGGGTCCCATGGAGTCTTCTGAATGTGTTACCGTGCGGGGGGGGCCCTGGCATGGGTTACAGGATCCTCCTGCTTTATCACCCCCCAGGTAGGGAGGGTGAATTTTTGAGGGAGATCAGAGAGCTCGTCGCTGGCCTGGTGTTGGAGTCCCCTAGATGGTTAATTCTCGGGAACTTCAATGCCTGGGTAGACGATGAGCTCTCCGTATTTGGTAGTGATCTCCTTAGGAGCATGGAGGCGCTGGGCCTGATGCAAATGTTACTTCAGTGACCCACTCGCGCAGCCACACACTGGACTTGGTGTTTTCATTAGGTCTTAAGACAATTGACCTTAGAGTTGATCCGGTAGTTTGGTCAGATCACATCACCATGAGGTTCAGGTTTCGGACCCCCTCTGAAGCTCTTGCCTCTGTGGAAATGGTCCAGTACCGTTCTTTGCGGGGTTTGTCTCTATTAGGGTTATTGGCGGTGCTGGACCTATCGAGTGTGGAGGCTGCATTGTGATTGGAACAGAGGAGGCAGTGGCGGCCTATAATGGGGCCGTCACTGCTGCCTTTGATTCAATCACACCCATTCATGTCCGACCCTTATCTACTCACCAGAGACTTCTCTGGTTTGATGGGGAACTTAGGGAGTTAAAAATTAAGGGTCGGAGGTTAGAGAGATGTTGGAGGGGGCTCTGGCCTGATGGAAGACAAATTGGTCCTGATGTCCCAATACAAGGATTATCAGGGGGCAATCTCCTGTAAGAAGGCATAATTTCTGTCAAGGGATATTTCTGTGACAAGAAACAGACCGGCTCAGCTCTTCCGCATGGTGAATGGGCTATTGCATCCTGCCTGCTTCCATGTGGGAGGAGCAGGTTCAAGCACTAGGTGTGAGGAGTTCGCTCTGTTTATTGCCAACAAAGTGTCCTCTATCAGAGCTGAAATCTTCTCCAGCATCAGTCAAAGGGATTGTGGGGTCCACTCTGAGGCGTGCCAGAACACTCCTCCTGTCTGGGTTGAGTTTGATCTGACTGGGGTGGAGGAGGTGGTGAAGGTTGTCTCGAGACTGAGGCCAACACATTGTGATCTGGACCCAGGTCCGACACAACTTTTGGTCGGATGTATGGACCTGATTGGACCTGTTCTTGCTGAGATCGTCCAGAGTTCCTTGAGGAGTGGAGTCTTCCAACTGACTCTGAAAGAGGCCTTGGTTAGACCCCAATAAAGAAACCCTCATTGGACCCGGGCTGTCTCATCAACTACAGGCCAGTCTCTAACCTCCCATTTTTAAGGAAGGTTATAGAAAAAGTGGCAAGTCAGCTTGAGGAGCGACTCGCCTCGTCCTCCACCTATTGAGGTTTTCCAGTCTGGGTTCTGGGTTTAGGGCTGGGCATAGTACGGAGACCGCCCTGGTGAAGGTGCTTAATGATCTCCTAATGGTGAGAGACAGGAGAGATCATTCCATCTTGGTTCTCCTGGATCTCTCAGCGGCGTTTGACACTGTGGAACATGAGGTGCTGCTTGACCGACTGTGGTTCTGGTGTGGCCTGTCTGGTAAGGTCATCAAATGGTACAGGTCATACCTGACAGGCAGAGTGCAGAGGGTGGTGATGGGGTTGGCCTCATCTAGCCTGAAGCCTCTAACCTGTGGTGTTCCACAGGGGTCGATCCTATCGCCCTTATTGTTCACAGTGTATATGCTGTCATTGGGAGACATCATCAGGAGGTATGAGCTGGGTTTTCACTGCTATGCAGATGACACCCAGCTATACTTGTCCTGTGCATCAAGTAACCAGATGGCAGACTCTATTTAACAACTGCCTGTCTGAGATCTGGACTTGGATGTCCCATAACTGGTTGGGACTCAATCCAGACAAGACTGAGGTGCTGGTGGTGGATCTGGGTCATTGTGGGGGAACAGGGGTCTCTGGAAACACCCTAGTCTTGTACTGGAACATCCAAAAAAAAACTGCTCCAAAGTATACGTGCTCACTCCAAATAGCAACCAAAGCAAACAAGAAAAGAGGGCACCACTCGTCTTGATGGTATTACACAGTTTACCACTTTTAATAAGTGAAAAAGAGGACATACAGTGGTACACAGCAGCTGTACTCACACCACCAGGCACCAAAAGATCCGACCAGTTTTGCTCAACAGAGCCTCCTCAGGGATCAATATGGTACTGTCACCTGTGCTTCTTAAATAGTAATTTATTTAAAGTGATATGCACCCTAAAAACCACTTCATATCAAAAATACGCAAGTGCAAATTGTGCATATATTTTATATTATTAAAAACCCAGAGCTGTTACATATAGATGTGTTGTCTACACTGGGTCAAATATATATTATAATAGTATTAGTTAAGAGAACCAGCACAGCAAGCTTATAACTCTTATACCTAATTGATATGCTCTCCAAGACACACCAACATCTAACAAAACATTTGCAATTGCACTCTTATATGTTTTTTCTTTACATAAAGTATACAGCTGAAACTCATTTTCTATGCTGATACTTATAATTAAGATAGAAATAACTTTTTAAGTAGGAAAAAACCTTTGAATTCTCTTAATAAATCCTAGCCCATACTTAAATATCAAAACAGCAATTAAAAAAGCAGACAAAAGAAAAAGGCAGAAAAACCAAACTTATATGACAGCAAGTAAATGCTCTGTCTTACCATATACTCCTTACTTTATATTGTACCTTAGTCTTGTACTGGGGGATGCCACTGGCCCCATCTGACCGGGTGAAGCATCTGGGCGTGATCCTCAACAGCGGCTTGACATTTGATGCTCAGGTGTCGCCCACTGTTAAGAGCTGATTCTATCATCTGAGGAACTTTGCCCAGATTCGGAACCTGTTACCCCCTGAGGACCTAACCTCACTACTACATGCTTTCATAACGTCCAGACTGGATTACTGCAATGCCCTGTACCTAGGGCTATCTGGAGGTAACCTCTGCTGACTGCAGCTGGTGCAGAACACAGCAGCAGGATTATTGATGGGTGTTTGTAGGCATGATCATATTACGCCTGTCCGCGAACTGTACTGGCCACCGGTTAGGTGGAGGATTGCCTTCAAGGTCGGATTACTGACCTATAAATCCCTACACTAAGGGGGACCAGTCCACCTGCAAGATCTTCTTGTGCTTCACCGTCCATCCCGGGCTCTCCGTTCCACCGAGGGTTGTCTCCTTAGTGTTCCTAGGGTTAGACTGCGTCACTCTGGTGATAGAGCATTTTCAGCGGCTGCACCTACTCTATGGAACTTATTTCCTAAACAGCTGCGGGAGGCACCCTCAGTGGATATCTTCAAAAAAGGACTAAAAACGAATTTATTTAGCCAGGCTTTTAATTTATAGATAGTACAAATTAGATTTTAATTAATTGGATAGATAGTTTTATATATATTGTGTTGTTTGGATATTGCTGCTTGTTCCAATTTTGTATTTTTACAAATATTTTAAAATTGCTGTATTGTGTTTTAATTGTGAAGTGCTCCGAGTCTCTGGAAAGGGGCACTACAGACATAAAGTACCTATCTATCTATCTATATATAAGGCCCTACATTGATTGAGTCCTGGTTACCTGACTGACCTCCTAACTCCTACCTGTCCTAAGCGCTCACTACACTCCTCTACCGAGGGCCTCCTAGTGGTTTCTAGGGCCCACCTTAAATCCTCTGGAGATCGATCATTTGAGGTGGCGGGCCTGATATTGTGGAACTTGCTACCAAGATCCCTGAGGAAGGTCCTATCAGTGGAGATTTTTAAGGGCAGCCTAAAGGCATATCTCTTTAGACAAGCATTTTTAGAATGTTCATAAGTACTCTGCGAACTGCTGCAAAATGTTAGTTATACTGTATTTAAGCTGGATTTTAATCTATTTTTATTTGTATTATTTGTTTTTATATGTCTATTTATCGATGTACTGTTATCTTACCTACTTGTATAGTGCTCAGAGCCTCCATGATGGGGCATTCAACAAATAAACTTTTATGTACTTACTTCTCTTTTTACAGGTTTACAAAGAAAAAAACGGTGAGGACAGTTTTCGTTATCAATCAATCAATCAAAATCTTTATTTATCCAGGAGAACACCATTGAGCAGGGCTCATTTAAAAGATGGACCTGGTAGGGCCAAACAGTTATAACAGTTACAATGAACAGTATATACAAAACAATAATGATTACAAAACTGGCATGGGGGCATCATTCTCAGTTCATCATTTGGTTTCACAACATGAAAACCAGTATTATACATATGTACATATACATCACAGAAGGGAATAAACACTTCACTGTGGGCAGAAAAGGGACAATGTAGTAGTAGGCTGACAAGGTCAGTAAAATATCTATCTATGTACACCGACCATGCAAGGCTATCCTGAGAGGAGACAGCGGTGTACATATAACTTAACTGAGGGATGGATGACTGGAAACTTGAGGATTGGTACCAGGCCATAGCCAGTGTAACAAACAAAAAATGGGGCCAAAAAGGACCGGGGGGTATCCATGGTTCAGTGGCATACTGGGTATGAGGGTAGCAGTTACAGGATTCCCTTACAGTGCGTGCATATAAGGTCTTGAAAGTATCCAAGCTAATAAGAAAACTTAGTTTCAGCACTTTTTGCAGATTATTCCACAGAGTAGGTAGCACAAAGCTAATTGCTGATCTGCCGAACCGTGATTTGACCTTGGGTATGTATAATGCAAGAAAGGAGTAGCTTCTCAGCGCTTAGCAACCAGGCACGCATAATGGAAGACAGTCTGCAACATATGGGGGAAGCTTTTTAGATAAAGCTCTGAGAGTCCAAAGGGCAGCATTTCTGATACGCCTGTACTTAAGTGAGGACCACCCTACAGCAGCATAGAGGGAACAATGATGAGTGGATGATGGGAGACCCGTGATGAACCTTAGTGTTCTATGATAAAGTGTGTCCAATTTTGCAAGGTAAGAGGCAGGGCACTGACTATATAAGAAGCCTGCATAGTCCACCAGGGAGAGGAATGTTGTTTGTACCAGGCGCATTTTTTGCATCTTTAGTGAGAAAGTTATTGATTCTGAAAAACAGGCCCAGCCTCTGCCTTAATCTCTTAATCAAATCCTCAAGATGTTCAGAGAATGAAAGGGTATGGTCAAGCCACACAACTTGGTACTTAAACTTAGACACAAATTCCAGTTTTTCACCCAAGATTGTTGTAATTTGAATAGGGGATCCAGAGCGGACCAGGTTCCCTGCTCGACTGCCAGGAGAGAGGAGCATCGCTTTAGTTTTGTTGGCATTAAGTAGGAGCTTTTTATGTAACAACTGATTCTGCAGCAGGTTAAATTCAACCTGGAGATCTGCACAAGCCTCCTCAGGTGTAGGACGACTAACGTACAGTACTGTGTCATCTGCGAATAAATGTATTTTGGCTTTACATATTCTATCATCAATATTGTTGATATAAATGGCGAATAGTAGAGGTCCAATGATGGATCCCTGTGGTACACCTCTTTGTAAAGGTTTACGAGGGGAAAGCTCACCTTCTGCCTTGACCTGCTGTAGCTGACCTGTAAGGTATTCAGCGAACCATTGTAAAGATGACGAATCCAGACCTATGCTCCTTAGGGAGGAGAGGAGCAGGCTATGATCGACAGTGTCGAAAGCCTTGCTTAGGTCCAGGAATACAGCACAGACAAACTTTTTACTATCCAGGTCACACACCCAATCATTGGTTACTTTGGCCAGGGCTGAAATGGTACTGTACTTTACCCTGAATCCTGATTGCGCGGGGTTTAATAGGTTCAAGGATTCAAGATAAATCCTAAGTTGGTTACTCGCTATCTTTTCCAACATTTTGGACAGGACAGGAAGGAGAGAAATAGGTCTACAGTTGTTAAGGTCACAGGGGTCCCCAGATTTAAACAGTGGGATGATGATGTGAGCAATTTTCCATAGAGAGGGTAGGATCCCCTGGAACAACGACAGACTGAACAGATGAGTAATTGGCACGGCTAAGACATGGTAAGCAACCCTTAGGAAGTAGGGGTCAAGGTAGTCTGCTCCAGCACTTTTCTTGATGTCCAGCTGAAGCAGAAGATCCTCAACCTCTTTCATGGAAATAGGTTGGAATAAAAAGATCGAGTTGGGAGGAGGAGAATCAAAGTTTTGTAGTCCAAGTTGAGAATGTAATGAGCTTGCAGGTGAGTTGTCAAATGCAAGACCTGCCGTGGCAAAATGATTGTTAAACGAATCCAGGATCTCCAATCTATCACAAATAGAGGTGCTCCCTAAGTTGATCTTAGGAGGGAAGGAGGGAGTTGCTGGGTGTATGCCTAGATAGATCCTTGATGGTCTTCCAAAATTTGGAGGAGCAATTGGCAGCTGAGTCTAGCTCAGCACAATAAAATGCAGCCTTAGCTTCTTTGATCATTTTGGTGCATAGATGACGAGCCTTCCTAAACTGACACCAATCCACATCGGTCTTAGTTTTGCGTCTTCCAAAGCTTATTCCTAGCTATCAAAGAGGCCTTCAGTTCTGCCATAAACCATCAACAAGCTTTATTATTTACTCTGACCTTAACTATGGGGGCATACTTATTTAAGGCCTTGGACACTATTTCGTAAAAGATGTCATAAGCCGTAGTAACTGTGTTAGCCAAGTAGAATTCCTGCCAGCGTAAGGAATATTTCAGCTCATCAATGTAAGCAAACAGGTTGAAGTTACGTCTGGATCTCTTATTAGAAAGCCTTGAAGCAGAAGTTGTCTTATGAGTTGATCTAATGCCAGCAATAACACAGTGATCGCTGACATCTGCGAAAAAGGTACCGGCATGGGAAAATAAATGCGGTTTAGTTACTAAGAGTACAGCTAACAGTGTACTATGACTTGTTTTTTTGTGGACTCGTCTATCAGTTGCACTAGACCAAAAGAGTCACAAACAGTTTTTACAGGTGTGGAGGATTTGGAAAGCCAGTCAAGATTGATGTTCCCTAAGATAATAGTTTCGAGAGTCCCATCATCCAGTATGGTGCTTAGATGCTTTATGAGCTGTAAACCAGCTGATGGGGGTCTATAGTATCCTACTATACAGAGTGCAAGGGGGAAGATAATTAAATTTTTTGGGACAAACATTCAAATTCGTTTTTAAACAGAGAACAAGTTAAGGCAAGATACTGCATATTTGTCCTTGACATAGATGGCCACCCCTCCACCTCTAGTTTGTCTATCTGCACTGAAAAGCAAGTAGTTAGGAATGTTGATGTCCCTATATGGGGTGTATGTTCTTAGCCATTATTAGGAAATCACTAGAACATCCGGCAGGGTATGACTAACCCAAGCCTGGACCAAGGTAAACTTTTTATAAGGCTGCAGACATTAACGTGCATGAAACTCTTTCCTTTGAGTCTTACAAGGTCGGATGAAGATAGGAGGGCTTCAGGTGGGCCCGGGTTAAGCTCATTGTTATCTGAGCACAGCAGAAGCAAAAGCAAAATCTTACTTAGGGCAGTAAGAGTTAGTTTGAGGTTTCTTGATCTCATCCTTCTACGAGGTTTGTCAGAACTGGTAGGCCAGGCATTGTATCTGGTGCTACATGACCCTAAGGCTAATGAGATTAACACCCTGGCAGCGAAGTACATGGGAGGATGATTACCCTGAACTGTAATTTATTACAGCTGAAATTCCAACACTGGGGATTGGGCACCTCATTGTCAGGCTACACTTTGGGGAATGGGGAGGACAACCTGGAGGTGAGGGGGGTGTGGAAAAGTGGTACTGGGGGGCACCCCAGTTCACTTGTGTATTACAAAAATATACATTCAGAACAGCAGGAGACCTGCAAGGGAGGGGGAGAAAGAAGCAGTACTGGGATGGGTGCCCCGGTCTGCTTAATAAGGAGATAGATATATAGATAGATAGATACATAGACAGACAGAGAGACAGACAGACAGAAAGAACAGGGGACTGTTGGCTCAGTACACTCACTGCTGCCTGCAATGCGACTTCCAGCTGTGGCTGCAGAATTTGAGAAAGCCCTGCATGCAGAGTACACAGGTAAATAGCTCCTCTCACTAAGCTAGGCACCCTGGATTTTGGGGTACCCAGAAATGTATTTGTGGCAAGTTTTTAAAAAAACAAACTGCAGAATCTAGCTAAATGAGTCCCATTTCACTAGGTTCACATGTTTGTCTGTTTTTTTTTTTTTTAAGGACAGAGAACAGCTCAGACACAAACGGCAACCCTAGGAAGCATAAGCCAAGTGCGATCCAGCCACTAGCCTTACTGTCTGCTGAACTTCACTGATCTTCACTTACTAGGAGAGAGACCAATTCCAGACGGAAGGCAGACTCCAACAGGTGTAGAATCAGGGATTCCTTGACAGCAGTTCTACCTGGCTGAATCCCCCTTGGAGTGCACAGTCCGGGATCCTATCTCTGCTGAGGCGACTTTTCTCCTCGATCGCTCTCCTCAGACCCAGCCAGCGGCTGCTCTCTCAGCATAAGGAGCAGTTGGAACACTTATCCAGAATTCCTGGCTGCTGTATGTAAATCAGCATTTGTACTGCTGTACCACTACTGAAATAGTGGTTGACTAATAGAAATCTCTCACCCAGAAACAACCAGAAGCAACAGCTCAGACACAAAGGGCACCCCTAGGAGGTATACGCCAACAACGGTCCAGCCCCTAGCCTTACTGTCTGCCATACCCACCACTGAAACAGTGATCGGCTAATAGAAAGCTCTCACCCAGAAACAAACAGAAGCAACAGCTCAGACACAAAGGGCAACCCTAGGAGGCATATGCCAAGTGCGGTCCAGCCCCTAGCCTTACTGTCTGCTGTGCTTCACTGATCTTCACCAACTGGGAGAGAGACCTCCTCTCTTCCAGTCTCTAGTTGTGCTATTAAGTGGCAAACCTTAATAGATTGTTTTTTTCAGCTGAAAGGAGAAATAAAGTTTCTACTCTCGTCAGCAGCTTCTGCTGAAGCAGTTCCCTGGGCACTCCAGCATTTGAGAAGGGTGGGTATTGTCCTGCAGCCAGTGGATCAGCCCCCTCTCCCTCACAGCAGCAGGACCTGGGATGCACGGACCACAGGCAGGGGTTTTTACTGCCATCAGCGGGCACACCATGGAGCTGTTCTGAGCCAGAGGGCAGAACAACTGCTCAGTAACCAGATTCCTTCTTACCTTGCAGGAGTACAAGCTAGACCTCATCTGTTCAACAGCTACCTGATTGTTTTCTACAGCATAGGGAACAGTTGGATATGCCCCCCCCCCCGAGTGCTCTTGCTTTATAGGCATGTAGTGCCACCCACAACACCTGACAGGAGGTAGTAAGGTACAAAAAAAAACAAAAAAACTCACTATTCTGTTTTCTTTTTCATCCATGCTCCCTGACAAGAAACAGGAATCAGCACTATCTTGCAACTAAAACAAACAAACAAACAAAAAGAAAATGGACCTTGTCAGTTGCGAAAACTGCGGTGCACTGTACAATAGGATCTACAAATGGCAACCAGGACCCTGCCATATGTGCTGCGCCACAGCAGATCTTGCAGCCCAACTGCAGGATGCTTGGACTATAATATACGACCTCCAATATGGGGAACTCCATAGCACACCTCCTCACTCCCCCCCCCCCACCACCAGTACCAGCATGTCAGCCAGGGGCCAGGACTCAAGGCAGGGCCCAGAGACTGGCAGGTGGTAACTAAAAAGAGGAATCATAGGAGGCCCAGGAAGGAAGCCAAACACCAGGAGCATTTCATGGCCATCCAAGCCAGAAACAGATTCGCTCCACTGCTACCAATCACAGACAAAGTAATACAAGGTAAAGAAGTCAAACCACCAAAAAAAGACTAACACGCCATTTAAAACCAATACAAATTACAATGAAAACAAAAATACTAATACTCAAAATATAACCAACAACAATACCAAAACCAAATGCAATAACAACAAAAATACTAAAACTCAAAATAAAGATGACACAAATATGAACAAAAGCAAAATTCTCATAATCGGGGATTCCATGATCCGAGGAGTGGAACACCATCGAACACAAAATGTTAAAAGCAACATCGTGGTAAAATGTCTACCCAGAGCCTCTGCAAGTAGGGACACTAACCGCATAAAGCAATTGTGCAGGAATCGGGATGTTACACGTATAACAATACACCTCGGTACAAATGACTTGGCAAATCATACAGTTCTGGAGGCCAAGAAACACACTGAGGACCTGGCCAACAAACTTTCTTCCAATCTGTCCAAATTAGCCTTCTCAGAAGTGTTGCCAGTGTGGGAAAAAGTAAAAAGCACCAAGCGAATCAGACAGATTGAAGTAGGCGAATTCAACTCATGGCTGCGTGATTGGTGCCAAGACAGGGATACCACTACATAGGGAACTGGCACAACTTTTGGGAATGAGCTTTTTTTAATTACAGTGGGTTGCACCTAAACAGAGAAGGTGTGCGAGCACTCGGAAAAAAATTTGATGTCTATACAGATAGTTTAAACTAAATAAAGGGGAGTATGATGCAGCTCACACCCCTGCCATTGGTGGGCTGGTCATCAGTTCCCAAAACACCAAATGTGTGCATATATCCTCAGAAAACAATTCAGAGCCAACATCCACACGAACCATCAACCTCCATCATCTCCTGGCTGGAAAGAGTAAACTGGAACAGTCCAGAAAGAGAATACAACCTTGCGCCAAAAAGGATGTACATTCCTGGAAGGCAATGGTTGTAAATACTAACAGCCTAACCAACAAACTTCCCGAACTCACAGCCATCTTGGAAACAGAAAGGTTGGACTGGGTGGCTGTAACAGAAATGTGGTTCATGGAAAACGGCCATTCCCAGTTACAATCTGTTCAGGAAAGATAGGCAGGACAAAAAAAGAGGGGGAGGGGCTTAGCCATTTACATTCAGGAGGAAATAAAAGCCACAGAATTAAAAGGGCAACCTAGGGACTTTGAGTCACTGTGGCTAAAAGCAGACATAGGCAAGGGCAAACCCTTCAGAATTGGTGTTGTGTACAGGCCCCCAAATCAAGGAGATAAAGGAGACAAAGACCTAATAAAGGAAATCCACAAAATGTCTGATAAAGGCGAAATAATACTGGTGGGGAACTTCAACCTACCAGATATTAACTCGAGCACACTAACGGCAGCAACAACAAGATGTAGGGACTTTTTACTGTCACTACAAGGCGTGGGAATGTGCCGACTTGTTAAAACCCCAACAAGAGGAGATGCCATTCTCGATCTTGTCCTCACAAACTCGGAAAGGATAAAGGACATTGAAGTGGGATGCCATATGGGCAACAGCAACCATCATATGGTAAGCTTTAAGGTAAACATAACACAGGACACCAGCCACTGAAAGATAAAGGTGCTAGATTTCAGAAAAGGCTGACTTCCAAAAAATGAGGAACAACATAAGTAGCCAGTTAATAGAAATAGAGGTTGAGGAGGTGGAGGTCATATGGGGGAGACTCAAGAGAGCAATAAAGACTGCCACAGATCAATTTGCCAGATGGATCAGCAAAGCAAAAAGAAAATGAAATCCTCTATGGTTTTCCAAGGAAGTGGCTACCACAGTCAAAGAAAAAAAGAAGGCATACAGCATATACCAGGAAACCAAAACTGAGAATGACTGGGAGTTGTACAAAGAAAAAATGAGAGTCTAACAAACAAATTAGAAAGACAAAAGCCCAGACAGAGGAAAAGGTAGCGGAAGGGGCAAAGAGAGGAGACAAATAATTTTTTACATACATTAGGGAACGTAGGAAGGCAAAAGGGGGATAGTAAAGATTGCTACTGAAGAAGGGAAATGCACCAAACATGACCCAGAGAAAGCTGAAATCCTCAACAAATACTTCTGCTTGGTGTTTACCAAAGAGGACACAGAAGATGGCCCAGCCCTGAAAAAACACAACACCCCAGGACCAGGGATAGACACAAGTCCCTTTACAGAAGCCGAAGTACGGGAAGCACTAAATAAACTAAAAGCAGACAAAGCCATGGGACCAGACGAGATGCACCCCAGAATCCTTAAGGAACTGGGAGCCGAATTAGCAGTCCCTCTGGCACTACTATTCACAAAATCCTTAAACAGCAGTGTGGTACCTGAAGACTGGGAAAAAGGCAATAGTGGTCCCACTTCACAAATCAAGCAGTTGTGAAGAGGCTAGTAATTACAGAGCCTCACATCTACAGTAGGGAAACTAATGGAGACACTACTCAAACAGAGCATCATAGCATTCCTTGAAACTAGCAGCCAACAAGACCCCAAATAGCAGTTTCACAGCATGTAGATCATGCCAGACAAATCTGCTCAAGTTTTTTGACTACACTACAAAAATAGTGGATGACAGTGGGGTAGTAGGTGTGGTCTACCTAGACTTTAGTTAGCCTTCGACTCGGTTCCACACAGAAGGCTGGTAAAGAAGCTTGACCACACAGGGGTTGGTCCAGAAGTAGTCAGATGGGTACAACACTGGTTACAAGGCAGAACCCAGAGGGTACAGGATAATGGAATGCAATCAACGGAAGGCAGGGTGACCAGTGGGGTGCCCCAGGGCTCAGTGCTGGGGCCTTTGCACTTCAGTGTTTTTATAGCAGACATCGCTGATGGACTAGAAGGGAAGGTGTGTCTGTTCGCAGACAACACCAAGATATGTAACAGGATAGACACCTCAGAAGGAGTCAGCAAGTTGGAAGCTGACCTCAAGAAACTAGAAGAATAGTCTGGAGTGTGGCAGCTGAGATTTAATGCCAAAAAGTGCAAGGTCATGCACATAGGAAAGAAAAATCCATGAAAGGAGCATTACCTAGGAGGCGAAATACTGGCAAACTCAAACCAGGAAAGAGATCTGGGAATCATAATCTCAGATGACTTGAAGGTTAAGTAAGCAGTGTAAGAAGGCAACATTGAAGGCCAACAGAATGCTGGGCTGCGTTGGGAGGGGAATCACAAGCAGGAGGAGAGAGGTGGTACTACCACTATATAGATTGCTGGTCAGGCCTCACCTGGAATACGGAGTCCAGTTCTAGAGGCCTCACCTCAGGAAAGACATTGACCAGGTGGAAATAGTACACAGAAAGGCGACAAAAATGATTTAGGGTCTGCAGTACATGTCCTACGAGGAAAGACTTAGGGAACTGAAGATGTACTCCATGGAGCATAGAGAGAGAGAGAGGGGACATGATTGCAAACATTCAAATACATAAAAGGCATTAACCAGGTACAGGCACAGGAACTTTTTCACTTTAAGAAGGGCTCCAGGACCTGGGGACCTGACCTCAGGCTACAAGGACGGAGGTTTTCTACCAACACCAGGAAGTTTTTCTTCACAGAAAGAGTGGTGGACGCCTGGAACAGCCTGCCCCAAGAGGTTGTGGGGGTCAACACTGTGAGGACATTCAAGAATGCATGGGATACACACAAGGGAGCCCTGACTACAAAGGGCAACTAGAGTGTCAAAACAGGTCTAAAAGTGGGCAGACTAGATGGACCTAGCAGTCTCCTTCTGCTGTCAACTTCTATGTTTCTATTTTAGTGCACAACTAGGAAAAATCAGGATTTTATTTTGTATTTTTTTGTCATCCCCTATAGCCCAGATGGTTTAGAATTTTAATCTGAAATGTTCGGGGTAGAAAGGACGTGCCCCAGAATGATACCTTTTGTTGGTTTGTTGAAAAAATATTGATCTGTTCCCAAGTTAAAAGGATTTGAAATTTCGGTTATGAGCATGCTCAGTAGAGTATCAAACATATACCCAAAATACCCTACCAAGGGTCCCCAGAACCAAAATGTCAAATCCTTATAACTCTGGAATGAATTAATATTTTTTCACCAAACCAATGAAAGGCACCATTCTGGGTCAGGCCCTTTCGACCCTTAAAATTTCAGACCAAATTTCTAAACCATCTGGGCAGTAGGTGACGACAAAAAACAGCAAAAAACCCTGCTGTTTCCTAAAAACACCCTATACAGATCTTGAAAGCCGCACATCCAACCAGAACAAAACTTGGCATGTCAAGAGACGTTGCCCCCCAGACCACGCTTGCAAATTTCGTGCAAATCCGTTGAACGAGGACAAAGCTATTAAAGTGCAAATTAGGGGTTTAACATTAAACAGCCTATTCAGCCCTAACTGCAGCGGTGCTACTGCACCACCATAATACACAAGAAAAGTACAGTTACATAAGAACTTACAGTAACAGTAGATCTTCGAGAACAGCTCTTGCAGCAGGTTACGCCATTAGGACTGAAGCCGGCAGGCGCCAGGACCCCAAGGAAATGTTATAGCTAGCAGTATTCAGTGGGGTCCTCCCCCAATGTCGGTCCCGCCCCCGACGTCAGGCATCGTATAAAAGGGGGCGGTTCCCCAGAATACCCAGTTCTCCCGCCAGAGACTCCCGGCCACTGGATGACATCAGAAAAGGAGACTGCGGATCTGCTATCAAATGGCAATCAGAGTGGTGTTAGAAACACCTAATCCTAGGAGAAGGATATCGGAACACGTCTACCTCCAGTGGGGATGCTGGGAGAGAAAGAACCTGCTGCAAGAGCTGTTCTCGAAGATCTACTGTTACGGTAAGTTCTTACGTAACTGTACTATCTTACTTCAAGAAATGGCTCTTGCAGCAGGTTACACCATTAGGACTGATTTCCAAGCAATACTGGAAATCCCTCACTGTTGGGTGGAGGAAAGGTAGAGATCACTAGTTGGACCGAAGCCTAGGATAGGAGTCCCTGAAGGACTTCACCTTGATGCAGCATCCAGGCTATAATGCCTGATAAAAGCGTGCACAGTAGCTGCTGCACAGATGGCTGAAGTGGACATGTTCTTCATGGCCGCAAAGGAGGTAGCCACCCCCTTGTGGAATGACCCTTATGTGAGCCCGGTAAGGGATTGTTACGCTTCTGGTAACAGAATGTGATACAATGTATGAGCCACCTGGACAGCGATTGTTTGGAAACGGGAGCTCTCATCATCCTGTGGGCGAAGGAGATGAAAAGCTGGTCAAACTTTCAGTGGTGTTTGGTTCTGGTTAGGTAGTATCAAAGACACCTATGCACATCTAAAGTGTGCAACAGGGCCTCTCCTCTACTAGAATATTTAGGAAAGTACACTGGTAGATCTATGTCCTGATTAAGGGTGAGAGCTGAGACCACCTTAGGTAGAAACTTTCGGATTTGTCCATAGGGACACCCTGTCCTGATGAAAAACCAAATAAGGATCTTTGCACATCAGTGCACGAAGTTTAGAAATTCTTCTGGCCGAAGTAACAGCAACCAAAAATAACGTCTTCCATGTAAGGAGACGTAGCTCGCAATCTGCGGCTGGTTCAAAAGGTGGCAGCGTAAGCTGCTCCAGGACAAAGGGTAAATCCCCACGGAGGAATAGGATCCTTAATTGGAGGTCTAAGGTGGAGGACACCTCTCAGAAAGGCATGTGCCGTGTCTAACTGAGTTATGGGACGTTGGCCTATAGGAGTGTGATAGGCTGAGATGGTACAAAGGTGCACTTTTATTGAGGAGTAGGCCAAGCCTGTCTGAAAGAGAGACAGGAGGTAGTCCAAGACTGACCTTTCTGGACAATCCATCGGTGAAAAACCCCGTGCCTGAGCCCAGAGGCAAAATCTGCACCATTTCATGGCGTATGTAACCTGAGTGGCCGGTTTTCCAGCAGCCGCTAGAACATCTGCTACCTCTTGCGAGACCCTGTACCGCATGATGGCTATGTCTCTAGGAGCCAGGCGTGCAGATTCAGAGATCGAAGGTCCGGATGGACCAAGGAGCCTGCCTCCTGAGACAATAAGTGAGAGCTAATTGGCAGAGGCACTGGAGGTTCCTGGGACAGCTGGTGTAGCAGAGGGAACCAAATCTGTCTGGGCCAAAATGGCACGATAAGTATCAGCGTCGCTTGCTCTCTGCGGAGTTTCAAAAGGACCCTCTGGATCAACGGGAAGGGAGGAAAGATGTAGAGGAATCTGTCTGTCTGTCCAGGAGAGGGACAATGCGTCTTGCCAGAAAACACCAGGCCCTGGATCGAGCGAGCAGAAATTGGGCGTTGTATAGGGATGCGAAGAGGCCTAACTCTGGTGTGCCCCATCTGTGAAACAGATCCTCTACTACCTCCAGGAGTAGTTCCCACTTGTGGACTCTGGCCTGAAAGTGACTCAGGCTGTCTGCAATGACGTTGTCCACTCCTGGGACATGAACAGCAATGAGGTTTGCACCGTGTTGTAGTACCCAATCCCACACGCAAAGCGGGTAGGAATGGGTGCCTCCTTGTTTGTTGAGGTAATACATCACCACAGTATTGTCTGTTTGTAACAGGAGAGTACCCAGTGGGATCTCCGACTGGAAAGTCTGCAGGGCGTAAAGAACTGCTTTCATTTCCAGGATATTTATGTGGAGATAAGCTTTCTGGGCTGTCCATAAGCCCTGAGACTATCAAGGTGTGCTCTCCAACCGAGCCCTGAGGCGTCCATGGAGAGCGTCACAATCGGAGACAGCACGATGAAGGGGACCCCCGCGAATAGGTTCTTTGAATCTAGCCACCATTGCCAATCCTGGATTACAGCATTCGTGGTCCGGATTGGAAGCTGCAAATGGTCTTGCTTCTGATCCCATTGGACCCATAACATCCACTGGGTCACCCGCATGTGGAGATGGGCTAGCAGTGGCCGCAGCCATATGTCCAAGCGGGCAAAGGAACAGTCTGGTGGGGATGATCCTCTTTGCCTAAATGTCCCTGATGAGGGATCTGATGTGTTCCCGCTCGGTCCTGAGGTAGAAAAGTTTTCCCTTGGATGGTGTCCAGAACTGTGCCTATGAATTGCAGAATCTGTGACGGAACCAGGCGTGACTTCTCCTGATTGATAATGATGTCCAACATCTCGAACAGAGACTGAGTACAATGAATGGCAGATATCAGGGCCTCCTGAGAGCGCGCCATGATAAGCCAGTCGTCCAGGTAGGGGAACACATAGTGGCCTTGTCTCCTTCAGAGTCGCTACTACGACTGCCATGCACTTTGAGAACACTCGAGGTGCCGATGACAGTCTGAAAGGGAGAGCTCGGAACTGATAATGGTGACCTAGAAATTCAAAGCGCAAGAATTTCCTGTGCACTCGAGCAATAGGTATGTGCAGGTAAGCATCCAAGGACGCTAGGAAGGTGCCCTGCTTGAGCATGGGTATCAGACCTGGAAGGGTCACCATGCGGAAGCGTTTGTAGAGGACTGAAGCGTTGAGATCGCTGAGATCCAGTATTGGATGGAGGTCCCCTTTCTTTTCGGGAACCAGAAAGAAGTGGGAATAGTAACCTGCACCTCTCTGGTTCTGCAGTACATGCTCTATAGCTTCTTTTCCTAGAAGCATGAGCACCTCCTGCTGTATAAGCAGAGCATGCTGACCCAAATAACGGGAGAGCAGGGGAGGTCTTGATGGTGGGTTGTGGAGAAATTCTATAAAGTGACCTCTCATGACCATTTGAAGTACCCACCAGTCGGCAGTAATCGACTGCCACCCTGAAAAGTGGCGAGCGATGCGACCCCTGACCTTTTCTGCCCGTTGATCCAGAGGAGGGGCGGAGGCCGGGAAGGAGTCATGGTGTGGCAGCGTTGGTTCCCACATGCTGGGCCAGTTTGGTGTACCGCTGGCCTCTGCCTGGGGAAGATTTAGCCTGGGCTTTATGATGGAAAGTGCCTCTTTGTTGCTGGCCGGAACGTGGCTGCTGCCATTGTTGCCGGCCATGAAAACGGTTCTGGTTCCACGAAAGGAACCAGGTTTAGATTTGTACACGGCCTGTACGGATCTTATTGCCTTCCTGGCATCCTGAAGCTTGGTGATGACCTTTTCCGAGTGTTCACCAAACAGGACTTCGCCGTTGTATGGGACGTCAAGAATGTTTTTCTGTACGTCTGGGGTAAAACTGAAGACGCAGAGCCAGGAGTGTCTCCAGAGACAGACGCCCGAAGCTGCAGCTCTGGCAGATGAGTCGGCAGAATCGTATGTGGCTCCTAACACTTGGATCCCCACATCAGACCCTGTGCGGAGGAGGTTTAAGAGCTCTGCCTTCTGATCATCATTCAGTAGCTTGTCAATAAGGTCCTGACCCTGTTCCCACAGGGCATTCTGAAACTGAACCATAGAGTTAGATAGTTCAGGGACCTGATGGAGCATGTAGCTGTTTGGATTCCTGGTCCGGCGGCTGTGTGCTCATATGCTGCAGTCGTTGGGACCGGTCATGAGAGACCGTAATGACCAGGGAGTCAGACAGAGGTTTTTGCGCCAAGTACTGGTCCTCTTTCCTCACAGGCAGTCAGCTTTCTTCGGCACAGCGGGGGTGGAGTGCGGACACTTCCACATGGCCTTGGTGACGTCTGCAAAAGTGTCCACCAAGGGTGGCACTACCACAGGCTTAGGATCCTTCAGCCGAAGGTAACGAGCAAGGCGCTGTCTCTTGGGGTCGAGATCTTCTGAATCCCATCCCATGTTCTCATGGATGTGCCTCATAATCTCAGAGAAAGAGGGATCATCCGAAGGTGACCTGGGCAGGTCTTGTGGGTCAGGTGATGGGATGCTGAGTGGAGAAGGAGACCTGGAGGTGTCAGAAGTATCCGGTCTAGAGTCCTCCCCTGGCAGAGTGTATCGTTGACGTCTGGGTTGCTTGGGGCTGGGAGACCCCAAGGGAGATCTTGAGGGAGGCCTTCTCCATTCCTTAGATCTTCCCCTAGGAGGTGGAGTGCTCTCCTTGGGGGTTGGTGGTCGTTCTGCGAGCCCTGCGGTGGAGGAGGGGGAGTAGGAGGTGAAGGAGGAGGAGGAGGTTTCACTGGGATCACATCTTTTCTTATTGTGTCCCACCAGAAACTGAAGAGATCTTTGACCTCTTGGATGTTCATACCCGACGATGGACCTGGCGCCAGTGGTCTGTCGCTGGGGTCAGGCGTTGGGTTCGAAGGCATCTCCGGGATTGGCAAAGGCTCCCATGGAAGCCTGGTGTCCTTGATGTCACCTGCCTGGTCCTCAGGCAACGTCAGGTCCTCCTCCGTGGAGTCCCGGCGACCGGTGTCCACCGTTGATGGGGGGGCAGTCTTCGGCTTCGGCGCACGTGTCACCAACGTCGGGCACTTGGCTGACGTCTTCGGCTCTGGCAAATGCCTGATCGACGTCTGGTGTTTGGCCGATGTCCTCGGCTCCGGCGAACATCTGGCCAACTTCGGGTGTTTGGCCGATGTCGGGTGCTTGACCGACGTCTGGTTCGTTGTCCGCTTCAGGGATTTCAGGTCTTTAGTCTTCCTAGGTGGGGGATCCAGACCCCTGGGAGGCTGGGAGACCAATCTGGAGTCGGGGTCCTGGCGTCGGTCTGATGAGGAAGACTTGGTCTGGTGACGGTCGGAGGACTTCGATGAGGCCCAGGAGGGAGTGGAGGAAGCCGAAGGCAGGAAGTCTTTATAGGGTGCAGAGAAGGCGAAGAGCCACCTGAAGCCTTAACCTTGACTGGAGGGGGCTGAGAGCGAGCCCTGGAGGGAGAGTGGTCTGAATGCGTGGAGCCTGAGCTGGTGCGCAAGTCCGAGGCCCGGTTAGGGGATCTGGATCAGGCCTTCTCCCAGTGCTTGTTCCAGTGTTTGTGGACTTTTGAGGTAGATTCACCTATACAGGAAGGTTCCTTATCCATTCTGTGTAGTTTCTCTTCCAAGAGGAACCCCTGAAGTGCCTTCTGGCAGCGGATCCTGGTGCAACTGTTAAACCCCTGACAGAAGGAGCAAGCCTTGGTGTCGTGGTCTGGGCCTAAGCACCGCAGACAGGACGAATGAGGATCCTTGAAGGGGATCTGTTTGCTGCAGGCACACTTGGAAGGATGTCCTTCTGAAGAAGGAGTTGGCGATGCCGACATTTAGTTTTGTAAAACTGTTTTATGGAAGTTCTTAGTCATTGTGCGCTAGAGTGGGACCATGAGGCCGATGCTGGTGAGTTGACGTCGGGAAAAGAACTGGGGATTCTGGGGGACCGCCCCCTTTTATATGATACCCGACATCGGATGCGGGACCGACGTCAGGGATGGTCCATGCTGTATACTGCTAGCTAGAAAATATCCGTGGGGTCCTGGCACCTGCCGGCTTCAGTCCTAATGGTGTAACCTGCTGCAAGAGTTGTTTCTCGAAGTAAGATCTGTATATTATGAGGGTATAATAGCATCCAGAGGTTATGGCAACATCTGAACCTCGAGAGCGAACCTCATGAAGTTCCTTCATAGCACCAGAACCTCAAGATGGCATACCCAAGAAATATAATTCCGTTATATTTTGTACCATACTGAGCCAACTGGTTTATGGCACTGCCACTGCTTTGCTCCTGACCGTGCTGCCTGTCCTGGGGACAGGATGCAGCTTCTTCTTGACCCAGTTTCGACCCAGTTGCCAGTCCTGGAGTTGAAATGTCAGGAGTGACGAGGTGGCTACAGCTGTAAAGATCTGGCATGGGAGCCAGAGCTCGACTCCAGCCATAGATTCCTGCTTTTCCTATTACTGCACAAGGCATAAAATAAGTAGGTTTGCATCGCAATTTGCGACCCAAGAATCGGCAAATATGAGTCAATTGCCAGCATGATTAGCAGTGACTGCTAATCACAAGATGCTAGCAGTATTTCTTAAAAAAGTCTCTTTTTTTTGGGGTGGGGGCACTGTTTCTATAGATGAATTTTCCCTCCCTCTGTCCCTCCCTTCCTTCCTTCCCTCCTTCCCTCCCTCCCTCCCTCCCTCTGTCTGATCACCCAGCTGTCTGTGACTGGCCAGAATGCACATCTCAGCCTCTCTAGCCCCAGCACAGGAGAAACATGACTCGGTCCTTTGCTGGGTGCATCTACCATGGAAGGAGCTGGTCAGCAACCAGACCAGAGTTTCAGCAAACGTGGTGAGTACAATTCTCTTATTTTGTAGGGTTTTTAATTGGTCTTCTTTAGTGTCAGGTAGTTGGTAATCATTGTTTCTTTGATCTGTAGCAAGGCAGATGTGAGCTAGGAGAAGTGAGCCACCTGCCAGTCAGGAATCCGGGAGCTGAGGAGGCTGAGAGCCATGGGGCGCTGAGGAGGCAGACAGTCGTGAGGAGCTGAGGAGGCTGAAGCCGTGAGGAGAGCCGAGGAGGCTGAGAGCCATGAGAAAGCCAGGAAAAGCAGAGATGAGAACTGCTGGGACGCGGCAAGGTGTGAGGCCGATCGATACAGGCTTTTTGGCAGCAGAGCAGCACGAAGATTGAGGACTCTACAAAAACAAGAAGAAACTTTTCATTCTGTATGGGCAGGGAAGCAAACGAAGAAGCCGTTAACAGGGCACTGGCACTCAGAACTGGTGGGGAGATCAGTATGTGCTGCACAAAAGGAAAGAAGGGCACTTGACTCGCAAGGCCTAAGGTAACACTAAGTAAGCAATAAGACACGAGAGGGTGTGCAGTAGACATTTCTAATGCACGGCCAGGGGCGTAGCGTGGCTGAGTGCATTAGAAATGTCTAATTCACACCAATGGAGTGTTTTATTGCACTTAAAAAATGGGTAACTGTATTCTGTATGCATATAAAAATGTCAACATTTGAATGTGTGGCCATCCGTGGAGGCCCTGGCGCAGACTGCCAGATTCTTTTGATCTGTCGCCCCTCTGGGGCAGTGGGAGACTTTCTGCAGGAGGTGGCCGATTTCATGGTCAGTGAGACATTGGAGGCCCCCAGATGTTTAGTGCTGGGGGACTTCAACGTCTGGCCTGACAACGAATCTTCCCGGCTTGGTTCCAACTTCCTCCAGATGATGTCTTCCTTAGGCTTCACACAGGGTGTTTCCTCCATAACGTTTTTGAGTGGCCACAAGTTGGATCTGATGTTCTCACTGGGTCTTGAGATTAATAGTCTCAGAACTGATCGGGTCAGTTGGTCCGACCATTATACGGTGAAGTTCTTGTTCGGGCCCCCCCAGTAGCCCTCCCCCTGCAGAGATGGTCAGCTGTTGCCCTTTGAAGAGGTTGACCCCTGAGGGTTTTTTGGCGACCTATCTAGTGTGGATAGTGCATGCGGTGGGGGTGTGAGCGTGGCAGTGGATTTCTATAATAAGGTGCTTGCTGGTGCGCTCGACTCCCTTGCACCAGTCCATGTACGACCAGTCCATGTATGCTCCTGGTCTTCTCATTTGAGAGCCCCTTGGTATGATGGGGAGCTCAAGGGGATGAAGACCTTATGGCGGAGATTAGAGCGCTGCTGGCGGAAGTCTGGCCTGGAGGTGGACAAACTGGCCCTGCGTGTGCATTATGGAGCATACCAGGGAGCAATCAACTGTAAGAAGGCAGAATTCCTGTCCAGGGAGATTGCTGCCAGGAGGAACTAACCAGCTATGCTCTTTTGGACTGTAGACAGGCTTCTCCATCCTTCCTGTCTACAGCTGAAGGTAGCTTTTTCAAACGCATCGTGCAAAGAGTTTGCTTGGTTCTTCTCAGACAGGGTGTCTGCCATCAGGCAGGGGGTTCCGCCAGTGGGTCAGAGTTGGCCGACAGTGGGCGCCATGGGCGACCGGAGAGGTCTCCACCTGGTTTGGGCGAGTTCAGACTGGCAGAGGTGGCTGAGGTCATTGAGATTGTGTCCAAGCTTTGGCACATCTATTGTGAACTGGACCCAGTGCTAACTCATTTCTTAATGAGATGTGTTGACGCCGTTGGTCCGGTGTTTGCCTCAATTGTCCAGTGCTCCTTGTCAGAGGGGGTCATTCCTGATGTTTTGAAGGAGGCATTGGTGAGACCCTTTCTGAAAAAAACATCGTTGGACCCTGAGATCAAGGCAAATTACCGTCCTATCTCCAATCTTCCATTCTTGGGTAAGATTGTGGAAAAAGTGGTGGCGCTTCAGCTTGAGGAGCATCTCATGGCCTATGATCTATATGAGCCACTCCGGTTTCATGCGAGGCATAGCACAGAAACTGCGCTGGTTCAGGTGCATAATGACCTTCTCAGGGCTAGAGATCGAGGGGAAGGGGGAAAAAAAGAGAGCATTCAAGAAGTATAAGGAAACACAGAAGGAGCAGGACAGAGAACTGTACCAGTTAAAGCAGAAGGAAGCGGGTAAGGCAGTCAGAATAGCAAAGATCCAAACTGAGGAAATGATAGCCAACTCGGTTAAGAAGGGGGATAAAACCTTTTATAGGTATATTAGGGAGCAAAGAAAGACTAAGGCAGGGATACTGAGGCTGAACAAAGAGGAAGGTGGTTGGACAGAGAGCGATAGTGAAAAACAGGGATACTGAATGAATACTTCTGCTCAGTATTCACAATAGAAAAGCAGGGGGAATACCTAATCCAGTCAATAGAAGCACTCTGGATAGGGGGGGTTGATATTAGTCCTTTCACAGAAGAAAGGTTTCTGAAAGAACTCTTAAAACTAAAGGTGGATAAAGCAATGGGGCTTGATGGGATTCACCCCAGAATTTTAAAAGAACTAAGGGAAGAACTTGTAACACCACTGACTACCCTTTTTAATAAATCATGAGAGAATGGGGTGGTAACTGAGGACTGGAGGAGTGCGGATGTGATTCCATTTCACAACAGTGGGACCAAGACAGAAGCAGGAAACTACAGACCTGTCAGTTTGACCTCAGTGGTAGGGAAAATGATGGAATCACTTCTGAAGGAAAGAATGTTTGAGTACCTAGAGGCCAGTGGGGCACAGGACCCAAGGCAGCATGGATTCACAGTGGGAAGGTCATGTCAGACAAATCTAATTGATTTATTTGATTGGGTGACCAAAGCAGTAGACCAGGGAGGGGCTGTGGACATGGCCTAACTAGACTTTAGCAAGGCATTTAACACAGTCCCACACAAAAGATTAATAAACAAATTAGCCAGCCTGCGAGTGGATCCTAGGGTGGTAGCCATGGTAAAACATTGGTTGGACAACAGAACACATCAGGTAATAGTAAATGGAGTCCACAGTGAAGAAAGGAGGGTTACTAGTGGGGTACTGCAGGGTTCAGTACTGGGGCCGGTCCTTTTTAATGTCTTTATAAGTGACATTGCAGAGGGACTGGAAGGGAAAGTATGTCTCTTTGCAGATGACACAAAGATCTGCAACAGGGTTGATACGCAAGGTGGGGTGGAAAGGATGAAAAGGGACTTAGCAAGGTTGGAGGAATGGTCAAATGTATGGCAGCTTAGATTCAATGCAAAGAAGTGCAAAGTAATGCACCTGGGAAACAAAAATCCAGGGGAAGGGTACACAGTGGGAGGTGAGATACTGACAACAACAAAAATGGAAAGGGACCTGGGATGGGCATCATATCAGATGACCTAAAGGTAGGCCAGCAATGTGAGAGGGCAATAAGGAGGGCTGGGGGGATACTGGGATTCATAGGGAGAGGCATCACCAGTAGAAAACAGGAAGTAGTTGGCCCTCTGTACAGACAGTTTATAAGACCACATCTGGAGTACTGCATACAGTTCTGGAGACCCTATCTCCACGAAGACATAGACAGGGTGGAGGCTGTCCAGAGGAGGGCAACCAAAATGATGCAGGGTCTGCATCAGAAGACATATAAAGAAAGACTAAAGGAACTAAAGATGTATAGCCTCAAGGAAAGGAGGTAGAGGGGGGACATGATAGAAACTTTCAAATACCTCAAGGGAATCAACAAAGTCCAAGAGGGTAGCATCTTTCAAAAAAAGAGATGTGCAAAAACAAGGGGGCACAATTTGAAAATAGAGGGGGACAGCTCAGAGGTAATGTGAGGAAGTATTTCTTCACAGAGGGTTGTGGGTACATGGAACAGCCTTTCTGAGGAGGTCGTAGAGTCAAAAACAGTGGGGGAATTCAAGAATGCATGGGACAGACATAAGGCAATTCTAGTGGGGGGAAGGAGGAAGTAGGCTGTTGGTTAACTAGGATCTGCAGCTTATCCATTAGGTAGGGAAATGGGCAGACTAGGTGGGCCAAGCGGTCCTTATCTGCCATCAAATTATATGTTTCTATGTTTCTTGTTCTCCTTGATCTCTCTTCATTGTTTGATACGATTGACCATCAAGTGCTGATTGACCGCCTAAGGGAATTCTGTGGACTTGCCGGCACGGTCATCTGCTGGTTTGAGTCTTTTCTATCTAACAGGAGGCAGAGGGTAGTGATGGGGAATTTCTCCTCCTCCTCCCCTGGCCACCTGTTATGCGGGGTTCCCCAGGGTTCGGTCTTGTCACCGATGTTGTTCTCCGTATATATGGTGCCCCTGGGACAGGTCATCAGGAAGTACAGTCTTGACTTTCGTTGCTATGCCGATGATACCCAGCTGTATCTTCCCTTTGCCCATGGAACATCTTGCACAGTGGAAGTGCTTAATAGCTGTCTCGTGGAAATCAATGACTGGATGGCCTCCAGCTGGTTGCGACTGAATCCCGATAAGACGGAGGTACTGGTGGTGGAGTCAAACAGTGGCGTGATAGGTTGGCCTCTGGTGCAGAGACAGGGCTTTTTCTCGGCTCTGTACCATTTAAGGCCTTCTCTAGGGTGCGGGATCTGGACGTTATTCTGGACCGTGGATTGACACTGGAGTATCAGGTGTCTTCCACTGTCCGTACTAGTTTTTATCATCTGAGGAATATCACCTGGATAAAGCCCCTAGTTCCGCTGCAGGACCTCCCCACCTTGGTACATGCCTTCGCGACGTCCAGGCTGGACTACTATAATACACTCTATCTCGGGGTCTCTGGTGGTACCCTGCACCAACTGCAGCTGGTGCAGAACGCAGCAGTGAGGCTGCTTACAGGACAGTCTAAGTACTGTCACATCACCCCAGTGCTGCGTCAACTGTACTGGCTGCCAGTTAGGTGGAGGGTCCTCTTTAAGGTGGGTTTACTCACCTTTAAGGCCCTACATGGCCTGGGCCCTGGTTACCTGAAGGATCTTCTCGTTCCTGCTGTCTCGACCCGCTCCCTCCGCTCCTCCTCTAGGGGCCTTCTTGTGATTCCCAGGACAAGGTTAAGAACAGCAGGCGACAGAGCATTTGGTTTCACCGCTCCCGTCATGTGGAATTTGATTACTCCAGCTGTTAGGGAGGCTCCTTCTGTGGAGGTATTTAAGGCCTATCTCAAGGCCTTCTTGTATAATCAGGCCTTCCCTGCTTCTTTTTAGAATCTCTGTTTAGGTCGGCTCTTGCTTTTTTAATATTTGTTGTCATTGTTTAAATTAATGTTTATATACATTTTGTTTGTCTTGTAGATGCTTTTTGTTTTGTTTGAGATATTGTTATATATTATACTCTATTGTGTATATTATTGATCTTTTGATAGTTCGGTGCCCAGAGCCTCTGGGATGGGCATCTTTTAAATAAAATTTGCCTTGCTCATTTGCCTGGTTTACATATCAAAAAAGTAATTTGTTTTATGGATATTGACTGCAGTATAGCACAGTGGTTTAAGGCTCTGTGCTGCAAATCTGGTGACATCCAGCAGACCAGACCTTGGTTTGAATCCCATAGCTTCCACTTACATACTGTGTGACCCTGAGCAAGTCACTTAACTTTCCTGTGCTTCTAGGTCACACTTGTAAAAAAGCTTTCAGCTTAGTGTGCTTCTCCTGGTTAAACTAAAAAAAATAGTTCCTCTGCCTGAATATTTTTTTTTTTTTTCACTTCAGGACTTTTGTCCTGCTATAGCTTCCATAGATGTAGTTTCTATAATGGTTGTCAATAACTACCCCCACCCCTCGTCACACACAAAGCTTGGAAAACAAGTTCATGAAATTAATGGAAGTGTTAGAAGTTCTTCCTCGTACCTGCATTTTTTAAACTGTTTTTTTGTATGAGCGTTTGCAAATGTCAGTTCCTGATGGTCTGAGCAGACGGGAGGCAAGTTCCACTCCTTCAGCAAGCATCCGTTAACAGCGTCAACAACCCAACGGAATGCTGCACAGCTGTAGCGGGAACATGTTTGGTTCAGAGTGAGCGCCAGTGCCAGCCATAGCAACTGATTCATTTTTTGTGATTCTTATTTTTAATGGAGTAGCTCATAGCGTGCCATCTGTCCACCCTAGTAATTTTTTTGTTATGAAGTCACTTGCAGCGTGCCACCCACCCACCCAGTCTGCACCAAGTGATTATTGTTTTTTTGCTGCTGTTTGTTTCCCTTTTTAAAATGCGTCTTTTAAGCATGGCAAGGTTGAGTGCTGTGATCATGGATCCAGGAGCTGAGAAAGTGGACCAACTGATCAGACAGCTAAATGAGCTGACAGCTGAGGGAATGGACAGTTGGGCAGGCAGGAGAAATGGGGGGGCAGAGTTGCAGTCGGGATCTTGCCTTTAAAATCAATTGTGGCTTAAACAGCAGGGAACAGGTGAACACGTTCTTCTAATTTAAGGAGTCGGTGTGAGGTAAAGTTCAGATTGACATGTAAGGTATGCATTGGCATCAAACAGGATTACGAGGTTGTTTGGGCAAGTTCATGGCTAGCAAAAAAAAATGGCGGTGATTCAAAAAATGAACATTCTATTGGCATCTTAATATCTATTTTTTTTAAATGTGGCTGTGGTTATCTGAACTTGTTGCTAGCCGTGCATTAGACACTTCTAATGCATGGCTAGCAACCAATCAAAATACAGAATTTTCCCTATCTGTTTTCATAAGCAAGGACAAGGGGGGAGGGCAGCTGAATCGAAGGGCATGATGCCCCAAGGGAACAGCCTGCAAAGACTTGCAGACTTTTCAACTATGAAAGAATCGGTGATTAGTGACAGTGGAGGTGTTAAAAAACAAAATGTGCCAGTATGGACAAAAGGAAGTAAAGTTCTGTACCCTGCAAATGCAGAGACTGGATTAGACATCAGCCTCCATGCCGACTCAGTCAGTGCAACCATGTGAAACAACAATATTGTGCCCAGCATAAATGCAGAGAATTTGAAGCCATTTGCAAAAATGTTTGTGCCCTGCAGACTTGGCAGTGATGGCCACAAAGACTAATTTCACCAGAGCTGTGGCCACCTCCTGGGCAGACAGAGGTGAGGCATTTGTTTTGGAGTTATGCAAAGCAGCTATGTGGCCCTCTGTTCACACATTCACCAAGCACTATAGATTGGATGTTCAAAGTTCTGCTGATGTGGCCTCCTTTGGTCACAGAGTTTTGCAAGTGGCAGTCAGCAGGTAGATTCCTTTCCTGTACGTGGTTGACGTATGGGACAACATTCTCCCCCCACCCATTTTTTCCACGGGTACTGCTTCTTAGAATCCATCTGTAATCACTACCCACTGACAATGTGGAGCACTACAGAAAGAAGAAATGTCTTCATACTTACCATAATTTCCTTTTCTGTTAGCTCCTACATTGTCAATGGGGCCCACCCAGGAGCCATGCTCCTGTGGGAGAATATTGTCTGGTATGCCAGAGCGGGGATGTCCGTTCTTCTGTTATAAACTCTGACTGCAAGTCTGTCTGAACATCCCTGTATAGTTTATCTGCTGCACTTGTGTTTATATAGATACGCCAAAAAAAAAAAGAGCGCACATATCCACATCAGAATGTTGGTTGTGAACATGCAGATTTAACAGGTTCGAATTTGATGTTAACCAAGGGTGCCTCTTTCGCTGCAGGAGAGTGCTTACACTGCATGCAGGAATTTTCCCCTGTGTTATCTGTTTACATTAATCCTTTTAATAAGTCTGTTCTAGAGAATTCAATGCTGCAGGACTTTCCAAGACTTTAAAGAACTGGAAGAGCAGCCTCGATCACTTACCTCTGCCATCTAACAAGGTAGGCAACTGTTTACCGTATTTTATTCTGGCTAAAGTTCTATCTGTGCAAGCAGCTGGTTTGTGTGTTCTTGTGTCAAGTCAACTGGTATGATATTTTTTCCATATTTAGAGGCAATGTGTAGACAACAGTGACTGAAGAGTTGCTGCTGTCTGGAATGCTCATGTGCCTAACATTCTAGGCTGATTCAGCCTTTGGGATGTGCCATTTCCCCTGGTAGGGGTGCACATCAACAATCTGTAATGACTACTCATTGACAATGTAGGCACTAACACAAAAGGAAATTACGGTAAGTATGAAGAAATTTCTTCTTTCATCAAGTTCTTCTGAACAACTCTGGTATATCTGGGTTATCTTTGCAACAAATTGTGCCAAATCATCGGTACAGAAGAATACAAATCTACTATGATACAGTCAATTCCACTTATATACAGTAAGTGTGACTTTTCCTTTATAGCGTTGATACAATAAGAATATATGCCATGCTCATATATATATATATGCACAATTTCCTTCAGTCCCAAATTATTTACTCTCCTATGCTGTTTATTATATTTGGTTATATGATTAGCAAATTCTATCTGAATTAAAGAGCAGCCAATGCCGTCAGGAGAACTTTAGCAAAGCATGATGTTTAGACACAGCTCAGCTTTTATTTCACAGCAGTTCTGTACTTCCCCCCATTAGTTATCACTGAAGGCGACTGCATTAATACAAGATCTTTATTCCAGAAGCGTTCAACTAGTCCTGCTGCCTTCTCCCTACCTGAGGTTGTAATGCACTGCTTGTGACATCACAGTTACTCCTATGGCAACAGACTGTGATGTCACAACAGAGGATTATGACTTGAAGTAGGGAGTAAGCTATTGAGGCAAATGAACTCTAAGGGATAAATATCATGTATTTGTGTAAATTTTCTCAGTAATGAAAAAATGGAGAAACGAAATCTGTTGCACATATTTGGAATGCAAGCTGAATTTTACCTAAGTATTATGTTTTTCAAAGTTTTCTTTGAGGCGTCAGCAGCTCATTAAACATTTTTGGCTTCTTTTCCTGGTATTCTGACCTGGCTGAGGTGGTAATTGATCAAATTTGGGTGAAATCAAGTACTAAATGGTGCTGCAGGTGCAGCTTAAAGGTATACGGAGACCTTTACCCTCAGTATGCAGCTGCCAAACAATGGAGAAAGCCAAGAGAAGTATGCTGTCCATCGAGCATAAAGTACAACTGCTTGATAAGCCTTCTCTGCCCAGAATACAATCAGACAGGTAATTACTATACTGATAAACATGCCTTCCTGTAGGCTTTCAAAAAATATAGTTCATTTCCAAAATATTTGAAATATCGGATGTATGCACAAATATTGTTGTCCCCAACCGTTTGCATACAAAAGGAAATGACTATTTGTTAATAAACATGCCAGAAAAGGTATTAAAGATCAGTTACCAATTTCCATAACTTAATTTCTACACATTAGGAATACCCTTTTTTCTCTCTGCTGGATCAAGAAAGCGGCTATCTAAACCCTCCCCAAAAAAAAAAAAAAATGTACGGGACTTATTTTGCAGCTCTCCAAAGCCAGGCTGAATCTTGTGGGCCCTGTTTCCTGCCCTCTGCAGCTTCTCTGAGGACTGCAGTAGTATGTGTGGAGGGGGTGACTGGACGAGCAGCGCTGCAGCCAAACACATCTTCACATAGCATTTTACAGCCCAGGGACTCCAGAACTACTAAAGGGGACCAGAGAAATGTTGAAGAAGGGAGACCTGTCTGTTGTTTCTGCTCTCCATGGCCTGCCCGCCAGTGCAGTGGTTGTGCAGCCACTCACAACACCAGTGACCCAGGTTTGGAAGTGAACTCAGGCCACTGGAGGGCCAGATGGGGGGAAGGAGGATGAGCATCCCAGGGACTGCTCTCCTCCTCCGGGGAGGGGGGTACAGTGTTACAGTGTTCAGTTCAAGCCAGGCCCCTAGTGGTGAGCTGGGGGGAGGATCACCAAAGCCTGTCATGTTCAGGGTGGAGGGGCAAGTAGGTGCCGACATCTCCCTTGGGGCGCTCGGGGCTGCGTCATGGCGTCATTGTATGCCACGTCCCTCTGGGGGAACTCACCTATAAGAAAAAAAACCTGTACCTCACAACATCCTGGCTCGGTTGCTGGTACCCCACTATAGCCACTGCGGGGGTGCTGTGAAACTATCATCCCCTGGATGGACCCACCATGAGGGGGTAACCTCGTGGGGTTGATGTCCTGTGGTGGAGGGTGTTCTGATGTCTGGTGGGTGAGCCAGGGGCAAAGCAACTGCCAAAGCGCATAGAGTATAAATAAAAAAACAATGGCCCCTATTAGAAGCTCGTGAGAAGTGAAGCATCGGAGTTTGGTGTGTATTGGGACCTCTCTTTTTGGTAACTAACCTAGGGACATCCCTCTTTTTGCGCGTTGCAAATGCACTTTGTACAACAGCCTGCTTGTAGCTAATAGCAATTAATAGCAACTAAGCATTCTTCCTATACTGTGATTTTGGTGTGGTGTACCTGCACATTTGTGAGCTGCTGTAACTACGGTAAGTGCAATATATTGTCCTTAACTTGAACTTTTGCTGTTTTTGTATAAATTAACTTTTTACACTATTAATAAAAAGAATGCATATTATTTATTTATGCCTTTGTTCTCATTTATCTAATTGATGTACCCTCATCATATGATGCACAGAATAGGTTGTTACAGTTGTGCACAAAACCATATTTTTGAGACTGTTATTTTGTATGTATGCTGGGAGCTAGCCACCCCAGGTTTCAGTGCATGACCTCCATATAAATATGAATTGCTCCCATTCTACTTTTTACGGCTGCATGGGCAGAGCTCCGAAAACGTATTGCTAGCATTCTGTTTAGGAGCACTGTGGAATCATGTGCCTGGATCGCTCTCCGGCATTGCTGTGGCACAGTTCCACTCCATTGTCTTTTAGCGGCCCTTCCCCTCTGCCAGCCACATAAACACACCCCCTTTGCAGGGCACTACTTTTTCTTCCACAACTGCAGAAGTGACAGCTGCCATTCCCAAGATGGCCATCAAATCAAATTGCTCATGCACGAGTATCACGTATGCGCAGTTCTGTCATGGCCACCATCTTGGGTACAGTAGACTCTGGCGCGTGAGAGCTCCGAGTATTCTTTTACTCAGCCTCACTGCTCAGAGTAGCCATACCAGCTCTGACCAGAGTTTTTTTATAATGAGCCCATTAACAGTATGGCTCCAGGCCACACATCAAAGGAGCCTGCCTTCTGCCAATGAGGGACAGCGCTCATGGTTGGGCTAGGAATCCACCACCATAATGACCCACCTGATGGCAACACTAGTGCTGCAGTGCCAAACCACTCTGTGGGGTCATAGAACTGTTTTTAGGGCAGAAGCCCTCAGTAAAATTAACTTTAGGAGCCAGTGCCCCTCAGCTTCATTGGGAGCTGCCATCTTGTTGATCCCTGACCTTGGCAACAGCCAATCAGGGGTCTAGAATGATAAAAGCAGCCCCAAAGGATTCTATGAGGATGACAAAGCAGGCTTGCAGGGTGTCCTTACCATCAGCCAATAGGGCACTGACTGATAGCTTCAAGGACAGCATCTTGTGATTGACACCCTAGGGTCAAATAACATGCTGTGTTGGGACAGTGAACCTCTGAGGGCAGTGACAGTACATAGCAGCAGGCAGTTAGCTCTCTCTTTCTGAGAGATGAGAGCCACCATTGCTGTCCAGAGCTCAGTGAGGAAGCCTGCCTTCTACAGCCAAAAGTTAGGGGGTCTTTGAAGATTTCTACAACCTTAAACAAGACTAAGAGAAGTACTGCATTTAGCTGTCAATTTGTTAGAATGACATTCAGTGTGAAAGACTTGATTCCTGCCTGGAAAAGGAGGTAATCTTGAGCTAGCCCAGCAGAAGCACCACAGCTGCAGTGTGGAGAAAGACTGTTTTGTGCTGGCATTCGACGGAGCATTTCTGAGGCTGCAGTCAGTCTGGGGACTGGATATCTAGTGCTGCACCTAGGTACTGGTTAGCATCACACACAAGAGACTGAAAGACAGGATGTGTGTGTGGGACATGTGGCCCCTGGCCTCTGGGACTGGACTGGTCTGCCCAGCTGAGAAGGACAGAGAAGAAGCCAAAGACGTCCAGTTGACTATTGAAGAAGGAGAACCCTAATAATATCCAAGAGGCACCTGAGGCCTGCATCACTAACCAGATCATCCAGACCAACTGATCATCTGATCCCGATCGACAACAAATGTTATAGGACTAGAAAAGTAAGCCCCATGGGGACAGCAACTTCTTCTAAGAGGCTTACTAAGGGAGGGGCTGAAAAAGGGGGGGGAGACTACTATGACGACTGACCACCTGGGTAATGATGAGCAAGACACAATAAATGAACAAACAGTACAAATACCCATAACGCCATCTACTGAGTCAGCACTAGTAATTTCACATACACAAAGGGAAGGAAACCCAAGCATGTCCTCTTCTTTACCCAACCTGTTACAAGTTTTGAACACTGCACCAATTACTCCTGAGGATGCCTCTGAACCAGAGGAACTGGCTTCAGAGCAGGTTCAGCAGGAAAACAGAGACTCACTCTACCCAGAGAACCCATATCAGGACCTTTAGGATATCTGGTTTGCTTTCTGCACAGGGGGAGCCAGCACAAAGACAAAATGCTGTGCGCCGTAAGTACAAAAACAGTTTGCATCCCCCACTGGACAGAGTTCTTGTTATAAGGAAGATGTGAAACTCTAACATGAACTGCAGGCTACTGAATCAACCACAGCTGCCTACTGCTCAGATGTCAGCTGCAGGGGATTCTGGGATTTGTACTAACGAATGATCTCAGCCTAGAAGTAAGCAAAATTAATCTGATACAATCTACTATACTACAGTAAACAGTAAGTAAGTGTAACCTCCCCCAAAATGGTGGGCTTATCTTGGGTCATCTCCCTGGGCACTGCATTGCCCACTGCCTGGCAAAGGTCCAGCCTGTGTTCTGCCTTTTGAACATGCCTAATTCCAGTGATGAAAATACAAATCAAAATTTAAAGTGTTGCTGTGTCCATAGCCTCAGCACAAGCGGGCAAATTAATGTTGTTACGCTATAGCTTTAAGAGGTACAGCCCTTGTGCATGGTGTATAGCCTGTGCTGGGTCTGAGGGAAATGAAGTTCATGACCGGCCAGGCAGCACTCCTACACATTCCACTGTACAGTCGCTTACCAGTTCAGATGAAGCTCTATGTAATGCTGTAAATGTTTATTACTAAAACAGAACTGTCATCTTTAAAGAATGAACATTGAAGTTTTTTACTGTTTACTTTCTGTCAGCCAGTGGGCATGTTGATACTTTGATCCTACTGTTGAGCCAATCGGAACTCAAGTGGTCCTACTGGGTCCTTTTACAATGGCTGCTGGGAGAAACTGTGAACTGTATGCTCGGTGCCCATTTTAATCAATCAGGACACTGGAACTGTGACTGACAGCCTGGGCAGCCAACCAGATTGCTGGATTCCTTTTTCCTTCAGTCGAAAGGGACCCTTGCACAATTAGCCTGGCACGAGCTTCCAGTCTGAGAGGAGGCTCTGTACTCAGCTCGGAGAAAATGGGAGACAGGCCTGTTTACCTCTCTGCCGCCTGAGATCCTGTGTGGATTATTTGGGACTGCCAAGTACTGCAGATAAATTGCAAAGCCTCCAAGTAGAGAAAAGAAGTGATTTCTGCTGCGCTGACATTTCGGTCTGAAGTGCGTCAGAGTATCTGAAAATCACCAAGCTGTATTCCAATGAGAGACCTGTTTGCCTCAGAGACTGCTGTCTGAAACTGAAGCCTGGGGCTATCAGAAATGTCTCCTGCCAAATTGCCAGAGGGGGAGACTTGAACCTCAATCCTGCCAACTTACATACCAGAGACTGCACATTGCAAGTGGGTAAGCTGTGTGGCCTAGCTAAGACTGTGCCAGTGTTACTGTGCCAGAGTTTGAAACTGTGATGTCAAATAACTTTTATAAAAAACTGTTGCTGCCTTGTAATTGTAAGCTGCGTGAAGACCAGATCGGGAAGTCAGGTCCTGCGGCAAAGTTCACTGTGTTTTGCAGCCACCCTTGGGAAGGAAGCTGTGAAGTGGGGATGAGTCGTGGTAGCCCTGGTTCCTGTATGCTGGTCCTTGTCAAGAAGCACAAACACCTGTGTGACGCTTGGCCAGCTAGCTATGATTGTTCTATGATACTGGTAATATAAAAATACACTGTGATTGTCACAGTGCTTCCATTGGTGCCCCCCAAAGGTTTTAGTGAAATGACAGGATATATATTAAACCAATAGGTCTCTGTAATGTAATTAACTTCCTTGAGAAACTGCATTTTATGGCCTTTTTTATGACCTGTTGCTGCTTTGAAGTTTATTACAGGACAGGACCTAGCTATCTCGCATCTAGGTGACAAACTGCAGAGTTATAAAAACCTTCGATGTTCCTTGGGAAAACAGGAACTGCTCAAGATCAAAGAGGAAAGGCTTGATTAAAGACTGTCCTCATTTGGGGAATTAGTTTTTGCTGAAGTCACATTATTTAAAATACCTCCTGATTGGACATCATGTTTGTATTTTTTTTATATTCTAAAAGAAGGAGCTAGATGACTAATCGAAAAGTGTGTGGGGAGACACAGTTTAAACTATACTGTGTCTGAGCTGTTTGTGATATATTCTATCTTGGGAGAGAGAAACACAACTCTCTGATAAGCACTTAGAGGTAATAGATAGAAAAGTATCTAACTCTATGTTGGTAGGAGTTTGTCTGTAGTTTTCTTGCAACTCTCTGATAAGCACTTAGATGTAATACATTAGATAGAAAAGTATCTAATTGTATGTTGGTAGGAGTTTGTCTGTAGTTTTCTTTGTTTTCTTGTAAGTGATTTTATGCTTTGTGATATAGTGTTCTGTGTTTACATTTTTTCATATTTTTATCCATCTTTAGTAAAATCTATATTTGAAAGAGACTGACTGGTCTGCCAGTTCTTTTTTGCATGTGACGTATAGATGGTTAAGTCTGACAATTGTTCAAAAGCTTGATGGTGTTACTGAGCTTGAGTAAAAAGGTAAGAATATACTGCAGAGTAGATAATAATCACGGTCTGTTTATTTTAGCGATATTCGCTATTTCAAGTTTTAAGCAAATTTAAACAGACCGTGATTATTACAATAATCAGTACCTTGTAGTATGTGCTTAGCTGCTTAAAATGTATTTTTCCAGCTCACTTAGTTGGGATGCTTTTTAATGTGACAGCTGAATGCGATCACTGTGCAAGTCTAACTGTGTCTTTGTCCGCGAGATAAGCAGTCTTAGTACATCTCATACACCTTCCCGCAGCTCATGATTAGATGTCATAATAATGGATACAGCAAAAACTGAAAAGTTCAGTGAGGATGCCAATCAATATACAGTTGATCTAGACCATGACAGCATATCTAATTATCGGGTATTTCGCAGAACTATCCAGCCATATATGTAGGAACCTGCCCCCAAAATGCTTGATGTATGGCATCTGAAAATGCATTAGCGATATCCAGAATGTGTCCATCATGAATGAATGGTGTGTGGTTTGAAAACCTTGTTTTTTCATCTAAACTTATTGACCATCTTTTTTTTCATGATTAACAAGCTCAATAACATTACCAATTATCAAAGTCAAGCTGTGCAGTGTTCATTTTTTTGAATTGCTGTTAGCGTTTGTGTAGATAGTGGTTCGATAGCGGATCAGTTTCTATTGACAGTCATTCCTGACAGTCGGTGGTGTGCTGTGTGGTATGAGTAGCCTGCTTTTTTTTTTTAATTGCTGTTATGATGCTCTGTGTTTACAAGATGTGAAAGTGGCTTGATGATAATTTATTTATTTTTTCATACATTTCCTGATTTTGAATGTTTATTTGATGGCATGCATAATGCCTTGCCTGCTATTCTGTTCTCAGTTTTGAACTTGGTCAACACAGTTCTGAGACCATATTATACAGTACCACGTATGCGCTAATTTTACAGGGCGCGAATATGCGGTAGCAATAGCAGACGCAAATTCTGGTGCCAGCAAATTCAATCAGTTCTACCTAAGGCCTTTTATAGAGTTTTAAGGGTTCATTTTGGAAGCCTGGCTGGGTACCCCCTGGCATAACATTGTACCGCAATCCCTGAAGAGGGTACAAATCTGCACCTGTACATTGGGTACGCTAGCATAAGGTTCACAGTTTGAATCCCCAAAATTTGAGACTAAAGGTGATTCAGACCCACAAGCAGACAGGAGGGTTACCCTGTCTTACCTGTTCACACTCTTGCGTTCTGAGGTTGGCACTGTGGGAGCAGAGGGCCTGACCTGTTGAGTGCATTTGTGACAGATTTGGTTGGCAGCAGTGTGGATAAATTTGGTAACACAAGCTTTAACTGTTCAGTGTGTGTCAGCTTAATACTGTACAGCTCACTTGCAAAATAAGGCAGTAATTTATTTTTAGAAAAGGAAACAGAACTATATCATTTTGCTTACAGTCAAGTTCCGGCCTGTTTTTTTTTTTTTTTTCCCAGGTGCAAGTTAGAGTAGCCGTAGTTAGGGAAGAAGATGGCTTCCAACTACAGCAGGCACACTATAGACTACCTGAGGCAGTTGTGCCAGGACAGAGAGGCGTCCTGCATGAGGGGAGAGCCACCAAGCAGAACTGTTAAGCTTGGGTTATGCCCCCTATTGTCACACATACACCTCACACTGCATTCCTGGTCTACTGTACTGTGATACTGCTATTTTGCACTTATATATAGATGTAAGTGCTAGGAATGTGCTTTGCTGCTAAGATATGCTAATATTGTCATGCATGATTTATTATACCTCACTATAATACATTTATCTAGATTATGTTTGTTTTTTACATATATTCCATATATTATCTACCTAATTACCAATAAGATGACTCAGAGGGGATCATCAGTGATTATTATATACTTATATTCACATAAAATTATATGTAATGTGTATTTTACCCTCAGATATGCCATGTAATAGGCCTGTCAGCAGTTCTCTTTGTCTCTAAGCAAGCTCACAGAGACAGAAGGCCTTTGTTATGTCTAATATTTTATATTGTACGTAAGTAAGAAATATGCATGTAGTTTTAAACTGTCAGCATTTCTTTTGTCTAAGCTATAATGCTAATGGATGCATATTCTGTCTCATATGATACTCATTAGTAATTCTGTCTCCTAAGTCATTATCCAATGGAGGATGACTTAGGACCAACACATATTGTTTTTCATAACTGTAACTATGCTGTAATCTCTGTTGCTATGCTGTTATCTGTAGTATTTAGCTGTCTGCAACCCACTGTAGCGCTCTCAAAACACTACTGTAACTTCTCTAGAAGGGCAGAGCTGGAGCTTGGGGAGAGACAGAACAAGATCTTAGAGAAACTAAGATCTACAATTCTGGAGATTATGTACATTTGTCAGGAGTGGTGAGAAACCCATCTCCCTTATGATTTTCTCTGTCACATGCTTGGCGTAAGTAGCATAATAAACTTTATTAGTACTCCTTGCTTGTTTAGGAATGTTTCTTGGCAGACTCCGAGATACAAGAAGCTGTATTATTATTATTTTTATTGTTTACCCTACACACCAAGAGTGTTTAGACAACATAATGGCGACCGCGAAATGGAGTCTGGATGTTTTTGCCAAGTTTCATTTTAATTTCCTCTGTAAATTAAAACACTGGGCAAGAGATCCCCAGTAAAAACAAGCTGAAAGTAACTAATGTTTAAAATCTTTTAGTCAGTTGTGTGTTCTGCAGTGCAGACAAAACAATCTCCTGGCAGATATTCAATTTCTGTGTAATGAGTTGTTTTCTTTTTTTATTTTTTTTCCAATTCTTTCTCTGTGAGAACACAGCTATAAAGGATCCGAAACAAACCGCTAGACAGCTTTCTTGTGGATTCAAAACCTAATGGGCATTTTCTCATCTAGGTGTCCACATACGCCAAAGGCTGTTTGTGTCCTGTCATGAACTTTGGTTGCAAACAAAGTTTTTTTTTGATCCACAGATAGCTAAGGGTTTCTTATCGTATATGACATGTCTAAATATATCAGTACTGAGTTGAGGCTGGATGCCTTAACAAGCCAAACTGCTAACAGTAGTTGGCTTGATTTTGGTAAAGTAGCAGAATCCAATGGTAGTCCATTAACGGACATCATTGCCCATTATGGGGAATTGAAAAATGGTACCAATGATCCTGAAGGATTATTAATTGCAACGTAGTTTAATTGTTTTGATGCCGTTCTAAATGAAATATCTGTTCTAAAATCTGAGCATATTGATTGCAAAATGGAGAATGCTGCTTTAATGCAGATGATTAGTCTGAAACAGGCTTCTAATATGGAAAGAATAATTGGACTACAGTCTGAGCTGGAGTCTGTCCATCTAGTAAATGAGTCTCTCTTTAATGAGAGAAGCAGCAATGACCTGCATGCCTTAAGAGATAACCCTGAAAAGGCAACTAATGGTGTTCTGGCTAGTAACACTAATTCCTTATGTTTTGAAAACAAGGAACTTAGAGATGATAAGTCTGAAGTAACTACTGAAAAAGTTAACAAGCTGGTATTTCAAAACCAGACCTTGACGGTACAGCATGATTCAGTATGTTTTAATTACAGCATACTTGAAATGAAGGTTTTGAATCTAAATCATGATGCAGTTTCTGTTGACAAAAAGCAAGTTTTACAAGATGTGATTGTCTTGAAATCTGAAAACAAAGCGCTTAATAGCGTGCTAACTCCTGTATCCGAGTTACAATGTAGGAGTAAAAAGTCAGATATGGCGAACTTGAGCCATCAGCTAGAGGTACTGGCAGGGCATACTAACTTAATGTCCAAAGACCTTGCCTCTTCTGATGTTGAAGAGTTTGATTCTGAACACTCACAGTATGCTGTGGGGTGGACTAGAGCAAAGGCTAGCCACTTGTTTTTCTGTGATTCACAAAATGGAGAATTGTTAGAGTCTCAAAATGGTAGACACACATGTGATCAGGTTGCATCCCCATACCATCCCCAAGATGGTCACTCATGGTCATGACACAGTAACCCATGATGCCCATGAGGTAATCCAAAATGGCCGACCACCATCTCACGGAGGTTCAATCCTGCAGTCACAGGGACCTGTGATTGCTGCCATAACCAAACAAAATAAACCAGAGTTTTTTGGCATGATTAATGATGTTATCGGTAACACTAGTGTTTCTGAGGGACAGAAAATTCTCATTAAAAATGACGCTGACGTAATTTTGAACAAGGTTGATAAGCAATCTGTCATAAAGTTAGCGTCATATGCTGAAGAAACAGCTAATGCTGTTAATGTTTGCTTTATTAGCATGGCCTTGGATAAAGAACACTTTGCAGTTAATTACATGAAAGGTTGTTTTCATTTCCTGTGCAATGTAACATCAGCCGAGAAGACTGAACTTACTGCTTTTCCTATGCAGTGCATTAATACCTTAAGCTGCAACACTAAAAACAATGTTGCTACCATCCAGCAACATTCCGGTGGGGAAACCCACTTTACATTTGATGGGGGGGTAACCCTGATTCTAAAAGCCCCATGGCTGTGATATTTTCAGCATCACAGGCCACGTTGGGGGAAGGGTTACAGGTTTGATTTCTGAACCTGAGCTGACAACTATCTCAGCACTACTTTCTCCACCCCTGATGGCTACTGAACCACAATCCATAGCTGAAGAATTACATGCAGCTTGCACACAACTTTTCTCCACTGTGCAGGCACCCCAATAGTGCCAGCATTCCCTGCACATGATGTAGAACCCCCTCCATCAGTGACACCTGAATCATCCCATACTGTGATGCAATGGCAGGCACTACAGGTAAGACGGTACAAGGTATCCTAATACTGATATCATTGTCTTTTCTTTTGGGATCACTGATCATGGTCCCAGCATCGGTTAATCCTAACACAGTTTTAGGGCATTATTTTGAAACTGCCACATCAGATGTAGCAATCTCAGCAGTTTTAGCTCAAACATACAATGGACACATCAGACCCATTGCTTATGCATCACAGATGCTTGCCCCAGTGGAACTGAAATACAACCTTTGTGAAAGGAATCTTTTGGCTACATACTGGGCAGTGAGATACTTTATGTACATCATTGGATATGCACCCATTGTACTGCATCCCAATCATTTGCCAACTAACTTTCTATTGTCAGACAGAGTAAAAGATGACTCTGGCTCTAATGCCAGACTTACACACTGGTCTCTCATTTTACAGGATTATGACATCACTGTCCTTCCTTTCAAAATTCCATCTTTGTTGGCCCATGGCCTACAGTTTGCAGGAGAGACCCATGATTGTTCACTCCAACCCCCTGGCCTACCTGTCTCAGTGCCCTTTCTGACAGAACCTCAGAAAGTGTTCAAAGACACCACTGTGTGTCATGTTTTGACTGATGACTCAGCCACACATACCAATGAGGGTCAGATAGCAGGGTCTGAAATTATTTTGCATCCTAGTGATGACAGAGTGTGCATGGCTAGTAATTACATTATCACATATGTACAATTTACAGGCAATGTTAAAACACGCCTAGAAAATAAAATGAAAAGCAGGGAGGCAAGGAGTCTCCTAATTACCACAAATATTTGTGAATGGTTTAGAGAGATGGAATGTCCTTGAGAAAGACACAGCATGTGTTAAGAAAGGAATAAAAAGATTTTTTCTTACATAAAATGATACCAGCACTCTATGAAAGGGTTAGGTTCTGCCAGCTTTAAGAAATGTCCTTGAGATAATTACAAAAAGCACTGCAGATACTATGTTTAATTACAGTTTATAATTGGGACTGTTTCTCTCTAAACTGAATTTCTTTGGCAGAGACAAACTTCTGTTTCAGTGCTCTAGTCTATACTATCGCTGTGAAATACAGTGACTTGTCTGTGTACAACACAAACCTAACCAGTTTAAATACTGTATATTCATAAGGTTTGAGCATGTTGTATGTATATTCTTTGTGCTCTGTAAGAAGGACCCTCATTTGAGGGCAGTGTATAGGTTCCTTAATAAAGGAACTGAGGAATAACTTCCAGAAAATAGCTCCTATAAGAAAGTGAAAATGACATTCACCTATTCAGTGATGACCTACTCATTTGGAACATCACTACTGTAACTCATGAAAAGTTACAGGTAATTCCTGAACACCTGAGAGTAGATTTTATATACTATACCAAATACATAGTACTCCAACTAGTGTACACCAGTGAGTCAATAAAAAACCCTAGACAGACTGAAATCCTCTGTCTTGTGTCCACACATGAGAAATGATGTTTCTATGTTTCTATGATGTAGAACACTACATTAGTAACTGTTTGATCTGTGAACAGAACAATCCTATACCAGCTAGGACAAATGCATTGTTACCCCAGAAGCAAAGGCCCCTTGAACAATATCCAGTTTGACTACATTGGCCTTATGCCAACCACTAAGAGCAACTAGTTTGCACTAGTGATCACCGACCTATTTTCCAAACAGTTTAAAGCTATCCCAAAACAGAACAACACAGTCAAAGTGACTGCAAATGTCTTGGTAAACCAGCTATTTATCAGGTAGGGCTTTACCCCTACAAGTGAATTCTGATTACAGGGATCCGGCTTTATAGCCATGGAATGCAGGAAATTCTGGATTTGTTATGGGTAAAGCAAAAGTTTTATATCCCTTACAACCCACAGTCATCAGGACAGGTGGAACGGGATAACAGGCAGAACTTAGTTATGTTATAATAACTTGTTCAGAAAACCCAAAAGGACTGGAATTCATTATTGCCTTTACTCCTTATGGCAACAAGAGGAACACCCTCTGCAGGTACACAGCATACACTATTTTTAAAAATCATGACTGGACGGTCCATGAGACTCCCAGAACATTTACTTCTGGACCTGTGTACTGCCACTGCTGATAGAGCATCATATGTAAAACATCTCAAACAAGACATCCAAAAAGGTACACTTGTTTGCTTCACAACATATGGGCAAGGCCCAAAAACATGCCCTATCCCATTGTAAACAAATGCAGTCCTGCAGGCTACCAAGTTTGATTGCCTCACTATAACAGTCATTGATAAATGGCTACATGCCAATCAAATGAACCTGTTTAAAGGAGATTAAGTTACTTTTCCATACCCCAATGGCAGGAATAGTGCTAAACTAACTATGTTTTTCTTTTCTCTTGTCTTTTAGGTTCCAGACAGACAGCGATGCTTGCTTTTATGCTTATTATTCTTTTTAAAAGTATGGGTCTTCTTACAAGCCCAAACTGCACATCGTAGAGCAGGTAAGTGGCTTTGGTTTAACTGGAACTACAGGACTGGGTTACAAATTGAATTCCAAATTGATAGCTGAATTTAAAGAGGGAGAGGATATGGATGCCTTTTTAAATTCCTTTGAAAAAGTTTGTATTCAGGCTAAAATTCCTAGAGGGTCCTGGAGCTTCCAGCTATCCCCGCTGCTTACTGGGAAAGCTCAGGATGCATTGGGTCAAATGGACAATGAGGACAGTAATGATTACAGCAAACTTAAAGCTGCACTTTTAAAAAAGTTTGATTTAACTGCAGACACATACAGAACTAAATTCTGTAAGCTCAGGAAAAGCCCTGATATGCGCTACGAGGAGCTAGCCACGAAACAACTTCAATGTTTAAAATGCTGGTGGGAGAGAATTGAAGCAAACTCTGTAAATAAAACTGAAAATGTTATTTTGTTGCAGCAGTTTTTTTCGGCAAGCCCAGCAGAGCTGAAAACCCGGCTGGAGGACCAAGATCCCAAAACAGTGCAAGAGGTTGCTGAACTCTCGGACCACTATGCCAAGAGCAGACCTACTCTGAGAGTGAATGGGGTGGGCATGGCAGTGCAGAAAGGGAAAAGCATGCCTTCAGGGCAGCTAAAACCCTCCCTGCCTCCACCAAAACCAGTTAGCCCCAGGTTTCAAAGAAAATATTTTTCTGAGAAAAATGAATGTTGGGTCTGTAAAGAAACTGGGCATATTGCCAGACAGTGTCCCAAAAGGACGAGCAATACACAACATGAGACTAGGAAAGAAGTGGGTTGTTTGTGTGTCCCCAGAAGCATGCCTGTGAACATGAGGAAACACATGCACCCAATCATGGTGAATGGTGTACAGACACAAGGGTTAAGGGGTACAGGGGCATCCCCTGATGCTGGTAAAAGGGGTTCTGGTAGAGCCTGGCAGCTTATACTCAATGAATTTGTAACTGTGCAAGGATTCGCTGGTGAGGAGACCACATTGCCACTCGCTAGTGTTCACCTAGACTGGGGTGAAACTGAGGGAACTCTGCAACAGGTGGCTGTGGCCAAAACGTTTAGTTGACATCATCCTTGGCAACAATCTCAAACAGGGGATGGTGTGTGCAGTTACCCGAATCCAAGCGGCAAGGGAAAATTGTAGTTCCTTGGACCCTACAGAAGCCATTGTGGAAACCACTAGGAGGCTGGTTCCCCAGCCTGTGTCTCTTGATATGGAGACTAATAAAAAGGGGATAGAAATTTCCTCAGTAGCAGTTAACCACACAGCTACGGAGGGTTACTCCAAAGAAGGAGGGGTGACTCATTGTCAGAGAGTTAGGGATGACAGTGATCCTGAATGCCCTGACGCTAGTGCGAGGGACCCTAGTTTAGAGACTGAAGGGGACCTGTTCCATGCCTGAGAATGTGTAAGGAGTTTGCAGCTGCTCAGAAAAGTGACCTTAGTCTAGAGAAACTGAGGGCTTGGGCAGACTCTGAGGGAGCACAGGGAGGTGACAGTAAACAAAAAGTTTACGGGAAAATGGACAGATGTATACTCAGGCTGTGAAGACAGAGAGGGGTGATAGGCAGGCAGCTTGTCGTTCCCCCAGGGGTATCGTGAGCAGTTGCTCAAGACTGCACATGATATTCCTTTGTCTGGTCATCTGGGAATCACGTGCACTACACAGCGGTTGGCCCAGAATTTCTACTGGCCCAACTTCACCCAGCACGTGAAGGAGTTCTGCAGGTCTGGTCACTGGTGCCAAGAAATAGGGAAGGCAGGTAAGAAAACCCAAGCTGCCCTAATTCCATTGCCCATAGTGAAGGAACCATTCCAGAGGGCGGGAATATATATTGTGGGGCCTTTAAATACCCCCAGCTCCTCCAGGAAGAGGTTCATCCTGACTGTGGTGGATTATGCCACCCGGTATCCAGACGCAGTTGCCCTATCCTCACTGAGGAAGACAAAGTGGCAGATGCCTTACTTGGGATTTTCTCCTGTGTTGTGTTTCCACAGGAGGTTATCACCGATCGAGGTGGTCCTTCATGTCAGACCTGATGAAATGTTTGTGGGAGAAGTGTGGGGTGGTGAAGAGGCACACGATACCTTATCACCCGCAAGCCAATGGGCCTGTGGAAAGATTAAAAGGTACCCTGAAGTAAATGCTCCAAGCATTTGCTGAACAGCATGGGAGGGACTGGAAGAAATACCTTCCCCACCTGTTGTTTGCATACAGGGAGGTGCCCCAAGAGTCGACAGGATTTTCCCCTTTCGAGCTCTTATAGGGACGCCAGGTACGTGGGCCCCTAGACTTGATCCCGGAGGACTGGGAAGGCAAGCACACCACCCATGGCACTCTCATAGTGGATTATGTCCTTAGGTTTAGGGAATGGCTGAAGGAGCTTATGGGGACAGCCCAGAGCAACCTGGCAGCTGCCCAACAGAATCAAAAAGTGTGGTATGACCGCAGAGCCAGAGCTCACGGGTACATGGTGGGTCAGGAAGTCATGGTCCTTATTCCGGTCTGGAAAGACAAGCTGCAGGCTGAGTAGGCAGGACCGTACAAAGCAGTTAGAAAGGTAAATGATGTGAACTATATCATAGAGTTACCTGACAGAAGACAGACAGAAAGAATGTACCATGTTAACATGATGAAGCCATATGCTAATAGGGCTGACATGGTGTTTGCAGTATGTAGTCCTGGGGAGGGGACAGACGAAGGAGACCCCCTTTTGGACTTTCTGGAAGAAAGCAAGCAGGAGTCCTCTGTGGAGGCAGTTAAACTGTCACCCCAATTGGCCCCGGACAAGATCCAGGAAGTAAGGGAAATTTTAGCAGACTTTGCCCCACTGTTTAGCGCCAAGCCTGCACTAACCCCCGTAGCGACGCAAGATGTGGAGACAGGGACACAAACACCCATACAGCAGACAGAATATCGGGTGTCAGAGGCTGTCCAAAAGAACAATAGGAGGGAGGTGGAGGAAATACTGGATTTAGGGGTAATCCAGAGATCCCACAGACCCTGGGCCTCGCCCATAGTCCTTGTGCCCAAGCCAGATGGCTCTACTCGTTTCTGTGTGGACTATCGTGGACTGAATGCAGTCACAAAGTCAGATGCCCACCCGATGCCCCAGACGGACAAACTCCTGGACAAACTGGAAGGGGCGACATACCTTACGACAACTGACCTGACAAAGGGGTACTGGCAGGTAGAGTTAACTGACAGAGCTAGGGAGAGGTTGGCCTTCATCACTCTGATAGGCTTATTTGAATTTAGAGTAATGCCTTTCGGAATGAAGAACGCGCCGGCCATTTTCCAAAAGTTGGTGAACCAGGTGTTAAATGGTGCTGAGGAGTACGCCGTGGCATACCTGAATGACACTGCCATCTTTAGTGCCAGCTGGGAGGAACACCTGTCCCACAATAGGGAAGAACTGGGCAGGATACAGAGGACCGGGTGCACTGTCAAAGCTGAGACATGCCAGGTTGCCATAGCTGAAGTGGCATACCTCAGGCATGTTGTAGGCCGGGGATAGCTCTGTCCTAACCAAGTAAAACTAGAGGTGATCAAGGCATGGCACAGACCAGAAATGCAGAAGCAGATCAGGAGTTTTCTAGGGACAACAGGGTACTATTAGAAATGTGTACCCAATTACAGTGCCCTGGCTGCTCCCCTATCTGACCTGACAAAGAAAAAGATGACTAAGAAAATTACCTGGGAACCAGCCTGTGAAAAGGCCTTTACCAGACTGAAGAAGGCACTGTGCAGTGCTCCTGTGTTGACAAGTCCTGACTATAGCAGATCCTTTGTAGTCCCAGACGGACACCTCAGACGTGGGTATTGGGGCAGTACTGAGTCAGACATCCAACCAAGGAAAAGATCACCCTGTAGTGTACCTGAGTAAAAAGTTACTTCCCAGGGAGCAGGCATACTCTACTGTAGAAAAAGAGTGTCTTGCCATAGTGTGGGCCCTAAAGAAGTTAGAGCCATACTTATATGGACAGCATTTTGAGGTAAAAACTGACCACAACCCCCTGGTTTGATTGACACAAATGGGAATAACTAATGGTAGACTATTGAGATGGAGTCTTGCCTTGCAAGGGTATGACATGACGATCTTACATAGGGCTGAAGTGACCAGTCAGAAGGCTGATGGCCTATCACGTCTATATGAGGAGTGAACTGACTTGGGAAGCTCATCCTATGCAGGAGATAGAGCCCCAAAATTCAGTCTAGGTGGGGAGGATTGTGACGCTTGGCCAGCCGGTTATGATTGTTCTAAGATATTGGTAACATAAAAATATAGTGTGAATGTCACAGTGCTTCCATGAGTGCCCCTCCCCCCCAGGATTCAGTGAAAAGACAGGATATATATTAAACCAGGATGTCTCTGTAATGTAATTAACTTCCTTGAGAAACTGCGTTTCATGGCCTTTTTGTATGGCCTGTTGCTGCTTTGAAGTTGGGACGCTAAAAATATGGTTTATTACAGGACAGGACCTAGCTATCTCGCATCTAGGTGACAAACTGTAGAGTTGTAAAAACCTTTGAAGTTCCTTGGGGAAACAGGAACTGCTCAAGATAAAAGAGGAAAGGCTTGATTAAAGACTGTCCTCATTTGGGGAATTAGCTTTTTGCTGAAGTCACATTATTTGAAATACCTCCTGATTGAAATTGAAATTTATTGAAATTTGTTGACCAGGTAGGCCCACTGAGACAACAAAGTCCCTTTTTCAGGGGCGACCCAATTGGACATCATGTTTGTATTTTTTTTTATATTCTAAAAATCGAAAGAGGTGTGGGGAGACACAGTTTAAACTATACTGTGTCTGAGCTGTTTGTGATATATTCCATCTTGGGAGAGAGAAACACACAACTCTCTGAAAAGCACTTATAGGTAATACATTAGATAGAAAAGTATCTAACTGTATGTTGGTAGGGTATTGTCTGTAGTTTTCTTTATTTTCTTGTAAGTGATTGCATGCTTTGTGATATAGTGTTCTGTGTTTACATTTTTCATATTTTTGTCCATGTTTAGTAAAATCTATTTTTGAAAGAGACTGCCTGGGTCTGCCAATTCTTTTGTGCATCTGACGTATAGATGGTTAAGTCTGACAATTGTAGGGCGACCTGCGCGATGGTGGGATTTACACTTCATGGCGCCAGCGACCGGGTTCAGGAACGGACTTGGGCGGCTGGAGGGTCAGCTGGGGGGAGGAGGATTGAGCGCCCAGCGGCCAATCTCCTCCTCTGGGGAGGGAGGGGATGCATGTCCCACAGCTCTACCGCCACCTGGGTGACCACGGGTGGAGGTGCAGCAGGACTGCATACAGAAGGGAGGAAGGACGTGGGCCGGAGACCGGAGCGCTCACACGTCTTGACGTGCGCCACCCCTAGGTTTCCCTGGCGTGCTCACGTTCTGTGGGAGGGGACAGAAAAATGGAAAAAGGAACCCGTTGTGGAGGACGGAGATGGGACCCGACTGCGCCAGATAACCCATAACTGGACTATCGTTGGATGCCGCAGATGGACCTCCTGACGCACACTGATGGACTGGAGGGGGTAAAATGGGTCTCCCCCCTTCTCCTCCCCGCCCGGTGGGGTAGGCCGAGGCAGCATGGAGGTAGGTCCGAGTGACACCACGGTAGGTACCCAGGGAGGGACTAGGGGAGCACAGTCTAGGGTTTCCCTGAAGAAGTTCCACCACGGCAGAGGAGAGGGGCTAAAAAAAAAGTCTGACAATTTTTCAAGAGCTTGGTGGTGTTACTGAGCTTGAGTAAAAAGGTAAGAATATACCTAAGGTCTTTTATAGAGTTTTAAGGGTTCATTTTGGAAGCCTGGCTGGGTACTCCCTGGCATAAGATTGTACTGCAATCCCCGGGGAGGGTATGAATCTGCGCCTGTACATTGGGTACGCTTGCATAAGGTTCACAGTTTGAAACCCCCCAGAACTTCAGACTAAAGGTGATTCGGACTCACTAACAGACAGGAGGGTTACCCTGTCTGTTATCTGTTCACATTCTTGCGCTCTCAGGTTGGCACCGTGCGAGTAGAGGGCCTGACCTGCTGAGTGTGCTTGTGACAGATTTGCAGCCAAGAACGGTAGGAAATTCTGTTTCGTGGTGAACCAGCCTGGCAGCAATGCCAGTTCACCAGGTCTCAGTTCCGTGAGTAACCACAGGGCTTGTCCCTGCAACACAAATTAAAAATATTTCTTGCCTATTCAATACAAGTTGTGGTTTAGACAGTTTTGCAGGCCATCGGGCCTGAGGATTACAATTTTCTGTTGGTTTCAAAGCATTAATGTTGTCACAGCTAAGTGCCAAAAGAATAAAAATGATTTGTTTGTTTAAGGCACCCAACCAGCTACAAAGCTTTAGGCCTGCAACTAATTAAATTCTGGGTAGCCAGTAGTATTAACTGGACTGTCCAAGGGGCTAAAAGTGGTATTTGAATGTGTTTTCAAAAACAGAAGGATTGCTTTACATTTTTTTTTTTTTGCACTTTTTCCACGGCTTTCAGAGGAGGCCTCGTACCCTCTCCTACTCTGTCCACCTGAGCATTCCCTCAAGGCTACCCTTTCCCTGGTTTCATCTTGCTCGGGGGGCTAGGGGTGTATACATTTTTCTCCTTTTTCTCCCTTTGATACCTGAGAATGCCAGCGCAAAGGATGTACGTCCAGGCAGATGACGTGCTGATGCACACCACTGCCAAGCGCCCACAGCATCCTCTCCTCCCTGACTCTGAAAAGCCGCCATTGCCCCTGAAAGCCCATGCTTCCACCAGCCCCAGGAGCGTCGGGTGCATGAAGCACCCCCGGTAACCCACCACAGGAGAAGGAGAGCATCTGTTGGGATGCTCAATCCTCCTTTCCCCCGCCGGCCCCCAGCAACCCGAGCTCATTCCTAAACCCAGGTCACTGGCGTAGCACGAGGTGTGGTGTCCAGCACCTCAACCCTCAGCGCCATTGGGCCGGCAAAGAATTGCTTTAAATCTAAACTTGATTTCATCCCTTTCTCTTGTTCAGATTGCACAAATAAATTAAATTTATTGTTTGAACGTTATACTGGTCCATGAGCATATTATTACTAAGTGCTAATTTATTTTGGGAAGTGAACAGGTGCATTGCTGATGCTGAAGATCATTCTTTACAGGTGCACAGGGTGTGTCCCAGAAGTCCAGACCCTGTTGGTAAGTGTGGTTACTGTGAGCATATTATTAGTACTCACCATTACTTGTATCACTGAATACAAAGTAAAGTGTTTTGTGCAAATCCATGTGTGGAACCTCTGTTTGGGGCAGTGGGTAGGTACAACATCCCAGAGGGTTGTGCTAACTTGTCATCAAACCCACTTAAAAGTCACTCTGGGTGGAGGCACCACACAAATTGCATCATTGTTGGTACAGAGCCCCTGTTATCAGACAAACCAGAACCCAGGCCCCTCAACCTGCATCTAAGGAAGCAGGTAAGGGTAGTAGCCCATTGGGAAGTGGCACCCAAGTTACAGAAACCAAAATGTTTTTGCACACAAAGTACACATTGGCACCAGCCACACACTGGAGTGTAAAGCTTTCAGTGCTGACCATTCCTCTTTAAGTATAATAAACACCTACAATAACCGAGCTAAAAAGGGAAGCACAACAGTATTTACAGCCGAGTGATAAACATGTAGGAGATGTAGAGTAATGATGCCCCTATATAAAGCACTGGTCCATTCACATGTGGAGTAGTGTGCCCAACTTCGGTCACCAGGGGGTAAAATAGAAATTAAAGCACTAGAATGAGTACAGAGACTAGCAACCAAGCATATCTCTGGTCTAGAAGGGCTAAGTTATCACCACAGACTGTAGGAACTGGGCCTTTATTCTCTGAAATTTCGAAGATTTAAGGGCGATATGTGTATGGTTTACAGAGCACTGCTCGACGACGACCTGTGGGCCCAGCTGGGATTTGAGCTAAGAACACAGACATATGTAACCAGAGCACACTACAAATAAAGAGCTCCATCTATCCCACAAAAAAAAGAAGTACTGATTTAGTATTAGTGTTACTAAAATATGGAACAAACTTCCAGTTGAAGTGTAGCTAGTCAGACGATGACAGATTTCAAGTCACATCTAGATGAATATCTGATAAAAACTGGTATTACAGGCTATAGTTAACATATGGCAAGCTGCTATGGACTTTTATCCTTATTAGCTTTGTATTTACCTATGGGACCGATAAGATGGCAGCAAATTATGCAATTGTAAGAGAGGAAGGGAATGGGTGCAGGCTTGAGGCAAGGGAGTAAAAGGAAGACAGGAAGAAGAAGGTTAAACAAGATAATCAAGACAGTTGCTTGGCCCCTTCCCATCCCAGAACTTACATTTTTAGCGAAATTAGATACTTCATATTGACAAAATCCTGATTCTCCCAGAATCGCCCTTGCCACCTCGTACATCTCTGCTAGCATCTCTGGTTCGGGCACACTCAGCTGGCCACTCTGCACTTGTTTGAAAAGCTTGGTTCCCCTCTCTAGGGTGAGCTGGTAGAGAGACACATGATTGTCGCATAGCTGCAGCAGCTCCCACAGTTCCTTCTCCCACAAATCCACGCTCTGGTCTGGTCTCCCAAAGATAATGTCTACCGAAGTGTGACCCGGAAACAGCTTCTGAGCTTCCTCCAGAGTGTGCTGGGCTTCATGGGCCGTATGGTCCCTTCCCAGAATTCCAAGGTCTTTATCCTGTATGGACTTTTTGAAATTAAATTACAAGTTATTATACAATTTCAGTGAGTGCTGTATACACTGTTATATTATCCTCCTTTACGAGTTATTTATCAGATTATACATCATGGCCCGGATATTCAAAGTAGTTGCACCAGCACAAGTGCGGACTTGTGCCAAGGAGCCATATTCAGCGGGAGCCACTGCACAGCACAAGTTCCATTGTGCCAATGTGCAACTATAATGTATGCAGGCACAAGTGCAGGGGACGTGCCCATGAATATCCAGCACAGTGGCATATTCAACTGTTAAACCATGGCACAAGTGTGGAGCAAATCGAAGTTGATCTGAGCAGACTTGTTCCTATAAATAAAGGGCACAAGCACACAGTCAGAACTTGCATTAGGCGAGAGGGAGAGGGGAGAGGGAGGGAGGAGGAAAAGAGAGAGAGAAAGAAAGACAGACAGACCAAGGCAGACACAGAGGGAGAGGGACAGAGGTGACATTGGAGAGGGAGAGAGGGGCAGAGAGAGTGAGAGAGAGACAGACACACTACCAGGTAGTGCACCAGGGTGGCACATAGTCAGCAGCAGCCAATCACCCAGGGGGATATTGGATGGCAAGGGCCATGGATAGTGCACCCTTCATGATGGAGGCCATAATGAGGGGTGTGAGGGGGCAGGAGGAACAGCGACATGGCCGAGGAAGGGCCCGTCGGCGGTATGCCCGACGCAGGTGGTACCACACCCGCATCACCTTCAAGAACTACAGTGACACGGAGATTGTGGGCCAGTACCATCTGAACAGGGCCATTCAGAGGCAGCTCTGTGAGCTGTGCAGTGGGGAGATGCAGGCACCCACCAGACGGAGCCACACCATGTCTGTGGAGACATGGTCCAGCGGCAGGGCAAGCACGCACACAGGCAGCATGTGGCACAACACACAGGCGCCACACCAGTGGTGGGCACACACACCGCCCATGTGCGCACAGGGCAGCAGCTGCAGACTATAGGCAGGGCGACCCACACATCAGGTCTGCTGCATGGAACCATGGCCACCACAGCCATGGGGGTGGCCACACCTGGGCCGATCGGCAGCCACAGGCTGCGCATCAGCCAAGAGAGAGGTGAGCAACAATTCCCCCAGGGGTTGAACTGCCGGACTGCGACTGTGTCCGCACGGGGGCATGAAGGCGCCCAAACAGGCAGCCCCGGGTGTGCCTGGGATGCCCACATCAGAGCCTGGTGTTGACAGTGTTGGGGTCGCCCGATGCCAGATTCACGGGTTGGACAGCGTGTTGCAGGGGGTCATCTGTGCCTGGCCATGCCCTGTGGTAGCCAGCAGCACAAAGCCATCCCTGATCGCAGTGGCTATACGATCCAGGGATGCAGTCGTGGCCTCCTGCATGTGCTGCATCCCCTCTCCTGCTGCTCGGCTAACTGGTGCACCTCCGCATACAGTGCACGCACCCGAATGGCAAGCAGCATGTGTTGCTGAATGGACGCCCGCAGCAAACAAGTGTGCCCGGCCAGCAGGTCTGTGTCCTGGGGCTCCTGGGTGGGACGCCAATCCTCATGTGGTGAACGGCCATGCTGCACAGACCCCCTCTCTGGTGGATGCTGCACAGTGAGGTTTGCTGGGGGAATGGGCACAGAAGGCATATCTGAGGTGGACCCTGTGTCTGGCTGCCCGGTGGCACCCGCAGCCTACTGCTGTCACCCATCCAGTCACTGCACGGCACCCAGCGCCTGCGCGGCTGCACCACAACCACCACAGGGCACAGCCGGGGCAGTGCACACCGCTGCACCCGCAGTGGTGGCAGGCAGCTGTTCCGCCGCTCGCAGGGCACTGGGCGTGTTGCCTGTGTCAGTGGCCGGCAGGGCCATCTCATCCACAACATTGCCCACGCTATCCAGGTTAATCGTGATGTTGTCATCGGTGTCGGACCCCACCCTGCCCCAATCTGTGTCTCTGCACAGAGGGCACCAAGGCTGGCATCCTGCAGGAACACATCCAGAGCCTCATCCGACCCCAGGTCCAGGACATCCACCTGCACTGTGGTGGTGAGCTGCAGCCTGTTGGGCCCCTGGATGCCAGTGGAGGTGGAAGGCTGGTCCTCCGGAGCAATTCCAGTGTCCATGGCTGCTGCCTCTGCCGGCGCCCCATCATCCACACGGACGCGTGCTGGTGCTGCAAGAGAATGAAAGGCGCGTCAGTGATGCATTGCCCACATGTGTCCCCCCTACACTGCCACTGCATGTGTCCTGCAGCATGGCATGCACGTGGGTGCACACACATGCACATGATATGCATGCCAGCTGCATGCACGCCAGTATGCCCATGTACACACCCACCGTGCCACGAGCCTTGCATAGCCGACATACGTACCATGCAGTGTTGGGCTGCCATCAATCTGGAAACTACCGCCAGGCACACCCTCCAAAATGCTGTGGCGCATGGTGGCTGCCACCAACTTCTCCTGCACTGTGAGCAGTGGCGCATCCACGGGCACCCCTCCGGTGACATTCCAGGATGCACGGATGGCTTACACCTTCTCCTTGATGTGCCTCTTTTCTGTGCCCACCTTCTTCCAGCACTTCTGCACCAACCGCTAGTGGCTGCCATACTGCTTGACGTATGCCGCCACCTCCTCCCAGGCCCCAGCCCTGGCCTGTGGTGTGCCCGTGGCACCACTCAACAGGGGTTCCCTGTCGAGGTATGCAACGAACAGGGCCTCTGTCTCCACTTTCATGAAATCGGGCCTGCGCTTGTGAGCAGGCCCATGCTCCTCACCCTCCTCACGTTCCAACATTTCACTTCCTATGGACATGGACAGCGCAGTGTGTCAGTGGCAGCATCACCCTGTTCCATCCCACCCTGCTGTGCTGTCTGCACCCAGTGAGCTGCAGCGACATGTGCAATTTAACTTGAAAGGATGCAATACTGGCCCATGGCCTGTGCTGTTCCGTGGCGCTTTTAAGGCGCAACACATGCAAATGAGGTTTGGCGCAAAGGTAATGATATGTTAGTGCACCCAGTGCACTACGTACTGGCTGATGAGCTCATTTGCATGTGGTTTCTGAATATTGCGATTTTGCTCCATTCGCAATGAGACTGCTTCGGAGCAAGTCGCAGCACAATGTGCACACATGCGTGGTGCACAGGCCCACAGTGCGCATGCGCCTAACAGCATCATGGTGTCAATTGTGCACTGTGCGCCGACAGTGTGATGCAGGAGGCCTGCTATTGCGCACATGCGCACTGCACAGAGGTGGGCGACCCCTGACCACTGGTGTGACCCCTGACTCCTTGGTCAATCCCCTGACCTGGTGACCCCACCTAGCCATGCCCATGCCATGCATCTCTGGCACTGCTTGATGGGTGGACACAGCGCATGTTCCATCACATCATGCATCTGGCGTATGTCATGGACATGTGCACCTACTGCCACCATTTTGGTCAACGAGATCGCTGTGTAGCATGGTGCAGAGACATGTCCCTAGAGCCCAGAACTGGACACAGGTTGAACTCGTCAACCTGGTGGCCTGTGTCCAGCCCCACACACCCCCAACTATTTGGCCAGGTGTCTCTGCAGCAGCTAAGGGTCGCAGTGTGGCAGGGGATTGCTGCCAGGCTGCAGCAAAGGACCGGGGTGGCCAGGATGGGGAAACAATGCCACCACCAGTACAGTGACCTGGTGAGGTGGGACCCAGAGTGCCTGCAGAGGCTTGAGGTGTGCATCAGGCGAGGGGCTGTGCCACAGCCAGGTAAGTTGGCCCATGTTGCATGTGTGCCCTGGTGCTGTACTGTAGCGTTGGCTAGGCTGCCTTGCATGCCCTGCAGAGTGGTGCACTGGCATTGTGCGCGTCGTGGAGTGGCACTGCCAGCCGCCACTTGCGCTGTGATACAGGCTTGCGGTATGTGTCGGGCAGGGGCTCACCCTCTGCACAGGGGTGGGGGTGGTGGACAGCTGCTGTGGATGATTCCTGATGTGTACATTGCCTTTGTTCCACTCCCAGGGCCTGAAAATTGCCACCGGGAGCAGGCGGCAGCAGCATTAGCAGCACAGCGGGCCACAGAGGAGAAGCAGGAGCGGGACCAGCACTTGCGGAGCTGCAGAGGGCAGGTAGGCGCTGTCTTGGTCCTTTGCACTTCACATGGGGGGTGGTGGGGGAGTAGGTGTGGGCATAGCCGAATGTGCCATGTGCTGTGGCAGCTGTTTGTGTTGCACTGTGCGTGGTGCATGCCACTGTGACGCATCCATTGGACACGTGTGCCAGCTGTTGATGGGGTGAGTGTGCACCCAGCTGCCACTGTTGTTGCTGTGGTACTGCCGGTGCACTGTGCCATGTGACTGTCATTGCGCAGTCGAGTGGCCATTGTGCGGTGGGTGTTCCCACTGCCCATTGCGCACTGTAGGTGGGCATGGTTCCTTGGGACATTGCACTGATCACCTGTCCTGTCCCTTGTCATAGGCATCCAGTGGAGGCAACAGAAACCTCTGTACTGCAGGCTGCTCCGGCAGCTCATTTTGACCATGTCCACCACCATGGAGGCAGTGCTACAGGTGCGGCGCCTTCTGCTAGCTGACCAGAGGCGGCAGCGGCAAGGACGGCAGGGGGCAGCAGGTCATGGCCGCCGTTAGTTGGGCCCCAACAATCCCCTGTTTCCCCTGCTGTACCTCCCCCTACAGTCCCCCTTCCCACTGTACAGTCCCTGTTCCCTGTCCCCTTCCCTCGCTTTCCTACCCTTTCCCACCCCCTTGTTTTTGTACATGGTTCTCTTCATAAATATATATAATTTGATGTACCTGCCTATGTCAGTGTCTGCTTTTCAGGTGGAGGGAGGAACCATGTTGCAGTGGCCCAGTGTCTGTCCATGTGGTGTGCATGTGTCAGGGCGTATGTTGTGTTTCTGTGGTTCACTGCTGTGTGCTGTGGTGTGGCCCACTATGGTGGTGTCCTTCCCCTTGGTCGGTGGCTGTGCCTTGGGGTGCCCGTGGGGCTGCTGTCAGGGGTGTGTGGCGGGTGTGTGCATGGTGGTGGCACACAGACATTTTTGTTGGTCAGGTACTGGCCGCGCACTGTGTTGGAGCTCCTGCTTGGCACTGTGTGGCCTGTCCCATGTGGTCTGCCATGCTACCTGCCACCCGGCACGTTTGGTGCCTCCTGTGTGGGCTTCCTGTGTGCCTGTGTGGCGTGCGTGTGTGTGCTTGGCTGCAGGGTCCTGGGTGGGGGGGAGCACGGCCGTCAGTCTGTGGGGGGGTGCTCCCTTGGTGGCCCTACTTTGGCCATTGGCATGTCCTGTTGCCTGTTATCTGTGCCACTGTTGTGTTCTGGGGAGGGGTGTCTGGGTGCGCCCTGCTGGTGGTGGCCTCCTGTGGCCTGTCATTGTGCTTCCCTAGCTCTGTCCTTGGGTCTCTTCTCTGTGCCGTGCCCCCCTCTATTGATCTGCTGCTCAAGTCTGGTTGTGCATGCTAACTGTGCTATATTCAGCCGCGCTTGGCACAGTGCGGTTGGTGCAACCTCTGAATATGGTTCCTGTTGCACCATGGCACATCGGATTTGCACTGCGTTGGATTTGCGACACCCTTTGGCACATTTCTGAATATCTGGGCCCAAAAAATAATTCTTAGACAATCAAGATTATTTATTTCTTAACATTCCAGGCACTCTTATAACAATGAAAAGGTGTCTCAATTGCAAATGCTTCTAAAATTCTGAAGTTCTGCGTTCAACTGGCATTGTCCATTTTTCACAAACTGGTTTCTCTTGTTTCCTACAAAGTAAAAAAGTTTGATTTAAGTTCAAATTACATTTTTTAAATGTGATTCATAATATGTTTGCCAACAAAGCAAAAAATGCCAGCATCAGGCTTAAAGAACTCACAACTCTTTGTTACAGAAGTTAAAAATAAAATCACTCGATTGCACATCGTAAAGGTATAAAAAGGTATCTGGTGTGTTACCTGTATCAGTGGTGGTTAGAGTGCCTGCCAAGAATCCTGACCGGTTTCACCTTCTGGCTTTCTCAAAAGGGTCCCAGATGCTGGGGAAAACCCAACTTTAAAGTGCTCAGACAGTACTAGAAAATGTAAAGGTGCAGTACAGAAAGTGAATAAAAGGATGTGTTAAGTATTGTTTTTCACTTATAATGTGAATCTTTATCTGTCAATCAATTATATGCCAATTAATTTGTGTCTACTCAGTTTAGAGTAAGTTTTTAAACTCATTTTGTATACTGCACCATTAAGTTTTCTAGTACTGTCTGTCTGAACACTTTAAATTTTGGTTTTCTCCTGCATCCAGGACCCTTTTGAGAAAGCCAGAAGGCAAAACCAGTCGGGGTTCTCGGCAGGCACTTTAACCACCACTGATACAGGTAAATACCTTTCTATATCTTTATGTAACCCCCACCCAGGTATGCCGTTTCCATCTTGACAGCAATAACAGGTGGTCTGGGTTCGGGGAGGAATATGTCACTCAGCACATTGGCTAGGTTTGGCTACTCTGCACAGGGGCACTCAACTAACTCCAGACAAAGGAAGCAATAACTGTAATGTGCAATACCAGAAGTGGGATTCTAAAGTGTGGCTTTTATTCACATCCAACAGAATAACAAAGCATAGATGGACCCCCACGGGGCTACACGCCTGGTAATGCAGATTTATGGAGATCAGAACACATCCTCATTCACTTTAGCCCTCAGGCTCTGAAACACACTGGGCACACAGCCCAAACTTGTATGCTGCTCTGGGTTTTCCCTGGCTCAGCTCCCTTGCCAGCCCTTTGGACACTTTCCATATAGCATGGAAACATTTACTGGTGGCTCCCTAAACCACCTATGAGCACTTCTGCTCCATAAGGGAATCTTCCTCATCAATCCTACATCTGGGTACTTTCCTCAGGCACCGGCCAAGTACCTGAGGGAAAGCAACAGGTGCCCCAAAGCAAACCCATAGAGGTGAATTTGGTCACTACTTTTTTTTTAATTTATTTTAGCTTTTGTTTACCGGGTAAGTACACTAGACAAGTATTATGCCTATTTTCAGGAACAACCCGGGAGACTACAACATGAGGAACAACAGTCAAGGAGACATAGCAAAGAGGTACAGTTTTTTGTCACAGTAAACAAACATGGGAAATACATCATTTGACACTAAGGGAAACATACGGTAGTAAGCACATTTCAGATTATACACTCTAGACTAGCTATTGATGGAGGGTCTCCCACTTCTCGCTCCCATCCATATCTCTGGACTGTAACACCTCATCCTTTAAAACACTTTGCTGTGTAGATTCTTTTTAAATGTATTCCACATTCAGTCTACTGTTTTACATCCCACTTGTGCTGAACTTGAACATACTTAAAAAGTGGCTGTGTCCATTACTCTAGACCCCCAATAGAGTTAAGTCCAATCCCCACATCTTCCAAACTGTACTTGGCTGTCTTTTCCTGACCCCACAGTAACAGTCACTTTAGTTTCATCTTGAATCAGGTGAAAACAATTGGCCCTTTAGCAAAGCAAACTCACCCCTTGGTTGCAGGTGCCCCACAGGCGTTTTCTTCTCAAAGGAAATCTCGTCCAGACCTTCTGGTGCCTTAGCACGAACTTAAATCAGGCCATGCTTGGCAAGCAGCAAGACCAAAAATAGCAAAAAATGCCAGCAGCAGATTTAATGAACTCACAACTCTTTATTAAATCAGGCAGCTTCTTTTTTTCCCTAACCGGACCAGGGGGGTTGCCCCTTGAAGCAAGCTGATTCCCCCCCCCATCCCCGCAGGAATGGGGCCCTGAACCACAGAAAGTGGTCTCTACCACTTCAGTGTGTTCTTATTGTGTTCCTCTTCAGGTGAGAACACACACCTGTACCAAAAATAGCTCTTTGACAGAGCTTACAGCTCTGAGGGCCTGCTTACAGCAGAGCACCTCTACTACAGACTGCAACAGACTCTACTCAACTAACTTCAAATTCCCCAACATTCCAGTGTGGCTTATGCAGCTGCAACAGTTCTAAAATGATGTCATACCTCAGTCTCAGCTGAGACTGAAAACAGAGTGAGACAGTGTGAAATCCATTTAACTGGAGTTTCACAAGCTGCCTTCCCTGCCTACCACTAGGTCTTACTGGGATTCTTGTAACCCTGGGTAACAGGGGGGTTAAATTACTATAGTATGTGCAATTGAATGATTTCTAACTTCTTCTGTAATAAAGAGTTGTGAGTTCATTAAATCTGCTGCTGGCATTTTTTGCTATTTTTGGTCTTGCTGCTTGCCAAGCATGGCCTATGTAACTTTGCGGAGCAGTGTTCTTGTTTTTCGTAATGTGTTTCTCACAGAGGCATAGGTCAGGAAGCATATGCAAACCAGGAGACATTATACAAATCGAAAATAGTGTTCTATTATTATTAAGAATAAAATAAATTACAATTGTACAGGACAGCTCTTAATACAGGCAGCACAAAGAAAGTCCTACATCTTAGACTCTCAATTTAAATGAGCCTCTCTGTCTCTCTCTCTCTCTCTCTCTAAAAAAAACATTACTCTCTTTTTATAAGATGTATTTTCCTGGCAGTTTAAAGTCTGCAACCTGATTGTTGTAAATTGCAGCTTCTGTTTCCCACAAAATGTACCAGAACTTTGTCAGTTTCTTCCTGAGCCCAGCCCGAAGAGCACATCTAGTTTTCAACAGATGCAACAAAAAACAGGTTACTCACCTGTAACAGTGGTTCTAGGAGTGGTACATGATGTTCATCCACACTTTTGGCAGTGTCCTTCCCCCTAAGACTTGCCAGAAAGTCTTCAAGCTGGCTCCTCCCACCCTCCTGGGTGGTAACTCCACTAGCACCAATCCGTGACGTCAGATCTCACCCGGAGGAAGCAAGACCGGTGTGCCAGTGCAGATGAACATTATATACTACTCCTATTACTACTGTCACAGGTGAGTAACCTGTTTTTTTAGGTACATGGATACGATGTTCTATTCACACTTTTGGCAGACTCCTAGCAGTTCTTTGCAAGGATGGGGCAAGGCACACACACCCTATTTATGGAACAAAGACTGGAGAACTGAGGCCCCAAAACCAGCATCCCCACATGACTCTAGGTCAATGTGGTATAGGGAAATGAAGGTGTGTGCAGACTTCCAGGTAGCAACCCTGCAGATTTCCTGGATAGAGACATCCCAGGAAGCAGCCACCAAGGCAGCGGTATGGCTAGTGGAATAAGTGCTAAGCCCTACGGAAGGCTCCCTACCCACCAACCTATAGCAGGATACAATCCATCTGCCAATCGTTGCTTAGCTGACAGTCTGCCAGGTGCAGCTTCAATGTAGGTGGCAAATAGTTGGAGAACCTCTCCCCCGAACTCTAGCTGTGCTTTCCTTGTAAAAGGCGAGCCCTCACCGCAAGTCCAAAGTATGGAGCCTATGCTTGGCCTCCGAGGTGTGGTTGGTGAAGTACAATGGGGAGATTAATTACCTGGTTAAAGGTGAAAATCTGACACAACCTTTGGGAAGAACTCTGGATTGGGGCGAAGGACAACGTTGTCCCAGTGGAAGACCAGGTAAGGAGACTCCACTGAGAGTGCCTGGAGCTCACTGATCCTTCTGGCTGAAGTGATAGCCTTCAGGAAGGTAGCCTTCCATGACAGGTGAGACATCTCACACCTGTGCATCGGTTTGAATGGCTTGCCCATGAGCTTTGCCAACACCAGCAACAGGTCTCAAGGTGGTGGTGGTTCACTCACCAGAGGGGAAATATGGTCAAGGCCTTTAAAAAATTAAAAAGCACCAGAATACCTTCTCCTGTGCCACCAACTGTGAATCAGCCCATGCTCCGTAAGTAGAAATAGCAGCCAGGTGCACCTTGAGGGTCGTCGACCGAAGGCCCACCTGAGAAAGGGACCACAGGTAATAGAAAATGCTAGCCACGAGACAAGCTAAAGGGTCAAGCCCCTTGCCCTGGCACCAAATGGAGAACCTCTTCCATTTGAAGGCATAGCATTTTCGGGTCAACTCCTTCTGAGAAGCCTCAACCATGTCGAGAACATCTTCAGAGAGACCCAAAGCCTGGAACTCTAGTGGCTTAGGAACCAGGATGTCAGGTGCAAGGACTGACGGTCCGGATGGAGTACATTCCCCTGACTGTAAGAGAGTAGGCCCGGGCATAGTGGGAGACACCTTGGAAGCCTGCTTCTGAGGCTGAGGAGATCAGGGTGCCAAAATTGGGGGGGGGGCAGCCTAGAGCCAACAGGATCATCTGTGCCTTGTAACCCCTCACCTTGAGCAACATCTTGTGGAATAAGGGAAACAGAGGGAAGGCCTAGAGAAGGCCCGGGGTCCAGGGCCTGGAGAAGACATCCCCCTGCAGCGTTCCTTGCTGAGGGGGGTGGGCGCAGTACATCCTCAGCTTTGCATTCTCCCTGGAGGCAAACAGGTCCACCAGAGTGGTGCCCCACTGGGAGAACAGGATGTGTACTACCTCTGGGTGGGGAGACCAATCATGAGACACCTCGCCCACATGGCTGAGAGCATCCACCAGCTGGCTGGAGACACCAGCCACATGGATGGCCAGGAGATCAACCTCCAGGCTGCGCATGAGGGTCCAAATGCGGAGAGCTTCCCTGCACAGAGGAAGGGAGTGCATCCTGCCCTGTTTGTTGAGGCAGTACATGGTCATGGTGTTGTCCATCAGGACCTGAACGACCTGATCCCAGATGTGTGGAACAAAGGCAGTCAGTGCCACCTGAACTGGACCCCTGACAAAGAGGTCCTGGAGGCCTCAAAGCACTGGGCTGTTTTTTGTTTAGGTATGTGGACCTAATATTTATTCTGTAAATTTGCTGTAAAGCTGTACATCTGATGCACAAGTAAAGTGGTTAAATTTCTCGGAAGGCCTGGAGTGCGGTTCTTTATTTATTTCCGAAGTGCTAGCTGAACTGCCTGGAGCTCCAGCAGGTTGATGTAGCACCAGGATTCCTTGGGGATCCACAACCCATGAACTCTGTGTTCCCCAGGTGGGCACCTCAGCCCATGAGGGAGGCATCAGTTGTCAGGATGACTGTCAGCTCTGGGCAAACAAACAGAATACCTTCCTGCAGATGTTCCAGGACTAACCACCACTGGAGGGTGTCCCACATCGGCTGGGTCGCAGTAACCGGCTGGGCGAAGTGGCCCTTGCACTGAGACCACTGGTGGGCCAGCTTCCATTGCAGAGAGCATATTCTCCAACGGGCCAAACGGACCTTGTTGGTGCATGCTGCCATGTATCCCAGGAAGTGCAGGAAGTCCGATGCAGGGCACAACTGCCCAACCTGAAATGATCGGGCAAAGGAGGACAGACAGCCTCTGTCCTGTCCACTGGAAGCCAAGCCCTGGTTCTGCAACAGCTGAACTCTGCCCTGATAAAAGAGATCACCTGAGAGGGCAACAGTTCTGACTTGGCCTTATTGACCAGGAGGCCAAGAGAAACATAGGTCTGGAGGGTCAGATCCCTTGACCTCTCCATCTCCACTCTGGAGGGACCCGCGATTAGCCAGCCATCAGGTAGGGGTATACCTGGACTCCTCGACACCTAAGGACTTATTTGTTTTACCAAGCTTTTTCTGAATGATTTGTTTTTATATTATTTGTTTATACTGTATTTTATGGTAAAGCACCTTGATAATCTGAAAGGCGCTTAAAAATAAATTTTACCTTACCTTACCACTGCTATACATTTTGTAAAGGCCCTGGGGGCCAAGGACTGGCCAAATGGCATGGCCTGGAACTCATAGAGGATCTCCTCCTCATGGACTGGAGGAACTGGAGATGGGACGGACAGATTGGGATGTGAACGCATCCTGAAGATTCAGAGAGCAATACCACATGTTCTGCTAAAGAGATGGTATGATCTGAGACAAAGTGACCATCCAGAAGGTGCTCAGCCTGAGAAACGTGTTCAGGCTGTGCAGATTTAAGATGGGGCACCAGGAAGTACCTGGAGACAAACCCTGGATGCACTGTAGGGTCCGAGACAGGGGTGATGTTGTCCCGAAGGGCCGACAAGATGTCGACGGACACCATATCCTCCCATGCGGCACAGGCTCAACATAGTGGGTAAGCCTCGAATTCCAGAGGCAGACCCTGACCGACCACTTCATAGCCCCACCTGTCCGTGTTCACAGCAGACCAGGTGGAAAGGAAGTGGTGGAGCCGGCCCCCCCCCCGGAGGACCCAAGGGAGTCAGGACAGGCATGGGGAAGGCACCCCATCCCGTCACTGGGCAGGCTTGGAGACAGAGGAGTGATTGGCTAAGAAGCCACTGGGGCCTTAGCCTCCTGGCTTATGGATGACCATGGCCACAGACTTCGGTCATGGTTGCCATGCCTGAGTCTACTGTACAGCCTGGGGCTGGGTCAGCTTGGCTGCAGAGGCAGAGAGGGACTGAAAGGGCTTCTTCTTTTGTTGTGTGGAGCCCTTGGGATCCCCCTGGGTGGAAGTCACCAAGTCCAAGGTGGCATTTGATTTTTCAGTGCGAGTGAGGTGCCCCTCAACCCCAGGCCTGAACAGGTCACTGTCCAGAAAGGGGACATCTGCCAGATTGTGCTGGGTATCTGCCATGAAGGTCAAGATCCTCAACCATGCCCTGCGGTGCATGACCACCGCAGTCACCATAGATCTAGCACAAGAGTCGCCAATGTCCATGGCAGTCTGGAGCTGTTGCTTAGCCACTGCTTGGCCCTGATCCTGAACCTGCTTGATCGTGGTCTGTTGGTTTGCTGGAGATGAGGAAGCACCTCGTCAAGTGTGCCCAAATGGGCATGGGAGAACTGGGCCATTAAAAGGGCCAAATTCACTTGCCAAAGGCTGAAAGAGGAGGCAGCATAGACCTTTTTGGCCATGTGGTCTACTTTTTTGGACTCCTTGTCTGGAGGCTTGTTAACATCATCCATGTTGCCCGTGCGTTGAAACACAGAGTCGGCCACCAGACTGTCAGCTGAAGGGTGCTCCATAAAACCCGAAAAGGAACCAATAGGGACCGCATACTGCAGGCCATCTGGGCAGAGGGCATAGGACAAGAGGCTGGATGCTGCCACAGCTCTAAAGCAGGGCCAAGAATGGCCTCCGTGACCAAGAAGGCTTCCCCAGGAGAGTTGCCCCAGTCGAGGATCTTGGTGAGTGGTTACAGAGCCCGCTTTTGAATGAGCTCCATCGGGAGACCTGTGGACTCCGAGATCAGGCGAAGAAGGTCCAAAAACAAAGTGGGGCCTTGCTCAGCCAACAAATCCTCAGCTTATTCCATGTCCTCCAAGCGGGAGAGCAAGGAGGAGCCCTCCAATTCCGAGGAATCATTAAATAAAGGTCAACTGCCAGAATCCTCGTGAGGGTCAATCGGGGGTAACAGTGACCGACAGCTAGTGGGGAAGTCCCAATGCCGGGCAGGCCTCCTTAGTCAGAGGGCCGGACTTTGGCTGTTTGGGAGGAGGCTCCACCAAAATCAGCAGAGAGGCTGGGGGAAGACCGAGCAGGGACCTGATGGGTCAGTTTCTGCCAAGGCGGGGAAGGCTTCGGCCTCTGTGGAAAGAGTGCCATGTAATGGCTAGAGTCGAGTTGTTGGCACATCAAATCCTTGTAGAGCCGACGCAACTTGCACAGTAGTCTCTCCTCGCCGGAGGAGGATGAAGAGGATGAGGAATAGCTGTGGTGTAGTTTGCCCGAATGTCGAGAGCGTGAGTGTCAATGCTGACCCGGGCTGTTCGACTCAGGGCTACAGGATCAGGACTGCAACCTCAACCATCAGGGACGCTGACGGTGGGTCTCAGAGAGGGCCGGTGAGAGCCGGGCCTCCTCCTGGTCCAAAGATCCTGGGTGAGAGGTGGCAGATCAGCGGACTGGTCCATCCCTCCCTGAGAGGTGAGCGGAAGGACCAGAGTCCTAAATAAGAAGGTGTTGGCCTCATCTTCTGAAAACAGGTCAACCAGCTTGAGAAAAATCTTGGCCAGAAGACTGACCTGCGTCTCGACCAATTGGCCCGATGGGGAGCTCATAGGGCCAGCAGCCTGGGCCAAGGAATCGATCAAAGTCAGAACCTCTGAAGAACCATTGGAATTGGAGGCATAAGAGTGCTCCCAATCCCATGACCAATGATGAGACCATTTTTTGGTCTCTTTTTTTAGATTTAGATTTAGATTTGGTGCTCGAGGGATCCTGCCCATAGGTGTGAAAGGCCTGGCATGATTCCTTGAATGCCCCCATAAAGGAAGCGCCCAAAGAGAGCAGTAAAAAGGCCGAAGCCAAGGAAGCTTGTGCTGCACCCTGGGCCACCACTTTCTCAAATGCCGCAAGTTGTTCAGCAGACCCCACAGCCGCAGAGACCACCCAACGTGCATCCTTGAACTTAATGGGAGGATCCCGGTCATCCGGATGACCTAGAAGAAGATGGGCATGCCGATATTCTAAGATGGACAGGTGAAACGTGTGGCACAGGCCCAAGCCTGGAGGTCACTCTTGTGGCCCTGGCAGTAGATGCACATGGTGTGCGGATCCGTCTGAGACATCTTCCACCCACAGGCACATTTCTGAAATCCCAGTGTAGACTTTATGTCGTCCATACCAAAGAAATGAAGGGGTCACCTGAAGACAAAGTTTTTTTACCAAATTTTAAGATTTTAATAGCCAAGGGCCTACTCAGCATGAGAGCAATAAGGAGGAAACCTTCTTCTTCCAGCGGATGGGGCAGTACTAGGGGAGTTACCACCCGGGTAGGTGGGAGTAGCCAGCTTGAAGACTTTCCGGCAAGCCTTAAAGAGGAAAAGACATTGCCAAAAGTGTGGATAAAACATCATATCCACATCCCTAAGATAGAACATTCTATCTCAAAACTGGTCTCCTGTTGACAATTCGGTAAACAAGTTTGTGGAGGTCAATATACATCTCCAAGTCAACCCCCATATGACAGACCATTATCTTTTTAAGAAACCCAAATAACTTTCTGCAATCATTTCTACAATATAATTATATACATTTGTAAACCAAGAGATCTCAGTTTCATTAAAGATTCACATACTGTATATATTTGTTTCAACCACAGAGAAGCAAAGGGAGAAAGAAAGAATAGAAACAGCAAGTGACGGAAGGAGGTAACAGGGGAATTGTGGGATCATCGAAGTGGCCAATTCCTACATGCCACAAGAAAATTTGATTGCGCAACTGTGGCGGGGTTGTGGGATAACAGATGGACCAGACACCGAACTTCAAGTTCAACACACAATTTCTGTGTGATGTTTATTCAAAATGCAGCAGATAACCTTTAGCAATGGCATATCCCTTCTTTAGTTTGTAAAGTAAAAAGTAAAATGTTATTTGTATGAGGCGCCCTTCCAGAGCTCAGGGTGCCTTAACGATAAACATTACAAAAACTTTCAACATTACATATAAAAACAGATAAACATTTACATACAGTAAATGAGTCCCTGCAAATGCCTGGTTAAATAGGTGTATTTTCAAGGATTTTTAAAATCCTTCCATGGTCAGGCTTTCTCGTATCTGGCGAGGTAGAGAATTCCACAGGGTAGGTGCCATGAAGGCAAAAGATCTTCCACCCGATGTTTTCAGGGATACCCTGGGAATCTCTAACAATCCCTCACCAGAGGATCGGAGTGAGCTGGAGGGGCAGTAAGAATACAGGAGTTCTTTCAAGTAGTGGGGTCCCTGCTCATGTAGGGCCTTATAGGTCAGCAATGCGACTGTGAAGGTGATCCACCACTGTATTGGCAGCCAGTGCAGTTCACGCAGCACAGGTGTTATATGACTGGATCTAGGGGTTCCAGTCAATAACCTGGCGCCGCGTTCTGCACTAGCTGCAAGTGGCAGATATCCACCCCCGGTAGCCCTAGGTAAAGAGCATTGTAGTAGTTAAAATGACTGGTGACAAAGGCATGGATCAAGGTAGGAAGATCTTCGGACGGGACCGGGTGTTTCACCCGGGCTATATTCCTTAAGATGGTAAAAGGAAGATTTGACTACAGTTGAAATCTGTGCCCTCTGGGTCAGGCCTTCATTAAATATCACACCCAGGTTATGCACCTGGCCCCAGGCAATAAGTGGGGTCCCCCTAAGATACAAACCTGAGGGTTTCCCCGCCCATGCCCCTATCATCTTATAACCAGGGTCCACCACCAATGCCTCTGTTTTACCTGAGTTCAACTGAAGCCAGCTAGCATGCATCCAGTTCTATAACTCCTATGAAAGTCTTTCTTCTATACTTATCCGGCACCTACTGATCTCTGATCTAACTTATCTGTTGAGATTTAGCCTCCCCCATGCGGGCCTTGTTTGCTTGGGTGGTGGGAGCGCAAAAAGAAAAAATAAAAAAAAACATAACAAGTTAAAGACAAAGAACCTCAATGCAGAAGCACTGAAACAAGGGTTACCCCAAAGGGCATTGACAATAAGCCAAGTTTCAAAGAAACACAACATCACACATACTTCCATAATGCAAAGCATCATGGGATATATGCAAATTACCATGAAATTTCACACTTGTTCAGTTTACAGCAATCTTCATGCATTTTAAATAGCACAACTAACAATTTTTATCATACAGTCCCCTAGTAACTTTTTACCTTTATCAAAAACACCTAGTGCCATGATACCATTTACAGGTTTCATAAACATAAGGTATATATATTAAAGTATTTTATGACATAGTGCCATTGCATACTAAATCCAACGACGATGATCATAGCCTGTTGTTTTATATCAGCTCGTAGGTCACAACAATAACCTCCCTGCATGAGGACCTGAGAGGGAAAAGGGAAATTAAAGAGGACACTATAGCATAGTCAAGAAACGGAAGGGGGTGCCCATAGGTGGCCAATCTTATGGACTAGAAATTGTAAAGAACAGATTAGGCTAAGAAACAAAGAACTGTTGCAATAGATTTAAGAAAAGGTTGGTCCCCAAGAGTGGCAGGAGCTCCTTGTCACAGCAATCAGACAGACAAAAGACAGAATAAGAGAGGACAAAAGAGATCCTTGCCTTTAACTCTTGCTGCATAACAAATGGGAGAGGGTCTTGCCCAACCCTGTCACAATGTTTATACAGTAGATACAGTTCCTGTGTCTTTTGTTGTCTTGAGTTCATTCTTAAGTTCTTTGTGTGCCAGAACTGTTCTCTCACCCTAACCATAAGAGGTACAGTAACTGTACATATACATATATAACACTTACCCTGTTTTAATGTCACTTGTGTCCCACAGTGTTCCCAGTGTGTGTTGTACACCTAGCTCTAGCTGCGGTGGGAGGAGGGCCAGCACAGGCCATGGTCTTTTCCAAGACCCCAAAGAGTAACTTCGGCCATGGTTCCAATACAGTAACTTTGGAAGTATTTGAAAACAATAGTGTAAAAACTTTTGAAATGAAAAGATAAGGAGTTACTGGATGCCCAAGGAGATAATATGACAATTGGGTTATATCCAATTTTGTAGGCAGAGAGTATCAAAATGGTGGAGTTTTATTTAAAAAGGGTTATTCTGCCAGCAATATTTACATTAACTTTACAAAAATGGTCTCTCTTAGAACATTACTTTCCCACTGTGAAGCCATAAGATTGGAAGGTTGTGGATTTTAGCCCCACGACTCTGTAGTATAGTACGGGGGGGGGGGGTGCTGCACTGCTGAGATGCCATCCTTCAGATGGGATGTTAAAACAAGGTCCCTTCTGCACATCTCTGGTCACTGTCCAGGTGGAACTGAAAAATCCCAAGGCACTTATTTAAGAAAAGTAGTTTCCCTGGTATCATGGCCAACATACCCCTCATCCCTAAAACAGGTCCATGTAACCCCTTCAAGATGCACTGGGAAACAAGCTATCAGTTTGGTGTGCCTTTCCTGGTCACAAATAAGTAAAAAAAATAATAAATAATTTGGCAACTGGAAAGAGTCTGACTTCCAAAAGTCTGGAATAATATCTAGATGTGGACCTAAAGGCTGGCCAGACAGCCCAGCAGTAGTGCTACCTCTTGCTATGTCACCGATCCATGTTTGGGAGTGGACTCAGATCACTCTGGGGCCAGCCAGGGCAGGGAGAGTTGAGCATCCCATGGACACTTCTCCTACGTTGGGGGTGGGGAGGGGGGAAAAGATTCAGCATTACATTCAGTGACTACTACCTGGTGAAGGCCAGGAGGCAGTATAGTGCGCATTCACACAGGGGGAGGGACAGTCAACAGATACGTGCATGTCACTGCACAAGGGCCCCCTCAGTGGGAGAAAAAACACAGAGGAGACAATCCCCAAGTCTGCCGGAGATAGGGATGTCATGGTATACCGGATTTACGATATACTGAGGTATCAGAAGTCACGGTATTGATACCATGGCAATTTCTGATACCGCAATAACTGTGATTACGGTATATGGTATTAAGACCTTACAACACATTTTGTTTGTATTTTCAGGGACAACTGTCCCTTCCACGCCTACTCTCCCTGATGCTTTGTATAAAAATTACCTCTTATGTTGTACTGTGATGTATTGTGATAATTTTATTGTATCATAGAAATTTTATTATCATGACACCCCTAGCTGGAGATGTGCCAGTACTGCCTGCAGGCCCAAGCACAACCAACAGGGTAGGCCACCCACCACACTGTGCCAGTACTGCCTGCAGGCCCATGCACAACCAACACGGCAGGCCACCCACCATGTTGTGCCAGTACTGCCTACAGGCCCATGCACAACCAACAGGGCAGGCCACCCCCCACACTGTGCTAGGACTGCCTGCAGGCCCAAGCACAACCAACAGGGCAGGCCACCCACCATGCTGTGCCGGTACTGTCTGCAGGCCCAAGCACAACCAACAGGGCAGGCCACCCACCATGTTGTGCCAGTACTGCCTGCAAGCCCATGCACAACCAAAAGGGCAGGCCACCCACCACGCTGTGCCGGTACTGCTTGCAGGCCCATGCACAACCAGCAGGGCAGGTCACCCACCACACTGTGTCAGTACTGCCTGCAGGCCCATGCACAACCAACAGGGCAGGCCACCCACCACACTGTGTCAGTACTGCCTGCAGGCCCATGCACAACCAACAGGGCAGGCCACCCACCACACTGTGTCAGTACTGCCTGAAGGCCCATGCACAACCAACAGGGCAGGTCACCCACCACACTGTGCCAGTACTGCCTGCAGGCCCATGCACAACCAACAGGGCAGGTCACCCACCACACTGTGCCAGTACTGCCTGCAGGCCCATGCACAACCAACAGGGCAGGCCACCCACCACACTGTGCCAGTACTGCCTGAAGGCCCATGCACAACCAAAAGGGCAGGCCACCCACCACACTGTGTCAGTACTGCCTGAAGGCCCATGCACAACCAACAGGGCAGGTCACCCACCACACTGTGCCAGTACTGCCTGCAGGCCCATGCACAACCAACAGGGCAGGTCACCCACCACACTGTGCCAGTACTGCCTGCAGGCCCATGCACAACCAACAGGGTAGGCCACCCACCACACTGTGCCAGTACTGCCTGCAGGCCCATGCACAACCAACAGGGCAGGCCACCCACCACACTCTGCCAGTACTGCCTGCAGGCCCATGCACAACCAAAAGGGCAGGCCACCCACCACACTGTGCCAGTACTGCCTGCAGGCCCATGCACAACCAACAGGGCAGGCCACCCCCCACACTGTGCTAGGACTGCCTGCAGGCCCAAGCACAACCAACAGGGCAGGCCACCCACCACACTGTGCCAGTACTGCCTGCAGGCCCATGCACAACCAACAGGCAGGTCACCCACCACACTGTGCCAGTACTGCCTGCAGGCCCATGCACAACCAACAGGGCAGGTCACCCACCACACTGTGCCAGTACTGCCTGCAGGCCCATGCACAACCAACAGGGTAGGCCACCCACCACACTGTGCCAGTACTGCCTGAAGGCCCATGCACAACCAACAGGGCAGGTCACCCACCACACTGTGCCAGTACTGCCTGCAGGCCCATGCACAACCAACAGGGCAGGTCACCCACCACACTGTGCCAGTACTGCCTGCAGGCCCATGCACAACCAACAGGGTAGGCCACCCACCACACTGTGCCAGTACTGCCTGCAGGCCCATGCACAACCAACAGGGTAGGCCACCCACCACACTGTGCCAGTACTGCCTGCAGGCCCATGCACAACCAAAAGGGCAGGCCACCCACCACACTGTGTCAGTACTGCCTGAAGGCCCATGCACAACCAACAGGGCAGGTCACCCACCACACTGTGCCAGTACTGCCTGCAGGCCCATGCACAACCAACAGGGCAGGTCACCCACCACACTGTGCCAGTACTGCCTGCAGGCCCATGCACAACAGGGTAGGCCACCCACCACACTGTGCCAGTACTGCCTGCAGGCCCATGCACAACCAACAGGGCAGGCCACCCACCACACTGTGCCAGTACTGCCTGCAGGCCCATGCACAACCAAAAGGGCAGGCCACCCACCACACTGTGCCAGTACTGCCTGCAGGCCCATACATAACCAACAGGGTAGGCCACCCACCACACTGTTCCAGTACTGCCTGCAGGCCCATGCACAACCAATAGGGTAGGCCACCCACCACACTGTGCCAGTACTGCCTGCAGGCCCATGCAAAACCAACAGGGCAGGTCACCCACCACGCTGTGGTCCTGGGTAGGTGGTGCAGAACCAATAAGCTCCTGATAAGGTTGTTGACAGGGCTGGGGGGGGTGTCGTCAGGTGGCATGGTGAATGAGGGGTCCGAATGGACAAAAAAGCAAGACTGATAGAAAAAAACAGATGCGGACCCACTGAAGTTTTTGACTTATACTCCCAAAACATAGATGAACCTGTCTCCCTGGAGAAGGAGCACATCATGTCCATAGTGTGCCATCCCTCCTCTGACACCTTAATGGAACCAAGATATCCAGGCTGGCAACTGAGCGCCCTACCTAGAAGCCAAAGGGATGATTCCACCCACTCCCCCAGTACTTTTCTATCGTATTATAAATTATTTAATTATTCTTAACCAATCAGGATTGTTCATTTGTAAACATTCCAGGTACTGTTATAACCATCATAGATCGAGGAAGTGTAGCCGACCAATCAGAGCGTTCTTTTTCTCTGTGCGTGAGATGCTCTTATTCTGTGATGAGTGCCTCATGCACAGCTGCCCTGCAAATGGGCACATTTGGGGATTCCCCACCTTGATTTCTCTTTATCCCCCCTCTGGTTGGCCCCCATCTTCCAAGCACTCCAGCCCTGACAGCCACTGGAACTTACCAGTCGTCTTCCCCCAGAGCTCCCCCCCAATGGAGTTGGCAGGGTTCCCCAACCACCGCTGTGATCAGGATCAAGTTCTGGCCAGCATGCCCAGTTGGTCAGGCGTGAGGCCTGCAACCGCTTGCACCCTCCTGTTGCAGACATTTTTTCCCATTTTTGGTGCCTCAAGAGGCATGACATACAATGAAGTCAGGAAGCATGCCACATGCTCCTGTGTTGCATGTGTCAACATCTGCCATGCCCCCTGATGCTCTGGCCAGGCTACCTTTCCCCAAGCTTCTACCTGGGGACAGATAAGTGCTGAGCTGTGTCCCTCCCCTGGAGAACAGCAGTCCTTGGGATGCTTGTTCTTCCTCCTCCCCCCCGTCCTGGCCCCCACCTGATGCCCCAAGTTCGGTTCTGAACCATAGTCACTGGCTTCACAAGTGGTAGCGCTACTGCTGCACCAGTGGGCTGGCCTATGAGTAAGAGTTTTTTTTTTTAAAGTAATATATTATTGAACAACCTCGATCAATAATACATGGGGTTGTGTGCTTAACAAGAATTTTACACACACACACGAGGTGTTAGACGCTACATAAGCCCTGAGAGCGAAGCTGAGGGGTTTATTTAAGCATCCAACTATGAGGGAGTGTGTAAAATTAGAATTTTACACACAACCCCATGTTTTATTTTATATAATTGCTGGTATTTTTTTTTCACCACAGCAATTATATAGAATAAAAGACGTCCCTGTGCAGCCGTGGTCTGGTTGGGTTTCAGTGGGATCCGCAATTCCAAGTGCCTGCTGTAAGAAATGTTATCCTTTTTTTCATTTTTTTTAAAAGCAGCCCAGTTTAAAACATGTTAGCCCCATGAATTTTTTTTTTTTTTTAAGAACTTATCACTGAGTCCAAGTGGAGCTGAAGTCTACAGCGGTAAGGAATGGCGGCCAGCACTGAAGAAGAGAAGAGCTTTGGCTGGCGCATGCACAGAGCAAGGGAAATCCATCACGTGTTCACCGTTATAACGGCAAATTATAACTGGGTTTCTCTTGGGGGAAAAAAACAAAACCCATTTATTATGTATTAATACTGCCACCAAGACCACATTTTAGATTGTAAGAGTGGTCTCACTTACATTCTTAGAGATCAGAACCACTCACTTTCGATTCGAAGTTTCATACCCTAAGAATGTGCATGAGAGCACTCCTACAACCTAAAGTATGGTCATGGTGGCAGTATTAACATTCATAAGAGGGTGCCTCATGCACATAATTTTAAAATTCTGAAGTTCTAAGTTTATCTGGCAAAGTCTATTTGCTACAAAGGGTATTCTCTAATGTTCTGCAAAGTAAAACATTTTGATTTTAAATTCAGATTTAATTTTTTTTAAACCAAGGTCTTCAACATAATTTATAATATGTTCATATATGTATGGTTACTGTGCCTCTCCTGGTTATAAGAGTGCCTTCTCAAGTCCTTCGTGTGCCAGAACTGCTCATCTTTGCTTCGCAGTTCTCTCACCCAAAGAACTCAAGAATGCCTTCTTACAACCATAAAAGACCCAGTAATTGTGCATATATACTATAACATGTTGAGACACATTTACAAGAATCCAAGCAATCTGACCGACCAACACAACAAAAAAGCCATGTAATTATATGCCCATAATTACACTCCTGTACTAGTTTTCTCTATGCTGACCTCATTACGGGCACCAGACAAAAGAATCCGTACACCCGCCTGCAAACTATGCTGAAAGATGTATACCTTGCTGGCCTTGAGAGGAAACAAAACTTGTAAAGAAATGACGAATTAAATAAAACTATTGTGGAAAAAAGGTTTTTGATTCTCATTAAAAAACTCTTCTCAAAAGGGACTACTTTAGGTCCCAACTGTTAAAAAGAAAAGTCATCTTATTTTGAAGCATAACAACATGTGGTATGGTCAGTTTTTCAGCATAAAGTTTTCTTCAACATGTTATAAGGGGTTAGATACGAAGTCCCGACTGTTGTTTCCCGACATGAAATTTACCGACACTGTTTTCCCGAAAAATTTATTCCCGACAGGTACGCTATACCGATTGTTGATATCCTGACTATTTAAGCATGGGCTACCTAACATAATTTAACAGCCTGAGACACTGCACTTGATTCTGGCATGTCGGTTCACAGAACACAGAACTACAGTTTAGGTCTTACATTTAGAACATTGCTCTTGAGTCTTTAAAGGGGACAGGAATTTGTTTTTACAATTTTGTTTATATTACCTAACCATGTGAACAATATTAAAAACGTTTGTTTCTAAGCTTCTATGTAGGGGAGCTACAGGAGTGGTATTTTCTAGTTCCCTCACTTGGGGCTCTTAAGGAAGCATATGCATGTCCAGTGGCATCAGCTTGCTCTTGTGTATGTTTTTTTTTGTTGGGTAACGTCAGTTCTACCCTTGATTAATGTTTTCCCTCCTTTCCAGTTTATTGGAGATCTACCTATGTTGTGGACCGTGAGTGTAGTATATGGTAACTTACTCTAGTAACATTGTAGAATGGTTTAGTCCACATCCCCCTGCAGTTTTGGGCCAATGGTATGTCTGGGGTGGAAACTGGGTTTTAGAAACTGCACGAACAGATTGTAGTAGTAGTTCTGCTGAGGCCTGCTGATCTATCTAATGTATGTTTGTTGAATAAACCTCAGAGCTGTTAGAAGTTACTTATGGTGTCCAGTCATTCCTAAAACCAGCAATCCTGTAAGAAGCAACTAAAGTGAAATATTATATGGTGTCAGAAATGAACTTGCAGTGCTGCAGTTGCAAGAAAGAAGAAAAGTTTGTGCTGCCGAGAAAAGAAACAAAAGACAGTATTTGTGAGTACCTAAAGCTTACTAAAAGACTGTATAACAAAGTATTTTTGGCAGTATGGAGCAATTTAAACCACCTCCACCACTACTGTTGACTGGAAACCTTGCAGAAAACTGGAAAAGGTGGGCACAGAGATTAAGTCTGTACTTCACAGCCATGGGATTAGATGATAAGTCAGAGGAAATGAAAACTGCAGTCCTGCTATACACGATCAGAGATGAGGCCCTCGAGGTGTACAATACCCTCAATATAATGTATGCTGACCCACAAGCTAAAAAAGCAGCTGAGGTTATGGAAGCATTTAAGAATTATTGTTCGAGGCAGGATGGTAATACAGGCCGAAAACCAGACCGCCAGCTACCAACACGTGAGACACGTGCACAAAAATCAAACACGTGTGGGAGGTGTGGCAAGAGACATGAGCCAAAGGCTTGTCCAGTGTATGGACAAGAATGTCGTAAATGTGGTGGCCTCAATCATTATGCAAAAATGTGCAGGTCCAAAAAGTCCAGCAAACCTCATGAGAAAATGACCAAAGGGGTAGAAGCACTGTTTGTGGGTGCTGTAAAAAAAAAACAAGAAATGGTGCAGACACAAGTACCAGATGAAGGGTGGTACACTACCGTGAAGATAATGGGACAGCCAGTTAAGTTCAAGTTGGACACTGGGGCTGAAGCCAATATACTTACTAAAGAAGTGATTGCGCAGTTTCCATGCAAGGTACAAATCAAGCCGACCAGTACTATCCTAATGGCATATGGAGGAGCACAAATTAATCCGGAAGGGGAAGTGACGCTAAAGTGTAAGACACAAGACAGAGAGGCCAATCTGCAGTTTTATGTCACTAATACATCGAGCTTCCCTACTGGGTCAACAGGCATGTGTCATCCTGGATCTGATTCGCAAGTAAAGGTGCTTAAAACCAAGCCACCAAGCACAAAAGAGGAACTTCTTGCACAGTATAAAACAGTGTTTGAAGGCCTAGGAGAATTCCCAGGAGTTTACCACATATATACTAACCCAAATGTTACTCCTGTGATACATGGGTGCAGGAAAGTCCCATATGCAATCACGGACAGACTAAAACAGACACTGGAACAGCTGGAGCAAATTGGGGTGATTAGCAAGGTAAGAAAACCTACAACATGGGTAAATAGCCTTGTAATTACTGAAAAAAAAATGGTGAGATCAGGGTGTGTTTGGACCCTAGATATTTAAATAAAGCTATCAGAAGACATAATTTCTCCATCCCCACATTGGAGGATATTCAGAGTAAGCTTGCAGGTAAAAGTTTTTACAATTCTAGATGAAAAGATGGGTACTGGCAGATCAAATTAGATGACTAATCTGCAGACCTATGTACATTCAACAGTCCATGGGGAAGGTACAAATTTCACAGACTTCCTTTTGGTATACGGTTGTAAGTGAAGTATTCCAGCAGAGAAATGCTGAACACTTGGTACATACCAGGTGTTTTGTAATAGCTGATGACATGCTTATAGCCACAGCTACCAAGGAAGAGCATGACAATACTTTGAGAAAAGTAATGGACAGAGCAGTGGAACTCAATGTAAAGTTCAATAGTGACAAAATACAGTATTTGGTGAGTGAGGTGAAATACATGGGGACATCATAACCGAAAATGGACTACGGCCTGATGAAGCCAAAGTAGAAGCAATAGCTGAGATGCCCCTCCGAAGATAAAAAAGCACTACAGAGACTGTTAGGAATAACTCGATACTGGCGAGTACATTCCGAATGAAGCAAACCTCACTGCACCACTAAGGCAGCTACTCAAAAATATGTCATGTGGCAGTGGCAGCCAGCACAGGAAGAAGCCTTACAAAAGCTGAAAGAGACTATTTTTTGTGCACCAGTATTAAAATTTTTGATCCAAAAGAGACACTGAAATCCAAGCAGATGCATCTAAGGACGGACTAGGTGCTTGTCTACTACAAAGAAACAGACCAATAGCTTATGCATCTAGGTCATTGTCCAGTGCTGAAAGAAACTATGCACAGATAGAAAAAGAGTTGCTAGCAATTGTGTTCTCTACAGAAATTTCATCAGTATGTTTATGGAAGGTCAGTGAAAGTACAATCAGATCACAAGCCACTACAGTCCATACTGAACAAACCAATTGGAAAGGCTCCAGCAAGATTGCAGCGGATGCTGTTACAGATACAGAAATATGACATAGAGGTAATATACACTCCAGGCAAAGATATTCTGATTGCAGACACTCTATCCAGGGCAGTACCAAGAAAACCAGCAGAGGGAGACATTGATCTAAGTAGTGAAAAGGTCATATACTCAATCCAAGCAACAGAAACACTGCCTGACAGCATGTTAGAGGGCTAAACAGGCCACACAGAGGGACAGTGATTTACAGTTGCTTAAAGAATGCACCTCAAAGGATGGCCTAACAGGAAAAAACAAGTCAGCATCAAACTTCAGCACTATTGGCCCATGAGACACAATATATACATAGAAAATGAACTCATAATGGTGGGTAAAAGAATCATCATACCCAAAGAGCTGAGAACAGATATGCTACAAAGACTTCACACAGCACATCAAGGAATACAAGGTCAAGGCACAAGCCAGAGCTGTGATGTATTGGCCAGGCATGAATCGAGAAGTAGAAATGATGGTTGAAGCATGTGGACCTTGTCAGAACTCTTACCCAGCAACCATAAAGAGCCAATGTGTCCACGTGAAATACCTGACATGCTATGGTTAAAGCTTGTGCAGACATTTTGACTTTAGGGACACTCCTACTTAATAGTAGTGGACTATTTTTCAAAATACCCTGAGGTTCTCAGAATGCCTGACAAGACAGCAGCTACAGTTATTGCAAAATTGAAAGCTGTATTTGCAAGACATGGAATTCCAAAAGAACTGGTAGCGATCATGTACCATTTGCAAGTCATGAAATGAAGCAATTTGCAAAGTTGTGGGAGTTCAAAATAACTCATTCCAGCCCAGGATACCCACAATCTAATGGTTTAGCTGAAAGAATGATCCAGACAGTAAAAAAAATCTTTCTGAAGTCTATGCAAGGTCAGACCGATCCACATCTCGCATTGCTCAGTCTTAGAAATACACCAGTCACAGGACTGCACTTTACACCTTCTCAATTGTTAATGGGCAGAATGTTGAGGACAACATTACCAACAAGTGCAAGGGCACTGCGACCTGAAATACCAAAGGATGCACATAAATGTCTGAAAAGACTACAGAAAAGACAGAAACAGTATTATGACAGGAATGCAGCTCCACTTACTTCATTCAGAGAAGGGAAAGGTATGCATAGAGACTTCTAGTGGGTGGCAACCTGCTACAGTGGAAAGAATCCGTGATGAGCCAAGATCCTATAGTGTGATTACTCCTGCAGGACAGCGATACCGAAGCAACAGGAGACACCTGAGGAGAGACCGAACAGTTGCTTTGGAGGCTGAAGAGCAACAGGCAGATGAGTCAACTGAATCCGTATTGTCACAAACAGTGCAATCCAGGGACAACAGCCAGGAACAGGACACTTGTCAAGAGTATGAGCAACCTGAGATGGAACCTGTTGTTTTCAATGACACTTTGCCAGAAAGTCCTGAGGCTGTACCCAGTGTGCAGTCTACTCGAATGACCAGAAGAGAGCGTCTGCTTAAAGCTCCTGAGAGGTTCAGAGATTTTGTTATGGCTTAAGTCAGTGGTAAAGACTTATTTCAACAAAGCTGAGTACCAGTGACTTTAGACCCTAACTCATCACAAAGTAAGACTCAACCATTATGTTAATATTATTCCATCTGACACTTGTGGACCCCTGCACGGTGCTTCCACTTCTTGGCAAAATCAACCCTGAATCATCTGCTGGTAATGATCAACTGGAACCGCACCTGCTGAGGGCTGCGGCACCTGCCATTGCGTACCCTGTTGTCCTACTCATAAACAGATCCCTGCAGGAAGGGTCTGTGCCCACCAAATGGAAAAGTGCCACCATAATTCCAATCCTTAAAAAAGGAACCCGGGATAGGGTCGAGAATTATAGGCCCATCTCCCTCCTTTGCCCTCTGGGAAAAATCCTTGAAAGAATAGTCTTCGATCAGCTGCAATGCTATCTGGAACAGCACCTACTCCTCTCTAAGGTCCAGCATGGTTTTCAGAAAGACCATGGCACGGACACTGCCCTAGTCAGATTGACTACCCACATACTCAACGCCATGGACCAGGGCATCCCTACGGGGGCACTATTCATCGACCTCTCCAAGGCCTTTGACATGGTCAGTCATAATTTACTTCTCTCTAAACTCCAAAGGCTTGGCTTGGATCAGCTCTCTCTCTCCTGGGCCACTAGCTACCTGACTAACAGAACACAGACAGTACGATGGCAAGGCATTTACTCAAGCCCCAGACCGGTGATCTCTGGTACCCTAGGGCTCCATACTAGGACCCTGCTGTTCTCCCTATTTGTGAATGACATAGCTGAAGTGTGTGCACCCAGCAATCTACTTCTATATGCTGATGATACAGTAATCTATCACAGTGACCCCCAATCCTCCGCTATCGCAACGGAACTACAAACCTGCCTAGCAAAACTTGAGACGTGGTTAACTGCCAACCAACTCATGCTAAACGAGGATAAGACAAAAGCTGTCCTCTTTGGGACCCGGCGGCTGGGTAAGGACCGTAGTGGTCTTCTCTGTATAACATCTGCTCGAGGAATGCATGTCGAGGTCACCGACCAATTTAAGTATCTAGGGATTACCCTTGACCAGGAACTAACCTTCAAACCCCATATAGATACCCTAACAAAAACCATCCACCAGAGGCTGGGGTTGCTATACCGCCTTGGGAACTCCCTCTCTGAGAGGCACGTGAGCCATTGCTAACTGCAACCTCCTCTCCTATTTACTGTATGGTTCTCCAGTATTACAGTCCCTCGGAAGACTGAGCTAACTAACCTCTCCACCCTCTACCACAGCATTGCTCACTTTGCAACCTCCTCCCTAGAAGGCGCACCACTGCGAAGCCCTTAGGATCTTAACTGGCCCACCAAGCTTAAACTATCTTTTTCCCTGCCTGCCTTTCCTACAAACCTCTTCCACACGCTCTTCCACCTCACCTCAGTGACCTTCTCACCCCTAAAGTCCCCTCCACAAACTGCGGTCCGCCTCAAGTCGACTCTTGAACATTCCCGCATCCGCACCAATCAAGGAAACGCCCTTCCAGTTCACCGCCTCATTTCTGGAACTCGCCCCTCTTCCTTCACGAGACAAACCCTCCTCTCCTCCTTCAAGGCCGGTCTCAAAGTCTACCTCCTAGAACTGAGCCTCTGCTGCTGCAACCGCTAGATATACTTCCCTCCCTCATGAACCTATGTGACCATCTACGAACCCATGGTGCCCCTGGTACTAACTAACCTCTATCAACTGTATTTCTCCTTACAACCTGTATTTCACCTTACATCCTTACGCAACCTCCTGTATAAACTGTATATACAATATTTTTGTTTTAAATTAATTTTACTTATGTATCTGTATGCTGTACCTTATATATGAACTGTATATGTATCTTCGAAGCTGTACACTGTACATAATGTAAAGTTGGTGGTGTATTCACCCCGGGTCGCCCCTGAAAAAGGGACCTTTGGTCTCAGTGGGTTTACCTGGTAAACAAAATCTAAATAAATAAATAATAGTGCTTGGTAATTATTTGTCATTGATATGCAAACCGAAATCAAGGTAATTGCTTTCTTTTACTAGAAGGGGAGATGTAGTATATGGTAACTTACCCTAGTAACATTGTAGAATGGTTTAGTCCACATCCCCCTGCAGTTTTGGGCCAATGGTATGTCTGGGGTGGAAACTGGGTTTTAGAAACTGCACGAACAGATTGTAGTAGTAGTTCTGCTGAGGCCTGCTGATCTATCTAATGTATGTTTGTTGAATAAACCTCAGAGCTGTTAGAAGTTACTTATGGTGTCCAGTCATTCCTAAAACCAGCAATCCTGTAAGAAGCAACTAAAGTGAAATATTATAGTGAGATAGAAACTGGACTCCATGGGAATGCAAACTATTTCTGTGGAACCAGAGTTTATTCCCAACACTATGGTGCAGCAGTTGGATACGGAACTAGAAACCGCATCACGGCTAATTGAAGTGATTAATGACTATTCAGATGTCCTCCAGGTTTATGGTAACATTGAATCACAGAGTTGACGAACGTCGAGTTGCACGCTACATCTCAATCTATATACGAAAAGAGACTTCAGACATATTATATACAGTGCCAATTTCAGATTCACTGTGGACTACAACAGTTAGAAAGCAACTTGTCAGATATTCTGTCAACGGGTCTCTTAATAATTTAATAATTACCTAGCTTGTCTTAGGCAGACATAAAGGTGCAGCTCAGTAAAGTAATGCAATGGACGGTATAGCGAACTAATGTTCTGAGCAAACACTGACAACTACAGTTTGAAATGAAGCTAAGATGCATGTCAGGTTTTTATTGTCAGGATATTAAACAGTCAGTCTAGCAGTAATCGGGCTAAAAAATGTCAGGCAAATGACCCGGTCGGGAATACGGTGTTGGGAATTTATTTGTTGGGAAGTCAAGGGTCAGGAAATGGTACGGATCCCATTATAAGAGCATTAAAACACTTCAGGGATGTGTGATTATCAGGAATAACTGCACTCTGTTCTTATGTGTTTAAAGGTACTCGGCACAAGTGCCAAGTGCCTAACAATGCCCTGGCGTGTCTTACTGGTTATGTAAACTATGACAGGGTGTGCCTTTTGGTGATAATCGCACATCTCAGGTGCATTGTGGAGCATGAGGTGCAGCCATGTGCCATTAACTGTACCTAAGAAGTGTGATTATATATAATACATGGGTGGGTGTGTGTAACAAACATTTTACACACAACCCCGAGGTATAGGGGTTAATCTCACCAAGGGTGTGTGTGAAATTCTGGTTACACACGCCCACCCATGTTTTATTGTATTTAATTACTGGTACTTATTTTTTATTTAACTGTGGTGGAGGGAGGAGCAGTTGTTAGCACTTCTGAGGTCAGCCAGGGTTCTTCTGGGGCCTCCTAGCTCTGCCCCGATGCTTTCTCTCTCTGTACGTCTCACTGCCGTGGCTTTGCTCTCACTCTCCCCTTCTCACAGCTGCAGCTCTATTATACCACCACCAAGGGAACTTTATAAAAAAAAAAAAAAAAAACATGGCAAGCACAGCCCACACTGCGGCTGCCAACTCACGCCAATGCGCCCAGAACCGCCACTTCTGACTGCCGATACCGTTGTCACAAGAAGCCAACGAGGATGAAGTCACAGACCAAAGGAGACCTGGGACACAGACGGACCAACAGGATGGATGGCTTCAATACCAGGTAAGACCAAAATGTCCCTGGTCATTCTCTGCTCCCTCTCCTAGCTACTGACACTCTTCAGAGCCACACTCTGACTACTAAGTGCAATTTGCTCATGCTTTCTGTAGCATGAGCTTGACTGACAGACACTGATTACAACCATCTGATTGTAACACAAAATATCAACTGGACGGCTGTAACGCAATTTAAAAGTCTGGTTATCCAGACATAAAAAATGAGGACCAGTAATTGAAATCATCATAATGGCACATCCTGGGGTGTCTTATTGTACATACAAAATGGCTTTTAAATGTCTGACTTAAAATGAATAAGAATAAGAAGAAATTATTTCAAAATAATAAACATAAAGATCTTTCTCACTGAAATAAATATGCTTCTATTTTAACTCTGAAGACATAGAATAGTCCATATTCTGGTAACCGGGTCAGGGGGTGTAGCTAAAAACAACAAGAGACAATGAAAACCCTGTGTGGCACACATCTTTATTAAATATATATATATATATATATATATATATATATATATATATATATTTACCTAATTTTATTTCAAACCAATACAGGTGCTGTTACTGGAATGGTGTTCAAAACTGTTGAGCTGCCAGGTTATTGGGGCGGAGTGGGGGGCGTGTAGTTTTCTTCTGAACAGGTTCATCCATCCCTGATACAAATGCACATGTGCTGTTATGAACTTCAGGACTTTCTTAAAACACCACTAACCTTACCAAGCTGAGCATACTTTAATCTGATTTTATTTACAGTCTGAATGTTGATTAATAATGGGTTGTGTAGGGTTGTATATTGGTTTAATTTCTTTTCTAATGAATGACGGTAAATTTGAGGTGGGATGTGTACATGAATATTTATGGTTAGATGATTTAGCCTTAACATATCTGAATGAGCAGAGTAGGGGACTTTTTTTTTTACTTCACTAACACTTCAATATTTTGCTTAAACTATGGTGAAGTGTTAAGATCAATGATAACAACCATGGAGGTTGGGCAGCCCAATCAGAAATGGACGGACAACAGGCAAAACTGGAGCAACCATTTAAAACAAGAACCTTAATTTATTTTCTCCTGTTGACATCTGGAAAACCTGGGACCAGGTTCAAAACAGTGCAGTGCTAAGGATGGAAATAATTAATTAAGAATTGTACACTTTAACACAGGAAGTTTGTTATCAAGATATACTGAGTTTTGTCAAAGAAATCGATCTGATTCATTTGACATGATCCCCCCCCCCGGCCCCGCCGGTGAACCCATGCTGCATTGGGTCTTGTAACCCACTGGATTTGAGATAGTCCACAATCCTTTCCTTCAGCAGTGATTTCATTAACTTTCCCACCACTGATGTCAGGCTAACCGGCCTATAATTGCCAGCCTCCTCCCTGCTACCACGATGTGGAGTGGGACTACATCTGCCCTCCTCCAGTCCTTCGGAACCACTCCTGAGCTGTTAAATAGGACTGTCAGAAGTGAAGTCAGTACCTCCCTGAGCTTTCTCAATACCCTTGGGATGCACCCTGTTTGGCCTCATTCCTTTGTCCACCATCTGATTAGTGATTCCCTTCAGGACTCTCTCTCCTCTGAAAAAGGATCAGTGTCTACCTCCCTCCTTCCAAAGTTTCTGTTACTTTTTTGTGGCTCCTTCCTCAGCGAACACTGAACAAAAATATTTATTCAGGATGCTTGCCTTTTCCTGGTCCCCCTCTGCACAGTCCCCCTTTCCCATTTTAACATTACAATCCTACTCCCTGGTCTTCCTCTTTTCACTTAGATACTTAAACAATGTCTTGTCCCCTTTTGTTACCTCCTGAGCTATTCTCTTTTCAGTTTCTGCCTTTGTGCTCATTACTGCTTTCCCTGCTTCCCCCAATATACCCACCTATTCTCCTCCCTTTGCATCTCCTTATATCTTCTGAATGCTGCCCTTTTAGCCTTTACGTTTTCAGACACCTCTTTCGAGAACCATAGTGTTTTTTTTCTCTTGTTTTTGTTCACTTGTTTGACACAGAGGTTTGTTGCCTTTACTATGCTCCCTGTTAGCTTCACCCACTGTTTCTCCATTCCACCCAAGCCACTCCCCCACTCCCCAGCAGGTCATCTCTCAGGCATTCACCCATCTTTGTAAAACCTGTCCTCCTGAAGTCCAGAACCCTCGCCCTTGTGTGGTTTAATTCTGCAACTGTACTTATACTGAACCACACCGTATGGTGATCACTGGACCCAGGTGGCCTCCCACCCTAATGTCTGTAACACTGTCCCAGTTAGTATCAGGTCCAGTATTGCCCCACCATGAGTGGGTTCACTGAGTAGTTGTCTGATGAACACTCCCGGCAGAGAGTACTGGATGTCCCTGCTTCTACCTGAACCTGCTGCTGGGAGGCTCCAATCTACATCTGGCAGGCTGAACTCCCCCACCAGCAGCAACACCCCCTTTTTTGCCATCTTGTCATTGGCTCCCACATTACTATATCTAATACCTTGTATCATACTTCTACACAGAAACTTGTTCTCACTAAGTTTATGACTGAACTTCTGAATAATGTAAATATACTTGGGACCTTGCATGGTCCTTTCACATGTATTACTGTGTAATTGTGTCTGTACCCTAACCTGTATTCTGACGTGGAACCTTTGTAAATGAACTCTGCTCAAAGGTGTACTCTGAACATTCCAATAAATAATAAATCAAAATAATTCCTCCCCCTGTGCTGAAGGTCTGTAGATCACTCCACAGCACACAATGGATCCATTCCCATCTCTAGGGTGACCCACAGTACCTCTGCCTCCCCTTGACATCTAAGGGGATCAAGCTCCTTACCCTGGCAGCAGAATGAGAACCTCCTCCAATTAAATGCATAGCATTTATGAGTTGATTCCTCACGGGACATCTCCACAACGTGGAAGATGTGTTCTGAAATGCCCAAAGCCTGGAACTCTAGCCGCTCAGAAACCAGGCTGAGAGGTGCAGGGAGTGAAGGTCAGGGTGCAGGACCTTCCCCTGTTGTCTGTTCAGCAGGTCTGGGTGACTGGCAATTTCCACAGAGGCCTGGTTCCGAGGCCAGATACCAAACTGCCTGGGCCAGTCTAGGGCTATCAAGATCATCTGCACCTGTCCTTCCAGGCCTTGACTATGACCCTGTAGACCAAGGGGAATGGAGGGAAGATGTAGAGGAGTCCTGGGGTCCAGGGCCTCACAAAGGCATTGCCTAACAGTGTCCCGGTCTGTGTGTGTGGGTGGGGGGCAGGCATAAAACAGCTTCAGTTTTCTGTTCTCCCAAGAGGTAAAAAGCACACCAGATAGATGACTCACTGGGAGAACAGGTGTTGTGCCAGCTCCTGATGCAGGGACTACTAATGTAATGTCTCTCTGACACAGCTAAGAACATCATTACTGTGACATGGAAACCCAGGAAATCTGCACCCAGAATGCACATGATTGTCTAGGTGCGGAGAACCTTCCCACACAGTGGAAGGGAGCGCATCCCGCCCTGCCCTGCCTGTTCAATGTAGAACATGGTCATGGTGCTGTCCATCTGGACTTGCATGACCTGATCCTGGATCAATGAAGCAAACTCCATCAGAGCTAGATGCACTGCACAGAACTCCAGCTCGCTGATATGGTGACAGGACTCCCGGGTGACCAGAACCCATGGGCTCTGCAGTCTCCCAGGTGTGCTTCCCACCCTGCCAGGCACTCATCCATTGTGAGCACGATGAAGGGTTCTGGGCAGAAACATGTGATTCCCTCTTCCAGATGTTGTGGGTACAGCCATCAATGGATGGTATCCCACATTGGCAGGGTCACTACGACTGGCTGATCCAAGTGACCTAGGCGCTGGGACTACTGTTGGCCCAATTCCCACTGCAGGTGGTGTATCTGCCAGCAAGTCTAATGAAGCACATTGGTGTAGGATGCCATGTACCACAGCAGCTGCAGAAAATCCCAGACAGAGCACAAAAGCCCAACCTGAAATGACTGGGCAGAGAAGGCAAAATCCAATGCCTGGTCCACAGGAAGACAAGTCTTGGCCCACACAGAGTCCAGTTCTGCCTTGATGAACTTGATCACTTGTGAGGGGACCAGGATGGGAGGGAGGATGACACCCCACAACCTGCCACTGCACAGCCTTGGAGGGGGGCTCCAGCTGTAGGGGCCATGGAGGCACCACCACCTCTGCCCCCTCTTTTTTTCCCCCCTGGCTGCCAAATTTGGGCTTTGGATGCTAGCACTAAAACTGCCCCTACTGGGGCTGCTGCTGAGGCTGTTGTGGCTGAAAGGGCTGATACTGGAAGGCCTTCTGTTTAGGTTTCTGTGCCTTCTGGGATGAAGCCATGGAATCATGGGTGGCACTGGACTTCTCAGTTCACATGAGATGCCCTTCCACCCAAGGGCCAAAGAGGTTGGTGCCCAAGAAGGTGACATCAGCCAACTTATATTAAGCATCTGTCATAAAGACAGAAAGCATCAGCCAGGTCCTATGATGCATGGTGACAGCTGTTGCCATGGCATGGGAGTCACTCATATCCAAAGCCATCTGGAGCTGGTGTTTAGCCAGCAATTGACCCTGGTCTCTGACTAACTTCACTGGCAACAGTTAGTTGGCAGAAAAGTGGGTGAGAAGGACCTCTAACACTCCCAGCAGGGAGTGGCCAAGTGCTGGCCATCAGGACAGCACAGCTGGTCTGACGGAGACCCAGCGATGCAGCAGCATACATCTTTTTAGCTGTGTGGTCAGTCTTCTTGGACTCCTTGTCCAGAGGCTTGTGCAAGTCCCCTTGGTCACCCAATTTTTGAAAAGCAGAGTTCAAAATCAAGCCCTTAGCAGAAAGGTGAAAGAAAAACTCAGAAAGGAAGCCCAACGGGACAGCATACCTGCACGCCTTACCAATGAAGATTGCCAGGCAGGATGTTGAATTTTATTTATATATGTATGTATGTATGCATGCATGCATGCATGTATTTATGTATGTTATGTACAGTATGTATTTATCTATTTCAAAAGTTTTACCAGGAAATATATACTGAGCTGATAACAGCTTGTTTCACGATGCATCCTGGGGGTGAGGGGTATGGAAGATAGTAAAAGAGGAATGAATGAATGAATAAATAACTAAATACATACATACATACTTGCATACATAAATAAGTAAATAGTAATTAACAGCATTACAAAATAGCAGTCATACACAGAAATACAGTATATCAAAGGAGCATAATCATAAACATTGTAAGGCAAATCAATACAGCAAGGGGAAATTGCCCATAGGCATAGCAGGGGATGGGGAGGCAAATGCCAAGAGCAATATCAGTAGGGGAGAAGGAGATCAAAGAGGTAGGGGTCATGGACAGTTGCAGGTGGGAGTAGAGAAGTCTTGAAGCAGACAGCTGAGGGAGAAGGGAGAGGAGGTAGAGCAGACTGACAGGGGAAGAGTGAACCAGAGATTAGGAAAGCAATATGAGAAGGCTGCTTGACCAACAGTAGATATCCTAACTGGAATAGAAAGAAAATGGAAAACATTGCTGCAGATGGGGTAAGAGGAAGGAGTGGGACAGAATGGGGGTAAGGTAGGAGGGAAGGGAACCAAACCAGAATTTGGATGAAAAGGAGGCACACTGGTAAAGGCACCTGGCATCAAGAGAGGGAAGGGAATTGGCAGAGTACAGCAACAGTGGTGGGTACCAGGGTGAAAGTCTAAGGAAAAATGGCAAAAAGAGCAAAACACGGGGTCCAATCTGGCAAGGGAGGATTTGGGAGCTTCACTGTAGAGTATGTCATCATAGTGAAACATAAGGCTCATCATCTTTTCAACAATCTCACACCGGGCAGGAAACAAGATACTTGCTCTGTTCCTGTACAGTGCACCAAGCTTGGGGTGAAGCTTATGGTATATGGCATCAATGTGCACCGAGAAATCAAGATGTCGGTTCAGCCAGACCTTGAAGTACTTAAAAGAGGATACATCCTCAGTCACAGCACCATCAAGGGTGTAGAATAATGGGTGGGAGGTGAGTCTGGTAAGCCTCTGCCAGGTACCAAAAGTCATGAAAACTTTTTTTGGCACTGAGAGATTGTTGGTTAGATGGGAACCAGTGCTGAATGTTGTCAAAATCCAGTTATAGCTGGGTTACTACCATGGGAAGAGAAGCCAGCTGCAAAGAGTATTGTATCATCAGTGTACATATGAATGGATGCAGAGGAACAGGCAGAAAGGAGGTCATTCAAAAAAAGTGGAAAACATAATAGGGCCCAACAGACCCTTGAGAAATGCCTGAGCAGATGGGAATGGGGGGATAGGGAGCCTCTGATCTGGACAGCCTGAGACCTTCCCTCAAAGTAGAAGCAGAATCAACTGAGGAATCAGAAGCCCCTGCTTTATAATGTATTGGGAATGGCCATTAACACCTGAAATCAAGCAGATTTGTAAACCTACTGGCATGACGTTAACACCAAATAAACCCATGTCATCTACGTCACGTCAGTGGGTTTACAAAAAAGAATGTCCCCGATAGCCAGTATTCTTTACAGAATGCGATCACAAGTCTCGGTAATTAATTCATACTGCATTCCAATCACAGCAGTTTACTGTTACTGAAACTAGCTTTTGCCATGGTGGATTCAGTGTGCAACTCCGGTGCGTTTTCTGAGAGGCAAAATTTCATTACTGAGTAGCAAAACCACCGAACAATGACACCTATTAAATAATGTTAATTTCTTTTCTGGCCCCATTTAGATACCTCACAGATGTTACGGTCACTCCCTTCATGGTGAAGAGTCTCTTCATATACCAGATGTCTGGGCCCAATCTGAAAACTTAACGTAACTTCCCACAGTTCTCCTTCACGCACATCAGCGTGACCTCAGCGAGTCAACTGGATGTTTTTTTTTTCCCTTGTTCTCTGCAACGGACTTACTATTTCAAAAAGTTTTAATATATTTATCAGTCATTTCTGTGTTGTTGGTGGTGATGAGAAAATAAAATATTTCACTCTATTCAATCTGGTGTTGGTACTGATTCTTTTTAGAGGCAAGATATATAACCTTATTGGGGTGGGGGGTTGTTGTTTGGGAACTTGGTCTGAACTATTCTGGAGCCCAATACACTATAAATGAAAATGCCTAGTGCACAGGTGATAACCACAGATGAAATCACCTCTTGTGGTTGCAAGGGCGATGGTAAACCTCTCAAGCTGTGCTCTCGAGGTTTACTGCTGCCCTTGCAACCACTCGAGGTGATTACACCGTGGTTATCACCTGTGCACTAGGTATTATCCTCTATATGCTTGTCCAGAAGAGGGGGTGCCAGAGTCAAAAGCTTTAGTAAGATCAACAGATATGGTGGAGGTGATCAGACCTTGGTCCATACCAGAAAAATAGAGTCAATGAGCCAGAGGATGGAAGTGGAGTGGGATTTCCTAAACCCAAATTAGAAAGGGGGTGAAGGAGGAGTCAAAGAAGGAGGAGAGCTGAGAAAGAACAAGACTTTCCTGTAACTTAGCCAGTGTGACAAGGCAAGAGAGAGGACAGAAGTTATTAGGAGAAGACATATCATTACCTTTGGAGACAGGGATGATGGTAGCAGAGGAAAAAGAGAGATTAAGGAGCTGGGTAATAGAGCAATGGCAGGAGCTGCGAGAAGCAGAAGCTTAGGACTGGGCCCATCAGTGCTCCTCCCTTGTGAGGATTAAGGGCAAGCAGGGCCTTAAGGGGAGCAGAGGGAAAGGTAAGAGAGAAAGCGAAAGAGTGAGGGGGGGAAGGTAGATGGAGGGGAGAGGAAAGGGAGGGTGAGTAAAGACCAAGAGAGCGAGCACAGGTGGTGAAGTAAAAGTCAAAGGAAGACACAACAGAAAAAGGGTCAGAGATAAGGGTGTCACCAGCCTCAAGTACAGGTGAGGGAGACTGGGTTGGAGGGGAGAAAAGGGAATGGATAACCTTCCAGAACTTGGAGAGGTGTTTAATATTGTTCTGGAATGTAGATGCAAAATACTTAGACATCACAAGTCTGATGGCAGAACAGGTGTTGTGAAGGTGCCAACAGTTAGCCAAAGCAGCCAGGGAGCCAGTGATCTTATAGTATCACCAGGCAAGGTCTCTGGTATGGAGGCAAGCTAACAACTCAGCTGTTACCTAGGGAAGATGAGAGCCCCATACTCTGGTTTTCCTCAGGTGTGAATGATGATCCCATACAGTGTCAGTGGCTCAACAGGTAGCACACTCACCTCTGAAGCCGGGAGATTAGAAGGCTGTGCGTTCTATCCCCACAACAGGCACTTGGGTTAATATCCCAATACTGACACTGTAGTATAGCATGAGGGGGGTGCTGCACTCCTGAGGTGCTGTCTTTCGGATGAGATATTAAACCAAGGTCCCATCTGCCTGTTCTGGTGGTTGTTCAGGTGGACATTAAAGATCCTATGGCACTGCTCGAAAAGAGTAGGGTAATTTACATAGACAGTGTCGGCAGATAAGGGCCTATGGCCCACCTAGTCTGCCCATTTAAGTTTGTAAGTTCAGTTTATGTTTTCCAGGAAGTCTGTTGCCCCTTACCCCTGACCTCCAGAATTCCTTTATGTCTATCCCATGCATTCTTAAATCCCGTGATTGTTTCAGCCCCCACCACTTCCTCTGGCAGGGTGTTCCACTTGTCCACCACCCGCTCTGTGAAGAAATTCTTCCTCACGCTTCCTCTGAATCGTCCCCCCTCCAACTTCATCCCATGCCCCTAGTCCTGGAACATCTTTTCACTTAAAATAGTGCATTCCTGCACCCTGTTCCTCCCTGTAAGATACTTGTATGTCTCTATCATATCCTCTCTCCTCCTCTCCTCCAGGGAGTACATGTTCAGTGCCTTCAACCTGTCCTCATAGGACTTGTGATGCAATCCATGCACCATCTTTGTTGCCCTCCTCTGAACCTTCTCTACCCTGTCTATGTCCTTACGTAGGTAAGGTCTCCAGAACTGCACAGTGTACTCCAGGTGCGGCCTCACTAGTGTCTTGTATAGTGGAATTATGACCTCCTTTCCTGCTGGTGATGCCCTGCCTATGCATCCCAGCATCCTATTTGCTTTACCTGCTGCCTTGTCACACTGTTTCCCTGCCTTGAGGTCATCAGAGATGATAACTCCAAGATCCCTTTCCTGCTTGGTGCATGCTATTCCTCACCCCCCAATTGATATATTGTGCCAGGGTTTTTGTGCCCCATATGCATTATCTTGCACTTCCTTGCATTGAATTTCAACTGCCAAACCCCTGACCATTCTTCAAGTTTCTGCAGGTCCCTTCTCATTCTGTCTACACCTCTGGTGTGTCTACTCTGTTACAGAGCTTTGTGTCATCAGCAACAGTGAAATTCTGCCTTCTAGGTCCTGCAGAATGTCACTGATGAAGATATTGAATAGTACCGTCCCAGCACTGATCCCTGTGGTACCCCACTGGTCACTCTTCCTCTGTGGAGTGACAGCCATTTACCACCACCCTCTGTGTCCTGCTGCCCAGCCAGTTACCTACCCACCGCATTACTGTCCTGCCCACACCCATATTCCCAGTTTGTGCAATAGTCTTCTATGTGGCACAGTGTCAAAGGCCTTGCTGAAGTCCAGATAGGCCATGTCCACTGCCCTCCCCTGATCCACCTCCCTAGTAACCCAGTCAAAAAATTCAATGAGGTTGGTCTGACATGACCTTCCTCTGATGAAACCATGCTGCCTTGGGTCCTGTAGTCCATTGACAACCAGATGTTCCACCAATCTCTCCTTCAGTAGTGCTTCCATGATCTTCCCCACTACCGAGGTGAGGCTGACTGGTCTGTAGTTCCCCGCCTCTTTGTTCCCACTTTTGTATAAGGGGACTACATCTGCTATCCTCCAGTCTTTGGGTACCTCCTGTTTCTAGTGATCAGCAAACAGGATAGCAAGAGGTTCAGCCACCACCCTCTTAGTTCTTTAAGGACCCTGGGTGCACCCCATCTGGCCCCATTGCTTTATCAACTCTTATTACTTCCAGTTCCTTCAGGACCCTTTCTCGTGTAAAGGGACTTGTGTCCATTTCTGCACCATTCTCACCCCTTGTACTCCATTCAGACCCATTACCCTCCTCTTCCTCAGTAAAAGACCGAGCAGAAATACCTGTTCAATATGTCAGCTTTACTGTTGTCATCCTCACACAGCCCCCATCCTCCCCTTCAGTCTCACTATCCTCCCTTTGCCTTTTCTTTTTCACTTATGTACCTGTAAAAGGTTTTGTCCCTCTACCCACTGATTTTGCAATGTGTTCTTCTGTCTGAGCTTTGGCTTCCTTACTGACCTCCCTGCCCCCCCTTGCTTCTCCTGGTACTTCTCCCTATCCCCTTCTGCCTGTGTCTTTTTGTATTGCCTGAATGCAATCTTTCTGGCTTTCACTTTCTTTGCTACCTCTTTGGAAAACCATAATGGTCTCCTCTTCCTTTTCCTCTTGCTAACCTGCTTAATACATAATTCTGTTGCTCTTTCCCCAGTGTCATGGCCAAATTTCCTCCATTCACTAGAAATACCAACAGCTTAGTTTGGTTCAGATTCAGTTGATCACCATCTGTATTCCCACCCCCAGGTCGCCCCTGAAAAAGGGACTTCTAGTCTCAGTGGGCCTACCCGGTCAACAAAATTCAATAAATAAATGCAGCCATAAAGTTAGACAGAAAGTATTGACGAGCATAATTTATGTTATTGGCCGTAGAGATGAGGGATCAATTAGATGCCCATAAATTGGCTAGGGGGGAGGGAGGACAAGTCCAGTGACCTAAAGGATCTGAGATGGATGAATTTATGGGGCCTTAGGATGACGTATCTTGCGCACACAGTAAACCATATTATGGTCACTGAGTGCATCAGAAGGGTACCTGCATCCACTATTCAGTGGGGATGGGATGAGAGGACCCAGGCTAAGAGCGTAATTTAAAGATTTAAAATTTAGACATGTGGGTCAGAAATCAATTGAGTCAATTGGAGGAATTTTACATTTTGGGAGAATTTATTTGCAAAGGGGAAGAGTCCATTTATATTAAAGTCTTCAAGAATAAACAGCTCACCTCTGGAGGAAAGGGAACAGATAGAGGAAAGGAGCTTGGTAACTAAAGCAGGGGACATACCAGGGCAAAGTAAACCCCAGCAATAAAGTTGAGAATAGAGAAGGGAAGGGAGAGTATGAGGAGGAGAAGCAGCTCATGGGGTGGGGGTGAGATATCAAGGGCAGTCACAGTTTGAATGCTGGTGGATATGTAAAGTGCAACATCACTGCCCCCTCTTTGTGTGAACTTGCCTTGCTAAGAAGTAACAAGGGATAGGCACAGCAGAATCAAAGACCTTACTGGAGAGCCAAGATTCAAATATGACAAGTACATCCGGCCATAGGTTAAATATAATAGGTTGCAGTTGGCCAATTTGTGGGAGGAGACTACAGATGTTTAAATGGGCAACTCTCAGTCCTTTGGGAACTGAAGGGTTAGAGCTGTGATGGGGCCAGGATTCAGGTCAATGCCACCTGCTACCAAAAGTTGCAAGGAAACCAGGAGCTTAAAGGGATGCTGTCAGCCCCCTTAGACCTCAAAGTCCCTAGTTTAAAAACAGCTATTATGATTTTCACATTCTGTTGAGACTACTGATATAGCTGGTAGTTTTATTCTGAATCTTTTTTACTTTTAAAAAGTGAAAAACAAACTGCCCACCACACCGGTGTTACCACACAAAGCATGTTGTTTACATTCCTTGATCAGCTGCCAATGAATCTTTTCTCGACTTAGGAGCACCCTGCAACACAATCTAGCCACTCATTATGCCACTGGAGTAGAGGATACCATTGCATCATGAGTAGCTGCAATGCTTGGGGGTGTTTCTAATGTTCAGGAAGTTTGCACTAAGAGTAGATCATGAATTTGAAACAAAATAAGGTTGGATATAACATCAGCCTACATTTCAGTTCTACTAAACAAAGAGGCAGATAAAACAACTAGTAACACTAATGAATTTTAGAGAAGGTAAGTAATCATAAAATGTGAGTTGTTAACTAGAAATAATATGACGCGAAAAAGGTTGACCGTGTCCCTTTACTGGAACCGCGTGAACATGTTACAGGCTTCCAAATGATCACAAACTTCAGGGACGACAGCACCTCCCATGGTGAGACAATTGTAATGGGTGGCCTAAATGTAAAGTGGCTAGCTCCAGAAGCCGACCCATATGAGGATGCCACAGCTGCCCTAAACATTACTCAAATGGTCGCCTCTCCCACTAGGTTTAATTATAAGTCTGGTAGTAGCTCCTTACTTGACCTGATCCTCACCTCTCATCCCAGCAGAATCACTAACACGGATGTTCTCCCAGATGCCCTCAGTGATCACTCTCCAGTTATTTGCCACTGGTCAAACAAGGCACCTAAACCTAAGTCCTCATTTTCCTATAAAAGAATCTTAACAAAAGGAAAGCTTCCACAATTCCTAGCTGCCCTGTCAATGGTTAACTGAACACCCCTTGACTCCTTGAGCAGTGTCGACCAAGCACTTGACTTCTTCATTGCCCAGTTTAACAAAGTTTGTAACAGTTTTGCCCCCCTACATAAATGCGAAACTGAATCTACCACTAATCACTTTTAGATTAACTCAGAACTCATCTCTATGATGTGAAACTGAGATAACCTCTGGCACCAAGCCATGGACTCAGGGAAACCACATGATATGCAGCTCTATAAGGTGGCTAGGAACCAGTGCACAATAGTTATACGCAGAGCCAAGCAAGTCTTCTACAACCAGGGACATACTAACTCCTTGAGAAATAGCAAACCCTTCCGGGAGAACATCAAGAGCCTCACAGGTAAACCAAACAAATCCTCCCCCACTATAATTGAGGTTAACGGCTCCACTTTACAGGACCCCAGAGAAATAGCGGACTCCTTTAATCTCACTTTTACTGATCTTAGCAGTGTCCTTCCCCCCAACTTCTTTGACAACTCTGCCCAGCCCTGCCTCAATAACAAAATCAATCTCCACAGTAATACCCCCCCACTCTACTTTAAGAGGGTATCCATGTCTGAAGCTAAAAGATACCTTAACTAAGTGTTAAGCAAAGCCAGTTTCAGCAGCGATACCCTTAACCTCAAACTCCTCTCTCTCTCTCTCCCTTGACGTTGTCCTACAACCTCTCATTAAACTTCTGAATCTCTCACTCTCTCATAAACAATTCCCCCAGCTCTGGAAATCTGCAGTGGTCGCACCCGTTCATAAAAGCGCTGCTAGGTCTCTTCTCTCTAACTACCGCCCTATCTCTATCCTCCCACCACTCTCCAAGGTGTTGGAACAAATTGTAGCTGACCAGTTGTCTGAACACCTCAACAAATATAACTTACTCTGCCCGCAACAACATGGCTTTAGAAAAGGCCATAGTACTACCACTGCCCTGCTTGACTCCACCAGCCATATTCATAAGGCGATTGACACTGGCCACCTACTGGGTGCAGTGTTCATTGATTTGAACAAGGCATTTGACACTGTCAACCACCAGCTCCTGCTTCACTCACTCTCTCTCTCCTCCCTTGGACTATCTAATGATGTAAGCAAATGGTTTGAAAGCTACCTCTCGGCAAGGAACCAAAAAGTCAAAATCGTTGACTCTCTCTCTCAAGTGCCCTTCCTGTCCACTCTGGTGTACTCCAGGGTTCCATCCTTGGCCATCTACTTTTCAGCCTTTTCATCAATACTCTTCCTGCAGCTTGCAATAATAACTTAATACTCCATGCCAATAATGCAGTCCTCTATTCCTCCCATACTGACCCCGTCTTGCTCTCCAAGGTTCTACAGACGAACTTCAGCCTAGTTGAAACCTGGCTTTTCCAATATAAGCTGTTGATGAATTAGAAAAAAACAAAGTCCATGCTGTTCCATAGCTCTCACAGCAAATACAGATCCATAAACTTCACCATACATAATGAACTTGAACAGCCACTTGAGCAAGTGCAGGAGTTTAAATACCTTGGTATTACCCTCGATTACACAACATAGAAACATAGAAGTTGACGGCAGATAAGGACCGTAAGGTCCATCCAGTCTGCCCATTTCTTTTTCTACCTTATAAATGTGCCATCGGCCTTTGCTCTGTCAGTGGCCTATCTATTCATAGTCATTTGTATTGCTCCCTTATGCCTATCCCATGCCTGTTTGAAGCCCTGCACTGTATTCATAACCACCACTTCTTGTGGTAAGCCATTCCATGCATCCACCACCCTTTCTGTGAAAAATAATTCCTCACATTCCCCTTAATCGGCCCCTCTAATCTCATGCTGTGTCCTCTTGTCCTGCTATTTTCTTATATTTAAACGTTAGACTCTTTCACCTTGTTAATGCCCTTAAGGTGTTTGAATGCCTCGATCATATCACCTCTCTCCTCCTTTGCTCAAGGGTATACATATTGAGCTCTGTTAATCTGTCCTCATATGTCTTCTGATGCAGTCCATGCACCATTTTGGTTGCCCTTCTCTGGACTGCCTCAATTTGGTTAATGTCCTTGTGAAGGTGTGGCCTCCAATACTGCACGAGTACTCCAGATGGGGCCTAACCAGTGTCTTGTAAGAGGATTATTACCTCCCTCTTACGACTTGTGATACCCTACTAATACACCTAACACCCCTAGCCTTACCTACTGCTTTAGAGGTCTGTTTGATGATTTCAGGTCATCAGTGATGATGATGCCCAAGTCTCTTTCTTCCTTTGTGACTGCTAGCAACTCCCCTCCCAGCCTATAGGTGGCTTCAGGGTTTCTCTTCCCTATGTGCATGATTTTGCATTTCTTTGCATTAAATCCTAGTTGCCACTCTTCTGACCATTTTGCTAGTTTATCCAGATCTCTTCTCATTCTGCCCTCCCCATCTGGATCATCTACTCTGTTGCAGATCATGGTGTCATCTGCAAACAGACAAGCCTTACCCTCTAGTCCATCTGCAAGGTCATTAATGAAGATGTTGAAGAGGACTGGCCCCAGGACTGATCCCTGAGGTACCCCACTTGTGACTTGCATCTCTTTTGACTGTATACCATTTACCACCACTCTCTGTTTTTTGCCCGTCAACCAGTTTGCCACCAGCTGAACAACTTCTGACCCACCCCGAGCCTACCCAGCTTATTTATCAATCTTCTATGTGGAACAGTGTCAAAAGCTTTGCTGAAGTCAAGGTAGCGACATCAACTGCTCCCCCTTGGTCCACCACTCTGGTTACCCAGTCAAAGAAATCTATGAGATTAGTGTAACAGGACCTTCTTTTTGTAAACCCATGCTGTCTTGGATCCTGTGCCCCTATGGATTCCAGGTGTTGCACTATCCTTTCCTTAAGGAGTGCCTCCATAATCTTGCCCACTACTGAGGTAAGACTGACTGGTCTGTAGTTCCCCGCCTCCCTGCTACCACTCTTGAGGAGCGGGATCACATGAGCCCTTCTCCAGTCTTCTGGGACCTCTCCTGTGCTCAGAGACTCACTAAACAGTTCTGCTAATGGCTCTGCTAGTTCCACCTTTAGCTCCTTAAGTACCCTGGGATGTATGCCATCAGGTCCCATTGCCTTATCCACCCTGAGCTTAGAAAGCTCTTGTAGGACCTTTCTTTGTGAAGGGAGTAGCTCACCTCCTCCTCCCTGTGTCCATGATGCTGAGCTGTGGACCCTGCCCTACCTTCTCTTCAGTAAATACTGAGCAAAGTATCTATTTAGGATAGATGCCTTTACAGGTCCTCCTCCTCACATGCTCCTTTTCTCCATTAAGCTTAGCAATACCCCTCTGGACTTTCTCCTTTCACTAATGTATCTATAGAAAGTCTTGTCACCTTCTTTACTGTTCGTGCTAGTGTTTCCTCAGTTTTGGACTTTGCCTGCCTTACTGCCTTCCCTGCTTCCCTTAGGGCAGTTTGGTATGCCTCTCATCTTCACTCCACTGTGTTCCCTTAAATTTCCTGGAAGGCCAGCCTTTGGCTCTGACCTTTTCTGCTACTGTATTTGAGAACCAAGGTGGTTTCCTTCTTCTTTGCACTTTTCTGTCTAACACAATGGGATGTTGCTTCAAGTATTGCATCCTTAATGCTTGCCCACTTTATCTGTACCTCCTCACCTGTGTTTCTTTTTGCCAGGGCTAGTTTAACTCTGTTGGCCATCTTATCAAAGTCAGCTCCTCTGAAGTCCCATATTTTTGCCTTGGAATGGGATGATTTAGATGTAGTAGCCAAATTGAACCATACCATGGATGGTCACTGGCCCCAGGTGACCTTCTACCTGGAGATCTGTGATCCCTTCCCGTTAGTCAGTACTAGATCTAGGATAGCCCTGTCTCTTGTGGGTTGCAGTACCAGTTGTTTGAGGCCCTCCTGCAGGGAATCCACTATGTGTCTAGTTCTGCAGATGTTCCTGCTGGTATTGACCAATCTGTATCCGGCATGTTGAAGTCTCCATTATCAGAACCTCCTTTAGCTGTCATGTTTTGTATATCTTCTAACAGTAATGTGTCTATGTCCTTCCCTGGTCTGGGGCCTGTAGACAACCCCAGTTCTTATGGCTGTCCATTTCCTGTTTCCAGGGTGACCCACAGTTCTTCTGGCTCTTATGTGTATTCTGAATTTCTGTAGCTTTGATATTTTCATTGACATACAGGCCACTCCTCCCCTTTTGCACCTCGGTCTCTTCTGAACAATACATAGCCAGGTACTGAAGTCTCCCAAGTGTGGTTACTGGTAAACCATATCTCACTAATTGCTACTATGTCCAGTTTAGCCTCTGACATTATTGCCTGCAGGTCTGGGATCTTATTTCCAGGCTGTGAGCATTTGTGTACATGATTTTCCATTGGCCAGATTTTGGTGTGTTAGTTGTTGGGTGAGGTTTGGCATTACCCTGTGTGTCGTATGGGAGACAAACCTTTTTCTTACCTGGTGATGCAAATGAACTGCAAACATGCTGAATCCTGTTTGACCACTAGCTGAGGGAGGGTGTTCTTCCCATTCGACGTATGGGGTGCTGCACCCTCTCCCCATTTGCAAGTTTAAATATTCTGCAAAGACATCAAACTTCTGTCCCAATGCACTGACTCCTCCCTAGTCAGATGCAGTCCATCAAATTTAAGAACTTTCGCCTCCCAGAACTGTTGCCAGTTCCTACAAATCTGTGTCCTTTTCCTGGCACCAGCCCTTGAGCCACATGTTTAGCTCCCCATCTCCCCTTCTCTGACCTTCCGTCCATCTGCTCCCCTCTCCCAGACTGGCAGGATCTCAGACAAGGAGATGCTGGACGAAATAGATGATAGTTTGTCACCCAGCCTGGTCAGGTGTTCTTTGGTCTCCACAACTGACCGGCTGGCGAGATCATTAGTCCCTATGTGTACTAGGACATCAATGTTTTCTCCTGCTTTGTGAACAATTTTAGCAATGCGGTCAGTGTCTCTCCATGCTGATGTACCTGGGAGACATCTGACCATTACCCCTGGCTGGAGATGGGTATCAACTCCCCGAATCATGGAGTCTCCTATGATCAGAAGTTTTTTGGTTTTCCTTTTGCTTTTTTGTTTTGGTTCCATTTGGTGAGTTTTGTTGTGCTAGCTCCTGTGCTGCAGTGTCCTGCTCTGCAGTGTCTTCTGCCTCTTTGTTCGATTTCAGAGATAGAGGCAGATACCTGTTTGTAGTGTTTATATGGTTTTGGAGGTAATATGTTGGAGAGCAGAGAGGATGGGGCACCTGATTTGGTTCTCCTAACCATCTGCCAACCTCCTGACCAACTACCCTAAGCAAGGCCCAGGTTTTTCTGTTGGATGCTGGGGAAATGGCGGTGGTTCTTATAATGTATTTCCTCTGAATATGAAATTTGAGGTGTGCAATCTCTGCCCATGCTGCCCGGAGCTGAGCCCTAAGATCTCCAAAGGCCTAGCATGTAGGACAGTGTCCTAAATCCTGTAAGACTGTCCTTCTGAAAATTGTTCCACAGTACCTGCAGTTAATGATATCCATTCCAGATAAGTTGCTGGGTTTATAACCTAGTCAGAGTAATTAGAAGGAAAAAGGAAAAAAATGCAAGTAATGGTTTGATTGTGTTTTGTTTAACTTGTTATAACAAGTTAAATTACTAGTGCCCCTGTAAATGAGCTCACCTTGTGGAGGCCCCACTGATCCACCCCTTCCTGCTCTGCCACAGGAAATTTCACAACTGTGGTACCCTATAAAAGGAGTGTAGTGTGGTCTTTCAGCTCACATGTTCAAAACATCTCAAAATCAGTCAACTCAAGAATTGGGGTCCTCTACCGCCACTGTCGCTGTCTTACCAAAGAAGCTATGCACGCAGCCATAACTGCCTCAGTCCTACCCGTCACTGATTACAGGCTTGCCTTCTATGGGGCTGCCATTGATACCACCCTAAAATGGGTCAAGACAGCCCTTAATAAATGCTGTAGACTTCTCACTGGTGCAGGGAAGCATACGCATACCTGTGATCTCTACAAGCAATCCAACTGGCTCAATCTAAATAGTAAACTTGTCTACCAGACCTGCCTACTGGCTAAGAAAATTTGTCTTAACCTCACACCCCCTGCAACTCATGCCTTAATGTTGCCCGCAGTTACTGCACATTTTACATGCAGTTCCCTCAAACCAACATTTATCGTTCCATTCTGCCGTACCAACAAGGCTCAACATGCTTTCCACACCAGGGCCCCCCTGCTGCTAAACAACCTTCCCCCTGAAATTGCAGCTGAAAATAAGCTTGGCCCATTCAAACAAAAACTCTGCTAGCACCTCACTGACCTTAGCAGTTGTAACAGCTCTGCCTAGGCTTGTGGCTTTGTTTAACCTCTCCCTCCTCTTCTCTCCTCCCATGCTACCCTCCCCACTTCTCTCCACCCCTCCATCCCCTGCTACTCCCCATCTATCTCCCACCCCACCTACCATTCTACCCCCTCTCACCTCCCACCTATCAATCCACCCCCTCCCACTCCTCTCCTCCTGTCTCCCCTCCCTATCACCCTATCTCTTGTTGCTTCACCCCAGACTACCTAACACTTATCTTTCTGTTCTTGCACTTATGACAAAGTCAAATCCTTGACTGCCTTCCCCCCTTTTCCCCACCCCTCTCCCTCTTATCTCCCACCTCTTGCTCCACTTATGTCACCCCAGGATGGTTTTTATTTTTATTTGTGTCTTGCTATACACCCATATTGTTAATTGTGCATTGATATTTGCCACTGACTGTTTGATACTGTGCTAGACTATACACATGTACTGTCTTTTGCTACTAAGTTGACCTCCTGACCTATGTTGTATGTTACCTCTGCTTACTTCTATGTTAACCTCCTGATCCTGTATTGTATCTTACCACTGTTTTGCTTGCACCCATTGCTGATGCGGAACCTTTGTAAAAGAACCCTTGGTTCAAAGGTATTTGTAATCCTAGTAATAAATAAATAAAATAAATATGGTGACTGAAGAAGGAGCGGGAAGGATAAAGGGGAAACAATGACAGAAAGTGCCAGAGAACTTCAAAGTGAAGCCATGAAGCAGGAAGGAGCTGCCACTCAGAAAGCCAGGAGGAATGGGGAAGGAAGGAGAGAGAGGAGGAGAGGAGGAGACAAGGGGGAATGGGGAAAGGAGGAGACAAGTGTAAGAGAAGTAGGGAGGAGGTTGATAGAGAGAGAGGGAAGGAGCAGCAGATGGTAAAAGAGAGAAGAAGGGGAACAGGAGGGGGAGGAAAGCCAGAGAAGTTAACAGCATAGTGGAATAAAGTGCATAAAACTAAAATGCCTCAGTAGAAAGTAAAAGGAGGAACAACAGATATGGCTGGGGGGGGGGCTAATCCAGATAGTAAGAGGTAAATGGAATGGGCCTTACCCAGACAATGAAACTACAGAGGAGAAGCCAGAACAAAATAGTGAGTTTCCTGAGGAGTTGGCCTTCCCCAGATATGGATATAACAGGGAAGGTCTTTACTAGAAATGCTAGTGGAATGTAGGCCTTTAATCAGATTAGGGAGGTAAAGGTAATATTAGCCAGATCAAGATGAGGAGCTGTTCTGGGCAAAGCTCTTAGGTAGGGCTGATGTTCATTAAATTCACCAAACTACTTAAACTCTCTTTTTTCCTCCATTTCTGATCTATCTTTTAAGAAACAGAAGTCTAAAGTCCTTCATGAAGCAGGTTAATTTATGTAGTCTGCTCATATAATTGATTTTGAATGTTTAAAAACAAAATATAATTTAATTATTCCCAATTTTATGGGTACCTGCAAATATATACATATATATAACCTCCAAAAATCAAGCTCACTCCGTATTAGATCAAATTGATCAAATTATGTCTTCTCCATGCCAATTTAGAATCATCTCACTTATATATAACCTATTATTATCTAACTTTTCTTCAGAACTTAACACTTAGTCTAAAACATAAATGGGAAGATAGATTAAATCTATTCCCTCTTCACTCTGGAATAGAATAATCAATACAAGAGGATGGGGACTTAAATCATCAAAACTTAGATTCAATTTAACATTACCCATTAATTATATTATACTCTCTATCAACTTAACAAAATGAATCCGACAAGAACTAATCTGTACCCTACAGGCCATGATGCCCCTAGCACCCTAGAACATATGCTAATTCTTTACCCTGCTGTTAATACTTGGTGGTGCTCAATTCTTATCTTTTTGTCATGAGCAGTTGACAAAACTCTATCTAAAGACCCCTTTTGGATGCTTCTACGGTATGGTGGACCCCTTCAAAACATTTCTCATAGCAATTGGTGCTTGATCAATATTAGCGTTATCACTGCATTTAAACTCATATGACGTAAGTGGAAGGATAATGACCCTCCATTATTTATTGTATGGATGAACTCAATGATATCCATCCATCGTATTGAACAGGTTCATTACCTAACACTTAAACAAATGGACAAATGTTGTCAAATATGGACACCATTTACTAATTCCCTCAACTCTCCTGTATAGCATTATGACTTCTTTATACCCCACTTCAAATTCTGAATGCTACCCACAATGAAATGACCCTGTTAGAAATGTTTAAAAACACTAATTAAGGAACCTAAAATAATTAATTCAGATAATTGCTTTTCTTTAATATGGAGATTAATCCATTTGTATTAGGTATTTACAGTGGTAATTATGCAAAAGTTGACTGGTAACGCCGTATACTAAGCATTGCACAAGCATGGTACCCATTGAATAATATGTATTCTGCTACCGCGCAATGACGCGTTGTACTGGTCATCTTTTGCACAATTACCACTGTATACCTCAAATGGACACCGTAAGTGCACATATAAAATGAATAGCATAGTGAATCAACAGACTAAAATTATGTGAAATAATTTAGAGAATTTAATATTGTCTGATTACTCTGTAACGATTTCATTTTTCTTTTATTTTTTCATATACTCTATGATGATTTAAGTCCCCCTCTGTAACTCACACATTTGTACTATATTTACTGGAATTGATCTTCCCCGGGTCACCCCTGAAATATGGATTTGATGTTTCAGATGGGCACACCATGTCATCAAAATTCAAATAAAATAAATAAATATAATTCTCACTGTATTGTATGCATATTATGACTCATTAAAAAATCTTTATATAAAGAAAAAGACCAAGATAAGGAGCAACAGGGAGGCAGTCCTAGTCAGATAAAGCTGCAAGGAGATGAAGATCTTACCCAAAAAGGTGGCAGACAAAAGTAAAATGAAAAGAAAATCATTAAGGGGGAATAGCCTCACCAGACAGTGGGAAAAAAATCAAAATAATCAAATGGGCATGCTGCTAAAGCTCCAGAGCTGATCCCAAGATCCCCAGCCATAGGAAAGACAACCCACGGGGAACTGTCCTTGCCCAGTATGTAAGTAAATGGCTATTTGACCCGCTTCTGGACTGGCTCCAAGAGCACATTCATGGACTACGACATAAGTCGAATCAAAGACCCGCAGAACACCAACACATGTTCAGTGGTCAGCTCCTTGACTAATTCCCCCTGTTGAATGTGTCAGTCTACGTCAAGACCATAGATGACTCACCTCTGCAGTCACAGGAGGATTCCTGGAAAACAGCATTTAATCGTTTGTCACCATGGACCACTCTAGGATCCTCAGATTAAGTGATCGCCACTGAAAGGCAGATTGGCAAGCTGGCTGCAGCATGGAATTCCTTGGCTGGAGCCCGAAACAGGGGCTGTGGTGGAGTAGGCTCCACCCTAAGGGGCAGAGGAGAAGAAGACAGGGGAGACTACTGAGAAGTATGGACTGGCATAGAAATGAGTGGCTTAGGCCAGGGACCGAAGGTCCAGGAAGCTGAGCCCTATCCCTCCTAGCAATGGTCCACTGTTGCCAGAGAACATCCTCATAGCATCAACACATTTTTTTGTTTATGCCTCTGCTCGCTCAAGGGCAAGGAGGTCAAGGGGCATCAACAGCGATGCCTCCCGGTTCAGCAGCATCGATAACGCAAGTAGCACCTCGACCTCAACCTGAGGGTTGACGTCGACTGGTGTCCTCCAGGGGGTTGTGGTAAACCACCTGCCATGGCAGGCTGAGCACTAGAAGCTTCAAAGGCATGACCATTGGTGAAGGCCACTCCTGAGATGACCCAGCCAGGGACATGGAACAGGAGAACCAGGGTCTGGGACAGCAACTCTTCATCAACCTCCTCTGACAGCCAGTTGGCAGGATTGAGAAAGCTCCTGGCTGCCTGCTCATCTGCAGTTGAGGTCAACCAGCTTTACAGGGCTATGACAGAGCCCTCGACCTTTCCCTTGACTGTAGGGGGCTCGATAAGGGCCAAGAAGTCAGTGGACTTGAAGGAACAGCATTATCAGTGGCTCAGTAGGTGGCACACTCGCCTCTGAGGCCGGGAGATCAGAGGGCTGTGGGTTCAGTTGCCACATCTGGCACTTGGGTTAATATCCCAGTACTGACACTGTAGTGCAGCATGAGAGGGGCGCTGCACTTCTGAGGTGCCGTCTTTCAGATGAGACGTTAAACCAAGGTCCCATCTGCCTGGATTGGTGGTAGTTCAGGTAGATGTTAAAGATCCCATGGCACTTATCAAAAAGAGTAGGGTAATTTCCCCGGTGTCCTGGCCAAATTTCCCTCATTCACTAAAAATACCACCAACAGCTTAATCTGGTTCAAGGTCAGTTGGCATTTATCTGTATCCCCTTCCTCCGGGTCGTGCCTGAAAATAGGCAGGATTTGTCTAGTGCACTTACCCGGTCAACAAAAACTAAATAAATAATAAAAATCTTTCCCAGTTCCATGACCTGTGGCAATGCTGCTTTTAGTGTTTCCTGCTGCAGTGAAAAGGGCTATCCCTGAAGACCTGGAGGGCCAGACACATTTCTCTGAAGTCATCAGAGAACAACACTCCAACACTGGCCCCAGCCGTAAACAGCACTGAAACCAACGAGGAACTCACAGCACCTATTGCTGCCTCTCCTTCAATAACCGCTAACTGTGCAGTCAACCTGGCTGCTGCTGGGGCCTTCTTGTGGTCTTTCAGCTGACCAAGGACCAAGCAAGTTGTCCATTCTTCCATGGAGGAGGGCAGCATGGCCCAGCACAGAGTGCATCCCTCAGCATCGTGTGATCACCCAGCTGTACAAGCATGTGTTGTGTGGGTCTGTGGCTAACATTTTCTGTATGCACAGGGTGCAGAACTTAAACCCCGGTTTCCTATTCTCTACTGTCAACAGTGATCGTAAAGTGAAGCTGGAAGACTTGCAGAGCAACTTTAAGTTTAATATGGACTTGAAAAGTCGAAGATTCTCCAAGAAAGCACTTGAACAACTCAAATTCCTTCAATGCTGTAGAGCTGCAAAGGAAGAAACCTGTCCCTTCCAGTGGAAAGACACATATGACATCATGGAGTCAGTGGATATACCATCTAGACGGTGGGAGGAGCTTAGCTTGAAGACTTCCAATGACTCACCTGTGTTCAGGAAGACTGCCAGAGTGTGCATAGTGAACTGTATCCACACTGTTAGAAAAACTTTGTTTGCATTCATTATTTTTTTGGATCCAAGTGTCTTAAAAAAAAGTTTACTTACATTTTCCCACATGTTGGGAATGAGCTGACTTTTACTGTAAAGCTTGCTGCAGTTAAAGTCAATTCACTATGTGTACAAGTAATTCACAAATGTTCAGTTTCATAATACCATCAATGTGACATCAGATATTATCATGATGTCAAAACAATGGTATTACTAACTTTGGATGTCAAGGTATCCCAATGTAGAAAAAGTAACTGTTCCTATATTAAATACAGAATGTTCAACAGAGAGTGCAACATCTCAGACAGTTTAAGTGACAGAGACATTCAAACACAAGCCATAATTCACAGTCCTGATTTCACAATTGTGAACTACTGGAGTTCTGGGACCAGATATTGAAAAGGTAGCGTGGGCGCTAAGGGGTGTTTACCCATGCTAACCGAGTTTTGAGCCCGGCCTTTCAGTGGGGTCTATTTTCAGAAACCCCTGCAGTGTGGGACAAACTTGTTAGTGCCTGAGCGCCAACATAACTTGGCACCTATGCAAATAAGGCCCCCCCCCCAGCATATGGATGCAGCAGCAATTTCATAGGTTTGCATCGGCGGTAAATGGCACCCACACCAGTGCCATTTGCTGCCTCTGAAAACCTAGTCTTAACTGGGTGCAAAGGCTGTGCCCCACTCCTCCAATGGCAGGATGGTTGTACTGCAGCCGCCCATCCCCCACCCTCTGATCCCCCATCCTGGTGAAACAAAGGATGCCTTGATGTCTAGTGGCAACCCCCCACACTCCGATGCCTTGTCCCATTTAGCATACACTTTCCCTGGTGTCTAGTGGCACCCCCACCATCTGATTACCTACCGCAGTGGTGTGACACTTTGCCCTGGTGGCTAGTGGCACCCCCACCCTCCCATCACCAATCTTGGTGCTGTGACACTCTGCGCTGGTGGCACCCCCACCCTCTGATTTCCCACTCTAGGACTGCAAAAGTACTCCCTGGTGTCTGGTGGCACACCCCTACCCTCTCTGACCACCCATCCTGGTACTGTTAAACTGTCCTGGGACCAGTTGCACCCACCCACCTCCTCCAATCATCCATTCCAGTACTGGGAACATATGTTCTGGTGGCCAGTGGTTTCCCTTCACCCTACGATCACCCATCTCAGTGATTCTGAAGAGGCACTGGTGGCTAGAGGCACCTCCCATATCACCCATCCCATATATGGATCTGTAACTCTGGTATCCCCTCCAGATTTCCCAAACCATGTAACTGAGATAATCACTAGCATCCAGTGGTACCCTCACTTCCCCCCCACAGCTGCTGCTCGCCAAAAGGACCGGCGAACAGTGGAGGTTCAGCAGCCTCACCAGCCTGGTACCAGCACCAGAACACCATTCAGTCACCTCCTTATCAGGGATGCCGGAGTCATGCAGTGAACCCAACACGACGATCGGCACAGCCCTCCTTTTACCTCCTCGGGCAGCCGTCATATGTGTCAACAGTGAGCACACATCCACACTCACTGTTGACACATAAGGTGACCAGCCGAGGAGGTAAGAGGAGGGTGTGCCAGTCATCATATCAGGCTTACCGCATGGCCCTGCTGTCCCTGGTAAGGGGGAGTGGCTAGGTGGTGTTCTGGGTGCAGGTGGAGCGGGTGAGGGACTGCTGAACTACCATATCCATTTGGTGACCTGCAGTGGGGGTACCACTAGATGCTAATGACTGTCTCGGATACATGGGCTGGGTGATTGGGGGGGGCCACTGGACACCAGGGTTACAGAGCCATATATGAGATGGGAGATCAAGGACGTACCACTAGTTACCAGGGTCTCTTTGAAATCACGTAGACAGGTGATCTGCAGGTGGACGGTGCCACTGGCCACCAGGGCATATGTTTGCAGTACTGAGATGGGTGATCGGAGGGTGGGAGGTGCCACTGATTACAAAGGTATAGTTTAGCGGTACCAGGAAGGGTGGTCAGAGGGTGGGGGGGGTGCCACTAGACACCAAGGAATACGTTTATGGTCCTGGGGTGGTGTACTGGAGGGCTGGGATGCCACTAGCCACCAGAGGAGAGAATCACAGCATCGGGATGGGCGATCAGAGGGTGGTGGTGCCACCAGACACCAGAGACACTGTTATGATACTGGGATGGTGCTAGAAGGTGTAGGGAGGTGCTACTAGACACCAGAGACAACCTGAACATTTAGGGGACATGTGATCAGTGGATGCCAGTACATAACAGGGTGCACAGTAACATGGATGGGATGGGTGATTGAGGGTGGGGGTGCCACTACACACCAGAGTAACTGTACTGTCACTGGAATGGGTGTTCAGAGGGTTAGCAGTGCCACTAGACACCAGGGAAACCATATACATATACAGGACGGGTGACCAGGGGATGCCACTAGACACTAGGGGACACATTAACAAACACAGGACAGAAGCTCAGGGATGCCGCTCACCATGAGAGATGATGTGTCAGATGCCCGCTGGACAGGCACAAACAGCCTCCACTTCATATGCAAATGAGCCCATAATGGAAATGCAAATGACCTCTTAGCACCTTGCATGCTGAACTGGTTCATTTGCACTATGCGGCTGAATGTCATGCCATAGCTCCGGGCACTATCCGGTCCCAGAGAGCAATTTCTTTTGGGCTGGATGCAGCCCAGGTTCAAGCTGGGGTAGCGCAGCTTGACTTAGCACTGCACTGACATGGGCTGATATTCAGTCGGATAGTGACAGTCCACTATCCAATTGAATAATGCAGCCTCTCAGTGGGGAGCAGGTGAGGGGCGCAATGCAAACCTTTGCACTCTACTTTTTTGAATATCTAGCCCCTGATGTCACAGCTGTTAATTATGACAAAAACACATAAGGGCTATCTGTGAATTACAAGAGCTGACCATGTTCAGCTGCACCTCTCATGATAGTGTTGTCATGCTGTTAACCTGCTTTACAAGTGTCACAATCTTGTTACTGGCTCCCTCTAGTGCCACGGTGCTCATGCTGCAGCTGTGTTATATGTTGATAGGTACAGTTCCAGCAACTGTTACCGTTATAAGAGTGCTTTCTTGAGTTCCTTGCGTAAGAGATCTGTGAGGCAAAGCTCAACAGTTCTGGCACACAAAGGAACCCTAGGATAGAATATTGGCTAAATGGGGTTAGACTGAGCACCTCCCAGAAGGAGACGGACCTAGGAGTCATTATTACCAATGCCCTGAAGCAGATGAGCCAATGTAACAAAGCATGTAGCAAAGTGAACAAAAGTGTTGGGATGCATAGGAAGGAAGTGATTACCCTCTCTACAGATCTCGTGTGAGACCTCACCTGGGGTACTGTGTTCAGTTTTGGAGGCCACACCTGAAGATGGATAGGGACAGATGTGAATCTGTTCAAAGAAGGGTGACTAAAATGATCCAGGGTTTGCAGGGACTCTTCTATGATGAACATCTGGCAGCACTGAAAATGTACTCACTGGAAACTAGGAGGGAGGAGGCGATACAATAGAGACCTTTAAGTTCTTAAAAGGTGTAAACAAAGTGACAGACACAGAGGAACTGTTCCATAGGGTCACCAGCACAATAACAAGAGGGCATGTACGGAAACTGAAAGGGGGGAGCTTCGGGGGATCTAAGGAAATACTACTTCACCGAAAGGGTGGTGGAGCCATGGAATAGTGTGCTGGTGGAGGTGGGGGCAGACTGTAACGAGTTTCAAGTGTAGCTGGTACAGGGTTAGGGGAAAATTAGGAGACAATGTAACAGGTATCTGAGAGACCAATCTAGTAGTGATTGATTCTGGGTTTTAGTGTTTAGGCGGTAGGGTCCCGTAACCAGTTGGGACAGGTTTAGTGCGGCTATGTCATTTTGAATTTTAGAGCTGGAGGAGGTGAGCCAGTTCCCCATTAAAGTCACCCAGGACATGGAGCTCTCCACCCGATGTGTGGGATTTGAGGACAGTTAGATGGTCCCTGATAGAGGACACAGGGGAATCGGAGGGGGGGGCAGTACAAGCCAGCTATAAATATGGGGATGGAGTGAGGGAGCGAGATCTTCACCATCAAGGAGTTTATAGACTGTGTGGGTGGTAGTGCTAGTGACATGAAAGTGAACTGAAGGGCAGAGCTGATGTACATAGCCATGCCACCACCCCTTTTAACACTGGTCCGGTCATGCCGTATGTCCGTGTAACCTGGGATAGAGATGCTAGCATCCTTGGTGTGTGATTTTAGCCATGTCTCTATAATGATCAGAATGTCTGTTTTTAGGGATAAGACAATTGGTTGGAACAGTATGATTTTTTGGGCAGAGGCTACAGACGTTCAAGTGGGCCAACCTTAGACCACTTGGGAGTTGTGGGGGGGGGGTTGAACCAGGGTTGGGTTTGATGTCTCCATCAGTAGCAGCATAGTCACCAGGGATCCTGGTCAGGGCTAGCTTAATCCTTCTGTTACAGGAAGTAGAGTGGTGAGGTAGTGCTGAGGTTGTCTGAGAGGGGAATTTTAGGGCGAGCAGACCAGCATGGAAACTGGGAGGTAGTATGGAAGGGCCAGATGACCAGGAGTTTGGGTGAATGACACGTGGCAGAGGGAGGGTGGAGGTAGCAGAGTTTGGTGGGGAGGGAGGCATTGAGGGAACGAGTGAGTGACAAACCAGAGCCTTAGGGCAGGAAGAGGATGAAAGGGACAAAAAGGGCAGGAGGAGGGTGAAGAGCGTAAGGAGAAGAGGGGCATGCTGAAGAGGTTCTGCTATAGGAAGGGTAAGAGTGGGTAAGCAGAAGCTGGAGTGCTATGTGATTGTTTGGGAGGTTGATTAAAGTACTACAATTGGAGATATTTGAGCGGCATCTAATAGAGGGCAGTGATACGCTGCAGATGGGAAATAAGGCTGTTAGCTTTTTTTTTTTTATAGGCAGTCACATGAGCCGCTCAAGACTATATAAGTAAATGCTCACCAAGTGTGGTGGGGGCAGTGGGGTAGCCGACGCAAAGCATCGGTGGGGAAAATTACAATCAGATGCTGAAAAACGCCGACAAGCAGGAGCCAACGGTCATACCTGGATTCAATCCCAGCAGTCCCAGGGAGGGCAGGCAGTCCAGATTTCGGGGACCCTAATGACCGCACCAGCAGCTGTGGAAAAAGGGGGAGAGGGATCAGGTATAAACAGGTATGAATGGCAGGAGAGACAATGCAAGGGGAAGGGGAGAAATCAATACTGGCTGAAACTGGACTGGCATGCCGACTGAAAGAAAGCTTAGGTCATAATCCAGATTGTGTTACAGTTTGAAATGCTGTTCCTTCCCCTCATACTAGCCAGCATTAAGCTCTGTTTCACAATTAAAATAAAGCAGAACTAGTGCAGCAAGAGGAACGCTGTTTAGCCCTCACTACCCACGCAGCCTAGAATTTAAAATGTTAAAATACAGCAGATATACCCAGCTTAAAGGTCAGACTTAAAATTATTTAAAGTGCAGCAGAAATTGGCCTGCTGCAAGTTCTGCCTTTAAAGAATTGGAGTTTAAAAGTATGAGTTCATCAAATAAATAAACTGTACAGTGAACTGAAGCCTGGAAAGTATCTGCTCCCAGAACGAGCTGTTAACCCTCGCCCTACCCTGTAGCCAGTATTGAGGTGCAGAAAATTTAAGTAATTAAGGCACAGCTAGAAGTGGGCAATTAAATGCAGCCCAGAATCAAAACTATCTTCATTGCTCTGCCAAGTGAAATTGGCAGAGCCTGCAAAGATCATGTTTTGAGTCCCTTAAGCAATATAAAAGAGAGTGCGGTCTTTAGTCTTGGCGGCAAAATTCAAATTACAATCAGACGCTGAAAACCACCGAAAATCCCACAGTCGTATCTGGAATCAATCCCAGCAGCTAAGGGAAGGGCAGGCAGTTCAGATTTCGGGGGCCCTCAAGACCAAACCGGCAGCTGGAGTCAATGCCAGCAGCTTGAGGGAGGGCAGGCAGTCCAGATTTACAGGGCCTCTCATGACTGCACCAGCAGCTGAAGTCAATCCCAGCAGCTTGGGGGAGGGCAGGCAGTCCAAATTTCGTGGGCCTTCACAACCGCACTGGTAGCTGGAGTCAATCCCAGCAGATCAAGGGAGGGCAGGCAGTCCAGATTTTGGGGGCCCTCACAACTGCACCGGTAGCTGGAGTCAATCCCAGCAGCTTGGGGGAGGGCAGGCAGTCCAGATTTCGGGGGCCCCTCACAATCGCACCAACAGCTGTAGTCAATCCCAGCAGCTTGGGGGAGGGCAAGCAGTCCAGATTTCGGGGGCCCTCATGACCGCACCAGCAGCTGAAGTAAATCCCAGCAGCTCATGGGAGGGCAGGCAGTCCAGATTCCGGGGGTCCTCACAACCGCACCAGCAGCCTGAGTCAATCCCAACAGCTCGGGGGAGGGCAGGTAGTCTCTCCTCCTTCCTTGACTCAACCTCCTTCTTCACTCTTTACCAGTCGGAGTTTAGAAATTCCCACTCCACCATCACTTCCCTCCTAAGGCTCACTGACACCATCCTTACCAGAATGGATCAAGACCACATTACAGCCGCCATCTTTGTTGATCTTGCAAAGGCCTTCAACACTGTTTCACACCCTTTCCTTCTCTCCAAACTTTCCATAACTCGGCTCTCCAGCAAGGCCACCAATTGGTTCCACTTCTACTTGGTAGGCAGGACTCAATCTGTCAGGATTGCGAACTCCATCTCTTCCCCCCTCCCCATCTCGACTGGGGTACCCCAAGGCTCGGTCTTTTGCCCGATACTGTTCTCCATTTTTCTCAATGACCTGCCCTCTGCCTGCATACACACATCTATTCACATGTGTAGCTCCTCAGTGGGAGCACCATTTCGACCATTTTTCATTTTCCAGACAAATCGGAATGCGGGTTGAGCCCGATTTTAAACAGAAAAGTCAGATGTTACTACTTTTACAACGTTTTCAGTCACCGCGACGCTCCTCCTGGCAAGTCAGTTCGCACACTCCTCTCTCTCTCTCTCCCTCTCAAACACTGCGCAGTCACTCTAGGGCAGGCTTGGGGGTGGGACTGATTGCAATCTCACCAATCACTCGATGCCATGCAAATAAGCCTCTCTCTTCTCATGCTCTCCTCCTCCACAGCGATCATCGAGCAGGCATAATTTAAACTGCAAACTGCTCTTTTTTATTTTTTCAACTGTAGCTCTTCAGCGGGAGCACCATTTCGACCATTTTTCATGGCATTTTACTCAGTGACTCACTTAGTCCATACCACAAGCACTTCCAACTTCTAGGGCACAAATCTCTCTTTGTCTCCCACAGTTTTCCATGCTTTTTCCTGTCACACAACACTTTAAAAGCTGGAAAACGTTGTAATTATGATGCAGGATAAGGGGCATACACTCGCGGGCTTTACTGCTCCTTGGTAAATAGTTAGCACAATTACAGCAGCACACAGCGGCATATTTAGTTGCCAATGCTTCTGATTTTTGGGCTACCTACTGTCAGACAACCAAAACGCTAGCCACCATCTGAGCAACCTTTCTTGCTTTTGTCCCTAAATTTCAACCAAATCCCAGTGCTGCCTCCAATTTGTAACCACCAGGGGTCAGGCTGATGTTATTTTTGGGTTTTTTTAGCACGGTGCCTCCATTTTTGTAACCCACTACCTGGCTGTCTGGGTTCGGGGAGAAAACTGTTGCTCAGCATTTTGGCTAGGTTTGACACTTCTACACAGAGGCACCCAAGTAATCTGGACACAGAAAGCAATAACGGAAATGTCCAAACCAGGAGTGGAATTCTAGAGTGTGGCTTTTATTCACAACAACAACAAAATAATAAAGCATAGATGGACCCCACCAGGGCTACACTCCCTGGTAATGCAGATTAACGGAGACTAGAACACATCTTCTTCACAACACTGTAACCCTCAGGTTATGAACACAATGGGCCCTCAGCCCGAACTGGTACTCTTCTCTTGGATTCCCTGGCATGGCACCTCAGCCAGCACTTGGACATTTCTCCATGTTGCATGGATATTTATCTGGTGGCTCCCTCTACCACCCATGAGCACTTCCTAGCTCCATAAGGGAAATGTCATCCTTAATCCCACATCTGGGTACTTTCTGCAGACACTGGCCAAGGGCCTGGAAGAAAGCTATGGGAGCCCAAAGTGAACCCGTGGAGGTAAATCTGGTTACTCCAGATGGGGGGTCTCCCACCTCTCACTCACAAATCCATACCCAGCCATTCATTTGGAATCAACACCTTTCCTTGTGAACCTCTCTGGTTTGTAGAGTGCTATCTCGAAATGTATATCACATTTAACACTCTACTCTTCATGAACTGGTGTCCCGACATGTAAACTCTGAGTGGCTATGTCCATCCCTGTAGACCCCAACTGTTTAGATGCATTTAAAGTCATACACAAACTTCAAGTACTGTACTTGGCTGTCCTTCCCTGACCCCACAGTAGCAGATACTTTACACGCTGTCTCAGTGAGAACATGGGCTCGAAATCAGAGCAGACTCATCAACTGGTTTGTAGGTGCCCCAGGGCTTCTGGCAAAGAAAACACACATATTGGTACGTCAGTACTTGCTCCACAAAACATCAGGCAGCTTTCCCTCCTTCAGCAGGGCCAGAGGGTTACCCCTGAATTGCTGGTCTGTTCTCCCCTATCCCTCCAGGGATGGGGCACTGGAATAAGCCGGGGAGTGGTCTCTACCACTGTGTCAGGTTTCTTCTGTGTCCTTCTCTAGGGCGTAAACACACATCCTCTATCTCTGGGTAGCTCTATATCAGAGCTAGGCTCTGAGGGGCTGCCACCTGCAGCACACCTCCTTCTCTCTCAACACTCCTCTGCAGACTGACATCCTCTGCAATCCCCAACGTTCTAAGCTAACCTCTTGCTGCAGCATTCCAGTGTAGCTTATGCTGCTGTGAGAATTCTATATGATGTCATCCCTCCAGCTGAGCTGAGACTGAAGACAGAGTGAGACAGGGTGAAACCCCTTTAACTGGTGTCTCACAAGGTGCGTTTCCCTGCCTGCCACTAGATCTAAGTAGGATTCTTGTAACCCAGGGTGACAGGGGGTTACACATGTATGCGGATAATACAGTCCTATTTACATCTGGCCCCTCAACCTCTGATGTGGCATCCAGACTACAGCGTGACTTCAATGATGTCCAACTCTGGTTTAGCTCTAATCAGCTCTTCCTGAATGCCAAGAAAACTGTCTCTATGTCACACGAGCATACATACGAACATATGAAGAAGCCAGCAGAAGTAGGCCATTTGGTCTATCAAGTCTGCTTGTATTGCAAGGTCCACAGCTTAAGCTAATGTCCCTGCCCTCTCTCCCCACTCCTCTCATCCTCCCTACTCATGATCCTTATAGTTTCCCCCTATGCCTATCCCAGCCTCTCTTAAAGCTGCCCACTGTCTTCAATGAGATTACCTCTTCTGGCAGTGCATTCCAAGTGTCCACCACCCTCTCTGTGAAGAAGTGCTTTCTGACCACCCTCCAGCTTAAGACTGTGCCCCCTAGTGTTATGGCTGCCACTCAGCTTAAAGAGACTCTCCTTATCAACTTTATTTATCCCTTTCAAGTACTTGAAGGTCTCAATCATGTCCCCTCTCTCTCTTTGTCTTCCAGAGAGTACATGTTCAGTGCCCTCAACCTCTCTTCGTATGCCTTACCCTGCTGACCCACTATCATCTTTGTAGCCCTCCTCTGGACCTTCTCCAGCAGTTTAATGTCTTTTTTGAGGTATGGGCACCAGTACTGAACTCCATACTCTAGATGCTGCCTTACCAGTTACCTGTTAAAGGGCAGTATAACCTCCTCTCTCTCCTACTACTGATCCTCCTAGATATGCATCCCAGCATCTTGTTTGCCTTTGCTGCTGCTTTCTTGCACTGTGTGGACTGCTTCAGGTCACTAGTGATCGTCACTCCCAGGTCCTTCTCCTATTCTGATGCAGATACTCAGACTCCACCCAGGTAGTACTCTGTCCTGGGATTATTGGCTCCAATATGCATAACTTTGCATTTCTTGGCATTGAAGCCAAGCTGCCATATCCTGGACCACCTGTGCAGCTTTTCCAGATCTTCCTGTAGGTCCTGTGTCCCCTTCAGCTGTGTCCACTCTCCCACAGAGCTTGGTGTCATCCGCGAATAGGCACATTTTGCCCTTAATGGCATCCCCAATGTCACTGATGAAGACACTGAACAACACTGGCCCCAGAACAGAGCCCTGTGGGACCCCACTGGTTACCTCTCTTGGACCAGATAACTCTCTCCCCACAGCCACCCTCTGGGTTCTGTCTCTCAGCCAGTTTTTCACCCATCTGGTCATCTTTTCCACAACCCCAAGACCCACCAACTTCCTGATCAACCTTTTGTGGGGCACATAGTCAAAGGCCTTGCTGAAATCAAGACAGAGGATGTCTACCACTTGACTCCTGTCTACTGTCTTAGTGACACAGTCAAAGAAGTCAATCGTATTCATTTGACACAATCCCCCCCATGAACCCATGCTGCCTTGCATCCTGTAGACCATGCCCAGTTCATGTAAAACATAAACAAGAGGGATGGCTTCCGCCTTTACCAAAGTTCTGTAGGAAGTGCAGTAGGTGCAAATACTGTCCCTATGTGAACCAATGTACAACAGTCAGATGTGACTATGATGGAGAAACAACTAGTATTACACAGTTTATTAACTGTGATACAAAATGGGTGGTTTATCTTGCAGAGTGTAGTTGTGGTGTGTACTATGTGGGGAGGACTAAGAGAAAGTTAAAAGAGAGAATTGGAGAGCATGTGAGAGCCATTATGAATGGCAATTTGGATTACGCACTTGCAGTTTATACACAAGGGGTTGTACACAAACAAGAAACAATGTGGATTGTCATATGCCAAAAAACGCATAGTTGGTAGATTACATAATAAACAACTAAGTGTTGAGCGGGTAAATACAAATAAAAGAGACAACTTTTTCAGTGTCAGGGCACCACAGAAATGGAATTCACTTCCTGAGTGTATAGTTAACTCAAAAACTATTGAATCCTTTAAAAACAAACTAGATATCTGGTTAACAAATAAATGAAGAAAACTGACCCACTATTGTAGGGGACAATCTCGATGGGCCGTGATGGCCTTCTTTTGTCCAGTATATCCAGTATATCCAGTAAGAACATGTTCTCAGGTTCACTGGTATTGAACAAACCAGTACTGGCCCGGGGAGATAGGGATTTGGCTTTAAGTAGAAGGGAGGCCTACTGGATCTTTAGGTTGGGTTCATATTTAGGGCCCAAAGGTATAAATGAACAAACTGAATTGTTACTTTTTCTTAAAGAGGGCTAAAAGAATGTAGCAACCTAGAAATAGATCCAGGGAGCCATCTTTCTGTTTATCTTATCATTTTTATCTCCCGGTGTGCAGGAAGCATGTTGTGATTTGCTCTGAAATTTTGAATGTACATGATATGTGATACTGCCTTCTCTCTTTTTCTCAAAAAAAAATCTTTCCATAGGTTAACATCTGCAATTTGAACACATCTTCCTTTTGTCAGAACCTAGGGACTTTTGGACCCTATTTGACTAAAATCTTCCTATTGTATTTTGCCTAACTTGTTATTGTCAGCATTATGATTGTTGGCATAATGTTATAATCAAATGTTGAGCCCAACTGTATCCTTCCGTTCCTTTTCTTGTTAGGCCTCCCCATCCCTATTTGTACCAACCCATTCAGCTTTGAGTGTCATCAGTTTCTTTCTGTGACATATTTTGTTCAAAGGAATAGAACACTAAAGATAATTGTATTAATGTAGTTTGGGTCATGCGAAACTATGGTGTGAATGTAAAAATATTGTATCACCCACAGATCTTTATAGTCTCTATAGGAAGTGATATCAGTCCCTTTAGGACTTGAAAACAGTGAGCTAATTCAGTGTCTGTGGTAAAATGAATTCAAATGTGAGACTGGACAGCAATACTTTTTTTGTTAAATTCTAAAATTGTTCCTGTATAGCACTTTAGAGGTATATAAAACTTCTTCAATTTGAAAACACAGCACTTTATTTGATTGGTTATACATATCACATGTTTGTGTATTGTTGTTATATAATGAAACAGGGGGGCAATCTCTTTGACAAAGCCTCATCATGTTAGTCATTTATTTTTCCTCCTTGAGCGTTGTGGAATAAACTTTTTTATAGTCTTGAAGCAGATTAAGCCTGGACATTAAGTCTATTTTGGAGTTCCAGAGTGAAGTGAGTTCCATGACTGAAGTTGTATGGGGTTCTATATTCCGAAACGTGAAGAACAAGGTTTGAAAACCATAGTTAAAACAGGTTTAGAGTGTATTATACTTCAATAATACAACGACTTTATGTCATAACCATACACAACAAAAACATTTAGGTGTCATACTTTTAATATGGGGCAAAAACACTATCCATACACTCCTGAATAACAGATGTTTTAGAGTTGGAAATTTCCTGTTTCATGCTTGACTAAATACGTTTGGAGCCCCATATGCTAATTCCCCAGAAGTGCACAGGATGGAACAAGATTAGGCAGTAGGATCTGCAGTTTGGGTCACTATAACATGAAAACCACATGACTCAGAATTCATGAGCCACTTGACTCATCCCTGTGAAAACCATCAACAAGGCCCTAAAAAGTAAAATACCATTACATAAAAAAAAGACTAATTAAGCATTCTTTCCTCTCATGATACCCTCCTCACACACAGAAACAAATGTGAACCATGGACCTGTCAATGCCGAAGGCTTGCTTGCATGTTGTGAACCACAAAAGTTATTTTCCATAGTGTAGTGGCCTTCCCCCTCCCCGTCACTGTAAAATAAACTGAAAGTTATGTTCCATAGTGCAGCAGCCCTCCCCATTCTCTGATCACCGGCCCCCCTAAGAAATTACCATAATCCTGGTGCTCCAGTGGTCCCTCCCAAGGCTGCAATCACTGGCCCCATAAAAATGTCCATAATCCTGGTGGTCCAGTGGTCTCTTCCCCCACCCTGTATACTGATCCCTGACTCTGTGAAGCAGTGAAATTCCCTGGCAGTCCAGTGGACCCCTGTACCCAGTAATGGAGAGTTCGACCACCCCACTCCACCCCCCAGCCCAACCCACAGATGGCGGCCAGCACAGCCAACCACTCTTCACCACGGCTGGCTGCCAACTCAGCTCTCACTGACAGTGTACTCTATTCAGCATGGCCCACTGACAGTGATCTGTCAATCACTGTCAATGGGTTGTGCTGAATAAAGTATGCTGTCAGTGAGAGCTCAGTTGGTGGCTAGCTGTGGTGGTGAGCAGTGGGCTGTGTTGGTTGTCGGCTGTGGGTCGGGCTTGGGGGGGAGCAGGGTGGTCATGCTCTCCGTTACCAGGTGGGGGGTCCACTAGACTGCAAGGGAGTTTCACTGCTTCACGGAGTCGGGGAACGGGGTACAGGCTGGGGGGAGGGACCACTAGACCACCAGGATTATAGACATTTTTTAAGGGGCCAGTGATTGGAGGCTTGGGAGGGACCACTGGACCACCAGGAATTAAATAGAGATCTTAAGAGAGGATGTGGCAATTAATGGGGCTAGACTTGAGGATGCACTCACCACCTTAAGAAAACAGTCCCGTCCCCCTCAAGAGTCCTCTATAGTCATGGAACATGTACTTATTGATAGTGATGTAAAAAAATTGCGTCCTGACTTCCCTAGTATCCATATTCTGGAGGAGAGCAAAATAACTAAAATAAAACAATACTTGGGTAAGAGAAGGAATAAAGGATCAAGCAAGTTGAAAAACAAATACAAATCATAAAGAATAATAGTAAGAAAAGGAGAAGGAAAAGAAAATGATATGGAACAAAATAGGGGAAAAAGATACAGATACATCTGCAAGTCAGGAGTGGCTAAGACCACAAATAGGGTAATACTGGGAAGGTCCCCTGAGGTGGAATTCATTCCATAAAAGGGGCAAAGGGAACAAGCAGCTGAGATGGACATGAATGAAGGAGTACAGGATTTGGGGGAGGCTGTAAATAGTGAAGAAGCTCTTCAGGGAGCGAGGAGAAATGACAGCAAGAGGATAAGAAATTTTTCACAAAAGGAAACAAGGACAAAAAAATAGGGTCTCAGTCAAGAAACAATAAATAAATTTACACAGATATCAAATAAATAAATGTCACAGGAAAATAATAAAGGAGATAGGTTCACAAATAAAGAGTACCTTATCAATCTGAAGGGGGGTGAAACTGTTTTACGAATTTTTGGGATTCATGTTAAAAATAATGAAAATGAAGAATCCTTGCATGAATTAGTTAAACACTTGGTCAAAGCTGAATTAGGATTAAAAGAAGAGAGTGAAACATACTGGGAGTCTTTAGATGCCATTCAGAATTTAGTAAACCAGTCTATGCCCTTCTGAGCACAATTGAAGATGCCAGTAAAATTTGGACCAAAATGCATACTCTGTATAATCTAGGATTAGAAATTCTGGCACCAATAAAATGGAACACTGTTCTGTTTTTTGGGGCCAGGTAATAACATGATCAGCAGACCAGTACCATGGGAAGAGGTTAAAAACACTATTAAAACCTTAAAATAGGACTTCAAGAAAATTAATCCAAAGGAGATAGAAAAAAACAATCTCATTTTTTGGTATTGACCATCTTAAGATGACAATGGAAGGAAATTAAAAGCAACACTCTGTTTCCTGTTTTACAGTACCATGAAGATTCCTAATGAGCTTGGATCAGTGATCTCAGTATATAGAATTAAGGGGGAAATAGGGCAAACTCAAATAGATGTACATCTAAAAGAATCATCACAGAATCATTACAAGTTCAAATAGACCAAGGTCCTTTGTAGAACTTGCCACCATTAATATTTCAATGGTGGTAATAAAAATGTTTATCTACCATAAACTCATCCAATCTTTTTTTAAATATTTCCATATCACCACTTTCAATTAAAAGAAGAATTGATAGAAGAATTATGGAAAAAGCCCCTCGTTGGGAGGCATTGGGAATGTATTTTGTAGACTGGGGCAATTTATAGTCAGTCCCAAGTAGTGGTATTGGAGAGCCTTTATCACAACCAAAATCTCCCCCTCAGGCTAACTGACTTAAGGAAGATGATATGGGTGCTATTCCTATCACCACAGAAACAGGGGTCTTTGGTCTCATGGAATATTGCAGGGTTGGCAAATAAACTGGGAGACTCTGACTGGACTACTTTGAGTTAATCTCATGAACTAATTTGCCTACAGGAACTATGGGCCTGTGAAGATATAAATCTGAATGGTTACTTCTTAATAAGTACTCCCGCAGTTAAATGAAAAAAATTTGGGAGAGCCTCTGGGGGGCTGGCAATCTATATAAAGATTGTGCCAGATATTAAGCTGATTAAAATTCTCAGCAAAAACGACAATATGTTTTTTACCCTAATGACAGTTAGATCAATTGTATTGATATTAGGCATGGTTTATATCCTACCAAGAGGATCCCCTTTCTATAATGAAGAACTCTGGGACTGCCTAACAAAAAGCACCACGGATACACTTTTTCAGTATCCCAATAAATCTTTTGTCTTGGTGGGCAATCTAAATGCCAGAATCGGATTCGCCCATCATTACAATAAAGATAACTTTAGTGAAATGCTTACCCTAGTGAACATCCCAACAAGAAGTTCTACAGATCCTATATTAAACGAAAGTGGGGGAAAAATTTATTTAGTTCCTAACTGCCATGAATTTTAGAGTGGCAAATGGAAGAATAATAGGAGATATAAAGATAAATCCCACTCACTGTGGACCTTATGGAAGAAACACAATAGATTATGCTATTATTACTCCCAATAGCTTTGACATGCTTGCAGCCCTGAATATTCCAATGTGACCAGAAAGTGATCATGTTTCCTTAACCATAAAAATCAAAGTCCTAGGCGATTCCCCTAGAACAGCTGCATAATCCCATTCTTCTGGATTTGAGCTAAGTAACAACAACAAAATTCTTCAGTTCCAGAAAATACAGGATATAGATGTTTTGATCTGGAGGCAGGATATAATTAATAGTTTTGCATATGTAATGAAGGAAGCCTCCCTCCAGAAAGCCTATGAAGAATTAATGACTATATACTCCAAAATTAAAGAGTTTATGTTCAAAGATACAAAAAGTGCCCCTCCGGTTGTATAGACCTGGTTCAACAATAATTGCAGACGAACTAAAAAAGAGCTGACCAGACTGATATGAGGGGTTAAAAAGAATCCCTCCAGAAAGAATGAGGGGCTAAATAAAGAAAGGAAATATTATAATCTCATTCTACAATCAGAGAAAAAGCTCTTTCAGGAAAAATGCTGGGCTTTAATGATGAATGTTCTGAATTCAGGGGATGGTGCACAGTTTTGGATGCTTGTGGCTAAGGGGTCATTTAATTTCTCTTGTTCGAGTCCCATGTTTGTCCCTGGAGATTCATGGGTCTCACATTTCCTAAGACTTTTTTTACAGTGAGCAAGTCTCCTATTCAAATTGGATGGAAATAAAAAAATCTAGATTTATTTGCTCCACCCCTTATGGTATCAATAGGTGAAGTGGAAGATGCCATAAAGGCCTGTTCAAGAAAAAAAGCTCCTGGCCCCGATGACATCCCTAATGAAGTATACCAATCTCATTTGAATATATGGGTTCTGGTTTTAACAAACCTGTTCAACAAATGCTTAACAAAAAGGTTTGTTCCAGATTTATGGACCAAACATATAATAGTGCCACTATATAAGAAAAGAGACCCATGGACACTATGAATTACAGAACCATTAGTCTTTCTTGACTCCATTTCAGAGATTTCTACAAGAAAAATATTGAACAGAGTGCTAGCTTGAATCACAAGATAATATCATGTCTGCATTTCAGCTGGGCTTCAGGAAAAACTGTCTCGACAGTAGACAATATTTTTGTTATATAACATCTTATTGAAAAATATATTAGGACAAGGAAAACCAAATTAATTACTGTTTTTATTGTTTTTTCCAATACATTTGATTCATTGAACAGATTGCTGTTATGGCAAACATTGATTAAACTTGGTATTAACCATCCATCACTCATTCCGATAATTCAGCTATACACAAATAGTGTAACTACTGTGTGGTATAGTAATGGAGGAAACTTATCTAGACATTTAATATCCAATACTGGGGTTAAGCAGTGCTGCCATTTTGCTCTATGTATTTTCAACTTCTATACAAAATCATTTGGCTGATATTTGTTCAGATCCAAATATGCACTCCCCAAAAAGAAAGGATAAACAGTGCCCCCTTTTGGCCTACACCAATGATCGTGCTCTTCTTTTCTCTTTCAAAAATTGGAATTCAGCGGAAACTGGACAAATCAGAGGAAATACGTGCAAGCCTAAAATTAAAAATCAGTCTAGCCAAAATCAAGTTGATGGTACTTGGCATGAAAAAAAGCTATGCATGTTTTATTGACAAAAAGAAAATCGAGCAAGTAAAAAACTATGTCTATCTAGGAAATACTTCATAGTATACAGGAAATTGGGTTCATCATTTTAATGCCCAAACGACCAAGGTAAAAGCCAATGCTAGGGGGCCTTTCAAATTAAATTTTTAAATATGGAGGATGGTCAATTATAGCAGCCCTGAGAGCAGCAGAAATGAAACTGACCCCTATTAGTCTTTGTGGGGCAGAAGTCTGAGGGCACCAGACAACAGACATTACTGAAAGACCACACAATATATATTACCAGGCCCTACTAAGAAATCCAAGAGGCAGCCCTAACTGCGTAGTGCATACAGAGTTAGGGTATCTATCACAACACTGGCTACTTTAAGATTAATTTCATATTGGCTCAGAATAATAAATGCAAAGGTTAACTCCTCCAGTCCCATGGGCCTTGAAAGAGAAAGTATCATAGCTGAACTGGGATCTTACATCCCCTGGCAGGGGTATACAGGGACTTGATAGCAGCAGCAAACCTTTCTCAGATGGTTAGCTCCCCAACCAGGACAAACTATAAAACGGGTATCAGCACTCTTCTGGATTGGATCATAACAAGCCATTCCAACAGGATCACAAACACCACTGTCCTCCCTGACACACACAGTGACCACTCCCCCGTCATCTGCTACTGGTCCAATAAATTCATCAAGCCCCCCCCCAAAACCATTACTAGCCGGGTTCTACCTAGAGGCAAGCTACCTCATCTCAAAACCTTCCTTAGTCAACAGGATTGGTCCCCAGTTCTCACTGCAACCAATGTGAACACCGCACTGGAACACTTCATCAGGATCTTCAACCAAGTATGCAACATATTTGCACCCTTCAAGAAGCTCAAGGCTAAAGCCCTATGTAACCCCTGGCTCACCAGAGACCTACTTAGACAACTAAAAGCTCGAGACCACCTTTGGGAGATTGCCAGAAACACCGGGAGAAAAGCTGATATTGCTAACTATAAATGTGCATGAAATGACTGCACCAAATATATCCGGGATACGAAGACCACCTATTTCCATAATGCTCTCACTAACTCATGGGACAATGGTAGGGACTTCTGGAATAACATTAAAGAAGTCACCAGGAAGCAATATAAATCATCAGTACTGAGCATAAATGGTGAAACTACACTTGACCAGAAACTCATTGCTGATACATTCAATGACACCTTCACAGACCTCAGTGCTGTACTCACACAGGGTTTTTTCGATGAGGTGGTTCCCCTTGCCCCCCCAGCCACCTCCAGCCACCCTCCCTTCTACTTTAAAGCAGTAAAAATGCATCAAGTCCACAGCTACATTACCAAAGCCATTTGCAACTCCAGAGCCAGCAGTGACTCCCTCGACCTCTAACTGCTGTCGCTCACACTTGAAGTAGTACTCCGACCACTGACCAGGATTTTCAACCTCTCCCTCAGCCTCAGCCAGTTCCTTGACTTATGGAAATCTGCCACGGTAACTCCAATTCATAAAAGTGGTGACAAAATAGCTATTGAGAATTACCGTCCAATTTCCATCCTACCTCCACTCTCCAAGGCCCTAGAACGGATTGTGTCAGACCAGCTCACCGACTTCCTAGACAGTCACAACATCCTGTGCAAGGAGCAACATGGCTTTAGAAAATGTCATAGCACCTCCACGGCACCACTTGAATTCACTGGTGCAATCCATCACTCACTCGATAACAGTCATCTTACTGGGTCCACCTTCATCGACTTAACTAAAGCCTTTGATACCGTCAACCACAATCTCCTACTTGCCCAGCTTCGACCAGCAGGGCTCTCACCTAACTCGGTGAACTGGTTCAAAAGATACTTAGACAACTGCTCCCAAAGACTGAGAATTGCTGGCACACTCTCAGACCAAAGACCAGTCTGGTCCAGTGTCCCACAGGGCTCAATCTTGGGCCCCCTCCTTTTCAGCCTTTTTCTGAACTCACTGCCAGAATCCTGCCCTGAACACATCCTACTCTATGTGGATGATGCTGTCATCCTGGCATCCCACCATGATCCAGTCCATCTACAAGGTAACCTCCAACAGGCCTTCTCTGCAGTTGAAAACTGGTTCACAAAACACAGACTTATACTTAACCAGAAAAAAACAAAGACCATAATCTTCTGCAGCTCCCAAAACAAACACAAACAATATCAGCTCTCCATTAAAACAAAGCAAGGAATCACCCTCGAACAAGTTCATACCATCCAATACCTCGGCCCCACCCTCGACTGTAATTTCTTCTATGTCCCACACATCAATAACGTGGCAAAAGTAGCCAACACCAGGATGGGCCTACTATTCCGACAAAGGAAACATCTAACCCCAGAAGCTCTGTCCATAGCTGTCCAGAGCTCCATCATCAGCAACATTGACTACGGTCTCATTATCTATGGATCTGACAACCTCATCTCTCAGGCGTGTTTCGACTTCCCTCAACTGCTTCCGCCGACTCGTTACTGGTTCTCACCGCTCACCCACACCTGTGACCTCTACTCCAAAACAGGCTGGCTGCAACTGAACAACTGAATCAAATACCAAACCTGCATCACTGCTAAGAAAATCATGATGGGAAAGGCACTACCAGGAGTCAGCACCCTCCTCAAACCCAAAATCACCAACCGCAACACCAGGAGCTCTAAGCCCCAGATCCTTCAAATCCCCTGCTGCCGCACATCCCAAGGCCAAAGGTCATTTGCATACAGGGCTCCGTGTTGGTTGAATGAGCTCTCTAGTGACACCTCATCCACAGCAATGTTTGGAGCATTCAAAAAAAAGCTCCGCCACTCCATAACTGGCACCTCCACCTGTGCTTGCACCCCATAATATCTTCATTCCCTACGCTGCTTCTGACCTTATAGGTGTCAGTTTCTGCCCTCTCTTCTTGCACTCACCTGTCCAATACAACTTCTAATGCACTTGCCCTGTGTCTGTCCTGACAAGGCCCCATGGCTGCCTCACCCTGACCCTCTACACCTATGCCTTCCCCTACCCTCAGCCCTCTCCCCTTCTTGCCCTCTTCCTCCTATTGTTTCTTGAGTTACTCATCACTCAGTCTGATTTTGTCAAGCAAAGTTACTGTCTAAAACCATGTACCCGTAACTGTTTTATGTTTTAGTGCCTGTTACCCTGTAACCAGCATGACGTGGAACCTTTGTAAAAGAGCCTTGGCTCAAAGGAACTTTGTAATCCTAGACACAAATAAATAAATAAATAAATAAAGATATACTGGCCTCGGTTCATCTTAAGGTTTTGTGGCTCCTTTTTCTCAAGGGAGTCATCATTTCTCAGAATTATAGAAAAATGATAAAACTAAGTCTTTTTAATAAAGCTGTTCAAGAAGACTTGGAATTAGTGGGCAAACTTAAAGCAGATCAGTGGCTTTCTTTAAATAAAAAGATACATTGTTTGGAGATTTATCTGACTTTACCTGTTCATTCCGAAAATAAAAAATTAATAACTAGGGCCAGATTTGAGCTGCTTCCAACTACTAGAATAGAAAATAGGAATGATAGGATGCAAAGAGATTCCCTAAATTATACATGTCCTTGCAATAGAGGACACATGGAAACTCTTTCACACATGATACTATTTTGTCCACTGTACAATGAATGGAGGACATTTTATATAGAGTGTTTTTTACAACCCTATGCAAATAATCTAGAAGACAGCTTGTACATATTACTTCACCCAGTGGATATGAGGCAGGCCACTGTACTAGGCAAGTTCCTTAAGGAACTAATAGAGTGCAGAACATCAGCCAAATAGGACATGAGCATTTTGCTTTTTCTCTATAGCTGGTGTATTAGGATATGGCTAATGATACTCTGGTTTATTTAAAGAACTCTGTCGGTTCATATGGAGCCAGAAGGTTGTTAGAAAAATTAAAAAAAGTTTTAACATACAGAGAGGTTCATCAGTAAATAGGAAATTATGGCAATGGTATGTTACTTTGGCAGTTCCTGTTTGGATGGGTATTAAGGAATTGTTTAGCTTCATAACCACAATTTCAAATTGTTATTGAGACTCCTGTTACTGTAAATACTGTACTGAAATTCATTTATCAAAACACAAAGTGTAATTATGAAGTGATGTGCAATGATATCAGTGTCAGTGGCTCAGCAGGTAGCACACTCGCCTTTGAGGCCAGGAGATCAGAAGGCTGTGGGTTCTATCCCCACACCAGGCACTTGGGTTAAATCCCAATATACTGACACTGTAGAGCAGCATGAGGGGGGTGCTGCACTCCTCAGGTGCCATCTTTCAGATGAGATGTTAAACCAAGGTCCCATCTGCCTGTTCTGGTGGTAGTTCAGGTGGATGTTAAAGATCCCATGCCACTTCTCGAAAAGAGTAGGGGAAGTTTTTATTAAAACCAAAAATCAACATTTACATAGTGTACTTCTTATTTCTAATTTTTCTGTACATATTAGTTACATATATTTAATCAACCAATTCAGCTAATACTCCTCCATAGCCATTTACTTCTTTCTTCATCATATTTAATACATTCATTCTGAAACTGCTTATCTACTTCATTCTAAATTTTAAACATTAAATCTAGAATAGTAATCTCTTTATCCTGTATAAATCTCGGGCATCTCACTTGCAATATTGACCATTTAATTATGGCAAATATCACAAACATTGTATTTCTATGTTGTATTCTCCATACTTCTGTTAATTGCCCATAAAGTAATGTTTCTAAAGTAATATTTGCAAAATCTGGCATTCTCCACATTCTGGCCAATATCCCCCAAAAATGCTTAATAAACTCACATTCAAATAATACATGTTTAACTGTTTCTTCCTTTTTATAACATTGTTCATGTGAACAGAAACTTTCTTCCACTTTTTTGTGTTTTAGGTTACCTTTTACATTTATTATTCTATGACTATATAACCATATAACTTGTTTCATCTTTTTTGTATCCTGACTTCTAACATTGCTTCCAGTAAAGTTTTTATATTTACATTCTTATCTACTTTAAAAACAGAACGTTCATAGTAATTTCTTTCCAAAATGTTCTTATAATTTATGTTCCTTTTCTTTGTTAATATTTCATCTTTAGATACTTCCCATTGTGCTATATATTTCCTACATACATTTATTCAGTCTGGTAGTTTAGATTACTTACTCACATTCCATTTTTTCCCCCCAAACTGCACAGTAATACCTCCTTCCATTCCTCCACTAAAGGCATCCATATATTTTTCTCATTTTGAATTATTGGCTTAATATTCGCATAAATAAAATTATTCATAAAGAAAACTACCAGATTTAACATGTTCAGACCCCCTTCAGAGACAGGTCTATATGTGTGCACCCTTTTTACAGGGTTCCACCTACTCCCCCATAGGAACATAAAAAATAAGCTAAACATTTTTGTCTGCATCTGCCATGGTATTGGAAAATGTATGCTGTATATAAAAAGACTGGGACAATAAAAGTTTTAAGCATTTATATCCTTTTTTCTTTCATCATGTTCCATCCTTTCCATTTGTTTACTTTGCCTTCAGCAATCTGCAATTTCTTTTCCCAATGTTCTTGCATAGGATTTGATCCTCCAAATTTAACCCCTAAAATTTCCACACGTCCCTGCACTATTTCAATATCCCCTTTTTCCTCTATCTTTGTTTTCCCTAACAGAATAATCTTGTGTTTCTGTTTGTTTATGGATATTCCAGTATATTTTTTACTGTCTTCAAAAATCTTCAAAGCTTTTTCTCCTGAAGCCTAATCCTTCAAAAAAAATAAACAATTATCCGCATATGCGTAAGTTTTATGGAGCTTCTTACCTTTCCAATCTATTGCTTTTATTTTTGCCTCTCTCTGTACCCTTCTTAAAAGGGGGTCCAAACACAGCACATACAGAAGGGGGCTTAAAGGGCACCCATACCTAACCCCATTGTGAATATACGTGGGGATGCCCTGATGCCCATTAATCATTGGACACATCTGGGCTTCCCCATATAATGCCTGTATTATCTTTACTAATTCTTCTGGAAAATTATATTTCTTCAAAATATCCCACTTATACTGTATTTATGGCTGATGGCGTCAAATGCTGTTTCCTTGTCTAGTGCATATATACAACTTTCTATTTCCTCTATATTACCCTTATTCATTATTTCTCTCAGATACATTAAATTCTGCCTGATGTCTCTACCAGGTATAGCACATGTCTGTGTTTCTGTTACTAATTGGGATGCAACTTCTGCCATCCTTTTATTTATTTTCGCCAACATCTTATAGTCAGCTGTTAATAACCTTATGGGTCGCCAATTCTTAATATCCTTTTTATCTCCTTTCTTATGCAAGAAGATGGTGATTCCTTTTTCATGGACTCAGTTATTTTCCCTTCATGGTAAACCTGGTTATACACTACAGTTAATATTGGTGTCAAAATCTCTTCAAATTTTTTATAGAAAGCATTTGGAATGCCATCTATTCCAGGGGCGGTATTATTTGTTAATGCTTTTATTGCTGTTTTTACTTCCTCTTCTGTAATATTTTCTCTCAAAATCTGCTGTTCATTTTCTCCAATCTGAGGTAGTTTCATATTTTCAAATCCACTATCTGTATCTTGCGTTTCCTTTTTTTGAAAATTTCCTTTAATATATTTTTGTACTATTAATTTCATATTCCTTATGTCAGTATATAATATACCACTATTAAATCTGTTAAATCATACATTGCTCTGTTTTCTACTCTTTCTTTATTATCCTCCAACGGATTTGTCTGTGCTTTTGTCCCTTGTGTTCCAGTCTTCTGTTCCATCAGTAATTACGTTGTTCTATTATATTGGATTTCCACATTTGTTCCTTTAGTTCAGATATTTTTCTTGTATGATCTTTTTTCTCTAAGTGCTGACTTGATATTCCTTTAAATAATTGGATATGGAGGATAACATTCGCCAAGTGCAGAAGCAATACTGTGTTAAGGGTGGGAGCAAAGGTTGTTGACTGGGGAAGCTGAAGAGGGAACGACACTAGTGAAGGCAAAGAGGGAGCAGAGGTAGGAGGGTGGTGGGCAGCAGCCCAGGGACCAGTATTAGAGGCAACTGCAGGAGTTGGTAGTGAAGTCATGAAGGAGGGAGGAGAGTGAGTGGTGGGAAGAGGCAGAGCAGATGGTAAAGGAGAGAGAACGCGACAGATTGGGGAAACAGAAGGAAAAGGCAGATTGACCAACACTGAATTTCCTTGAAGTGAGGAGGTCATTGAGGAAGATGTAGAAGAGTACTAGACCAAGGACAGACCCCTGGGGGTGCCTGAGCTGATAGGAAGTTGGGGGGATATGGATTCTCCAATATGGACAGCTTGAGACTCACACTCAAAGTATGAATAGAACCAACCAAGGATTCAAAAAGGCCCGCAGCCTTGAGCCTGTACAGGAGGACAGGGTAGACAACAGTGCTGAAGACTTTAGCCAAGCTAACAAAAATGGCAGAGGTGATCAAGCCCTGATCCATACCAAATGTAATGGAGTCAGTAAGCTGATGGATGGGAGGTGGGGTTGGAGAGAGACTTTCAAAAGATAGACTGCAAATGGAAAGGGGTGAAGAAAGAAGAGGATGAATCAAGGAAGGGGAGACCTGAGGCAGTACAAGTGTTCTTGGATCTTGGCCAGTGTGAGGAGCAGGGGGTAAGGTCGTACCTGCCAGGAGAGGTGGCAACACCCTCTTTGGGTGGTAGATGACTGTAGCCCATTTCCTTTTTTTTTTTGGTTATTAACATTTTTATTGCTTTTTTCCATACACTGGTGCATTTATGGCCAGAGTAGAAATCCACTCCTTGGAATTACAGTTCTACATCATTTATGTATATCCAAAGAGTATCTTTCATATGTAACCCCCCCTACAAATGGGGGTTCCTGAAAAGTTTTCTAAGAGCTTGCCTAATTGCTCACTGCCTGGTAGGTGTTCGCGTTTAAGCAATTTAGATGTTGCTACCAATGAGCGCTTTAAAAGCCTCCATGTACTGTCTCTATAAGTGCTGCCTGCTTGCAGTCATAATTAATCTGAATGGGGGGTTTGTGTGTTTCTATGCCCAAATCCCGCCTGGGCTGCTGAATTTTCACTCTATTTCTGCCGTCGCTAGTGGCGCAGACAGAGCTCTGTTAAGAGATGTAACTGACTGCTGATAAATATTTAGAGTGGTAAAGATATGGTGTTTGTTCTAACCTGCCTTCTTTGCAGCAAGGGCTTTTCAGATTAGCTCCACCATTTTGGTCCCAAACTGCCAAATTGGACCAATCAGTACTGTGGGACTCTAAAATTAAGCCTATTGAAATGGGACTGTATGGATTACCAGTTGGGATTTGTAGTTTTAGACTACTGGCGCCTTTTTGCAACAGAAGGGGGATCTCTTACTATGACTGACAGCTAAACTGCCCAACCGAACCTTTCGGATCTAAGGGAAATCCCCTGAGCTGTCTGCTGGCAAGCCAGATTCGAGTTGGAAGTTGAAGAGGAAAGAGCTCGCATAATCGAGTGGTCATGTTGCACAGTAGTTCGTGCAGGAGAACCGTGGAAGGCCTGAAACTTGGCCTGTTGCCATCTTATTGAGAGAGAGAAAAATAGTCAGACAGTGATCCGCTTGATGTGCTGCGAAGTAAGCTGTTGGAAGAACACCAGGCTCACCTGAAAAAGACCGAAGATTTTGCTGAAAGCGATCGGCCGGTCAGGAACCTTAGCTACTGTTGTACTCCCAGGGTTAGCAGTGATTTTGCAATCGGGACCAAGGAGTCACCTGCCTGGTACAGTAAACTTTCTTTACATATAAATGTGCTGAGAACTGGAGAGGGTTTGCTGCCTGGTTCCCCTTCCCGAACTGAGCTGTGTGTTGAAGGCTGGAAGCTGTTCCCAGCTGCATCGGACTGAATCTGCTTGCTCTCACATGCCGTTGGGCTCTGCCACGAGGGTCTTGTCCCCCTACCCTGCTTCTTCTGGCCATCCAGAAGAACCATCATCCATCTTGTTCTCAGCATTGGGTATCATGAGTAGTACACAGGGTAGCTCCCTGCAACATATCTTTTAAATCAAAAGTGTGTCATCTGATTATTGTGTTGTTTCCATGAACTGAGCCTTCCGGCTCCGGATTACAATTGGGGGGTGTGCATGTTGTTTCTTTCTTCACAGGGCCCCAACCAGCTGCAACGCCAGCCTACCCCGGGCAACGGTCCTGGCTAGTCCTTTTTTCTATCCTGGGTACCCAGAGAGTGTGACTAATTGGGACTCTGACTGCATGCACAGCAGTGTGATTTTTAGTGTGATTAAGCCAATTAACCTGATTGCCCCATCCTTGTTATAGTCCCCCTGAATAAATCAGATCTACTTTTTTCTGCAATTTACATTGACTGTGGTGACAGTTTATGTTGAAGGTATTGCTTTGTGTCTTTGGTATTGCGTCACCTTGTTTTACAGGGGGTCCCCAGAGCCTAGCTGAAGGAACCAGTCCTGGGGGTAATTGTTCAGCATATGTGTGTGTGCCAAACTGGTCAGGGATGTTGGGAAGGTATACATTGGGTACTGTATGGGCCACTAGTAGGAGACAAGGGGGGGGGTCACAGTGTCCCAGAGGGCTGTGGCCTGGATAGTCAGACTAATACCAACCCTGACCTTTGGATGGAGGCACCCGTCACCAAACCTAGGCCCCATAACCTGTTACTAGCCAAGCAGGCAGGGGAAGTAGCCAGGGGATAGCACCACCTAGGGGTTACAATAGGTAGTTATATTCCAAGATTACTAGTACATTAAATACTCTAAATATATAATTACATACTCAAACATGTAAAAGGAATAACCAGGAGTGGAACCAAGAAACTGTTTAGGCTAAAAAAGGGGGTAATAACCAGGGACCATGAGTGGAAATTGGAAGGGAGAAATTATAGGGGGAAGTGTAGGAGGCATTGTTTCACTGAGAGGGTGGTGGAGCCATGGAATGCGCTGCCCAAGAGGCTGTTGGAGAAGGGTACAGTGGAGGGCTTCAAGAAGGGGTGGGACAGATACAAGGGGAAACTGAAACCAGAGAGACCCTCTTGGGGGATGGGGGGGTGGTACGGCAAGCAGCCATTAGGTTGCTGGCTTTCAAGCAGGCATTGAGAGACCTTTTGGCCTATTCTGCTGGCTTTTAGTATGTTAGTATGTAAATCTGGAGTCATTGGGCCAGATATTCAAAACTTTGCACCAGGCAAAAAATGTTTGCACAAGTTTAGCGCGGGATTAGCGCGGGTCTGCTATATTCAAAAGGCCAAACAGCGCAAGAAAACTGCATTAGCGCCGGGCAAAATCATAATGTGTGCAAGGGGCAAACTGACATGAATACAGGCGCAATGCTATATTCAGCGATTAGCGCCACGTAAAGTGGTTTTGCGCGACTTAGCGAGACACTTAGCGAGGTGCACATTACCACCCAGGAAAAGCTTGTCTTAACCCTGGGCAATCAGCTTTGCATGGGTTTTGCGCGACCCTAACAAATAAATATGACACATAGACAAAGCCAAACATAGAGGAAGCATGCTGCTAACTGATGGCATCACAATGATGCCATCATCTACCACCAGTCCCAGCCATGCCAGCAGTAAGTGGTGACCCTGTCGCCAGTGGACAGCATGGCAGTGTGGCCATACAGCACACACCTGCAGACCATACTTCTGTGGACACCAACAGATGCCAGCACACACATGCAGCACTGTGGGCATGGAGGATGTTGAGGGGAGAGTGTATGGGTGGTCAGGCTGTGCCACAGACCAGGTGTGGCCACAAGGCTGGGACACATCATGCAGTGCACATGGGCCAGTATTGTGCATACCCCAATACCAGTGTGCCTTTCTGATGATACATGACCCCCACGGCCACATACCGCACAGCTGTACAACTGCCACAGCACAGAATGCCGGACATGTATACGTCACTGTAAGCATCCCATGCCAGAGGTGCAGCATCTGTGGGTCACACAACAGTGTAACAGTAATGTCCACTGTCAGTAAACACCTGCAGGTTGGGCCTGTCACTGTGTACAGTGCAGTCATCATCACTGCCCTACACACCATAGGCATTGCTGTGTCCACACACTACTGACCCCCCTTGCTACTGTAGTGTCTGCTGTGGACTGTAGCATGACCTACAGTATGACAGCTGCATGCAGCACCACCATCTGTGCCTATGCTGTGTTGTCCCAGTACAGCTGCAGGCAGCAGCACATGTGGAAGTAGTGTTCAAAACTGTATAATATTCCCTAAGCTGTTTGCACAGCGCTAAAACGTTTGCGTGGGTTTAGCGCAGGGCTAAACCGTTAGCCCGGTGCAAACAGTATGCAAATCAGGGCATAATGAGATGCTAATCTGGATGTTTGCCCAGAGACTACATGAGTAGGCTCATTTGCATGTCACTTTTGAATATGGCAAAGTTTAGCACCGGGTAAACGTGTTTGCACTGGGCTAACGATTTAGCCCTGTGCTAAATCCATGCAAACATGTTAGCGCTGCGCAAACAGTTCAGGGAATATTTTACAGTTTTGAACACTGTACTTTCACATACGCTGCTGCCTGCAGCTGTACTGGGTCCACGCATTTGCTGGCACACACATTGGCCACATAGTTCACCTCTACCAACCTTCACATCGCTGTGCACTGTTTTGCTGTTGTGGTTTGCACTTCCTGGTTGCCATATTCAGAGCTGTCTTATTCCAGGGCTAAGTTTGCCCTGCACTCCTAGACCAGTTTGCCCGGCCTCATTGCCATGCTATATTCAGAAGCTGTTTGCCCTGGGCTATTCCTTTTGAATATGGCTTGCTTTTTGCTCTGGGCTAAGTTTGCCCGCTGGGCAGTGCTAATTTAGCCCCGGGGCAAAGTTTTGAATATCTGGCCCATTGTGTGTTATTAAATTGCTGTCTATACATTGCACACTACTATATTATTTGAATTCTACTATATATTCCCTTTATCACTTGACTATAAACAGAAATATCTAAGGAATCAATCTGGTGGGGATAAGAAACTTGGAATAAGGCTAAGGGGAACTTATGGGGTATCATCATGCAAGTTACACCATAGTTTGGTCATTATTAGACATAAACCTCCATATGTTTTCACCATATTATTGTTCTCATTGTAATTTTGTTTTTATTTCCTGGGATTTCTTGATGGAGAGATGTCAAGGATGCCCACTGCTAGCTTTATCGGGAGTCTAGATTGACCACTCCTACTATTTAATTATTCAATTTTGAGATTTTTTGCCAAAGGTTAAATCTGTTTGTTTATGGTGTAAAGAAATTATCTGCTTCCATAAGGAAATGGATCCATTGAGTACATTTTGTCAGAAATAATATTTTTTTTTTGTCTTTAAGGCTATGCATAATTTTTTCTATTGTGTACGCCTGATTTGCTAGAGTCTTCCAGGTGTGTACAGTGGGCAAAGCCAGGCTTTTGTGATGGCTTTACATGCCATAGATATTAATATTCAGAGTAAGTATTTTAGGTTAGCACTTTTAAGTGTTGGGGGGAAGAACAATAGAAGGTATGTCTGACCCTCATATGGGAGGGGGGTGGAAGTTATATCAGTGACTATCTGATGTATCTCAGTCCAGTACGGCCGGAGCTCTGGACAGGATCAAAATACATGTGTATGATTTGCTGTTTGCTCTCTACAGTCTCTCCAGCAGAAGGACATAGTACTTGCCCGGTATTTAGTCTGTATGTCAGGCGTTTTGAAATACTGCATTTGTACTTTCCATGAGAATTCCCTTAAGGCTGGTGAGGAGGAGGAGGCTGTACTTTACTCTTTTAAAGCTGTGGTCCACTGTGTGTCTAATGGTTGGATACTGAGTTCTTGGGACCATTTTGCTTGCTTGTGGGTTAAGGAGTGTGACTTGTTGTCCAAGTAAAATTTGATACAGGACAGAAATAGTATGTGGGGGAGATCACCCTCCTTGGTTTGCTGAATTAATTGTAGGAGTTGAGGAGGGGGTGTCACTGTTCTGCGGTTTAGTATTTAGCATTTTGATATAGTGTGACCTGTATATGTAAGTAGTGGTCATAAGGTCATTGACGATATCTCACTTTAAGCGTATCAAAGAGGAGTAGTTGTCCCGCTTCCATGAACTGTGAGAAATGTTCCTTCCCCAGGTTCAATATCCGGTATCCAGTTTAGGGGGGAGAAACTCACTGTTGTGTGTAATGGCAGTATTTAGAGCTTGGCTGGGGTATGTCGACATGGATCTAGGGTTATCTAGTGTGGAAAAAGCGTTGGGGTATTCCAACTGTGAAGGCAGGGCTGGGAGGGGCAGTGCAACATTTCTTTGGTTTAGAAGGTGTAGGCAATCCGATAAAAGCTTGATCTGTTTTCAGTGGCTTTCATGTGTAGGTGAGAGCCAGCATAGAGCTGTGCGGATTTGTGCTGCATGGTAATATAGTTGAAGGCTGGGAAAAGCTAACCTACCCTTATTTCTGAGAAGTTGCAAAATGTTATATTTTATTTTTGGTTTTTTGCCCTGCCAGACAAATCTGGAGATCACTCTGTCCTGGATCAAGAAATCTTCTAAGGTTATCAGGATAGAGAAAGTTTAAAAGAAATACAGTAATTTGGGGAGTGTATTCATTCTTCTTATTTCTATTCTTTCAGTAAGCCCAAAGGGGGTCCCAGGATTGTAAGTCTTCTTGCATTTGTCTAGCAACAGGTATATTGTTAAGAGACTGAATTTGGGGGGGGCTCCTGATATTTTTACCCCAAGATACTTAAAGGAGTTTAGCTCCCATTGGAAGGGATAGCATTTATTACTAATTTCTGTGTGTGTAGTAGATCGCTACAGTTTCTGTTTTATTCTGGTTAAGTCTGTATCCGGCTACTTTACTGAATTTTTCAGGTATCTGCCAGAGGGGGTCTAAGGAGGTTTCTGGTTTTTCCAAATATATTACTAAGTCATCTGTATATATACTGCATATAGGGCAAGCTTTTGTTGAATATGTCCCAGTGAGATATTGGCCACTTCCAGGTGTGTGCATATGGCTTCCTCCAGGGATTCAATGTATAATGAGAATAGTAATGGGGATAAGGGGCAGCCCTGACGAGTTCCTCTTTTTAACAGGAAGATTTCAGAATACTGACCATTTGCTTTCTCACTTGCCATTGGGTTTGTCTATATGGCTTCTATATTGTCACAAAACTCTGGCAGAAAGCCAAATTGAGTGAGCGTTTGGTACAGGAATGGCCAAGCCACCATATTGAAAGCCTTTTCTGCATCCAGACTAAGGATGAGAAAAGGCTGACTGCTTTGTGTCATGTGATGTACAAGATGTAATTGTTTTTAACATTATCTTACCTCTGTCTGGAATGCACAAACCAAGTCTGTTTTTTGTTAATCAGGTTGGGAAGTATTAAGTCCAGTCTGTGGACCAGTATTGAGGTGAACAGTTTATAGTCTGTATTTAGGATAGATATCGGTGTGTAGGTATCTGGGCGGGCGGGGTCTTTGTTTGGGTTTTAAAAACAGTGGATATAGATGCATATCTCCAAGAATTTGGTATTATTCCTGTTTTTTGTGCACCACAAAGTGTCGCTCGTAATAATTTATTTATTTATTTGTTATTTAAAAGTTTGGTGACTGGGAGAGGCACACTGAGCCAAGGCTTGTTTCCAGGTGCGACCCAGGGAAAAAGGAGTAGGGAGGTAACAACAACTATAAAAGTCAGGAAGAATACAAAAGTACAAGTTCAAAATAAATACAAGGAAATACGCTCTCTCTAGTAATACAAAAATACATAATCGTAGGATTACATGGAGCATGACAGAATGAGATATAACTGCACAGCAGTTAATAAGGATGCGTAACAGGCTTAAGCTAAGCACGAATTGACTTGATCAACTACAGGAGGAGAGCGGGCAGGGGAATTGGGCGGTAGATGGGAGTAGGAAATAGGGGGATTGAGGGGAGGAAGAAAAGGTTGGGAGAGGGGAGACAGGGAGAGTAAAGGAATACTGTACCAGGAGTGGGAACTAGAGAGGTGGAAAGCATGTACAAGAGGAGGGAAGGGAGTGGGAGAGGGCCTGTTTAAAGGAGTGAATTGGTGACAGATGGAGCGAGGAGGGGAGAGAGTTCCAGATATGAGGAACGCCACAAGAGAACGCCGCCTGCCCAGAGTTAGAGTGGGAATGGGGAAGGTCAAAGATGTAAGAGTCCCTGGGATGAAGATGGTAGAAAGAGTGGGAGGATGGGGAAAGGGGAGAGGACAGGGACCCAAACCAGTATTTGGAGATAAGTGTGGAGGCGTGAAGCTGTCAGTGGGAGGAGAGAGAGACACATAGGAAGAAAGGGTGCAGTGGTGAGTGCGGGGGGGGGGCATTGGTGGCAAAACAGCAGAAGGCGTTGAAAAGAGAGTCCAGCATGGAGACAGCGGTGGAGGGGGCGTACCCATAGACGATGTCTGAGTAGTCAAAATAGGTAGGATCGTTTTTGTGAGCAGTTTGTGGCAGACTGAAAGAGGGAGGGCATCTTTGTTCCTATACATGGCGCACAGCCTTACGTGGCTATATCTGAGGTGGGTCGAATAGTCAAGTCGGTTGTCCAGCCAGATGCCTAGGTATTTAAAGGCAGAGACTGTGTACAGGGTGGTGCCATCAAGGGTGGAAAAGAAAGGGAGTGGGGAAAATTTGGAGAGTTTCTGAGAGGTTCCAAAGTTCATGGACACTTTTCTTCACATTGACTTGGCTTGAAACCACTGCAAAACACGGGTAAGGTCACACTGAAGTTCATCAGTAACCAAGGAGGCAGAGGGGCCTGAAGTGTAGAGAATGGTGTCATCGGCATAAAGATGAATTTGGGAAAAGGACCAGACATTGGAGGGAAGCTAGAGAAGAGAATGGAGCCAGGGACAGACCCATGGGGAACGCTAGCCAGGATAGGGAGAGGGGGGCAGAGGGCATCACCAGCTAGGATACGTTGGGTGTGACAGAACAGATTGGACCTGAACCAGTCGACTGTGGAGGGTTAAAGGCCAGCAGGTCTGAGCTTGGATCACTCAGCTCAGACCCCATATATGGCCCTTTGGTTTTCGTCTCTCCTTAAGGCCTTGCCATTCCACATTGCATTTCCTGCTACTAACCTTTCTACTTCTCCTCTCAGGGGATATTGAAACTAACCCTGGCCCCCATGCCCCTCCTTTGCCCTGCCTGCTCCTGAGTGGAGTAATACTAAAGGTCTGCATACTGCCCATATGAACATCCACAGTCTTAGACCCAAACAGCCTGAGCTTGAAGCCTGGACCTGACATTACAGCCCTGATATGTTTACCATCTATGAAACCTGGCTGAAACCTTGCATGAAACATAGAAACATAGAAACACAGAAGTTATAGATAAGGCAGATAAGGACCGCAAGGCCCATCCAGTCTGCCCATTTCTTTTTCTACCTTATAAATGTGCCATCAGCCTTTGCTCTGTCAGTGGCCTATCTTTTCATAGTCATTTGTATTGCTCCCTTATGCCTATCCCATGCCTGTTTGAAGCCCTGCACTGTATTCATAGCCACCACTTCTTGTGGTAAGCCATTCCATGCATCCACCACCCTTTCTGTGAAAAAGAATTTCCTCACATTTCCCCTTAATCGGCCCTCCTCTAATCTCATGCTGTGTCCTCTTGTCCTGTTATTTTTCTTATATTTAAACATGTTAGACTCTTAACATGTTAGACTCTTACTGAAACTCTCTCTCTCTCTCCCCCCAGAGATTACCATTCCTGGCTACACCATATTTAGGAATGATTGGCCTTCTAAACATGGCGGTGGCGTGATCATGTATATTCACATCACCTTGTCAGCATCTGAGCTAGCAACCCCCATGATGCCTCTTCAGTAGAATCTATTTATATTACTGTAATACTTGGGCGAGTGAAGACACTAGTAAGTAAGCAAAAATGTATTTGTTAAGCGCCTTTCAGGATATCAAGAAGTTAGTGGTTGTTATTATCTCCCTCCTTCCACTCCCGTCTCTTCCCTCATTTCTCTCATTACAGCCTGGTCTAGTCTTCCACCCACAGACTTAGTACTATGTGTTGACTTCAATAACAATTGGCTAGATCCTGGGCTGGGACACGTCCACAATGCCCTGGATGACGCTCATCTGTCACAGCTCATCAGCGAACCTAACAGGCACAACAATAAATCCAGTCACCACACCCTCCTTGACTGGGTCCTCACTAACAACCTCCTTCACATTAAAGCATCTGGGGTACTTCCTGATGCTTTAAGTGATCACTCCCCTACCTTATGCATATGGAGAAACAAATATCCTAACCCACCCCCCTTAAATTGTATCTTCCAGGGACATGATCACGTTTAGTTCTCAAGCCTTCTTAGCCTCCCTATCCCAGGCTGACAGGTCTCTGGTCAACCACCTACCTGATGTTGACACAGCTTTAGAATACTTCACCATCACATTCAACTCCATAGTCAACCTCCATGCCCCTATGGTCAAGCAGAGATCTAAGCGCACCCATGCCCCATGGCTTTCTAAGGAACTAAGTAACCTCATCACAACAAGAGATGCTATCTGGAAGTTATTTAACAGTTCCAGTCTGTCCGCTGACTGGCAGGCTTACAAACGTCTGCGTAATATATGTAAGTGTAAGCTGCACTCAGCTAAACACTCTTACCTCCGAACCCTCGAAAATAACAATCTTTCTAACCCTAAAGAATTCTGGGGACATATTAACTCTCTACTAAAAAGCAAATCCTCCTCTATACCCAACACTATGCACCTTAACAGCACTGAGGTCACAGACCCCACAACTTTAGCTACCGAGTTTAACCTAGCCTTCACCGACCTATCAAAATATAAGACCTCTCTCCCCTCCCACATTCCTCCTCCCTTCCCATCTGCCACTCTTAATAGCTCCTCCTTCCACCTCAAATTGGCCACCTGGAAGGAGGTCCTGCATCACCTTAGGTGCATCAAGGATACCTCCTCTCCTGGGTTTGACTCCCTGGAACCCCGTTTCTTAAAACTTGGTGCTTCTGCCATTGTCTCTCGCTTACATGACCTGTTCAACAAATCTTTCTGTTCAAGCACTGTGTCTTGTAAATAAAATGTGGCAATTGTAGTCTCTAGCCATAACAGCAGCCCAAACTCTGCGTTCAAGAATTGCTGGCCCATCTCCATTCTTTGCCCTCTTGCTAATGACCGTGGAAATCTTTAAGCGGGATTTTAAGACTTTTTTGTGGAACAAGGCTTTTGTGGACTGATGCTGCTACGAATTGTTGATTTTATATGTATATTCTGATTTTATGATTCATTTGTACAGTGCCTTGGTATTTGAAAGACGCTAAATAAATAAAGTTTTATTATTATTATAAAATCCAGGAAAAAATTATCCACGCTCAACTTCAATCACATTTAGAACTTAATAACTCTCTCTCCATGCACCAGCATGGCTTCCATAAATCCCATAGCACTTACACTGCCCTCATTAAGACAACTTCTGACATCCTCAGCTCTATTATAGGTACATCAGAGAGCGAAGGAAGACCAAGGGAGGGATAGTGAGGCTTAATAAAGGGAGGGTGGGTGGGCAGCGGGTGACTGTGAAAAGGCAGCGATACTAAACAAATATTTTTGCTCAGTATTTACAAATGAAGAGGGGAGGTACCTAAAACAAACAATAGAAACACTCTGGATACAGAAGTTGATACCAACCCATTTACAGAAGGAAGGGTTCTGAAAGAACTCTTAAAACTGAAGGTGGACAAAGCAATGGGGCCTGATGGGATTCATCCCAGGGTGTAAAGAACTAAGGGTAGAACTAGTGACACCACTGACTACCCTCTTTAACAAATCATGGGAGGATGGGGTGGTACCGAGGACTGGACTGGCAGGCGTGATTCCCTTCACAAAATGGGAGCAAGGCAGAAGCAGGAAACTATAGACCTGTTAGTTTAACCTCAGTGATAGGGAAAATTATGGAATCACTTCTGAAGGAAAGAACTGTTGAGTATCTAGAGGCCAGAGGGGCACAGAACCCAAGGCAGCATGGATTCACAGCGGGAAGGTCATGCCAGACGAATCTGATAGATTTATTTGACTGGGTGACCAAAGTAGTAGATCAGGGAAGGGCTGTGGACATGGCCTACCTAGACTTTAGCAAGGCATTTGACTGAATCCCACACAAAAGATTAATATACAAGTTAGCCAGCCTGGGAGTGGGTCCCAAGATGACAGCCTGGGTAAAGAATTGGCTGGAGAATAGGACACAGAAATTAATAGTAAATGGAGTCCACTCTGAAGAAAGGGGGTTACTAGTGGGGTACCGCAGGGTTCAGTATTAGGACCGGTCCTCTTCAATGTCTTTATAAGCGACATTGCAGAGGGACTGGGAGGAAAAGTATGTCTCTTTGCAGATGACACAAAGATCTGCAACAGAGCTGATGCACAAGGTGGGGTGGAAAGGATGAGAAGGGACTTGGCAAGGTTAGAGGAATGGTCAAATGTATGGCAGCTTAGATTCAATGCTAAGAAGTGCAAGGTAATGCACCTGGGAAACAAAACCCAGGGAAGAGTACACAATGGGGTGAGATACTAACAACAACAAAATGGAAAGGGACCTGGGGTAGTCATATCAGATGACCTAAAGGTGGGCAAGCAATGTGAGAAGGCAGCAAGGAGGGCTGGGGGATACTGGGATGCATAGGAGAGGCACCACCAGTAGAAAACAGGAAGTTATTATCCTCTGTATAGACAGCTGGTGAGACCCCATCTGAGTACTGCATGCAGTTCTGGAGACCAATCTCCACAAAGACATAGACAGGATGGAAGCTGTCCAGAGGAGGGCAACTAAATGGTGCAGGGTCTGCACGGAAGACATATGAAGAGAGACTTAAGGAGCTTAATATGTATAGCCTCGAGGAAAGGAGGGAGAGGGGAGACATGATAGAAACTTTCAAGTACCTCAAGGGAATCAACAAAGTCCAAGAGGGTAGCATCTTTCAAAAAAAGAGGTGTGCAAGAACAAGGGGACACAATTTGAAGATGGGGGAGCGGCTCAGAGGTAATTTAAGGAAGTATTTTTTCACAGAGACGGTTGTGGATCCATGGAACGGCCTTCTGGAGGAGGTTGTGGAGTCAAAAACATTGGTGGAATTCAAGCATGCATGGGACAGTCATAAGGCAATTCTGGGGGGGGGTAGGAAGAAGTAGGCTGCTGGTTAACTAGGATCTGCAACTTATCCATTAGATAGGGAAATGGGCAGACTGGGTGGGCCAAGCGGTCCTTATCTGCCATCAAATTCTATGTTTCTGTGTTTCTATGGAACAGGGCCTAGTCACCGGTGCAATATTTGTTGACCTAACCAAGGTTTTTGACCTTGTCATTCATAACCTCTTGGTCCAAATGCTACCTTCCATTGGCCTCGACTCCCTATCCTTAAACTGGTTCTCAAGCTACCTCACAGGCCACACTCAATGTGTTTAAATGGGCCGGCCACACTTCCCCTTTTAGTGACATAATGGATGGTGTCCCTCAGGGGTCTATCCTAGGCCCTCTCATGTTCTCATTATTTATTAATGAGCTGCCACAGCACTGCAGTGGTGTGTCAGTCCAGTTGTACACTGATGATGCCGTCCTGTATAGGTCCTCCTAGGACCCAGCTTCGCTGAACCCCCAATTGTAGCAGGACTGCCAGTATCTGGAGGCTTGGTTCCTCAACACTCTCATGGTGCTCAACACCAAGAAGACTAAATCCATGCTCTTCTTTCAATGGACCTCTAAGCTAACCTCTCCACCCCCGGTGATTAACTCTTCCCATGGTGACCCTCTTGAATTAGAACAGCCCTTTAAATATCTGGGTATCACCTTAGATTCCAACTTCACTTTCAACACGCATGTCACAAATGTGATCAAAACCCTTCATTAGAAACTAGGACTCCTGTACCGCCTTCAGTCTTACCTAACCCCCTCCTCCCGCCTGGCCATTGCCTCCTCCTCCCTTCTTTCTCTTATTTCCTATGGAGCTGATATTTTGCTCTCCTCCCTGGTCACCCCTCTTGCCAAGCTCAAACAAACTTATAGCTTGCTTCGCCCTTGGCATTAACTCTAGGGAGCACCACTGCACTGTCTTCGACTCACTTAGCTGGCCTTCCCTTGACTAACCCTTCATTATGTGCTACCCCCTCTCTAACCCTTATGTGCTACCCCCTAACCTTTCATTATGTGCTACCCCCTCTCAAACCCTTATGTGCTACCTCCCTAACCCTTTATTATGCGCTACCCCCCTCGCTAACCCTTCATTATGTGCTACCTTCCTCCTACCCCTCTTCACATTTGCTCATGCTCTCCAGTATCCTGCCACTGCCCTTTATTATACTATCTATCTCATCACTCTCGGCTCCAACTTCTCTTATCCAGTTCCCAGACTTGAATGCCATCTACCATTATTTTCTCCCTACTTAAAATGCCTCCCTTTGACAAACCCCGAACGTTCCTTAATTTTATGCTTTGTTGTGATTACAGCCCTTCATACAGCTGTTTATTACGATCACTGTGCCTGTATATATTGCTCCAATTTGTATATATTGCTTATGTGACTAGCGCTTAACCTGTTCATTGCTGTTATATTTATGCTTTTTTGCCTTAAGTTGTGTTGTAATGTAATTTACTTATGTTCTGGTTTAATTTTTTATAGTTGAATCTATTGTGAATATCTTATTTTACACTTGTGTTATTCAACATGTCTTTGTACTTCTGTAATTCCCTTTTGTACCCTCCCCGGGGATGCCCCTGAAAAAAGGGACATTCTGTCTCAGTGGGCTTACCCAGTCACCAAAATTTAATAAATAAATACATAGTAGGAGAGGATGAGATACAGAGTCAAAAGCCCTTGCTTGATCTATAAAAATGACGGAGGTAAGGTGCCCTTGGTCCACTCCGGTGAGGATGGCATCAGTGACACGGAGAAGTGAAGATACTGTCTAGTGTTTTTTTCTGAAGCCGGACTGGTAGGGGGAGAGGAAGTTGGAGGAGGAGAGGAAATGAGTAAGTCTAGTGAGGACTAGGGACTCCTGGAGCTTGGCTAGTACAGGACGGAGGGAGATGGGGTGGTAGTTTCCAGGTGAGGAGTGATCACCTTTGTGAAGGAGGATCACTTTGGCAGATTTCCAGGCCTTAGGGACTGTACAGAGGGTGAATGCGAGATTGAGCAGATGGGACAGGAGATGGATTACGAAAGGAGCTGAGATTTGAAGGAGTGAGTCAAGACCATCAGGACTAGATTTGCATGGATTCACAGACCGAAGGACACAGAGGACCTTCTGGGTTAAGATGGAGGAGAACTAGAAGCCATTTGGTGGAGGGGGAGAGAGCGGAGGTTGGGAGGTGTTTGCAGAGCTAGTAGATAGGGCACAGGTGGTGAAGAAGGTGTTTAATGTGGAGGCAACGGTGAGAGGACCAGAGATTAGCTTGTTGTTGGGGGGGGGGGTTAAAAAGGATGAGAGACTCTGCCAGAATTTGTGAGGTGAGTATAGGTTTTGCCGTAGGGTGGTGCTGAAGTATAATGCCTTGGCAGCTTGAATCACGTTGATGCAAGTTAGTGAGCGATAGGTAGAGAGGTCAGTGTGGAAGAGGAAAGATTATATTGTGCCCGTGCACAGTCACAGGAGTTTCAGAGTTTGATAATGTTGGCGAAGATCAATGGATGGTGGAAGTGTCTGACTCTGCATCACCGAAGAGGGGCATGAGAGTTCCAGGCTTTATTTAGGAAGTAGCAGAAAAGGGAGATGTCAGTGTTTATGTTGGTGGCACAATAGAAGAGGGAAAAGTCAGAAGAAGCCAGATCATGGAGGAGGGCGACAGTGTTTAGGGAGCACAGAGATCCAACCCAGCGGTAGGTGAGGGTGGAGCAGGGCAGATGCAGTTTACGCACACAATAAGTCATGCGATGACCACTGAATATGTCAGAGAGTGTACCAGCAGAGATGATCTGACGTGGGTGTGTGGCTAGTACCCAATCCAGGAAAGTATGGTTATGGGAGTGTGGATTAGGCCAGGTGGGTTCACTAATGAGCTGGTGGAGGTTTAATAATTCAGTCTGTTGTATAGTGGACTTAAGCGCCGGGGAGTCCAAGTTTAGACTGAAGTCCCCAAGTAGATAAGTTCACCAGAGAAAGCAAGGATAGTGATGGAGGAGATACTGTCAATTTGGGAGGAGGGGGGGGAGATTCTGGGGGAGGTGTAAAGAACTCAAATGAAGAAGGGAAGAGAGGAAAGGAGTATTAGCTGAATAAGGAGGTGCTCATGAGCTGAAGGCACTGATTCACGAGTGGTGATTGAGCAGGCTAGCTTTTGCCGAGTGTAGATGGCTACACCACCACCACCATGCTTGATGTGGTCCTGCCAGTGAAGGTGGAAAAGTCAGGGAATCAGCTTTACTCACTGCTTGATCATCACAGCAGTTACATGCAGACTACTTGAGAGTATAATGCAAAAATCATTAGATACATTTATGAGCTGTTGGATGGGTTACTGCCATTAAAACGGCAGCTGCCCAATTTATATCAGACTGTAAGTTACTAAAAAGAGCAATTAATATGGGGCAGACAACATGCAAAACAATGCCCCAAAACTACTGTTGGCTGTGCAAAAAGAACAATTGCTCTCCCCCTCAAGTTTGTACTAGAATGTAAATACAGCGGCAAATCAGTGATTGAAAGTAGGTATCCCTACTTAGGTCAGAGTGTTTATCTGTTAGAGACCCTTGAAAACTAATGTCTACAGAAATCTATAGTAATGATTGGGGAGGGTATCGTGGCCCTGACAATGAAGCATGGATAGGATGGTCTGGGGATCTATGTGGTGTCTCCCCACGCTACCCAAGCACCCAGGACTCACAGGCCTGCCACCTTTGTGTATGTTTGTCAAGCTGGAGTCAAAGCCTCGCCATCAGGGCCTCCATAGAGACAACCTCCCTGACCCTCCCCACCCATTCCCGCACCGTGGGCACCTCTGGTTGGAGTCATTTAGCTGTAATACATTTTAGCACAACCACTATAAGAGTAAGGACCACTTTGTGAAGATCTCCTTTTAAGTGGGTGGCCATAGGAAAGCCCATGACCCATTCTGTGACTTTCAATGGGAGAAGGATCCCCATGATCTTGTGAACTGCTACCTGAAGTGCCCACCAGAAGGGATCCAGTTGGGGGCAGCTCCAGAATACGCGCCAGTGGTTTCCTATTCCTCCACATTTTCTCCAGCACGATGTAGAGTGGGAAGCAGAATAATGCTGCGTCATGGTGGGAACTTGGAAGTATCTGATTAGAACTTTCCAAAAGAATTCCCTCCAGGCTGAAGCCGCTGTCACCTTCCATCCAAACTTAAGTTGATGACTCCAGTCCTCCTCACTAATGCACTGGTTCGATTCCTGCTCCCAAGCTATTCTGTGTGAATATAAAGAGGTTCCCCCCAGTTTCAACAATAGTTTATTCATGCTAGAAATGTATTTGTCTCCTGCCGTTATTTGGACTATTCCATATAGAAAGTTCTCCCACTCTGAAGAGGACCTGGTGAGGTCTCTAAGATGCTCCACAGTGTTAATAAAGTGTCTCGTTTGCATATATCTAAGGAATTCTAAGTTATTCCACAAAAATTTCCCCTTCGCCCTCTGGAAAGAGATGCACCTGTTATCTTCAATAAATTGGACAAATCTTGTCACTCCTTGGGCCTTCCATCTAGCAAAACCCTGATCCAGCTGGGGGGAGGGATCCCAGTTTGTGCCTGATCAATGACAGTGGGCCTACTCCTGAGGGGGTGGCCAGCAACTTCTTAACTTTAGAGAGGATATACAATCCATGTCTAACCCATCTATTCTGGATTTGTTTTACATATTCCTGGGTCACTGGGGCCAGTACCAAGGTGAATAACGGATTACCCCCACCATCTCATTCTCCAAATCATACCAACCAGATGATACCCTTTGCTTCACCCAGAAGAGAACTGGGCCCATCTGGGCTGCAAGGTGGTACAGGTAAAGATTCGGTAAGGCCAAACCTCCCTCCTCTTTGGGGAGGAATAGTATCTGTCTGGCAATTCTTGGTTTCTTATACTGACAAATAAATTGCAGTATGCCTCTATTTATCTAACTCCAGAATGCCTGAGGGAGTTTCAAGGGGAGAGTTTGGAATAAAAATAAGAGACCGGGGAGAATATTAATTTTTACCACTGCAATCCGTCCCACCAAACTTGAGGGGAGGAGACTCCATCTAGCCAGGTCTTGCTCTATTACCTCCCTTAGCTTATTATAATTTATCAAAAACAATTTGGATGTGTCTATCTATATTAATTTGTATTCCTAAGTATCTGATTTGTTTTTTTGGGGCCCATCTAAAGGCAAAATTATCTTTAAAATTCTGGTTCAATTTTCCACTGAGCACTAAGGCCTCCGACTTAGAGAATTTAATCTTGTATCCTGATATTTCACTGAAAGTTTCCAGTGTTTTGACTAGGGAAGGGACATAATTCTCTGGAGAGGACAGATAGAGGATGGTATCATTGGAATATAGAGAGATTTTTTGTTTGGAGCTACCCACCATGATACCCCTCATCTCCTGTGTCTGCCTGACCTTGGCAGCCAGTGGTTCAAGACATAATGCAAAAAACAAGGGGGAAGAGAGGACATCCCTGTCATGTTCCTCTGGTCAGGGGAAAGAAGGGGGAGCTTATTCCATTAACCCTCACCAGGGCCTTAGGGTTCTTATAGAGTTGAGAGACAGACTGCAAACATTTGGTGCCAAATTGTATTTTCTCCATGGAGGCTTTGAGAAATTGCTAATTTACCCAGTCAAATGCTTTTTCTGCATCCATGGAGATGGCTAGCTGAAGGTGTTCTTGTGAGCTTTGTGAGGAGATGAAGTTTATAAACCTTCGATTGTTATCTGACAGGAATCTACCTGTGATGAATCCTGTTTGGCCCCTGTGAATCAGGGAGGTGACACATGACTGCAATCTCCTGGCCCAAATCCCTGTAAACAGCTTCAGATCAACATTTAACAGGGAGATGGGTCTATATGACCCGCATTCTGAGGGAATTTTTCCTTCCTTGTGAATGACTGAAATATGGGCCAATTGCCATGATACTGGGGTGGGGCCACCCTCCATCTCTTCGCTGCAGACTGGGAGCAGCAGGGGCAACAGAAGATCTGCAAATCTCTTAAAAAACTCTGCGGGGGAACCCATTAGGACTTGCTGTTTTTGAGGGCTACTACTTGGGTTTTAATCTCTTGCAGGGTAACTTCCCTGTCCAGATTCTCCTTCTCTGATAGGGATAGGTTCTGAAAGGCAAGGCCCTCAAAATATTAGATTTTTGCTTCTGCATCAGCCACCCGGTTCTTGAAGATATAATACTTTGTAGTAATTTGAAAAAAAGTTCAGTTATTTTTCCCGGGTGGCTGACTACTGGCCCCTCCCCTCCCAGGTCCTTCAGTTGGAGTACCAGCCTGCTAACCTGCCGATGCCTCAGTGTGGCAGCCAGCAGTTTGCTTGCCCTATTCTCATTTTCATAGCAGCTTTGTTTAATTCTCCTGTAGCTTGCCTGTATCTGAGAGGAGAGAAGTTTCTCGAGGGATCTCCTTCTCGCCAACAGCTGGGCCCACACCGATTCATTTAAGGAAATTTTATGTTGGAATTCAAGATCTTTTATTTCTGATTCCAATTCCTTTCTTTTTTGCTCTTGTTTCTTCTGCACGCTGGAGGCATAGGCAATTATTATCCCGTGGAGGACTGCCTTCAGGGTGTCCCAGCGGATTGCATGGGTGGTCCAGGGGGGTTGTCTAAGGTGTAAGATTTAATGGTGGACTCCATCAGGTCTGTGTATTCTGGGTCATTTAATAGCCCTACATTGAGTCTCCAGTGAGAGATCTGCGTGGAAGGGCCCAATGTCAGTTGCATCTTAAGTGGAGCATGGTCAGATACAGTATGCTGTAGAATGCAACAGTGATCCACTGCATACATCTATTCCCTTGAAAGAGAGAAAAAAAAATCTATTCTACAGTAGCAATTGTGCCTATCAGAGTAATTTGTGTAGTCTCGTTGGTTCCCATTAAGTTCCCTCCATACTTCTGCAAGTCCCTGTTTTATGCAGAGCCTGGAGAGAGAGTGGTCCCTGCCATCCCAGTGTAGGCCTAAACGCCCCTCCTCTCTTGTCCCTCACTGGGCAAAGAATAATATTAAAGTCCTCCCATGACGCTGACGTGTTCAGATGCCGCAAGAAATTTTGAAAAGGTCTTTTTAAAAAACTGGGTAGCCTCCTTTTCCACATTTGGGGCATAAATGCTTGCTAAGAGGTAGGGAGTGTCAACAAGAGATCCTAGGATCATTACAAATTGCCCCTCTGGGTCCGATTCTACCATCTCAACTCGTAGTGGGCATGAACTGTGTATAAGAATTGTAGTATCCCTCCGGTGCGGGTGGACCAAATAGGAAGAGGCGTATACTGAGCCCACCCATTTTCTGCAGAACTTTTGATGCTCAGATTCTATGAGGTGAATTTCCTGTAATAGGACTATCTGTGCACTGGCTCTGTTCATTTCTTGCAAGAGCCTTGCTCTTTTAATTGGGCTGTTGAGCCCTCTAATGTTATAGGTTACTATTGTTAACTCACCCATCTATACAGTCCAGGTGCCTCTGCATCCAAGAAGGCTTCCCCCAAGGTCCTGTCATCCAGGGAACCCCAGGGTCAACTGGGGGGGGGAGAGAATCACGCAGCCAAACAAACAACAATTGCAATTTAAAAAGTTAACAAAACTTCTGAACAAAATCGGACCAGTTTTCAAATATTTTAAACTAAGCGAACAGGTTTGCTTCAAAGGTGCCACATCAAGCCCACTGCACCTGTGGTGAGTCATGGTGGTGGGATGTGTAGGATTGTATCCCACACTGTGCCACCGGATCACCAAAAACTGCTCTCAAGGCAGTCCTTGTGGTGTCTCTTATGCCATCAAGATAACCCCCCCACCCCCGGCGACCTGCTCATTCTCAATTCAGGGTTTCCCCAGGAGGTCTAAGAGCCCCAGTAAAAAGCAAGGGCACCGCTAATCTAAATTATCCCACAAACCCACCCCCCCAAACAAATCCCAGATATAGAGCAATTGTAAGCTTCAGGTATCAACCAACAGAACCAGGGTGAATAATTAATGAAACATAGGTAAGCTGTGGAGGAGACGCAGGGGTTGCCCTCCCGCTATGCATGCAGTAAGAAGAAACGGATTACATTAATGTCTGTCTGGCATCTCCCCTTTTAGAGTCTGATTGTTGTGACAAACTCAGCTAAAGAAAATCACTTTGTGGGGCACTAATTGGTCCCACTTGTAATTTCACGATTGTGGATATGAGTGTCTCTCCGGGTTAGAGGTTTTAATAAATAGGCAAAAGAATGTCGCCATCTTACTCGCTTGATAGACCATTCAAGTGTTGTGCGATGATACACCTTCAGGATGTGCTGCTACTGGGTATAACTCGGAGACCTCATGAGGTGATCCGGGGTTGGTGGGAGTGCTTCTATCTCCATTTTGTTTTGCAGACTGTTCTTGCATTTTATCCAGGGACTGGAGGTCTGCGTGGGTCTAGGCCCACTGGAGGAGCGTTTGTAACCGTAGGAAGGACCTGCAGATTGCCATTGGCATTTCTCAAGCTCTTTGACAAGGGAGGGGTTAATCAGATTGTCGACCATAATGTCTAGTGAGGCTCAATATTTTTTGGCCTCGGGACTGTGTCAAAGATCTTTATCCCATTGTCCGAACGTCACTCTGAGTTTGGCTGAGATATCGACTCTCACCTTTAGGCCTTTGCCCCGAAGCTCCTTCACCACTGGGAACCAGAGCTTGTGCCTAGCCATGGTAGAGGGCGCATAATCCAGCTCAACAAAAAGCTTTGTGTCTCCAAATATGATTTCTCCCACAGACCATGCCTTCCTTAAGGCCATCTCTCTGATCCTGACATCCATAAATGCAATGATCAGGGAACGGGGTTTAGCTTTGGGGTCTTTTGGTGGTGCCACAAGTGCTCGATGAGCCCTGATGATGTTTAGTTGAATGTCCTTATTTATATTGAGCACCTCCTTTAACAAGCTTTCAATTTGCTCCGGTAAGCCATGTAGTCGGAAATTTATTCTATGTGAGCAGTTCTCCAGATCCTCAATTTTATTGAGAAGGAATTGTGAGCAGTCATGCAATTGTAGAATAGCCATGCTGTGCAGATCTGAGGCCTCGGAATACTGTGTGAGGTGTTCGTCCAAGGTTTGCATTTGTTTGGTGTGCTCCTTGATTTTTAATTTATTATCTGCCACATCTGCCTTTATGGTATCCAGAGTTTGGGTAAGATGTCTGAGCTCCCGGCATAGTTGCCGTGAGGTAATCGTAAATTCCTCCTCACTGTCCTCCGAATCACTCTCCAGAACCTTCTTGGTCATTTCTTGAGGCCTGGTCGATGGTGTGACTCTTGCTTTGCCTTTAGGCACCAAGTTTAATTTTTGCTGTTTAACTCATTGCCTCCACAGGAACTCTCTGAAGTTGCAGCACTTGTCCCTGTATACTGTATATTTGCAGTGTCAGTGGCTCAGTAGGTAGCACACTCGCCTCTGAGGCCGGGAGATCAGAGGCCTGTGGGTTCAGTTCCCACATCCGGCACTTGGGTTAATATCCTAGTACTGACACTGTAATGCAGCATGAGAGGGGTGCTGCACTTCTGAGGTGCCGTCTCTCGGATGAGACGTTAAACCGAGGTCCCATCTGCCTGGATTGGTGGTAGTTCAGGTGGATGTTAAAGATCCCATGGCACTTATCGAAAAGAGTAGGGGAATTTCCCTGGTGTCCTGGCCAAATTTCTCTCACTCACTAAAAATACCACCAACAGCTTAATCTGGTTCAAGGTCAGTTGGCATTCATCTGTATCCCCCTCCCCCGGGTCGTGCCTGAAAATAGGCAGGATTTGTCTAGTGTACTTACCCGGTCAACAAAAGCTAAATAAATAAATAAATAAAATAAATTGTTAACAGTGAATCCTGGGCCATTCTACGCAAAATCAAGTCAAAATCAGCATGACACAAACAAATGCTAATAGCACAAAAACTGTAAGTGCTAGACACAGAGTACGAGTGGCAAACTTGTTCAGCATAAAATTACCTCTCCAATGGTGGTATGCAAGTGATAACAAGTAATTTATTTTTTTTTTTTTTTCTATGCTGGTCAAAACAGCAAAAAAAAATATTTTTTCCACTATAAAATGCACCATAAGCCTTTTTTTGTTGGGAAATATGTAACATATCAACACCAAATTAAGCATCCAGACATTAGATGTAGTTTTAATAATTTGTTTGTAAAAAAATATATATATTTCTATAGTATTAAATATATTTTTTCCCCATTTTAGTCAAGGTGCATTGGTGAGGTTTGAGGGACGACTCTGAACCATACACACCATACCATAAACAAATGCATATAACTCCTAAAGTATACATGATACACACAACATATCAGCAGCAAAGTTGTTCCACACAAAATTGCCTTTCCAATGGTGCTATGCAATCAATTGTGCTCAATTCAGTTTTTGTTTTATACTGGCTGAGATATGCAGAATGTGTGTTTTCTTCAAAGTGCCAGGTGATTCTTGATGGATCAAAGTTCTGCCATACACACAATGCCATAAACAAATGTGAATAACTCCTAAAGTGAACATGATACACACAAAGTGTCAGTGGCAAAGTTGTTCAAAACAACATTATCTTTCTAATGGTGCTATGCAGTCAATTCTAATCAATTCTGGCTGGCAAGTAATATTAAACATGTGAGTGATGTCTCCAGACGTTACTAGGGCACGCAGGAGTCTGAAGGTGACTTCTGTAGTCATTCTGGGACACACTGCAGTAAATTTGCTGCCGCCTACTGGCGTATTCTAGGAGGCAATGAGTTAAGCCCTCCGCCGGTTCCCAATCGCAGTTTAGCTTTGCTCGTCATCTTTCGGGAAATGTTCCAGTGGTGTTGGGATGAGGTAGCCCACGAGGATACTATTAAAAAATAACTTTTAGGTTGCGGGGTAGATGGAGCTTCGGGTTACTGCTGCCGCATGGCTCGGTGACATCACTGGAAGTCCCTCTAACTGCTGTCTTTTATTATCATAGATTTTTACTATGTATGTCTGCATTTGTTTCTTCCATTGCCAGTGAGCCAATAGGCTGGTGGCCCTGGGTCCACCTTTATAATATATTTGTTTCAAATAGGTTAATGCAAGTTCTTCTGCAGTACATTCTGTGTTTGTAGGCATTGTAATTCTTGTTGTAGCCAATGTAGGGTGGCGAAAACCCCTTTATCACCTGCCTTGTGTTCAGTTTGTAGTGTATTCAGCTGTTGTGTATTTCTGGTGTATTTCTCTTCTCTTTTTTTCTGCTTGGCTGTGTATATGATAATGTCGCCTCATAGGACAGTTTTTAGGGTATCCCACAAAAGTGTTGGGGAGAGCCCTGGTCTTCTGTTATCTTGCAAAATTTGCAGGGTTCTGCCGTTAATCAATTATTGCAACTCCTGGGCCAGGAGTCACAAAAAAATGCAAAGTGCCATGCAAAGGTCTGCACAGCACTCCACAGTTGCGTTGGTTGTCAATCAGGCTATTCACAGTCCAATAATGCAGTGCACTATCTGACTGTGAATAGGGCAGGTGGGGCAGCGCTAACCTAGGCAAAGCATCAGGAACCCCAGTAGCACTACCCCAACAGCCAGCCAGGAGAATGGTCCAGCATCAATAGTGCACAAACACTAAGCCCCTATTCACTAAGGTAGCCATGCAAATGAGCCCATTGGGCATGCAAGGCGCTATTGGCCATTAGCATGCCCATTATGGGCCTATTTGCATGGCCCGTGGGTGGCTTAGCACGGTCCGCCCCTCCAGCCCATGCCTCACAGAGACGCATTTCATGGTGGTCTAGTGCCCCTTCCCATCATACATGTTTCCATAGTGTAGTTGTCCCTCCCCAGTCCCCGATCGCCAAACCTGTGTGTAAAAAATTGTTTCCATAGCATAGTGGTCCCTCCCTGGTCCCCAATCGCCCACCTGATATGTAAAAAATAGTTTCCATAGTGTAGTGATCCCTGTGACTGAGTTGAAAGCTGAGGCAACAAAAGAGGAGGTCAGAAACAGGAGTATCACCAACCTTGAGGACTGGAGTAAGGAACTGGACTGAGGGGAGGAGTAGAGGGCACGGATAACCTTCTAGAACTCAGAGGGGTGATTAATGTTGTTCTGGAGTGTGGATGTGAAGTATTCAGACTTGGCAAGCCTGGTGGCTCTGGTACAGGCATTTACGAAAGGTTCGTACTTGATTAGGTCAGAGGGGAGCCGGAGGATTTGTGGGTCCTCCAGGCAAGGCCAAGCGCATGGAGCCAGGCCAGCAACTCATCCAAAACCCATGGGAGGTTAAAACCCATGGAAGGTGGAAACCCTGGATCCTGCTTTTTGTAAGAGGGATATGAAGATCCAAGGCTGACATGAATTTGGCCCACACAAGGGAAGACCTGGGCGGCTTCCTTCCATGGAGCATAGAGGAGCCAGAAGATGAGGAACCGGCACATGGTTCCTCAGAGGGATTAGCTGCTGTCAGTGGTGGTACCATAGGGGGCACAGGGGGTTCAGACTGCTGTGGAGCTGGGGGAACTGGGGGCTGCTGCTGCAGTTCTGTGTGGGGGGGGGCTGCAGGATCACCCCTCCCGCTGCCGCTACCTCCACCATCTGGATTTGGCACTGTCATGCACAGGCGCGTCACTCCACCACGAGTCTAAACATGACCCACCCTAAACTCTATCTCAATATAAACAAAAAAGTGCATGAGAGAGAAAGAGAACAGAAAAGTTAGACAGAAACAAAAGGAACAAAAGGGGGAAAACAAGAGAGCTACACTAAAGGCTGTAAATAAAGAAATATAGGCAAAATATAGCAGAAACAAAAACTAAAATACTCCTAAGAACTCAAAGAATTAAATCAGAACGAAAAAATAATTAAACAAAAGCTGTTAAGATAATGTAAATTGTTGGTTTATATCAAACAAATTGCTTGAAAGCTTGTCAGGCTCCTATCTCCTCCACTGACTGACTAACATTGCAAAACTGAAAGTGAAGCAGACTCGCTCTATACAGATGTTCCACGTGACCTAGAGACACCTGTTTATCCGTAGCCTCATTCTGACAAAACTTCGCTCAAATGTACCCCAAGGACAAAGTGACATGTGACATTGCCAAGCAAAGTTGTAAAGGGCACATTTCCTACTAAAAAGCAAAAATTTGCGAATTGATTCGCAAAAGTGAAGTCGGCAAATTCGCCTTAACTTCAGCTGCGAATTAAAACTTTGCAATGTCTCTATTTGTGACTGTGTTTTAAAAGGTACAAGTAACTTATTTTACTGTCCACTCTGTGTTCTGTCTCGGTGAGCACATTAAATCAAAGTGAGGCTGCTTCAAGTAAAGAAGCAGGGCCAGGACTGTCTTAAGAGACTAGGGGTTCCTATGTCCAGACCATCTACTCTGTGTGTAAATGTATACATCGGCAAAGAAGGGAACAGCGAGTTTGCAACAGATTGGTGGCAATGAATGTGTAGTGTTTCCCATGCCGGTATTAGGTGAGACGAGTGACTCACAGAGAGAGAGAGACAGACAGAGACAGAGGAATGGAGAGAGAGAGTGCAAACCAATGTGAATCATCTCCCACCATACCTGAAGTCCAATGGATAATCTGTTCACCCCCGCCTTCTTGAATTCAGTCAGTCGAGATGCAGACGCAGATGTGGGGTTTGCCTCCAATGTGATTTCTGCATTGCAAGGAAGGTGAGCCCATGTAGCAACCGTCTCCAAAAGGGAAGCAATGGTGAAAGGATCTGCCAGACTTGGGGTACCACCACCAAAAAAGACTGAAGTCACACTGCAGAGCAGAAAGCAAAATGAGAAGAGCCAACCTGCTGATTCAGTACTCAGCCTCTCTGCTTTTTTCATGTTTGTGCTTATACTTGCCTTACATTTATATATTTATTATTACATTTGTATACTTCCCTTACACAAGACTAATGGCATATAATAAAGCATGTAACACTGTAGTACAAATATATACAGTATCAGTCCTCACAGGATGCCTGAGCAAAATAGTAAGGTTTCAACAATTCTTTTACAGAGCACTTATCGTACTCAAGGTAATAAAATTAAAATACAAAACCAGCCTGGAGCCTTACCTCCCAGTAAGGCAAAGGTATTCAAATAGGATATTTTCTGTTTAATGTTTACAGCAGCAGTATTTGTAAGTCACTATACATGTATATATATTTCCAACAACAATTTTTTTATGGCACAAATATCAACATATCCATTTTCCTTTTTGTTTTCTTTCAGTCCTGAACTAAAAGATGGAATTTTAAAATGTAGAATTTCCCATTCCTGTGCCAAACCTACCATGGAAAAATTGAATATCTTGGCTCAGTCCTGTGCTGTTTATCATCAGAAACGCATACTAACAACATTCTAATGCATCTTTAATATGAATCTAGAATTTACATTCAACAGGTAACCCCAACAGAAAGAGACTTCTAAAAACTGTGATGACCATCTTTAAAGACTTGCGTCATTAATTATAACATAAGCTAACAAAAGCTGTTTTAAAAATGTCTGGGAAAACTAAAAATACACCAAGGAAGAATCTAAGGATGTCAGTAATACACTTTGCTAAAAAAACTGTATGATAACATATTCTGCCGACTAACAAATACGATTGCTTTAATTGAGGAAAGGGATTATAATTAGAATTCATGCAGCTGGCAGCCTGCTCCCTTACATTTCACTATTAAACTGCCTTTCAGATATGAGATTAAACAGAGGTCCCTTCTGCCCATCTCTGGTCACTGTTCAGGTGAAAGTAAAAGATGCCATGGTACTTATTGACGAAGGGCAGGAGAGTTTCCCTGGTGTAAAGGCAAATATTACACGTCAGTTGGGGGGTGAGGATATAGCATGCACCAAGCAGGAAAGGGATCTTGGGGTTGTCATCTCTGATGACCTCAACGTAGGGAAACAATGTGACAAGGCATCAGGTAAAGCAAATAGGATGCTGGGATGTATGGGCAGGGGCATCACCAGCAGGAAAAGGGAGGTCATAATTCCGCTATACAAGACACTAGTGAGGCCCCACCTGGAGTACAGTGTACAGTTCTGGAGACCATACCTACGTAAGGACATAGACAGGGTAGAGAAGGTTCAGAGGAGGGCAACAAAGATGGTGCATGGGTTGCATCACAAGTCCTATGAAGACAGGTTGAAGGAACTGAACATGTACTCCCTGGAGGAAGGAGGAGGGATATGATGAGACATACAAGTATCTTACAGGGAGGAACAGGGTGCAGGAAAACACTATTTTTAAGCGAAAAGATGTTTCAGGACTAGAGGGCATGGGATGAAGTTGGAGGAGGGCGATTCAGAGGAAACATGAGAAAGAATTTCTTCACAGAATGGGTGGTGGACAAGTGGAACACCCTGCCAGAGGAAGTGGTGGGGGCTGAAACAATCACGGGATTTAAGAATGCATGGGATAGACATAAAGGAATTCTAGAGGTCAGGGGTAAGGGGAAATAGACTTCTAGGAAAACAAACTGAACTTACAAGCTCAAATGGGCAGACTAGGTGGGCCATAGGCCCTTATCTGCCGACACTGTCTATGTATCTATGTCATTAAAACAGGTCCATGTAACCTGACCCCCAAGACACACCTGGAAACAAGTTGAAGTATATGGTTAGGGCTTATTATGTATAAAAATCAGTATGTGCTCAAAACTTATTGTGCATGTTCTAAACATTGTGCACATTCTAAAAGTTATTGTGCACGTTCTGTTATCAATATTTATCATCCGCTAATTAATATTTATCATCCCTGCACTATCTGCCATCTCATTGGTCAAAACAGTTTTGTTCAAACAGAAAGCAAAACAAACATGGCAGCACCGCTGACCAAATGGCTCACCAAGATGGTTTGGACATGGACTGCCGCAGTCAGCTCTGTGTTTCCAAACTGTACTAATTTCACCAGGAAGGCATACTGAACGGAGATACCGCTCGATTCTAGATGCGTCCTGGGGGAAGGGGAAGAGGAGCGGAATACAGACAATAAATAATAATATTGCAGTGTACAGAATTGTGCTTGGGGCAAGATTATAGGATTGTCTCAGGGACGTAGATCATATGACAGTAGATTAACAGGGCTCCCAGGAATGAGAGCCCCAGGTAAGCTTAACAAGTAACTAGAAGTAACAACGGTTATACAGTAGACAATGTGGTATTGCTGAGGCACCTATAATAACCGAACCCTAACTGCTGTTCAGGATGACTATATAACTGTGGTGAGGCCAGCAGCGGGAGGGTTTGGTGGATGCCTAGCCCATGTTCAAGGTTGCAAGCATAGCATACGGATGTGAAGGACCTGTTAAGTGAGGCTAGTTAGCTGTATGGCATTAGGCGCACCTCTAGATGTCCCTAGGTACAAAAACACGTGGAGGAGAGGTGTGTTTTTAGGAGGTGCTTGAGCTGCTGAGAGTTTCCAGTGAGTCTGATGTCTTTTGGCAACGCATTCTAAAGTTTGGGCATGAGGTAACTGAAAGCTGCTTGTCCTTTAGCTGACCCCATATGTGGGACATGAAAGAGCCTGGTGTCAGTGCTCCAGATGGAGTAGACAGGCAGTGATTGGGTGGAGAGGGTGGATTCAAGATAGGGTGGAAGGGACTGTGCCCAGTATTTCGCTATGGTTCTGGCGCTGTGCAGCTGCCTGCGATCGTGGAGTGAGGGCAGATCAAGGGACCTGTAGAGGTTGCAGTGGTGAGTTGTGGGGGGGGGGGCATTCCAAGAGGAAGCAACAGAAGGAGTGGAAGAATGTGTCCAGACTGGAGAGGGAGGATGTGGGGGCTGCGCCATAGACTACATCACCATAGTCAAGTAAAGGGAGGATCATCTTCTGAACAATCTACAATTTGAACAATTTGAACAATCTGACAGTTTTTTGTTTTTTTTTAATAAACTGCGGTCGTGAAGGTTTGGAGCTTCAGGAGTGGAATGGGACTGCACTGGTGGACTCCACACCAGACTGAGCTGCTGACAGTGTGAACACAAGGTATGAAACCTTGCAAAGCTGGGATTTAAACCATCACAAATGTACCTTTTTCTTCATTTCTGGGAACCATATACTATAGAAAATAGTATATGGGCAACCATATACCAACCAGGTGTTGTTGCCATCTCAGGGTTGAAATGACATCCCAAGCTTCACTCTTGATGTCCTTATGATGTCATCTGAACCCATCAATGGCAACACAGCTTGGCTGTGTATGGTTGCCTAGACACTACTCCTTACATAATAGCTTAGTGTGCCTTTCCTGGTGAAAAATTACAAATACCCCCCCCCCCCACACACACACACACTAGACATTTTGTGATTCGTGATGATGAAGAGCACAGGATTGTGCTCTATATCAGTAAATGGGGCAGCTTTTTAATTAGTTTTTCCATTTTGGAGGGCTGTTTGCTGAAACTCAAAGCCACCACTCAATGAACATTATGAGCCTACACTGAATTTTGCGAATGCAGGCTTGTTACTTTAGTAATTTTCAATATTTTTAACCCAAATTTACAACATAGCCATATTTTTTATAGCACATCATGAATTTGATGGCTGTCATTTTTCAAATCCTGGCCAACATTTTTTTTTTAAATTCCAAAAGGTGATTTTGCGGTCCCTGCATGAAATCACCTCTCTGACAGGAGTTGAACATTTTCTCTGACCTTATTCATGAGGTGGGGTCATAAGAAGGCTATGTTTTAAATTTGGTGTAAAAATATTTAAAAAAAAAACAGTTATGAGGCTATGATGAATTTTGCAAATGCCGGCTCATAACTTTGGTAATGCTCAGTATTTTTACCTCAGCTTTTCAACATAGCCATTTCTTTACAGCACCTCATGAATGTGACAGCTGTCATTTTTTAGCTCCTGCCTAAAATGTGTTTCTGCATCCTGAAAGTTAATTTTGCAGTCCTTACGCAAAATCACCTTTAGCCCAGGAGTTGTACATTTTCTCTGCTCTTCTTCATGAGGCAGGGTCATAACAAGGCTATGTTGAAAATTTGGCGTAAAAATATTAAAAAGCAAATTTTCAATATTTTTACTTTAAATTCCTCAGCTGCAGCCCTATCAGCTCTGGCAAGAATTTGTTTAAGGCAAGGAGCAGATAGGGAAATCGAATATCCATGGCAAGAAGAGGGAATGAGGATGCATGTTGAGTCCTGTCTGACCTTAAATTACTAGATTTATAAACGTTGCAAAGCACTTCAGTGCCTCTTCTCTTGACCTATTTCACTATCAACATACATACACTCAGATGAACAATTCCTGCTGTGAGAGCCAACACTGGTAACTAACTGTGCTTTAGCTGCTGTTAACCAGAACATCACAATACTGTAAAAATTATAAAATTACTAGGCTACTATCAGTAATTTTTCAAACTGTCAGACAGGCAGGCAAGTCTTAGGTAGGACTGGATAAGGTTTTCAATGGTGTCTGAACTTGTAAACATCACAAAAAACAGGAGAGACAAAATGACAGAAACAATGCGATTTATTTCTCATCTACAGTGTGCCTTCCCCTCAGATGGGAAGGAATTCCATCTGAAAGGTTTGCTCCGCTTATTCTCATTAATGCCCTGAGTGACCCACACTGTTCCTTAAATAGCCCGCCTCTTTCGAACTCAGTGACCCACTAAATTTGATTTCTACGATGAACACTGCTGCACTGTTGATCTACTTCTGTAATGTACCAAAACTGCCTTATAAAATTTAATAATAATTCTATTATTTAAAAAAAAAAAAGGAAAGAAAAAGTAGTTTATTTCTTTCTGATATCTCCAGCATCCATGTTCATCTGTTCCCCTGCCCTCGGCTCCATTCGCTATCTATTAAAGTGCAAACAATAACTGAGGCTGGCAGCATAGTCTAGAGGTTAGAGTAATGAGCTGTGAATGAGCTTGGTACATCCAGAAGACCTGGGTTTGAGTCCGACAACCTCCACTTGTATACTGTGTGACCATAAGCAAGTCACTTAACCTCCCCAGTGCTCCCAAACTACCCATGAAAATAGGCAATGTGCCTAGTGGGCTTTACCCAGTAACAAAAAATAAAATAAAAATAAATAAATAAACAACCCATACCCAGCTGCTGCAAAACCACTTACTGCCCCGTTGTAAGTCTTTTACTATCGATATATTACTTGCTGAAAAGGTCCATTGCTGAGCAGCTGAAACTCCTTACCCCTTCAGTTTAAGTTTCACTGAGCTCAGGCAGGCAGAAACCGAGAGGACAGAGTCATCAGTCAGCACTGGACTTCCACAGAAAGTAATATATCAATATTATAAAAAGGGTTGGCTATTTCCTGCTCCCTGACTGACTAAATAACTTCCAAGAGCCAAGGCTTTTACCTATCTGGTTCGGTCAGGTCCTGGCGTGTGTGTCTGTCTGTCAGTCTGTCTGTGTTAGGGATGGGATGGGGACAGGCCATTCCCAGAAAAGAACATCACAGTAACTCACCACTTCACCTGACTGAGCTGGATGAGGCTTTCTGTTTCCTTGGTCAGCGCGTGCCTCATGGCTTCCTGATCTACTGCACGAGCGATGTATTTATTGAAGTTACAATATGTGCACCTCCTCTCACAGTACGGCCACTGCAACAAACAATGATAAACCTTTGTTTAGCGAAAACAATTTGCCAAATTATGTTGCAACTTTTGTAGCTAAAAGAGATGTTCTGTTTGTAACTACAGTGCTGGCCTGCGGCATATTTCATTTTGTCGCATGTTGGGAACCGGCCAAGGACGTCACACTGCAATGCAGTGCAATTACCAGAATAATTTCACCTTTTGTTTTCTTACTGTTCTATTAACTGTTTGCCAGAGCATCTGTGTGACAGGGTCTGCTGGTCCATCAAAGTGCAATAGGAACTTTACATACAACAGCTAACGCACAGTTGCAGGAGGCAGCAGAATGTGGTCACAGTGGCCACTTAGTGCCTCCCAGTGGCTTGTTACTCCATTATGCTATGCTCCAAGGGGAATGCAACCCTTCCCAGTGCATTTGCAAGCTGGTTTGTAAATGAGTGGGGAAGGTAGCAGGGGCCACCATGCAAATCACCCACATGGTCACGCACAGAGCATAGTGACCTAGCAGTCCCCAGTCACATCAACTAGTGATCCCCTCTGTTAGAACTGTCACAGGTGATACTAGTAGGAAATCACAAAGCTGTGACCAAGAATCCACAGAACGGCACAGGGCTAAGTCTGGCAAGGGACCACGTCACTATAGATGGCAGTTGTGGGTGGAGGGGAATACAACTAAAGAGAAGGGAGTTCCAAGGACATGGGGTGTGGATGGGGGAGCTTCTGGACTGCAAGGGTTGTGGCCACTGAGCCAGGAAAAAGCACCAAGCTTTTTGCAAAAACAGGCACAAAGGCACAAGGGTGGGGGGGCTAAGCCAATAATGTTGCTTAAGTGCTGTGCTTGACACAGTGCCAAGTGACTGCTGCTACACCAAACATAGCCATCCACTGATAATGCTAAATAGGTGTTACAGGGCATGCATCCTGTTTATGCCAACTAACATCTGGCAGGCCCCATATGCATGGTGCATTAGGCGCAGGCAGGAGCTCCTCCCCCCCCCGTATATATTGCAAAAGGGTAAGCAAGGTGCTCTGGGGACAACAATTTGGCCCTTGTTTAGCAACTGTGAATAGGGCCCCCTGAATACTATCGTGTCACAGGTGATATTTCAATATTTGATGTGCCTACTGGAATTAATTCTGTTACCAATACACAGCACAGACACGCACACACACATACTAGTCACACACTTAATGGGGCTATGATCACCATTTCAGGCTTACCCACAGCCATGCCCTTCTCGTTCCATCCGTTGATCTGGTTCCAAGGGCCATATACTGAATTTGTATCACCCCTTCCAACCATTTGGCATTCCTATTTATTTATTTAAGTCTTTGATTACTGGCTAAGCACACTGATCAGAGGGACTGTTTTCAGGCACGACCCATGGCCACAAATATGGCACTATCGAGTTACATACAGATCATCAGGAATACTGCAACACAATAAATACAGTACATTTTACAATATGTTGGAGAAAAAAAAATACACATGACAGTTTGCAGTTTAGGTCACAGCGAAATGAGTCAAAACAATTTATTAGAGCAGAGTTAGCAATTAAGATGGGCGGGCAAGGTATCATGTTGTTGGAGATTACCCTGGAGAACACAGGCATTTAGCCTTATTAAGTAACCAGGCTTTGAGTCAATGTTTGAAAGAGCTGTGGTATCAGTGGACCAGAGTGAAGCAGGGAGCCTGTTCCAGAGAGGGGGAATAGCCACAGACGGTGTTCTGTCACCCATTCCAGCGGAGACCTTAGGGATTTCCACAGGGGGGACCAAGGACACACGTAAGCATCTGGGAGGAGCCCTGGCCTTCAGAAAGGTGGCGTAAGATGATGCATTGCAGTTTCTAAGGGTGTTGTCAAGGATACAACCTAGTGCATAGTCATAACGACAAGAGAGTGGGAGCCACCCTAGCGCCTGGTAGAGGTCACAGTGGTGAGTGCAGTAGGGTGCCAGGAATGTGAAATGACATACATTATTGTATATCGAGCTTACACGTAAGCACAGGGCAGATGACACATGGGAATATAAGAGAGAGCAGTAGTCAATGACAGGGAGTAGGTTGCCTTGGACAATAGCTAAGCGGGCCTCACTGGTCAGGAACTGTTTTAACCTATATGCAGCCCTAAGCTTTTAGTTAACCCGACGTACAATGGAGTTGACGTGATCCATAGAGGGTGGGATCGAGAGTTACACCCAAGTATTTAAAATCGGAAACATTCTGTAGCGTGGAGCAATTGGGTGAAAGTACTAAGAGGGAGGTGCCAGCCTTAGCGGTGCTGGCCAGGTATGGTTTGGAACCTAGAAGCATTGCCCTAGTTTTTTTTTTCATTCGCCAGTAGCCTATGTGAGTGGAACCAGTTATAGGCCAGGCCATAGTTGATAGACAGGGTAGAAGATATGTTTGTCAGGGACTTATCACACTAGAAGAGGACAAGATCAACCGCATACAGGAGGGCATCACAGGAGAGGCAGTCAGAGGGGAGGGACTTTATCAAGATAGAGAACAATAGGGGGCCAAGAATAGAGCCCTGAGGGACACCCGGAGAGACAGGAAGGTCAGGGGAGATGGCAGTACCAATATACCACTGACTGGGATTGGCAGAAAGATAACTCTTGAACCATTGCAAGGTCTCCATGAAGCAGCCAAGTTGGAGGAGAGAACAATGTAGTAGGGGTGGCTGACCAGGTTAAAGGCCTTGGTCAGGTCCACAAATACAGCACCCATGGTCCATGTTCATGTGCACATGATTGGTAAACTAGGCCAGGGTGGATGTGGTGCTGTGGAACTTGCAGAACCCATGTTGCTGGCTGCACAGCAGGTAATATTTCTCAATGTAGTCGGATAGCTCACAGTGGACAATCTTCTCCAGAGGTCTCAAAGGACAAGGAGTCACCTGCTTTGAAAATAGGCACCACCTTGGCATGCCTCCAGGAGTCTGACATGGTAGAGGTGGTCAGAGCCAGATTAAAAATGAAGGTGATGGGCTTAGAGATGGCAGGGGAAATCAGCGTAAGCATAGTGGGGAAGAGACCATCACTATCAGGGCTACCTCAGTTGAGGAGACCCTTAAGAAGCATGGTGGTGTCCTTGATGAGGATGGCCCTAAAGCAGAAAGGAGGAGGGAAGGGTGTGTGCCAGTAAGACAGGAGGAGGACTGGTCATTAGGGAAGGTACAGGACAGGTGGGTAGGTAGTTTACTTAGGTAAGCAGAGAGATCCGTAAACTTTTTGTTGAAAGCTTGGGCAACCTCTATAGGATCAGTCAGAGTGCCAGAGGGTGAGTTTAGATGGATGGTGGAGTTGCGAGTACAAGGGTTAAGCAGGGAACCTAAAGCTCCCCAGAAGCCGTGGGGATCCCTGAGGTTATCCCTCTGCTGGTTGCAGAAGAAGTTATGCTTCCGGACCTGGGCGGTTTGCTTACACCTGTTTCTCAGACACCTGTATTCTGTATTCCTAAAGCCCTGAAATGCCTGATCGAAGAACAAGGGAATTTTACAGCACTTATGTGAACACACACTCATGCACACCCACACCCACCCTCACACAGGGTTCGCTCTGTATTTCGTCTCCCACCTAATTTCTAAAAAACTCTTTTTTCTCCACATGGGGGCACTCCAGGATTATAAATCTACATAACACATTACTGGAAAGCACAAACTTTCAATGCTTTTTTCCTTACACCCATAAACTGCACCAATTTGTCTTTTAAATCACCAATCTCTGCAAAAAATCTGTTTTTTGCCAGTGTTGGTGACTGTCAGTGATAGGACTCCCAGATTTACAGGGATTCCTGTATCTGACAGAAAAATTGAGACATTTACAGTGACATTGTTCCCATAGACTTCTACTGACTATACAGAAAAATAGAGCAATCTGGCTTCCATAAAAAATAATGCATTGTACAGGAAAACAGGAAAATTGCCCTGGAGTTACAGGGAAAATGCAGCTCAATCCGGGAGCACTGCAGTGAGAGTCCTACTTACACATGGCATGGACTGGGAACTGACAAAGCCATGTCTGTGCTAGGAACTGTACTATCACAGCAAATGGCTGACAAAGCACAGCACCCATACTGACATAAAAGGTAGGCTATGATGTTAAATTCACAAATATAATCATTTGGACTGCGGCACTAATGCAGGCAGTCATACTGACTTTACATCTCAGGTTCCTTACTGACAATGCAGGTGTAACCCTCCCTACAAATGGGGGTTCCCAAAATGTCTTCCTTGAGCTTGCCTAAATGCTCATTGCCAGGCTGGTGTCCTGCATTTTAGTAGTTTAAATATGATTACCAGAGCCTGTATAGCCTCTGTATGCTGTCTCTTTAAGAGCTGCCTGACTGCAGCATAAGTAATCTGACAGGGAGCTCTGTTGAAAGATGTAACTATTTGCTGAAAATCATTTAGAGTAATAATGATAATGTAGTTTGTCTAAACATGCTTTCTTTGCAGCAAGCACTGTTTTGTTTGTCTCCACTATCTTGGTCCTGGACTGCACAATGGACCAATCAGTTCTGGTGGGACCTAAAATGTAGCCGGACCACAGGAACTGCCTGAAGTCAAAATCTTTAGGAACTGTAGTGTGGAGCTTTTTGCGCCTTTTTTGCTACTGAAGGGGGAGCTCTTGCTTTGACTGACAGCCAAATCAGCCAACCAAACCTTTTGAATCTGAGGGAATTCCCCAAGCTGCCTACTGTTTAGGGCAGTTTTGAGCTGGGAAGTGAAATGAGAAGAGCTCAAGTGTATTTTGAGCAGCAATCCTGAGTGCATTCACATGGGAGAACTGTGAAAAGGTTGACTTTTTGGCTTGCATATCTACCTGCTGCTCCTGAGAGGGACAAAAGTTTGTGTGACTAAAGTAAGCTACTGAAGTGGGCCAGGCTCAACCTGAAGAAGACTGAAAATTTTGCTGAATGCGATTGGCCTGTCAGGAGTTCCAGCTACCCCTAACCTCCCGGTGTGTGCAGAGACTTTGCGACTGTGACTGGGGAGTGCTTTGCCTGGTACAGTAGGATTCTCTTACATGTAAATGTGCTATGAGCTGCTAGTGGGTTGTGAGTTAGTTCCCCACTGTGTGAACTGTGTTCTGCTTGCTGTAAGCTGTATCCAGCCAAAAATGGACTGCATCCGAATTTGTCTCCAGGCGGTCTGGGCCGTGCCAGACTGGCCCAGCCAGACTACCCACTGCACAGAGAAGCCATCAACAAGAGATCTGCCTCGGGATCAGCCCCCTGCTCCACGTCTGCGACTCGTGTGAGCCCTGCTTCTCCTGGCATTCTAGGTCAACCACCTGCAGTCTTGATTTTCATCCAGCCTGTGTCCTGTCTTGGGTATCGTGAGTAAATACCTGGGTAGCTCCCTGCAACAACAGCTTAATCTGAGTGTGTCATCTGGTTGTCTTGTTGTTTCATTTCCTTTACAAACTGAGCCCTCTGGCTCCGGATTACAAATATTGTGTACTGTGCATGTTGTATTTTCCATCACAGGGCCCCAACCAGCTGCAACACCGGCCAACCCCGGGCAACAGTCCTGGCTAACCCATCTCTTCTCCACCTGGGTACCCAGAGGTGTGATTGTGTGGGGGGACTCAAAGCGCATGCATAACTACTTGATTGATATAACCTTTAAGCTAATTAACCTGATTTTGCCCCTCCCTTGTTCAAGTCCCCTGAATAAATCAGATCTAACTTTTTCTGCATGTAGTCTGACTATGGTTCCAGTTTGTGATCAAACTACTGTACTGTTGCTATTTGCTGTGCATAACCTTGTTTTACAGGTTGTCCCCAGGGTCGAGCCAGGGGAACCAGCCCTGGTGGTAAGTGCAAACAGTGTGGGCACTTGCATGGTGTACCAGGGGTATTGTGAAAGTGATTATTGTACAGTGTGCAGTGTTCAGGCCACTAGAGGGGAAAGAGGGGGGTTACAGTGTCCCAGAGGGCTGCGCCCAGGTTAGCTTGACCACTACCAACTTTGACCCCCGGTTGGAGGCACCCATTTCATAACTCAGGCCCCTTAACGTTCTACTAGCCAAGCAGGCAGGGGTAGTAGCCCTTGGGATAGCGCTACCTAGGGGATACATCTTGGAGGCTCATCGCTGGAATTTTGTGCCTTCTAGTGGCCGAAATTACAAATTATTGTCAAACATAAATGGCTACGCCAACAGAAGTGGTTGTGCACCAGTTGGTGGGGTGGTGTACAGGGCAGAAGACTGACCCTCACAGTGCCCTGATTGAATTGGATATTCCCCTGAACATTGGTAAAGACACTGTAGAAGGAGTACTTTCCAAAGTTGAATGTTTAACAAACGCTGTGATGGTGGGGCGACAGGCTGATTTGACTGCTCAAACTTTCATGGCATTAGTAGAGTGTAGTGACCCACTGGACAGTTCCAAAGTGCCACGGACTATTGCCCCAGAAGGGGCCCCAGCCACCTGGAGAGTGATAACTAGAGACAGTAAAGACCCCGGGGACGATGAGCTCCCCCTATTATCTGAGACTTTTGAGGAGAAATTTGCTAAGTTGTTGCTCAAGGAAGGGAAAACCGTAGATGACTTTAAGAAACTATTCCTGCCACCTGGAAGTGTTCTCTCCCCAACACCCCCTCCAGCACCTGTTACTGCCATGCCTTCTGTGCCCATGACAATGCTGGCCCCTATATCTGTACCTGCCATTAGTCATGACTCCTACTGAAGGTTGAGAATCTTCTTGGGTACCCTCCCCAACCACCAGGGGGAGGATGACTGGGAGACCTGGATAGACTATGCTGCCCCTCTAGTACTTAAATGGCAATGCTCAGAAGCAGAGAAATGAAAGAAGTTGAATGAGAGCCTCAGAGGTCCTGCCCTGGCTACCATCCATGCCAAGCAAGCCAATAACACTGAAGCAACTGCACAGGACTATCCTGATGCATTGAAGAATGTGTATGGGAGCCCGGATTCAGATGAGGAGCTGTGGTGGAGAGTAAGAAATACCCAGCAGTACTCAGGGGAGCCATTGTCTGTGTGTGTACTTCAGCTAGAAAACCTGCTACAAGAATGCCTCAGAAAGGGTAGTTTGCTGTCAAATGGATTAGATCAAACTAGGCTGGACCGGATCCTTAAGTCTGCTCCATTTTCAGAATTGTTACTGCTTCAGTTGTGCCTTGCCAACCGACTGGAATCCCCCCCTCTTATAACAAGCTAATGAAAGAAAATCGGGGGTTCAGCAAAGGTAACCCCAAGGAGGGAATTTCACCAACATCTGCTGCTACTGTGCAAGTGACAGAGAGTGATCATCCAAGTGGGGTTCAGGGGAAAATGGCGGCACCTAACAAGCGCTCTGAGAATGCAAAGGACTTCCCGCCCTGGGCCCAGTTTTGGAAAGATGAACTACTAAAGGAAGTCCGAGAGTTGAAGACGGGTGCCTCTGCAAGGGTTTCCCCATGGAACAAGATTCTTGTCCCTTTCAGGGTGAGACTGCCATGGGGGTGGGGGTGCACCCTCAGGCATCCTCTACCGAGGATAGCTCCCAGGCTGAAATCAAAGAATTGACCGCCACCCTAAAGGAACTATTGAGACACATTGCACCCCTCTCACCACTACAAGCAGATATTGGACCCCAATCCCTTGCTACTACTTCAGTTCCTCATGCAATGTTCTCTCCGAGGATGACCCAGGAGTCTATCATTTGTCCCTTGTCTCTATGCCCATCTTTAAGGCTTTATACTCGCATGCAGTAAGTGAAGTTTGCAACTGCTTTGTTTGTCCCCAAACAGCTCCTAAACTACTTGTGGCTTGTTGTCAGGCCTGAAGGATGATCACAGCCACCTCTACACTACGGTGGTTGCTACTGTCCTATCGTCTGTATGTTGAGAAAACTTTCTAACTTCAACGCTATACCCACTTACTCCACACCCCATATTCTGCCCCATTTAAACATGCTGCCGTACTTCTGTCAGATAGCTACGGCTTCTAGCGCACTTGGGGTCTATAATCTTTACATGCTGTTGTGAAATTATCCTTGCCTCCTAGCGCCAGCCGACGTATAGCTTCAAGTATACATGGGGTCTGTAGTTCTCAAATGTTGTTATGCAATTATCTTTTACTGACCAGTCCTGACTGGTATCCTAAATCTTATATATTTATGTATATTTGGATATAAACTCAGTTTTTGGGCATTGCAAATATTGTATACTGTAACTAAGGTATGTCGTTTGCATAACCTGTATCCATGTTTCAAACAGGTCCACCTTGAAAAAGAGTTCTGCTCAACGGTGACCACCTGTATAAATAAAGACTTGATTGACTGACTGATTGTCACAACTGTGGAAAGGATGGCCATATGAAGAGGGAATGCCGGTCTCAGAAAGACAGAGAAAGTGGTGACCGGCTGCAAGGAGAGCTTCAGAAAAAAAATCAGTGGTCAAGGGGTGCACAAAATGACTGCAGTGAAGGCTTCGGACATCCTAACTCAAACCCCTTTGTGGATAAATCGTCCATCCAGGACCCTGCTGCTGTCCCTTCAGACTGGTCCAAAACAGTGGGCCCGTCAATGGAGACTACTGCAGCTGTGAATGGTATTCCTACTCGGGCTGTGCTGGATATGGGTCGCAAGTGACCATTGTATTTAAGGACTGGTATGACAAACACTTATCTGCTATGCCCCTACAATCCCTGGAAGGCCTACGTGTGGGGGCTGAGAGACAAGTCTTATCCCTACCTAGGATACGTCTGCCTCTCGTTTTCATTTCCTGCAGCTGTAACTGGTGTAGAGGAGCAAGTCGAGACACTGGCCTTAGTGTGTCTCCCTACTGGACTGTATGATGGGGTTCCCCTGTTAACTGGGATCAACGTCCATATGTTTGGGAGACTGTCATAACTCTGTCACGAGAAACAAGGGCGACGGACTGGGAGGGGCCCTAAGAATTCCCGCTCTGATCAAGAGGGCCTATTATTTGCAAAAGAACCCCAAGGGAGTGGATCAGGATGAACCGGTAGGGGTCGTGTGGAAGAAGGATCCCGATTCAATGGTAATGGCCCCTAACGCCCAGTGTACCGTTCAAAGGGAGGTCCGCCTCTGCAAAGATGTCAAGAACAAAATACTGATATTGGATGTGCCAGGCGATGGAAAATTGCCAGAAGGATTATTGATTAAGCCCAGCATCTTGCCAGCTCGTGCTCATGCCTATGCATGACAAGTGATGATCCAGATTCATAATGTGTCAGATCGGGAGATCCAGGTGAACAGAGGATGGAGCCTAGCTATGGTACACTGTGCAGACACTGCAGTGTTGCCCAGCAACAAGCACCCAGGCAAGACAGATAGAGTGACTCCCGACTTGTTTGATTTTGGTGACTCCCCATTGCCAGCTGAATGGAAGACTAGAATTAGCCAGAAACTTGCCCAGAGAGATCAAGTGTTTTCATTGAAGGAATGGGACATGGGATGTGTCCAGGGTGCGGAGCGTCACATACGCCTGCACGATGAACAGCCATTTCAAGAGAGGTCACGACACCTAGCCCCTGCAGACGACACTTGCAGGGAATGCTTGGGGCTGGTGTGATACAAGAATCCAGGAGCCCATATGCTTCTCCCATTGTGGTTGTGCATAAGAAGAATGGATCTGTGAGAATATGTGTTGATTATCAAACTCTGAATCGGTGGACCATCCCCGATCAATACACCATGCCCCATATACAAGATGCTCTGGATTGTTTGAATGGGAGCAAATGGTACTCGGTGTTGGATCTTCGCAGTGGATATTACCAGATTCCGATGGCTCCGGAGGACCATGAGAAGACAGCCTTCATCTGTCCTTTGGGGTTCTACGAATTCCTGAGAATGCCACAGAGGATATCAGGCGCCCCAGCCACCTTCCAGCGACTGATGGAATGAGCGGTGGGAGACATGAATTTGATGGAATGCCTGGTGTACTTAGACAATGTCATTGTGTTTGGGAGCTCCCTAGAGGAACATGAAAGTCGACTGTTCAAAGTACTAGACCGACTGGAAGATTTTGGCCTCAAGCTGTCCACTGACAAGTGCCAGTTTTTCCAAACCTCTATGAAGTATGTGGGGCACATAGTGTCTACAGAAGGGATAGAGACTGATCCAAGTAAAGTTCCAGCCTTGACTACTTGCCCCCAGCCCCACAATTTGAAAGAACTACAACGTTTTCTGGATTCTGTAGCTACTACCGCCGGTTCATAAAGGACTATTCCAAAGTGATTCAGCCACTCCTAAATCTTACCCAGGGTTACCCTCCTACCAATCAGAAATACAAAAAAGGGGCCATCAAAGAACCAGATAAAGCATATTTCCACCCAGGTGAACTTCTCGGGTCCTGTTGGACACCCGACTGTGAAGCAGCTTTCCACAAAGTCAAATACCAGCTCACCCACGCCCCCATCCTCTCTTATGCCGATCCAACCAAACCCTATGTGCTGCATATTGATGCCAGTCTGCAGGGTCTACGAGCTGTACTGTATCAAGACCATGAGGATGGTTTGAGACCAGTGGCATTCGCCAGTAGGAGCTTGACCCCGACAGAGCGAAACTACCCTGTGCAAAAGTTGGAGTTCCTTGTGTTAAAATGGGCCATTGTCAACCAGTTTCATGATTACCTCTATGGGGCAAAAATATTGGCGAGGACTGACAATAACCCCCTGAACTATGTACAGACTTCAGCTAAGTTAGATGCCATGGGGCACCGGTGGCTTAGTGCATTGTCAACATATGATTATGCTGTCGAATACAGACCGGGCCTGAATCCTATTGATGCTGACGCCCCATCCCGGAAGCCCATTTCCAAGAGTGACTGGGTCAGGCTGTCTGAATCTGACATCCGAGCATTGTGCCAAAAGTTTGACAGACATGAACAGATGTCTACGGACACAGCAGGCTGCATAGTTGATTGCTTGGGCCCCTCTGACACCTGCGTACCGGCTGCATATTGCCACTTTTCTGCTCTGGATATTAGTGCACTACCTCAGTTTGGCAATGACAGCATTCAATGGGCTCCATCCCAAGATCCTATGATTCAGCTAGCACTTGATACCCTTCATGCAGGAAAAGCTGTGTCCAAGTTGCATTCCTCTGATCTGCGAACTGCTTTATTGTTTAGAGAAGGCCCCAGGTTGAAGCTGCTTAATCAGTTGTTGTATAGAGAGACAGTAGATCAGGGTGGCCAAATAGACAAGGAACAATTGGTCCTGCCCACAGCCTTCAAAGATTTGGTACTGAGGTCCCTCCACAATCATATGGGCCACCTCGGTATCGACCGGATCCTTGACCTAGTACGATCTCGATTATACTGGCCCAAGATGGGGGCCGATGTTGAGCACCATGTAAGGACTTGTAGTCACTGCCTGCAGAGAAAAGCCCTGCGTCAGAGGGCTGCCCCCCTTGTCAGCATTACTACCAGCACCCCAATGGAACTAGCCTGCATAGACTTCTTGAGTTTAGAGCCTGATCAGCAAAATATTGGCAATGTGTTAGTGGTTATGGACCATTTCACACGGTATGCACAAGCTTTTCCCACCAAACATCAAAAAGCATCTACCGTGGCCAAGGTGCTAGTGGAAAATATCTTTCTCCACTATGGTGCCCCCAAGCGAATTCACTCTGATCAGGGCCGGGACTTTGAGAGTCGGCTAATCAAAGAAATGCTCTCTCTATGTGGGGAGCAAAATTCAAGAACCACCCCTTGTCACCTGCAGGGAGATCCTCAACCAGAACGCTTTACCCGCACCCTGCTAGACATGCTAGGCACCCTCCACCCAAAAGATAAGCATAAATGGAGCCAGCAGATTGGCACCTTGGTACATGGATAGAATTGAATGAAGAATGATGCTACCAGGTTCTCTCCCTACCGCCTCATGTTTGGGAGAGAGGCCCGGCTGCCTGTTGATGTCTGTTTTGGGGTTTCTCCCGATGGGGTCCGAGCCGAAGATTACCTGCAATATGTACAAAAACTGAAAGCTCAATTGAACCATGCCTATCAACTGGCCCAGACAATGGCCGCCAAAAGAAATCTTGCCAACAAATAGAGACATAATAGAAAAGTAAAGGCTCAAGAGCTTAGGCCTGGAGACCGTGTGTTGTTGCTAAATTTAGGATTGCATGGAAAACACAAAATTACTGATCGATGGCACTGTCTTTCCCATGTCGTAGTTGGAAAGCCGGATGATTTGCCAGTGTACAAGGTGCGCCCAGAGGATAACTCCAAATCTGTCAAGACCATGCACCATAACCACCTGCTACCTATTGGTCAAGTTATAACTGAGGCTGAACCCACAGAGATCGATTCCCCTAGACCAGTGACTCATGCTGCTGCAAGAAAGAAACAGAGTCAGCCTGCCCCCATGGTTACTGATTTAAGACTTCCCCTGCAGCAGGCCAAGAACGATAGTGACTGCCAGTCTAACTCAGATGACAGTGAGTGTGATAATGCCTATTACCCCTCATATGAACCGAGTCAGTTCTTTCATGGAAATCCTAAGTTGAATTATGGGGATGAAGCTGGGCCTTCTGGACTGCCTAATGCCCCACCATCATCCTTGGAGTCAATGCTCCCTGAAGGTGAAGTGCAAAGTATCACGTCTAAGTATGCTGAGTCTTTGTGTATCGTGGAACTGTATGATCTGCCTGAAGGAGAGGCTGATGGTATGAGTTTTTCTGGTGACATGCCAGAACTTGAGCAACACTATGAGAGTGCTGACAACTCCCCTTCAGTGCCAGAGTATCTTCAAAATGAACAAAGTGTTGTAGAAACAGAGACTACAGAGCAAGGGGTAGACAGTGCTCCCAGCTTAGACATTCCCTTCATGCAGAGGCACCCCTCACAAGTGATGAAAGCTCCAAGACCATTGCTGAAAGTACAGAGACTGTGGTTGTTCACCCGAGAAAGACTGGCCGAGCTGTCAAGCCAGTGGTGCACTTCAGTTACGATTCCCCCGGGAGGCCGGTGGATTTGCCTCTCAATGTAATCCACAAAGGTGTTTACGTCTCTCAGAGGTCACTGCCCAAATTGAGCTTGACAGCCCATTCCAGGTTACTTCTTCTGCCCTCTCACCATGGTGCCTCTGCCCCATCCAGTCCCAGGTTAGCTGATAGGGAAGGACCCCCTCTTGCACTGTTTAGAGTACAAGAAGTTATTACATGATTCTGTATAGTAATGTTCAATTTACCTGTGTGAAATATGCATAATGTATTGTCAGAATGGAAATGATATAGTGGAGTACATTGAAATGCATAGTAAAGTGACAAGTTATGTCAACTGATGAATCAGGTAGTACTTGTACAGCATGCTAATGGTATAAATATCTTGTATATGTTGCATTTTCAATGTTATAATGGTACAGATTTGATGCGAATGCCAAGTTTTCCCAGGCATGCAAAGGGTGTAACCCTCCTACAAATGGGGGTTCCCAAAAAGTCTTCCTTGAGCTTGCCTAAATGCTCACTGCCAGGCTGGTGTCCTGTGTTTTAGCAGTTTAAATGTGATTACCAGAGCCTGTATAGCCTCTGTGTACTGTCTCTTTAAGAGCTGCCTGACTGCAGCATAAGTAATCTGACAGGGAGCTCTGTTGAAAGATGTAACTATTTGCTGAAAATCATTTAGAGAGATAATGATAATGTAGTTCGTCTAACGCGCTTTCTTTGCAGCAAGCACTGTTTTGTTGTCTCCAAAATCTTGGTCCTGGACTGCAAATTGGACCTATCAGTTCTGGTGGGACCTAAAATGTAGCCGGACCACAGGAGCTGCCTTAAGTCAAAATCTGTAGAAATTGTAGTTTTGAGCTGTTTGTGCCTTTTTTGCAACTGAAGGGGGAGCTCTTGCGTTGACTGACAGCCAAATCAGCCAACCAAACCTTTTGAATCTGAGGGATGAAGCTGCCTACTGTTTAGGGCAGTTCTGAGCTGGGAAGTGAAATGAGAAGAGCTCAAGTGTATTTTGGGCAGCAATTCTGAGTGGATTCACATGGAGAACTGTGAAAAGGCTAAGTGTTTGGCTTGCATATCTACCTGCCGCTCCTGAGAGGGAGAAAAGTTTGCGTGACTAAAGTAAGCTACTGAAGTGGGCCAGGCTCAAGCTGAAGAAGACCGAAGATTTTGCTGAATGCAATCGACCTGTCAGGAGTTCCAGCTATTCCTAAGCTCCCGGTGTGTGCAGAGACTTTGCAGTTGTGACCGGGGAGTGCTTTGCCTGGTACAGTAGAATTCTCTTACATGTTAATGTGCTATGAGCTGCTAGTGGGTCATGAGTTAGTTCCCCACTGTGTGAACTGTGTTCTGCTTGCTGGAAGCTGTATCCAGTCCAAAATGGACTGCATCCAAATTTGTCTTCACGTGATCTGGGCCGTGCCAGACTGGCCCAGCCAGACTACCCACTGCACAGAGAAGCCATCGAGAAGAGATCTGCCTCGGGATCAGCCCCCTGCTCCACACCTGAACAGGAACGATGCCTCTGCGACTCGTGTGAGCCCTGCTTCTCCTGGCATTCCAGATCAACCACCTGCAGTCTCAGTTTTCGTCCAGCCTCTGTCCAGTCTTGGGTATTGTGAGTAAATACCTGGGTAGCTCCCTGCAACAACAGCTTAATCTGAGTGTGTCATCTGATTGTCTTGTTGTTTCGTTTCCTTTACGAACTGAGCCCTCTGGCTCCGGATTACAAATACTGAGTACTGTGCATGTTGTGTTTTCCATCACAGGGCCCCAACCAGCTGCAACACCGGCCAACCCCGGGCAGCAGTCCTGGCTAACCCATTTCTTCTCCAACTTGGTACCCAGAGGTGTGATTGTGTGGGGGTCTCAAAGCGCATGCATAACTACTCGATTGATATAACCTTTAAGCTAATTAACCTGATTTTGCCCCTTCCTTGTTCAAGTCCCCTGAATAAATCAGA